>CM053146.1:27581430-28831430 GCA_028571685.1 Heterohyrax brucei | reverse complement strand
AGGTTCCTGCGCCAAGATGCCCCCTGGACAAAGGCTGATACAATACCTGACTTTCCTCTAGAGCCAACAAGGGGGAAGGCCTTCCCTCGGAGTGGACATCCTGAATTTGGACCAGTAGCCTACCGGACTGTGTAAGAATAAACTTTCCTTTGTTAAGCTATTCACTCTGTGGTATTTCTGTTAGAACAGCACTAGCTGACTAGAACAAATATGTAAATGCATCAACAGGGCTGAAATTACAGAAAATACAAAACAAGAATAGACTGAATTTGGTACCCAGTTCATGTTTTATTCTTTCAACCAACATTCTTTGATTGGACAAATATTCTATGTAAGGCCTTGTGTTACGTGTTGTTGATTACAAGTGGGTCAGTTCCAACCCATGGTAACAACACATGTGCAGAATGGACCTGCTCTATAGGGTTTTCAAGTCTGTGACCTTTGAGAAGCAGATGCCCATGCCTCTCTTCAAGGCGCATCTGAACGGGTTTGATCTGGCAACCTTTCACTTAATAGCTGAATACATAATCATTTCTGACCCAGTGACTCTTTTGTGTTATATACTGGCTTACAAAGGTGAATAAAACCTGGCCCTTATATTCAAGAGTATAAAAGGTCCAAAATATGGCCTTTGTCTTATTGAAGAATTAAAAAGTTACATATGAATCAGTTTTCTCCTTATCTTGTTGACATCATTTTGGTTGCTGAAATCTAATGGAGGAGATTCTCTTTATAAAATACGTTAAGAAGCTGAGATGGAGAAAATGTAAATGAATCACCTATGCTTTAATTACATGAATAGTCATTCTCCACTGAAAGTAAATTATGCAGTGGTTAATATTATCACTTAGCTCTGCAAAAGAAGAACAGAACTAGGCATCTGTATTGAAATTTGCCTTCAAAGACAATGGAGTCAGTGAACTACAGAATCCTTGTGATCCTTTATGGAATATTCATGGTTGGCGAATCCCACTCTGTGAACTATTATGGCTCACACAGAGCTCAGGGGGATATGGAATAAATGCTGCTGGAGAAGAAAGAAGACTCTATAAAGAAAGAACACAAACAGAAACGTATGTTTTTACAAAGACCTAAATTGTGTGAGTACTAATAAGAATGTAATCAAACTTTAATCAGGAGCACTTTGCAGAAATAAACTACAAATGCTCATCGTTCCAATGACTTTACCAGAAGATGTTCTACATGCTGGAAATTGGGGAAAATTCTTATCAAAAAATACTTTGAGTTAAAAAAAAATGTGTGTTCAGTAAGTACACATAGATTATCTCATGGTAAGTCAGTGATCTCTTGAGATTTTAGAAAGAAAGAAAGAAAGAAAGAAAAAAAAAAACAGTAAATTGCCTAACAGATGGTCCAGGGGAAATTAGTCATCCAGCTGATAACGTGCCAATCATGAGCCTCATTTTTCGGGTATGAACCTGTTTGCCCTCCAGTTTAGGGGAAGCTGAGCAGGGGAGGAATAAAACAATTTCAAAGATGTGAAATATGTCTGAAAATGAACAGTATATTACAGAGACTCCTACACTCAGAGACACATACAGTCCTTAAAATGATTGGGAGACACTGATGCCTACTGGTCCTACAAACTGGTCCTGTGACATTTTACAGACACTAACTTTCTCTTAGCAGTATGCACTGTGTTTGTTATCTGTATTCTCTAATTTTTTTAATTGTACTTTAGATAAAGATTTGTAGAACAAACTACATTCTCGTTGAATAGTATATGCATTGTTTTAGGACATTGGTAATAACACTATAACATGTTGACACTCTCCCTTCTCAATCTAGGGTTCCCTATTGACAGCTTTCTTGTCCCCTCCTGCCTTCCTGTCCTTGCCTGTGGACTGGTGTGCACCTTTACTATTGTATGTTTTATGGATCTGTCTAATCACTGGACAAAAGGTAAACCTCAGGAGTGACTTCAATATTGAGGTGAAGGCCATACTTGTGGGATTTTTCCAGTATCTGTCAGGACAGTAAGTCTGATCTTTTACTGTGAATTAGAGTTTTGTTCTCCATTTTTCTCCAGCTCAGCCTGGGGCTTTCTACTGTGGTTCCCGTCAGCGCAGTCAGTGGGGGAAGCTGGGCACCATTCAGTTGTACTGTAATCAGCCTGGTAGAGGTCATGTTAGTTACAGTCCATTAGCCCTTTTAGCTAATTTTCTCTTGTGTCTTTAGTTTTCTTCATTCTCCTTTGCTCCTAAAGGAGTGAGATCAGTGGAGTATCTTAGATAGTTGCTCATAGGTTTTTCAGACTCCAGACATTACTGACCAAAATAGAATGCAGAACATTTTCTTTATAAACTATTTTATCCTATTCGGCATAGATGTTCTCTGAGACCAAGGTCCCACAGCACTCAGCCTAGTAATTCAATCCCTCAGGTAGTTTGGATGTGTCGATGGAACTTGCGTGCCCGCGCCTTGTCGAAGCTGTACTGGCTTATCCAGGATTGTGTTCTGTCTTATCCTTCACTAAAGTTATCACTTATCTATTGCCTATTTAGAGCTTTTCCATCTTTAACCTACCCCATCATTGCAACCATCAAAGATTGTTTCTTTTTGTGTGTAAAACTTCTCACGAGTTTTTATAATAGTGGTCTTATACAACAATTGCCCTTGTTTTACTAACTTACTTTACTCAGCATAATACCTTCCAGATCCACCTGTATTGTGAGATGCTTTGGAGATTAATCATTGTTTTTTATCTTTCCATGGAACTCCACAGTGTGTGTTGGTTCATCCATTCATCTGTTGATGGATATCTAGGTTATTATCATCTTTTTGCTGCTGCGAACAATGCTGCGATAAACATAATTGTGCATATGTCTGTTCGTGTGATGACTCTTACAACTCTAGGCTAGATTCCCAGGTGTGGGCTTGCTGTCACATGGTATTTCAATTTCTAGCTTTCTAAGGAAGCACTGTATCATTTTCCAAACTCATTGTGCCATGCTGCATTCCCACCAGCAGTGCGTAAGAGTTCCAGTCTTCCCACCATACCACCCTCTCCGTGTTTGTTATTTTCTGATTCCTTGATTCTTGCCAGTAATGCTAGGGTGAGATGGCATCTCATTCTGATTTTGATTTGCATTTCTCTAATGTCGAATGATTGAGAGCATTTCCTCAAGTGTCTGTTTGAATGTCTTCTAGGTTGAAATGCCTATTCATTTCTTTTGCCCTTTTTTTGGTGTTTTTCTTTGTTGTTGTAATTGAGTGAAAATTTACAATATGATTCAAATTTGCTTGCCTGCCTATCTGCAGCTCCCTCTGCTCTCCTTGCCTGATGACAGCACACTCCTCCTTTCTGTTCCATACATGCCATAGCCTCTTAACAAGCCCCTGTAACCTCCTCTCCACCATCTCCACTCCCCTCTAGTAAGAGGCCAGTAATACAATATTGCATAGGTCCATAGAGCCATAAAGTGCACACACAGTATGATCATTCATTTGGCCATTCTTTATTTGGATTATTTGTCTTTTTGTGTGCAAATGTGTTGGATTCCCTTGTAGAGTTTAGACCTTTCTTAGATTTGTAATAGAGAGTCTGTAGGTTCTCTTTTTATTCTTTCAGTGAGATTTCTTGAAGATCATAAGTGCTTAGTTTTTAGAAGATCCCAGTTACCTAGCCTATCTTTTAAAGTTTGTGTATTGTTAGTTATGGTTTGTATTCTGTTAATGTCATGTATTGGAGTTAATCCAATTTTTCCTTCTATGATCTTTACAGTTTAGGGTTATATATTTAGGTCTTTGATCTATTTTCAATTAATTTCCATGTATAATATGAGATATGGGTCCTGTTTCGTTTTTTGAAGCTGGACACCCAGTTTTGCCTGCACCATTTGTTAAAAAGACTGTCAATACCCCAGATGACAGACTTTGGTCCCTGTTGAAGCTGTATAGCAGGTTCTGAGGCCATGTATTGCAAGACCTTCTACTTTATTCTCCTTCTTCAGTAGTGCTTAAACGGCCTTTAAGTAATAGCCTCTTCCCTTTCCATATAAAGTTAATGATTAGCTGTTCTATCTCTTTAAAGAATGTTGTTGGTATTTGGATCACTATTGCATTGTATTTGTTGATTGCAGTGGGCACCCTCATCTTGTTCCTGTTCTGAAGAACCGTGTTTACAGCCTCTCTCCATTAAGAATGATGCTGATTTTGGTTTTGTAAATATGCCTTGTATTATGTAGAGGAATATCCTTTTTATATGTATTTCATTGAGAATTTTTATCAGGAATGAGTATTGGACTTTGTTGAATGCCTCTTACGTGTCCATTGAGATGATCTTGTGCTTCTTTTCTTTTGTTCTACTTATGTAGTAGGCTGCGCTCATGGATATGTCTAATGTTGAACCATCCTTGCATATCTGGTATGAATGACAGTTGTTCCTGTTGTATTTTTTTTTTTTTTGTAAGATGCTAAATTCTATCAGCTATGATTTTATTGGGAACTTTTGCCTCTATATTCATGAGAGTCATTGCTCTGTAATTTTCCATCTTTGTGGTGTTTTTGTCTGGTTTGTGGGTTATTATGGTTTCATAAAATGGGTTCAGAAGTATTGTTTCGTCTGTGTTCTGAAATAGTTTGAGAGGTACTGGTATAAGTTCTACTCTGACAGTTCAGTAGCATTTTCCAGTGAAGTCATCTCAAGGAGGACTTCTTTTTGCTGTTGGGATCTTTTTCTTTTCTTCTTTTTTAGCATTTTCAAGTTCTTTTATTACATGTCCCTTTATATTTTTAACATGACTTTGTGCTAGTTTGAGCAGCTAGAGTTTCTAGAAGTTTATCTGTTTCCTCTAGGTTTTTTATTTGTTGGAGCACAGTTTTTCATAATATTCGGTCATGATTCTTTTTATTTCAGTTGGATTTGTTGTAGTGTTCTCTGTTTCATTTCTTATCTCGTTTATTTGCATCCTCACCTTTTTGTTGTTGTTGTTGTTTGTTTGTTTCTGCCATTTTGGCCAGTGGTTTGTTGATTTTGTTAACCCTCTCAAAGGACAAGGTTTTATTAATTCCGTCATTGTTCTATTTATTTCTGCACTGATGTTTATTATTTTCTTTCTTCTGGTGACTGTGACCTTTTTTAACGGTTCTCTTTGTATTTGTTCAAATTGTACAGATGATGTTTTGATTTTATTTCTTTCTACTTTTTTGATGTGTCCATCTATTGCTATAAATTGACCTCTGAGCAGTGCCTTTGCTGTGTTCCAAAGGTTTTTGAATACTGTATTTTTGTTCTTGTTTGATTTTAGGAAATTTTTTATTCCATCTTCGATTTTCTTCTGTTATCCAATGGTTGTTCAGCAAGGAATTATTCAGTTTTCATATAGTTGATTTTGTGCCATGCTCTTCCTATTGTTAATTTCTATTTGATGTTGTTGTGACCAGGGAAGATAGGTTATATTATCTCACTGTTTTGGATTTTGTTAAGGGTTGTTTTCTGGCCTAAGATGTGGTCTATTCTGGAGAATGTTCGATGTGCATCGGCAAAGAATGTATACTGTGCAGCTGCTGGGTGGAGTGTTCTATGTGTGTCTATGAATTCAGGTTGTCTGCTAGTATCCTTTATATTTTCTATATCCCTGTTGAGTTTCTTTCTAATGTTCTGTCTTTTAACGACAGTGGTGTGTTGAAGTCTTTTGCTATTATTATGGAACTGTCAATTTTTATTTTCAGTGCTCTTGGAGTTTGTTTTATGTATTTTAGATCTATTTCGTTGGAAGCATAGATATTTACTATAGTTATGTTTTTATGAAGGATCATCAATTTAATTATTACATACTGCCCTTCTATGACTTTTATAATGGATTTTGTTTTATAGTCTGTTGTAGCTGGAATTAGACTTTCCTTTCTTCCTCTTTTTTTGGTAGCTATTTGCTTATTTTTTTCCCATTCTTTGATTTTTAATAAAATTATGTCTTTGTTTCTAAGGAATGTCTCTTGTAGACAGCATGCTGATGGATCCTTTTGGTTAAAATCTGTTCTGTCACTTTGTCTCTTTATGGGTGCATTTAGGCCATTTTCATTCACTGTAACTTATTGATAGATGTGAGTCTATTGCTGTAATTTTGTAACGTGTTTCCGTGGTGCTGATGTTTTTTTTTTGTTCCTCTTACACTTCTTGTTGATTTCCTCTGGTTAGTGGACTTCTTTTGTTTTTGTAGATTTTGTTTTTACTGATATTTAAGGATTCTCCTTTATTTTGACAAGTAAATTTGTTAACTTTGTGGTTGCCTTGAAATTTACCCTTATCTTCCTAGGTTTGAGCCAGTCCATTATACTTGGTATCATCTTGCCTTCCTCTCTGTATATTCATCATTTATTCCCTCTTTTATTGTTCTGATGTTGTCATTTATGGATTAACATCTCTGGTTCCCATTGATTTTTGGTTTTGAATAGTCCTTGAGAGTTTATCTTCTAGGTTGGTGCCTGGCTGATGCAATCTTACATCTTAAATTCAGACCATAGTCTGATTTCTGTTCTCAAGTCAAACAACTCCCTTTAATAATTCTTGTAAGCTTGGTTTTGTTTTTGCATATTCCCATAATTTCTGTTTTTCTGGCAATGTCTTAATTTTACCATCACATCTGGGCAAGAGTTTTGCAGGGTGTTTTATTCTTGATGGGCATTTTTTTTCTTTCAAATGTTTATATATGTCATGCCATTGCCTTGTTGACTACATGATTTCTGCTGAGTAATCAGAGCTTAGTCTTATTGCTTCCCCTCTGTATGTGACTTTTCATTTTTGTTGAGCTACTCACAGGAGTCTTTCTTAGTCTTTGGCTTTACTGACTGTGATTATGGTATGCCTTGGTGAGTTTCCTTTAGAGTCTATCCCTATGAGGTTCACTAAGCTTCCTGGATGGTTAGATTTTCATCCTTCTTGATATCAGGGAAGTTTTCAGTTAGCAATTCTTCAATGATCCTGTTTGTGCTTTCTGTTTTCTCCTCCTGTTATGGAACTCATATCGCTTACAATTTTTTTTTAATTTTAATCAAATGCAACATCATTTTTCTGATTTTGCTCACTTCTCTCCCTTCTTGTTCCTGATTTTTCCTCAAATAAAGTGATATTGAAGTGTTTGGCTTCAGTTTCACTGATCTTATCTTTCATTGTTTCAAACCTGCTCCTCAGACTTTCTATTGCAATGCTATTTTTGAAATCTAGTTGCTTATCTTTTGGATTTCTAACTGTTGATTTTGTATGATTTCTAGTTGTGAATTTTTGACGTTTTTGTATACTAATTTCTTGAATTTTTTTTATTGTTTTGTCTCTATGTTCCATGATTTTACCTATCTTTATCCACAAATGTTCCTTCTTTGGTCTATTTTTTTTTTTTTTTTTTTTTTTTGCTGCAGGTCTTGGATAGCTTTGAATATTGGAGATATACATTATCTACGAGATAGTCTCAATGCCTTTGCTTCTTCTGCAAAGTCATCTTGTGTTTCATTTAGCATGCTTACCAGAACCATCCTGTACTACTTTTTTTAGATATGTTTTAATATAGTCTGTTATCTCTAAGGCATTTAATAGTTATTTTCTTCCTTTATTGGTTGTAGATTTGTTTGTTTCTTCCTGCTTTTTGTTTTATTTGATAATATCTGAGCAGGTTGACTATACATTCTTGTCCCAGGGCGTGACACTGTTTACCTACTGCCAAATGGAGAAGGCTAGTTGCCCAGCTATAAGGTAGCAGGACAGGTTGGGTTGACAGAGAGTGGTTCGAATGGTTTTTGTACTCCATACCGAGGGCAGCTTGGTAGTCTGAAGGTCAGTACACGGCAAGTTTTGTTAGGCAGTGCCTGTGCTGCTCAGGGATATACTGTTCACCTCATGGCAGAGATAGGCAGGAGGCACGGGGGGAGTTGTGATGTACAGAACTAACCAGATATGGGATAGAGAGAGAGATGAGCAAAACAGTAGGCAAAAAAAAGTGCTAAGGGCAATTGCTATTGGAATGGATAAACAAGAAATGAGAAAGGAAGAAAAACAAAGGGGAAAAAAAGAAAGTAAGTAAAAACTATAAAAAGAAAAGGAAGAAAATTACTCCCAGCAGTTCCACTGGTAACCTGGGGAAGTAGCTACTAGGCCTTGTGGCAGAGCCTGTCTAGAAAGGGCAGAAAATGACACACCATACCAGAAATTCAGAAAAATAATGAAAATAGAGGGAAATGAGAAATTGAGAAATGAAGAGAAACAAAAAGGAATGAAGAAAAGATAAATAATAAAACATGTAAATAGAAATGTCCCCAGGGATCCCAACGATGCAGCTGTGCAGATCAAGGAAGTGGCTTCCAAGCCACAAAATACAGCCTGACTAGGAGTTGAGATGGCACACAACACCAAGAGACAGAAAAAGAAAGGTAAGTAGAGAGAGATGTGAAACTAAAAAGTGAAGGAAAACAAAATGGAAAAAAGGAAAATGAAACAAAAGAGCCTGAGGGATCCCACCAGCCTGGCAGTGAAGACCAGGTAAGCAGTTCCCAAGCCAAGTGTTACTTCACAAGAAGCAGTAAAGATGGCACATGGAGCCAAGTGTTTGAGAGAAAAGAGGATGAGGGGGTGACAGGAAAGAAAACAATATAAGATGAGAAAAAGCAACACCATCTACAAAGAGATTGCACTGAAGAAACTGGCCAATGTCCGTGGGGCAAATCCAAGAAATATGAAGTCAACTCATCCATGCCAAGTGACTGTGGCACACTGGGAAGCAGTGGAGGGCAAGCCAGGGAAAGAACAATGGTGTAATTGCAACCAAGATGCTCTGGTAATGACTGGCAATTGGAATGTGAAAGTTGGAAACAAAAAGGAATGTTAGCTGGAAACCAAGGTGTTAAAGACAGAAACAATGTTGGAGATTAGATGATATAATTTTGCAAGACCAATGACTTCTGCCTTGCAAAAGTACTTCTGGAACAACATAAATAGCAATTATCCACGTGGACCCAACCAGATGGAATATACTAGAATCAAATAGACTACATCTGTGAAAAGAAACAATGGAGAAACTCAATATCAT
This sequence comes from Heterohyrax brucei, assembly GCA_028571685.1. Classification (NCBI taxonomy): domain Eukaryota; kingdom Metazoa; phylum Chordata; class Mammalia; order Hyracoidea; family Procaviidae; genus Heterohyrax; species Heterohyrax brucei. The sequence goes on along the minus strand of CM053146.1, from coordinate 28,822,392 downwards.
CAGTCAGAACAAGACCAGGGGCTGACTACAGAACAGACAATCAATTGCTCATATTCAAGTTTAAGTAGAAGTTGAAGAAAATTAGATTAAGTTCACAAGAGCCAAAGTACAACCTTGAGTATGTGCCACTTGAAAGGAGAGACCATCCCAATAACTGATTTCACTCACTGAACACTCACAACAGAAGACCACAGAAGTTGTGGAATTACATCAAGGGCATCATCCATGAAGAAAGTAAGAGTTCATTAAAAAGACAGGAAAGAAAGAGAAACACCAAATAGATGTCAGAAGAGACTCTGAATGTTGATCTTGAACTTAGAGTAGCTGAAGAAAAAGGATGAAAGAAGAAGTAAGAGAGACTTCATTGGGCAGCTTAGAGAACAAAGTCAAGTATTATAATAAAATGTACAAAGAACTGGATCTAGAAAACCTAAAGGGAAACAAATGCTTGGTATTTATTGAACTGAAAGAACTGAAAACAAAATTCAAGCCTTGAATTTCAATATTGAAGAATTCTACAGGAAAAATACTAAGACAGGAAGCATCAAATGAAAATGGAAGGAATACTGTACCAAAAAAAAAATTGCTTAACATTCAACTACTTCAGGAAGTAGTATATGAGAAAGGATGGATGGAAGAAGCCCAAGGTGCACTGAAGGCACTGGTGACAAACAAGACTCCAGGAACTGAAGGAATACTAATTGAGCTGTTTCAAGAAATGAATGCAACACTGAAAGTATCCACCTGCCTCTGCCAACAAATTTGGAAGCCAGCTACCTGGCCAACCATTTAAAGAATGATGATGCAGCAGAATGTGAAACTTATTGAACTGTATTGTTTATATCACACACAAGTAAAATTTTGCTGGAGATCATTCAAAAGCAGTTGCAGGAAACTGCCCAAAATTTAAGCCAGATTCAGAAGAAATCATGATACCAGGAATATCACTGCTGATGTCAGATGGATCTTGGTTGACAGCAGAGAATACTGCAAAGATATTGTGATGAGCTGAATTGTGACATTTGAACAAAAATGTGTTTATCAGTTTGGCTGGTCTGTGATTCTTAGTATTGTATGATTGTTCATTTTGTCATTTGATGGAATTTTCCTATGTGCTGTAAGTCATATCAGTATGATTTAATAAGATAGATGAGCAGCAGTTATACTAATAATTTTACAAGACTGGATAGTGTCTTAAGTCAATCTTTTTTGAGATATAAAAGAGAGAAGCAAACAGAGAGAAATGGGAACCTCATACTACCAAGAAAGCAGTGCCAGGAGCAGAGTGTGCCCTTTGGACCTGAGGTTCTTGTACCGAGATGCTCCCAAACCCAGGAAAGACTGATGCATCACAAGGACTTTCCTCCAAATCCTATGGAGACAGTAAGCCTTCCCTTGAAGCTAACATCTTGAATTTGGACTGGAAGCCTTCTGAACTGAGGAAGAATGAATCTGTCTTTATTAAAGCTATCCATTTGCAGTATTTCTGTTAAAGCAGCACTAATGACTAAGACAGATGTTTGCCTGTGTTTTAGTGACTATGCAAGGTGGTGGGGATCATAACAAATTAGGGATAACATTGTGAAGAATGAGAATTCCAGAATACTTAATCGTGCTCCTGAGGAAGCTGTAGTTATACCAAGAAGTGGTCATTTGAACATAACAAGGGGATACCGTGTGGCTTAAAGTTGAGAAAGGTATGGATCAGGGTTGTATCCTTTCACAATACTGACTCAGTTTATGTGTTGAACAAATTCTGTAGGAAGCTGCACTGCATGAAGAAGAATGTGGTGCCAAGATAGGAAGAAAACTCATTAACAACTTGTGATATGCAGACAATACAACCTTGCATGCTGAAAGTGAAGAGACTTGAGGCACTTACTAATGAGGATCAAACAGCACAGCCCTCAGTAAGAAAAACTTACACTTTAACTTAAAGAAATCAAAATTCCTCACAACTGAGCCAATAAGCACTATCATGATAATTGGAGAAAAGATCGAAGTTGTAAATAATTTACTTTTACTTGGGTCTGTAATCATCACTGTTGGAAGTGGCAGTCAAGAAATGAAATGACACTTTGCACTGAGGCAAATCTGCTGCAAGAGACCTCTTTAAACTGCTAAAAAGAAAATATGTTACTTTAATGATTAAGGTTCACCTGTCCCAAACCATGGTGTTTTTGATCATCCTATAGGCATGTGAGAGCTCACCATGGTAAGGAAGATGGAAGAAGAATTGACACTTTCAAGTTATGGCGTTGGTAAAGAATGCGGACTATACCAGATGGCCAGAGGAAGAAACAAATCTGTCTCAGTACAGCCAGAATGCTCCTGAGAGGTGTGGATGGGGAGATTTCGTCTCACATACTTTGAACTTGTTATCAGGAAGAACCTGTCCCTGGAGGAGAATATCAGGCTTGGAAAAGTAGAGTGTGAGCTAAAAGAAGACTCTCAAAGAGATGGATGGGCGCAGTGGCTGCAACAATGGGCTCAACGCGATTATGAGGATGGCACAGGACTCAGCAGTGTTTCGTTCTGTTGTACTTGGGGTTGCTATGACTTGGAACTGACTCGACAGCATTTAAACAACGGCAGTAAAAACATAGAATTTCTAAAGAGGGGCTAGTGGGTCCGAACAGACAAACTTTTGGTTTGCAGTTGAGATCTTAAACACTGTGCCACTAGGGCTTCACTCTATAATCACTGATTTTAAATTCATAGGTAGAGGGTATGTAAGTAAAATGACTGTATAATTTATTAACCAGATATAGTCATTTTTGAAAGTGAAAAAAAATCAAAATCAAATGCTTTGTCATAGTCAAGTCTAACTCAAGGTAACCACATTTGTTTCATAGTAGAAGTACACTCTTTAAGATTTTTCAATGACTGTGATCTTATGCAAGTAGATTGCCAGGCCTTTCTTCTTTGAACTGTCAACCTTTCAGTTAATAGCCAAGTGCTAGCTGTTTGCACCGTCCACAGAGCTTTTTGAGATGAAAAGAGGTATTCAAATAGTAGCAATCTAAAAAATTCTGTGGTGTTCATTTATTGACCAACAAATTCATCTTATTGTTTTTATTATTATTATTTTACTATGACTGAGTGAAAATGTACATTCCCATATAAATTTACATGTCCACCTACATGCAGCTTCCATTGCTCTCCCTGCCCGGTGACAGCACACTATTCCTCTTTGCTCCATACGTGTCTCATCCTCCCAACAGTCTCCTTTCCCCTCCTCTCCACCCACTCCCCTTCCTCCAGCCAGAGGTCAGCAGAATGATATCCTACAGATGCATAGAACCATAAAGTGCATCCAATATATGGTCACTCTGCATTGCCAAGTCCAATCCATTTGTGTCCGAAGAGTGGACCTTCATTATGATTTATGGGCAAGGGCAGCATCAGGGACAGAGGCCATGCTCCCAGGGAAACCCCATAGGGGCTGGACCATCAAATGTAGTCTTTTAGTGGAGATCTCAGGATTCACCCCTTTTTATTCTTGTGTTGCCAATGAGACTCCACTTAGTGAGCTCCATTGTGGCTTTGTGTTAGGCATCTTCAAATGGGTTCCAACTCATAGAAACCCTGTGTATAACAAAACAAAATATTGTTGGATCCTGTACCATCCATATGATGATCATTTTCAAAACTATTTTTTTCTAAAAATAAAATAGCATATACATTTTATTTGCAGCAGAAAATCTTCTGCCAAGGACCTATTTAAAGTATTCAAAAAGTAAAGATGTGACCTTGAAGACTAAAATGCATCTGACCCAAGCCATGGTATTTTCAATTGCATCATATGCCTGCAAAACCTGGAAAATGACCAAAAAGGACAGAAGAAAAATTGATGCCTTTGAATTTTGGTGTTGGAGAAGAATGCTGAATGTATCATGCACTGCTAAAAGAACAAACAGATTTTTCTGGAAAAAGTACACCCAGAGTGTTCTTTGCAAGCAAAGGTGGTGAGACTGCATCCTACATACTTCAGACATGCTGTCAGAAAGGATCAGTCCCCGGAGAAGGACATCATGCTTGACAGAGTGGAGAGTCAGTGAAAAACAGGAAGACCTTCGATGAGGGGGATTGACACAGCGGCCGCAACAATGGACTTCAGCATAAAAATGATTGTGGACTTGGCACAAGACCGGGCAGTGTTTTGTTCTGTTGTTCATAGAGTCACTATGAGTCGGAATCAACTAGACGGCACCTGACAGAAACAATACACCTTTTGTTAAAGGAAAAGAACATGAACAAAACAAAAATTTTAAAAAGCTTCCCTTTCCATTGACATAACCCGCGGCAGTGGAGTTGATTCCAACTATAGCTATCCGATAGGTCAGAGAACTGCTCCACAGAGTTTCCAAGGAGCTCCTGGTGGACTAGAACTGCCAACCTTTTGGTTAACATATGTAAAATTTAACCACTATGCCACCAGGATTACTTGATAGTAAGGAAAAAAAAAAAAGCAATAAACCTATTAATTATTCTTACACCATGCTTCTGGTATATTTCTGAAGAATATGTACCAATTTTCAAGTCTTATTATTTACAGTATTTTTATGAAAAAGATGTATTTTTATAGTTAGACTCTGGTAACACGTTGAACCCCATTCGTGATGGGGATTGGGGATTGCAATTGATGTCCAGGGCTGCACGCACGCTACACTGACTGGCTCAGTGTGTACCTACCCCACTCCCAGTACCAAATTCTGTTTTAGTCAGTTAGGGCTGCTCTAATAGAAATACCACAGAGAGGATGGCTTTAACAAAGGAAGGTTTATTCTTACATGGTCAGGTAGACTACAAGTCCATGTTCAGGGTATCTGCCCCAGGGAAAGGCTTTCCCCTTGTTGGCTCTGGAGGCAAGTCTGTTATTGCTTCAGTCTTTGTCCAGGGAGCATCTTGGCGCAGGAACCTCCTACCATCAAGCAAGCAGCACCAGGAGAAGAGCGCATCCTTCAGACCTGAGGTTCCTGCACAGAGTTGGGCTGATGACATTATTTTAATGAGGAATGGAAATTTTTACAGAAAAGGCTTTACAGAAACTTTCTTGTTTTCTACTTACTGCCTAAAAAACAGAACAAATTGATTCTTCTGCTTACCATGGCATATTTACAATTACTTAGCTATTTGTCATTTTAGCCTCATTTATTTATGTTTAATTCATTTTATTTTTTGTTCTTGTTGTTGAGAATATACATAGCAGAACATATGCACCAACACAGTAATTTAAAGTTGTACATTTTTGAAGTGTTCAATCATTCTCACTCTTCTTTCTCAAATTGTTCCTAACCCATTAAAATAAACTCAAAGGCTCATAAGTTTCCTAGTGAATCTTTTGAGTTGATTTTGTCAATGTGGTCCCATTTGGCCAGCTCTCAAAAGAGCACAATGTGACTTAATTTTTTTACATGACATATCAAAGGTTTCCATTTGAAATTCCAAAAGTATTACATTAGGCTTCCCATTCTCTTCAACAGACTGCCAGCTGAAAAACTCATTGCTTGTGACTCAAAATTGCACGTGGAAGGAGAACTTTATTTCTTTTGTTAATGATGTTTTATTGTGTTTTTAGTGAAAGATTACATAGTAAACTAAGTTCTCTTTTATTGGTTGCCTTTAAACTGCCAACATTTTTTGTAAGTGAAACTGGATTTCTCCCATAAAAATGGCCATTCGAAAAAAAAATCATTATGGAAAACAAAATATGTTTCAAGGAGAAAACACTTTTAAATCATTTCTCCTCATCAGCAGCATTAACACTTTTCTACTTAAAGTTCTTGTTTAATGTCTGGATATTTTTAAAAGTGTCTTTATTAAGAGCCTTTACCTAAGTATGGAAACCCTGGTGGCATAGTGGTTAAGTGCTACATCTGCTAACTAAAAGGCTGGCAGTTCCAATCTACCAGATGCTCCTTGGAAACTATGGGGCACTTCTACTCTGACCTAGGGGGTTGCTGTGAGTTAGACGCGACTCAACAGCAATGGCTTTCTTCCTATCCTTAGCTAAGTACAGAAATACAAAAGCAATATATAGAATACAAAGAATAGACTATGTTTATACCAAGGGGAAACTATGTTTAACCTATTACCTATTATCATAATGCCTGTCCAAATTGTTGTTGTAAGACATCCATCATCCTAGAACTGAACAATTTTCATGATGTCTAGTGGGAAAAATATGTCATTACAGAGAATGATGATGGTGTGATGATAATAATTGCTACATGTAACACTGATAGTTACTACCATTTAACTCTAACTTATGGTAGAGCAAGTAAAAGTCACATTACTCAGAATATACAAGATGAATCACCACTAAGAACATTTTGTCACTGGAAATAGAAGAAGAAAAACTTTGAAATAGATTTGATTGACAATATTCTTCTGGCTAATCTCTAGGGTAAATTTTAATTAGCAATATTATGGTTTTACAAGGAATTAATATAACTTTCAATTGGGAATGGTGAGTCACCTAAAAGATGAGAAAATAGAGAAGAACATAGCTTTTACAAGTAACTCATTTTTCCGACAGTTGATCCTTTGTGTTGCTGAGACTCATTTTTTTTTTTTTAACTAGACTGGATTATTCAAAGGCGGAAATCACGTTATTCCTATTCTTGTTCTTGAAAGCTTAAGAAAGTGCCTAGTACACAGAAAGCAATTGGTGGTAGGGGTGCTGGTTCTGACTGAATTAAGTGAACTGATTGTTAAGATTTTCAGGAATTGTAAGTGTTGTTTGACATAATATTGGTAGCATAAAACCAGTTTGGGTGGTGCAGTATTTATGCCAGGAAATGGACAAACACGGTGGGGCTTTCCTCCCCAGAGAGCAGATTATTAAACATTTATTAATATACCACCAGAAAGCATTCAACAAATACTGAAAGTGAGTGAATGGTAAAGTCAATATACTGATATTATAAAATAATAAAGTGAAAAATCACTGATGAAATAACTACCAGTGTTGAATAAGGTGAGATATGCATAATTAAAAGTCAAACAGTCTTCCACCTCTAATCTGGGCTCCAAACTACCAGTAGGGTATTCACAAAGTGCTTAAATTCTTGGAAGTCTGAGTAACTTGCACATGGGAGTGTGTGTATTATGTGCATGCAGGTTTATTTTTGCCCCATCGGGTGTCCAAGACCATAAATCTTATATAGAAGCAGACAGCCACAACTTTCTCCCTCAGAGCAACTGATAGGTTCAACCCTTTCATTTAGCAGCTGAGCCCTTAACCACTGTGCTACCAAGGCTCCTCCCAAAAGACAATTAATTAAGTAGAATTCTATTAATTAATTAATTAAGTAGAATTCTATCCACACTAGTAACAGCAAAAAAAAAAAAAAGACATTGCAAAAATAACTCTTCTAGAAATATGCATGATACATTTGAATAAGGTATCAAATCTTGGTGACAGAAGGACAGTTAAGTAAATGGTACTATTATGATTTAGCAGAAAATAATTGGTAGTTTTCTTTCTTAGTTTATGTAAGTGGCTCCAAATCTTGACTGCATATCAAAATTATAAAAACTGGGAGTATAAAAAAATACCAAGGCCTTATTAACACTTCAGATCAATTATGTTCTGTATGTCAATGATTTTGGCATAGTACTACAAAAATAGTATCAAAAGTCTTCTCTCTGTGCCTTGTTTTGGCTGATTCTACCCCTTTGGCTCATTCTCTCAAAGTAGAGGAGAATGACAGAAACAGCACAGGTCAGGAGCCAGACCAAGAATCCTTCATCTTTCTTCAGAAGAGAAAACTGGGTAGACTCAGGAGTCATTCCCAGAGAAATAGCTCTTTGTTTTTTTAAAGTGGTATCTATGTTCTATAAATAGAACAACTAGTGATACTAAATCATGAGGAGCTTGTTGAGACAGTAAATTCTATTATCCGCATATTTGATGACTCTGAACCCGCTTTATCCCAGCCACCCCTTTATCCACAACCTCATCTTTTGCATGTGTGTCGTGTGTGTTTTAACATAACTGCCCCTCCCTAGAGTAAAACTGGTCTTTCATGCAGGGATTACCTCCTCTTTATCACAGCAAATTTCCTCTCTTCCAAGAGTATCTTTCTTTATTTTGTTTCTCTCCTTTCTTTCTAGTTAGCCACTCATACAGCAAACACCTCTCCTTTGCTGGCTGTACTGGATCATATCATCCATGCTGCCTCAGAATTCAATTCTTGAAGGCAACCTTCCTGTGTAATCACTTTCTGATCTCAAGTTAAATGGATGGACCCATTTTTTGGATAGTTGCCAGAACAACTAAACTCTTAGGTAACTTTACCAGTTGTCTTACTCCTACAAAACGTAGTATCAATTCAGTTCAGAATTAACTTCATCCACCTAACGGAAACATCTAGAGTTAAAATGTCTTGAAAATATTGTGACCAATTTAAGTCACTATTCTTGCCATACTGTTGCCCTGGTCATGATATAAATCCCCCAAGATGCATATCCCCAGGATATTTTTTTTCCATTTATGTGTCCCCATTCTCCAGATGCTCTGAAGTTCTACACTCAATTCACATTCTATCTGTGCTGTTTCTGAGCCTCCTTCATTATTCTCCACTGAGTACTGTGGCATCCATGATTTAGAGCAAACAAATGCCATTGCATGCCCAGCACTTTTTCTGTCTCTTCTCACACAAAGACTTCTTACTCTCAAATCTGTGTACTCTTAGTAAGGATTTCAATAAAACTCATCCCCCTTCCTGTCTACAACTTTTTATTCCTCTGCCTTTATGTCTTTCTTGTGTTAAACTTTTTCTATCTGCCAAACCATCCCTTCACTATCATCTTCCACCTCAACTGACTACATATTTTAGATCTTAGCTAATTCTCTTCTTGGTCACACCAAGTGCTACTGTCAACCCCATTTAACGCCACATTACATACTCAGCTCATTTTATTTATTTATTTATTTTTAAACATGTTATCTACAACCCTTCTGCCAATGGAACAATTAATGATACTAAATCACGAAGACCTTATTAAGACAGCAAATTCTATTATACACTTATTTGATGACCTCCTAAACCTCAGTGAACTTCATTTTTCATTTTGATCCAATCACCCTCATCAATGAGCTTTTTCTTCTGCAACGAGTACATAATTCTAAAATTCTACATTTAGACATTCTGCTTCCTATTTTTCCACTTTCTCTGTTCCTCAAAATTTGTTACTCCTATTCCTTATGTCTCTTTCCTTGCTTCTTCACATCAAATATATAAACAAATCCTATTGGCCATATTTTTAAGTCTCATCCTGAATTCAACTGCTTCTTGCCAGCTCTACCACTCCATCATCAAAACTGGCTGCCATCATATCAAATCTGGACAATGGCAACAGTCTCCTAGTTATTAAATTTCACTCCTTCTTCTCGCAAAGGCTATATCAGATCAGATCACTAGCTTCTTGAAAACTTAATTGACTTCCTATCACAAATTGGGTAACAATCAAACTCACCAACATTTTAAATATTTACCATTCTGATAGGTTTAAAAACAAAAGTGACATCTGACTTTAAGTTTTTTCAGGCTTTGGATTACTTGAAAGGTTGAGCATCTTTCAACATTTCTAATTTCTGTTTTGTATTTTTTCTCTCTCCTTTTCTCTCCTTCCTTCTTTCCCTACAAGGAAGAGTTTGGTAGATAATGAGATGGCTCCTCACTGAACGAATGAATGGTTTGCATGGGTACATATTGATTATACATTTATGTTAAGACTTTTTGATTAAATTCCGTTTGTAAAATTTGGAACCACAAACTCAAGCCAATCTCCAGGAGATAACAGATGAAATACCGTGAGGCAAAGAAGCAAGGAGAATGTCATGCTGACTGCTTTCCAAAAGACTCAGTTTGTAAGCTAGAGAGAACACGTATCTTTCCTGGTTGATCTATTCCCCCACCTCCACCCACCCTCCAGACACTGAAATTATCATGGGGGTTCTGAGGAAGTTATCTGATTCTCATAACTGTGTGTATTACTTTGTGGAGTTTATAGGAACATTCATAGTAATATCTTAGGCAGTTGTTTAGTTCCACATGAAATATATACCAGCTCAGACCATTATAAAAACATGAAGGCACCAGTCCCTCATATGCAGCTTCTTTCTTGATTAAATTCAATCCTGGCATTGGGATGTTCTTACCAGTGATGCCAGGGAGCACGATGTCTGGTCTTCTCAGCTCCAAAAACGTTTTTCTGCTGTATTACCTGCCATTCAGTGAGTTCTTAGCCATCTGCTTCGGTTTAGAAGTAAGCATCTATAGGATATCATCCTGTGGAACTCTGGCTGGAGTAAAGGGAGTGGATGGAGAGAAGGGGAAAATAAACTGTTGGGAAGATGAGACATGTACGGAGCAGAGAGAAATAGTGTGCTGTCACCGGGCAGGGAGAGCAGTGGAAGTGGCATATAGGTGGGCATCTAAATTTATATGGAAATGTACATTTTCAGTCAGTCATAATAAAAAAAAAAAGAAGTATGTTTTGATTATTGTCATTAAGTGGGTAGAATAGGTAAAAACAGCAATGTGAAACATTCTTTTTCTCAATTTACCATTGAACTTGCTTTTTGTATTACACTACCTCAGTTCTTTGTCTGCACACCTTTCCTACCTTCAACTTAAATGGCACAACAATAACATAATAGATTTTTGGTTTAAATCTGCATCCCTTCCACATGACTACCTATAGTATCTAAACCAAACCCTTTACTGTTGAGTCAATTTTAACTCATAGCAACTCTATACTATAGAATATAAATGCCCCATAGGGTTTCCATGGAACAGCTGATGGATTTGAACAGCTGTCCTTTTGCCTTGCAGTCTGAGCTGCCAGGGTCTAGGATGAATGAATCGCTTCTAATTCAGATGTCACCTCAAAGTGGTAGGTAACAAGTATGATAGTAAAACTTCTGAAGACATGCATTCTCAGAAATCATTCAACATGGAAAATTTGGTGACGAGCTACGTTTTATAGTATCATTTTATGAACAATACTTTTCAATCATGTAACATTTTCCCACTCAAAAGAATAATTCAGCTACAACAACTTTATATTCAATTTTTCTTTTAACTCCTCATTAAAGCCAGATCGTCAGTGAATTTATTGGGTTTGACAGTGGACTTAAATTTCTTGAATTTCAGTTAATTCTCACTAAAATATCTCAAGAAATGAGAGATCTTGATGAATTAATTAAAGTTTGCAAGATTAAGAAAAGAAGTGCCTTGCCTTATTTTGAACTTAAAATGTGGGATGTTTCATTTTTCTTTTTTTCAATTATTATTTTTTGTTATGACTGAGTGAAAATGTACATTTCCATATAAATTTACATGCCCACCTATATGCAGCTTCCACTGCTCTCCCTGCCCAGTGACAGCACATTATTCCTCTCTGCTCCATACGTGTCTCATTCTCCCAACAGTCTCCTTTCCCCTCCTCTCCACCCACTCCTCTTCCTCCAGACAGAGGTCAGCAGGATGATATCCTATAGATGCATAGAACCATAAAGTGCATCCAATATATAGTCACTCTGCTTCACCAAGTCCAATCCATTCGTGTCCAAAGAGTGGACCTTCATTATGATTTACTGGCAAGGGCAGCATCAAGACTAGGGGCCATGCTCCTAGGGGAACCCCGAAGCAGCTGGACCATGAATTGTGGTCTTTTAGTGGAGATCTCAGGTGCACCCCTTTTTATTCTTGTGTTGCCAGTGAGACTCAACTTTGTGATCTCCATCATGGCTGTCACAGGTGGCGGCCAGGAACCATCTGGTTCTTTGGATCCCAAGTCGACATAGGCACACACTCCTGTGGGTCTCTCTGTCTTCTGGGTTGTCTTTACCCCATTTCATTTTGGTCCTCAGTGAGCATCCGTTCCTGCTGAGTTGGGACAATTTGCTCTGCCCTCAGATGGCAGTGAGGCAGCTTTTAAGACCCCAGATGCCACTCACCAATGAGGGGTGCAGAGAGCCCTCTTAGCAATATGCCAGTTGTGCCAATTGGCCTTGATTTCACCTAAGAGCATGGTCCCCTGGTCCCTGCCCCAGCTTCTCTGACCTTACAATATTAGGTTAAGATGGAAGGAGTATTCAAGTTATGTTGAAGTCCACTTAATATTGTCCTTGTTTCCAATGTGTGCTGTCACCAATTTCACCCAACCAAATTTCTACCAGCTATCTAACGTAAACCTTTCCCTCCCCTCCCTTGCAGCCGTCAAAGAGTCTTTTCTTCTATGCATAAGTATGTTTTTGAGTTTTTATCGTAGGGGTCTCATACAATATTTGTCCTTTTGTCTCTGACTACTTTCACTCAAGATAATGTCTTCCAGTTGAAACCAGGTTATGAGATGTTTCTCATTTTTCTTTTCTAAAAAAATATTTTATTGTGATTTAGGTGAAAGTTTACAATCAAAGCCAATTTACTATACAAAACCGCGTCTGTGTGTGCATGCACACACACACACACATACAGCTATACAATCCTGGCTGTTTTCTCCACAACTGTGACAGCACACTCCTTCTTTCCACCCTATATTTATTTCACATATGCATTCAACCAGCTCCTGTTTGTGTCTACCCTCTCATCTCACCACTGGACAGGAGTTACTCAGCCAAATGTATCTACTTAAGCTGATAAGAGCGTTCTTTATCAATATCATTTTATGTCTTGTAGTCTAGTTTAATCTTTGTCTGAAGAATTGGCTTCAGCTCTGGGCTAACAGAGTCTAGAGGCCATTTCTTCTGGGGATCCTACAGTCTGTGGGACCATCAAGTTTGATCTTTTAATAGAGTTCTAGTTGTGCACACCGATTTTCCTCTCACTGTGTCAGGGAATCCATGTTGAATTCCCTGTTAGGGCAGTCTTTGGGGGTGGCTGGGCACCATCTAGTTCCTCTGGTCTCAGGCTGATATGATCTCTGGATTATATGTTTCTTTCTGTCCTGTGGCCTCATATTTTCCTCATACCTTTGAGGTCTTTCATTGTCTTCTGTTCCAGGTGGGTAGGATTGAACTGACACTACTTAGATTGTTGATTCCTAGCTTTTAAGACCCCAGATGTCACTACCCAAAGTAAGATGTAGAATATGTTCTTTAAAAAACTTTATTATGCCAATTGACCTAGATGTCTCCTGAAACCACGGTCTCCAGACAACTGCCTCTGTTACTCTTTCCTTCATAATGTTAGGTTATATTTAGGAAACCTCCCAGTTTTGGGTTAGTCCAGCTCTTAGTCCAACTGTGCTAACCTTTCATCTACTCCCTTATGGAACCTATTTCTATCTACTAACTAATCAATACCCTTCTCCCTCCACTCTTGTGACCATTATTTTCTTCTGAATTTAAAACTTTTCTTGAGTCCTAATTAACATAACAGTGGTCTCATACAATAGTCATCCCTTTGAAACTGATTAGCTTCTGTCAGCATAGTATCTTCCAGATTCCTCCATGGTTTGAGATGTTTCTGAAGATCATCACTGTTGTTTATCATCACATGGTATTCCACTGTGTGAATATATCATAGTTTGTTTATCTACTCATCTGTTAATGGGCACCTAGGTTGATTCCATCTTTTTGCAACTGTGGACAGTGATGTAATAAATGCATTTCATTTTTCTAATAAGAAGTTTTCTTCATATAATATGGTTTTTTAAAAAATTAGGTTATACCAATTTCTTAAAACAAGAAGTACTATTTATTATCCTATCCTCTTCACTGTTAAAATTTTGTCACCCTCTTTCAGTTTGTATACACTTGCTTTTTCAGATATAATTAGATTATGCTGAATATGTAATATACATTGTATTTTTATTTAACATTATTACATAAACATTCTCTGATCTTTGAGAACTTTTCATTGAATACTTGTTAATTTCCGTTGAACCATTTCTAATTTTGTATATTTTGATTGACTTGCTGTTTTTAACATAATTATCAGTGCCATGGTTAATGGCATGGTATATGTTACTTAACTAGAAGTTAAATTCTTAAAAAGAAAAACTTAAAGCTATTACTAAACAGTCTTCTTTTTAGAAAAGATTTGTTCTTCTAATATTACAAGGTACAGCTGTGCGGTGTAGCTTTTCAACTTTGTTGTTTTTCTAAATGAGTCATGAAAAGTGATGGCAATACTGATACCACCCTGGTAGGTAATAAATTTCTGAGTGGCTTTTCACTGTAAAGGAGGATGGATTCGATTCCAGTCTTAGTTCCCTACGAGACTATGATTCTGTAGAGAAACGTTAATTCTTTTTCAGGTCTTCCGTGTGAGCTAGTCGCTATACTTACCAGTTACTTGGAAGTTGATTCTGCATCGTGGCAATGCCCTGTGTGCCAGATTGAAACTTTGCTCCATAATTTTCAGTGGCTGATATTCCAGAACTTAATTGTAGGCCTTTTCTCTGTAGTGTCTCTGGATGGACTCAAACCTCCAGTTTTCCAGTCAGCAGTCAAGTGCATTGACTGTTTAAACCACCCAGGAATTTTAAATAATAGGAAGCAGAGAAATATTTTTCAAATGTTATTGATCCTGGTGAAATGCTGCACAGATTTTGGAGGACATACAAAATGACTTCTTGAAATTTCACTAGAAAAAAAATGGAGCTAAAAATTATGAAAATAGTTTACTTAACCTTGTATTCTATAAACTTTAGGTTATAGTTACAACTGTGATTGATTATTGGAAACTGAAAGAATAAATTCTACTTTATTCATTGTGATTTTTCTAAGTTCCAAGTTAATGTAACTGCTCTTTTCATGAAAGTCTTTTGTAGCAGGTTTTAAAAGGGGATCTTGTTTCGCAGAAATCTTTCAGTACAATAACAGTTTTCTCAAGGTCCTCTGTTAATCCTTGAAATTTAAATTATTCTCATAATAAATTATCTTTTTAATGATCTTCCTCATCAGTGTTCTCATCTCCTTTTCTTGACAAGTGGTCTAATTCTACCAGGAAATCATCTGTCGACAGCTTTGTGCATGATTCCAAGGATTCTACAACACTGCTTTAGTGAAAACCTGGATCATTTTCAAAGATTTGCAGTTCTGTAGTTTGATCCAGTTACATTTGTTGTATTTTAAACTTTATGTTTGTACAACAACATTTGTTGTATTTTAAACATTAATGACAAAATGGGAAGAAAGAGATACCTGTGATAAGTAGGGTGAAAATGTTTAAGTAGGGATTTGAAAACTTGTCAGTTAATCAGCAAATATTTTTGTATTATGAATTGTAACTGATAACATAACTTTAGAATTGTGATTATTGAGTAGCTGGATAAAGATATTGTGTGTTCTGGTCCTTATGTTAAGTCTTGCCACCTAAGCTAGTATAATACTGCATTTTGCAACCAGATGTGAACAGCTTGAAGAAATTCTTCATGTAAACCCTGAAGCTTTATTGAAAATAATGGTTTCAACATTGGCTTCATATTAGAATTGTCTGGGGAGATTTTAAATATGTTAATGAACATTGAATGATGTATACTGTTCAGCCATCATAAGGAATGAAGTACTGATACATGCTACAACATGAACGAAACTCAATAATGAATAACGTGCTGAAAGCAAAATCAAGACTCTAAAGGTCATATATTGTATGATGCCATTTATGTGAAATATCATGTATAGGTAAATTCATAGGGATAGAACACAGACTGGAGTTGCCAAGAGCTGTGGTGTTTTAAGATGGTGCTTAATGGTGCAAGGTTTGATTTTGGTGTGCTAGAAATGTTCTGGAACTAGAGAGTGGGACTGGTTGTACAACAATGTAAATTTATAGATATAGTTTTAAAAAGAGTGAGATGTCTATAATCACAGAAAATTATTTTAATAATCATTATGATAATTTTTATTATATTACATTCTAATACTAAACTTAAAGACAATTCATAGAATAATATGTATAATGTTATCCCAATTATGAAAAATAATCAAAATTGTATTTGTCTCTCTGTGTGTGTGTGTGTGTGTGTGTGTGTGTGTATGCATTGCAAAAGGTCTCAAATAATATACATTAAACTATTCAGGAGTCTTTAATTTTAGTGAAGAACGTGTGAAGAGATTTCTACATTTTACTTTATATACCTTCTAATTACTTGAGGAAATGCTGTTAATGTAGAGGTTTGGTGCTATGTTTGCTGACCAAAATGTTGGCAGTACAAATCCACTGGCTACTCCTTGGAAACTCTGTGTGGCAATTCTACTCCATCATATAGGGTTGCTATGGGTGGAAATCAGCTCACTGGCAATGCGTTTTTAGTTATTTAAATTTTTTAAAACAAAAATGCATTTCTTTCTAATCTAAAAAAAGGAAAAAGATCATTTGATATAACAAATGTATAAGAATTTATTTTTAAAACATCATACAAGTGAAACTTCCCGTAATGTAGATGTGCATGAAGATTCCTTATAGCACTGATTGTAATGGAAAACAGTAGAAACAAAGTACATATCCATCAAAAGGGACTTGATTAAATAATTATAGTAATTAAAAAAACTTACCTTTGTTAAAAATGAGATAGATTTATATGTATCACTAGAAAAATGTTTTACTATGTTGTAACATGACAAAAGCTTGTAAAACACCACATGTTTTCAGCCGATCAAATTTTTTACTATAAAAATTATTAGATAAATATACTTTAAGAACAAAAACGAAAAAAAAAAAATTCTGATGCCCAAGCTACATTCACATCCATTAAATTCTAATCTCTGAGGGCAAGGCCTAAGTATTTCTTTTTAAGAAGAGCTCTCAGAATTTGTCACGCATCTGGGAGAAGTACGAGTGAGTATAAAATCCCCATCTTCTGCACTTCTTTCTACCCCAAGAATTCTGATGAAATGTATTTGCAAGTCTTCAACTAGTCTTTAAATAATTAGGGTGTAAAAGGTCTTGGTAAATATTTTAACATAACACTAATCGGCACAGACTAGAAGTGGAAAAGAAAGAAGTGGTTTAATCTTGTCCTGTGAAACTACAATAATCAAATTCTTTTCAATTTTTATTTTCCAGTTAATATTATCAAACCCTTGTTTTCAGCCATCCACAAGTCAGAGGCTACCTCTGTAGATAACAGCTAAAACTGCTTAGCCCACTGACTTCCCATGTTTCATGATGAACATTATAGAATTGTCCGTAAGGTTTCCAAGGCTGTCGTTTTTAATGAAGACGGCTTCTGTGCCTTTTTCCCCCTAGAGCAACTTGTGGTTCTTTCAGTTAGCAGCCAGACACTTAATCACTGTTGGATCAGGGCTGCTTGTTTGTTGGTTATATGAGGATATAAAGATTTTAATTACACTAGTCAAATATTGATATTCTGCCATGCAATATTTTATAAATATGTATAATTTACGTGTAATGTTATTACATGTATTACTGACTTCATGGCATCTAACAACACATTGGAAATCCTAGTAGTGTAGTGTTTAAGTTCTACAGCTGCTAATATCATGTTGTAGGCAGTTGGAATCTACGAGGTGCTCCTTGGAAAGCAGATGGGCAGTTCTACCCTGTCCTATAGGGTCATTATAAGTCAGAATTAACTTTATGACAATAGTTTTTCAATGGTTTTCTTTTTTTAAAACAACACATATACATATGATACTATATGTACAATATACCCTTTGCCATCAGGTTGATTCCAACTCATAGCGACCCTACAGGACAGAGTATAACCACCCCACAGAGTTTTCAAGGAGTGCCTGGTGGATTCAAACTACTGATCTTTTGGTTAACAGGCATAGCAATTAACCACTAGGCCCCCAGAGTTTCCATATATATAATATAGCAGCAAATTTATATATGTTCATATTATATATATGTTCATATATATATGTGTGTATTGGCACTTGGCTATTGTTAACTAAAAAAAAAAAAAAAACCTTGCTGTGAATTTCAACTTACAGAGCCTCTATAAGACAAACAGAAATGCCCCAGTGTTTCCAAAAAGCACCTAGTGGATTTGAACTTCCAATCTTTAGTTAGCAGTCAAACTCTTAACCACTATACAAACAGGTTTCCAGTCATTTGTGTTAAGTGCCATCAAGTCATTTCCAACTCAGCAGCTCCATGAACAGAAGAAAACCCTGCATAGTCCTGCACCATCCCCATAATTGTCATTCTGAGTCTATTCTTGCTGCCACTGTGTCAAGTGATCTCCTTGAGGGTCTTCCTCTTTTCTGCTGACTCTCTACCAAGCATTCTGTACTTCTCCAGAGACTGGTCCTTCCCAATAACATGCCCAAATTGTATGACATGAAATCTCATCATCATTGTTTCTAAGGAGGACTCTGCCTGTCCTTCTGATAAGACAGATATGTTCTTTCTTCCCGCAGTCCTTGGTATATTCCATATTCTTCAACTATACCATCATTCAAAGGCATTGATTCTTCTTCCATCTTTCTTATTCATTGTCCATCTTTGGCATGTATATGAGGAAACTGATATCACTGTTCGAGTCAGTTGCACCTTAGTCTTCAGTACGTCATCACTGCTTTTTAACACTTTGAAGAAGTCTTATGCCTATTGTAACACATCCTTTGATTTTTTGACTGCCACTTCTAAGGACCTTGACTACGGATCCAAGTAAAACGAGACCTGTGAGAATTTCAATCTTTTCTCTGTTGATTCTGATGTTGCTTACTGGCCTAGTTGTGAGGATTTTGTTGTCCTTATGTTGGTTTGTAATCCATACAGAAGACTGTAATCTACAGTCTTCATTGGTGTTTCAAGTCATCTTCACATTCAGTAAGGAAGGTTACTATGAGTTATTAATGAGTCTTTCCGTAATGCCCCATTCTTCTTCACACAGTCCAGCACCTCAGATTATTTGCTCAGCACACAAATTGAAACAGTATGATGAAAGACTACAACCCTGTTACACGTCATTACTGACTTTAAACCAAGTGGTGTCCCATAGTTCTGCTCTAGCAACTGTTGGTCTATGTACAGGTTCCGCATGAGAACAATTCAGTCTTCTGGAATTTCCATTCTTCAAAATGTTATCCATAATTTCTTATGATCCTCACAGTTGAATGTCTTTGCATAGTTAATAAGACACAAATAAACATCTTTATGGTGTTACTTGCTATCAGCCACAACCCACCTGACATAAGCCATGACAGCCTATGCCCCGTGTCCTCTGCCGAATCTGGCTTGAACTTCTGACTGTTCCTCATCAATGCAGTGTTGCAAATATTTTAAAATTATCTTCAGCAAAATTTTATGTGAGTGTGATATCAATGATACTGTGATACCTGTTCTGTTGGATCACCTTGCTTTGGAATGGGCATATTTATGAGTCTCCTTCAGTTGGTAAGGTAGCTATCTTCCGTATTTCTTGGCATAGGCAAGTGAATGCCTCCAGCGTTGCATTCATTTGTTGAAACATCTCAACTCAGAATTCCATCAGTTCCTGGAGCCATGTTTGTCACCAGGAAACCCTGGTGGCATGGCGATGAAGAGCTAAGTAAGGAAGCTAGCTGAAAGTTGGGCCATTCAAATCTACCAAACACTCTGGAAACAGTAGGGGGCGGTTCTACTCTGTTCTACAGAGTAACTATGAGTCAGAACTGACTTGACCGCATTTTATTTTTTACCAAGGTCTTCAGCGTAACTTGGACTTCTTCCTTCAGTAGCATCTTTTCTTGATCATGTGCTACCTACCTACACACACACACACACACGCACACACAGTCTTTTCTGTAGTCTTTTGGAAAAGGTTCTTTTGGAGTTGACATTTTATGTCCTTCCACGAAAGCATATTTGTCTATCATGTATTACTTGCCATTTATTAATAGAGCATTTTAGATATCAAACATTATACATACAACATTGTTTTATTACATCCACTTAACTGAAGTTCAGGGAAGTGAAGAGGCTTGGCTGAAGCCACACAGCTTGAATTGGCAGAGCTAGAGTTTATACTCATGTTGGTCTGATCCCAGAATCCACCTCTTAGCTACAAAACAAAGTTATTTTCCATTTACTCATCCACTCGCTACCACCGTTTGTCCCCAACCTTTATGCCTTTTTTTGATAATAACCAAAGATGAGTGCTTCAACTTCATTAAACGTCCTCATATAGTACCAGGAAGATAGTTACCCAAGAAATATTGTTAGTTCTTACATCATTGTAGAATGCCTAATAATATAAAAATATAAAATTTGTATTGTAAACTTAGCATATTTCCTTTATAATGAGCCAAGCCAAGCTTTATAATGAAGTTATTTTATATATACTTGATTTGGATATTTTATGAGGAAAATGACCTTACACCTGTTTCTCATTTCATCTCTGTTTCTGGATGAAAAAATAGAGGAAACAGATGAGTAGTTACTTGGAGACATCTTCTGTAATGGGAAAATATCTAACCTTTATTTATCTTCCGTTCAGTTCTGGATGTTGTGCTGGTTGCTTCATGCATAGATTATCCTACTAAGAAACCTGCTGAATTATTAACTTCCACATTTTGCAGAGGAAGAATCTGAAAATCAGAGGTTAAAACTTGCCTGTGGTTATACAGCTGCTAAATGATAGAGGTAATACTTGTCCTCACTGTGAATCAGTACAGTTAAAGGGATATAGTACTTGTTTCTATGCAATATATACACCATAGACGATTTGAAATGCATTAGATGAATTCGTAATATGTTGTACTAAAATAGATCTGTTTTTATTTTAGAACAAATGAAGGCATATTTAATTTTATGATCACTGCAATAACTCTAGCCTGATTGAGATTCAAGAGGATGGTTACTTATATGAGAGAGAGAAAATAATATTTTGCCAAAGTTACACCCAACTACCAATATGTTTTTTTACATGTGAAAGCTTCCTAAAGCGAAAGATACAGAGTGTTTTATTTCTTGGATTTTAACATTTGTAATATACCATAACATGATAAATGAATCAGGATGTATTGATTAGGTTTTGCTGCAGCCAGCAATCAATTTACTTTCTAATCGTTTATGCCTCAGAGTGGGAGTTAAACAAATGGCTTAATTACAATGAGAAGAAATATCTTTTTCAATTCTACCTACTAGCCATGAAGATGAAAGCAGACATTTTTCAGTGATAACTAACTTCTAATTGATAATAAAACTGTGACTGTATCACAAAACCTGTGTTTGTCTTGCTAGTTCCGCAGTAGGTCAATGAGCATTTACTGTAAGCACCTAGGTGAAATTTTGTTGTTATTATTGTGGCTACCGCTTTTTGTTTGCCCTGAAAATTGATTTCATTTTAAACTTACATTCCCATAGGAGTTACGTGTTCCAACTATGGGAAAACTTTGCACCTTTCTTAATCTTAGCTTCCGTTGTTTGTCTCACTAAAGATAAGTTTTTTGATCTCCAATCTGTGAATGGCAAATGGTCTTTCTTGTTTCTTCTTTGGTCCTCTTTATCCTTTTTTTATTTCATAAGCTGTGATTTTTATTTACAAAATTATTTACTGCATACAAGTCCTTTGGCAGCCACATCTTTTTTCAATCCTTGAAACTCCAGGGCGTATCACAATGCTTAGCACTTAATTCAAAACACCAAACCCATTGCTGTAGAGTTGATTCCAACTCATAGCAACCCTATTGGATGACACAGAACAGCCTTACGGTTTCCAATGAGTACCTGGTGAATTCATACTGCTCGCTTTTTGATTAGCAGCCATTCCATTTAACCACTACACCACTAGGGTCTCGTGTGGTCATGCCTCACCTGTGAGTTTGATGTACTCTGGGACTTGCTTGTTGCGGTAATGTAAAAGCTAGCCACCAGTATTTAAACACGTGCAGGATCACCCATGGTGTACAAGTTTCAGCAAATATTCTAGGCTGAGACAGAGTAGGAAGAAAGATCTGGTAATCTACATCAGAAAATTAGCGAACTAAAACTTATTCCCAAGGAAAGTGATCTAATCGAATGTGGAAATAATTGAACAACATCATTAATATCAAACACAAGTAAAATTTTGCTGAACATCACTCAAAAGCAACCGTAGCTGTATATCAACAGAAAGCTACCAGAAATTCAGACTGGACTCAGAAGAGAATATGGAACCAGAGATATTCACTGATGATATTATATGGATCTTGGGTGACAGCAAAGAATACCAAAAAGAGATTTACCTCTATTTAATTGACTATGTAAAGGCATTCCATTGTGTTGATCTTAACAACTTATGGATAACATTACAGAGAATGGGAGTCACACAACACTCAACTGTCCTCATGTGGAATTTGTATATGGATCAAGAGACAGTCATTAGAACAGAATAAGAGGACACTGTATGGTTTAAAGCCACCAAAGGTCTGTGTCAGGGTTGTATCCTTTCACTGTCTCTTCAATCTGTATGCCAAGCAACTAATCTAAGAAGTTTGACTATATGAAATAAAATGGGACATCAGGATTGGAGGAAGACTCGTTAACAACCTGCATTATGCAGATGACACGATCTTGCTTGCTGAAAGTGAAGAGGACTTGAAACACTGATGAAGATCAAAGACCACTGTCTTCAGTACAGATTACACCTCAACATCAAGAAAACAAAAGTCCTGACAACTGGAACAATAAGCAGCACTATGATGAACGGAGAAAAGATTGAACTTGTCAAAGATTTCATTTTTCTTGGATCCACAATCAGTGCTCTTGAAAGCAGCAAGCAAAAAAAGAGAAGAAGCACTGAGTTGGGCAACTCTGCTGCAAAAGACCTTAAAGTGTTGAAAAGCAAAGGTGTCACCCTGAAGACCAAGGTGAACCTGATCCAAGCCATTGCATTTTCAGTCACTTTCCATGCCTGCTAAAGCTGCACAATGAATAAGGAAGACAGAAGAAGAATCGACACCTTTGAGTTGTAGTGTTGGAGAAGAACATTGAATATACCAAGGACTACCAAAAGAGCCAACAGATCTGTGTTGGAGGAAGTATTCGCAGAGTGCTCCTTAGAAGCAAATATGATGAGACTGTTTTACATACTTTTGGTGTGTTGTCGGGAGGGACTAGTCACTGGGAAATGACTTTATGTAGAGAGTGAATGAAATAGAAGAGGACCCTCAGCAGGATGGATTGACACAGTCACTGAAATAATGGGCTCAAGCATAGCAGTAGTTGTGGGCATGACTCAGAACCTGGCAGTGTTTTGCTCTGTGGTGCATAAGTTTGCTATGAGTCAGAACTGAGTCTACAGCACCTAAAACCAACAGCAAAACTTCATGGATCCCAATAAAATACAGCCTAATTTGTTTGCTTCGGGCTCTTTATAAGGAGAGATCAAGAACTAGAGGAGGACTTCACGTCTGGTGAAGTGAGAGGTTCAGGAGGACACGGCAGACCCTCAGTAAGTCCTATTAGCACTAAATAGCCACAAGAATACACTCAAACATTCCAGCCATCATGATGATGGCACAGGACTGAGAAATATTATTTTTTTCTGTTGTGCAATTAACATTGCCATGAGTGGGAGTCTACTCAGTGGCAAGTGACAACAATAACATCTATTTTTAGGATTAGTGATGATTCGATGTCCATCAACAAATTTTATTTAATATAACAGGCTATCCTCAGGTTAAAATCAAGATACAGTCCTAAGTTT
Organism: Heterohyrax brucei; assembly: GCA_028571685.1. NCBI lineage: Eukaryota > Metazoa > Chordata > Mammalia > Hyracoidea > Procaviidae > Heterohyrax > Heterohyrax brucei. The sequence goes on along the minus strand of CM053146.1, from coordinate 28,798,788 downwards.
ACCTTTAAGTCAAATCTGTAGGTAAGTTGGAACAGTTACATGAGATTTTTATTTAACAGCAGTTAGTCAAATACTTGTCCCAGTACGTAGTATGCATTTTACTTCCATGCATGTAAAGGAAACACTGGTAGAATACTGGCTAAGAGCTTTGCGGTTAACAGTTCAAGGCTACTAGGCTCTCCTTAGAAATTCTGTGGGGCAGTTCTACTCTGTCTTCTAGGGTCACTATAAGTTGGAATTCACTCAGAGGCAATGAGTTTGGGATTTTTTTTTTTTTTTTTTTTGTATGCACATAAAGGAAACCCTGGTGGTGGTTAAGAGCTAGGCAGGCAGTGCAAACCCACCAGACACTCCTTGGAAACTCTATGGGGCAATTCTACTCTGTCCTATAAGTCACTGTGAGTTACAATCAGCTTGATGGAAATAATAATGCACATAAAACACTTACGCCCTTCCAGAATGGGAAGTATTTTCTCAAGAATCACAAAGTGCAAGCATTCATTTATTACAAACCATTGTGTTTAACTCACAATGGAAGTCCATTTTTAATTATGAACTGTCTATAACTCAGATGGGGAGACTGCCTTTATTAATAAATTCTCTAATTTTGGCTAGATGGCAGTAAATGGCAATTTCTTTGTGTTCTCTACTTTTGATCTAAAACTGGTTATCATGATTGTATGATTTCTGTGGGAATTCACTCACCAGGACACAGGTAGCCATTTCGTTTGGATCGGGCACGTGAGTGTACCACTTTAAAAGATGTCTCTTTTTCTATGCAGGTTGTTACTGAGTAGGAATCCACCTGTGTCTTCACACAATTTGAGACCTTCACTTCTCCTTAAAGAGTAGACTTTCTATATAGCAGTGGCTGTGCTGATATTATACATGGAGCAGGATCTTCGTACACAAGGTCTGATCATACCCCATTGGTTCATGAAACTCGAATGCAAAGCAGTGGTTTCAAAGTATTTGTGAACACCTCAAATGAGATTTCTACGTCTCATTTGTTTGGAACAGAGTGAAATAAGGAGAGGTAGAACTGAGACCTGTTGTAAAGCAAAATACAACTTGCCTTCTCTTGCAGAGAATCCTTCCAAGGAGAACCATAAATGACATAAATTATACCTTTTCCACTGGGTGTGATAGTAGAACAATTGTTTTCTAAAATGTGCTGCTGTTATTGTAATGGCACTAACTGTTACTCATAAGAATTCTCTTGCTCATATTATAGTATATATTTAGGACTAAATATTAGAAGACTTTTGGGCTAGAAAACAATCCAGGATGTAAGCTGCTTGCACATTTTGCTAAGTTAGTTCCTAAATTGCTTTAAAAAAAAAGAAAATGTGTGGCTAGAAAGAATCTGGATGTCCGAGAGTAAGAACCTGGAATCAAAGTCTAGCTGTGCCACATGCTAGCTGTATAATCTTAAGTAATTTTCATAAGGCCCCAAGGCCTTTGCATTAACTGAAAATTAGAGATCATAGTAGCTCATTAAGTAGATGTGAAGATTAAATAACATACCCAAAAGAGCGTGCTCATGCCCTGATCACTGAAGAAGCTGAATAATATGATTTCTCCTTTTGTGACCACTATATCACTGGTGACATAGTATTAAAAGATGGTTACTGATATTCATTGCCAAATTAAGATTAGAAATAAAATTATAAGTGTTCCTAATACAGTAGTATCATTGCATCAATTTAAACTAAAAAACATTTCAGAAAACTTTAAGAGTTCATGAATTTCTGATGTGTTGGAGCACTGAAAGACTATAGATCAGGGATTGACAAACTTTAAGCATAAAGGATCAGATGGTAAATAAATTAATCTTTGGAGGCATATGGTCTCGGTCATGCATGACTACTCAGTTCCGCTGTGTATTGGAATGAAAGCAGCCACAAACAATATATAAACAAAGAAGCATGATTGCTGGGCAATTAAATTTTGTTTACGAAAATAAGTAGTCACATTTGGCCCATGGAGCCATAATTTATTGAACTCTACAATAGATCATTAGGTAGTAAATCTAGAGATTATAAGTTATTAGTAGTGTAGCAGGAAGGGTGGCACTGTTTTCCATAAGGTTGATGACTGTGGTGGGGGGAGTTGCACGTGTATGTTTTACCTGTGTACACGTGTGTGAGTGGGAGGTGTGGAATAATAATCTGTCTTACTTCCCACGGTGACTAGGAGGAATTTAGGCAGTTTAAATTATTTCTTATATTTGAGCCTGGCAAGTTGCTAGAACACATTTTTAGAAAAAAAAAAAAAAAAGAATGGCTTCCATAGGATATTTGAAATAAAATGCTATTAAAGGAAATCAGTTTGTAGTAGCTTATCTAGATATGTTGATGGATCTGTATTGTATAATTTCATGGAATTGTCTCCCAAGGTTTATTTATTTGAAGATATTTCTTAAATACCAGAGCATCAGGCTCTAGGAAAACGACATTATGAATAGCATCAAAATGCGAAATAAGGGAAAATTCTAAGGTAGAGATTTTTCTTTTTAATTTTTTTTATTATGATTGAATGAAAATGTACACTCCCATATAAATTTGCAGCTCTCACCGCTCTCCCTGTTTGATGACAGCACACTCTTCTTCTCTGCTCCAGACATGTCTTATCCTCAACTGTCTTTTATCCCCTCCTCTCCACCCATCCCCCTTCCTCCAGTAAGAGGTCAGCAGGGCGACGCTGTGCTGCAAAGTCAAATTCATTCAAAGAGCTGACTTCCATTGTGATTTACGGACAGGGGTAACATCAGGGCTAAGGGCCATGCTCCCAGGGGTACTCTGAGGCCCCTAGACCATCATTTGCCATCTTCAAGTGGAGATCTCAGGGTGCACCACTTTTTATTCTTGTGTTGCCAGTGACAGTCACATTTGTGAGCTCCATCACAGCTATCACTGATGGTGGCTGGGCACCATCTTGTTCTTCTGGTCACAAGTCAATGTAATCAATGGCTCACGTGAGTCTCTCTGTCTTCTGGGTGCTTTTTTCTCCATGTCGTTTTGGTCCTTGGTGATCATCCATTCCTACTGAGTTGGGACCATTTGCTATACCCTCAGATGGCAGCTTGGCAGCTTTTAAGACCCTAGACACCACTCACCAATGTGGGAAGCAGAAGGCTCTCTTGGCAAGGAGCTAGTTTTGCCACTTGGCCTCAATCTGCCCTGAGAACATGGTTCCTGGCCCCACATCCCAGCTACTCTGTCCTTCCATTATTGGGTTAAAGTGGGAGGAGTAAACATGTTACGTTGAACTCCAGTTAATATTGATCGTCTTTCTAATGTGTGCTGTCACAGATTTCACCTAACCAAATTTCTATGAACCATCTGCTCTAAAATCTCCCCTCCTCGCCCTGCCTCCCGTCCAACTCTCGCCGCTGTCAAAGACTCTTCTATGCATGAGTCTGTTTTCAAGTTCTTATTATAGGGGTCTCATACAATATTTGTCCTTTTGTGGCTAATGACTTTCACTCAACATAAAGTCCTTCAGTTGAAACCAGGTTATGAGATGTTTCCTAAAATCATCATTGTTCTTTATCATTGCACAGTATTTTGCTGAGTGTATATACCATAGTCTACCTATCCATTCCTCTGTTGTTGGGCATCTGGGTTGATTTCATCTTTTTGCTGTAGTGGGCTATGTTGTAATAAACATTTGTGTGCATGTATCAGTTGGTGTGAATGGACTTGATTCTGTAGGATATATTCTGATCAGTGGAATTACTGGGTCAAAAGGTACATCTATATCCAGCTTTTTAAGGAAGAGCCAGATTGCTTTCCAAAGAGGTCACATATTTTGAATCCAACCAACAGTGTAGGAGAGTTTCAATTTCTCCACAGCCTCTCCAGCATTTGTTGTTTTGTGTTTTTTAGATCATGGCCAACCTTCTTGGGGTGAGATGGTATCTCATTGTTGTTCTGATTTGAATTATTTGATAGCTAAGGATCATGAGCGTGTCTGCATGTGTTTTTTGGCTGCCTGGATCTTGTCTTTAGATAAATGTGCCTTTCTCCTTTGCCCATTGCTTAATTACATGATTTATCTTTTTCTTATTGATAATTTGTAGTACCTCATAGATTATGGAGATCAGGCATCAGTCTGACATACAGTTGCCAAATATTATTTTCCCATTCTGTAGGTGGTCTTTTAATTCTTTTAATAAAGTTTTCGGATGAGCAAAAGTGTTTGATTCTTAGTAGCTCCATTAATGTATTTTCTCTTCTGTTGTTTGTGGTTTGTTTGTCAGATTTTGAAGTCTGTCCGGGGGGTGTATTAAAATTTCCATTGTTGTTCCTATTTTTTCTTGGGTGATCTTTATCGTTTCAGATTTAATATTTAGGTCTTTTATCCAATCTGAGTTGGTTTCTGTATAAGGTGTAAGTTATGGGTCTTGTTTCTATTTACTGCTGATGGATATCCAATTTTGCTAGCATGATTTGCTGAAGAGATTGTTTTTACTCCAGTTTAATGTCTTAGGGCCTTTTTCGAATATCAACTGTTCATAGGAAGATGGTGTACTGTCTGGGGTCTCAGATCTGTTCCATTGATCTATCTCTTTTTGTACCAGTACCAGGCTGTTTCACTACTGCGGCAGTGTAAGAGGTTCTAAAGTCGGGTAGTGAGAGGCTTCCCAGTGTGTTCTTCTTCCTCAGTAGTGCTTTACCTATCCAGGGCTTCTTCCCTTTCCAAACAAAGTTGGTGATTTGTTTCTCCATCTCATTAAAAAATGTCACTGGAATTTGTATTGAGATTACGTTATATAAGTAGATTGCTGTGTATAAAATAGACATTTTCACAATCTTAGATCTTCCTATCCATGAACAGGGCAGATTTCTCTGTTTATGTAAGTCTCTTTTAGTTTCTTGTAGTAAGGACTTGTAGTTCTCTTTGTGAGGGTCTGTTATTTCTCTAGTTGGATTTATTCCTAGGTACTTTATCTTTTTAGAGGCTATAATAAATGGTATTGATTTGGTGATTTCTTCCTTAGTAATCTCATTGTTGGTATAAAGGAATCCTACTGATTTACTTATATTTATCTTGTATCCTGAGACTTCGCTGAACTCTTCTATCAGTTTGAGTACAGATTCTTTAGTATTCTCTGTGTATACAACCATATCATCTTCAAATAGGGAGATTTTGACTTCTTCTTTGCCAATGCAGATGCCCTTTATTTCTTGGTCTTGTTTAATTGCTCTAGCTGGAACTTCTAGTACAATGTTGAATAGGAGAGGGGAGAGTCGGCATTCTTTTCTAGTTCCCATTCTCAAGGGAAATTGTTTCAGTCTCTCTCCATTCAGGATGATGTAGGCAGTTGGCTTTGTATGAATGGCCCTTATTGCATTGAGGAATTTGCCATCTGTTCCTGTTTTGCTGAAAGTTTTTAGCATGAATGGGTGTTGGACTTTATCAAATTCCTTTTCTCCATCAATAGAAAAGATCAGGTGATTCTTGTCTTTTGTGTTATTTATGTGATTCAACACATTAGTTGTTTTTCTGATATTGAACCAGCCTTACATCCCTGGTATGAATCCAACTTGGTCATGATGGATTATATTTTGATATGTTGTTGCATTCTATTGGCAAGTACTTTGTTGAAGATTTTTGCATCTAGATTCATGAGTCATATTGGTCTGTGGTTCTCCTTTTCAGTTGAGTCTTTCCCTGGCTTTGGTACCAGAGTTACGCTGGCTTCATAGAATGAATTTGGGAGGATTACACCCCTTCTTCTTCTGTGAAACAGTTTCAGTAGTATTGAAGATAACTTTTCTCTAAAAGCTTGGTAGAATTCTGTGGGAAGCCGTCTGAGCCCAGGCTTTTGTTTGTTTGTAGTTTTTTTGAATGATCTCTTTCTTTGTGATGGGTTTATTAAGTTGTGCTTTACCTTGTGATAATTTTGGTAGGTGATATGAATCAAGGAATTTGTCCATTTCCTCTATATTTTCCAATTTGTTAGAGTACAATCTTTCATAGTATTCTGTTATGATATTTCGGATTTCTGTTGGATTTGTTATGACAACTTCCCTCTCATTTCTTATTTGGGTTATTTGTTTACTTTCTTGTTTTTCTTTAGCAAGTTTAGCCAAGGATTTGTCAGTTTTGATGATCTTTTCAAAAAATCAGCTTTTAGTCTTTTCAATTTTTTCAATTGTTCTTCCATTCTCTAATTCATTTAGTTCTGCTCTAATCATTAAGATCTGTTTTCTTCAGGTGCTTGAGGGGTTCCTCTGTTGTTCTCTCTAGTTATTCAAGCTATAGGGTTAGTTACTTGGCTTGGCTTCTTTCTTCCTTCCAGATGTGTGCATTTATGGAGATAAACCTCTGAGCACTGCTTTGGCTGAATCCCTTAGGTTCTCGTAGGAAGTGTTTTGATTCTCATTGAAATCCGTAAATTTCTTTATTTCATCCTTGATTTCTTCTATAACCCATGGCTTTTTGAACAAAATTTTGTTCATGAGTTCCACTTTCTATCTATGATTTTTCTGCTATTGACTTCAAATTTTATGGCTTTATGATCTGAGAAGATGCTTTGCATTAATTCAGTAGTGTGGATTTTGTTGAGAATTGCTTTATGTCCTAACACATGGTCTATTCTGGAAAATGTTCCACGTGCACTGGAGAAGAAGGTGTAGTTGTGCACTGATGGATAGAATGTACTGTATATGTCAATGAGGTCTGGTTATTTAATTGTGGCCATTAGGTCTTCTGTGTCTTTACTGAGCGTTTTCTCTAGGCGATATGTCCAGTATTAAGAGTGGAGTGTTGAAGTCTCCCACTATTATTGTGGAGTGATCTATCTCATTTTTTAGAGTAGTTAGTGTTTCTTTGGTGCATTTAGGTGTTCTAATGTTATGTGCATTAATATTTAATATTGTTAAGTCCTGCTTCTGTATTGAACCTTTCAGTGATAGTGTCCATCCTTGTCAACAATGGTGGATTTTACATTAAAAACTATCTTATCTGAGATTAGAATTTCCATACCTGCTCTTCTTTGTGTATTGTTAGCTTGATATATATTCTTCCATCCTTTAATTTTCAGTTTGTTCATATCTTTAAGTCTAAGGTGAGTTTCTTGTAGGCAACATATGGATAGGTCATGGATTTTGATCCAAGATGTCACTTGATGTCTCTTTACTGGTGCATTCAGTCCATTCACATTCAATGTATTTATTGATAGTATGTGTTCAGTGCTGTCATTCTGATGTATTTATTTTTGTGTTGATGTTTCTCTGTAGTTCTTATTAATCTTTTCTGGGACATTCTCCTTTTTGAGTTGATTTTTCACCTTTTTCAGGGTTGGTTTTGTGGTAGTTGAGACTCCTGTAGTACATTTCTTGATTTGACATGTTGCATCATTATTGTGCTTTATGGCTGCCCTTATGATCTCCCTTAATAAACTATGTATAAACCAATTTCGATTATCACCATTCTTACCAATTTCTCTCCATCTGGAAGGGCTGATCTATACTGAGTGATGTTCGATACATATCTTGGATACCTATATTCTCTTCTTTCGTAATTTCTGGGAAGTTTTCTGTCAGCAGCTCAGCAATAATACTCTCTGCATTCTCAGGTGTCTTGCCCTGTTCAGGAACTCCAACTAATTATAGATTGTTCCTCTTTATAGAGTCCCACATGCTTCTTAATACTTCTTCATTTTTCTTGTTTCTTTTTTCTGATTTCTGCTCATAGATGCTGGAGTCAGTAGCTCTGTCTTCCAAGTCAGAAAGTCCATTTTCCATTTGTTCCATTCTGTTTTATTGACTTTGAATCAAAGTTTCTATGCTTTTGATTTTGTTCTTGATCTGTTGGATTTCAGAGTGCTGGTGTTCCATCAAATTGAACAGCTTGCTCAATTTTTCATTTTGCTCTGCTGCATTTTGTGTAAGGTCTAAGAGAGCTGTTTATATAATCCTTTTGTATTCACTTTCTGATAATTTCAGAAAGATTTCTTCATCTGGAAAGCCCCTTGGTGCTTTCTTTTGGGGCCTTCTGAAGCCAAGGGTAATTTCTAGGTTACAGTTTTCTCCAGAGTTTGTTACTTTTGGGGCATCATGTGAGTCAACAGAGGCTGGGATGGATGCTGCAAGGATGAAACACTGTTGCTATTCTAAGCTGTCTTAAAGTATAAAGGTAAAAAAAAAAAAAACTGACAACTTCCAAAGTCAGTCAGGCTTTCAGGTGTACAGGTCTTCCCAGCTGGCAAAGTAAGCACCTCTATATCCAACCCCAGATGTTGGAAACTAGTTCAAAATTCAGAAAGGCTACTGCCCTGCTGGCTTCAGCATCAGGTCCCAGCTGTAGGTGACACTGTGCAAAATGCTTCTTTTCTGCCAGAAGAGCACTCTCCTCTGGGCAGGCGTTGCCTCCCAGGCTAAGAATTAGGCCCAGCTGAGGCCTCCATATGGGTAGATCCATGTCCCAGTGGAACAAGATGGCATCCCACAGAAGCTCTTCACCTGCCTCGGTACAGGCTACTCAATGACAGAGGCGGAAAGAGAGGCCAGATGTGCCAAGATGCACAGAATCCAAAGCAGGGCTCTCACAACATGGCAATTTCACCTGCCTGTCCCACCAGCAGTGTGTCTGAGATTAGCTGCTAGTCAAGTCTCAGCTCTGCCTGATGGCTAAAATAGCAAAAAAAAAAAAAAAAAAAAGTTAAAATGGTGAGTTACATTCAGTCCATGAAAGCGAGCCCTCATCAAGAGCAGGGTCAGCGAAAGAGAGGAAGTTTTCCGTTCAGTGGCATGAAGTCCAAATCAACAGCCCTGTGCCATGTCCTTGGGCTCACTACGTGCCCAGAAGACTCCATTTAATTATCATTTCAGGTCTTTGTTTCCAGAGGGATTTAGGGAGATGTGTGTTTAGTCCAGTGTCTTGACTCCACCTCCCTAAGGTACAGATTTTAACAAAGGTTTTTAGTGTTTCTACTGTTGACAACCTTCTTCAAAATCCATGCAATATTATTCTGTGATTTGCACAGTTTTATAGTCGCTCCAATCTAGGGGTTAAAAAAAAAAAAACCCAAAAACTCACTCTTTCCTGTCACCTACCTATGTGATTACTCTATCACATTTTTGGGCTTTCTAAGCCAGAGTTCTGTACTGTAAGATCTTTTAGAGTAGATTGCCATATTGTGTTCTCATATCATTATAGTTCTACATTGCCCCTTCTGTCTTAGAAGTATAATGGTACTCCCAGATCTGTGAGTTTTAAGAACTCAATATTTTCCTCTCTATTTTAGTAGACAATTCTGTGTTTCTTCAGCCCTCAAAATAAGTGATCAATTAAGTGAAACATTTTTAAAAGATTCAAGCAAACCTGTGTTCTGCAGATAATATGAATACAGGGAAAGAATTCTCCATAAATATAAAATAGACATGATCAATGAGAAACAAATAAAAAACAATAATTTGATTTTTTCCATCTCCTTAAAGATTGTTTTCACAGACTCTTAATTATTTATCAGGACAAAATTCAGCCGACTACATTTTCACTGAACTGAGGTTATGGACCAGGCATTGTGTAGGCCCCAGAGAAGCAAATGTGCCCTGAAGAAATTTAGACATCAGATATTTTCGCCCAACATTCAGTGGAGTTCCTTGTATAGGTAATGTTTTTAATTCTAGGCCTTAGTCTACTTTCATATTTTCCATATTATAAATTGCACTCCATATAGTTATATGTTACTGTTAGGTGACGTTCGGTCAGTGTTGATTCATGACAGACCCAACATAAAAAGAATAAAAGCCTTGCCCTGTGCCATCTTCACAATCTTTGTTATGTTTGAGCCCAATGTTCCAGCCAATGTGTCAATCTATCTTGTTGAGAGTTTTTGTTTCTTTCACTGGCCCTCTACCTTAGAAAGCATGATGTCCTCCAGGGACTGGCCCATTATGGTAGCATGTCCAAAGTGTGTGAGACAAAGTCCTGAGACTCTTACCCCTAAAGAGCATTTTGACTGTACTTCTTCCAAGAGGGATTTGTTTGGTCTTTGGCAGTGTCATGTATTGACCTGTGTCCCCCCAAAAATGTGTGTAGCCATTTGGCTGGGCCATGATTCCCAATGGTTTAAAATTGTCCTCCATTTTGTGATTTTCCTATGCTGTATGTTAAAGAGGATTAGGATGAGACTGTAAATCCCTTTCTAAGGTCCCTTCCCTGCTCTACTATAAAGGGAGTTTCCCTGGAGTGTGTATTACACTACCTTTTATCCTTTCATGCTAGAAGAGACAAGAGGAAAGGGAGCAAGTAGAGAGTCAAGAAACTCACACCTTTAAGAAAGCAGCCCCAGGAGAAGAGAGTATCCATCCTTCAGTCCTGAGATTCCTGCACCAAAATGCTCCTTGAACAAAGACTGATGTAGTACAAGGACTGTCCTCCAGAACCAACAAAGGGGAAAGCCTTCTCACGGAGCAGGTATCTTAAATTCAGACTTACAGCCTATCGGGCTGTGTAAGAATAAACTTTTCTTGTTAAAGCCATTCCCTGAGGACTGGAAACCTTGCTTGCATTGGCTTTGCTTTACAGCAGCAGGGAATGTCTGTCCATCTGGAAAAAAAAAAAAGTGCTTCAAAAGAATAAGTTTCATAAAGCACCACTTAGTAGATCAGAGTAGCTGAGCATGGCTGAGCACAGCTCAATGTTATAGTTTTAAAATTACTCTCCGAAGAGGTCACCCTGTTTTCATTAATTTTTCATCCAACAGTGTTATCATGAAAAACAATTAATTTGCTGCATTTTATGCGCCTGTTATAGTCTATGTTGTGAGACATAGCTATAGCATTTTGCTGTAATAATATGAGCAGATAAATAGCATCACAGTGTTACAAATGGTTGTATTATTCCCAAATGTGGATAGTCTGGATCCTTGGTTATGCAGGGGTCAAGAACTTGTCTGTTACCAAAGCTTCAGAAGTCTGAATCTACTAGGTACTCCCTGGAAACACTATGGGCCAGTTCTATTCCATTGTATGGGGTCACTCTGAATTGCAGTCAACTCAGTGGCAACTGATATGGTTTTTATTTTTATTTTTGTTTTTTATAGTCAGTCTGGGAAATTCTGCTAGTGGCTGGCATGTATTAGCCCAGCGTTCAGGTGATTGCTGGAGTTATAAAAAGTGGTTTTAGGCATTCACTCAACTATCAGCTTCTGAGATTCCATAATATTCTAAATTTCCTTCACCCTTTTCACTAAAATGATAATAGTAATGTTTTTAGTGTACAGTAGATGAAAATATATCTATTTGTACCATTCTCTGATTTATCAACATATTTTAGTTTTACATTTAAAACTAAATTGCCAATAATCTGATTTTAAGATTATGTTCTTGTACTTCATATACCCCCACTGTTATAGATATATCTTCAGCAACCAATTCTAAAATGTAATTGTCAGGATATTAGTATTATTTGGCTTTTACATAGTATCTGATATGCCCTTGATATTACAATACTTTTTTCTTTTCTTTGTTCTTCCTCTCACTTTTTAAGTAAAACCCTAAATAGGTATGTAAATTTGGCCAAATATCCTAGAAGTTTAGACTTCTTTATGATGCTATCTTCTCAGCGAGTATAGCATATTTCTTTTGGAAATTCATAAGACCCTATTAGACAGAGCAGAACTATCCCATATGGTTTCCAGTAATTGCCAGCTGGATTCAAACTACTGGTCTTTAGGTTAGCAGAAGAACTCTTAAGTACTGTACTACCAGAATTTCTTCATGAAATGCAAGGGGCATGTATATAGTATGTGTCATCTATGTTCTGTCTTGTAATGAGACCATCCCCATTCTACAGGTTATGTGTGGCTAATATTTCAGCCCTTCAGTCAACTTTTGGGAAACTCTGGTGGCATAGTGGGTTAAGTCCTATACCTGCAAACCAAAAGGTCAGCAGTTCAGGTCCGCCAGGTGCTTCTTGGAAACTATGGGTCAGTTCTACTCTGACCTCTAGGGTCACTATGGGTTGGACTCTATTTGATGGCAGTGGTTAGTAGCAGTCAAGTCTTGTATTTGTTAAACTAATCTCAACCGAAAAATGAAACCCGTCGCCACTGAGTGAATTCCAGTTCATAGGAACCCTAACTACCCTGTATTCCTAAGGCTTTGTTAATCCCTACAATAGTTAACATTCATCCAGTGTTTATTGTGGACAAAACACTGTGATAAACACAACTAAATGTATTATCTCTCCTTAAATTTCATCAGCTTCTATTTACTGAGTTACACTAACTATTTCTGTTTTGCAGATGAAGAAATTGAGCTTATGTCACGCTGAATAAATGACTCAATGTAGAATGAATTTGTCCTATCTTTCTTTCTCCTTATCAATTCCTTCTTTTGTTCAATAAATGTCTACTTAATTCCTACTACATGCTAAGCACTGTGCAAAATGCTAAGAATATAGGGTTTAGCAAAAACAACAACATAGCAATCCTCATTTTTATTAAGCCTTTTAACAAATAAGTAATGGCAATCTAATCCAAGTCCATGTCTGACAAACTCCACAGCTGAATCCTTCAACACCACCCAGTAAGCCTATTGCTGGCCTTTCAGATTTTCTTTTTTTTTTTTTTTCCTTCTTTCCTTCCTTCATGCATCATGACTAAGAAGAGTACGATAGGGACAGTCTTAGGAGTGAAGCTCTGTGCCTAGTCTATGCTTGACTGGTTCCCTTTTTCTCCTTAATGACATTGCAGCTCTTCTCCTGTCTTAAATCTCCCTGTCCTTCTATCCTGCAAAAAACCTGAGATCATTGGCCCATTCTAGGGCTGAAATTCCATCTTTCAGGAATTATTCCATTGGATCTTGCAAATTTTCTCACTTTCAAAAATCCTCTGTTCAAATCTCCAGTTAGACTGCCTAAAATGCCAACATTTCTACCTCATGTCACAAATACAAAATGCAAATATTTGAAGTCTACTGTAACTCATGAGGACCCTGTGTGTGTCAGAGTAGAGCTATATTTCATAGGGTTTTAGTGACTAGTGTTTTTTGGAAACAAATTGCCAGGGTTTTCTTCCAAGACACTGCTTAGTGGACTCAAACCTCCAGCCTTTTGATTAGTACCCAAGCACACTAATTGCTTACATTGCACGGGGATTCCATTTGTGTAGTATTATGGGGTAAGGGGATAAAGGTATTTAGTGGGCAATAGTGACAGACTCAGTTGTTCCAGCTGTCTTAGGCCTCTCCTGGCCTCCTGGAGTGAGAGAATTAGGATACTGTAAATGATTCACAGCACCCAAGGCACAGATTTTTCTTAGGCTATTTTCAGCTTAGGCTGGCTTTAGTAAGTTTTGTTTTTCAGGGCACCCAAAGCCAGGCCCTGTGGAAGTGGCAGCCAAGTGGAAGTCTTACACAGTTACATAGAGCAGTATCTCAGAAGAACTTTTTATTTTACTTCCTGAAAAATAGAAGTTAAAGGACCTGTTTTCACTGCACATTGACTTCACTGTGGCTTTCAATGTGACATGTTCAGACTGTACTCAAAGGTTGAAGAGAAGTGAGTCTTGCAGTACAGAGAGAAATAAAAAAGGTAAAGGGGGAAAAAAACGTGATGAGGCTAGCATTTGAAAGTGTTTTATTTCCTCTATACCACTTTCATAATGCTGACTCACCAGGGTGGCCTGTCGCAGTACTTTGTGAAAGGTCTCTGACTGGTCTGAAACTGGACTTCACAAAGAGGACATCAAGCACCCAGCTAGCCTTTAGTCTTGCCCAGGTGCCAGTAAGCCTGTGCTTCTGTTGTTCTGTTCACCACTCTCAGATGCCAAGAGCAGTTTGCTTCAGGCACTCAGTTACATGTCCCACAAAGGAGACAGGTTGATGGGTGAAAAATCAGTCATCAAGGTTCACTTTTAGAAGGGGAAGGTAAAGACTTCAGAGTTTACATTACCCACAGATTTGGACTTTTCCCTCTGTTCCTCAGACATAAGCTCTGAAATCTTGAAATTGACCAAGTTGGCCATCAGAGTTCATGAGGGCTCCCAATCACATCTGAGGGTTTGTGCTAATGAAACGATTCTTGGCACAGGGCTGGCCAGACCAGAAAGATTCATCACATCATACCAGCCAGACTTCATGGAAGAGAAACTAGAGTTTGAATTCAATCATGTGAGCTATAATTGAATCAACTGTACTTACATAATGAGACGCCCAGTAAAGACTCTGAACACTGAACTTTGAAAAGATGCCTGGCTGGTGAAAGACATTGCTAGATGGGAGTCAATAGTGTGTTCTTTGGAATATAAAAGCTCCACAAAGGGAACCCTCCTAGATTTCACTTCGTGTATTTTTGCATTGGTATCTTCTTTTGCTCAAATACGTCTATAAACACAAGTGTAGCACTTTCCTGCATTCTGTGGGTCATTCTAGTGAATTACCAATGCCAGAGAAGAAGTGGAAGCCAAGAAGTCAACAGTGAGGCATGGCTGGAAACCTCTAAGCTTTGTGGTTGGCATTGTGAGGAGGCAGAGGGGATTCCCAAACTTGTAACTTGTCAACCAGAAGTGGAAGGGAGGAGGTCTATAAAACCCTCAAACTTGTACCTGACATGGGAAATTCCAAATTAGTAGCCTACAGGTTAGAAGGAAGAGTGTCATGGGAAGCTATAAGTTTACAGCTGATATCTAGCATTTTTTGGCAGACTTGGACATTTGGAAAGACTGTGCCTTTTAACTTGTGAGATCTTGTCTAGCTCTTGTGGTTATGGTCAGAGGAAGAAGTACAGCATCTGCAGTTGGTTGAGGAACAAAATTGAATTGAGTTCTTCAAGGATCTGTGCTCTCTTCCATTGTGACATATCTGTGCTGGCATATGTGATTCACGTATTTATGTTCAATTTTTATTAATTCCACTATGTTGTCAACATACTAAGTGTTGTGTCTGTAAAAATGAGTAGACACTAGCTAAAGAAGTCCACGTAGATCTATTAAGTGATTGTAGTTGACAGTGATTAAATTCCTAATATTAAGTGAACTCTTCCAAGTTCAAGAAAATTTTTCCACAGTCTGAATCAAGTGAGCATATTTTATTTTTGTTTTTTCACATGAACGCTCTGCATTGTTAAACACAGGTCTTGTTCCCTCTTTGAGGGTACCCCAGTTTTCCTTGAAATCTCTATTTTTCTTAGACTTTTCTTTTTCTAAACAGGCTGTAATTGAGCCTCATTTTCCCTCATATATAGTTTTCAGTATTGTCCCAGCATTGTCTCTTTCAGCCAGTCCTACCTGTGCACCTGTCTTCCTTCTTGGAGCACTATTTACAGTTTCCAGAATAGGACATGAAAGGTGGCTCTTTTCACCTAAGACACATCGACTGCCTTCCCTCTCTAAATCACCTACCTCTACTGATCTTCAGAAGAGAAAATAACATAGGAAAAAGAGCATGCGCGCTGATAATAGCCTTGCAGATCTTCCCAGTTGTAAAATTTGTGAGCCAGGGACTCCGAAAAATTAACTAATGTTACTTCGTAGTAATAGCTACCTTAAAACTTGTGAAGACTGAGATATATACATAAAGTTCTCAATTGATAAGATTTCTTTAAGCAACAGCAACTAAACTCAAATCTAAACAAGAAAAGGTGATTTATTATAAAAAAAATATGTGGTACCTCACACAAATCAAAGAAAATATACCAAAAGCGGAACCAACCCCCCCAAAACAAAACCGCTGCCCTCGGGTTGATTCCAGTTCATAGTAACCCTACAGAACGGAGTAGAACTGCTCCATAGAGTTTCTGAGGAGTGCCTGGTGGATTTGAACTTCTGACTTTTTGTTTAGTAGACATAGCATTTACCCACTACACCACCAGGGTTTCCAAAAGCAGGACAGACCTATAGAAATAAGAAACTAGAAACGAGGACTTCGTAGACCCTAAGATTCTCACTCTTCGCTTCTCTCTAAATTGCTTTCAATCTCTTAATCTCTGTACCTCCAAGAAATAGTATATGCCCTGTTAGCTCTATCAAATAAATTGGGGCAGTACCTCTGACAAGCCCAGCTTGGATCGTGTGTCTAGCATTACAATGATCCCTGTGATGCAGAGGACAATGGGTGGGGATTTGATGAACTCATCTGGGCCACATGCCTAGCGCTTTTTGTAAAAGACATGAGCAAGTGAAGAATGTGGTTACCATGGTCTAGTTCTTTTTTGTCCAATATCCGAAACATAAAATTTCAAGAGTCCTCCCATGCAATGTTATTCAAGTGTAACAATTTTATTCACCCTGATGGTGCAGTGGTGAAATGCTAAGTTGATTAACAACAATGTCGGCAGTTCAAATCCACCAAGTGCCCCTTGGAAATTCTACAAGGCAGTTCTCACCTGTCCTGTGGGTCGCTATGAGAAGGAATTGACTCAATGGCAGTGGGTTTGTTTTTTGTTTGTTATGTTTTCTTCAAAGTAGCACACAATTCAAGGTCACATCCAATTGCTGTAAACAGTCCTAAGTTTAGGGTTTCTGGATCATGAACATTTCTTTCAACCATATATGGATTTGACACTCATCTTCTGACAACTTGGAGCCCTCCTGGTGATTAAGAGCTAGGCTGCTACTCCAAAGTTCAGCATTCCAAATCCATGAGCTGCTCCTTAGAAACCCGATAAGGCAGTTCACTCTGTCCTATAGGGTCTCTATGAGTCAGAAAAAACTGGACAGTCATGGGTTTGGGTTGTTTGGGTTTTATCTTACAACATACAAGCCACGTGATATATCTGATATATTTAATCACTCGTTAGGCACCAAAATATACAATAATGGTGAGAAAATTGAAAAACATAAATAAAAACTCTCATGTAGGAAAGGTAAGCATGGGAATCCCACACATCAGTCACTGACTGAAAGAAATAATTGTAACCTACTGGAGGGGTATGGAAAACCTGGTGACATAGTGGCTAAGTGCTACATCTGCTAACCAAAAAAAAAAAAAATCATAAGTTCAAATTCACTATATGCTCCACGGAAACTGTATGGGGCAATTCTGCTCTATCCTTTACGGATGCTATAAGTCAGAATCGACTCAACAGCAGTAGGTATGGTTTGGAGAGCGGTATGGTAAGGAGTCTTCCCAACTGTATGATTTCCTGGTAATACTTGTGGGATTCCTCCATTTATTCTTTAGGGTACATCTCCTGAACATTATCTGTTCTGGACATAGCTGAGAGGAGCTGTAGGTAAGAACACCCAACAACTATACTTCTTTAGCTACTCTACTATGGTTATAGGAAGATAGCAATTACCTTAGAAGTTAACTATTAGGACTATCTTTCATACATGTCATATTTGTTTGGTAATCTCATCACTTAGGAGCCAAACTGCCTACTCACTTTGGGAGTTTTTTGGATTGGTTTTCTTTATTTAAAAACCAACACCGGAAGAGGAATCCCAGGGCAGCCACACTGAACACACACAGTGACTTGGACTATTTGGAGACCATGATAAAAGAGAACTGAACTGGGCAAAGTTAACTTACTACGCCCCAGGTTTCAATGAGAACTGACAGTGAGACACGGACAGCAGCAGTTAGATGTGGGGGTTGTGTGCACATTCATAAGTGTGTATGTTTGTCTTTGGAGAAGAATGAGCAATTGTGAGCAAGGGAAAAAGCAAAAATAATTCACTTCCTTTTATTATTATACATCTTTGGAGATTTTAGGTCTGACCAACAGCTCACAGTAACACTCAGAAAGTTAAATTCATTTCCTAATCTGTAGTATTGATTTTAATATTACATTCCTTCAATTCTCTTGCAACATGTTGAGATTTAGAATTTAACTTTCTTGCATTATTCACACATATCTTAGCCATCTAGTACTGCTCTAACAGAAATACTACAAGTGAATGGCTTTAACAAGGAGAAATTCATTCTGTCGCAGTCCAGTAAACTGCAAGTCCAAATTGAGGTCATCAGTTCCAGGGGAAGACTTTCTCTGTTTGGCTCAGGGCGAAGGTCCTTTATCATCAATCTTCCCCTAGAATGGGAGTTGCATTTAATACGCAGAGACCCCAGGTCATTTCCAAAGGATGCTCTCTGCTCCTGGCGCTTCTCCTTGATAGTATGAGAGATCCCCAATTCTCTCTGCTAACTTCTTTCTTTTATGTCTCAAGAGATTGCCTCAAGGCACAATACAGTCCTGTATGCAGAATCCTGCTCCACTAACACAACTGCCATCCATTCTCCCTCATTAGAGGCAGGATTTGTAACATAAAGGAGCATCACACAATATCATACCTAGAATCATGACCCAGCCAAACTTCTACAAATTTTGGGGGGGAAAAACTATTCAATCCATGACCATACCTCAGGATAAGGGTAAGTTTATCTTCTTTTGACATCTTAAAATGGAAAATATTGATATGACATAATTGAAATGAGATGACATTTATATGAGCTATACCTGTCTTTCCTTAAATGCTGTTAACATGCCCCCACCCAAGATGTAATTAACATTCCAGGTTATTTCCTTGGTCCCGTCCTGTCTTTCCTGATCCTCGGGGTCTCTCAAAATTTCAGGAGGTATTATGCAATTTACACAGGAATTAATTTCAATATTTAATAAGTAACATTTCACAAAAGGAATATAGCATCTGTTTGTAAATTTTGTGTGTGTTTGTATCTATGATGGAGCCAAGGAAAGTGTATTCTAAAATAAGAACCAATTATGACTCGATGACACTTGGCTTTTATATATATATATTGATTTCATTTCAGGACTAACTCCATTAAGGGCATACCATGAACATGTCAGTCTGTAGAGCATGCCCTTTGGAAGAAAACAGATATTAAAGCTCCTGCTTTGCTACTTACAATCTGGGTAGCCTTGGGAAAATTACCTAAATTTTCTTAATTTCAGTTTATTAGTTTTTAAAGTAGAAATAATAAAATTACCTGCCTCATAGGGATATTGTGAGGATTAAGAGAATTAATGTATGTAAAACACAGCATAGATCCAAGCACTTTGTAATACCACAAGGAACTTCATTTCATTGAAAGTAGTGCACATATTTCCTCCCTACTTTTTTTTGTCATCTCTGAAAAGAGGATATGTCTTACAGATAATAGCGTCTTATAATTACTCTTATAGTTATTAAAGTACTATTATTTCAGTGTATAATAAATAATAGAAACAGAATTTAGCTTTAAAAATCCAGAAATATTACAGAATCAGATACCAACATTCCCATCGGGTATAGTTTGCAGTTAAGTAAGAAAACATGAGAAAGTGGGGCATGAAGATGGAATTTGTGTATGGTCAGGCACAGAGATTAAATCAATCATCTCCTAACTGAAAGCTTGGTGGTTTGAATTCACCAGGGTGTCTACGGAAGCAGATGAGACAGTCTGCTTCCATAGAAAGCTACAGCCTTAGAAGCTGTATGTAGTCACTAGGAGTTGGAATCGACTCAAGGGCAGTGTGTTGGTTTGTTTTGTCTCTCTAGTTTTAGTAGGCTTTTCTACAATATTCCTGTGTTGAATGGTAACTATAGGCCAAGTTTTGTGAGGGTCTTAGTGAGAGAAAGATGAATAAAACACAATCCTAATATCAGACATCCAATAGATGTGTCATGGAAGACAGTAGAACCCAAAAGTATGATAATATTAAAATTAAAACCTAAGGTAAGAATTCATATAGAAGAAGGAAATAATCCACAGGAGAGAGGGACAAGATGAAAAGTAACAGATTAGCAGAATAAGGCAGACTAAAGATACAGGACTGTGTGTTCTAGGACGGGAAAACCTACGTAAAGAACTAAGAGTGAGAGAATAGTTTGTGTGACTCAGGAAACTACACAACACTTAATTTGGAGGAGTTTTGAAGAAATGGTAAAAACCAAAGTTGGAAAGGTGTGAAGGCATGGCTCATCAAGGACTCTGTGTCATTAATGACCTAACAATCTATCACGAGTGAAATGTAAATATTCTTGAAAGACTGAGGGAGCCGGGATGGCATAATCAAAATTTTATTTCTAAATTTTGCTCAGACTGATTTAGAAGGATTAAAACTGGAGACAAGGAGGATAGTTAGGTGCCAACAGTGATAATTCTGAATAATGGCAAAGGAGATGTAGTGAAAGAGGCAGATTTCAGAGATTACTAAGGATGTGAAATCCACAGAGGCTGATAATTAACTAGATGTGAAATATTGATAGAAGTCAAGTTTGAATGAACACATCCTAGTTCTTTAGACTAGATTTGTTTCACAAACCTAATGATACGCATCATAAACAGAGTGGCAATGTTGATATTCCATTTGCATGATCCGTGGTGCCTAACACAGTGCTGGGTCTGTAATAAGCATTTGGTACACATTTATACATTGGTTGGTAACCCATTATTCTGGAAACTCCTTATGTATTTCACTGACAAGTGACCATAGTGAATTGGTACATAATTATCAAGACAAAAAACATGTAACTGAGTCAACATTCTAGAAATGTTAAATTGCCTAGAGTAGTTTTTCTCCTTGTCCTTTTCTGTAACCACATGGTGACTGGAAATATAACATGACACCAAGAAATAGCAAAATAAAATGAGGTCTTTGAAGCCTTTCCTTTTATCTTGCTTTATTCTTAACAGCATTTCTCTGGTCTAATTCTTTTATAGTTCCGAGGAGAATTACATTTCAAATTCCATAATAGCACAGGAGAATCGGAGTCTTGTAAAAATTTAGAGTACTCTGTTCAAAGGCAATTTTTATTATTAACTGCACCTACGTAGTGATGCAGCCAAAGAAATAGTTTAGAGTATTATTAAAAGGACCCTTTTTAATACGACCTCTTTCTCTTATAAAAAAAATGTGCACAATCTTATTAAATATTACCATATTACTACAGTTGACTATGTATTTGTGGAAAGTCTTATAGTATGGTATTTAGGGCTCTGAACTGGCACAAAATATACATGAACTTTATCAGTTTTCATTTTCCCTTTACAAACCAAGAACAATATAAAATGACATTTTATGACATTTGATAGATATCTAAAGTTTGTTATTGCGGCTGTTCAGTGAAACCTAAAATACAAATGTAACAGTGTGGCAGTGCTTCTGATATGAGAAATGCAAGCAAGAAGTACCTAAATCAGCATCCTACTGTATGTGCCCATTTTCCAGCAATGCTTTGCAGCTGATCCTCTGCCACATTCATTTTATTATGTCCTCTGTGCCTAGTTTTGTTCTCATGAAAAATTAGGAGAAAAAGAAGTATACAGAAACACTTGCTTCTAAAATTATCTGAAATCCAGGTATGGAAGCTCTTACACAACTTTATTATTATTATTTTTTTAAAGACAGGTTTATTCACTGCAGTTCTCATTTGTGTGAACATGCTGCAATGTTCTGTGGGGGAGTAGCTGAGAGACTGAGGTAATAGTCTTTTTCACACCTTCCATCCATAAAGATGGTTCTTTTATTTGTAGCTGAAGCTATTACATCTAGAGCCTATGGCTGTTTGGTGCATTTAATGATGGAAATTTAAAAAGAGAAACAGCAAGTAAACGTGAAAATGTCCTTTGGGACATTATTTTATTACTTCATGTCCCTTATCATTTAGCCAACTAAATGCAATATGAAAAATTCAGTCAAACAGATTGTTTGGTGCCTTGGTGGCAAAGAATCAAGTATGAGGTACTAAAAAAAAAAACTTAGTTAACCTAAGCTGTGTGAATGTGTGTGTATGCGTGTGTGTGTGCCTGTGTGGGCTGAAAACAAGTTGGAGAGGTGAATGAGAAAAGTCAAGTAATTACAGAAGAAGCCAAAGCTGTATAGTTTAAAAAGACAGAATGACATCATGGAATAAAAATGACTTTGAAGCTTGGCTGACTTGGGGTATGGATTATGGCATTTACTATTCTATTACTGATTTCTGAGAATACAATCTTCAATTAAAAAATACATGGTCATTTTAATAACTCACAGAGTTTTAAGGATTGAATGAAATAATGTAAGCTGAGCTCTTATCAGGATTTCTGCCCCACAGCTGGCTCTCAGAAAAGGGCCCTTATGTTCTCTATTAACTGTGAGCTGTTGGCAGTGCAAAGTGTAACCAGTACAGCACCATGAAGATCGCATGCTTCATTCCCCTCAGCTACCTCTTGACATGATGTGCTGGACTCCCTTCTGGTGTCTTTTCTAGGGGGTATATTTGAGCTAGATCCCTGGATGGTGCAAATGATTTACTTGCCACTAATAATCAAAAGGTTGGTGGTTCCAATCCCCCCAGTGATGTTACAGCAGAAAGGTCTGACAATTTGTTTCCGTTAGGATTACAGCCACGGATATCTATGAAGTTCAGTTTTACACTATAACACACACAGTCACCATGAGTTAGAAGTGACTAGACAGTAAATGGTATATTTGAGCTTCCTCAGCATTAATGGAAACCCTGGTGGTCTAGTGGTTAAGTGCTGGGGCTGCTAACCAAAAAAAGTTGGCAGTTCAAGTTTTACGTGGCACTTGTTGGAAACTCTCTGAGGCAGTTTTACTCTGTTCTGTGGGATCACTATGAGTTGGAATTGATTTGACAGCAATGAGTTTGTTTTAGCTTTTAGCATGAATGGAATATCTGAGTTATAACTCTTGTACAGTAAAACCAACAAAGGCAGCCCTTCCAAATCACCTTTAGGTCTCAATTACTCAGTTCTAGCAGCAGCTGTTGATCTGTAGCAGTGACTGCTTAGCTGAGTGGTAGTGCATGGAAAACACTGGCTAGAAGTACAGCTAACATATCAGAATAGCGACACCGAAGTTAGTTAAAAGAGAAACAGGAGCTAAAATAGTAAGTTGTGTGATAAGGCAGAAAAATTATATGAATAATTAATAAACATGGAAGAAGCTGTAGAGACTGGCAGAGAAACATCAGCATTTTTTTGTAAGAAATTTAACCTGAATATATCATTTGCTCTGTACAAACTGGAAGGCATATTTCAGCACTTACAGCTGGGCCAGTGTCCAACCTCTCTGGAATATACTTCTTACAATTTAGATGTTGGTTATCAACATTAACTGTTATCAACGTTAATTAGATGTTTATAATTACACCGTGATTTGTTTCACTGCTTATGTGATTGATTTTTTTGTAGGATGTCATAGTTTATAGTCTTAATTCAAGTATTTATAAAAGGAACGTCCTCTTCTGAAGCGTTGGTCATGGCTAACAGTGACAAATGGTTTCTTTCAGTATTCGTTTATAAAATATACTGCGCCTCTCTTTTTCTGTCTCATTGTTCAGCCTGAGAGAAGTCGTACCACTTGACATGAGGGGAGACTCACACAGAGAGGCAGTCAGGGCTCTCGCCAGCAGCTAGGGGAGCAAGCCATCTTCGGTGTGGAGCCTCTAGCCCCAGGAAAGCTTTCAAGTGACTGTAGCTCCAATAGACATCTTGACTGTAACCTTATGTGACGGCTCTGAGCCAGCTAAGCCTCTCATTGATGCTTGGCCTTAGCAACTGTGTAAAACACTATTTGTTTTTCTAACTTACTAACTCAAAGTAGTTTTCCATGGTAGGAATAAACAACTAATAGATGGGGTGCGGGTCAAGCTGTCAAGTGATTCTTGAATTTAGTAAGATCACAAGAAGTTTAGGGAGTAAATAGCCTCCCTAGGGCATGGCTTGATTAAATCTAAGTCAGAAGAACATGGATCAGCCACTGCTCAGTCTAGAGGTCTTGGAAAGGAAAGGAAATGACTTGGAGAGTTGAGAGCAAAGCCATCAAGAGTGACCTTTGGTTGAAATGAATTCTGGAGATCAAGTGTAACTTCCCAGTTTTTAGTATATTCCCAACATTCATTTGGAAAGATGAGCTTGGTGCATTCAAAAGAATGAAGGTCAAATGGCTATAATACCTTCTGAACACTTAGTTTGATGGTTGTCATTCCTTTATGCTAGCTTTTCCTGTTAATATACTGTAATGTTTACACTCTCTGCATCATCCCTCCTTAAAACACAGGTTCCATTAGTCCAGAATAGGCTATACCACTTTTCAAATGCTCCTGTGAATTTATTGAGTAACGCTTAGCTTTTACATACCAGACATCATTCTTCTTTGTAGACAAATAGTGCTTTTTCTTCTTTTATTTAAATTGATTGGACAAGCTGGACTTTAGGATCCACTTCAGACTTGGAGTTCTATAGTTCTATCTGGAAAGATGTAAAACTATAATCCATTAAATTGTGATAAATCTAAAATATTCTCAAATTGTCTCACATCATCAATCTCAAAAGAACAAACTATATGCATAATGTAATTATTATGAAGGAATGGCCCAAAGTCTCTTTCTCTCATATATTTGTATGTATCTACATATCACATATCTATGCGTCTATCTGTGCACCTGCCTATGTATCTATCTGTGTATGTATCTCTCTCTCTCTCTCTCTCTCTCTCTATAGCTACCCCATCACTCTCCTTTCCAAGATGATGAATGATGGGTGAATAGAGAGTGAGAGAGATAGAGAGATATGGCAAGAATAATTTTTATAAATTAACTTTCAGGTATAGAAACAAAGTCTGGACCTGGTAGGTTTACATTTGACCACGTACTAATTATCTTTGAAAAACACAAGCATGATCATATTATATCTCTTCTTAAAAATTCTCCAGTATCTCAGTAACATTATAGCAAAATTTTCCTCTTATTATTAAAATTATGTTTTACTGTGGTTTGGGTATAAGCTTGCACAGTAAGGCCTGTTTGACAATTTCCACACACACTGATCAATGATATTAGTTACTTTTTTCAGATGTGTCAATGTTCTGTTTAATTGCATTCTGATTTTCCCATTTCCAGTACTCTAATTTCCCTGCCCTCTTTTCTTTTCACTTTTGCTTTGGCTAAATATTGAACTTTGGGACTCATACTGATGGTTATACAGTATGACACAAATCTAATAGGTAATATCCTTTATTTTGTATGTCACTCTGATTTTCTGCTAAAACATGATCTCAGGGTATTTTTGCTTCAAGGATTAATGAACACTAGTCTCAGGGAGTCGTCTGGTCTCAGATCTTCCAGATAGTCTGATCTTTTTTAAAGAATTTCCATTTCATTCTGTACTTTTTCTCCCATTCTAACAAGGGTGATCTATTGTGCCCTAAGTCAGATAGGATAGTCGTGGTAGCTGGGTACTATCTAGTTCTTCCGGTTTCAGAGTAGACGAGGTCGTGACTCACACAGACCATCAGCCTTGTAGACTTGTTTCTTCTCTGCGATTTTGGTTACTTTCTTACTGTTTTGCTCTCAGTGAGTCAAGACTAATGCTGTATCTTAGATTGCTGTGTGCAAGCTCTCCAGATCCTGGATGCTACTCACTCCACTAGGATGCAGAACTTGAACTTTGTGAATTATATTATGCCAATAATCTGAGTTGTTCTGTGAAACTATGGTCCTAAGCTTTCAAACCTAGGAAACCAATCTCTCTCTACGGACTCATCGACAGTTGTTGTTAACTTTTCTTTTTTAATCTGTGTCACTTGAGTTAGGGAGAAATGCTGTCTCACTGAGTTTTAACCTGAATCTCTGTGATGGCTAATGGCTGGAGAGTCACTAGGAGTCAGAACTGACTGTATGGTAATGGGCTTTTGCAATGGCTAATGATCCAGAGCATCTTTTTCTCTGTTTGCTGGCTGCTTGAATATCCTCTTGGTGAAGTCTCTGTTCATGTCCTTTGCACATTTTATAATTCAGTTGTTCAATTTTTGTTACTGAGTTATTGGAGTTCCATACACATTTTGGAGATTAGACACTTACCAAATACATTGTTTTTAAAGATATTTTTCCAAGTCTGTTGGTTTTCTTTCTGCTCTTTTGATAACATATTTTGATGAGTTTTTCATTTTTCTAAGGTTACATTTATCTATTTCGCATTTTTCTATTTGTGTATTTGTTATTATATGGTTGCTATCTTATTTTTTACAATAGACTAGGTTCTATAGTCTTTTCCCAAAGAT
Organism: Heterohyrax brucei; assembly: GCA_028571685.1. NCBI lineage: Eukaryota > Metazoa > Chordata > Mammalia > Hyracoidea > Procaviidae > Heterohyrax > Heterohyrax brucei. Next base: position 28,772,820 of record CM053146.1, on the reverse strand, counting down.
TTTATAGCTTTAGGTTTAACAGTTAGGTCTTTGATCAATTTTAGGTTAGTTTTTGTGTTTAATATGAAGAATGGGTCTTGTTTTATTTTTCGGCAAGTGGATATACAGGTTTGCCAGCATCATTCATTCAATAGGCTGTGTCTGCTCCACCGAATGGAACTTGACCACTTTTCAGAACCAGTTGTTTATAGATGAATGGATTTATTGCTGAGCCTCATTTCTATTCCACTGGTCTACATGTTCATCATTGAACCAATACCAGACTGTTTTGATTACAATTGCTGTATAGTGTGCTTTGATATTAGAGAATGTGAAGCCTGCTTTATTCTTGCTTTTCAGTATTGCCTGGCCTAGTCAAGATTTGTTCCCATTCCTTGTGAAGCTGGTTTTTAGTTTTTCCATTTCAGTGAAGAACACTGTTGAGATTTGTATCAGGATTTCATTGTATCTACAGATTGTTTTAGGTAGAATCAACATTTACACTAGATTAAGTTTTTCAATCTGTCAGCGTGAATCATCCTTTCATTTTAGTCCCTTGTAGTAGTGTTTATAATTTCCTTTATGTAAGTCTTTTATTTACTTGATTTGGTTAATTCCTTGAGATTTTATCATATGAGGAGTACTGTAAGTGACATTGTCTTGCTGCTTTCTATTTCAAACTGTTTAGATTTTCTATCTCTGTGCAAATTTAGGTAGATAATGTATTTCTATAACTTTACCCATTACACTTAGGTTTTAAAATTTGTTGGAGAGCAATTTTTCATAGCAATCTATTACCCATTGCCTTCAAGTTGATTCAAAACTACCCTACAGGACAGAGTAGAACTGTTCTGTAGAGTTTCCAAGGAGTGACTGGCAGATTTTAACTGCCGACCAGAGCACATAACCATTTGGGTCTGTTTTAACGTCTCCAGTTTCATTTCCTAATTTGATTATTTCTCTCATCTCCAGTGGTATAACTAGAGTTGCTGTCACCTAGTGTGCTGATTCAGAGTGTCACACTCCCATGGATCCGCTCCTGTAATAGATCATACAGAATCCTTAGTAATGTCTTTGTACTGTTATTTTTAAATAATAATGCCTGTATACTGTGAAATGTAACAGCAATAGTAGTGACATAAACAGCTAACAAAATTAAAATTACACATTTAAATTATAATTTCATACACACAGCCTAAATCTATTTACATTTAGATAGCTTCATATAATTAAAGTGAAAATTTAGTAAGAAAACAATAGAATTCAAGGTAAAAATATTTTAGAACTACATCAAAATTATGTTCCTTTTAGCATTAAACTTTACTTTTATATGAAATATATTAATGTATTAAGCTTGAAAAAATTTTTATCTGTCACTATTTTATATGCTATAATTCAAACTTAAACCACAATAATTTCCCTAAAATCACATATATATTTGCAAGACAACAGTATTTTTTAAAAGAATTTCAAAAAGAACATTTTTCTGAAAACTGAATTTAGGATTTAAGTTGTATCTCTACATATCAAAAAACAAAATTTCCCTCACTTCAGGTGTTAAACTGTCAATTTCTCTACTTACAAAGTTATATAATGTTATCAGATAAATTTATTAGCAATTTTAATTATAGGGTAATATGTAATAAGTATAGCTGTAAATTGCTCAAATGTGATATTAGATTATATGAATACTAACAAAATTGTTCTGTAAACTATTGCTAAGTTGAATCACATTAGTTACAATATTATCAGAAGCTGATTGGAAGCTGTTTTTTCTTTTATTCCTTTAGTTACTATCGCATTTGCAAAAAAAATTATTGCTATAGGTTCACAAATGCTAATTGCCCCAATAGTGTAGCTAAAACACCAGAAAATTTGAGATAATCAGCAACTGTAAAACATAAACAGCAGTGAAAATAATAGCAGGTGCTTGTAGCATGTGCAGATGAAATCATGTTATTCAAGACTTCATTGTAGATGGGTAATAATGATGGCATTGACAGGAGTGCATGAGAAGATTCAAAAAATAAATTAGCATGGAATTTTAGCATTGAAGATATATTAATACAAGTTTTTTACAAACAATGTTTTTGTTGTAATTAATTTCAGAGATTTTTTTTATTTTTTTTTTAATATATCAAATTTCTTGGACTAAGCCGAAAGCTGAGAAGTATTCTAAATAAAACCACATACTTCCATAGACAGAGTAGCAGAATCAGGAGTCTGGGGACCATGGTTTCAGGGACATCTAGATCAATTGGCATAACAAAATATTTTAAGAAAATGTTCTCCATCCCGCTCTGATGAGTGGTATCTGGGGTCTTAATAGCTAGCAAGTGGCCACCTAAGAAGCATTACTTGGTCTCAACTCACCTGAAACAAAGGAGAAAGAAGACATCAAAGACATGGGGAGTGTGAGCATGAGGCGGAAACGACCACTTAATCCTGAGACTACATCAGCATGATGCCAGAAGAACCGGATAGTGCCTGGCCACCATCAAAGACTTCCCTTGCAGGGAATTCAACAAAGCATCCCTGATAGGAGAAATATGAAGTACAAAACTTGAACTACAGTAAAAGGACCAAACTGGATGTCTGACAAACTGGAGGATTCACAGAAGGTATGGCTCCTGGACTCTGTTTTATCCCAGAACTGAAAACCTTCTGGAAGTAAACTTCTCAGACAAAGATTGAACTGATATATAAGACACAAAATGATACTTGTGAAGAGTGTGCTTTTTGGCATGGACAGATATGAGACTAACTGGACAGCTGCTGTTTGGAGAAGAGATGAGATGATAGACCTGGTTAAACAGAATTGGGAAATGCAGGGTGAAGTGCAAGAGTGTGCCACTACATTGTGGAGAGAGCAGCTAGGCTCATGTGGCAAAGTGTGTATTGATTTTTATATGAGAAACTCACTGTAATTGTAAACTTTCACTTAAAACACAATGGAGAAAAGAAAAACTTGTAAAATTAAAATTAAATCATAAATTTCTGCTAAAATATCATGCAAAGATTTTACACTTATCTTGTTGTTGCTCCCTCTAACAAAGTGATTCAGTGTGCTCCATATTCCCAGCCCCTAGTGCCAACACTCCTTGTCTTTTTTTTTTTTTTTTTTTTTTTCCTGTCAGTCTAGCTAGTGTTTTGTCTATTGTATTGATCCTTTCAAAGAACCAACTTCTGGATTAGTTGTTGGTTATTTTCCTCTCTATTTTTTTATTGTGTTTATTTCTGCCTTGATGTGTAGTATTTCCTTTTTTCTGGTAGTTCTAAGATTCTTTTTTCTTCCTTTTCTGTTTATTCAAGGTATTGATTTTCTGTCTTTCCTTTTTAAAGCAGCAATTTATAGCTATGAATTTCCCTCTGATAACTGCTTTGGCTATATGCAAAAGGTTTTTGGCATGTTGTGTTTTCATATTTTCATTTGACTCTAAATTTTTTTTAATTTCACTTTTGCTTCCTTTCTTAATTCAATAGATTTTTTTTTTTTTAGTAGTATATTAGTTTCACTGTAGTCAGTCTTTCCTTATTTCTCCTGTTGTTGATTTCTAGCATTGTAGCATTATGATCTAAGCAGGTTCTGTATATGATTTTAATCTTTTAAAATGAGTTGAGACTTGTTTCATGTCTTTGTATGTGGTCTATTGTGGCAAATGATACATGTACACTGGGGCAAAATGTATATTGTTTCAATGCTGGGTGTCATGTCTTTTAATTCTAGCTCGTTTGAAGTTTATAGTATTGTTTCATGTCTCAGTGTTTTTGGCAATCTTCTTTTTATTTGCTTTGCCTTGAATTGAAAGGGGTATGTTCAAGTCCACAGCTATTGCTGTAGAATAGTCAATTTCTTCTTTCGTACTGGTCAGAACTTGTTTCATGTATTTTGGAGGCTTAATGTTAGGTGCATATATATTTACCATAGTTACGTCTTCTTGCCAGCCAAGCCAGATTTACCTTTTTGTTATTATGCAGTGACTTTTTCATCTCTTATATCTCTTAATTCAAAATTTTTTTTAAGTTATATAAGTCTGAGCACCCCTGTTCCTTTTTGTTTAATGGTTGCATGGAGTATTTTTCCCATAGTTTTATTCTCAGACTATCTGTGTCCTTATTTCTAAGGTGTGTTACTTGTAGACAGCAAAAGGATGGATTGTACTTTTTGTTTTATAAATCTTTCTACCATTCTCTGTTTTATGTATGGGAAATTCAGACCATTTAAATTTAAGTTTGTGTTTGAAAATCAAGTATCTACCTACTTTGTTTTTCCAATTGTTCCTTGAGTTTTTCATACTTTATTTTTTCAAATTTATGTTATTCTATTACTATTTATATTTGATTGCTTTCTTATGATGAGCCTTTTTTGTTTTCTCCCTTTTCTGTGTATTTTTTTGTAGGTGATTTACTAATGGTTACCACACATTACATTACACAACTTGAAGTTATGACAACATTTAACTTATGAACAGATAACATACAATGTCAACATGATAAATCTATTCCTAATTTTTTCCTCCCTTCACCATTTTGGAGGGTAAGTCTTCATTAACTTAATTGTATGCTCTGTATTCTATAGGGTTATTTTGTCTTTATTTCTTGCTAACTTGCTTGTAACTTTATTTCTCACTAACTTGATTAAATTACTGAGTTTATTCTCTTGAACCTTAGGATTTCCCATGTGGTTGTGACTTTCTTTCTTTTTTTCTTTGTTTTTAAGATTTATCACCCTTTCTTTTTTTCCCCATTTATGAATTTAAGTAATTATTTAATGTCCTTGCCTTTCCACTTGGTGAAATTTCTTGAGTAATACTTGCAGATTTGGTCTGGTAGAGGCAAATTTCAAGATCTTCAGTTTGTTTGGGAGTGTCTTGATTTCCCCCTTGTTTTTGAATGTCTTCTTTGCTGGGTAAAGGTTACTTGGCTGGGGAATTGATTTTGTTCAGTATTTTATGCATGCCACTCCACTGTCTTCTGGCCTCTAGAATTACCAAGGAAAAATCTGCACTGATATTTATGAAGGGCATTTGGTTACACTATGTTTTTCTCTTGTTGCATTCAAAATTCTCTCCCTGTCTCTGTTGTTGAGGAAATTTTTTAGGAAGTAATAAAGGGTTGACATTTTGTGTTTTTTCTAATTCTGGTTTATGTAAATTCCTGTATTTGCAATCTTGGTTCTGTATGCAGGTCTGGGAAATTCTCTATGGATATCTGTTGAAAACCTAATGGTGTAGTGTTAAGTTTTACAGCTTTTAACCAAAACACTGACAGTGCATATCCATCAAGCATTCCTTGGAAACTCTATGAAGTAGTTCTGTCCTGTCCCATAGGGTCACTATGAGTCAGAATCAACTCAGTGGCAACAGGTTTGCTTTTATGTTTAGTTTATCTGTTGGAAAATTCTCTCTGTGCTTTTATCATTGTCATATTGCTCTGGAATTCCAGTAATTCTAGGGTTAGATTTCTTAACTGAATCCCACATTTTCATTTGGCTTTGTTCACTTCTCCTAATTATTTTCTCTTATTTCTCTCAAGACTTGATAAATTCAGTTACTCTGTCTTCTACTTCTCTTATTTCTATCTTCTGTCTGACTGTTGCTGAGTGTTTCTCTTGCTTTTTCTAATTCAGTTTCATTATCCTTCAGTTCTAGCAATTACTTTTTTTTTAGTCATTTTCAATTTACTTATTTGAATTTCTGAGCTCTGTTAGTTCATTTTCTAATTAAATTCTTCAATTTGTTTCCTGATCTCTGTTATCTCTTTTTCTGTGAGCTTTTTGCTTCCATCAAAGATGTTTACCTTCATGGTCTGAAAGTTTTCTATTCTTCTCAGCACCAATTTCCTCTTCCTGGTGCTTTCCTTTTGATAGGTCTTTCTCTTGTGATTTTGTATGTTTTACTATTTTTGTTAAACTTTGTCCATTTTGATATATTTTTATAAAAAAAATTAAGCTCTAAGTTTCCTGGTTTTCCTAAGAACTCTTGTTTTTATATGTTTTCAGCACTGAGTGAGTTCTGAGGGAGTTTTCATGTGAATGTTTCAGTCTCTGTATGCTTATTCTGGTTGATTCATGCTGAGATGACTGACTTTGCTGGCATAATAGCTCTCTCTGTCTTCTGAGGCTTTTATTGTGGCCCTGGGTTTTCTTTTCCAATCCAAGTTTGGGATGTTTATGTTCCTATAATTCAGTAAACAGGCTCATGAGATTTTTCCATTGTCTGGATGCTGACATAAGCATCCTCAGTTTAACTTTCATCCCATGATTTTTGTTCAGGAATTGCCTATCCTCATCCTAAAATGGGTGTTGTGAGTCAAGTTTTCTAAGTGCAAGCAGATAGTATTTTGCAGCTTCTGTAGCACCCCTGTTTCTCCTTTCCCTCATTTCTGGACCCACCTAAATGCTCCAGCACCTCAGCTGCCATCTACAATTCTAAGATCTGAGTCTGTGCGTCCTTTTATTTGTTGTTCAATGAATTACTTGCTGGGGGATAAATGAGAGTGACCAGTTACTTTAACATCTAACCCAGCCATCCCACAGCAAACACTCTTAATCTGAACTTCATGGATCCATGACTACTTAGGTGATTCTCTGAACCAGTTCCAAATGCTATTATGATATAATCAAGTTCTGCCATCTTTATTTTTATTTTATTTATCTTTTTTTTTTTTTTAACTTTTTCAGTATTTGCCACCTTCCTCCGAGATTTTGTGGAGCTCTGGTGTTGTGGAGCTCAGTGCTGAAGAGCTCAGCTGCTAACAAAAAGAAAAGAAGTTCAAATTCATCAACCACTCCTTGGAAACCCTGTGGGACAGTTCCACTCTGTCCTGTTGGGTCACTTTGAGTTGGAGTACACTTAATGACAAGTTTGTGGAACTTCTGGCTTATATTTTACTGTGGTATGAAGAAGGAAATATTAGCACTATTTAGTAAGCAAAGAAGAGAAGCAGAGGCTGTTAACTTTGTTAATCTTAAAAGTGTTCTTTAAAAGGTAGTTAATATTAGTAAGAGGGAGATTTTTGAATTAAGACAAACAGGTGAAACAATGGAGTAAATGAGGGACCTGAAAGTCTCCAAATATTCCCCCAGCTTGATGAAGGGAAATGAAATGAACTAACTGACAACTGGGACTGTGCAGTGTGAGAAGAACACAGGAGACCAAAAAAGAGAGACACAAAGGAAAGTACAAAAGAGAGACTCTGCTGGACTCTGTATAGACTAATAGGTGAATACCTATCTGTTTTTACAATGTATTGGTTAGGACACTGTTGGTTACAAACAATCAGACTATAATATAGGCTCCTTAAAAACTTAAGCATAAAATTATTATACGACTCAGTAAATCAGCTCCTAAGTATATGCCCAAAAGACTTGAAAACAGTGACTCAAATAGATACATGTGCAACAATGTTCATTGCAGCACTATTCATGTTAGGAAAAGGTCGAGGTAATACAAGCATTCGCCAACAAATAAATGAATAAATAAAATATAGTATATTTACAGTGGAATATTATTCCAACATAAAAGGAAATGAATTATATTCTAAAATAAGCTGATTTGCATGAACCCTGAAAATACTATGCTGAGATGAACCAGATACAGGACATATATTATATGATCCTATTAAATTAAATATCTAGAATATACAATGACATAGAGACAGAAAGTTGTTTCGTGGTCACCATAGGCTAGCAGGAGTTTTGAAACGTGGAGGATAATTGCTTAATGGGTGCAAAGTTTCTTTTTGGGCTGATAAAGCAGTTTTAAAAGCAGCCAGTTGTAGCAGTTACACTATGAGTGTGATTAACATTGTTGGATTGTACACTTCAAAATAATTAAAATGGCAAATGTTGTGTATATTTTAGCAAAATTAAAAAAATGAGTTTTTTAAATACATATAGAATGTAGTGCCTACCATAAAAAGATAGTCTAGTAGCAAATGAGCATTAGAGTTGGCTTGAATGTGTGATTCAAAAATGTTACTAAGAGACAAGTTTCTCTGCAACTCTCCATTCTATTTCCTACCCTATCAGCTTAATTCTAAAACTTGGATCCCTGCCGGATCAAACAAGATGGCTGGCAGCAACTCTTACTGTTACTACATCCTTAACCATGCAGATGAAAAGTAAGATTCAGAGATTCGTTTCTGGAAGCCCTCCCAGAAATGCACAAAAGCTTATATCTCAGAAGCCTTCTGTAAACTTTTTCTCAAATCACTTGGTCAAATACATGTTGCCTCCCCTTTCATGAATCAACAACTGTGGTCAGGGATGGAATTTTGCTGATTAGCTAAATTGAAACAATATACCCTACCCACAGACCCCAAAGTCTGAGTCAGTTTATGCTTACACTGCATGTGTGAAGTGTGGTTGTTCAGATGGAAACTGGGTAAGTTTCCAATAGAAAATCAGTCACCATCTCCACCACTGCATCATAAGACAGAAATTTGTGTGCTCGGCTGATATTTAAAATAAATACACAAATTCCTAGCAATAGACACAGAGTACACCTCCAACTTTTAAATGGATTCTATTAAAAACAAAAAGTGGGGGGTGGAGTCAAGGTGGCAGACTAAATGTACATCTCCCTAAATCCCTCTGGAAACCAAGACCTGAACTAATAATTAAATGCAGGCATCTGGACACCTAGTGAGCCCTAGGACAGTGCCTATGGATGTCAATTTGGACTACATAGCACTGAACGGGAAACTTCTCTTTCACCGATATCTGCCCTTGTTGAGTGCTGGCTATCACAGACCAAAGGTAACTCGTCATTTTAACTTGTTTTCCTCTGTCTTAGCCAGCAGGTGGTGCTGGGGCTTGACTGGCATTTAAGCTCTGATGCACTACTAGTGGGATCAGCTGGTGGAATTGCCACATTTTGAAAACCCAGCTTTGGGCTCTGTGTACCTTGGTGCCTTTGGCCTCTCTCTATGAGTCTCTACCATTGACTAGCTTTCTCCAAGGCAGGCGGGGGTGCTTGTGTGGGAGGCCATCTTCTTTGACTGGGAGGCAGAGATACCAATAGGGAGGCCTCATCTGGATGTAATTCCCAGGCTGGGAGGCAGTGCCTCCCCAGAGAAGAGATCTTCTCTGGCAGAAAAGCAATATTTTGCACAGTGTGCACTATGGGTCAGGCCCAGTAGCAGTTCACAGCAGGGCAGCAGCCTTTCTGTATTTTGAACTAGTTTACGGCATCTGGGATTGGATATAGAGGTGCTTACTTTGTCCACTTGGAAGAGGGACTTGTACACCTGAAAGCCTGACTGACTTTGGAAGCTGTCAGATACCTTTTACCTTTCAATATAAGACTGTTTACAGAAATAACTGCAGTGCATCCTGATGGCATCTTGTCCAGTCTTTATTGATTCATATTATAGGGTCAGCTGATGGCTCCAGAGTGACTCTATAGGTAGGTCTGCGTCTTTGCCAATTAGGAGGTGGAGCCTCCTGCTCCAGAGATTCCACTGAGCCCAGCCACTAGAGTACATAGATCCCATTAAGGTGACACCAGAAAAACAAAACAACCTCCAGATGCCAAAAAGCAACAAATTTTAGATAAAAACAGGAAAAAGAATTCACAGACTGCTTCAGAAGGACCCTAAAAGAAAACACCAAAGAACTTCCCAGATGAAGAAGCCTTTCTGAAACTATTGGGCAACAAGTACAAAAGGATTATATAGAGAGCCTCCTAGACCTTATACAAAATGCAGCAGCACAAAATGAAAAATTAAGCAAGCTCTTCAACCTGATGGAACACCAGTACTCTGAAATTCAACAGATCAAGAACAAAACCAAACAGATAGAAATTTCAGTTCAAAGCCATGAAAACACAATGGAGCAAATGGAAAATAGGCTTTCTGACTTGGAAGACAGAGCTACCAACTCCAACACCTATGAGGAGAAATCAGAAAAAAAGAAACAAGAAAAATGAAGAAGCATTAAGAAGCATGTGAGACTCTATAAAGAGGAATAATCTATGACCAGTTGGAATTCCTGAACAGGGTGGGTCACCTGAGAATTCAAAATATTGCTGCTGAACTGCTGACAGAAAGCTTCCCAAAAATTATGAAAGAAGAGAATATAGATATACAATATGCATATCAAACGCCACTCAATATAGATCTCAAAAGAAAGACTCCAAGACATATTATAATCAAGCTTAACAAAATATAAGCAGAAACTCTTAAAGGCAGCAAGACACAAAGCAAAGCTAACATTCAGAGGGAAACCTTGTAGGCTTTCATCTCACTTCTCAGCAGAAATGAGGCTGAGGCACAGAGACAATGGGATGACACATTCAAAGCCCTGAAGGATAACTTCCAACCAAGAATTATATATCTGGCAAAACTACCTTTCAAATATGAAAATGAAATTAAGACATTCACAGATAAACAGAAACTCTGAGACTTTGTTAAAAAAACAAATCAAAACTACAGGAAATACTGAATGAAGCTCATGGCTTAGAAGAAAAAAAACCATTAACTGTATATTTTTGAAGGAAATTCAGGACACATCATCCAGAAACCTACTCAGTCAGGGAAGGCTCCAAACTCATTAACAGCTGTAATATCAAAAGAAGTGATCCAGTGATGACATCATGAAAACTATGATGTCATCATATTAAAAAGTTATTATAGTCCTGCCAGATGGAGATGAATTTAATAACTCTTACAGTAGTTAAAATTGTGTTTAAACATAGATTATTAAAGGGGATCACAGGTATTGCTGCAAAGCACAATAAAGATGCAACACATCAAATCAAGAAACATAATGCAGGAGCCTCAACAACCACAAAACCAACACTGAAAAAGATGAAAAATCAACTCACAAGGAAGAATGTCCCAGAACAGAACAGTAACAACAGAGAAAACATCAACACAAAAATAAACACATCACAATGACAGCACTAAACACATATCTATCAATAATTATATCGAACGTGAATCGACTGAACACTCTAGTAAAGAGACAGTGAGTGACATCTTGGCTCAAAAGACAAAGACCCATCCATATGTTGCTTACAAGACACTCACCTTAGACTTAAAGATATGAACAAACTGAAAATTAAAGGATGGAAGAATATATCAAGGTAACAATACATAAAGAAGAGCAGTTGTGGCAAAACTAACCTCAGATGAAATAGATTTTAATGTAAAATTGACCATCGTGGACAAGGAGGGACACTATTTATTGATGAAAGGTTCAATAAACAAGCAGGACTTAACAATATTAAATATTTATACACCCAATACTAGCATCTAAATACATCAAAGAAACACTGACTACACTGAAAAATGAGATACATCATTCCTCAATAATAGTGGGAGACTTCAACACTCCATTCTCAATATTGGACAGATCGTCTAGGAAAAAAGCACAGTAAAGATGCTAAAGGTCTTATTGCCACAATTAACCAACTAGATCTCATCCACATATACAGAACTTTCTATGCATTAGCAGACAACTACACCTTCTTCTCTAGTACACATGGAACATTTTCCAGAATAGACCATGTGTTACGACATAAAGCAAATGTCAACAAAATTTATACCACTGAATTATTGCAAAGCATCTTCTCAGACCACAAAGCCATTAAAGTCAAAATAAATAGCAGAAAAAGCATAGATAGAAATTGAAACTCATGGAAACTGAACAACATCTTGCTCAAAAAGGCATGGATTATAGAAGAAATCAAGGATGAAGTAAAGAAATTTATAGATTCCAATGAGAATCAAAACACTTCCTATCAGAACCTGTGGGATACAGCCAAAGCAGTGCTCAGGGTTCAGTTTATTTCCATAAATGCACACATGTCGAAGGAAGAAAGCACCCAAGCCAAGAACTAACCCTACAGCTTGAACAAGTAGAGAGAAAACAACAGAGGAATCCCACGGGCATGAGAAGAAAAGAGATCATAGAGATTAGAGCAGTACTAAATGAATTAGAGAATAGAACAATTGAAAAAATTGGGGAGACCTAACGCTGTTTTTTGTTTTTTTGTTTTTTTTTAAGATCAACAAAATTGACAAATCCTTGGCCAAGCTTTCTAAAAAAAAAAAAAAAAAAAAAAAAAAAAAAAAAAAAAACAGTAAAGGAAATAAATAAGAAATGATAGAGGAGTTGTCACAACAGATCCAACAGAAATCAAATATCATAACAGAATACTACAAGAGACTGTACTCTTACTAATTCAAAAACCTAGAGGAAATAGACAAATTGCTTGATTCATATCACCTACCAAAATTATCACAAGGTAAAGCAGAACAACTTAATAAACCCATCACAAAGGAAAAGATTGAAAAAGTCACTAAAAAAAAAAAACTACCAACTAAAAAATAGCCTGGCCCAGACAGCTTCACCACAGAATTCTACCAAGCTTTTACAGAAGAGTTATCTCCAATACTGCTGAGACTACTTCACAGCATGGAAAGGGATGGAATACTCCCAAATTCATTCTATGAAGCCACTATCACCCTAATACCAAAGCCAGGGAAAGACCCAACAAAAGAGGAGAACTACAGACGAGTACCACTCATGAATCTAGATGCAAAAATCTTCAACAAAATACTTGCCAATAGAATACAACAACATATCCACAAAATGATTCAAAAGGCCGAGAAGCGAGCATGCTGAGTGAAATCAATCAGTGTCAAAAGGACAAATTTTGTATGAGACCCCTGTTAGAAGGACTTAACAAGAGAATTATCCATAGAAGAAAATGACTGTGTTGGCTACAAGAGTGGGTGGGGGCTGAGGATTTATCATAGATGAGTTAACTGATAGATGTTAGAAATTTTGTTCTTTTACAGTGATTAATAAAAAAATATATTCATCATGACCAAGTTGGATTTATACCAGGGATGCAAGACTGGTTCAACATCAGAAAAACAATTTACGTGATTAACCACATAAATAACACAAAAGACAAGAAGCACCTGATTTTGTTTATTGATGGAGAAACTGCATTTGATAAAGTCCAACACCCATTCATGCTAAAAACTCTCAACAAAACAGGAATAGGTGGCAAATTCCTCAATGCAATAGGGGCCATTTATACTGCCTACATCATCCTGAAAGGAGAGAGACTGAAACAATTCCCTTTGAGAACAGAATCTAGACAAGGATGTCCACTCTCAACTCTCCTATTCAACATTGTACTAGAAGTTCTAGCCAGAGCAATTATAGAAGACCAAGAAATAAAGGACTTCTGCATCAGCAAAGAAGACGTAAAGATCTCCCTATTTGCAGATGATATGATTGTATACACAAAGAATGCTAAGAAATCCATGAGCAAACTACTCAAACTGATAGAAATGTTCAGCAAAGTCTCAGGATACAAGATAAACATAAGTAAATCAGAAGGATTCCTTTATACCAACAATGAGATTATCAAAGAAGAAATCACCAAATCAATACCATTTTCTATAGCCACCAAAATACCTAGGAATAAATCTAACCAGAGAAATAACAGACCTTTACAGAGAACAACAAGTCCTTACTACAAGAAACTAAGAAAGACTTACATAAATGGAGAAACCTACCCTCCTCACGGATAGGAAGACTTAACATTGTGAAAATGCCTCTTGTACTCAAAGCAGTCTATGTACCGCAGGGACATTTTTTAATGAGATGGAGAAACAAATCACCAAATTTGTTCAGAAAGGGAAGAAGCCCTGATAAGTAAAGCACTACTGAAGAAGAAGAACACACTGGAAGGCCTCTCGCTACGCAAATTTAGAACCTATTATACTGCCACAGTAGTCAAAACAGCCTGGTACTGGTACAAAAAGAGACAGATAGATCAACGGAACAGAACTGAGACCCCAGAGATGATACCATCCTCCTGTGAACAGTTGATATTTGACAAACCCCCTAAGACATTAAATTGGGGTAAAAAGAGTATCTTCAGCAAATGGGGCTGGAAAAATTGGATATCCATCTGCAATAAAGTGAAACAAGAACCATATTTCACACATACAAAAAACAACTGAAACTGGATAAAAGACCTGAATATCAAATCTAAAATGATAAAGCTCATCCAAGAAAAAGTAGGGAAAACAATGAAAGCTTTAATATGCAATGTAGAGAGACATCAAAATTTGTCAAACAAACCACAAACAGCAGAAGAGAAAATAGGTTCATGGGAACTATTAAGAATCAAACACTTTTGCTCATCCAAAGACCTTATCAAAAGAATTAAAAGGCCATCTATAGAACGGGAAAAATATTTGGCAGCTATGTATCAGACTGATGCGTGATCTCCATAATCTATAAGGTAATACAAAATATCAATAAGAAAAAGATAAATCATGCAATTAAGCAATGGGCAAAGGAGATGACAGACATTTCTCTAAAGAGGAGATTCAGGCAGCCAAAAAATACACGGGGACGTGCTCACGATCATTAGCCATTAAAGAAATTCAAATCAAAACTACGATGAGATACCATTTCAACCCAACAAGGTTGGCTATGATCCAAAAAATACAAAACAACGAATGCTGGAGAGGCTATGGAGAAAGGGGAACACTCCTGCATTGTCAGTGGGATTGCAAAACGGTGCAACCTCTTTGGAAAGCAATCTGGCACTTCCTTAAAAAGCTGGAAATAAATATACTACTTAACCTAATAATTCCACTGCGTGGAATATATTCTACAGAATCAAGGCCATTCATACCAACTGATACATGCACATGAATATTTATTGCAGCATGGTCCACAACAGCAAAAGCTGGAATCAACCCAGATGCCCGACAACAGAGGAATGAACAGGTAAACTACGGTATATATACTCAATGCATCATTTTACAACAATAAAAGACAATGATGATTTTAGGAAACATCTCATAACGTGATTTCAACTGCAGGACATTATGTTGAGTGAAGGTAGTCAGTGACAAAAGAACAAATATTGTATAAGACCTCTACAATAAGAACTTAAAAACAGACTCCATGCATAGAGGAAAAGACTCTTTGATGGCCGCAAGGGTGGGGAGTGAGGGAGGGAGAGATGGGGTATACATTAGATAGTTGATAGAAATTTGGTTGTGTCAAATCTGTGACAGCCCACATCAGAAAGAAGATCAATTTTAGCTGGACTTCAACATAACATGATTATTCCTCCCATCTTAACCCAATATTGCAAGGACAGAGTAGCTGGGGCAGGGGGCTGGGACCCATGCTCTCAGAGGAAATCAAGGCCAATTGGCACAACTAGCATTTTGCTAGTAGCCTTCTGCACCCACATTGGTGAGTGGCATCTGGGATCTTAAAAGCTGCCAAGCTGCCATCTGTGGTACACCAAATGGTCCCAACTCAGCCACAACAGATGATCACTAAGGACCCAAACAACATGGGGGAAATAGAACCCGGAAGACAAAGAGACCCACGTTAGTGGGTAGCTACATCGACCTGTGACAGAAGAACCTGATCGTGCCCAGCCATCACCAGTGGTAGCCGTGACGGGGCTCACAATGTTGAGTCTCAATGGCAACGTAATAGCAAAAAGGAGTGCACCCTGAGGTCTCCACTAAAAAGACCTCAATTGATGGTCCAGGGGCCTTGGGGTTCTGTTGGGAGCATGGCCCCTAGCCCTGATGCCTCCCTTGTCCATAAATCATAATGCAGGTCAACTCCTTGGACAGGAATGGATTGGACTTGGTGATACAGAGAGACCATATTGTGTGTGCATTTTATGATTCTATGCATCTATAGGATGTCGCCCTGCTGACCTCTTACTGGAAGAAGGAGAGAGGGCGGAGAGGAGGTGATAGGAGATTGTTAGTAGGATATGACATGTATAGAACAGACAGGAAGAGTGTGCTGTCACCAGGCAGGAAGAGCAGTGGGAGATGCACATAAGCTGGCATGCAAATTTATAAGGGATTGTACATTTTCACTCAATCATAAATAAATAAATAAGAAAAAAAAAGTGTGTATGTGTCTTTTTATAACCGGATATTAAAAGAAATATGTGATCCCAGCGTAACGCTAAGAATCACTGAACGTTTCGTATTGTTCCTAGATGACCAGGTTCCTGTTTCTCTACTCTTTTCCCAGCCTATACCTGCCCCCAACTACACAAACACAATTCAGACTTTTCCTTTTTTCATCCTGAATTTTTCATGCCTCAGGTTCTTTGATTATGCCATTTCCTATGCAAAGTTTATCCAGTCATCTATTTGTCCCGGTAAATGATAACTGTGCCCTTAAAACTCACTGCAACTTCTCTAGGGTAGATTTTCTTAAACAGCTCTTTGTTTGTGAAGAGACCTAACCCGCTCCTTTTTGTACCCAATGCTCCGTAATAATAAATACATATTACACTTCATTGGTACCTCGGCTTGCACTTCCGACTGTCTAATGAGATCAAGAACAAGTAAAGTCTAGGATCTCTGCATTTTCTATTCACCTATTGATGAGCTGGGCTATCTTAGTAAACAGTTGCTCAGTGAATACATTACTGCTCATGGGCTAAGTTATCAAAAAAGGGGCAAAAGAGAATGTGCCAGATGGCTGACGATTATTATTGATATTGATTTCAGGTAGCCTTTTCTCACTCCTCATTTAGGAGATATACAACTAAAGCACAAGATGGTTAAAAAAAAAAATCTTTGGATAAATGAGATAATCCAATTTAAAGATCTTGAGAACTTATACAATGTATCCTTAGATCTATATAATGAATAAAAATCAGAAGAGTCAGCATTGGTTGCATATATTCTATATGTCAAGCACTACTAAGTGCTCTACATACGTTATTTAATTTGATCTTTGCAAAAATTTCAGAAGGGAGATTTTAGTATTACTATTTCCATTTTATAGATGAGACTAAGCTTAAAAAGAGTATGTAATTTACCCAGTGTCACATCATATTTGAATGGAGAAGCCAGAATTCAAATTCAGGTCTCTCTAGCTATAATTAAGGCTTTGTACTAAATAAGAAATTTCACTTCATGGCTCTCTATGAGTCAAGCACTGAATTATGAATTATTTTTTACTGTCACAACAATCCTGCATGATGTCTTTCAGCGTTAGCATTTTACATGTGGGGAAATTGAGGTTTAAGGAAGGTAAAACATAAATTTTCCAAGAGAATGCAATCTGCAAATATTAGAGCCATATTTCAAAATTAGTTTTCTGGATTCTTAAAGCTATATAATTTCTAAGTAAAACTCAAGAAAAGGCACATCAACTACATCCACAGAATTTTTGTTTTGTTGTGTTTTGCATCCAGAAAACTGTAGCTGTTACAAAAACCAGTATCTGTCTTGCAGGGATTCAGAGTGCCGATGCTGACAAGTTGCGAAAATCAGTATTATAAAATCTCAGAGCTGGAGTGGCTATTTGAGGCCATCTAATACAATAATGTGAAAAGTTAAATACCAATGAAAAATTTAAGTGGCAATTCAGCACAAGTCAAGAGAGACATGACTGTGTAGAAGATGATTCATTTATAGTAAATTGCATGGATAATTATTGATATAGGCATCAGGAAGAGACAGACTTGGGCTCATGCTTCATTTCTGTTGAGGAAGTCACTCATCTGTGTGTCCGTACGTGACTTTACTGTGATGGAGGGTGACTGTCAATTTCTTTGTGATCAGTTCCACTAGACTTAAGTAATTTGAAGGCTTGTAGAGATTTTATGCTGCAATTTCATTTTCCAAACCTAACTCAGTTGCTGGCACATAAAAATTATTGCATGGATCTACTGTATCAACATGAGACCAGAAGAACTAGATGGTACCTGGTCACCACCCATGGCAGCCACAATGGGGGACATAATGTAGAGTCCCTGACACAACACAAGAAAAAGAGAGATACAGCTCAAGAACTCTACTAAAAGACCGTAACTGAAGGCCTGACAGTCAGGATGGTCTCCTGGGAGCATGGCTCCTAGACTTGCTGCAGGCCCAACTGGAATCCAGTACTGAGGTCAATTCTTCAGACAAAAATGGGTTGGACTTGGGGACACAGCCTGACCATATGGTGTGTAAACTTCATGGTTCTATACAATTATAGGGGGCTGTTCTACTGGTTTCTTTCTAGATGGGGGAGAGGAGGGGACAGGTGCTCATTAAGAGGATGCTAAAAATATGAAATGAAAGAGAGGATTGTGCTGCCACTGGGTGAGGAGAGCATATGGAGCTGAAGATAGGCAGGAATGCAAAACTGATTTGGATGTTTTTCTTTCACTATTCACAATAAGAAAAGTAAAAATAAAAGGATTGCATGGGCCCATTATCATTCCTTCCAGGAGTGAACAGTCAAGAAGACCACAATAGATGAAACAAATGTTGAAGTCCAAATATGCTTGAGATAGGCTAAGATGATAAGGGAAGTTCCCTGGGTGGCACAGACGGTTTGTGTTTGATTGCTAACCTAAAGATTGGTGTTTGGGATCTACTTAGCTGTACCACGGAAAGAAAGACCTGATTATCTGCTTCCATTAAGATTACAGCCCCAAACTCCTACACGTCAGTTCTACTCTGTAATACATGGGGTCAAAATGAGTCAGGATTAGTTCAACAACAACCAGTAACAACAATCATAAGATAACCTAGGAAGGCCTTCCCTATAGAGGACATTGTATGAGCACTGGGAGTGTATCATAGTGAGTTCACTCTGTTCATAGCCATTTGGAAATGGTGTTGCAGAGAGGTCATAGGCACCAGTGGTGCCATAAGTGAACAGGCAGTAACTTAGATCTGAGAGGATCTCATCAAGCTCCAGGTTCTATGTGCTTCCCTGGAAGGAACTCTACTGGGGTTTGCTTACCCCTGTAGATTTGCTTATCTTGTGCTCTCTTTTGGCTTTACTTATACTATTACATGATGCGGTAAAAGCCATTTAAATCTTCTAAGACTGAACTTGAAAAATAGTAAAATATAGTCCAAGAAATTTGGCCTTGATCTTGATTGCTCTAATCCTATTGTGCTTTTTCCTGTAACACGGCTCCTGCTCCCTGGTCCAAGAGGCAACCTTAAGAGAAATATCTCTTTGGTGACTAGCTGGAACTAAGATCTTGCATTCTCTGGTGTTTAGCCCTGGTAATATGGCCTGGTCATATGTGAGCCACAAGGATCCTTCTCTCCCAGACCTACCAGCTGCATAGATGGGAGGAAAAGAACATCAAAGTAAGCCCTGGAATATACTTCATAAAGAAGTGTCTTATAGCTTTGTATCTTATAGCTTTTCTCTTCTCACTTAAATCCTCACTGTCTTTATACTTTGAGTAATTTGCAGAACATTTTGTCTTTGACCTAGACCCACATTCCTCTGCAATGGGTGGGAAAGGGCTGGGAATGCACATTTCGGAGAGATGAGCTTCTTTAGGAATTCAAGTGTGTTGCTAAGAAATTCATTGTATTGCAGGAGAGATCAAATAATTACAGTTTAGGTGAAATCACTTTGGAAAAATGCTGTGTGAAAAGCTGAGTATAGTCGTTAGAGAATTTTATTGATACATGATTTTGTATAAAAGAATTCATCTAAGAGACAGAGAGAGAGAATATATAAATCTCTACTTAGGAGTTATGTTCCAAGACAAACCAACACACACACACAGACACACACACACACACACACACACACGCAAACACATTTAAAAAAAAAGTATGTTGCCAGAAATGTTAAACATGCATTATATCACAATTGATCTTACAGTACATCTTAATAAAAAGAGTACATTACTTTCCATTTTCACAAGCATCAGTTTGTTTCCAGACTTGCCCAAATGAATTAATAACCATGTTCAAATGTGATTTCCATTTACTTTTGTATTGGAATGAATAGAAAGGAAAAGGTCAAGTTTATTCAGAAAATTGTTACCTGTCCTTAAGGAAAAAAATAATTCAACATGTGTGATTTTAATCAATTTTTACTCATTGTTAAAGTTCACAAGAAGTTTAGCTTTATGTCCACAGGAAATGGAAATGGTGACTGCTTTTATGGGCACAATAAATATACCTGAATCTAAAGTCCTCTAGATAATATTGTTAATAAAGCATATTTGTCTGGCTCCATAAAATAGAAGTGTTTGAATTAGAAGAGCTCTTACTTAGATGCTGGGTTAATAGAAGTATTTTCAATTTTCAATCTTCATTATTCAGTGCCAAGAGGAAAAGTTGACTTTATCATACCTACTAGGCTACAAGCCACAGCATTTGGACAATGTTTGGGGAGAAGCCATTGCTGAAGAACTATGATGTGAGGGAGGCTGGAGCAGCACATGTTCCAAAGAAAGGATTTAGCCCTTTTGCCAACTGGCATCCAAAGGGTTGGTCTAACCCTCAGTAAATGGAAAGGTTCTTTTGCAAATAGGTTTTAAAATTTCTCCTCTCTGAGACTAATGTGTACATCATACACTTGAAGGATGAAAAGGTATAACTGACAAAATGAGTAGATAGATAGATAGGCAGTTCATTGATCACTTGATTGATTAATAAGAGAGAGGTCATGTTCATAATGAAGGGAAATAAAAAGGCAAATTGATCTTGAGTCTTTCATGGGCCCAGCTGGAGGCCTTAAAAATTGAAAGGAGAATGGAGAACATTCAGTGCTGCTCTACTTCATTTTCCTCCAAATATCTGTAAAAAAATTATTATACTATGTGCAGTATAAACATGTGTTAAATTTATCATTTTGTGAGAGGATATTTTAAAATCCATTTTAAAATAATTTTCTGAAAAAAGATAGCTGGACATACATAACTTTGTTCTGTGTTAATTTTTCCACAGTCCAGTCATAACCAGCATCTGTCTTGTGATTTTTTTCTTTCACTGATAACCAAATACCTATCAAAAGAAAATGGAAAACACAAATGTATCTTGTTATGGTTATACAAAGAAAATATTTGGCAAGCTTTTGGGGAATGATGCACTAAACTTGGCTGTCACTAAAAAAAAAAAAAAAAAAAAAAAACTCCTGTACAGGGAATGTGCAGGATTATACTTTAGCCAAATTAATATTTGTTGAATTTGTAAGTGAGAAAAAGTAAAAAGAAGAAGGACAGGGAGGAGAAAAGAAGAAAGAAGAGTATACAAAGAATATGCTTTTAAGAAGCAAATAGAATGCCCAGTTTAAGCAGGCTCAATTTACAGAGAAATTAAAATATCATGTTTCTGGTGTGACTTGATCAGGATGCCAACTCTATTCCTATGAATAAAGTTGAGTATTACTCTCTAAGAATAAGGGGACAGCATCTCTGTTACATGGGTGTATGGAATTAGCCACACTATCCCAACAGATCATTTTTCAGCTTTGTGCAGATTAACATCCTAAAAGTCCTGGCACATTCTGGGAATATCTTAATTGCCAGGGAAAGTTCTAAGTCACTGAAAGAGAAGCTGGCCATATCCTTCCATTCCACAATTGTATGGGAAAGAATCTGCACAAATTCAAAATTCTGTTTCAGTGTGTACAACCCTGTATAGAAAAGTATGTCTTTGAAGAGGAGTGAACTGTAAAAAGAGAAAGTAGAACTTTGCATTAGTCTCTAAAGCTGCTATAATAACTACCACAAACTTCATGACTTACAACAACAGAAATTTATGCTTCCACAATTCTGGAAGGCAG
Source organism: Heterohyrax brucei (assembly GCA_028571685.1). NCBI lineage: Eukaryota > Metazoa > Chordata > Mammalia > Hyracoidea > Procaviidae > Heterohyrax > Heterohyrax brucei. Next base: position 28,751,264 of record CM053146.1, on the reverse strand, counting down.
AGTCCAAGCTGAAGATGTTGGCAGGATTGGTTCTTTCTGGAGGATCTGAGAGAGAATTCATTCCATTCCGGTCTTACAGCTTCTGGTGGCTGCCAGCAATCCTTGTCGCGCCTTGGTGTTTCAGTTTCCTAGGACTACTGTAACAGTGGCTGTGGCAGTGGAAACCTTCGTGGTGTAGTGGTTGATTAACATGTCTGTTAATCAAATGGCTGGCAGTTCAAATCCACTAGGTGCTCCTTAAAAACTCTATGGAGCAGTTCTACTCTGACCTATGTGGTCACTATGAGTTAGAATCAACTTGATGGCAGTGGGTTGGGCCATAACAGTGTAGGTAGCTTTAAACAATAGAAATTTATTTTCTTATAGTTCTAAAGGGTAGAAATCTGAATTCAAATCATTGGCATGGCTATGCTCTGTCTCTGTAGTAACTCTAAGGGAAGACCTACCTTGTCTCATTTAGTTTCTGTCACTTCTGGTTGTTTCTTGGTGTTTCTTGGCTTTTCTTACTTTCTATGTGTGACACACTCTCTTTTCCTCCATGAATGAGTCTGTTTCCATGTCTGTCATTCTATTTTATTTAATACTGCTCAGAAAGTGTTAGAATTATGACTGACCCTCCACTGGCATAATTTTAACTTATAACATCTGCAAAGAAATAAGGTCACATTGACAAGGACAGGTATTAGTACTCCTGTTTGAATTTTTGTTTCAATCCATGACACTTGGTTTGTAGATAAATCACTCTAATCTCTGTCATCACGTGGTCTTACTCTCAAGGTCTCTGAATCTTGTCCTTTCCTATTTTTTATGAAACACTTGTCATTTAATTTAGAGCCTTCCCTAAAACCAGAATAATCTCATTTCCAGATGCTTCCAGTTACGTTTGCAATTACCCTATTCCTAAATAAGGTCACATTTCACTGGTACCAGGTGCTAGGCTTCGGATATATTCCTTTGGGGCCACTATTCAACTCACTGGAAACCCTAGTGGTGTAGTGGTTAAGTACCACATCTGCTAACCATGAAGTTGGCAGTTCACATTCCCTAGGTGCTCTTTGGAAACTCTATAGGGCAGCTCTACTCTGACATCTAGGGTTGCTGTGAGTCCAAATCAACTTGACAGCAGGGGTTTTTGTTGTTGTTGTTGTTTCTTAACCCCTGGTATAGTAGTAGGTAAGTGCTATAGCTGTTAACTAGAAGTCCAGTAGTTCAAATATAACACGCACTCCTTAGAAACTATGGGTAAGTTCTATTCTGTCCTATAGAATTGCTGTAAGTCACAATCAACTTGATGGCCCTGGGTTTGGTTTGACTTTATTCAAGTCATTACACACCTCTTGGAAGAAATCACTCTAAGTGATGGTCCAGAAGGTGAAGCAGCAGAGTTTCTGAGCATATTTTGAATCTGAATCTGATGTGCTGGAGCAACAGGATTGTGGTATAAAGCAATGTTTTCCCAATTAGGGTGCGATACATTGGGTGAGGTAATAGCACTATGGGTATTCCATTTATAATTTTGTTCAACTAAGGAATTAAAAAATAAGTGATTTTTTTTTAATATTGAATATATAAATTGACATCACCTCATCAGATCTGTTGGTCACAAGGACATTTGTCACCTCTCAAGACACATCATGAGTGCAATTCAAGTCTTCATTCATCTAATTGTTTTTCTGTGTATCATGATCCATTGCTGTTTACACAGACCCTGCTAAGTGGAGGTGTGGATGTTTTCTCATTTTAATTAAAAGAACTCTCACTAAATGGACAAGCACCTTAAAATATTGCTGCCAAGAATCTACTAATTGAAGACAACACTGTTGATACATGAGTGGTATAGACGATAGAAAGAGCTAGAACTTCTACTCTTCAAATGAGCTCTTATCATGGTAACATCATGGCAATCGAATCAAATTTGAAAAGCAATTACCCAACAGCTTTATATTATTAGGCAGGAACTATCTGTAACATGAGCTTGTAGGCACTGTTGTTAGTGTAACCCTCACCTCAGAGTCTGTGAGATGTCTTGGGCACCAAAACCAAACCCGCTGCCACTGAGTCAGGTCTGACTCACAGCAACCCTAGAGGTCAGAGTAGAACTGCCCCATGGAGTTTCCAAGGAGTGCCTTGTGGATTAGAACTGCTGATGTAGCACTAAACACACTGCACCACCAGAGTTTCCTGTCTTGGGACAGTGCTTATATAAGTGCACATAGTTTGAGAGTGTGAGCTCAAGCATCTTTTACTGTTAACACAGTTTAAAAAGTTTCGGAACCATTGGTTCAGCTGAAAGAACTGCATCACTTAAGTTTCAACAATTCTGCTTGAAACTCCTCTGAAAAGGGGGCATGATTCACCGGGTAGCTAGAGGGCAGAACCATAGGCCCAAAGCCTAGGACAGGACAAGATTTGAAGTATTCAGCTCAATGTGCTATTTTGCTGAGTAAGATCAGTCAAACAGATGGACAGCCAGAATTGTGGGCAGCAACATAGAGAAGCTGCTGAGCTCTACTCTGTTGAGAAGAGTCATCATTTCTATTGAATCCTCCTTCCCTACGCCACCCTGCCCGTACCCACTAAAGGACACTGAACTCCGCAGAAAACTGAGCATCTTGCTTCTCAAGGAGGCCAAGCCTCAGAGCACCCAAGTATCTTTCCATGGAACTGAATGTCTAACCTTTCAGTTAACAGTTGATTACGTTAATCATTCGCATCCCTCAGTGACTCCCAGCTGTTCACACTCAAGATGAAAAGAAGGAGGAAGGAAGGCAGGACAAGAAAATGGCAAAAGACGTATTTGAAGTTAGTGGTGTATGGCACGAGAATGCCTAACAGCATTCTTATTGAAATTGTTTTGTCAGCAAATATTTACTGAGTGATTCCTGTGTGCAGGTTCTATGAGAATACATATATAAATAAGACACATGCTTCCCCAAGTCTCAGAGCACTTACAGTCAACATCGATGTATTTTCTGCTGTTTTCTTACCTTTCTTGTTTGTGCTGGTCCAGGACTGTTTACTCTTAGATCTGTTTTTTCCACTTTCTCTGCTCTGCCTCTTATCACAAGGAGCAGATGCCTCAGGTGGAGTTTCCCAGGCTCCTGCCTCAACTAGTTTACACCAGGTCTAACCAACAGAAGGCACTGGCTGGAGTCTGGAAGGACAAGGAAGTAGAAGGCAGAGAGAAGTCAGGACATTTTCTCCCACTCTCTAAGCCCTACAGAGCCCTGGTGGTACAGTGGTTAAGAGCTTGGCTGCTAGCCAAAAGGTCAGCAGTTTGAATCTACCAACCCCTCCTTGGGAACCCTATGGGGCAGTTCTATTCAGTGCTTTAGGGTCACTGTGAGTTGGAATTGACCCAACCTTAATGGTTTTGGTTTTTTATTTAGTCTCTAAACCTTCACTGGCAGCTGCAGCTGCATGTCCCCTATGACTACCTCACCCTGCCAGTCAGGATCACCCAGATTCCATTTTACATGTGTCTCCAGCCTTTGGATTCTGGTGGTGGTTGTTACCTGCTGTTAAGTCCCCTCTACTCTACGGGTCACTATGAATCAGAATCGACTTGACAGCAGTAGGTTTTGTTTTGGCACTCCTGGGAGAGCCCATGAGGGACAGGATTGGGCCACTGTTACCTGTAACATTTTCATTGGTTGAGTTTTTGGATGTAGATCACCAGGGTGTTTTTCCTATTCTGTATTAATCTGAAGGCTCTGCTGAAACCTGTCCCATGTAACAGAAATGCATGAACCTCCACTGACGACAGACTGGTGGCTGTGTGTGAGGTGTGTGGGCTGAGAATCAAACCCAGATCGCTACCGCTGAAGTACCACTGCCCACTTTCTTCTCTCCAGCTTAGCTGCAAAAGAAAACTTCCGAACTTTCTAATCTCCAAGTAGCTTCTTAATTAATCTGACTTTCATCTTTTAATTACTTATATAAACAATGTCCATCTTGAATTTGCTCTATTTAAACAAAATTGTTTCTGATTGGACAGAGACCAAACCACCCTTTAAGGTAGAAGTACCGTCATTTAAAGATTATACTTGATCCCTTGGTTGCATGATGATCTTTTGCACATATTTATGATTTTATTTTCACTCAAGATATTTTCTATGCCTCTTTTCCCTTTGCCTCAGAAAATCACCAAGAACTAATTTCACTTTAGATAGCTTAAAGGTGTATTACAGGAAATGAGATGGAGTTGACAGATAAAGCAAAAATCTAAATTTATGATAATGAATTGCAGATCAGTCTATATGACACAGATAGTTCCTAATAAGTTTATTCCTTTTTTTTTCAATTTCCTCTTTGCAGACAGATCCCTGGAAATGTATTAACTTTAAAAGGAAATTCTTATTTATTATGTTTTTTAAGATTTGAAAGGATGAGTGCTTTAAGGGGAAATTGAGAGAAGGATGAGATTATGAAAAGATTTCATTCAGGGAGAGAACAATATATAAAGTAAAACATAGAACTGCTTTTGAATATGCAAATAAAGCATTTGATCTACTTTCTGGAGGATGTACTCTCTTGAGTTTTTCCATTAATAGGGAAGGTTTTTATTGTTAATAACATTCTCTCTCCCTAAAGACGAAAGCTACTCTTTGGTCTGTACTTAGTACACAAAGAAATAGCGCTACAGTCCAGGCATGTTACAGAAAAGGAGTTGCTCAAATTCGACCCACAAAATTTTGTGAAGATTTATTAAAGCACAGATATGCTTATTCATTTGGTTATCATCTATGACTACTTTCCTGCTACAAAAGCAGAGGTAAGTAGTTGCAACAGAGACAATCTGGCCTACAAAGCTGAAAACATTTACTATCAGCCCTTTACAGAAGTATTTGCCAGTCCTTGCTACTGAATAGGTTGACCGGTCTTAGAAGGATCACTTTGACCCTCTTGCTTTTCAGGTAAAACGTTTGTGGTGTACCTGTTATGTGCCAGGTATTCTGCTAGATGCTAGGCAGAAAAAGCCCTGATAAAATAACGATTCATCTCAGGAATTTATCATCTAGTAGGAGAAAGGGGACGTCTACACACATAAGCAGGACTAAAGGTAGCCCTGTTGGCATAATGATTAAGAGTTTCGGTTAGCAGTTTGAATCAGCCAACTGCTCCGCAGAAACCCTAGAGGCAGTTGCACTCTGTCCTATAGGATAACTATGAGTCAAAACTGACTCAACAGAACCTAACAATAAAGGACTGAAGTGGCTGCCTAGCAGAGATACAGATAAGGCCCCTTCCAGAAGAGAAAGAAATTGCTTCCACTTCAGATGGCAGCCACAACATCCACGCCAAGGATTTTATTGTCTTCTAATACCAGGAAGGAACAGGATTCCTATCCTTCTGGGAATATAGAGGCAACTAAGGATTGAAAATAGTCATTGGTGCTTTCAGTTCAGCCTGCTGGGTTACAGTCTTCCATGGAAAGCAGGATAAAAACAAAGTAAAAAAAAAACAAACAAACTTTGAACTGTCATCCATTCACGCATTCATTACTCATCAACAGGGGAGTGCCCTGTCTGTGCCAGGCAATGGTTTGCTTGCGTGTCAGGAACAGAGTGAGCAGGGCAGGCAAAGCTCCTGCCCCCAGGGTGCATAACTTCTAGTGGGTGATTGAAGATGAATGAGTATTAGGAATGTTTCCAGTTTAGCAGGTTTAAAGGATTCCCACGTGAATCTACTGGAAACTTCAGGATAATCCTCACATTAAGACACAAAGAAAACACTACAAAGTTTTGATGACTCAGGAGAGCAAAAGATTGAACTAATGATGCAAAGTCTATGGGTTTGCATCCGCCTGCCCTTAATCAGCTGTGTGATACTGAGAAAGTTACTGAACACTTCTGTGTCTCAGTTTCCTTTAAAGTGGGGATGATAATAGAAACAATTGAATAAGATTGTTGTAAGGCTTGAGTGAGGTCATGTAGAGCACTTAAAATGGCATCTGGCATATAGTGAGTGCTATATGCTGTTTAAGGATCCCAGGCAATGTAAATGGTTAATACTAACTGTAGGTTGGTGGTTTGAATTCATTGAAAGGTAAGTGTCATGGTTTGAATTGTGTCCCCCAAAAATGTGTGCAGCCATGTGGCTGGGATATGGTTCCCAGTATCTTGGGACTGTCCTCCATTGTGTGGTTTTGCTAACCTGTATGTTAAAGGATTAGGGTGGGGCTGTAAATTCCTGCTGTAGGGGGAGTTTCCCTGGAGTATGGCTTGCCCCACCCTTAATGCTTTTAGCTTGCAAGGAATAAAAGGAAAAAGAAACAAAGGACAATTTGAGAACCTTGCTACCATCAAGCAAGCAGCACGGGAGCAGAGCGCATCCTTCAGACCAGAGGTTCTTGCATCAGGATGCTCCCTGGACAAAGACTGATGCAATACCGGACTTTCCTCCAGAGACGACAAGGGGAAAGCCTTCCCCTGGAGCAGACACCCTGAATATGGACTTACAACTTACCGGACTGTGTAAGAATAAATCTTTCTTTGTTAAAGCCATCCACTCTGTGGTATTTCTGTTAGAGCGGCACTAGCTGACTAAAACAGTAAGTGATCTGCTTCCAAAAGGTCACGTGACCTGCCCCCAACAGGTCATATCCTTTAAAAACCCCATGCAGCAGTTCTACTGTGACATATACCAGGTTACCACAAACTGGGATCAACTGGACAGTAGCTAAGAATGTGTGTTATTTATTAATTGAAAACTCAATCTACCCTGTGTGTTTACTCAGCAACTGCTTACATTTTGGTTATTTTTCTACCTATTTTTAGGTATTTTTCAAGTTGTCTCCAAATAGAACAAATGAAAAAGTCTGAAAGAACTTGAGGGTTAGAAAATCAAACCAGTATGATGCTGTAGTTTAACTGGTATGCCATTTCTTCTCTACTTCATCTGAAATAATTTGCACAAGTATTATCCAAGATGACTGTTTCCAGAGTTCCCAAAACATTTTCTCTGGAAACATGCAATTCTCCTTTGAAATATGGAAACTAGTGAAACACAATTATAATCATCATCATCATTATCATCATCTAACATTTATTGAGTGACTGCTGTATTACAGGCATGGGAGATAGTCTTATGTATTTATTTACTCTTTTATTACAGAAATCTTATGAAGTTGATATGTTGACTCACATTTCTCAGATGAAGAAACTCAAACAGGCAGATAACTAGCTTGATTTTGCAAGTGACACATGGACTAGGTGACAGAGTAAGAATTTCATCCTATGATGCTTGAACACAAAGTGTGGCCATTTCCCATGCTGATATGTGGTCTCAGAAAGACATGAACTGAGAACACCTAATATATCTTCTCTTAAGAACAGAGACCTGGAATGAGCCAAACTGCAAATTTTATTTATGAGTCTTCTATCATAAAACCCTTTTTACTACATAAAGTTTTAAAAATTTAGAAAACTATAAAGATATGTATCAGCTACATCTCAACTACTTCAGCTAGTCCTTTTTACATGATTTTATGTATTCCTCGAAACTTCTCTTTCTTCTTACACACACATTCAGATTTCTAACTGATTTCAAAGTAGATGATAGCCGTTATTCAGCTTTTTCATTTTACATGGCCTTAAAAGTTTCATATATCATTTTTAATTTAAAAAACATTTAATTATATGCATACTTCATTTGCCTAGCTATAACAAAATAATATTTAATCATATACTTTGAATATCCTCATTTTTTTATATAATTAGAAATAAATCTGTATTAAAATCTGATGCAATCTTTGATTATTTAGGATAAATTCATAAGTAGAATACCAGATTCAAAGAGTAAAAACATTTAAATACTATTGATGTATATAGACAAACTACCCCTGAAAGATCACAGTTAAGTTGATGTTAATCTATCTAAAGCTGTAATTGAAAATAAAAAATATTTACATAGTTTTCCCACCCTAATCATCAGAAATTTTATTAGTTTTTAGGTTATGCTTGGCACTGGATTGAACAATACAAAAACATCTAGGACAGCATCTGACTCACTTTCCAAGGATGAATGTTCTAGGACAGAACTAGCCAACCTATGTCCCTTCATTCAGTAGATAGTTGTTGATTGCCCACCATTTCCAAAAGGAAAATGCTAAGAGTAGGGGCTAATAATAAAAATTTTATGTTCTTATGTGTTTCTGAGTATGTGTATTAGGGAGAGTGATATGAAGTATTCCCAGAAGTTTCCTAGATTCTTACAAAGTGAATGAGTACCACAGTCATTCAGAGTACAATGGTATCTTTAGCAGGATAGCAGACGTTTTCTTTTCTTTTCTTTTCTTTCTCTCTCTCCATCTCTTTCTGCCTCTCTTTCTTTCTTTCCCTCCTTCCTTCCTTCCCTCCCTCTCTCTCTCTTTCTTTCTTTCTGGGAGGAATAAACTTCTAAGAACCAAGAATTAATTTCAAAGGAACAGTTTTCCAACTGTATAGCTGACTGCATGAATATCTATGTATAAAAAGTGATTAAGAGTACCTGATACTATCGCCACACCTCATGATGTCAGAGACAGATCTTTGACTTTAAGGACAGCCAACTCTAGGCAGAGAGAAAAGCAGAGGAGACAATGCCTTAGCAGTATTGGTGGCTAAGTGTCAGGAAAAAGACTCAACCAACACAGTTAAGAAGCAAGTGATGAGTTTCCTTGTACTGAGACTTGGCTCGGCTTCTTAATAATCTTTTATTCTTGAACTGAGTTGCAGTACCTGTAAAGCCCGGGCATATTGGGGGGTTAATTCTTTTTCTGGGGATATTTATGAGATTTTCTCTGCTCTCTCTTTGAGATACAGATTGTAGTAAATTGCCTTTACTTAATGTAACCTGACTAAGCCTCTGTTTCTTGTTATAGGAATAAATTAATCAAGAAAAATGATTTCTTAGGATTCTGAAATATCAGTGTATCTTCAGTAATTATTAAGAGGAAGCAGCAAAGAAAACAAAACTGAGAATAAAGGAGAGAATAATATTTATTCATTCCATAATAACAATACCTCCTTAGAAAGAGAAAAGCTTTATATGCGAGTCCTTTACAATTTAAAAATTATGAGATGATTAATATAACAGTGTGTCTTCTTCCCTCTAGTTCTCTGAGTTTTTGAGAACCATATGGACATTTGATAGCAGGGCAAAAAGACTGTAGGACTGTAATGCTTTCTCTATCACCTGTGAGCACAATATAAAAGGTACCATAAGAGCAGTAATCCCTTTTGAAATTAAGGCAATAATTGGTCATCAAAATATTGGTAACAATAGAGGCAAAATGTCTTCTGGTAGGAAGTTCTCAGTAATTCAATTTCTACTGATGCAAAATAATATTTCCCGACTTTCTTCCAAGTGATGTGTAATCTTTTAACGACCAAGTTATCAGCGGGAGGACAATCAATGCATTATTCATTGAATAAGTTTGACTAAGGAAGAATTGTCCTCTTTGATTGAAAGTGGAAAAAAACCCAAAAACCTCAATATTCCAATATTCATCATGTTTAAAGATATTCTTTCCTGTATGTTTCTTTGAGATAACTCTAAATATCTCATAAAGGCAAGTATTTTATTCTACCCAGGAATAATTTCTAAGACCTTTAATTAAAAATAATCTGAAAAATGTTAGAACCAAACTATTACTAACTTCTAATTGAAACTCCTAGCAATAAAAAAACATACTGAAAGGAAAAATAAATGCAGGTTATTAGAAAACAGCCAGTGTTAACGTGAATGCAGACTTTCAAGTAAGTTTTTAGTTAATTTACATCAGAGCTTTTCATTAATTTAGTTAACTTACTTCATTCTTGTACAAAAAGGCAGAACACATCCACAACAGACACACACACACAAATGGGGCTAGTATATTAATTGATTGAAGATCAGTTTTTATTAACAAATACTCACATATATAATTATATATGCAACACATGCAATGGAACCAGCACTCAAGGAATGAAAAGATGCATTGCACTGGCAGATCAGCTGCAAAAGACCTCATCAAAGTGTTGAAAAGCAAAGATGTCACATTGAATATGGCAGTCACCAGACTCAAGTAATGGTGTTTTCAGTCACCTCACATGCAAGTGAAAGCTGAACAAGGAATAGGGAAGACCAAAGAAGAACTGACACCTTTGAATAGTGGTGTTGGTGAAGGTCATAGAATATACTCTGGACTGCTAAAAGAATATCAGCTCTATCTTGGAGACAATGGAGCCAGGAGGCTCCTTAGACGTAAAGATGGCAAGATTTCATCTCACATACTTTCAACATCTTGTCAGTAAGGATCAGTCCCTAGAGCAGGACATCATGCTTGGTAAAGTAGAAGGTCAGTGACAAAGAGGAAAGCCTTCAACTAGATGGACTGACACAGTGACTACAACTATGACCTCCCATATAGCACCACTTGTAAGGACGATGCAGGACTGTGCAGTGTTTCCTTCTGCTGTGCAGTGGGTCCAAATGAGTGGGAACCAAATGTACAGCAGCGAACAACAACAATACACAAGGAATTAAAGCAAGCGTTCCATTTATAGTATGACCATGGAGATGATGAGAATGGCAAAATAAGATGCCATGAGATGCTGCCAGCTTACCAAATACGTGGCATAGATGTCTGATTCTCAGGCTGGACTAGAAATACTAGCAGAAATAGTGCCCTAATGCCAGCAAGGCATCTCCGGGTGGTGCAAATTGTTCACATGTTTGCTGCTAACCAAAGTATCGGAGGTTTGAGTCCTCTCGAGGGCAACGTGGAAGGATGGTCTGCTGTCTACCTCTGAAAAATCAGCCACTGAAAACCCTCTGAAGCACAGTTCTACACTGCTGTGCATATTGTCAAAGCTATGGCAACGTGTAACACTACCAAAGTATCTAATAAAAATGACATTTTGTAAATAAAAGTGCTTAAGTCTCTAATTAAAATTATGCTCTTCTCACCAGTTGCTCTCCAAAATGCTTCTTAAAATAAAAAGAAAAAACAGAGATACTGGATTTACCATTAGCTTGATTAGAGCTACACAAGATTGTTTGACAGAAGAACACGTGCTTTCTGTCACATGTGTCTTGGTGAAGAAAGTTGGAGTTCTTTGGTATAAGCAATAAATGCAGTCCAGTGTGAAGAACAGCAGACAAAATGCGTCTTGCTGTCATCCCACTTGGCATCATCTCTCCCTTCACCTTCTGTGTCTAAACACTAAACAGTGAGCATAAGGGTCTAGGTTCTTTTTCATGACAGAGCTTCATCTATGATCAAAATGTTATGTAGGGTTCCATAAAATTCACACCATAATGGAAGAAGGAATACTGGATCATGCCTCGTATATGCAGCAGTTTCAGCTGACTGGGAACTCCCTCTTCTGGTTAAGCCATATTTCAGCATATGTAACAAAAAGTATGATCTTGATTACACCCCTAACTGATTTATCTTCCTTTTTCAAAAGATAATGGGTTAAAGTAGATAATTCATTAGTTTTCTAAAAGTTTTAGAATTTTATAAGTGTTAAGATTCACTATTTTGGAAAGGGTGGTAATTTGTATCATTAATCTCATTTTATAAGTAACCCAATGTTCTAAGAATAAGTCAAAGATGGCCTGTGTGTACTGACCCCAAGTTGTCTACTTCCTTATAGCAAGCTGAGGCCCATTAGCCTAAGAGTGGCAAGTTCAAATTTGCACATATACAAATGTTTTAAAAATAGCCCAGAGAAGTAGATTGCTAGGCACTTAGAGCCTTCCTGCTTTACATATCTTATGAACTTGCTCCCAAGCTCTTTTAGACCTAAATGTGATAAACTCTGTAGTTACAAGGATCCCAAGGTGTGGCTGCCCTTAGAGACCTGTTACCTGGAGATCACTACCTTGCTGATGAAGGATGTCACCAAGATGGACTTAACTCCCATGAAAATTCTCTTTCCAGGAATTTTTTGTGTTCTCTTCCACTCCTGGTGGCTCCTTGCATCAGTTGCCTTTGGAAAACTTCCTGCTGTGGGGTGCCTCCATTTGCATGCAGCTGTCAATATAGTAGGCCTAATAAATAACTTTTGCAAGTTATTTACTATATTTTTCTTTAATCAGCCCTGTGGTCATATCATCTTCCTTGATCAACCCTTCATTCCTCAAACTCATAACACCCAATAAGATTAAGAGATGCTTAAAGCAATACAACTACCATATTTGTTTACGTATATGACATATTGAGATCATAAAGACAAGCAAGTAAGCAGCTGAGAAACAGAAGTCCTGCCAATTGAGAAACAGAGAGTTATAGTGGTGGCAGAATCATTCCTGCCTTTGTGTATGTAAGCACGCCATGCATGAAGAACTCATGCAAACCATCAACACAGTTAATTTTCCCTGTAGCATCACAATTTTATCTTATCATAGATTTGCATTCTTAATTTTCCTGTAAGACTACTTTCAAAAATTTCACTAAGAGGTGACATTATAATGAAAAGTTATCGTGTAATAGTAGATGGTGTGTTACATGTCTGGCAAAGCAGCTAAAGGCAGTAGAAAGCGACTAATCCTTCAGAGTAGAGATAAGAATTATCAGTGCCCACTTTGTGATTGATTTCACGTGTTATACGACTATCAGTTACTTAAGTACAAGCCACCTGTCAAAAGCTCTTTGCTGATATTCTAGGAAAGCTACTTAATTTAATTTTTAGAGATGTATCATTGAATCTTTGGCATCATTGAATTTTAGAAAAATAAAACACAGCAGGTGTCATGGATTGAATTGTGTTCACCCAAAATATATGTGAAATTGGCTTGGCCATGATTCCTTGTATTGGATGATTGTCTATCACTATGTCACCTGATGTGATTTCTCTCTCTGTTGTAAATCCTATCACTAGGATGTCAATAAAATGGATTAGCAACAATTATGTTAATGAGGTCTTCCAGGTTAGATAGGGTCTTAAGCCAACCTCTATCGACATATAAAAGACAGAAGCAAGCAAGAGAGGCAAAGGGGAACTCATACCACTAAGAAGGCAATGCCAGGAGCGGAACATGTCCTTTGGACACATGGTTGCTGCACAAAGAAGCTCTTAGTCCAGGGGGAGATTGATGACAAGGACCTTTGTCCAGCGACAACAGAGTGAAAAAGCCTTCTCCTGGAGCTGACAACCTGAATTTGGACTTCTAGCCCACTTCACTGCGAGAAAAAAAAAAAGTTCCCCTTGTTAAAGCCATCCACTTGTGAGATTTTTGCTACAGCAGCACTAGATAACTAATAAAGTGTCAGTTTACAAAAAGGAAATGGAAATAAAACCCTGATAATCTTCAATTATACCGTCTTTTCTAAAGATGTCAGTGTAAGATCCTGAATTTGTGGTATATAAAACAACATTCCTTTAGAAGGCTTTGAAAATCTGCCATTAATAAAATAACTTAGATCTTTTATATTCTACATGTGGAGAATTTGTAGTTAACTGAATATTGCTTATGGTTGCCTATCTATCAACAAATGAATGCCATAACTAGATAGCAAAAGACAGAATGTTTCTCCCCGCTATTCCCTCTCCAAAGCCATCCTTAAATTGATGATGAATTAAAGAAGATAATAGTTACTGACAAAGCTGGAGCTAGAAATTCATATCTTCAAATTTTTAAGTTTGCTACTGTTACAGATTTTCTATATGCATCTGCTCATTTGTCCTGGTCCTTATTTTGCAAAGAAGCTTATATAACTATGAAGAGATGAATTGTAAGAACCATTGCCACATTTTTCAAGGCTGTTTTCATATGTGTTTAGATACATGGTTCACAATTATGACATGTTGAAATAAAGCTTAAGAAATCTTCTGTCTCTTTCCCTGCTTCCAGAAAGTACTTCATCATCCAAGAACAGATTATTTACTGAAATCCTAGAGAGAGGAATACAGAGTTCTATATAAAAATGAAAATCTGCGGTTTTCAACTATTAATTTTTGCTGCAGTGTAGTTTCATTAACTTTTTTCCCTAAATTTTATTTATTTTATTGTCGTTAAGAATGTATACAGCAAGACATACACCATTCTAACAGTTCCTAAGTGTACGATTTAGTGATATTTCTTACATTCTTCAAGTTGCACAACCAGTCTCACACTTTTTTGAGTTGTTCTTTTCTTATTAATGTAAATTAACTGCTCCCTAACCTTTTGAGTTGCTGTTGTGAATAGGATTCATAAGCTCAAGGTAGACATTTTTTACTCATTAAGCTAAACTATTATTTAGTTTTAAGGAGAGTTCAGGGTATATTTTTGATTTAAGATTTAAAGATAATCTCAAGAGGGAAGAGCAAGATGGCAAAGTGAGTGGACTCTCCCCAGAAACTAACTCACTGAATAATGAATAAGAACTAGAATAGATGAGATTACAGAACTCCAGAAGGAGGCTGAGATGTTGGAAAGTCAGGGAGAGGGACAGTACAGAAGCTGGGAGAATCTACCCACTAGTATCAGGGACATCTGTTCATCACAACCATTTTAGGGCAGGGCTGAGCAATGCTCTGAACAGGAAACACAGAAAGGGAGCTAACCTGAGGAAGCAGCCCAAATGGCCATGCAATTAGGAGGGGGTTAAGGGAGAACACGGCATTTTGATACAGGGCTGTTGAATCTCACAGAGACCCAAGATGGACAGACTCTGGGACCAGGAAGAGTTGTAAGGATAGTAGGGCGAGGGGAATACTTCCAACTGACAGGCAACACAGAAGGAAATAGCTCATCCCTGGAGGCACAGTGGGTAAATTCTGCAGCTGCTAATGAAGGATTGGCAGTTTGAATCCACCAGGCACACCTTGGAAACTCTCTGGGGCAGTTCTACTCTGTTCTGTAGGGTCATTGTGAGTTGGAATTGACTTAGCAGCAGTAGGCTTGTTTTTTTTTTTTTTTTGACCCACCATGAGAAACTGTGGGAGAGCCCTTATAGGGGCATACAAGGTCTCACAATTAAATTCGTGAACTCATCCTAGGAAAAGTACTTCATACCTCCTTGCTGAATGTCACTATGGTCACCTTTGAAGCACTCCCCTTGGGAAGCTATGCACTTAAGCCAGTGCCTAGTCTACCCTTCAAAGCAAGTTTGGAACTTTTTTTCTGGAATTCCCATCAGAGCTCTCATCATATTGCCCTTAATGTCCTGAATGTCATCCAAATGTCTTCCTTTTAATATTTTCTTTATCTATGGGTAAAGAAAAAGTCACTGGGACCAGATCAGGTGAGTAGGAAGGGTGTTCCAATACAATAGTTTGTTTACTGTCTAAAAATTCCTTCCCAGACAACTATATAATTAAGTTCATGAACTTGCTACAGTGCTTTGACAGGTGAACTAGGCACTGGCACTGGTGAATAGCTTCCCAAGGGAAGTACTTTGAAGGCAACCATAGTGATATTCAGCAATGAAGTGTGTTGCTCTCAGAACAATTAAGTTTGCAGACTTAATTGTTGGACCTCGTATGAGAGGTAAAGAAATAGAAAGCCCCAAACTTTATCACTTACATTAACATCTGCAACCAGCTAAATGTATCTTGTGAACATTCATACTGAATTCCAAAAATCAAGTACTCAAAACCCCTGAATCAGCATTTTATATATATGAGTTATATATATCCTCATATATATATATGAGAATAAAAGTGTCCTCTGGTGGTTCTCAGAAGGAAATGCCAAGCCCACTGCCACTGGGTTGATTGACTCATAGTGACCCTGCTGGGCAGAGTGGAGTTGCACATGGAGTTCCCAAGGTTACAGCAGTAGGCTGCCACATCCTTCTCCAACGAAGTTGCTGGTAGACGTTGGCCCAGGCCTTTAGATTGCCAGTTGAGTGTTTGGCTGCGGTGCAATCAGAACACCCAATAAGAAAAATTCCCCACAAAAAGTAGAACACAAAATTTAAAGTAAAAAAAATACACAAATGTCTCAGGTTCAACAAAATATGGTCAAACACATGAAATCACAAGAGAAGGATTAACCAAAAGTGAAACATGAAGAAAAGAAAATTCTCCAATGGAGCCCAGACTAATGCAAAGAATTTATAATTTTCATACCATGGTGCTAAACTCTGGTGGTGAAGTGGTTAAATGTTATGTCTGCTAACCAAACCAAAAAGTATGCATTATGAATACACCAGGTGCTCCTTGGAAACTCTATGGAGCAGTTATAATCTGTCCTATAGGGTCACTATGAGTTGGAATCAACTCGATGGCACTGGGTTTGGGTTGTTTTGGGTTTAGTGCTAAAAAATATCTAAAGAAAATAAAAAGCATATAGAAAATAAACTCCATAGAAAGGGAATAAGTGGAGGAGTAAAAAGAGAGACTTGACAACAAAATTGAAAGCAACTAAAACAGAGAGAACTACTGCAGTTGAAGAACAAAGCAAATGAACTAGGAAAAAAAAAAAACACAGTATAATCAGGCAGAAGACAGAATAAAAGAAATAGAAAGCAAAATGGCTGAATTTATCAAGTCCCAGGGGAAAACAGAAAAAAAACATGAATGAACCAAAGAGGAAATAGGCAATTTAATCAAGAAATCTAAAAGTAGAATTATTGGAATCCCAGGGAACAATTATAATAATAAAGCCCCTGAAAAAAATTTCCAAGAGATAATCAGAGTGAATTACCCGAACAGAGATTCAAGCCTGAAAATACAGGAATCAACACAAACCTCAATTGGAAGACATACAAAAAGATCAACTCCATGACATAATCTAATAAAATTCATGGAAAACAAAGAAAGAATCCTTGAAGCAACAGGAGAAAAAAGCAGTACAACATACCAAGGACTTTCATAAGAATCAGTGAAGATTTCCCCCTAGAAATGGAGCAACATATACAAAATACTGAATAACAGCAATTGACAACCATGAATTCTTTACCCAGCAGAATTGTCATTCAAAAATGAAGGGGATATCAAGATATTCTCAAACAAACAGACATCCTGTGAATTTGCCACAACCAGATCAGCTTTGCAAATATTACTCAAGGTTGCACTCCATTACATAAATACTTGTATTTGTAACCAAGAAGATAAATAAGTGAATGAATGAATAATAAGAGAACAACAACAACAACAAGAAATCCAATATTGTCAAGTCCATTCTGACTCATAACAATCACATAAGACAGGGTAAGTCTGTCCCATAGAGTTTCCAAGGAGCACCTGGCAGATATGAACTGCTGATCTTTCGGATAGCAGCCACAGAACTTAACCACTACACAACCAGGGTAACAATAAGAGAGATTTCCAAAAATAAGTAACAACACAGGAAAACATAAGGATCTAATATGTGATGTTTTCAGAGACTAAACTCAATAATTAAATACCAGAAACAAGTCAGTATCAAGTTAGTAAGAAGTTGGCAAAAAGTAAACTTCTCAAATATAGGTTGCATCTTAATGCTAAGGGAGACATGTCAACAGAAATGGAGGAGAGCAGGAATTGATTTATTATGTTAAGATTGTGTCATGAATTACTGAACTGTGTCCCCTCAAAACGTCTCTCAACTTAGCTTGGCCATAATGCCAAGTATTGTCTGATTGTCCACTATTTGACCACCTTTGTGATTTCCTATGTGTTGTAAATCCTATCACTATGGTGTCAGTGAGATGGATTACTGACTGTTATGTTGATGAGATCTACAAGGAGAGATGTATTTTAAGCCAATCTATTTTGAGATATGGCGGATCTAACTCGATGGCACTTGGCTTGGCTGGCATTTTGAGATATAAAAGAGGTAAGCAGAGAGACTGAGAACCTTACAGCACCAAGAAAGCAGTATGAAGAGCAGAGCTCATTCTTTGGACCTAAGGTTCCCATGTGGAGAAGCTCCTAGACCAAGAGAAGATAGATGACAAGGACCTTCCTCCAGAGCTGACAAAGAAGTGGCAACCTGAATTTGGACTTCTAGCTTAGTCCATTGTGAGAAAATAAACTTCTGTTTGTTGAAATCATCCACTTGGCATTCCTGTTATAGCAGTACTGGATAACTAAGACAGGTTGCATGTTAACTGTTGTTCATATATTAAAATTGTTGCAATCATAAGTTGTACATGTAATATGGAAACTCAGGTGGTGTAATGGTTACACCTGCTAACCAACAAAGCACCAAGAAAAAAATTCAGAAGATGAGAGAAATCAAATATGCTCATCACAAGAAAGCATCCAAATACAAACAAAAACAGAAAAATCAGAATTAGAAAAAAGACACAAAACACTCATAAAACAAATACAAAAATAAGTGATGTTAACACTTCATTTTTTGTAATAACCTTAAATATAAAGGATCTAAATGCCTCAAAAAAAGGCAGAGAATTGCAGGATGGATTTCTTTAAAAAAAAAAATCTACCGTTTGCTGTTTATAGGGAACACACCTTAGATGTAAGAACACAAAATGAACGAAAATAAAAAGCTGTAGAAAATGTTTCATGCAACCAGTAAATAAAAGAGAGCAGGAGTAGCCATGATGATATCATAGAAAATAAACTTTAAATCAAAATCTATTACAAAAGATTTAAAAAGTCATTATTTAATAGTAAATTGTCAAGAGAACAAGAAGACATACTACTTACAAATACACATACGCCTAACAGCGACCTCCTCAAAATGCATGAAACAAATACTAATATGGAAAGAGAAATAAATAAAACACAATCATAGTAAGGAACTTCAATATAAGACTTTCAATTACAAGCAGAATATCCAAAAAGAAGACCATTAATAAGGACGCTGAGAATGTTAAAAATAAATAACCAAGTAGCCATAACAGACATATATAAAATACTCCATCTAGTATCAAAACAATACATATCCTTTTATAGTGTGTATGGATAATTTCCCAGAATAGACCATATGATAGGTCATGAAAAATGTCCCAAAACATTAAGAAAGACTGAAAACATACAAAGCATCTTTTCTGACCATAATGGTATGAAGCTAGAAAACAAGAACAGAAAAAAAATAAATGAATGCATGGAAACTAAATAATGCACTACTGAAACACTACGAGTTGCAGAAGAAATCAAAAGTGAAATACAAAAATTACTAGAATCAACCAAAAGTGAAAACAGTGTACATCAAAACCTTTGGGGCTCAGCAAAAGAAATTCTCAGAGGGAAATTCCTAGCAATACATTAAAATAACAGAAATACAGAAAATCATTAACTTAATCTGACTGCTTCAACAAACAGAAAAGGAAGACTAAAAGAATCCAAAAGCTAACAGGGAAAAAGGAAATAACAAAGATCAGGGCAGAAATAAATGAAATAGACAAAACAATAGTGAGAATCACCAAAATCAGAAGTTTGCTCTATGAAAGGACCAATAAAATAGACAAATCACAGGCTAAACCGACAAAAGAAAAAACAAGTGGAGAATAACCAAATAAAATTGATGACATTACAACAGATCCAACAGAGACAAAGAAGATCAAAACCAAGCACTACGAAAAATTATGCTATGACAAATTTGGAAACCTAGATGAAGTGGATGGATTCCTAGAAACACACAATCTATCCAAACTAAACAAAGCTGGTATAGGAAATGTAAACAGACCCATAACAAAAGAAGACATTGAAGATGTAATACAAAAACAAACAAAACTTTCCAAAAAGAAAACCTCAGAACCTGATGGTTACACTGGAAAATTCTACTGAATGTTCAAAGAGTTGACATTAATTCTACTTAATCTCCAGATATGGAGAAGAGGAAAAAACACTACCAAAATCTTTCTATAAATCCACCATAACCCTGATACCTAAACCAGGAAAAGACATCACAAAAAAAGAAAGCAAATTATGGAACAATGTCCCTTATGAACATAAATGCAAAATGTTTCAAAAAAAAAAATTCTAGCCAACGGACTTCAGCAACTTATCAAAAAAATTATACAGCATGACCAAGTGAGACTCATACCAGAATTACAATGGTATTTCAACATTAGCAAATCATCCCATGTCATCCACTACCTAAATAAAACTAAAGAAAGGAACCACGTGACCAAGGAAAAAAAAAGGTTTAATACTCTTTCCTGATTAAAAATATTCAGTTAAATAGGAATAGAAGGGACTTTCTCGACATAATTAAGGGTCTATGTGCAATACCAACAGGTGACACTATACTTAATGGAGAAAAGCTGACAGTCTTCCTTTTGAGAACAGAACTAAAATAAGAATACCCGTTATCACTGTTCCTATTCAACATTGTACTAGAAATCCTTGCCAGCTATAAGACAGGAGAATTAAAATGTGCCTAAGTTAGAAAGGAAAAAAAAAAAAAAAAAAAAAAAACCTCTATTTGCAGATGCATGATCCTATACATATAAGACCATAAGGATTCCACAAGAAAACTCTTGGAGCTAACAGAAAAATTTAGAAATGTTGTAGAATATAAGACAAACACACAAAAATCAGTTTGGTTCCTCTACACTAATAAAGACTACTTCAAAAAAGAAATCAAGAAAAGAATAACATCTATAGTAGCCCCCAAATCAGTAACTCAAAGCCAAACCAAACGTATTCTGGGTCATAGAAACTTTATAGGACAAAGTAAAACTTCTGCATAGGCTTTATGAGGAATAGCTGGTAAATTTGAACAGTTCTTACCCACTGTGCCACCAGGGCACTTTCAAATCAGTAAAATACCCAGGAATTAACCTAACCAGGCACGTGAAAGACTCATACAATGAAAATTATAAAACACTATTATATGAAATTAAAAGAGACCTACAAAAATGCAAAGACATCCCATACTTAGGAACTGGAAGACTTAACATAAAATGTCAGTTCTACCTAAAGCAATCTACAGATAACATGGCAATCCCAATGCACATCCCAGCAACATTTTTTCACTGAAATGAAAAAAATGAGTAACCAATTTCATAATAGAAAGTAGAAATTATTACCAAAAAATTTGTACAGAAATTGTCAAACAGGAACTTAACTTGCTGTGTAAACTTTCACCCAAAGTTCCACTAAAAAAATACATAAATAATAATAAAAATAATCTCAGTACAATGATTTCAGGGGTTCACCCCAAAATTCTTTTTCACATTTCCCTCTTTTGAACAAGATTCTTCTATAAAATGCTTGATGAAAATATTCAGTAATGGCAGAAAGGCATCATTCAGTTCTGGTCTCACAGCAAAGGAGGCAGTTGTTCACAGAGGCACTAAGACACATATTTGAAGTCCTTCTCCTATTCCTCCCTCTCCTGTCTCTATTGTTCCTGGTAGATAGAGACTAACCGTTGTGCTCTGGATGGTCATTTGCAATCTTTTAAGACCCCAGACACTATGCCATGAATTAGGAGATGAATCAGAAGTACTAAACACATTATTAGGCCACTTAGCATGGATGTCCCATGAAAACAGGATCCTACACCTCCAAATCAAGGAACCAAATCTAATGAGATGTTTGTTGGTACTTAAGCAGCCTCAGCAGTGGCTTTCTTTTTTGTCATTTTATAAATACGTCTGTCATGCCAAATTTTACCAATTCAGTTTTTTACAGGTGTGTGGCAACCTATTGAGAGCAATTACAGTGATTGCTTATGCAACTCTACTTTTAATCAATGTAATTTTTCTATCACCATTCACCCCTCTTTTCTCTCATTTTCCTGACCCTGGTAACCACTAATAAACTTTGGCCTCCATAATTTACGTTTTCTTGTGCTTTTATATAAATGAGGTCATACAATATTTGCCCTTTTGTAATTGACTTATTTCACTCAACAACATGGCTTCAAACTCCATCCATATTGCAATATTGCAGTATTTCTCTTACTGGCTAAGTAGTATTCCATTGTATGAGTGTACCACATTATATTTACCCATTCATGTGTTGATGGGCGTTGGGTTGTGTTTACCTTTTGACTACTGTGAATAGTGTTGCATTGAACACTGGTGTGTATGTCTCTTTTTGAGTCTCTGATTTCTTTTTGGTATATATGTAAGAATGGGATTGCTGGGTCACAAAGTTGTCCTATTGCTACGTTTTGAGGGAACTACCAAGCCATGTTCCATCAGCAAAATCCAAGTCCACAGCCATGGAGTCAATTTCTACTCATAGCGACCTTACAGACAGAGTAGAACTGCCCCACAGTTTCCAAGAAACACCTGGTGGATTATAACTGCTGGGTCTTGGTTAGCAGCTGTAGCACTTAACCACTACACCACCAGGGTTTCCAATTTCCACAACGGCTATTCCATTTTCTATTTGCATAATCAGTGGATAAGTTTCCAGTTTCCTCACATCCTCACCAGCATTTATTATCTTCTGGTTTTTTGTTTGTTTTTAATATTAGCCATTCTAGTGGGAGTAAAATGGTATCTCACTATAGTTTTGATTTACATTATTCTGATGGCTATTGGCAATAATCATCTTTTTATATATTTGGTGTCTGTCATCCTCTTTGATGGGACATCATAAAAAAATAAAAATTTTTGTTCATCAAAAGACTACCAAAAAAGTGAGAAAACAAGCTACAAATGAAGAGAAAATTTTTGTAAAACCATTTATCCTACAAGAATCCAATAACCAAACTATATAAACTTTGACATCTTAACAATAAAATAAAAAGTAAAAACCCAACCATAAGATGGGCAAAATAGTTAAACAACATCATTGACTCTCAATTTTCATTTTGTCACTCACGTAAACTATATCTTCAGTTCTGCACTGTCCAATGTGGTACCACCAGCCACATGTGGCTATTTAAATTAAATGAAATTAAAAACTCAGTTCCTCATTTATACTAGCTGAATTTTAAGTGCTCAGTAGTCACATATGGCTAGAGGCTATTGCACTGGACAGTGCAAATACAGACCATGTCCATTAACACATAAAGCTTTATTGGATAGTGTTGCCGTTTAGTAAAAAATAAATAAATAAATAAATAAATCATATAATTCTTGGATGCCATTTAAAATGAACACTGAAAGAATGATCTGGCCTCATATTTTAATCTGTAGACATAGAAACTTGCATGTTAAACTTGTAAGATGAGGTAGTCGCAGAGTTTTAAAGCAATAACAACTCTAATAGATAATTCATTTCCTTGCATTTTACTGCTATGGAAACTGAGCTAAAGAGAGGTTAAGTGTTTTGTGTAATATCACACAGAATTTTGTGACAAAATTTAATCACTGGCATTGGTGGTAACACAAATTCACAAGTTTGAAACTACAATGTATCTTAATCATCTAGTGCTGCTGTAAGAAAAATACACTAAGTAGATGGCTTTAGCAAAGAGAAATTTACTTACAGTAAAATAGGCTAAGATTCTAAATTTACAGCATCAACTCCAGAGGAAAGCTTTTTCTCTGGTTTGTTGTCTATCTTTCCCTGGACTGGGAGTTTCTGTGGCAGTGTGACACCATCTTTCCGCCTGCACTGCTTTCTTGGTGATATGAGGTCTCTCTACTGGCTTTGTTTTGTATCTCAAGAAATTGCCTCAAGGCACAACAGGATCTTAGTGATTGAGTCCTGCTGCACCAAAACAACTGCTGCCCATCCTCCCTTATTTACATAACAGAGGTAGGATTTACATTATACAGGAATATAACACAACACCAGGAATTCTGGCCCAGCCAAAGTGCTACACACATTTTTGAGGGGACACCACTCAATCCAAGACACAGCCAGCCAAGCCAAGTGCCAAGGACACAAAATCAAGTCTTGCACTGAAACCAAGTAGGTTTCCCAGTTGACCAGATCCAACCTGGTTTATGCAACCCAAGAGACCAAACCTGAAGTTCCAGTTTGATGTTTGTTGATTTGTTATTTTGTTCAGTCATTTTAGTTGTTTCCATGTTTGGCTGATTTAATCAGGAATATCCTCTGAATATGCCACATAATATTCTACTCTGCTTTAACAAAACCAGTTCACTTTTATGAGATGCCTGTGTAGAAAGGTCTGTGACTGGTCAATAGGTGTGCACCTGCAGAATAAAAGGTAAAGAGAAAAGAAACTAGAAATTTCCACCCAAAGTGCTGCATCTTTTATATTTTTCTCTTTTCAGTGGATTCTGAGGTTTCAGATAAACTTGTGTTCAAGTCTCAAGTTGGTTCACATTTACTGACATTGTAAGCTTCATGAAGGTCAGCACATCCTTTACCACCTGCCCTCTGCATTTTTTTTTTTTTATATAAGCTTTCCTAATTTTGTGTCTAAAGAGTAGATGTGTCTGTGCCCATCTGTTCCTCCTAACATCATTCACTAGGACCGAAGTGATCTCTCCGTTAGAAAAATGCCTGTCCAAAAATATTCAATCCAGAAATGGGTCTATGGCATAGATATATTGTGGCCTAGGAACAAGAATGAGCTAGCTGAATGGAATTCTCCATTTAAAAATTTTGCAACATGGATATTAACAGACAAGTTCAGTTAATAGTAAGGGCGATAGTCATAACTGGGAGTTTCTAAGATGCAGAGGGTCATGGGTCCACTGTGCGTCAGAATCAACTCAATGGCAAACTGGCAACAAAAAGATACAGAAAGAACTGGTGAACAACATTGAGCCATTTACAAGTTATACAAGTCTCTGAAATTAAAAGCAGATAAAGTTAGCCAGCGATTGTGGAGGTAAGGCACAGTGTGGAGAGCCAGAAAGAGACTAAATGTTGGAACAGACTCTCTCTGAGAAGCAAAAAGCTGCTCAAAGGAGACAGCACAGCTCAGGAGCAAGAAGGCGGTAGCACATCTGGAATGGGGCCCACTTCCAGAGTGTCAGAAATTTGCTTTCATGATGACTTTTTCTGATCGGTGTTCCATTAGCTTTGGGTCTCTGATATAATTTGTTTTTAAGTTGAACTAATTTATGATTTTTTTTTTTTTTTGCAATTTGCAATTTGCAATTTGCATCACAAGGTTCCTATCTAAACAGGAACTGTTAGTGTCCACCCCAGGGGGGTTTTGCAAGGAATAAAAGGGAAAGCACAGATGTTCCTAGAAACTCAGTAATTCCTATTAAGACTTGGGAAGTCATTTTTGTTTGGAGCGAATGAGATTAAAGCAATCAAATTCTTTCCCTAAAATTAATGGGTAAAAGTAATTCTTAAGATTTCTATTATCGCTTTCTAAAATTTTCAGTTGGTCTTCAGTTTTCAGCTTCGATTACGAATAATATCTAAAGATTATGTGCTAGTATAAAGTGTCAGGAATCCCAGGTTTTAAGACTATTGTGGTAGAGATTATTGATGCTCAATCACACATCTGGATCTCTTCTGCTTTCTGGATACGTGAAATGCAACATTTCCAGCCTCTTGTAGTTAGTCAGGACCATGTTACTAGTTTTAACCAATAGATGATGAGAGAAATTACACATGTCATTTCTGAGCTGTGACAATGACATGCCCTGGCAGTTATCAGTTCTTTTCCATTGTCACAGTGGTTCGGAAAGGCACAGATGGAAATAGTGGACCCACAGGATGAAAGTTGAAAAGAGAAAACTGAAGAGAGCTGCCCAAAGTGCCACAGTGTTTGCATGACCAGGAAATATGTTTATGAGCTGAACCACTGTGATGTTAGGTGTCTGATGTCATCACAACATGATCTATTCTCTCCTGATTCCACTAACCAGCAATGCCAGGAAGGAGAAGTCACTGTTGTTCCTGTGCTCTAGGTTTCTTGCTGTGTTAAGTGAAAGAGTTAGAGTCTGTTTTCTCATCTCATGCCTCTGGCTGCGTACGTATGCATTCTGTAATCCTTTGCCAGTTCCTGCCCTACTTATCTTGCAAATTTCCTGAAAAGATGCTCTGAAAAATGAAAAAGGCCTTACCAATGCATTCTTATAAACAAAATACACTGCTGTCAAATCTGACAGCTTCCAAAAGGATCTTGCTATTTCTGAATTGGGCATTTGAAGTGACATCCACTTTAATTTGTAATTTGGTTATGTGCAAGTTTTTATCCTTTTCAGTGAAGAGATTTGAAACGACTATTCCCTTGTTTTGCCAGTGTTTGCCAGTGTTTGAGAATGTTGAGAATCATAACTAACTGGGCAAATCTGTCAGCTCTACTATGGCTTTTCCTTTTGGCCTGTTTTTCTCCATTGCCTAACTGAAAATTGTACATCTGATGTCCTTAGCCAGCACCTGGATTCTACAGGCTAACCTGGTTCAAAGGTGGCTCTTTCAGAGTCACTGCCGTGACTTGCAGAAGCACACACCTACCCTAATTCATAGCACAGCTTGAGAGAAAGGAACTGTTAACTGCTTCCCACTTCTAGAGCAGAGGACTGTACCTGAGGCAACCTAAAGATTCGAATGGCTCGGAGGAAAGCCAGAGAACTCCAGTTTAGAGGATAATAGTAGGACAGTTGGATGAGAATAGCCCAGACTTTGGGCTTAGATGACTTGAGACTCCAGCTCTGGATGCAATACTTACTATTCATGGGATTAGGGGCAAGTCACTCACCATCTTCAAACCTTGGCACCCTCCTTTGTAAAATAGCTTAATGGCAACCACATTCCAGTATAGGTTGGGAAATAAAATAATACAGCTAATATCAATTATTCAGAACAATGGCTGGCTTCATAACTACCTATAAACATCGGCTCTCTCATAACTACCTATAAACATCAGTTCTCTCATTTCTGTTACATAGGACCTTTCCCTCACTGGGAAAGCAGAGACAGCCATAGGCATGAGGATGTCATATCCAGTAGCCTGTTGCCATAGAACCGATTTTGACTTCTGGAGACCTTATGCGTGTCAGAGTAGAATTGTGCTCCATGGGAGCTCGATGACTGATTTTCAAAAGTTGATTGCTATACCTGTCTTCTGAGGTTCCTCTGGGTACACTGGAAAATCTGACCTTTCGGTCAGCAGCTGAGCATGTCAACCACTTGCACCTCCCCAGGGATTCAGGTCATAAGGACCCTTAATATCAGAAGTGGAGAAGTGAAATCAAAAACAGTATTCATAATTCTTACCATTAGTGGTACTACGTTACTTTTTATAAGAATGATAACTAAAAATCCTTATACTGACACACTGCTTCCTACTGATTATTCCCATTTGAGTTTTAGGGAATAGAAACCTACAAGGTAGGTATGAAAGATAATACCACCGCATTTTAAAGATGAGTCCTGGGGAGTATGTAATTTTTTCAGTAAATCACCTAGTCAGTATCCAAACCAACAGGAGAATTCAGGTCTTGAAAAGACCAGTAGACTATTCCCAATCTTAAAGTCTTCTCTTCACTGGATACTATGTCATGGTAGACAGTGGGTAAGTACAGAGAAATTATAGGACAGTTACTAGCCTCAAGGGGGTGAAAATCTAGTGAGGAAGAAAATCAAATAAGCAATCCATTTCAATCCAGCACACTAAGTACTACACCGGATGTAAGCATAGGTTGTCAGACACCAGGACCTGAACCAACAAGGGTGGAAGTGCGTGTGTGCACTTTCATGGGATAGGAATGTGAAGTCAGGCAAGTTTTCTGGGAAGAGTCATCTCTGACTTTTTCAGACTAATTCAAGTATTAGGCAGTTTTCCCATGGGACTATCCCACAAGTCCTCTTATCATCAAGCTCCCAACCACTATTATGAAAAGGTATATGTGTATGAAAGGTTGGATTAGTCAAATAGTCTGTGTTCCTAAACTTAATTCCTTTGAACTTCAAGAGCTTTCAGTTCAAAGGAAACTTTGCTAAAATGCAGATTCCTGGGCAAATGTTTAGTCTTGTCAGTAAGCAGCCTCACTTCAGGTCCGGAGGTAGGAAATTAGGAAAAACATGCAAGGAACGGGACAGTGGTAATCAGAAAGAGGCATAGCACCAGACACCAACTGCATTAACTCTTCTGTTTAAACTAATGCTGGGCAGGGCTCTATCACGCAGGACAGTGATGCTTCAGCTTAGTTCAGTCCTAGTTGTTAAGAATGAAAAGTAAGAAGAGTAAGAGTCTGTTAGCTCGGAGCAAGATTAATCAGAACTGATCAATCCATTCTCCTATTTGATTGCAGCCCTTGTAGATGGCTTGTAGGAGAGTGATTAGGTTCTTGCTAAGCCCAGCTGGGAAGCAGGTCCCATCTTGCCACCTGTCTTCCTGCTCTTTGATGCTCCCTGTGTTTTCTTTGACTCCCTAGTCCTTTTGTTCAACTCTGTATGTTCCCAACAAGAAATATAGAAAGCCTCATTGGCGGGAAGAGAACTTACAACTTCAATTATGATAAGCATTAATGGTTCAGTAAGTTGTGTCCAAATAAATGCATTGCCGATAACTGAACACAGTACAGTGGTAACCGTAGTAAGCTGAACACTGAAATACTGGGACTTTAGTCCACAGGAAACTCTCCTCCGTGTGTACTTATGTACAAGGACAAATCAGCTGCTGCAGGGTCTTCCTGAGCACTGCACGGTTAATGAGCTCAGCTGCCGAACAAAAGATTTCAAGTTCAAGTCTATCAAAGGTACCTGAGAAGAAGGGCCTGGCAGACTACTCTTAAGTAGTCAGCCACTGAAAATGGTACAGTGTACAATTCTACTATGACACACATGGAACCACTGTATAGAAGGAGAAGCTCAACAAAAGTAACACATCTGGGCATTTTGATGAGATCTCACCATGGGACATAAGCAAAAGATACTCATGAATACGTTTCTATACATTGGTTGATGGATGGCTTCATTATGTACTCCAGAATTTAAACTGGAAATCTGAGTCTTTTCTGATCCCTCCACTCACCTTCGTGGTCCCAGCACTTACTAAGCTCTTCCTTGATATTTGAGTTCTGAAGTATTTCCTGATTCCATTTCCCACTCCTTTCCATCTTGACAGCTCTTTCCCTGTCTTAAGCTCTCTTCTGTTCCAGTTAGCACAAGTGTCCTAAGAGATACTCCTGCCTCCACTCTTGCTCTTTACATCCATCTTCCATACAGTTTCCAGGCTTTAAAGGCTAAATCTGATACTGCAACTGTGCCTTCAGTGGTTGCTGATCTTCTACAAGAGAAAATCTGAGTTCCTCCCCATGTTACCAATGATAATGATAACAGGATAAAGATAAAGATGGCAGTTATGACAATTAACATAAATGGCATTTACTGAGTGTTGCTATGTGCCAGAAATACCACACTAGATGCTAATTACGTGTATCTCACTTAATTTAATCATTTGAATAACCTTAGAAAACAGCTAACATTATCCTTTTACACAAAAGAGACGACTTTCAGAAGCTGTCCAGCTATAAGTTTCAGAGAAGAGATTGAATCTGAGGTTTGTGAGTCACACAGTATATACTCTCAACTACTATATTCTATGTCCCTGAGTTTCTCAAATCAAATAACCATGATAAGTATAAATGCTATTTTTTAAGAGGGCCAGTATGTAAGAAATGATTAAATATAAATAATTTCAGAAAAATCTTTCTGCAATTGAGTTGGGAAAAGCTAAGTTGTTCAGACAAATGTTGCAGATGAGCCTGGGTCTGTAATTCAAGACTCAGGCTTCCAGGGCAAGCAGAAATGGGGGCAGTCTGTTCTCTTTGGTTCTGGCATCCTCAACTTTTCATAGAATTCACACTCTTCTGTATTACAGGTTGACGCTTTTATACCACCTTTGATGGACAAACTCTTTATAGAGAGTCACTGGTGAATAATCAGTTTCTGTAACTACTGGAAAAATTTCCTTTCCCTCATTTATTCATTTTTACTTTAAATGAGTTTTACTTTCAGTTATGGAAAAATAGAAAAGACATGTAGTGAAGCATGTATGTCTTAAAAATAGTAATGGAAATCGTTAGGTCTGAAACCAGCAAAACTTTAGTCTCAAATAAGCACCAGTTAGATTTAAGCGGTTCACCTGAGCTTGGAATTGGGAAGGAAAACACAATTCAAGAATATACTCATTTTATGAGGAATACTTTGTGGGGAAAAAAAAAAGATATTTCTCCCCACCCCCCAACAACATAAACAGTAACTACACACGGTGACTCAAAAGTTGGAATACACAAGAATCAAATTGACTACATCTGTGAAAAAGACAATGGAGAAGCTTAATATCATCAGTCAGAAGAAGGCCAGGTGCCAACTGTGGAACAGAACACCAATTGCTCCTATGTAAGTTCAAGTTCAAGCTGAAGAAAATGAAAACAATTCCATGCGAGCCAAACTACAAGCTTAAGTATATCCCACCTGAATTCTGAGACCATCTCAAGAATATATTTGATATATTGAACACTAATGGCCAAAGACCAGGTGAGGTGTGCATTAATATCAAAGATATCACATGTGAAGAATATAAAAGGTCATTAGCAAGGCTTGAAAAGAAGAAAAGACCAAAATAGATATCAGGAGAGACTTTGAGACTAGTCTTGAACTTGGGGTAGCTATAGTAAATGCAAGAAATGATGAACTGTAAGAGCAGAAGAGAAGATTTCAAAGGGTGGCTTGAGAAGACAAAGTAAAGTAACATAACAAATATACAAAGACTTAGGGTTGGAAAACCAAAAGAGAAAAAGACACTTGTCATTTCTTAAACTGAAAGGATTGAACTAAAAAAATTCAAGACTTGAGTTGTGCTAATGAAGAATTCTACCAGGAATATATTGAATGATGCAAGAAACATCAAAGAAAGATAGAAGGAATACACAAAAAGCATTGTACCAAAAGAACTGGTCAACATTCAACCATTTCAGGAGGCAGCTTATGATCAAAAACCAACGGTACTGAAGGAAGAAGTCTAAGGTACATTGAAAGCACTGGCAAAAATTAGTCTTCAGGAATTGACAGAATACCAACTGAGCTGTTTCAACAGATGAATGCAACACTGGAAGGCTTCATTTGCCTGTGTTAAGAAATTTGGAAGACAGCTACCTGGCCAGCTGACAGAAATCCACATACATGCTGCCATAGGTTGAATTGTGTCCCCCTAAAAATAGGTGTAGCCATGTGGCTGGGACATGATTCCCAGTAACTTGTGACTGTCCTCCATTTTGTGGTTTCCCTAAGCTGTATGTTAAAGGATTAGGGTGGGGCTGTAAATTCCTTCATAAGATTACTTCCCTGCCCTGCTGTAAAGGGAGTTTCCATGGAGTATGGCTTGCCCCACCCTTAATCCTTTCAGGGACAAAGACTGATGCAATACCAGACTTTCCTCCAGAGCCAACAAGGGGAAAGCCTTCCCCTGGAGCGGATACCCTGAATATGGACTTGCAACCTACTGGACTGTGTAAGAATAAACCTTCCTTTGTTAAAACCATCCACTCTGTGGTATTTCTGTTAGAGCAGCCGTAGCTGACTAAAACACATGCCTTTCTCAAAAAAGGTGACAAGACAGAATGAACTATTGAACAGTATCAGTATCACATGCAAGTGAAATTGTGCTGAAGAGATTCCAAAAGTGGTTGCAGCAGTAACTTCACAGACAGCTGCCAGAAATTCAAGTGCCATCCAGAAAGGGTCAAGGAACTTGAAACACTGATGAATATAAAATCTCATGGCTTTCAAAATAGATTATACCTCAACATAAAGAACAAAAATTGTCACAACTGGACCAGTAAGCAACATCATGATAAATGGAGAATGGATTAAGGTTGCCAAGGAGTTCATTACTAGGCTTCACAATCAATCGCCAAGGATGCAACAGTCAGGAAATCCGACAGTGCACTGCATTGGGAAAAACTGCTGCAAAAAATCTCTTCTGAATTTTAAAAAGCAAAGATGTTACTTGAAGGATTAAGGCAGACCTGACCCATGCCTTGGTGTTGTCAATCACATCAGATGCATGAGCAAGTTGGGAAATGAATAAGTAAAACTAAAGAAGTAATACTTTTGAGTTATGGTATTGGTGACAAATCTTGAAAATATCATGGGCTGCCAGGAGAATAAACATGTCTGTCTTGGAAGAAATATAACCAGAATGTTCTCTAGAAACCAGGATGATGAGGCTTTATCTCACACACTTTCAACATGTTTCAGGAGGTACTAGTCTTGGAGAAGGACATCATGCTTGGTAAAGTAGAAGGTCAGAGTCAAAGAGAAAGATGCTCAACGATGTGGGCTCACACAATGGCTGTAACAGTCAGCTCGAATGTAGCAACAATTGTGAGGATGACACAGGACGAGAAAGAGTTTCCCTCTGTTGTGCACAGGGTCACTACAAGTCAACTCAATGGCACATAACAACAGTGGTATTTCATGAAAAGATATGCTCAAATATCAAAGCCCAATTAAGATCTTTGTTATTATCAATGTCACAAAACAATGTATGTACTAATTGCTCAAAGAGAAGCTGGTTTCACCTAAAAAAAAAAAAAAAAAGACATCTCGGGGGCGGAGTCAAGATGGTGGACTAAGCACACGTCTCCTTATACCCCTCTGGAAACCAATACCTGAATTGATAATCAAGCAGAGCCTTCTGGTCACCTAGTGAGCCATGGGACATGGCACAGGGCTGTTAATTTGGACTTCATACCACTGAACGAAAAACTTCCTCTCTTTTGCTGACTCCTGCTCCTGGCCAGCCCTGGCTATCATGGACTGAAGCCATTTTGACTCTTTTTTTTTTTTTTTTTTCCTGTCTTGGCTGGTGGGCAGAGCTGGGTTTTGCCTAGTGGCTAGTCTCAGATGCACTGCTGGTGGGAAAGGCAGGCAAAATTGCTATATTTTGAGAGCCAGGCTTAGGACTGTGTACAACCTAGCCACTTTGGTCCTGTCTTTTTATCTCTGCCACAGTGTGGTTTGTATGGATCCAGGGGCACCTATGTGTGGGATGCCACTTTGGATACAGAGATTTTAGGGGGACCTAGTTCTCAGCCTGGGAACCAACACCTGCAGACAGGACAGTGCTTCTCTGACAGAAAAGCAGTAGTTTACAGTGTCGCTTATGGTGGAAGCCCAGCAACAGAGGCTGAGAACTCACTACATCTCAGTACCTTTAGCCCATCTATCAGCCAACCATGTGGAGGGCTCCATCTTACATACAGTGGCCACATCTGGGCCTAATTCTTAGTCTGGGAGCCAGAGCCTGCCGACTGGAGAGCACTTTTCTACCAGAACAGCAGTAGTTTACATAGTGTTGCCTAAGGCTGGGCCCTGTCAGCAGAGGCCAACAAGGCAGTGGCATTACTGTATTTTGAACTAGTTCGTATCACCTGGGGTTGGATATAGAGGTGCTTACTTTGCCAGTTGGAAAGAGGGACCTTTACACCTGAAAACCTGACTGACTTGGAAAGTAGTCAGATAACCTTTTGTTTTATGTTTTAAGACAGCCTAGATAAACATCTGCAGTCCATCCTCACAGTATCTCTGATTGCATTATACAAGTAGATTGCTTTGGCTAAAATAGGCATTTTCACAATGCTAAGTCTTCCTATCCGTGAGCAGGGTAGGTTTTCCATTTATCTAAGTCTCTCTTAGTTTCTCGTACTAAGGGCTTATAGTTCTCTTTGTAAAGGTCTGTTATTTCTCTGGTTAGATTAATGCCTAGGTACTTTATCTTCTTAGGGGCTATAGTAACTGGAATTGATTTGATCATTTCTTCATTAACAGTCTCGTTGTTGGTATGAAGGAATCCTACTGATTTACTTATGTTTATCCTGAATCCTGAGACTTTGCTGGACTCTTTTATCAATTTGAGTAATTTCCTTATAGATTCTTTGGGATTCTCTGCATATACAATCATGTCATCAGCAGACAGGGAGATTTTGACTTCTTTGCTAATGCAGATGCCCTTTATTTCTTGATCTTGTCTAATTGCTCTGGCTAGAACTTCTAGTACAATGTTGAATTGGAGAGGTGAGAGTAGGCATCCTTGTCTAGTTCCTGTTCTCAAGGGAAACTCCTTCAGTCTCTTCCATTCAAGATGATGAAGGCAGTTGGCTTTGTATAAATGGCCCTTATTGCGTTGAGGAATTTTCCATCTATGCTTACTTTGCTAAGAGTTTTTAGCATAAATAGGTGTCGGACTTTGTCAAATGCCTTTTCTGCACCAATGCACAAAATCAGGTGGTTCTTTTCTTTTGTGTTATTTATGTGGTTAATCACATTAATTGTTTTTCAGATGCTGAACGAGACTTACATCCCTGGTATGAATCCAACTTGGTCATGATGGATTACTTTGTAATATGTTGTTGTATTCTATTGGCAAGAATTTTCTTGAAGATTTTTGCATCCAGATTCACGAGTGATATTGGTCTGTAGTTCTCCATTTTGGTTAGGTCTTTCCCTGGCTTTGGTATCAGGGTTATGCTGGCTTCACAGAATGAGTTTGGGAGTACTCAATCCCTTGCTATACTGTGAAATAGTTTCAGTAGTATTGGAGTTAACTCTTCTCTGAAAGCTTGGTAGAATTCTGCAGTGAAGCCATCTGGGCCAGGGCTTTTTTTGGTTGGCAGTTTTTCTGATGACATTTTCAATCTCTTACTTTCTGATGGGTTTATTAAGTTCTCCACTTTGTGATAAGAAATTCAAATCAAAACTACAATGAGATACCATCTCACCCCAACAAGGTTGGCCATGATCCAAAAAACACAAAACAACAAATGCTGGAGAGGCTGTGGAGAAAGTGGAGCTCTCCTACACTGTTGGTGGGGTTGCAAAGTGGTGCAACCTCTTTGGAAAGCAATCTGGTGCTTCCTTAAAAAAAATGGATAGAGACACACCGTTTGACCCGGTAATTCCACTGCTTGGGATATATCGTACAGAATCAAGGCCATTCACACCAACAAATACATGCACAAGAATGTTTATCGCAGCACAATCCACAATAGCAAAAAGCTGGAATCAACCCAGATGCCCAGCAACAGAGGAATGGAATGGTAAACTATGGTATACATACTCAATGGAGCACTATGTAATGACAAAGAACAATGATGATTCCAGCAAACATCTCATAACCTGGTTTCAACTGGAAGACATTATGTTGAGTGAAAGTAGTCAGCGACAAAAGGACAAATATTATATGAGGCTCCTACGATAAGAACTCAAAAACAGACTTATGCGTAGAAGAAAAGACTCTTTGACGGCTGCAAGGGAGGGGATGGAGGGAGGGTGAGGCGGGGAGGGTACAGATTAGATAGTTGGTAGAAATTTGGTTGGGTGAAATCAGTGACAGCACACATTAGAAGCAAGAGCAATATTAAGTAGACTTCAAAATAACTTGAGTACTCCATCCATCTTAGCCCAATATTGTAAGGACAGAGTAGCTGGGGCAGGGAGCAGGGGGCCATGCTCTTAGGTGAAATCAAGGCCAAGTGGCACAACTAGCATTTTGCTAAGAGGACTCTCTGCACCCCACATAGGTGAGTGGTGTCTGAGGTCTTAAAAGCTGCCAAGCTGCCATCTCAGGGAGCAGCAAATGGTCCCAACTCAGTAGGAAAGGATGCTCACTGAGGACCTAAATGACATGGGGGAAAGATAACCCAGAAGACAGAGAAACCCACATGAGTGGGTGCCTACATCGACTTGGGACCAGAAGAACCGGAAGGTGCCCGGCCACCACCAGTGATAGCCGCGATGGAGCTCACAAAGTTGAGTCTCACTGGTAACACAAGAATAAAACAGGGTGCACCATGAGGTCTCCACTAAAAGACTGCAATTGGTGGTCCAGTGTCTTCGGGGTTTCCCTGGGAGTATTGCCTCTGGCCCTGATGCTACCCTTGCCCATTAATCTGAGCAAAGTTACACTCTTTGGAAAGCAAGGGATTCCACTTGGTGATGCAGAGTGACCATATATTGAATGCACTTTATGGTTCTACATCTATAGGATATCATCCTGCTGACCTCTGGCTGGAGAAAGGAGAGTGGGTGGGGAGGAGGGGAAAGGAGACTGTTGGGAGGATGAGACATGTAGGGAGCAGAGAGGAATAGTGTGCTGTCACCAGGCAGACAGAGCAGTGAAAGCTATGTGTAGGTGGACATGCAAATTTATATGGGAATGTCCAACTTGATGGCACTTGGCTGGCTGTACGTTTTCACTCACTCATAACAAAAAAAGAAGAAGTCTCTATTGTTACCAAGCTCTGGGAATGTGAGAGTCCTCTTTTAGCACATCCAAATATCATCCAAATAATGCACAGTCTGTACTTAATGCACTTTTCCAGAAAGACATTGTTTCTCATAGCAGAGAACGCTTACAGTACTCTATGTTTTCTATAGGGAGCCTGCTGGTGCAGTGGTTAAGCACTTAGTTGCTAACTGAAAGGTCAGCAGTTTGAACCCACCAGGCTGTCTGCTCCCATAAAGATTACAGCCAAGGAATCTATGCAGTAACTCAGGACAGTTCTACTATGTTCTATAGGGTTGCTGTTCCTTGAAATCGACTCAAAATGAAATTGATTCAAAAGCAGACAGGTTTTCCACATAGAAGGAAAAAAAAAAGGAGGACGGACTGTGGCTGAAATGATTGATTCCCTTCTTTCCCCAGCATTGTCCGTTCCTGAAAACCTCACTCAGAGAAGCCTTGGGTTTTCATTTCTTGTAACAACAGTAGGTCCTTGGCCTGGCGCTTCATTTACTGTGGAGTCACTGAGCTGGAGCCCTTTGAGTGAGACTGACTGTGTAAGAATTTGGAGGGCAGGTGGAAGGCTGGGAGAGCTAGTGGAATTGGATTTCTGATTACTGCTGGAGGAGGGTGATGTGAGTTTGCGAAGGCAGCAGCAGCAGGAAACAGGAACATAGCTTGCCTCTGGTGAAGAGGTCTTTGGGGACTCTTCCTCCAGGCTGGGTTTGCAGCTGGGAACATCAATCTCCTTCCTGAGCAGGGACTTATTAACATTCTGAGTATCACTTTCAATTAAATTTCTCGAGTGCTCATTTAGTTTCTAGTTAATAAGGCAGGATTGGATGCCGTGTATGATCCAGCAAGTTGTTTTTAAAGAATAAAAATAAAAGAGGCCTTGGGCTACGTTAAGTGGCAGACCCCGTTCCTGTTTCATCATGGTGCCCAAGCCACAGGCCATTGTTTGTTTTGCAAACTGACATAGGCCCCCTTTTAAAGAATTTTTCCTAATAGATGATTTCATTCAAATGTTCACTTTTTGCAAAACTAAGATATGGATCTCTGTCAGCTGCACAAATTTAACCAGATTTGTTAGTCCAGAGTTTTCAGGGTTTGTATAGTAACCAACCCAAAACTAAACCTATTGCCGTGGAGTCTATTCTAACTTCGTCATCTTTTGGTATTTTTCTTTGGCACATAACTCCAGATCTATAGTGGGAGGGCGGGTTTTACTGGGACAGAATTTATAAAATGCTGAGGGGCTGTGATTATAGTGTAAGAGCTCTTTATAGAAAAGTGCTAGCGAGAAACAATAAGAGGCCTTTGAAATAAGAAGCCCAAGGGGGAAAAGAAATTTGTGATGAAGAATGGCAAAATAAATACTTGCTGAGTACATAATACATTCAACAAAAAGCAAAACTTTTTAACACATATTTTCAATTGAAAATCAGAAGGTGGCATTGCTGCTTGCTGAATAGACAGATCCTATAGGACAGAGTAGAATTCCCCATAGGATTTCCAAGCAGTGGCTGGCGGATTTGAACTTCTGACCTTTTGTTTTGCTGCTGAGCTAACCATTACACCACCGGGGCTTCTGTACAGGATAGTGTTCTAAAAAGTATGCACTGGAAGTAGCTTTAAGGAGGTGCTACACGTAAGATCTGCCAGGATCTGAATAGCTCTTGTGAGGTGGTAATGTTAATAATAAAAAATTGTCGAAATTTAGTCACTATTTATTATTGTTTGTCATTGTGATAAGAACTTAGCTTATGAACCCACATTTAATTATTATATCCCACTACTTCTCTGTCACACTGCTGTACTGTGGGGGCTTGCATGTCGTCGGGATGCTGGAAGCTATGCCACCGGTATCTCAAATAGAACTAAGATCTGTCACTGGGGACAAGTTTCAGTGGAACTTCCAGACTGACTTATTAGGACGAAACACCTGACAATCTACTTCAAAACATTAGCTATTAAGAGCATATGGATCTTAAAGGAACAGTCTCTGGCTTGTCTGCTTTGGACACACTACTAAAGTAGATGGTACTGTACTAGGCAAGGTTTTGTTCTGTCGTATGTAAGATCACCATGAGGCAGAGTTGACTCAACAGCCAACCTCTGTCTAATCATCATGTCAATCCTATGAGATAGAATTAATATCCAATTTCAGGTGATGAAAAGGAGACACAACTTAATTTGCCTACAATCAAAGAGCTAGGTAGTGTAAATGGAGACACAGGAAATGTATGGATAGGAGTTTATCTTTTATCTTCAGGCCTCTCTTCCTGTCATCTTCTTCCTTTCTTCTCCATCTTCTTTTTCAAAGTCTGAGAACACAGCACAGAACAGGCTCAGCGTCCAGCAGGTTCTTAGTATGTTTGCTGGCTAACAATCCACTGAAGAGGAAGAATAATGAGGTAGGAGGCAGGCAAGGAGAAGGGGGTTGTAGTATTAACTTATTCTTATTGCAACAGCCATGAGAAGATGCAGAAAAGCATCACTGTCCCCTCAGGTTATGCTTGTAGACCCTAACTACAAAATCTGACTCAGGGCTCTGGGGATTATAGAAATACCCAGGGCTTGAAGTTCAGCCTCCTTTGGCCCCACCTCTTTCCCTCTCTACTTTTGTGACCTCGGAAGAGCTACTTTATTCCAAGCATCACTTGTGTTTAATGGCAGAACTTTTCCCCCCATCTGGTAAGAAAATTTGACCTTTGGCCACAAGGGTGAATACACAGATCAGGCTTGGTCAACCATACTGTCCGTCTCCCTTCAACTCAGAATTGTTCTAGACACGACCTTTGTGTGTCTGTGTGTTAGGCCTGCCCAGAAAACTGAATTGGATCTTGAGAGAGTCCCAGTTCTGTCACTAAGCCTTTGATCTTTCTCTGTGGGGGGAAATCACGGGAGTGGATTAGATTAGAATCTCTCTACTTGCAGCACGTTTTTAACAATCTGTGATCCATCAGAAAGAAAACATATATACAGGACTGTACTCCTTGCAGTTGGGTTCTTCAAAATACCAGCTATGGTAGGTCTTCTGGTGATAAAATCTGTGAGATGGCTATGAATAACTAAAACAACACATATCTTGAATGAAATTTACAAAAGTAGTTGGTGCCCTGCGATTCGGAAATCTGTTTTGAAATTGCCTTTGAAAACCAACTGGCTCTCAAGTAATTTTTTCATCTTTTGGCATTTTTCTTTGGCACGTGACTCCAGATCTATAATGGGAGGGCGGGTTTTGCTGGGACAGAATCTATAAAATGCTGAGGGGCTGTGATTACAGTGTAAGAGCTCTCTATAGAAAAGTGCTAGCAAGCAACAATGAGAGGCCTTTGAAATAAGAAGCCCAAAGGGGGAAAGAAATTCGTGATGAAAAGGATATTAAAATAAATGCTTGCTGAGTACATAATACATTCAACAAAAGCAAAACTTTTTAATATATATTTTCAATTGAAAATCAGAAGGTGGCAGCGCTGCTTGCTGAATAGACAGTTAAAGGCTCGGATGAAACCAGCAGAGACTGTGAGCCATTTTGTAGGTTTTAAGCAGCAGCTAGAAATTTACAGCTGAAAATGAAAAGACTATTGGCAAAATATTCCTGAAACCACTGAGCAGTTTGGGGGGTTTGACATGCTGACCCAATCAAGGGTAGCTTTTATTTCCAAGGACACAGTGACCCAAGGGGCTTTCGGTAACTAACAATGAGGCTGTGAAGTTTCTGACCTGTGGTCAAATTACTTCTTATCTTCTTATCAGAAGAGAACAGTAAAACCTGAAGTGTGGTCCCCAGACCTGCAGCGTGAGAGTCACCTGGGGAGTCATCAGACACGTTAACTTTCCTCACCCCATCTTAGCTTTATTGAATCAGAAGGTCCGTGGGTCAGGCCCAGAAACCTGGTTTTACCAAGCCTTCCAGATGATTCTAACCTATATTTAGGTTTGAGAACCCCCCGAATAAGTGTGTCATCTGTATTTCAAAATGTGTGACAAATTCCCAAATAATGCCTTGCTATGAGAGTTTACTGGGAACCCTGCTGATATAATTGGTTAAGTGCTACAGCTGCTAACCAAAAGGCTGGCAGTTCAAACCCACCAGGTGCTCCTTGGAAACTATGGGGCAGTTCTACTCTGACTTACATGGTCTGTGTGAGTCGGACCCAACTTGACGGCAGTGGGACTGGGGTTTTTTGATGGGGTTACTAATTAAAAGTTCTTATTTGTTGCTGTTGTGAGGTCCCTCAGTCAGTTCTGACTCACAGCAACCCTGTGTACATCAGAAGAAAACACTGGTCACCATTCTCAAGTTAGTTGTTACCCATGAGTTCACTGTTGCAGACACTGGCTCAGTCTGTCTCCTCAAGGCTCTGCCCTTTTTTGCTGACCTTCTGCTTTACCAAGTCTGAAGTCTTTCTCTAGGGACTGGTCCCTTCTAGTAAAACCAAACCAAACGCTCTGCCACAGAGTCGATTCCGACTCACAGTGACCCTATAACCAGAGTAGAATTGTCTCATAGAGTTTCCAAAGAGTGCCTGGCAGATTTGAACTGCTGACCTTCTGGCTAGCAGCTGTAGCACTTAATCATTACGCCACCAGGGTTTCCTCGCTTCTGATAGTATATCCAAAATATGTGAAATATAGTCTCACCATTCTTGCTTCTATAGAGTATTCTGGCTGCACTTTACTAACACCGTAATTCAAAGGCATCAATTCTTCTTCAGTCTTACTTGTTAGCTATCCAGCTTTTGGATGCATACGAGGCAATTTGAAAACGTGTTGGCTTGGATCAGAAGCACCTCAATTCTTAAAGTGGTATCTTCACTTTTTAACACTTTAAAGAGATCATCGGCAGCAAGTTT
This sequence comes from Heterohyrax brucei, assembly GCA_028571685.1. Classification (NCBI taxonomy): domain Eukaryota; kingdom Metazoa; phylum Chordata; class Mammalia; order Hyracoidea; family Procaviidae; genus Heterohyrax; species Heterohyrax brucei. The sequence goes on along the minus strand of CM053146.1, from coordinate 28,710,474 downwards.
GCCTAATGCACTGTATCATTCAATTTCTTGACTTCTGTTTCTGTGGGCATTAAACACTGAGCCAATTAAACTAAGTCGTTGATAACTTCATTTTTTTTTCTCCATTTATATTTTCATCAGTAAGTGCCTCAGGTCCTCTTCACTTTCAGCAAGCAAGGTTGTATCATCTGCATATGGCAGGTTGTTAAAGAAATTGCCTCTAACCTTGATGTCACATTCTTCTTCATAGAATCCAGCTTCTCTATCTGCTGGACACACAGGTGATTACGTATAGTGAAAGGACACAATACCTTTTCTGATTTTAAACGACCCAGTATCCCTAGACATATTTGGACAACTGCCTCTTGGTCTGTGCCCAGGTTCCCTGTGAGCACAATTAAGTGCTCTGGAATTTCCATTCTTCACAATACTATCCAAAATTTGTTACCATGCACACAGTCACATGTACCTTTCCAAGGTCAATAACATACAGGTAAACCTCTTCCTGGTATTTTCTGCTTTCAGTCAAGAGCCATCTATCATCAGCAATGATATTACTTGTCCCAAGTCTTGTTCTGAATCTAGCTTGAATTTTGTCAGTTACCTATCAATGAACTGCTACAACAGTTTTTGAATTACCGTCAGCAAAATTTTACTTGTGTGTGATATTAACGACATTGTGTGATAGTTCCTACATTCTGTTGGATCATCTTTCTTTGGAATGGGCACAAATATAGATGTCTTCTAGTTGGTTGGCCAGGTAGCTGTCTTCTAAATTTCTTTGCATAGATCACTGAACACTTCCAGTGCTCCGTCAGTCTGTCGAAACATCTCAACTGGTATTCCATCAAATTCTTGGAGCCTTGTCTTCTGCCAATGCCTTCAGTGCAGCTTGGGTTTCTTCCTTAGCATGGACATTTTGAGTAAAATCAACTTTATTTTAAAGTTTTCTCACTACCACAAATATTTACAACTTATTCCTGGAAACAATAAAAAAGAAAACTTTAAAAATTATTCCAACTTTTCTCTGATACAGTGTACAATAAAAATATAATTAAAGCTCACTGTCCAAAGTAGGGGAAAAATACTGGAAGTAAAAAGTCAATTACACTTGAAAAGCATAAAGACTCTTTGAATATGTATTTTTGCCACTTTAATGGACATTGGCTAGAGGTTAGTCTAGAAAACAATTATTTCTGTTGTATTAATTGATTGTGTGGTTATACAGTAGATGGTAGCTAATGGAACAATTATGTGCATTATGTAAAAGATCACAACCGCAGAGAGCAAGACCACGGAGAACCCATCAGAAAAGGACAGCCGGCCCCTCTCAGAGCATCTCGTCGAGGGACGGTCCTCTGGTGTGGCCACCACTTTTCTGGGTCCCATCTTTTACTTGTACTTTAGCTGATCTGTAAATTTTACTTCAACATCATGCATAGTGTGTGTCCCTCGGGGTTGGTATCTGCTTAGCCAAATCCACAAGACAGTCCGCACTGAGATCACCAATCATGCCATTAATTTGCTATGAACACCCACAGTAAAATGCCAGCCAGGGGTTCTGATAGCTGAACCGAGTGTAGTCTTATTAATGGAGAGTCAAATAAAAAATGAAAATGTGCTAAATGAACATGACATTAGATCATGAGTAATTAGCTGGTGGCTTTTGCTAGTTAATGCATTCATTTCTGCTGTAATGATACACCTTCCAAACAAACCTGCCACTTGGGTCCATGTAGCAGTGCTTCCTGTGGCAATAAGGAAGTGTTCTACTTCTCTAATTTGTCCAGATTCCCTACTGGACATTCACCCTCAACTGACATTTTCTTTTTTGAGGTATGTTAATATAATTTGGAAACCCTGGTGGCGTAATAGTGTTACAGCTGCTAAACAAAAGGTTGTCAATTCACATCCACCAGGTGCTCCTTGGAAACTCTGTGGAGCAGTTCTACTCTGTCCTGTAGGGTCATTATGAGTCAGAATCAACTCAGTGGCAACGAGAGTTTTCTTTTTCTATTCTTTTCTTTCTTGGTTGTTTTTAACATTATATATTGACTAAGTGTAATTGAAGTTCTAAGACTGCTTTGGGCTTGGAAAATACATTGTCTTTATTGTTACTGATTACTATTATTACTCTGCTACTCTTCCTAGCAACTGCAATCACAGTTGAGGGCTCCCTTGTGTCAAGCCCAGGAATGCCAGAGTGTTTGGTTCACAGCATCCCTAGAGGTCAGAGTAGAATTGCTCCATAGAATTTCCAAAGAGCTCCTGGAGGATTTGGACTGCCTACCTTTTGGTTAGCAGATGTAGCACTTAACTCACTATGCCACCAGGGTTTCCAGACAAGTCAATAGATAACTATTATTTAATAGAGTGGGAAATGCAGTGGGATTGGAAGCAGTGGACTACGTGTGTCACAAGAGAAGCTAATCTTAATTTTGAGGTCAGGAAATGCTTCCTCAAGGAAGTAGTTTCTAACCTGAGACCTGGGTGAAGGAAAGGGAGAGAGAAGAGTTCCAGGCAGAGGCAGTAGCAACTGGTAAGAAGGGTAGAATACAACAAATTCAATGGATGGAAACAGATTAACACGGATCAAATGCAGAAAGCAGAAGGGACGGGGGAAAGTGAAATGAGGGAAGATCATTTAAGAGATGGCCAGATCAAGTAGAATTTTGTTCATGTTGCTAAAAAACTTGTTATTTTTGTTGATGATAGTGGTGAACCGATACATAGCTTTGAGCAGAAGAGTGTTTAGCATCGTTTGTGTTTTAGAAACATATTCAGGTGGCAGGATACACAATGGATTGAAAAGAGGCAAAACTTGAGGAAAGGGTACTGATTGGTTTTCCTTGTTTTGTTTTTCAATTCAGTCCAATGTAATAGTTTATAATAAGATAACATTTATATTTATATATCCCAAGTATTTTACATGAATCATCTCACTTAATCTTTACAATAATTCCATAAGGCAGGTACTTTTGCTTTTTCTCATAATTGTACAGGTAGAAAAAATAGGCTTTAAGAGGTATAAGTAACTTGCCCAAGGTCACACAGTTTTTAAATATTGAAGCTAGGACACAAACTCAGACTGCTTCCAAACGTTTGAACTGTCAAGTATAATTTTTGCTTTCTGAGAAAGGAGCACACAAGTCTTGCTGGTCATTTACATATTTACATTTTTTATTTCATTTTTTCCAAGATAGAGAAAAAATCATTAACTGTAGTGATTATCAGGGGATTTAGGTCTGTAGAGGGTAATTTCCTCAAGGATCACTCCCTATATGCTTCCATCCCTTGAAACATTCAGACCTACTCTTATTTCTCCTCTACTAGTGCTAGAAGTATCTCACTTCCCTTTCAAGTCTGTTCAACCATTCTGGGGACTACATTTTCTTACACTACCTCTGGGTCTTCACCTTTTCAACCCTCCTCTCTCTGGGCAATATTATACACCTCTATCAACTGATGTCCTCCTTGCAAATTATAAACATACATACGCGTCATTCCAATGACAGAAGACTATGAGGAATCTATCTAACTGTGGTACATACAGTTTGTACTTGGCTGCTAACTTAAAGCAGTCCTAGTGGTGTAGTGGTTAAAAACTCGGCTGATAACAAAAAAGTGAGAAGTTTGAATCTACCAGCCACTCCTTGGAAACCCTACTGAGGCAGTTCTACTCTGTCTTAGAAGTCACTGTGAATTGGAATCAACCTGAGGGCAACAAGTTTAGTTTTGGTTTTACTATGGTAAATGTTGGCAGTTCAAAACTGCTCAGCATACCACAGAATAAAGAACTGATTAAGACTATAGCAAAAATAAAATAAAAAGAAAAGAAGCTCTATGGAACAGTTTTACTCTATAACACGCGGGATTGCCATAAGTCTGCATCAACACAACAGCTACAGATTTGGTCTGACATTTTTTGGATTCACATGTCACGTTAAATTCTAAGTTTCTGAAATGCAAATGCTTTGCTGTATTTACCTTATGTCCCTTCTGTCCAGCAGAACAGGAAGTAAAGATTTCCCTCTTTGCAGATGATATCATTGTTTATACAGGGAATCCAAAGGAATTCATAAGTAAACTATTGGAACTAATAGAGGATTTTAGCAAAGTAATAGGCTACAAGAGAAACATAAGTAAATCAATAGGATTCCTTTAGACCAACAGTGAGATTATTGAAAAAGAAATCACCAAATAATTCCATTTACTATAGCCCCCAAGAAGATAAAATATCTAGGAATAAATCTAACTGCAGAAATAGGGGATGTTTACAAAGAGAACTACAAGACCTTACTATGAGAAACTAATAGAGACTTACCTAAGTGGAGTAATCTACCCTGCTCATGGATAAGAAGACTCGACATTGTGAAAATGTCTATTTTACCCAAAGCAATCTACTTATATAATGCAATCTCATGACAAATTCCAGTGACATTTTTTAATGAGATGGAGAAGCAAATCATCAACGTTGTTTGGAAAGGAAAGAAATCTCAGTTAAGTAAAGCACTACTTAAGAAGAACACACTGGGAAGCTTCTCACTACCTGACTTGAGAACCTATTACACCACCACAGTAGTCAAAACAGTCTGGTACTGGTACAAAAAGAGACATATAGACCAATGGAACAAAGTTGAGACCCGAGAGACAGCACCATCCTTCTATGAACAGTTGATATTCGACAAAGGCCTCAAGATTTTAAACTGGAGTAAAAACGATCTCTTTAACAAATGGTGCTGGCCAAATTGGATATCCATTTGCAAAAAATTGAAGCCACACCCATATCTCACACCTTATACAAAAAACAACTCAAATTGGAAAAAGACCTAGATATAAAATCTAAAACAATAAACCTCATCCAAGATAAAATAGTATCAACAATGGAAATTTTAATACACAATGTAGACAGACTTCAATATCTGACAAACAAGGCACATTCAACAGAAGAGAAAATAGATAAATGGGAACTACTAAGAATCAAACACTTTTGCTCATCCAAAGCCCTCGTCAAAAGAATTAAGAGACCACCTAAAGCACAGGAAGAAAAATTTGGCAACTCTATGGCAGCCTGACATCTGATCTCCATAATCTATAAGGCATTACAAAATATCCACAAGAAAAGGATAAATAATCCAATTAAGCAATGGGCGAAGGAGATAGATAGATATTTCTCTAAAGAGGATATACGGGCAGCTGAAAGACACATGCAGAATTGCTCGTGATCATTAGCTATTAAAGAAATTCAAATCAAATCTACAATGAGATACCATCTCACGCCAACAAGGTTGGCCATGATCCAAAAAACACAAAACAACAAATGCTGGAGAGGCTGTGAGAAACTGGAACTCTCCTACACAGCTGGTGGGGTTGGAAAATGGTACAACCCCTTTGGAAAATAATCTGACGCTTCCTTACAAAGCTGGAAATAGATGTACCATTTGATCTTGTAATTCTACTGATTGGAATTTATCCTTCCAAAACAAAGGTTGTCACATGAACAGACACATATATGATTGGAAGGCACAGTCCACAATAGCAAAAAGTTGGAATCAACTCTGATGTCCATCGCCAGATGAATGGATAAGCAAACGATGGTACATATACTCAATGGAACACTATGCTATGATAAAAAACAATGACAATTTCAGAAAACATCTCGTAACATGGTCTTTGGAAGAGACCACGCTGAGTGAAACGATCTGTCAAAAGGACAAATTTTATATGAGACCCTTGTTACACGGACTTAACAAGAGAAGTATCCACAGAAGAAAACAACTGTGTTGGCTACGTGGGTTGGTGGTGGGCTGAGGGTACATCATAGATGAGATAATTAATAGATGTTACAAATTTTATTCTTTCCTGTAATTAATAAAAAAGTATGTATGCATTTTTTTTTTAAATAAAGAGTGAAGGAAGGAAGCAACATCCACACAGGACAAAAGATCCAGGCAAAAGTCGAATAGTCAGTTGAGTATAGGGTCACAATGGCAAAACATTAGACACTACATAGAAAAATGAAGTAAAATTGAATGCTTGCATTCATGAAAGCCAGGATATATGAAGGTTTAGAAAAATTTGTAGTTAATATTTTGAATAATGAAATTTCTGCAAAACAGTAACAGTTGATAATTTAGATTGCACTTATTATTCTCTTCCTCTTATTTAGGCAGAAGCAGGGCTTAAATAATTTGTGAAAGATGATTCAACTTTGCTCTGCTTTTACTTCTGCCCTACATAGTGTCAAGTACAAAAATAAGCCTGAGCAAGTCAAGGCAGTTTGTCCCTGTTTTGGGTACCTGTCTATCTGTCATGGTGTAGAAACAGTCAGACCTTAAGAGACAATCCCAGAAATTTTAGGATTCTGTTTAATGATGGCCCAGGCTAACTAGCCAGTGAGTTGATCTTTCAATCAATAAGCATTTACTAAAGTTTTACTAAGTTCACAATAACTGTGTTTGACAAACACAGCAGAGAGTATGGAAACCTGTAGGAATGTCTTTTCCAGAATCACTACCACCTTCAATGGTAACAAACTGAATAAACAGACCTTTTTTTTTTTTTTTCTGAAGGTAGTCACAGCAAACAGAGAAAGACATGGTCTTTAGAAATGTTGAAAACTACAAAGGAATAAAAAAGCCTAGGATTGCTGTCACCTTCTGTTCTTAGCTGCGATTAGCAAAACACTTAAAATAAGTTAGGTATTTCCTGTTCCTTCATAATGCTATCTGAGTTCAAACTCAAAAATATTAATGTGGGTTAGGTTCATCAGAGTGATTTCAAGAAGGAAAACTCGGTAACACCTGTCTTTTCCTAAGTAAGGTGGAGGGCCTTCACTGTGGCCTGAGCCTGTGCCTGATTGAAAAATGTGCACAGGTGCCTCCACTATCTGGTCCCAGAAGACATCTTTCAGTTTACAAGTTTTTGAAGTAGGAAGCAGTGGTCTGTGAAAAGGCTAACAATTCAGCAGTAGAGAGAAATCTGCCAGACAGATAAACATCCCTCCAGTCTTTCCTAAACCCTATTTGTAAAGACAGTTTGATAGAAAGGGAGATCTGTAAGGCTCAAGGAGAAACAGTGGAGAGAGAGAATCAATAGGAGGCATCCTTATTCCCATCTAAGGAAATCCAGAGTTCAGCATGTTCTCATTTCTGAAGGCTGTCATCCAAGGAAGTCACAAGGTGGCCTGCAATTACTGGAGCCCCAAAGGACAGCATGAAACAGTGCAAAAAAGCATGAGACTAGAGATCAGTTAACATGGATTCTGCCCTTAGCCATCAGAGACTTGATACGTGACCTCAGGAAATGCACTTCAGCCTGTCTTCTCATCTATACAACGCAGATTATTTTATTTACCAGGCAAAGCTTTTGTGAGAATGAAACAGGATAGAATCTGTGTAAGCTCCCAGCAGAGTGCTTGGTTTACAGTAAGAATGAAAACCACATCCATAATAACTGAATTTGTGTTTCAGAAAAAAGTCGTCTGCTAACCTGCATGTTTCCAGGGCTTGGGTGGGGCAAGGGTTTGCAATGCATTTGCCAACTTTACTAACCTAGTGGTTAGTGGTTGTAACTCACCCAGTAGTTCAGTGGAAGAAAGGCCTGATGAACTGCTTCCATAACGTTTACAGCCAAGAAAATTGTGTGGAGCAGTTCTATTTTGTAACACATGGGGTAACTACGAGTCTGAACCAACCTAAAGCAATGAGTTTTGGGGCCTGGAGAAGCTCCTTACCCACCACTCCCCCTCCCACTGGTATGGTTGCACACTCAACTTGTACATCTTCTCAGCTGAGGTTTAAATGTCTTAATAGTGAATACATTATTCTATCACTGGAGTGAGAGGCAAGTGGAGAGATTGGAATACAGAGTCCACACAGCACAAGCTAGAAAGGGAACTCTGGAGCTAGATGGCCTGTGCTAGAATCCTCTTCAATTACATGCTAGGTATATAGGCTTTTGAGGGAGTTAATTTTTTTGAGCCTCACTTTGTTTATTTGTGAGGGAGGTGGGCAGAAATTGGGGAAGAATGTTTGAGTTGGGTTAAGGTGGAAGACTCCTATCTATCTGCTGTACTGTTACACTGCGGTGAATCAGGAGTGCTTTTGTGCTAGAAGCTATGCCACTGGTATTTCTAATACCAGCAGATAGTGAGCACGTTGGAGCTTCTAGATCAAGGCAAACTAGGAACAAAGTCCTGGTGATCTACCTCTGAAAACTAGTCAGTGGAAACCCTATGGATCACTACAGAAGACTGTTTGATATGGTACTGGGCAATGAGCCCTTTATATTGGAAGGCACTCAGAATATACAGTGGCCTCAGTAATGAACTGAAGTATGCCAACTATCATGAAGATAACGTAGCATCAAGCAACATTTCACTCTGTTGTATAGGGGTTTGCCATGATTCAAAGACAAGTTGAAGGCAACTAACCACAAAAACAAGATGGAAGAGAAGAATCAGGAATCAATCTGTAAATAACTATTCCTCATTCACCCCTAGCCTTTCCATTGGCCACTCTGCCTGTATGCCATAGAACCACGACCTTAATGAGGACGAACAAAGACTCGTTAATGTCTCCGGTAATCGCCCTGGGACCTCTCTGCCGTTTCCCTCCCCTCCCCTCCTTCCCCTTCCCCTTCTCTTCCTTCCCTTTTCTTTCTTTTTTTTCCCTTCCAGCTAAAGCTGCCTTGTGGAAGCTCAGGAACCCACTTTTCAGTCCTCCCTTATCCCAGCTGAAGGCTGGAATCACCCACAGTACTAATATTCAGAAAGACAGTCAGTCTCCCTTCCAACTCATGCCCAATTTAATCTTTCTGTTCTCCAGTTTGAGCTTTCAGGATCTAAACTGCCTTCAGGATTAACACATCAAGTAACTTAATCTTTTGTTGACATCTGATAAATGGTTTAACCAAACTGAAGAAACCAAACCCAGTATCATCAAGTCAATTCTGACTCATAGTGACCCTATAGAACCAACTAGAACTGCTCCATTGAGTTTCCAAGAAACAGCTGGCATATTCAAACAGCTGACCTTTTGGGTTAAACTGCTGACCTTTTGGTTAGCAGATGTAGCACTTGATGACTACACTACTACCCTACAAAACATTACATTTATTTTAGAGAAATAAATACTAATCAATATAAAGAGATAACCATTCTGGAGAGACTTGGAGAAACTTAGGTGCGGAAGTCTTTCCTCAAACCCCTTAATTTTCCTATCATCAACTTTGTCATCAAGTACTTTTAAGAACAAGCCAAGTTATTTGATTCATTAAACTAATTTTAACTAAATGTGCAAATCACAACTGAAAGCCAAAGTAAGCTTCTGATATAGGATCTGTGCTTTTAAAATACAACATACTAAATATCTTCTGATTTTACCAGACACATTTCAGTTCAGTTATTCTAATAACAGCACTTAGATTGTCCTTTAGAGAATTTGTTCAACCTCACGTAGTCCTACTGAGACTATCAAAGGAAGGACCCTGCCTTCCAAGGAAAAGAGGTGAGAGGTAACCCAAGCTACCTCAGTGAGACCATCTGTTCTTGAAGACATGCTTTGAGCCAAATAGTAGCATGTTCTTCCTGACTGTGCACCCATTCTGGCTCCTTAGATACTCAGAGATGTCTTGCTGCTATGATTCAGTTGACAGCAAGCCCTCTAAGTTTTAGGTTATCTCTATTCTTTCAATAAATTCATTTTCAGCCTAAGCTGGGAAGTTTTTTAATTACCTATAATCAGGCAACTTGACCAAGTGAGAAATCTAAGGGAAGTAAAGCTTATTTGTGAAGTCATGATGTTCAAGGCAGAAACAGACTTTGGCAATGGGCCTGCCATCAGTTAGTTAGTTTAGCAAAGGATGATCAGCTTGTCTTCCAAGTAATGATTTGAGCTGCTTGCTTAAAATATCTGGGTAGCAACCTACTCTCACCTTATTCCTCACCTTGGCAGGGAGAAAGGCAAGAGAGATCTAACCCCTTATCAACATTCTCCTCTCACCTGTTATTAATTCTTACACCCTTCCCATCTGTTTGTACTAAGGCATCATAGAGTTTGAGGGATAATCAGCTCAAGGCAAAAAGGAAAGGAAAGCAAGGGAGGATCCAGCCACCAATGAAGTGGAAGATTATTTTGAAGGTAGAAGAAATATTCATAGCCCAGTCTTCCTAGTGCACAGGCATGCAAATCAAGGCAAGTGTGCCAACTCATCAAGTGGACTTTTTGGAGATTCGTTCTTAAACTCCCTGTGCCAACATATGACACATAAAATGCATGGGAGCTAATATTGCCCACTTAAAACATTATATTTGGAAACATACAGCAAAATCAATCATAAGTTTGTAACAGAGGGTTTCAATTCTCGACCCATCTCCAGAAAGTATAGCAATATCACATTGTGATTTTAAGATCTAGTGGAAGAGGACCATAGCAAAGCAGAATGTGGTTGAACCTTTTTTTTTTTTTTTTTTAATGCAAATGTTAAGATTGGATGGAAATGGAAAAAGTTTAATTTGGACTTGTAAAGTTAAAAATATTAGTAAAGGTAGATAAATAGAATTTTTAAATCTTGAAGGATAAAAAACAGCTCAGCAATCACAAAAAATTTATAGAGCAGATTGCCATTTTCAACAATAATTCCCTTTTGGGGGATTTATTCCTAAATAAATGGACGTAGTGTCAAGTATAATTCTGAACAAACAGATGTCATTGAAACATATTGTTGTTGTTGTTATGTGCCATAGAGTCAATTCCAACTAATAGCAATCCTACATGAAACAACAAAACACTGCCTGCTCCTGTACCATCCTTATGATCCTTGCTGTGTTTGAGTCCATTATTTCGCCACAGTGTCAATACATCTTGTTAAGGGATCTTCCTCTTTTTCTGCTGACCCTCTATAAAGTTCGACATCCTTCTCCAGGGACTGGTTCCTCCCGATAACATGTCCAAAGAATGTGAGATAAAGTCTCTCCATTATTTCTTCTAAGGAGTATTCTAGATAGATATTTTCATTTTTCTGGCAGTCTGTAATACTTATTCATTGTCCAGCTTTCATATGCATATGAGGTAACTGAAAAAACTATGGTTTGGGTCAGGTACATCTTAAATCCTCAAAGCAATATCTTTGCTTTGTAAAACTTTAAGGAGATCTTTTGCAGCAGGTTTGAACAGTGCAGTAAGTTACTTGATTTCTTGAGCACTCTTTCCCTGGGCATTGTCATGGATTGAATTGCAGTCCCTAAAAAAAATTGGCTAGGCCATGATTTCCGGTATTGTATGGTGTTCCTGCTTGTTGTAAACTCTGCTTCTAGAATCTTAATGAGGGAGAATGGGCAGCAGTTGTGTTGGTGGGGCAGGACTTAATGTATAAGATTGTATTGGCCTTGAGGCATCTCTTGGGATATAAAAGAAGCCAGCAGAGAGAGCTGCAGACTCACACCACTAAGAAGCAGTGCCAGGACCAGAGTGCATCCTTTAGAAAAGACCCAGTGTCACTGCGCTGCAGAAACTCCCAATCCAGGGGAAGATTAAAGACAAGGACCTTCTGGCAGAGCCAACGGAAAAAGACTTTCTCTGGAGCTAATGCCCTGAATTTGGATTTGTAGCCTAATGAACTGTGACAGAATAAAATTTATCTTTTAAAACCATCCACTTGTGATACTTCTGTCATAGCAGCAGTAGATGACTAAGACAGGCATTGACTGTGAATCTAAGCATAATGGAATCCTTGGTAGGCTCAATATTTTCTCTGTTTATCATGATATTGCTTATTGGCCCAGTTGTGGGGATTTTTGTTTTATGTTGAAGTATAAACCATAATGAAGCTGTGGTCTTTTACCTTCACATCCTCTTTGCTTTCAGCAAGCAAAGTTCTGTCATCTGCATGTCACAGGTTGTAAATGACATGCAATCTACTTTCCAATCCTGATGCCATATTCTTTTTTACATTGTCAGCTTCTAGGGCTATTTGCTCAACATACAGATTAAATAAGTATGGTGAAAGAACGCAACCTTGATACACACCTTTCCTGATTTTAATGACGGCACTTGGGCGAGTGTCCCCTTGTTCTGTTAGAACTTCCTCTTGGTCATACAGCTTCTATACGAGCACAGTTCAATGTTCTGGAATTTCCATTCTTTGCAATGTTGAATACTTTGCATAGTCAATAAAACACAGGTAAACCTCTTTCTGGTGTTTTCAGCTTTTAGCCAAGAACCATATGACATTAGCAGTGATAGCCTTTGTTCCATGTCCTCTTCTGAATCTAGGTTGAGTTTCTTTTGGTCCCCTGTTGATGCACTGCTACAACTGCTTCTGAAGAATTTTCAGTAAAATTTTCCTTGTTCATGATAGTAATGATATCAGCTGAGTATAAATCTATTCCAGGCAGTTGGCTAGGTAGCTTTTTTTCAGATTTCTTGGCACAGACCAGTGAACACTTCCAGCATTGTGTCCTTTGGTTGAAACGTCTCCATCAGTAGGCCATCAATTCCTGAAGCTCTAGTCTTCACAAATGCCTTCAGGTCACCTTGAACTGCTTTTTTTCACTCCACTTGTTCCTAATTGTACTGCCTGAAATGGTTAAGCATCAACCATTTCTTTTTGGTATAGTGACTCTGTGCATTCATTCCACGCTCTGCTGATGGCTCCTGCATCATTTAATGTTTTCCTGATAGAATCCTTTAATTTTTGCAACTGGATGTTCGATTCTTTTTTCTTCAGTTCTCCCAGCTTGAGAAATGCCAGAAACATTTTTCTTTTTTGGATTTCTATCCCCAGCTCTTTGCACATTTAGTTATGATGCTTTACTGTGTCTTCTCAAGACAACCTTTGAAATCTTCTGTTCAGCTCTTTTACTTCATCATTTCATCCATTAGTTTTAACTACTCTGTGTTCCAGAACAAGTTTCAGAGCATCTTCTGGCATCCATTAACACACAATTAAAATTGTTACAATCTCTATAAGTAAAAGTAAGCAGGATCAATTTCTAGTTCTATAAAATGTAAATCCTGTAAAAGTTTACCAAGTGGCAATGCAGTGTAGTTGCTAAGAACTCAAGCCCCAGAGATATTCCTGGGTTTGGATATCATCTCTACAAGCCTGTATCTTCTCTGAGGTTGTGTTTGCTCATCTACAAAATAAAGGTTATACAATCACCTTGGTTTACTCATCAGTAAAAGAAATAGTTGTAAGGATTAAATGATTTACAACTTATAAAATATATTTAGAAACTGACTTTCATAGTGACACATAGAAAGTGTTTAATAAATATCTCTTAATGGTGGTAACTTATATGGGTAGGATTTCTGTGCCAGGTCTTGGTGATACTGATAGTGATGGGTTTAAAAATGAACTGGGTTTGGACAATGCCCTCAAGGAATTCTATAACAACTGTAGTTTAAGACTGAGGGTAATAAGTATCCTAAGCAAGACATAAAGTTCTAGACTACATATATAGGAAAATTCTTGGGTGGTGCTCGATATTAAGCACTAGGCTACTAACCTTGACAGCTCAAGAGCACTTAGCGACATTTCAGAAAAAAACACCTGGAAATTCTCTTCAGAAAGGCCACATTTGAGAACTCTGTAGAGTGTAGTTCTCCTCTACAGGCATGATACCACCATGAGCCAGAATGGGTTCAATTCAATGGATACTGATTAGGTTTGGGCTGTTTGGGGGGGGGGATGGGTCATATAGGAAAGGACAGCTCTGGCCAAGGGGAACCCAGGATACTTCCTGGAGAAGGTGTCATTTGAGCTAATCATAAAGTGAATCAAACTTTTGCCAAGCAAGGTTTGAAATCAATACAGACTGAAAAGATCAAAATGCAGGTGAATGTAAAGATTCTCGTCTGGTCAGGCACAGGATACACAGATTAATAACTGAAAATGTAGACAGCTGGAAAGTGCTGGTAGCAGCAACGTTGAAGTGAAGAGTTTGAACCTTATTTCTGTGAGCATCAAGGAGTCATGGGAGATGTTTGATCAAAAAAGTCTGTGATACAGTTTCACTTGTGAAAAAAAAGGATGTATCTAAGTAGACTACACTGGAGGCATGGGAGTTTATAGAGACACCAATTTGGAAGCTATTTTCAACAATCAAATGAGAAACAAAATTAGCGAAGACTGAAATGTGGGTGAATTTGACATTGGAAGAAGTAATAATTTGCGGGTATCAAAAGCGGGAATGGCCTCTACTAAGACTGACATATAATGAATTGAAAAGGGGCTATTCTGAGCAAGAAGTAGGGGCGAACACGCAATAAAGCCAGCTGTCTATACTGGAAAATAAATTTGAAATAAAGGGAGTTGTTTAGAGAGTGCTAGCTAAGAAATGGTTTTCATATGAAAGAGAGGTGGCTAGATTACGGCATACTGGTCAAATCTGTTCATTGCTTGTTTTTGTAGTTACACCAGGATATAGTGCATCTCGTCAGTTAATATTTTTTTTCCTGTGGCTACTCACGCTCAACAACGGCAGAGCTTAATAGTTGTAACAGACAGACTTCGGTGTAGTGGTTAAGTGCAGTGGCTGCTAACCAAAAGGGTGGCAGTTTGAATCCAGCAGGCACTCCTTGTAAATTCTATGGGGCAGTTCTACTCTGTGCTATAGAGCTACTACTAATCAGACTTAACTCCACAGCATGCGTTTGGTTTTGTCAACAGAGATAAGATGACCTTTTAAAGAAAAACTTTGCTGACCCCTCATCTAGAATGTTCTGATAAGGTAAACTTCAGACATCGAATTAGCTAACAAAACTGCCTCACTCTTCTTTTAGAAGGCATATTAGAAAACTCTTGTGAAATTTTGGATGTGAGTAGGGTATACCCTTTAACTAAAGGCTTGGAAACTAACATTTTATTTATTTCTTTCAAGAAAATCCTGAGAGCTGAGAATGCGTCTGCTTCATAGCACTGTATTCTGCTTTATTGACAAAAGGCTGACACTCGAACATGTGCAGTAATAGATTTTGTTTTGCTCCACTAGGAAGAAGAAACAATTGTAATTCACTCTCTGGATTTTGTAACAAAACCTGAACTCTAGCCTGTGTAGGCAAGTGAGCACATGTAGAGTGTCACAAAATTTATCGTCTGCCTTTTTAGGGATTTTTTTAATGCTCTTAAAATGTCCACATATAAAAGCAGTGTAAGGCCATTCTAGCTCCCCTAACAGAGAACAAACATGAAGATTCTTTTCCACTTCTTTCTTCTTTCTTTTTCTTAAGAGTTAGGAACGAGGATTAAGTAGTTACAGAAATTATTATTATTATTATTATTTAAAGAAGTAGGACATTTTCAATTAAAAAAATCCAGATCAGGACTTCTCTTGAAATGTCAGAAGATCTGGCAATGCTTGTCTTCTCACCCTGACAACTCATGAGCACCGGGAAGTGTGCCATTCCAGGTAGGCTGACGTCCCATTCATCACAGCTCCCATTCTTTCTAGCCTTGTGCAGACCCAGCATCTCCCCTTTACAGTACTCATTTCTCTTACAAGGCAGTGGATTTGCAGTCCTTGTTTTGGAAGCACTGGAGACTTCTACTGAGAACTAGCTGAAAGGAAGGGAGCCTCCAACCATGCGCCTAGCTGTTAGTCCTTTCACTACTTTCGTGCAATTTTCTTTCCATCTTCATTTTATCTTTCCTCTTTTGTTTCTGATTCAATTGTTTCACCAGGAGGAACTTGACTGAAGAGAACTGACAGCCGCCTCTCTTGCCCAGCCCCTAGTTCCTGTCTCTTAGCAACTCTCTCATCTGGCTCCCATTTTGTTCCAACTCTTTACCCAGTTTTCTTGTGAAACACTAATAAAAATGACCACCATGGTGACACACAGCTTGATAGATACCCCAGCAGTTCAAAGAGCGGAGTCCTCTTTGGCTCCCGTCCGCTTGTCTCTCTCTGTGCTGAGCCAAATCCGTTTGATTCACTCATTCACTTGCTCTGACTCCATCATCGGTCTTACTTTCTTTCCTTAGTCTGCTCTTAGGGCAGAACAAATCATGTATTTCTAACAATTTAAAAAAGAATTTAAAAAACAGTCAAAGGAATGGGCAAAAGGCAGCCCCAAATTCATAAGCAACTTCAATGTAACTGAGCTCAGCTATCCATAACCACTCTTCAGGTGAAAGAAGACTGCAGGACTGGATTTAGTGTCCCTGGAGTCTGGCTGGTCACAGAGGAAAACGGCTTGAAGAGAATTCTGAAAAGTATACTCTTTCCTCTCTTGCATTTGATCAGCAAACACCAAAGAAACCAGAAAATATCCTTTAGAATCTGAATAAGGAATCAGAGCCAACTGCTCTTAGAGAAATGACAAAATGGAAATGAAAATATGAATAAGCAATCACAAAGAATAAGATGCTATTATTGAAGGCAGTTCTCTAACCTTTTTGTGCCCCCTCCTCATTTAACCAAAAATAGATAAAAGCTAGGGAAAAGAAAGAAAGAAAGAAAGAAAAAGCAAAGCTTAAACTAATCAATGAATCAAAATGGCATTACTGAAACTAATTTGAATCATAAGAGATTTCCCAGGAAGATCATGACACATGGACGCATGTATACATATGTGAGAACATATATATCAGTGAGAACAAACTCTTAAGTATTATTTAGCTGGCACTGAATGATTTGCCATGCTGTCTTAACGGTTAAGCAAATGAGTGTTCTCTCCTTTTGTCATTAAGCGACAACTATATGAAACATAAATAAGATCAGAGTTGAGGAAGAATGGTAAGATTGTCCTTTCCCAGCCCCATTTTCCAGCACTTTGGTATCAGTCTGTCACATACACACACACACACACACACACACACACACACACACACACACACACACACACACACAATTATTCTTTTATGATGCATCTTACATGACAGTTTCCTTTAAGTCCTTCGCTAGCAAAAATCAGACTTTGTTCTCCTGTTTTTATCAGAAGTTTATTCCTTGTAAGGGTGATGAAGAGATCCTTTATTTGAGAGTTATTGAAAGGATTTTTAAACACAACAGTTGTAGTTTTGAATATGAATGTGCTAAAGTCACCTCCAAGTACTTTTTCCATCACTTAGCTATGTGCAGTTATGTTGACATGGGAGCATTTGTCACTTACAGCCTTATAAGCATCAGCATAGAGATATGCGTATATGTGTAGTATATACACGTTAATTATCAAATATGCCAGTATCAGTTACTGTCAATTCAATTCCAACTCATGGTGATCCCATGTGTATCAGAGGAGAATTGTGCTCCGTGGGTTTCTAATGGCTGTCTTTTCAAAAGTAGTTTGCCAGAGTTTTCTTCTGAGGGTGGACTCTGATTGTGAATAAGCAATTAGCCACACATATTAACCATTGACACCATCCTGGTTCTTCCATAAAATATACAGAACTGCATACGTCGGCACTTGGCACTTGGCATACATTTTGAAGACTGGTTAGAAGGTAAAATACCTGTAGAAATACTGTGTGGGTCAATAATTAAAATATCTCTGGAAAAACATGGAAGGCATCCTGACTTTACATATCATTCTACAGTTTCTTCTCTGCATCATCCCAACTGTAGATCACAAAAGCCTTCCAACTCTGTGTTTTCAGCTTTGTTCTTGACTACTTCAGTCCCTCTTGGCTATTCCATTCAGTTATCTAAAATACTTATTTTGCCTTTGCACTTGCGTTGCCTTTTTGTTAAAGGACATTTTTTCCCTCACACAGACACTGGATTATCTTATTTGCTTTAACACATCTCTTTGCGAATATGCTCTAAACCATTGCCACTCCAATTGTGGCCCATCAGTGCTGAGCTGTAAGCTGTTACTCTGGCCTGCTAGGAAATTGAGCAGACAGATTGAAAGTGAGCTCTTCAAATATTTATGACAAATTGTCAAAGAAATTTTATGGCTCTTGAGTCTAGTAATAAGAAAAAATAGGGGCTTGTATTTTGTGTGTCATTTTTATTTCACTTTTCAAGATATTCATTTTTATACTATTTTCCAAGAAGTATATATCCATGCAAAATTGGAAGTAAAACAAAATAAAACTAGCAAGGATCTGTTCTTCACCAGGGTCGTTTGGCAAGCACTCCTCTGAAGCAATAGAACTGCCTGCAGATGACGTTTACTTGGTGGCTCCTATGAGGGACAGACACCTTGCACATACAAAATGCTCCAGTAAGGCCAATGGAAACTCTCCAATCTGAACTGAACACCCTGACTTCCAAATCAAGTTCTTTCTGAAGATTCAGCTTACAGGACATGATGAGTTGCTTTATTTATTTATTTTTATAACTAGTGCCTGCTGTGCCTAATGACCAATAATCCAAAAGGAAATGATATCATTACTGTTGAGTCCATTCTAACAACACACGTATTGCACAATAGAGCAGAACTGCTCCATAGATTTTTCTTGGCTATCGTCATTACTAGAAGCGGATCGCTAAATCTTTTTTTCACAGTCCTGCTGGGTGGATTTGAATTGCCAACTTTTGGGTTAGTAGTTGAACAAACCATTCCCCCACGCTGGAGCATCCCCCACGCTGGAGCAACCTAGTGACCACTAGCTCTGTCCTAATTACCTCTCTTTACTGTCCTGGCCATCAGTACTCACTAAACCCACCGCCATGGAGTCGGGTCCGACTCTCAGTGATCCTAGAGGTCAGAGTAGAATTGGCCCATAGAGTTTATTAATAATTACTAGAATTACAAAGATATATAAATGAGGACACTGGGTCTCAGTGACATATTTAACAAAAAATATTAAACATACATAAACACCACAGAATAAGGGATCAGTGTAATAAATTATAGTGCATACAATAATGGCACACTGTCATTCAAATGCTGTTTTAAAAGGTTTGTTGTCTGCTAAAGGTATGTTGTTCTATATAACGTTGTGCTAAGAAAAACAGTCAGGCAACAAAGGAGTACATTTGGTATGATAATTTCAAAGAAAGAAACTCACTCATATGGAGAGAAAACACATGCATAGTAGTGTTCTCAATAATTATCCTTGGGTAGCTTTTCTGTGTTTATATGAAATGTGTTTGAATTTTGGCCATTTTTGTTGTTTGCATTTTTGTTTAAAGTACAGTAAAGAAAGTAAGTGGGTAGGGAGGCTAAGCATATTATCACAAGGAAAATAATGGAACCACTGAGAAAGATCCAAACCAAATCCTTGGCCATCGAGTTGATGCCAACTCACAGCAGCCCTATAGAACAGACTAGAACTGACCCGTTGAGTTTCTGAGGAGTGCCTGGTGGATTTTAACTGCCTATCTTTTGGTTGGCAGACACAGCACTTAACTGCTACACCATCGGTGTTTCTCTGTGAAATACATGGAGTCAGATAATTCAAGGCAAAGAGATAAGGAAGACAATCTGTGGAAGGCTAAGTGGAGAAGGGAAAAAAGAAAATTCCTGTACTAGCACTAGAATCTTAAAAACTGTTTGAAAAACAGTCCTATGTTGACAGGACTCCTCCTCTGGTGAGATGAATTTGTATTTTTGAGAAAGGGCCTGGAACCAGTGTTTTCAATACCTTAGCAAGTAATTCCAACATTTGAACAGATGTGAAATACGTTGGGTTAGTGGCCAGTTCACTAATCTTACCAAACGAGCACCATGCAGCCTAGTTAAGGAACAAGTGCTAGCCTAATCCAAGTCACAAAAAAAGACTAGAGATCATAGATTTACATGTCTCAGAAACGTTTTCTGTCCCTCAGTGCTGATAGAATAAGACTGAAGATGATTCATATATGTTTACCAGTTTTGAAACACCACACTGGTGAAAAAAAAAATCTAGTACTCTGAATATTAAATACTCATTCTTTAGTGCACCAGTGTTCATCACAGAATTATTCACAACAGCCTAAAGAACCCAAATGTCCATCAACAGGTGAACGGATAAACAAAGTATGATATATACACACAAGGGAATATAATTCAGCCATAAAGAGAAATGAAGTTCTGATACATGCTACAACATGAAGGCATCTTGAAAGTAGCAAGCTGATTGCAATCAGTCAGACCCCAAACCCGTTGCTATGAGTCAACTCTGACTCATAGCAATCCTGTAAGACAGAGTCCCATAGGTTTTCCAAGAAGTGACTGAAGAATTTGATCTGCCAAGCTTCTGGTTAGCAGGTAACCTCTTCACCATTATGCCACCAGGTTTCCTGTGTGGTTCAATGCATAGGAAATACCTAGAATAGGCAAATGCTTCAAAACCAAACTGGATTTGTGGTTACCAGCGATGGGGTGGTGGGTACAGGGGGCACAGGAGAACAGGGAACTAAATGAAGGTTCTAAGGAATACAGAGTTTCTGGCAGGGATGTGAAAAAGATATGGAAATGGATAATGGTGATGGTTGCTTGACATGGCCAACACAGTGTTACTGAACAGCATATGGAAAAAAAGTTTGCAACTGTAAATGTTTTGTTACATACATTTCACTACAGTAAAAAAAGCTAATTATATAATGAGATAATGCTATGATCTGAAAGCTAAATGGACTGATTGCTTTGGAGGTATGTAAAGCTGCATCTAATTCAACCCTCTTGAAAATGGTAATTAGCAGCAAACAAAGAACAATGAAAGTTGTCTGCTTTCTTCCTTGGAGACCCAGATTGGGACTAGTCATTCTGCATGTGAATGGAATGTGGAAAAGACAAAGAGATTTAAATAAAGAATTTTAATAGGTTTCCTCCCATTGGGAAAGGCCTTCTGATTATCTGTGACCTATACCAATTATCATGACTCTCCCCACTGGCCTACCATAATTTTAATAACTAATCAAACTAAGACTGAAGGTTCTATGAAATACCAAGTATGTACAAGTGCTTTTGCTCATTACAAAGCTAGTGCTTGCTACCTGACCTTCTTACAGCTTCTCTACCTACTTACTCCCACCTTGGCCACATGTTTAAATGTTTGGCATTGAATTGACTTATTGATCCTAGCTGGCTACCTGTTTGGACTGAGCAATGACCCTATGCCGACATTCAGAGAGACCTACCTTGCTGTGAGAAGAATTCCAAAAGGTGCTTGCTGGGTACTTTAATGCAGATCTTAAAAGGTTGCTAGAGAAGTTTCTGGAGTGGCACGAGACAGAGTAAGTTTCTGGTGATGTTCCAGGCCCAGACACATATCTGAACACATCAGCATTGGCCAATAAGTTGACAGAAGGTTAATGAGAGTAGACTTGGTGAAAGAAGTATTTCAGGAGCTTCCCACACAGCCACCTCCCCCTAGATCTAGACTGTCCCTGACTGCAGCCTCACTTTCCCATGGTAGCATAAATTCTTCTAGTTGAAGCTGAAAACTTCATTAAAATCCTGCTCACTACCACTCCATGAGTTCGTTTTCGGCATTCTTGACTCTAGACCAGAACTTCTACGACTTTCAGGTAATTACCAATCACCTGGAGATTTTGTTAAAAGGCAGGTTGTGAATACATCAGTATGTCTGATGTGAGGCCTGAGATTCTGAATTTCTAATAAGCTCCCAGGTGATGCCTGTGCAATTGTGACTAGACTACACTATCATTAGCAAGGCTGCAGTACCCCAGTTGCCATTAAAGTTGGTCCCAGCTCATTCATGTATGTGTGAGAAGAACTGTGCTCCATAGAGTTTTCTTGACTGCAGTCTTTACAGAAGTAGATTGCCAGGCCTTTCTTCCATGGTGATACTGGGTAGATTTGGACTTGCAACAGGTCAGCTGCTATGCGCAAAGTGTGTGTGCCATGCAGGAAAAAGACCCAGTAAACCCATCATCCTCAAGGCAACTTCAACTTACAGCAACCCTATAGGACAGAGTGGAACTGCCTTATGTGGTTTCCAAGGAGCAGCTGGTGCATTCAGACTGCTGACTTTGAGTTAGCAGCTGAGCTCTTAACCACTGTGCCACACCAGGCCTCCGCTACTGGTTCTCAAGTGTTAGCATATAACACAATCACCCTGAAGGCTCATTAAAATCCAAATAACTGGGTTTTGCCTTCAGGTTTATAAAAAGTTCCCGACTGGTACTGATGCTAATAATTTGGGGACCACACTCTGAGAACTGCTGCCCTAGACTCAGCTGTCCCCTCTGAGTTCAGCTGAAATCTGCGCGGATCCCCCTGCCCTCTGGGCAGTTTATTCGGGGAAATAAGTGGAAAGATAGTAATCTTCTAACTCTTTAGCTATCTGGAAAATAGAAAAGAAAAGAAAGTCTACTTTGTCTCTGAACCTTTTAGAAAATAAAGTGCTGTAGTAACAGAGAAGAAAAATAAAACCACCTGGCCACTCACCTCAGCGCTACGAAGACAAAGTTGATAGATGACATGCTTCAGTTACCCTAGTCTCTCTGCATACTCTACAGTCATCCTGTACAGGCGTGTGCTTAATCTCAGACTTAAACTGCTCTCTGGAGCTACCTGGGTCGTTACCACGTTACCCGTCTCCACTGAGACTAAACAGACAGGACTCAAGACCCAGAGCCGTGGTTCTCGGACTTTGGCATGTGTCAGAATCATCGGAAAGCCTAGTAAAGGCAAATTGTCGGTCTAGGGTGGGACCCAAGAAATCTAAGTCCCCAGGTTTTATGAAGCTGCTATTCTGGGACCACATTTAAAGAATCATTATTTAGAGGGCTCAAAATTAAGGACACCTCTGTTTTGCTTGCCTCACTTTTGGACAATACAACACAGGTTTAAGTCAAATAATATCTATTGCCTTTGAGTTAATCCTGATTCACCGTGACCCTAGAGGACAAAGAACTGCTCTGTAAGCTTGCGAAGGCTGTAAATCTTTGCGGAAGCAGACTGTCACATCTTTTCCTCCTTGGAGCAGCTGATGTGTTGGAACCAAAAAAAATCAAACTTGTTGCAGTGGAAATTCTGACTCACAGTGACCCCACAGGACAGGGTAGAACTGCTCCATAGGATTTCCGAGGAACCGCTATAGAGTTGAACTGCTGGCCTTTTGTTCTTTACCATTGCACCAGCAGGGCTTCTTAAGTCAATTACAGCTGCCTTAATGCTGAACTCCAGAATTAGATGTACTTGTAACCAAAAGGTTGACAATTCAAATCTACCTAGTGCTCCTTGGAAACTCTATTTTGACCTGTAGTGTTGCTGAATCAGAATGGAATCCACGGCAGTGGGTTTGGGTTTGGGTTTTGATGTACTCACTCATAAGCAGGACTCAGCTGTACCCCAAGTCTCCTTCTATAAGAAACCTACCCCCAAAAATGTTCCACCTAGAAAAAACAGGAGCAGATTGCTACCCCTGCAGGCATGCAGCTCCTGAAAGGACTGAAGAGAGAAAGGGACAGAGCTCAGTTCCTTTTGACAAACTCATCAATCCAGTAAATCACTGCCCCTTCCCAAGAAAAGCAGAAAACAAGGGAATACAGAAGTGCCAGGAAGCATTACCTAATGAATGTCCTTTCACTAAAAATATGGATGGCAGACTATTTTCTCCCCCCAAAAATAAGATTGTTAGCCTGTTTCCACCCCTAAGACCAAGCAAATTTTTTTCCCAATGAGCTCGATTAGTGACTATACTGCTTTCAAATTCTATTCCCTCTCAGGCTAGTTACCTAGCCTCTTTGTGCCTCAGTTTCTACATCTGTGCCATGATAGTAATAACTTTTCTCTCTAAAGGTTATTTTGAGGGTTGGATAAATTATCCCATTATATCTAAGAGAGAGTGTCTATAAAGCAATTTTCCTTCACTTCTTTCTTTCTTTATCCCTTCACATTTTTACTTATAAACGATATAGTACTTTCCCTTGAAGAAACTGTAATCTTCAGGAAGGTGGACTAATATGAAAATGTTAAATACACTACAGGTGTTTAAATAGACTGAAAAAAGTATTATGAAAACTAGAGGAGACAGTATGTAAAATGCGTAATGGAAGTCTTGGCCCAGTATTTGCTCAGTTCAAGTTAAAAAATAAAATCATAGTTCATCAAAGGCTAAGGGAGAATTCAGTTATACAGTGGGCCCAATGAAGAGCTATGGCTTGGATTGACTCTGGGGATAAAGAGAAGTTGTTAATACAGAGAGTCACCACACATCTGTTGGTTTGTCAGACTGTGGAGACGTTTGTGTTACTATCATGCTGGAAGTTACGCCATTGCTATTTTAGCCAGGGTGGAGAGGGTTAAACGGAGCTTCCAGACTGACTCAGACTAGGAAGAAAGGCCTAACTAACTACTTCTGAAAATTAACCAATGAAAACCTTATGAATCACAACAGACTTGTCTGGCTTGCTTCCTCTAAGCATGTCATCAGGAAAGATCACATCATGTTTGGTGAAGGAGAAGGGCAAGGGAGACCCTCCCTGAGACAGACTGACACAGAGGCCACAATCATAGATTCAAACATGCTGGGGATCTTGAGGATTACACAGGACTGGTCTGGGTTTCCTTTTATTGCACGTAAAGTTACTGTGAACGGGAACTGACTTGATGGCAGTAATCTCTTTCTTTCTCTCTATCCATCTATCATCTCTAACAGTGAAGAAGATAAAATTACATTTAAGGGCTGGGGCAAAGGCATGATCAGGGGCTTCGTCAGCCCAGAGATTCAAGGGGTCAGTGAGGCAGGAAGCCAGACCTGGGAGAGAAGATCCCTTGTCCTGCTCACTTCCAATTCTAGCCCTGAGCCCATCACTGGATTTAACAGGTCCCCAAGCCAGGAGTTGGATCCGACTCGATGGCATGTGGCTTGGCTTTGGCAAGCTGGAATCTTTAATAGCCATTGTCCAGTCAGACTGCAGCACCAACAGCACAAACAGCAGTGATTTCTCTGTCTTTTGTGCATAATGACTCGATTGATTTGAATGTCAGGGCAACTCTCAAAGTCTAAGAGCCAGCAGTCCATTCACTGCTGGAGCAGTTATTTTTCTTCCATAAGTCAATGGTTTGCCATCCTGCCTGCCCATTAGAATCACCTGTGAATAACCCCCACAAAAACAGTAGCAAAACCTTGGCTCCATCCCAAACCAATTAAATTCAAATCTCAGAGAGTGGGGCCTATCTTCAGTAATATTTTAAAGGCTCCTCAGACAATTCTAATGCATAGTTTGCGTTAGAAAATTCTCTGATATTAACTTGTATAACATATTTCTGGCACTGATTTTTCTTAGGCATGATTATGAAGCAGTTATCAATAGTTACTCAGGCTACGAGCATCCTATGGAAAGGAACAATACTGGTGTGGGATTATGAAATAAAACAACAAATTAAAACACGCTTTTCAAAGATAAACTGGGAAGCTCTCTTGTATTCTTGTAAATTATCTGGAAAACAAAGTGGATACATTTGAATGCCTGTTGAAATTTCAGTCAAATTATGAAATTATTCAAGATAGTTTGAAAATATATTGAAAGTATAGTACCCATGTAATAAGAGCATCTATGTGCCTAACTGAGTTTGGATAAGGTCATTTAATGCACATTCATCTTTTTCAAATGCTTAATAGCTCTCTAATCTGATGCTTTTGTTGCAGAAGTGCTAAGTTGTTTAAATAAACATATTAAAGAAATCTTGTTTTGGTTAGCAGCACCAGGAGAAGAATCTATGTTAGCGTCAGACTCTTGTTTTTTGTTCATTCATTCAACAAATATTTATTGAACTCGTTTACCACTGGGTACCTAGTATCTTGCAGGAAATGCTTACAATGCTTGTAAACATAATGCATTTGGCTTCTGGCCTCTTGATATTTACAATCTAGTGGAAGAAAGACAATAAACCAGGAAACAAATAGATAATAATTTGTGCTAAGTGTAATGAAGGAAACAAAGAGGGCAGTAACTGGAGAAAACTGTGTGTGTGTGGCAGGGTAGTGCTTCCTACTGTGAAAGTATCACCAGAGAAGGTCCTCTCCACCTCGCTGAAACTGTCAAATTTGATAAAAGGAAAGGCACAGTGATCTTCAGCCAGGGAAAGAGTATGTTTAAGAACCAGAAATAAATACAAATTAAAATAGGAATTGTCAGAATCATGTGTTCATTACTATCATGGTTACGGTTTTGTGTCCAACTTGACTGAGCTATGATTTTTAGTATAAAGATGTAATCACTTCAATAATGAGATCCAATACAATGTAACCATCTCCCAGATGAGACCTGCTGTCAACAGCCAATCACCTGAAAGGGAGTTTCATTAGGGGTGCGGCCTACATCCGGTATATGTGGACTTTCTGGCAAAAGTCATGAGTTCTTGCTCATTCTGGATCCTGCCTCTGACTCCTCTTCATCTGACCTCCAGTTCCTGGAAACGGAGATAGCAGCTTAATTGTTGATCTTGTATTAGTAAGCTGCTGCAGCTACATGAGTCAGAAACCTCTAGCCTGATTCTCAGACTTGGGACTTTCCATCCTCTACAATCATTTAAGTCATTTCATTGATGTGAATCTCTTTCTCTCTGTCATAAATATATATACACGCATACACACACATATGATTTCTATCACTGTTTTTGCTTCTGTAGAGAGCTAAGAATAAGACAATTACTATCCCTTTTATTTTCAATTTATTCTTTACATCTTTTGTACGCCACTTCTTTTTTCTGTATCAGTTTACAGCTATACTTTTAAGTACTTTTATACTTCAAAAGAGGCCTGGTGATGTACTGGTTAAGTGCTTGGCTGCTACTGAAAGGTCAGTGGTTTGAACCCAACAGTCATCTGCAAGAGAACAAGCTGGCAGTCTGATTTTGCAAAGATTTCAGCATTGAAAATATTATAGGACATTTCTACAGGGTTGCTATGAGTCAGTATCAACTTGATGATGTATTTGGTTTGGGTCCATATGTCTGGAATAGAATGTGAGGATTCAAGGAAGAAAGACAAAAGACTTAAAAGCTCACAGTCCAGGAGGAGCGAGAATCATGAGAGCAGTCTTGCATACCAGATGTGAAGGCAGGAACATTCAGAAAAGACAAAGGATGGTATCCAGCACTGCTCAGGGATTAAGAGAAGATCAGAGAAAGTGGTGGAGTAACTAACACTTTGAAGGGTGAGTGTGACAACTCTAAGTGGATTGATGACAAAGGAAACAAGTTCAATGTTATAGGGGAAAGGAAAAAAAAAAAACTAATTTCAATGAGAGAACTGCAATTTAGACATAATTCAGATTCTAGGGAGCCCCTGGATGGGAAGCGACACAAGAAAGAGTTGGAGCCATCGGCAGGGATTCACCCAAAGAAGGTTCTTGTGGAATCACGGTGATGTTCTAAGGTTGGCTGGTTGGTGGCACTGGAAACTGGAGAGGAGAAGCACATGAATTTAAATGGAAGCAAAAGAAGATGGCTATATTTTTTCAAACTGGGAAAATCCTTCTCATCCTACAAGATGAGTTCAAATATTAAGATCAGCTCAAATATTAACTCTTAAATACTTATTAATACTTCTAGGAAAAGTTAACTATTCTTTGATAAACCATTTGATGAAAGCTCTGTTGAAGTACCTCCCTTGGTGGCTACTACTTGATTACTCTATACATCAGATTTCAAGTTTTTTATGGCTTTGGTTGCTTTGTAATGCATAGCGTCTGGCCTGATGTCTAAAACACATTAAATCCTGAATGCAAAGACCGCCAACTAAGTTTGCAAACTCCTCCCAGAAAAAGTGCTACAGACCTCATTGCTGAGTATCGCTGCAGTCACCTTCAAAGTATTCCTATTTGGAAGCTATGCAACAACATTAGTGCTTAGTCCACCCTTCAAAGCAGTTTTGGAACCCTTTTTCTGGAATGGCCATCAGAGCTGTCATTGTATTACCCTTGATGTCCTGAATGTCCTCCAAATGTCTTCCTTTCAACATTTCCCATATTTTGGGGTAAAGAAAAAAGTCACTGGGGGCCAGATCAGGTAGGGAGGTGGGGTTCTAAAACAGTTACTTGTGTACTGGCTGAAAGGTTTCTCACAGACAACTACACAATTAAGTTGGTGAATTTGCACCTTGCCATCGAGCACAATGGCCGTTCCAGAAACAATCCCCAAATTGCTTTGAAGTGTGGACTAGGTGCTGGCACTGGTGCATAGCTTCTCAAAGTGAGTACTTCCAAGGTGACCATAGTGTTACTCAGCAGTGATGTATGCAGCACTCAGAACAACTAAGTTTGTGAACTTAATTGTCAGGCCTCATACATGAGGAGTGATGGAGAAAGAAAATAGGGAGAATGTTGCAAGAAGGTCTGAACAAAGAAGGAAGGAAAAAAATGAGGAACAAGGAACACAATGAAAAAAAAACAACACATGAGAACACAAGAATGAATAAATCAGCTTCATACCAGATGTCTTTGACGGCCAAGGGTTTTATGGTGCTAGAAGCCTCAGAGAAAGGATATGCAAAAAGAAAACATTTTTAATTTGTTACTTTATTTATTTATTTTTAGCTTTAAAATGATTTCTTCAAATGAACTTCTATTTGGTAGACTTAAATATAAAATAGATTTGGTAGTTCTCGAAGTGCCATTCCCACTCTACAAATTAAATGACATCTTAGAACTTGCTGACTATATGTCATAGATTTATTTAACTGTGTCCCCCTAAATATCTGTCAGCTTAGCTGTGTCATGACTCCCAGTACTGTATGACTGTTCATCTTTTTGTCATCTGACATGATTTGGTGTTATAAATCCTATCTCTATGAATAGGATTAGCAGCAGTTATGTAGACCCATCTACAAAATTTATGTATAATTTAATCAAATCTATTTTGAAATATAAAGACGAGAAGCCAGCAGAGAGACAAGGGAACCTCATACCACCAAGAAAGCAGGGCCGAGGGCCCAGGGAACCTCTTCTGAGAATCTCCTAGTCCGGGGAAAATTAATGACAAAGATCTTCCCCCAGAGCCAACAGAGCAATAATGCCTTTTTGTGGAGCTGATGCCCTGAATTTCAACTTCTAGACTGCGAGAGAATAAATTTCTGTTTGTTGAAGCCGTCTACTTGTGGTACTTGTCTTACAGCAGTACTAGATAACTGAGACAACATATAAATGCTTATATACCACCCAAGTCCTACCCAGTCTACTTTGGAGATGGACCCAGCAATCTGATTTCACATATCTTTTCAGGAGTTTCTGATGCAAGCACAAGTGTGGAAACCAGCAGCTGAGTGAAAAGTGGAGCAGCTTTGGCTGAAACACGACTGATTAGTAGCTGGCTACACCCACTCCTGAATCATGTTGCCACACACCCAAATGGATTCCATAAGGGACCCAGAGGCTTCCCTGTAGACTCTGCGGGTATTTGCAAAATAAAATATAATACACTGCCATGGCAGACTTTGGTCCCCTTCTGGGCTGTACACAATTCTCAATGTTGCATTTTTCCAGAATTCCTGTGGTTATTTACATGTTTGCTGCAGGAAGATTTGTATCTCTGTTGGTTAGCTTTAGATCTGGACCTTCGCCAGTCCACACAGCTCCTGTGTAAGAAATATCAGAACTCTCACTTAAAATAAGTAAATAAACTCAGTTAACGCTGTTGCCAGTTCACTGCGTGCCATCCCTTCAGCTTAGTGTGTTTTCTACCCAACAACTCCTTCATTTCCCTGTATCCTTGGACCCAAGGCTGCTTGTACTGCTGCAGGTGCTATGGATACAGCACATGCTGAACAGATCCCGAAGATACCATTCCAACTAACCACATGTTAGACAGATGAAGCTTTACTCTGAGAAGCAGTCTAATGGGAGAGTTTTTTCTCTTCTATTTAAGAATTCATAGCTGAGTTAATTTAGCATCCTTCCTCATTGCACAGCTTCTAAGTAAATTACATAGTAATGATAAATCAGATGGCCAGGGCTACATTATTCATGACATTTTAATAGTATTAATCTGGAATAGTGTTTAATTGTCCATTCTACAGTCTTTAATGCTAAGGAGATATAGATGTTTCCATTATTTTAATTGTATTTCAGATAAATGTATGTGCTCAAATTTTTCCTCTAACCCTGTAAAATGTAAAGCTAAATTTAGAGATACTTTTATGCTTGAAAAATAAATGGTTTTTACAGCAAAGCCTTAATTAATCATGCTGGAAAATAGCAGGAACCACAATTAACTATAAGTTGTCTGCAGTTAGCTGATAGGAAAATATCATAAAGGATAAGAAAATAAAATTTCATAAAGAAATTTAAAAAAATTAAAAGCATTCAAACCACTGTCTTATAACCATCATACCTACAATCTAGTTAATTGAAAACTGATGTTCAGATAACTGTTTGGTCCTGTAAGATTTTTAGTTACAAGACAAAAAAGTGATTTATTTCAAAGTTTCTATTTGTAAGACAAGAAGACTTCAAAGGCTTTCCAGTAGAACTACAGAAACAAATTGGGTTAACTTATCAGAAAGACTACTCACCAAGTATTCAATTTGATCAAACTATTCTTAGAGACACTGCATATATTGACTGTATTTAGGAGAAAGAGGGAATCACCAAGGAAACAGAACTTTTTAGACAATTGATGCATTCCACACTAAACTCCAAATCATTTGCATATGTATTGACTATTTTGGTTACATAAACCCATTGTGGTTTCCTTAAATAGAGTACAAGGACTGTATTTAGATTTTCCTGATGACTTTAATTCTAGCTATGAGCTTGGAAAACATCTTTACCCTTCACACAGAAGAATTTAGTACATTTGTATGTTTCTACATTAAATAGCCTTAGACTGGTGATCTATAAGTCTTAAAGGAAAAAAATAAATAAAAAGACAAAAATTCTTTAGATTCAGCTTTTCAACCTTGCTATCTCTGAGTACCACTATTGTATGATACAGTACAAACTAAAAAAAAAAAAAATCCACTGCTGTTGAGTTGATTCTGACTCATAGTAAGCCCATAGGACAGAATACAACTGCTCCTTAGTTTCCAAGGACAGCCTGGTGGACTCAAGCTGCTGACCACTCAGTTAGCAGCTGTAGCACTTAACCACTACATGACCAGGGTTTCCATGTTGTCTTATACTAACATAGTATTGATTATATATTGTCTGATATATCACAATGTCAAGATATTATGCAAAATTATTTGGACTTGAACTTAAGAATGGCTTTGCCTCCCCTAATTCAGAAGAAGGTTGTAGGGATAAGGTAAGTAACTGTACAAGAAAGAAAGGTAAAGCACTGAAGATATATAATTGTTTAGACAGTAGCAGTTCAGAGGCCAGGGAAGTAAGTTGAGACTGACAGCAAGAGGAGAACTCAAATACTGTGCAATTAGACAGCATCTGGGAAACTGCCAAGAATTAGAAGGTCAAAACAAAATGGAGAGTGGAATGCCATGCAAAATATTTAACCACTAGGAGGCTTATAGAAATTGAAACAGAGAGAAGAATTTAAAGAGGAGAAAGAATGAGATACTAACACAGAGGTAACTGATAGTTGCAACACTCTTCATTTCTTAAATCCTGAGTGCACCCGCTTCTCAACATCTGTGCCACAACTTCCCTCCATGTCTCTCCAAGAAGTAACATATTCATCACAGTTCTCCAACTGGTCTCCCTGTGCAGGCAATGCTGTTGGTGTCTACCTGGGGCCCTTGAGCGGCGGATGTGCTCACCCACCAGCAACTGCGAGCGTTGGCTGCTAGAAGTCCACAGCTGCATCCTTCTCAGGATTGCCCCCAGTAGACAGGGAAATGTCTAGAAGAGTGCACCTGCTCTTGGAATACAGTCCCTAGCAAATCTCTAACTGATAAGGAATACAGGCACTTAATCCCCTAGACTCAAAGTGAGATAAATTTATGATGCTATTGCTTAAATGCACAGGTTGGAAGACTTCAGATCACGTACATGAGGCATGTAAAAGGTCAGGTGCTATAAAAGGACATCAGGGTTAGCAATTAGATGGGACAGCAAAAACGAGGGAAACCCTCCATGAGATGGATTGACACTATGTGGGCTGTATTGCATGAAATTACTGAAACAAGCTCATTTGAAACTATTAAAATTAATCTAAGGAAAAGATGAAATACATTAGCATTTAAGCATAGGGTTAATATAAAATGCTGCTATAGCCACAGTCTACTTAATTACCTACTTTTATATAAACAGCTTATCATGGCTCTGAATGCTTTAAATCTGTAAATGTGTAAATAAAATCAAAGTGGACTCATATATACCAGGGAAGGTGAAGCTGGTGAAGAATTAGGCAATGTCTACCAGGTGCTCCTTGAATACTCTGGGGGTCAGTTCTACCCTGGCCCCTAGGGTCACCATGAGTCGGATCCGACTCGATGGCACTTGGCTTTGGCAAAGTTGTCATGAGTTGAGCTGACTCTGTAGTAACTAAAAACAGCACATGCATACTCCAGAGTCTTCTGTAGGCTCAGATTGAGTCCAGCTAGCTAGATGTCAGTTCAACAAATTCTTTGGTTGGCTTCTAACCTGGCAGTATCCTTTCCTTAATTCGTAACAGATTTTTCTTTTGAGCTCCCTCCTGTTTGTACAAGTACTCTTTCTCAGGCCCTGTTTCTGGGAATGCTGTAGCAGCTACTTCTGCTGCCCTGTACTACACATCAGTATAGTTAGTTAACTTAGAGTAATGACCACACAATTTGCAAATAAACTGATTTTTCATTTCATTCTGGAGAGAAGAAATGTCTTATTTTTAAAATGAGTGAAATTTATGTTGAAAAGGAAAAAAATAGGACACAACTCAGTTTTTCACTTTATATTTAAATAGAAGTAGCTACTGTTGAGTCAACTCTGACTCATGGCAACCCTGTAACAACAGAATGTCACATTGCCTGGTCCTGCCTCATTCTCACAATCCTCAGCGTGTTCAAGTCCATCGTTGCAAACCATCTCACCGAGGCTCTTCCTTGCCCTTGTTGGCTTTCTACATTGTGTTCACAGAACATAACACCCTCCTCTAACAGACAATCCTGCCCTGTGACCCATCTAGGGCAAGTGAACTGGACAATATTCTGTTGTGATCCTTAAGATTTTCCCTGGCCAGTTTTCAGTAGTTAGTTGCTGGACCTTTCTTCCCAGTCTGCCTTAGTCTGGAAGCTTTGCTGAAACCTGTCTATTTGGGAGACCCTGCTGATATCTCAAATACTAGCAGTATAGCTTCTGGCATCACAGCATCAAACCACTGCAGGACAACAAAAGGGTGCTGGTTGGGCTTTATAGAAACTGAATATTGTCCTGTTGCTTACTGGTTCTGCTTGAAAAATATTTAGGAATATCTCAGAAAATCAATACATAAAACTTGGAGAAAATCAATGAGACATACTAGAAACAAACAAACAAAAAAAGATTTTCTAAAAGAAAGAAAGCAGGGGAACTTACAAGTCTTTCGACTACTTCAGTTATTACCAGTGCATTGCCTACATTAATTCTTACAACACTTTCACTTGTTATTTTCTTTGATGCTATAACATGAGAACACAAAGGCTCAGATGGCTTGAGAAACTTGCTGAAGTTCACATAACAATTACGTCTTAACCTGCAACTTGAACCAAAGTTTCTGACTCTAACCTCTGGGTTGCTTTCACTCCACCACCGTATTTCAAAGGGACTTCCAAAAAATGCTAACCCAGTCAAATGCTAAGGGAAAGAAAAACAAGAGGAAGAGAGGTAGCTTTAATGATTTAAATGACTTTGGAAATTGATTCATATTAATAGTATATCCCTGTGATGAGACAATCCTACCTGGTCTTCTCATGCTTCTGCACAGTCCGTGTCTTCAAAGAAAAATAATATATAGTCAATCTAAGAATGTTTGTATGAGGAGACATTCTAAAATAACAAAGCAGAAATGCTGTTTTCCTCTCCCTGGAGGGATCTGCTTATATTCTAGGGTAATAAAGAAAATGTCTACCTCCGTAGGGAAGGGAAGGACAGCAGGATTGGTTGCAGTCTTCTTATAAAATGGGACTTTCCTAAGCTCAGCGGTCCCCTGACACGGTGCTGACTCTTGTGTGTATCGCTGGGACTGGGGGAGGTGGAGGTAATTGATGAAATATGAAGTTTATGCCATCTGCTATGATGAGAGTAAAAAACTGTGTAAATTCGCTTGAGATCATGGTCTCCTTACTGGTCAAATCTACGGAAGTATCAAAGCTAACCTACCAACTTCCTACCACGCTGCTTAGTTTTAAGGACTGCTTTCCTACCTGACAGTCCTCCTCCTAGTAATGCACAATTCAAAGTTCCTAAGAAGTCTTCTAGTAAAGCACATTTATTTTTTATGTATTTAATATTTTATTGTACTTGAAGTGAAAGTTTACAATCCAAGTCAATTTGTCATACAAAAACTTACACATCCACTGCTGTGTACCTCTAACTGCTCTCCCCACCCTGTGACAGCATACTCCTCCTTTCCACCCTGTATTTCCTGTATCTGTTCAGCTAGTTCCTGTGCCCCTCTGCCCTCTCGTCTTGCCTCTGGACAGGAGCTTCCCAGTTAGCCTCCTGTATCTACTTAAGCCAAGAAGCACACTCTTACCCAGTATCATATTATGTCTTAAAGTCCAGCCCAGTCTTTGTCTGGAGAGTTGGCTTCAAGAATGGTTTTAGTTCTGGGCCAACAGAGAGTCCAGGGGCCGTGTCTTCCAGGAACCCTCCAGTCTGCTGGACTGTCAAGTCTAGTCTGTTTAATAGAGCTCAAGTTCTGCAACTTATTTAAGAAAGTATAGTTAATTTCATTTTAGCAATTGTAGCTTCTTATCCTCTGTTGTACACTGACACGCAGTGCAGCATTGCAGGGGCAGAAAGGCAGGGGCAGACCCAGTTTAGATTCTCAGAAACACCATCATGTTGGTTGCTACTTTCCCAGTTCCCTGGTCTCATTTGAAGTTTGATCCTCCCCTTTGCAAGCACAGACAGAAGCCAAGAGGCAGATCCCACGCCTCCTCTGAGTCACTGCTTTTGTTTGCTTTTCCAGTACCAGCTACCACCCTAGTTTTAATTGCATGGCTTAGCACGTTCTTCAAGTAAGGATAGTTTCGCAACAATAGGGAATTTCCCCTCTGAAATGACAGTTTTGGAGAAAGCTCTAAACAACAGATAAAGAATTCATGGGGATGTGTATATTCTTCTACATCTTTTCTTTTGCTTCCTCTAATTGCTGTGCAGTACTATCTTCTACAGGAGAATCTTGACTTTCTTCTCTCTCATATTGCATTCCTCTGTAAAATTCTACAAACAGCTCAGATACTGAAAAACTATGATGTGAATTCTTTCCAGAGCCATGTCGGGAATTCTGCAAGATAACCTAGCAAGTAATTAAAAGAATTCAGCTGGAAATGTACACTGGGAAAATAAATCAGAAGATAGCATTAAATGTTTCCCAAGAAATATAAAAGAAGCCAGGATACAGAAAATGATAAACAAAACTTTCAGGGCTGACTCAATAAGTAGCTTGTAAAATAGTCATGAGCTTCCCTCTAACACTCAGCAGGCTGCCAACAACCAGACCGACAAATCGAACAATTAGATTCTGTGAGGCATCCTCGGAGGAGATCTGATCTGTAAAGTGACATTCCGAGTGGAGCTTTAGCCATTGTCTGAATAGAACGGATACTGGCAGGTCATAGGAGTTTAATTCTGACCTGGAAAAACAATGGAATGAACTCTGTGAAATGTATTCCTTTACCGAGCATTTATGACGTGCCTGATGTGTTCTAGGGCTATAGTAATGAAAGACAGAATTTCTCAAAATCTAGAAGAAGAAACAGAGAAGAAAAACAGTTAATAAATAGAGTTTGGTAAGGTTTATGAAAGTGGTATATGTGTGCTGCTTACAAAATCAGGAAGAAGGAAAACATCCAGGTGTAGGGTGTCTGATGGGGCTGAAGTCTGGATTAGTAGACAGTTCCCAGGTTAAACAAACAAACAGAGTATAGAGGTTCTAGGAAGATGCAGGGGTGAGTTCATGAGCATCAGGGTATGAAAGGGTGGATGCTTTTAGACGTACTACAGGCTAATCTGGTTGAAGGTGAAATCCTGGGAGCAACGACTGAGAAATGAATCTGGAGAGTGAGAAGAGTCAAAACCTTTTTATGTCATTCTAAGAAACCTGGAGTTGATCTTGACAGTAAAAAAACAAACAAACAAAAAAAAGTCCACTGACAAGCTATAAAGCACTGGAAGCCAACCACAGCTGTCACTTTCTTTTCTCTTTTGCTTATACAACCTGCAGGGGGCAAAAACACTGGGTAACTGGATGTCCAATTCATGATAACTGGTTAAAATACTTTTTTGGATACAATCGTTCTGCATCCTGATATAATTAACATTTTTCTCATGATTTACGTTTTCAGAAGTAAAGACAATAGTTTTCATGTTTAAAGATACTTATATTCTTAAATAGTTAATGAAAGACAACTACATGGCCAGTTACATCTGATGCTGTTTCAATCAGGAAAGAGAATCCTGAAAATCAAAGAAAGGCTCATGTCTAATTAGCTCATTTCTCAGCAGCAATGGTGATCGGAAAGGGAAAATTGGCAGTCTTGGGCAACCGAATGAATTACAGCCACATTTGACTACGGCAGCCCTGGAAACTGCTTTCTTCATCCTCTTTCTCCTCCTCTGTATTATTCTTTCAAGTGATCTCATCATTGCCAGTCTCTGACAAGATCCTGGATCCTGGCTACTGTTAGAGTCCAGGCTATTCTTTCCTTTATGTTGTCTGTATAGACCTGGATCTTGTGCAGAGAATGAGAAAAAAAAAAAATTCAATTTGGAGCACTCCACAGGGCCTATCAAATACTAAAAACCATGCTTCAGGAGAATCAAAAGCGTGCTTTTCTATGCAACTTTTTTGGTAAACACTATTTAAATGGTTACTTGGGTGCCTTAAGCTACATCACTAAATGGCATTACAGTAAACATCAAAAAACAGACAGACAGTTCATTTAATCTAAAGAGCTGTATATGTTTATATTATTTCTATGGCAGTATTCAACATATCTCACCATGGTTTACATTTCCCTGCAATTGCTGGCCTCTTAAATTGCTATTTTTTTTAAACATGTTTCTATTACTTTCTGATTTCTTTCTAGCTGAGTTATTCTGATTAAAAAAGATAGTTTTGATCTGAATTTAAACAGCATGAAGATTCATCTATACAATTAAAAACTTAAATTTATGCTTAAAGACGATTGAAAGTTTTTTTTTCAGACTTGTAGAGCATCAAATTTCTTCTTGTTAATAGCATTGCTAAAATTTGTCACCCAACTGATGTTTATGGGATCAGCAAATTAAAGAGCTGACATTTCTATTTATGCTGAAAGGATTATTTAACTAATGATGTTGGTACCCAGTAAAGCCAGTGATGCATCAAAATTGCAACAGCAACAACAACAATCCTTACAAGATGAGTTCATTGTGTTAAAAGTGTATTTTTGTCACAGGTAATATTTTGAAGTGTTGAGAAAAGAAGTAGTAGTTAAATAAACCAATTCGATTTAGTACAAAAGTATCTCAAATTTACGCCTATCAATATATCTTTGCTTAAACTTGCCATTTAAAGATATAATTCTAGAGAAAACTTTATTTATATTAAATACAACAAGAACATTGGGGAAAAACTCCTGTCTGCTGTGATCTTGAGGATCTATACTTTTTATATGCTGTAATATAACAAATATGCTGTCTAGACTGTTAGAAGTCTTTCAGATGAACATGTTTTCAAACGACTTGTCTATATTGGGTCAACTATGTCAATCTGGAAATCACCATCTCTCCGTATTCTATTCAGAAGGGTAATGATCTGTAACCTAACAACCTGGCATGTTATCTTTGTTTTTCCTTTTGATTTCTATTATTTCAAAGCTAGCTAACCTTTGACCATCATCACCTTTCTAAAATGATGCTTTATAGCTTTGATCGATTTCCACCGTCTAATAATTCTTGATGCTGCAAGAAAATTGTACGTGTGTAATGGGAGTATGTAAATAAATTTGATGTCACTATATTTTTGATGGCTTCACTCAGTGTTTTGATGGGAAATTTCTGAACAAAGACTGTCTAAATATGATTCTGAAACATTCCAAAGAGGCTTATCAGTTGAGTCACTTATCTGCTAATGGTCATTAATCTCCTTATTCTTTGTTGTTTCGTTCATTACGCCACCACTATGTGAATAATGAGGCACTGCTAAGGGGTGACCATAATAATACCTTTTGGAAGATGGTAGTACATGGGATGTTCTCCAGGATCCTTCCACTAGTCAAAAAAAAATCTCAGACTAGTCAAAACAAACATTTTTTTTTTACATTTCTAAGCTTTCAAAAGAGAAAAAAAATCCTCCAATAACTTTAATGTGCCCTAAACCATAAAAATTAACAAAAATCCAAAAATTAAGAGGTAAGCAATTAAGAAATCTCCTTTCACTTTGTGACATTTATTGCTGTCAGTGATAAGATGAGAAGTTAAACTGAAAACCAAAACCAAATCAAACCCACTGCTGTCAAGTCGATTCCGACTCCTAGTGACCTTATAGGATGGAGTAGAACTGCCCTATAGAGGTTCCAAAGGCGTCTGGTGGATGTAAACTGCCAACCTTTTGGTTTGCAGCTGTAGCACTGAAGTCTCAGTTTTACCTCCCTCAGAAAGTGGAAGGGAAACCTGAGACCTCACTGTATTTTAAAATCAAAACTGTGCTTTCCCTTTGGTCATCCTACTTACAAGAGTTTACTTTATATTTAAACAGCAAATAGGCATTAAACCAAGGCATAATGCTTGCGAGTCTGTAAAACAGAGGAGAGGACACATAGCTTATAAAGACGGAAACATTTCATTTATAAGGCATGAGATTGGCCTTGAATGACAATGCCATTCTTCAGTTCTGGAGTTCTTTTGTATAGCCTTAGGCCTGCCTACAGAATTTGTACTGTTTTTCTTTCATCTGTAGGTCACTTTTTCAAAGACAATAATCAGAATTTCCTGCAACTATTCACATATTAAAAAAATCAGAAAAAAAAAATTTATGTGTCAACTGTGTCTCCTTGATAGCCTTTAGCAAGAAATAGTTATAAAATCAAATGAAAAAATATACCCACAAGGGTGGAAGATGTTTTAGTGTCAAAAACACCAAGGAAATTTGGATATCAGTGTTGTGTTTAGTTTTTGCAGTAGGCTAAACACTTATCATGGCCAGTATGTGTCATTCTTCAGTGCTAATTCATTTAGACTACGCTGAGAAAAATCTCCATGACTGGTGATACTGAAAGAACACCTAATTCTTAAACTTTTGTCAGAGAATTGGCTCTAAATGTCCTGTGTGTTAACCAAGTGGAAGCTGACAAAATGCTACATCTTGAAATCGTTCCAGTGAGGATACTGGTTGCACAAGACATCCATCTCCACTGAAGAGTCAGTTCTTCCTCGGCAGCACTGGTCCTCACAGCTAAGCTACCTGAATACCCACCATCCTTTCGGGTGTCAGGTTCATCCACTGCTTCCTGACTCAGCAGCCGGAGTCACGCCAGACAGTCCATCCCCGTAAAAAGAAATAACTTGATAAAGACATAGACAAATGTGTAGTGGTTCCTCATAGAAGGCAATAGATTTTATGGAAGCTAGAGCTTCAGTATAGAAAAGAAGTAATTATTTCTTAAAGGATCTCACTTTTCAGTAATAGCATCCAGATGTCAGCAGAGAACAGCAAGCTGCATCATTGTACAGGTGCAAATCAGCTTGTTTAATGCCACTTAACCTTCTGCACTGAACGGGAAAGTAGAACATGTGATTTTCTAAGAATGCATATTTTCACAATTATGCATAATCTGATTTAAGGTTTGGAAAATATTACGATTTCTGACTTTTAAAAGATAATGTATGTATCATGATCTGGGCATATGGGAAACACTTAATAAATATGTGTGAATTTTTTCCCCCCCAAGGAAGTAGATTTCTTCTTGTAACACCTTTCAGCCTCAGGACTGCAAAACAGAGTTAAGAACAGATGTGAAGTAGCATTAATTACTGAAGAAAGCCATTCATTCTAGAGTCTAAACAATGTTCCTGGGGACATTTTTTTTTTCTTAATTCTTCCGTTATACCAAGGTGACCCTAATATCCTTTGATAGGATTTTGATATAATTCTATAATAATATATTATATATTAATAGGATTAATATTATTATTAATTTTGTTATATTAATTATAATCATATCAATTATATCAATTAATTGTATTAATTTTAATATCATTAATAGGATTATTAATAGAATATAATAATTCTATATCCTTTGATAGGATATAAAATTATCCACAGTGTAAAACCCTGGTGATATAGTAGTTAAATGCTACTGGTACAGCTCTTAACCAAAAAGTCTGCAGTTCAAATCCAGCAGGTGCTCCTTGGGAACTCTATGGAGCTACTCTTTCCTATAGGGCCACTATGAGTCAGAATTGACTTGACAGCAGTGGGTTTGGTTTTTTTTGATAGTTTAAGAACGAAAAACAAACCCGACTGTTAGCTTCTGGTTGATTCTGACTCATAGCAGCCCTATGAGTCAAAGTAGAGCTGCCTCATGGGGTTTTCAAGGAGTAGCTGGTGGATTCCAAACACTGACCTTTAGGTTAGCAGCTGAGCTCTGAACCACTGCACCACCAGTGTTTCTTACAGTAAAGGCACATTAAACTATTTTTATAGTGTGTTGCCTCCAATCTCTGTCTCCTCTATTCTCCTTAAAAAAAAAAAAAAAAAAAAAAAAAGTGTGTGTTTGATTTAGTTTGACCTTTATAAGAGAAAGATGCACAGACCATGCTGGTAAGCAAATATGTCATCCTTATTCACACCATGGGGAGTCTCTTCATAAACATTGTGCTATGTGGACTAGTTTTCCATACCTCAATGTACCTTTTCTTATGGCTACCACCTCATGTCCCTCTTCCAGCCAAAACGAGTGCTAATATATTGACTCAATCTAATTTTAAGAGGCAGTGTTGATTAGAGCCTTTTGACCATCTTGTAATGGCTAACCATTGATTTCTCTCCCTAGTAAATTATTTTAGCTCTCATTAAGCTAGATGCTAAGGTGCTGTAACCAGGTTCATCTGACCCAATGGCCTTTCTATTTGTGTCATCATTAGCTGGATGTGAGATAATTCCCAAATAATGTGATTTGATTAACACTTCCAAGAAGTGTTGCTTTTGTGGTCTATCACAGTTTAGAACTTTTGAGGATCAAAATGTGACTTTGAGATGACAAGCTTCTTAAACTACCTAGGCCTCCATTTTCTCATCTATAAAACTGGAAAAGTGATACCTATGTCATGGATTTCTAGTGACAACTAGAATATGTTGCAAAAGAAGTCAGACATACTGTATGATTCAGATTATATGGCAGTCTAGAAAAGGAGAATAATTAGGTAGAAATCAGATCAGTGTCTGCCAGAAACTGGTAGAGGCAACAGCAGACTATCTCGAAAGAAACATAAGGGAAATTCTGGGACTGATAGACTTGTTATCTGTTTCAGTTATAACGATGATGCACAGCTATACATATTTATCAAAACTCATCGTGGACTTTATTTAAAATATAATTCAATAAATCTGACTTTCAGAAAAGTGAATATGTGTAATGAGCTTTGCACATCATGCAGAATCAATAAACATTTGTTCTTTTTATACTCACACCCCAAAGAAGCAAAGCATAACAAGTACTTAAATTAATGTCCTTTATCTTCCAATGTATAATTGGAAACCAAAGCAAGCATTTTTCATTTGTAATGCATTCTCCAAGCCTTTGAATTCTCATGAAGAAGCAATGCAGATGCATGTTGTGACTTTAGGAAACTGAACTTTGTGACTTTAGGAAACTAAGATCTCTTGAAAATCATTGCAAAAGCCTAGAGCTGAAGTACACAGAAACCCACTGTGGTCAGCTCAGAGAGAGATTTATGTAGATACAACCCTTATTCTGTATTACATACACTTTAAATGGTCATCTGTTAGTGGACAGAAACCATCAACTAGAAAGTGAACTCAAGCAATTCAATAGCTAAGAAGGATCAAGTATTTGTATTCATTCATTCGATACAACCCACTGGGAGTCATATTCTGTGGAAAGAGCTAGAGATCCAGAGATAAATGAGTAGAACTGTTGTCCTCAAGGAGCTCCTGCATTATAGTAATGGAGATACATGTAAGCGGCCACTGAAACTCCACCACGAGTATGAACAAGTCGTAGGCCAGCACCACTCTTCACAGCATCCACCCACACATGCATTGCACTCTCAGCCTGTTCTTAACAGCAGTGGAGCTTTGGGGGCTTGGTTTTGCTGACCGTATTTGTTAAAGATCTATAGATTTGGACCTTTGACAGTAAAAAAGAAAAGTAATTAACCCCGAAAAGTAGTTTTGTCTATTAAAGAAATAGAATAAAAAACAAGAGTTTTTGGAGTACAATCATGTGTAATTTAATGTTCACAGCACATAGTGTGAAATACAGTGCTTGATTTGAA
Organism: Heterohyrax brucei; assembly: GCA_028571685.1. Lineage (NCBI taxonomy): Eukaryota > Metazoa > Chordata > Mammalia > Hyracoidea > Procaviidae > Heterohyrax > Heterohyrax brucei. The sequence goes on along the minus strand of CM053146.1, from coordinate 28,668,068 downwards.
CATTGTGCAAACAGGATTATGAGTGGTTCTGTTCCTAATTCTGTTTTTCAGTAGAACTTCACACAAGCTGGAAGCTAGCAGCAGTTCGTATCTAACTTCAGTTAGTCAAAGGTTTGGCTTAGTATACCCTACATAGTGTACTTTTTTACTCATAGAAACATTAAAGAGACCTTTCCAGACAAGTTAAAGCATCTTTGACATAATAGTATAGTGACAACAATAATTCATGGATGCACGTTGCAGAATAATATCCTTTGTTATTGTGAAATTTTCAGTATAATAGGCTTCATGACGATTGGTTTGTAGCTACAGTTTTTATGTAAACCAGACATGCATCACCTGGAGACCATGGACATATATGCAGTTGACATTGGCAGAACAGACGTTATACAGTATATGACTACACTGGTATCGTCATAAAATTTGAAGGAAAACAAAGCGTCAGACCAATTTTAGAAGAAAATTTCTAGTTTGTGTAACTAGTAAGGCTAGACTCAAGTAGGTATCAAGCTTAGAAATGCCCTAGAGACATACCCAGCAAGTCAAGGATCAGCATTTCCCACATCTGGGCATTATGACAATCCCTGCTTTTTCTTATCATACCCTATGTAATTGTATATAAGCTTTGTTTGAACTGGCTGGATTTCAGCCTGAAAGAAAGTTTTAGCAGGCTAGGGAGACCTAGTAAGTGTTCATTCTCTAAGTAATGCTAGCATCAACTATTATTAGCACTCATTCCTTCTGAGTATTTCGTTGCAGTAATAAGGTGAATCCAGAAAACAAGATACATTTCCAACAATGAGAAGCCCAGTGTTCTTTTTTCAACCTTTCGAAGCACAGTCAAACTGCATGGCCTTAATTTAACACTGTTCAAAAATGCTAGTTGGTGCCTCGAATTCATTATACATTATACATTATACACTAGGCTATAGCAGTACAGAGAAAGAAGCCATCACGGCCCTCAAACATTACTCAGTATTATATGTGTGGGCAAAAGTTGTGACAGTTTACTACCATAAAAATTATAGATTTGGAAACCCCTTAGGACTGTTACACCCTATCCTACAGGGTCACTATCAGTCAAAATTGAGTAGACAGCAACTGTCTTCCTGGTGGCATATCGGTTACAAGCTAGGTGCTAGTGGAAAAATGGACATTAGGAACCCACCAGCTACCCTGTGAGGGGAGAAGAAAAAACCTTGGTGATCTGATCTCATTACGATTTCACCCCAGAAATCGTGAGATAATTCTAGTCTATTCCATGGAGTCACTATAAATCACAATCAACTCCATGGCATCAGAGACATATAAATAAATAAATGTTTGGACATGGTAATAAATGCAAAAAGGCACAACACACTGCATCAGAGGTGAAGCAAGTTCATTGTGACTGGATTCAAGAAGCAGGAGAAAATGAGAGCAAGGGGATAAGGGATCAGGGATGTCTTCCCAGAGGAGGTGGCAAATGAGATAAAGTTTGAAGACAGGACAGGGAAGCCAGTTTTTTTTTTTTTCAGATGGCACAGTGGTTAAAGTGCTTGGTTGCTCCTTGAGAAAAAGAGGTGGCAGTCTACTTCCATAAAGATCTACAGAGTTTGAAATTCTATGGGGCAGTTCTAACCCTCTTTCTAGAGACCAACGCTTGCTGTGAGTTAGAAGTGACTCACTGGCAGTCGGTTGGTTTTGGTGTAAGGAGAGATCCACCACCTTTCTGCCAGCCTTTCCTTCTGTGGTGGTTTAACCATTGCTGTAGTGCTGGAAACTGTGCCATCAGTATTTCAAGATCAACACCCACGACAGACAGGATTCAACAGAGTTTTCAGACTAAGACAGACTAGGAAGAAAGGCTTGGTGATCTACTTCTAAAACTTAGTAAAAACCTATGGACCATGGTATCACAAGATGGGGTGCAGAGGATATGGAATACACCAGGTGACACTGGTCAGAGGGGATGACACCAACATTACTGCCTAAAGGAGTCTTATGTAGTGTTTTAGCAGAAATCTATTATTTTTTACTAAAATTAGCCCTGCAGTTAGCTTTACTAAAAAAAAAAATTTTGTAAGCCCAGCTTATATGTATCAATATAGCTGCAAGGCTAAAACTCTGCTAATTTATTTTTGAAATTTCTAATGTACTGCAGTTGGAGATGTCATGATTATGCAATTACAGTGAGGCTTCTGTACAGATTGCAAGCATATACTACTGTTTCTGTTGCTGAAAGGGATTTTATAGTCATTGTGTCAAATTTTCTATTTTAGATATTATATTGTGGTAATTAGTATTTGTGAACCTGTATCAACAGCCTTTTTGAAAATGAGAAAGTAATTAAAGGAAAAGGAGAGAAATAAAAAAAAAAAATCTGTTCAGTTACTAGTAATGTTGTTAACTAATAATGTTGTAATTCAATGTAGCAATGCTTTACAAAACAATTTTATTCTCAGTATTCATATAATCTAAGAAATATTACACTTAAGCAATGTACAATTATATTTATCACGTATTCTATAATTAAAAGACAATGAATATTACTAAGGATTCTGTGTGGTCTGTGTGGTTCACGGGTGGGTAACACTGTGAGTTGCTACATTGGTGACACCAGCCTTAGTGACACCAATGCCTATGGACCGCAACAGAATGTCATTTGACTCACTTGCTTTGGACAAGTCTTCAGAACGGATCAGCCACTAAAGGACGACATCACTTTTGTTGAAGTAGAAGGCCCCTGAGGTTGTGGGAGACTCTGAATGAGATGAGTTAGGACAATAGATGCAATGATGGATTCACACATACTGAAAATTGTGAGGACGATCCAGGTTCAGACAGCATTTCATTCCGTTGTGTAAAAAGTTGCCATGAATTGCAGTCAATCTAATAGCTGCTAACAACAGCCAAGGCATCAGTTTTCAGTGAGACATGTGAGAGCCTGACCTCAATGGGACTTCACTGTTTTTGCAGGTCTCACAAGTTTTCTGCCTTGGACAGGGTTCAGTCTTACCACTTTTTTAAATTGCTTCTTTTAGTGGGGAATATTTGGATTTTCCTTCTCTGACAGGCTTATGCCCTACATATTACAGTTTTCACAGGTTTTTTTGTAAATACTTACACAAAGTACAGGAAATAAAATTAGACATAGACACCACTTGAATGCTGCCGAGTTGATCTAGTTACAGGAGCAACTACAGAAAACACAAAAGAAATCTTGCGTGATCTGACGCCTGCCTACCTCTCTTTTTCGATAGCTTCTCTCCTTACACCGTGGTAAATAACCATTCCATGGAGTGTCACACATCTGTATCTTGGAGCACAGTGTTCCTTCTGCTTGAATGACTTGCTAATCTCCTGTTTCTCTACTATTTTTAAGGCCCATTACAAAAAAAAAAAAAAAAGAAATGAAAAAATAGACAATGCTTATTGTTTATATGGAGGAATAATAACAACAAAATAATTATACTTATCCTTAAAGTTCCAGAGTTTCAACTATTTTGTCAAAGAAATTTTCCCCATTTTTCATCCACCAAAATATTGCTTATTCCTTCCATTATGATTTCTCTGTTTCTAGTACTATCACTCAATATTATATATACGCAGGTGGAAGTCGTAGCTGTCTACTACCACAAGGATTGCAGCTTCGGAAGCCCCATGGGACAGTTACACAGCGTCCTGTATGGTCGCTATCAGTCAAACTCGACTAGACAGCAACCAGTTTCCTGGTGCTGCAGTGTTTAAGAGCTCAGCTGCTAATGGAAAGACTGATGGTTGGAAACTACCAGCTGCTCTGTGGGGGAAAAAAAAAGGGAAACTTGGCCCGATCACATGAAAGTTTCAGCCTAGAAATACTGTGAAGTAATTCTATTTTGTCTCATAGAGTCACTGTGTATCAGAATTGACTCCATGGCAATGAGCTTGGTTTTTTGCATTTTTATCTCACTTACCAAGCCATGAACTCCTTGGGAATTGTTCCTGAGCCTGAATTAACACATGGAGCTGGTTTGTATAACCTTGGGAGAGCAGATAGTCAACACACAAAAATTTTGTCACTCATTTGTCAAATCTTTAGGAGTTTAAAATCATGGTACACCATGGAACCTGGCAAACACTGCAAGTCAAAACATTCTCCCCTAAAAGTTTCAGTTTACCAGCACATCAATGACTGCTTTTTCTATGTCTTGCCCGTTACCTTGCACACAGGAAGTGATCCAAAAATTTGCTTGCTAAATAAAGTAAATGGTATCTTTGCAAGTATTAAGACTGTCCTTTCCTTGGAAGCAAAGAGAATGTTCTTTCTGAGAATGGTTTAGTTTTGTTATTGGTTACAGTATTCTTTTATGTTTTGTAATGAGCCTTAGAAATAGAATAGAAAAGAAGGAGAAAGCCAACAAGTTATGTTCAAGTTCTATAAATCTATGGCCTAGACTACACACTGTCTGTCCTGTATTGTAAAGAACGGCTTCCCTTTCTACTCCTACTCCCTTTGGACCTCCCCTTGAGTTTTTCATTCTACAACTCATGACTCTTAGAAAAAAGTCATCAACACACATTTCAGTGTAATGAAGTTTTGCAGTCTTTTTTCCCCTAGTATTGCATCTGAAGACATTGCATCAAGTTATACTTCTTCTACAACATTTTTGAGAATGTTGGAAACTGTCCCATTTAATGCTCTCATATGAAAATGCTTCTCAGTCATCAACAAAAGCAAAGAAAGGAGTCTAACCAGATGAAATGGGCTGGGAAGCAGCAGGCATTTCAGAAATGCTGAATACCTTATCCTGATACCCTTTATGATGGAGCTTGAGAAATAAATGTAAAATTGTGTTTCAATCCTCATCTCAAGCTGCTAACAGTAATAAATATGAAACCAAGAGCAGTAAATATTTAAACGACTACACATCGTAAATGCAGTGTAACGCCCTGGCTATACAGTAATGACATCATTAATGAGAAATCCTTTGAGCTGAAGTAACACAGTGTTTTATAATAAGTCCTCTGAAGTGACATATTCAGAGATCCATGTCCTTTAAGCAGACACACTCACCACCACAACTTGTGAAAGACTCTGTTTAAATAATAACATGGTGGTCAGCAAAGCATGGATTCCAGTGTCAAAAATCTAAAGATCTGAATTTTAATATCTCCTGTGTTGTATTAGTTACATAACATTTTTTGGAATTTGGTTTCAACACCTTTAAAATGTGAACAATAATGTCTATTCTGTACATGTCTAAGATACCGTGAGATAATTAAATACACTGAATATTCTCTCTCCCATTGCCACCAAGTCCATACTCACGGCAAAGCCTTGCATATTAAAATTAAACTATGTTCCGTATGATTGTCAATGAGTGATTCTTTTGGAAGTAGAATAACAGGTCTTTCTTCTGAGGTGCCTCTGTGGGGACTTGAAACGTTAGTCCTCCAGTTAGCAGCTAAGTGTGTCAACCATTTGCACCATCAGTGGAATCCCAATTCACCATTGTGAACTAAATTTGACCTTATGCTCCATTTGATTCTGTAGCCTGTTGATGACATTCCATGACTAGAATAACATTCCCTTCCCATGTGTGACATTATCAATTCTCCAAACCACATCAAAACCATATGAAGACACTATGACAGGCCCCAGTACTGTTATTTCATCAACTGAGGTTTAGCCATTCACATTCAGCCACCACTGATTAAATTATGTCTCCCCGCCCCCCCATTGCACCTTGTACGTGCTCACACTTACATCTACAGATAGTAGCCCTTTTGAAAATAGGCATTTCTTAGTTATGTCAAGGAAGTTATATCCGTACAGGGTGTGTCTAAGCCAATTGTTTTTTGAGATATAAAAGAGCAGACCAAGCACAGATACGTGTAGACAGATGTCACGCCACACAAAGATTGCCAAGGAACTGAGAAAGAGAAGCTAAAAAGAGTCAAGGACCTACTCCCAGAGCCAAATACAACAGAAAACCTTCCCCCAGAGCTGGTGCCTTAAATTCCTTAAAATTGTTAAAGCATACCATTTCTGATTATTTCTGATATAGCAGCATTAGATAACTAAAATACTTGTTTTGTTGTTTACTTGACTTTTTATAAATCACCTAATTCTCCAAGAATTTTAAAACTGCTTTCTCATAAGAATAACATGTGAAAAAGAAAAATGAAGTGAGGATGATTGGAGTTCTTAACTCACTGCACTATTGTGAGGATCAAGTGAGATAATGCAGATGGCACTATTGCGATCATGTAAGGTAATTGTTGCTATGCAACTCCATCAGCCATTACTCTAGCTTGGTTTTGAGGAAACAGGCAGTTACCAAATTATTGTTACTTTATTATTATTATTATTTTTTTTACACAAGGTCCCTTTGACGTGTAGGCTGTACTTATCTTGGAGAATTAGGTGATTTATAAAAAGTCAAAGTAAACAACAAAACAAGTACATGTCTAATACCAGAAATTTGAATCATTATTTTAATGCCTTGGGGTGCTGAAAGGAATTCAACTTCAAGGTATACTGAATGACAATATTAAGACAAACATTAGTTGTTGTCATTAAATGCATTTTTAATTTTCAGTGTGCGAATAACATCAATATAACAAACCTAAGTGCACATCAGGCATTAAATTATGTATCCATTTATTTAGATTTACATTCCTCATGAAAGATTCTTTGCTATTTGAAAGTTATTAGAAAATTAATTAAACTATATTCAAGGAAGATTTTATAAATGTTTACAAAATTGACTAGTTTATGTACTGACATGAAAAGAATCACATTAGTAGGCTACCTCATTAAATTACTTTAATAAATCTTCATTTCAAGCTATTATAAATGAGAATTAGGCAAATGACGAGGATGGATATAGGAGACAATGTTTAAGTCAAGAACATTACTATCTTATTGAAAAGATTTTTCCGTTGAGTGTCATTCACCAGTTGTGATTAGAAAGGTGAAGGAGGTATTTACAAAGATACATAGGTGCCAAAATACAAGGGATACGGCTAACATTTTTGTTGTTGTTATTATTATTTGTTGTTATTACTCTTAGAATCTCACAAAGTTCTATTTTCATGGTGAAACCAAGCCAAATCCATGCTGTTGAGTCAATTCTGACTCATAGGGACCCTATAGAACAGAGTAGAAGTGCCCACAGAGTTTCCAAGGAGCTCCTGTCAGATTTGACTGCCAATTTTTGGGAGAACAGAAATAGCTCTTAACCAATGCGCCGCCAAAAACCTAAAACCCACTGCCATGGAGTGGATTCTGACTCATAAGAACCTTATAGGACAGAGTAGAATTGCCCCATAAAGTCTTGAAGGAGTGCCTGTCAGATCAGAACTGCCAGCATTTAGTTAGCAGACACAGCCCTTAATCACTATGCCAGCAGGATTTCCTATTTACATAGTAGTTATGGTGGAAAAGAAGTTGAATAAAATGAATGAATAATAAATGAATTATTATACATGAAAACTGCAAATCAACCTTTTTTCAGAGAGAACATAACAGTATCAAGAGACTTCACAGTGAAATCTCTCTATAAAGAGAGTTAAGAGGAAAATGCCTGTCTTCCTAAATTCTCCTTGTGATCATACCACCTTTTTCAAATTTCCCATAGGAAAGGTTAGAAAAGTTCACAAAAAAAAGGTTGTTTTAGCTGTGCATCTCCAAATGTTTGAATATTTCCAAACGAATGAAGTATCCTGTTAAAGAATGTCAGCCATTGATTATCAACAAATGGTAGAATTCGTGGCTTAACATTCATACATTTATAAATTTGTTTTTCGTGCAAGGTACAAACCCACAACCTGTTTATTAAACAAGGTGCAGATATAAAAAAATATTCATTGATAATTTAGAAGCAAGGATACAGAGGTACATATTGTTTTTCTATCAAAAGGGGTGCTTAGATCAGCAGAGCTCAGCGTGCTGTGAACAACCCCAGTGAAACAAGCTCACTACAACTCAAGCAGAAAAAATTCCCCACACAGAAAAAGGGAGGCAAGGACTGTCTGAGTAAAGATGTCATAATGGGAATACCCTGATGGACAGCCACCTGTTCTTCCAAGGGGATTAACTCAGAACCTCAGAGTGACTTCTTGCTCAACTACTGAAAGGGAGAAGAAAAGTGCATTTTTCTGGTTTTTACAAGCATTTCTAAAATTTTACCCACTTTAGGTTTGTTACTGCTGGTGGTGGTAGCTCTTCTTTTGTTGACTAGTTTTTTAAACTAATTATTAAAAAGCTGTAGTTTTAGCATGTGTGGCCTCTGAAGTCAACGTTCCACTAGCTTAGTGTTCAGCTCATGATAAAACAGAGATTTCCTTATACTCCTGAAACCAATAAATCTCCCATTCTTTGCCGAGGGACTTGTGTACATGCTGCAATAGGCCTTCAGCATTCAGCCAGGGAGTAGATTGACAGCTGAGTCTTAGCCTTCGCTCCTCTCCTGGTTGCGGAGACTGATAAGCAGCCAGAGGTGAGAGCTTAGGGCTTTCTCAGGTCTCGAGCGTGTGCAGTCCTAGATCCACAATTACAGAGGCACAGGAATACCCTGAAGCTTTTCAAGCCTTTTCATTCTTCCAAAAGTACCTCATTCTTCAGCCTCATCTCTCAAGCTTGTTGGTTCCTTTATTGTTTGCCCAAATAGCTGTCCTTTGTGTCAGGCAAAAGAAATTAGAACGATTGCTTCTACGTGTTTTCTGCAACACCCTTAGAAATAGTCACCTTAGAACTAGGCATGTTCCCAGTCAGGAAGGATAAAGACAAGCATTTTGAGAAAATCTTCTAGGAAGTTACTACAGAGATCAAATAAGAATTCTTTGAAAATGAGGTTCATTCAGCTTCCTCGGGTACCAGTATGGGAATCTGGCCTGTTGTTTGCAAGGCTACTGCTGCAGGGAGGACTAGAGGAGTGTCCCTAGGGTAATTCGAGACACAATAAAGTTAGCACAGTTTAGCACAGTTTACCAAGACTTCTTCTGATTGCTGTAACCTCCCTTTGGTTACATTCCAGAGTTCTGAAAAAGTTGTTTTCTGATAGTTTTTGACAGGTGTTTTGTTGCTTTAATAGAAGGAAAGTTTTTGGAGTTTCTTACTCTATTTTATCTCATATATATGTGTTTTAGAGAACAAAGGATGAAGAAAATAATACACCTAAGTGCTGGTGACACAGTGATGAAACACTCGGCCCCTGAGAGGTTGGTTGTCAGTGCAAATCCACCAATCAGTCTGCAGAAAAAAGATGTGACAGCTGGCTTGCGTAAAGATTACAGCATAGAAAATCCTATTGTGTAGTGCTACTCTGTCTTATAAAATCTTTGAGTCGGAATCTACTTGATGACGAGTTTTTTAAGTACTGTTGCCCACATTTTTATGTCAAATATTCATATGAATTATGAGAATTATTAGTATCCTGTTTTCCGTTTCTCTTTTTAGATGAGAAGATGAAGACTCAGTGACAGCAAGTTACTTAAGATCACACAGTTAAGAAATGACTAAGTTTTAATTTGAATTAGGTCTGTGATACATATGTAATATATATATTATATATAAAATAAATTGACATATAATTATACATGTGTGATTTTATATATATATTTATTTATTTATTCCCCCACATGTCTTATCACTTTCTCATACTGTGCGGGTTTGTGTGTTATTACGATACTGAAAGCTGTATCACCAGTATTCAGATGTCAGCAGGGTCACCCTAGAGGACAGGTTTCAATTGAGCTTCTAGACCAAGCAGATAGGAAGAAGGACCTGGTAGTCTACCTCTGAAAAGAATTAACCAGTGAAAACACTGTGAAAAGCAGCAGTACGTTGGCATAGTGCCGGATGATGGGCTCCCCAGCTTGGAAGACACTCGAAAGACGACTGGGGAAGAGCCGCCTCCTGCAACTAGAGTCAATCTTAGTGACATAGATGGAGTCAAGCATTCAGGACCTTCGTTTGCTGATGTGGCCTGAATCAAAACACAATAAAATAGCTTCAAACACCCACTAATAGTCAGAATCTGGAATGTACAAGATATGAATCTAGGAAAGTGGAACTAGAAGGCATAAGCACCAACACCCTAGGTGTTAGTGAGCTGAGAGTAACCAGCACTGGCCACTTTCAGTCAGCCAATCACACTGATCTATTCGGCCAGGAACGACAACTTGAAGGGGAATGGTGTTGCCGTCATCATCAAAACGAACACTTCAAAACCTACCCTGCAATACAATGCTGTCAGTGATAGGATAATATCCATATGTTTACAAGGAAGACCAATTAATGTAACCATTATTCAAATTTACACACCAACCACTAAGGCCATGTGCGAAGGCACTGAAGGTTTTTACCAGCTTCTGCAGTCTGAAATTGATCAAATTTGCAATTACAAGGCATTGATACATAGTTATTGGTGGCTGGAAACAAAATAGACCTGATGGCAGTGGGTTTGGTTTGGTTTGGTTTGGTTTGGTTTTAGAATGCAAAAGTTAGAAACAGAGAAGAAAGATTGGTAGTTGAAACATACGGTCTTAGTAATAGAAACGATACAGAGATCACATGACAGAGTTTTGCAAGACCATTGACTTCATTGCAAATGCCTTTTTTCACCAACGTAAATGGCGACTATACATGTGAACCTCACTGGATGGAATACACAGGAACTGATTATGCTCATGAAAAGAGACAATGGAAAAGCACAGTGTCTTCAGTCAGAACAAGGCCAGGTGACCACTGCAGGGTAGATCATCAACTGATCATACACAAATTCAAACTGAAACTGGAGAAAATTAGACCAAGTTCACAACAGCCAAAGTATGACCCTAAGTATGTGCCACCTGGGTTTACAGACCATCTCAAGAATAATTTGTTGTATTGAACAGCAATAACTGAAGACTAGATGAGTTGTGGAGTGACATCAAAGACATCATACATGAAAATAAGAGGTCATTAAAAAGATAGGAAAGAAAGAAAAAGCTAAATCAGATGTCAGAAGGGACCTTAAAACTTGGTCTTGAATATCCAGTATCTAATGCAAAAGGAAGAAATTCATATCACTTCTTTACTTCATCAGTAAAAAGACTTAGCAGATTTCAAAGGGTAACAAGAGAAGGCAAAGTGTTATAATGACATTTGCAAAGAACTAGAGATAGAAATCCAAAGGAAAGAACACACTGAATCTCTCAAGTGGAAAGAACTAAAGAAAAAATTCAAGCCTCAACATCAAAAGTGAAGGATTCTAAAGGGAAAAATATTAAATGACTCAGTAAGCATCAAAAAAATACAAAAGGATTGCTCATCCAAAGACTTTATTAATAGAATTAAAAGAACACCCACAGAATGGGAAAAAAATATTTGGCAATTCTATGTCAGACTGACGCCTGATCTCCATAATCTATAAGATACTACAAAATATCAAGAAGAAGAAGATAAACCATCCAATTAAGTGATGGGCAAAGGAGACGGACAGACACTTCACTAAAGAGGAGATCCAGGCAGCCAAAAAACACATGCAGACATGTTCACGATCTTTAGTTATTAAAGAAATTCAAATCAAGACAACAATGAGATACCATCTCACCCCAACAAGATTGGCCATGATCCAGAAAACACAAAACAACAAATGCTGGAGAGGCTGTGGAGAAAGTGGAACCCTCCTACACTGTTGGTGGGGTTGCAAAATGGTCCAGCCTCTTTGGAAGGCAACCTGACGCTTCCTTAAAAAACTGGATATTAATATACCATTTGACCCAGTAATTCCACTACTTGGAATATATCCTACAGATTTAAGGCCTTTCACACCAATGGACACATGCACCAGAATGTTTATCGCAGCACAGTCCACGATAGCAAAAAGATGGAATCAACCCAGATGCCCAACAATAGAAGAATGGATAGGTAAACTGTGGCACATATACTCAATGGAGCACTACACAATGATAAAGAATAACAATGATTCCAGGAAACATCTTCTAACCTGGTTTCAACTGGAAGACATTATGTTGAGTGAAAGTAGTCAGCGACAAAAGGACAAATACTGTATGAGACCTCTACGATAAGATCTCAAAAACAGACTTGTGTATAGAAGAAAAGACTCTTTGACAGCTGCAAGTGAAGGGAGGGAGGGAGGGTGAGGGGAAAGGGTTTAGTTTAGATAGTTACTAGAAATCTAGTTGGGAGAAAGCGGTGACAACACACATTAGGAACAAGAAAAACATTAAGTGGACTTCAGCATAACTTGAGTACTCCTTCCATCTTAACTCAGTACTGCAAGGATAGAGTAGCTGGGGCAGGGGGTGGGGGACCATGCTCTTAGGCGAATTCCAGGCCAATTGGCACAACTAGCGTTTTGCTAAGAGAGCTCTCTGCACCCCACACTGGTGAGTGGCGTCTGGGGTCTTAAAAGCTGCCAAGCTGCCATCCGAGGACACAGCAAATGGTCTCAACTCAACAGGAACGGATGCTCACTGAGGACCAAAATGACATGCGGTAAAGACAACCGAGAAGACGGAGAGAACCACAAGAGTGGACGCCTACATCGACTTGGGACCAGAAGAACCGGATGGTGCCCGGCCACCACCAGTGATAGCCACGATGGAGCTCACAGAGAGGAGTCTCACTGGCAACACAAGAATAAAGAGGTGCATCATGAGATCTCCACTAAAAGACCTCAGTTGATGGTGCAGTGGTTTTGGGGTTCCCCTGAGAGCATGGCCCCCTGCCCTGATGCTGCCCTTTCCCATAAATTATAACAAAAGTCCACTCTTTGGACAGGAATGGATTGGACTTGGCAATGCAGAGTGACCATATATTGGAGCACTTTAGGGTTCTATACATCTATAGGATATCATCTTGCTCACCTCTGGCTGGAGGAAGGGGAGTGGAAAGAGACTCTTGGGAGGATGAGACATGTATGGAGCAGAGAGGAACAGTGTGCTGTCACCGGACAGGGAGAGCAGTGGAAGCTGCATATAGGGGGACATGTAAATTTATATGTGAATGTACATTTTCACTCAGTTATGTTAAATAAAAATTAAAAAAAAAATACAAAAGGAATACACAAACTTTATACTAAAAAGAACTGGTTGACATTCCGTCATTTCAAGAGGTAGCATATGGTCAGGAACCAATGGTACTGAAAAAAAGAATTCTAAGCTGTACTGAAGGCACGGGTGAAAAACAAGCTTCCAAGAATTGATGGAATATCAATTGAGGTGTTTCAATAAACACATTGATTGCTGGAAGTACTCACTCATCCACGCCAAGAAATTTGGAGGACAGCTACCTGGTCAACCAATTAGAAGAGATCCATATTTGTTTGTATTCCCAAGAATGGTGATCCAGTTGAATACAGAGATTACCAAACAATATCATGTACAAGTAAAACTTTGCTAAAGATCATTCAAAAATGGCTGCAGCAGTATATTGACAGAAAACTGCCAGAAATTCGGCCTGGAGTCAGAACAGGACATGAAACCAGGGATATAATGCTGATGACAGAATAGGTCTTGGCTGAAAGCAGACTACCATAAAGATGCTTACTTGTGTTTTATTGCCTAGGCAAAGGTTTTTGACTGTATGGGTCATAACAAATTATGGACAACATTGCAGAAAATGGGAATTTCAGAACACTTAAATGTGCTCATGAGGAATCTGTACACGGATCAAGAGATAGTCATTCAAACAGAACAAGTATACACCGCATGGCTTAAAATCAGAAAAGGTGTGCATCAGGGTTGTGCCTTTTCACCATATACAGTCAATCTGTATGCCAAGCAAAGGTGATTCCAGAAGCTGAATTATATGAAGAAGAATGGGGCATCAGGACTAGAGGAAGATTCATTAACAACCTACATTATACAGATGACATAACTCTGCTTGCTGAAAGTGAAGAAGACTTGAAACACTTACTGAAGATCAAAGACCACAGCCTTCAGTGTGGATTACATCTCAGCGTTAAGGAAACAAAAATCCTCACAATTCAACCAATAAGCAACATCATGATAAATGGAGAGAAGATTAATGTTGTCAAGATTTCATTTTATCACAATCAATATTGATAGAAGCAGCGGTCAAGAAATCAAAAGATTCATTGCATTGGGAAAATCTGCTGCAAAAGACCTCCTTAAAGTGTTGAAACCAAAGATGTCACCTGAAGGACTAATGTGCACCTGATCCAAGTCACAGTATTTTCAGCTGCATCATATGCAGATGAAAGCTGGACAGCGAACAAGAGAAAGACAAGAGAAGAATTAATGCCTTTGAATTATGGTGTTGGAGAACAATACTGACTATAACACAGACTGCTGAAAGGACAAACAGATCTGTCTTAGAAAATGTCCAAGCAGAGTGCTCCTTAGAAGAAAGGATGGCCAGACTACATTTTACGTACTTCGGACATGTTGTCAAGGAGAGATCAGTCCCTGGAGAAAGGCATCATACTTGGTAAAGCAGAAGATTGGTGAAAGAGAGGAAGACTTTCAGGAATAAACACTGACCCAGTGGCTGCAACAATGAGTTCGAGCATCCCAGCAATTGTGGGCATGATGCGGGACAGGCAATGTTTCGTTCTGTTGTATATAGCTTCTCTATGTATGAGCCAGAGTCAACTTGAGGGCACCTAACAGCAACACAATATCACGTATGATATTATATATAGGGATGTATATTAATGTATACCAAAACCAAAAAACCAAATCCATTACTGTCTAGTCGATTCTGACTCACAGTAACCTTGTAGGACAGAGTAGAACTGCCTCATAGGTTTCCAAAGAAAAGATAGTAAACTTGAACTTCTGATCTCTTGGTTGGCAGTCAAGCTCTTAACCATTGCACACAAGGGTTCCACATACTAAGGTCTAATAAACCAATGCATTTTAAGGTATAATTTTATATAACATATTGTAACATATAATGTGCTATATTGTATTTAAAATTTACATATATAATTTTTAAACCATACCACGAATTATTACGTTTATATTTACATCTGCTTCTCTAGCAAAAATCCAGTGGAAAAGGGGGAGAGAATTCCATAGAACTAGAATATTGGTTTTACTGAATTTGTAGTGAACCATCTGAAAAATAAGAGCTATGTTGAATGCTTTTGTGGGGACAGAAAAATGCAATGGTCGATGTAGTTGTCACTGAAGCTAGTTTAACTTTACTTTCAGTGGAGTCCTGGTGGCACAGTGATTAAGAATTTGACACAATAAAACGGTTGGCTACTCCTTGGGAGTCTTATGGGGCAACTGTACTCCATCCTATGAGGTTGTTATGAGTTGGTATAGACTCTATGGCAACAGGTGTTTTTTGTTTGTTTGTTTGTTTTTGTTTTTAGTTTAACTTCCTTTTAAGTTTTATTGTCATATTTACATTTTAAAGTATTCAGAGCCATGGTAAATAGACTATGCAAAAGTCCGGAACTAAGTAGGAAAAACTAGAAGTAAATAAAGTAGGTAAAACAAACAAAAATAAACCTGTTGCCATGGAATCAATTCTGACTGCTTCAGAGGCTTTCCAAAAAGCACTTGATGGATTCAAACTGCCAGCCTTTTGTTTAGCAGCCAAACACTTAACTGGTACCAAGATTTTCAGTTAAATAGGTAACATCTATTTAAAAAGAAATCCATTGTCATGTAGTAAATTCCAACTCACAGCAACCTTACAGGACAAAGTAAAACTGTCCCGTAAGGTTTCTAAGAAGTGGCTGGAGAATTTGAACTGCCATTCATTTGGTTAGCAACTGTAACACTTAATCACTACACCAAGTAGTGGCTATAGTAACGTTTTATGTTAATTCCTTACTTAAATAAATGCCAATATAATCAAGATATCCTTAAGAATAATTTCAGCAGTTTCAAATTAGCTTGTTCCAGTAATTTACACAATTAAAACACACATGCCTCTTTAAGCCATAGCCCTCAAGTTGATTCCAACTCATAGAGACACTACAGGACAGAGTAGAACAGTGCCATAGAGTTTCCAAGGAGTACCTGGCAGGTTTGAACTGCCAACCTTTTGGTTAGCAGCCATAGTACTTAACCACTATGCCACTAGGATTTCCAAAACTCATATAGAGACATGGGAAGAACACAGGATGAGGAGCAGAAGATCTGAGTTTAAAAATTCTCCATAGCTTTCTGGCTTCAAAAATAGAACAGTAGGAGCTTGTCATTAGATGTCATTAAGTCAGTTTTTATTCATAGCAACTCCCTATTATCCATACCATTTAGTGTCCACACAATCATCAGCTGAGAGAGATTTAATAAAATCTGCTAATTCGAAAACATAAACCATTTCTTTTACAAAGGAAATTAAAATATTGATTAGAAATAAGAAGAATCCAAAAGAAAAATCACTTAAAAGTTCACCTAGTAAAGTTTCTTTCTTTAAATTAATACTGTGAATTCTCAACCCATATGCCCAGCAACAGATAATTGGATAAATGAACTATGATATATATAGTCAATGGAAAACTATGTAATGATAAAGAACAGTGACGATTTTAGGAAGTACTTCATAACCTCGTTTCAATTGGAAGACATTATGCCAAATTAAATCAGCCAGTGGCACAAGGACAAGTATCGCATGAGACCCCTACTATAAGGACTTAAAAGCAGACTGATGTATGGAAGAAAAGACTCTAATGGCTACAAGGGAGGGAAGGCAGGGAGGGAGAAGGCTGGTTATAGATCAGACAGTTGATAGAAATTTGGTTCGGTGAAAGCAGGGTCCAGGGACTATACTCTCAGGGGACGTTGAGGCCAGTTGGCGTAACTAGCCTGTTGCTAAGAGAGTCTTCTGCACACCATATTGGTGACTGGTATCTGACGTCTTACAAGCTAGTAAGCTGCCTTCTGAGGTACACCAAATGGTCCCAACTCAACTGGAACAGACGATCACTAAGGACAACAAAGACATGAGGGAAAAAGAGCCCAGAAGACAGCAGGACCCACGTGAGTGTGTGGTTGTATTACCACGGAGCAGAAGAACCAGATGGTGCCCAGCCGCCACCAAAGACAGCCGTGATGGGGCACACAATGTTGAGCTCCCAGGGCAACATGAGAAAAAGAGGAGTACACCTCAGGAACTCCATTAAAAGACCACGGTTGGTGGTCAGAAGGCCTGTAAAGTTCCCTGGGAGCACGGCCCCTAGATCTCCTGCTGCCTCTGACCAGAAATCATTACTGAAGTCAATTCCAAACAGGAATGGATTGGACTTGGGGATGCAAAGTGACCATATGGTGTGTGCACTTTATAGTTCTGTGCATCTATGGGATGCTGCCCTCCTGGCCTCTTATTAGAGGAGAAAGGAAAGAGTGGAGAAGAGGGCACAGAAGAGCGCTCAGTGGATATGATATGGATAGAATGGAAAGGAGGAGTGTGCTGTCACTGGGCAAGGAGAATGGAAGGAGCTGCAGATAGGTGGGCGCGCAAATTTAACTTGGATTGTATACTTTCAATCACAATAAAAAATAAAATAAATAAAATAAAACAACTAAAAATGTTGATTCTGATTCGCAGCGACCCTATAGGACAGAATAGAAGTGTTCCATTGAGTTGCCAAAGAGCACCTGGTAGATACGAACTGCTGACCTTTTGGTTAGCAGCTGTCACACTTACCCACTTTATCACCAAGGTTTCCAATAATGTACCATAAAAGCTAAATTAAAGCATCTAAAAGTAAATGAAATTTTAAAAGATATTTAATTCAGTTATTGGGAGCATAAAATTTCATCAAAGCTAAAATTGTAAGAACAGGATTAATAAAAAAGGAAGATACTTAAAGAGAAATCAGCTAAAAACCAGCGATAAACTACCAAAACAACAGAAAAGTAATTATTTCAGAGGTAATTTTTAAAGTTTGATTCATAGACAAACTGTAAGGGCAGTTATTATTTTTCTTAATTTATTTGATAAATACTAAGAACCGGAACTTCAGACTGGTTCTGTCCAGTTTTGACCCTTGCTGAAAATTTGCATTTCATCCCGAGACACTGAATCAGAATCTAGATTTTATGAAGATCCTCTTTCTTACAAGCCCTGCTAAGAACAGTGAGTTAAAACACAGTAAGATAACCAAACCTACAACCTACCCACTGCTGTCGAGTAGATTCCGACTCATAGCAACACTATAGGACAGAGTCGAGTTTCCAAGGAGCACCTGGAGGATTTGAACTGGCGACCTTATGGTTAGCAGCTGTAGCACTTAACCACTAGGGCACCAGGATTTCCACTAAATCCATAGATAAATAATATATGTATCTGGCAATTCTTTCTTACTATTTAAGATATTCTCTATCCTATCTCTCACTGTAGTTCCTGCTGTAGTGATGATCGTTATGGATTGAATTGTACTCTTAACATACGAGTTGGAATCTTTATCCCTTTACTAGCAGATGTAGCATCATTTGTAAATAAGCTTCTCCTTGTTATGTTAATGAGGTAATGTCAGTGAAGAACGATTACTTCAGCATTATAAGGAGCAGTGCAGACACAAGACAACCACAAACAGAGGAAGTAGATGCCATCTGAAGATCCTGGAGGAACCACAGCTATGAAAGCTAAGAGACAAAAATTGTCACCCACATCTAACATAATAAGAGTCTTCACCTAGGGCCAATTTCCTGATTTCAGAAATCTGAGAAAAGGAATGTAAGGAACTTAAAGCCACCTACTCATGGCACTAGGAATCTGTGACACTACTTGTGCAAAGACTTCCAGCTGTCACTTTCAGGGGAAAACTTGTACTGCCTGCCCTTGCCCGCTTGAGCCTCCTCCTGTCCCTCTGGATTTCCTCTCTGGAGTTTGAGGCTGCGGTGTGAGGGATATCAAGGAAACTTGAACAGCACTGGTACATGCACCACTCAGAGGTACAGAAGAGTTATGGCCTGTGCAATTATCCTTGACCAGTGGGAGTCAGGAGCTGATGTGGAAATTCTGAAATACGTTATACACAGCTTCATGGAATTTTTCTTAGGATGAAGAACTGCCTGAAGTAATGATCAACTTAAAAATAAACATTAATTTGGCCCTTTCCTGTCCTTTTTGACTTCTCCGTTATCATGGACTGAATTGTGTCCCCTGAAAAATGAGTGCAGCAATTTGACTACATCATGATTCCCAGTATTGTGTGACATTCCTATATATCATAAATCCTACCTCCGTTATGTTGATGAGGGGAACTGGGCAGCAGCTGTGTTGAGCAGCAGGACTCACTACACACTAAGTTCCTATTGTGCCTCGAGTCAATCTCTTGAGATATAAAAGGAAGGGAAGAAAGCAGAGAGTTGGGGACCTCATACCATCAAGAAGCAGTGCCAGGAGCAGAAAGTGTCCTTTGGACCCTGGATCTCTTCACCTCAGAAGCTCCTTGTCCAGGGGAAGATTGATGACTAGGACTTTCCTTCAGAGTCATCAGAGAAAGGCTTCCCCTGTAGCTGATGCCCTGAGTTTGGACTTGTAGCCTACTAGACTGTGACAGAATGAATTTCTCTGTGTTAAAACCATCCATTTGTGATATTTCTGTTAGAGTGGTACCAGACAAGCAAGACATTCATCTGTCACATTATTGATAAAAAAAAGTCAAGGTTCAAATCCTAGACAAGTTTTTTTAAACTCTTAAACTTTTAAACTTTTATCTCCTCTTAAACCTATCTAGTCTTCTGAATCCCTTCCAGTGACTTCTAGAGACCAATGCCTACCCCCTCTGATATGGGAAACCCTGGTAGCCTATAGGTTACGTGCTACAGCGGCCAACCACAAAAGGTCTGTAGTTTGAATGCACCAGGCACTTCTTGGGAACTCTATGAGGCAGTTGTACTCTGTCCTTTGGAGTTACTACAAAGTTGGAGACAACTCAGTGGCAATGATTTTTTTGGAGGGGAAGGTCTTCTGATATGATGCCAGTAGTGATAATTAATATCACCTTCTCAAATATCAAGTATATTTAATTGAAAAAATATCCCAGAGAGCACAAGCCTGATCCATAGGAATTCATGTCTAACGGCAGAATTCTAGGCACTTTCATTCCTGAAATCCTCCAGGACTTGCCTCAAATCCACAAACACAGTATGTAGGTGGCTGCTCAAGTGGTACCACACAGGTGCTTAACAATCTGTTTGTTATTGAAAATGGAGAGTAATTTTGGGTGGTTTCAAGCACATCTAAAGAACAACTTATGCCAAGCCAAAGAACAACTTATAAAATGTCATATTTTAGAATAAATCACACAAAAAATTGTTTCCAGAAATTTGTTAACTGAGTCAGAAATTCTAAGGGCATGCCGAATTAGACTGAGCTATTAAAGAAAGACGATCACTGCCCTCATAGTGTAGGTGAGAAGCTGAAAAGTTCCTCTGTGCTCATATTTTCTTTTTTTTTTTTTTATGCTTTACTGAACTTATTGAAGTCCAGTCCATTCTGGAGGTAGGTATGTCCCTGCTCTTTTTACTTTCCCCTGTATTTCTTGTGATAACTGGACAGCCCTCTAGTGAACATGGGCTTGAACTCCTTCCTAGTTACTGAAAGACGGAAGGAAGTGGGTAACTGAGCTTTATACCCACACCTCACTCTGACTTTGGTTGTATTTTTGAGTCTTGTGTGTTTCACGGAGCCCCGGTGGTACAGTGCTTAAGAGTTCAGGTGCTAACCAAAAGGCCAACAATTTGAATCAATCAGCCTTGGAAACCCTAAGAGGCAGTTCTACTCTGTCCTATAGGGTCGCTATGAGTTGGAATTGACTCAATGGCACCAGGTTTGGTGTGCTATAGAGAGTAACAACAGACAGCATGCTGCTCATCAAACAGAGCTGGTGGAGACAGAACGTGCTTCACGTCTCCCTTGGAGACTCACTTACCAAACTGATGTCTAGGCTAAGGCAAAAAACAGCTGTCTTTCAAACTACACTTTGTATCCTTCTGCCTGTTACCATGTTAAATGTCACTAGAAGCTCTCCATGTAACTGAGTCCCCTTGTTTTTGCTGGGAGGCTTACACCCAGTTTGACGGTATGTTTTCAGCAACAAAAGGACCTCTTTGATGCAGGAGAGGGGTCAGAAACCTTAGAGTAGAGTGTTAGGGTCCATCTTCAAGGCTAGACAAATTGTGCAGACTGTGAGCCATACCGTAAATTGTTGTTAGCTGGCATTAAGTGGACCCCCAGCTCACAGTGACTCCGTGTACAACAGAACAAAGTGCTGTCCTGTCCCATGATGGTTGATGATTGAACCACTGCAATAAATAAGGTTTTCTTTGGGTGATTTTTGGAAGTAGATTGCTGGGTCTTTCTTTCTAGTCTGTCTTATGTGGACGCTCCCCTGAAACCTATGAAGTTCGGAATCAAAGCAACATACAAGCTTCCACTGACAGCCAAGTGTTGTCTGCATACGAAGTGCGTTGCTTGTGAATGAAAACTGAATCTCTAGATGAAAGGTGAAAATTCTAACACTGAACCACTATATCTTTCCATTAGAAAATCTAAAACACAGTCCCCGGTTTATGAATAGATCGTGTCCCAAGTATCAACTCTTGTGCTTAATAAATAGACATTGAAGATCTAATCTAGAAGCAATTTATAGCACTGTGGAAGTCAGCAAGGAATGCAATGCAATGCATATTCTAGAAGGAGCAATGATTTAAGGGGAAGCCAGACAATCTCTAGGCTGAATTTGAAATTTGTAATTCATCTTGCTTTATTAATGCTACCACATTTATGGTCTAGTTTTTCCACAATTACCTATAAAAGTTGCCTTAGATGATAAACATGCTAAATAATTTACAAAGACGAATAGCCTAAATTTCAGATTCCAGCAGCAATAAAAGGGTAGAAGACTTGAATCCCATTGTATGTTATCTGAACTAAAGGTCCACATAGGCTAGGTTTAAATCGATGGTTTGCCTCGGATACACAGAGCCCACTTTCATTTCCTCCACCAGCAGCCTGCTTCCTTGCTCCAATATACTATGCCCAGGTGTTCCTATGTGGATAACAGAGCAGTATCTCCACAATTCTCCTTCTTTCTAGGAAAGCTGTGGTTTTCACCAAGAAGCTGATCACAGCTGTGTAATTATGAGGAAAGACAAATAAACCAGTTAAGCTAATTTACTACGTAGTGCAATGATTGATGGCACTTTTGTTCTCCTACAAGCATTAGCATATTTTAAATCTAAGTCATCCTTAACTTCTTTACCTCAGTATTTCTTCATTTTGAGCTTGGTGCATTGTACCCTGTAAGAAAGAAAGAGGTTTTCAAGGACTCCTTGGAAATGTATTTCTGCACCCTCAGGGGTACCAGGATAAAGATTGGAGAAGCACTGCTCTACTGCAGTGATTTTGAAGAGGGGACAGAATACGAGGGAGAAGGCCACTCAGCTGGAGAGGTTTGTTGAAACTGGATGAGGTGCATTTTGAAAAGAATTACAACAATATTGTAACGTAACACCATGTTGACAGAACTTTTAAAAAGCACAGTATCTGTCCTTCAGATTGTACAGAGTAAAATCTGATTTTTAAAAAATGTTTGGAAAAATAAAATAATTCTCAGGTAGAAAAAATGCCCCCTATAGCAGTTCATCCCATGACCTTCAGATGTTTGTATCAAAAAGTGACACACATCACTAGCAAGCAGGAGGGAACAGGAAAGTTAGTAATGAGGAACCCAAGGGAGAGAAGGGAGGCTGTTGACATGTCCTGGGGTGCGTAACCAATGCCATAGAACAGTATGTGTACTGTTTAATGAGATCTAGTTTGTTCTTTAACTCTTCGTCTAAAGTATAATAACTTAAAAAAGAGAGATACAAATCAATGTTACCTCCTGTTATACAAAACCCAAACCCACCGCCACTGAGTCAGTTCTGACTAAAGCAACCTACAGGACAGAGAGGAATTGCCCCACTGATTTCCAAGGCGTGCCTGATAGATTTGAACTCCTGACATCTTAGTTAGCAGCCATAGCACTTAACCACTATGCCACCAGATTTATGAATACTAGAAATTTAGTTCATATTGAGGTAAATGAAAGAAACATTAAGGAAATCCATGAGCTCTCTCAGATACTCATAGATGCTCCCCTCACCCGTTTTAACCCCACAAACAGCAACGCTTCAGACCATTTCTATGCAAGCCATGTCATTTACTCAACAGTACATGGAGCTCTTGTGTGCCAGGCACTCATCTAGGAGCTGAGGATGCTTTCTACTCTTTCTTTTAGTTAATACTCTAATGCAGTGTCTGGCAGTGATATTGACTGTGAAATATAAAGAATTCATTTCTGAGCAAAGAAAATAACCAGGCTGGCATGGGGGTCTATTTTTGTTTGGTCGATAGTCCATCCCTGAAGAGGTGAAGCTGAATCTGCAAAGATCTAGGGAGGAGCATTCAGGGCAGCAAAACCGCAGATGCCAAGACATGGGGCAGGAATTAGTATGGCCTGTTCTAGAAAAAAGAGAAAGCCAGTGTGAGTCACAGTAGGCAACACTGACTGGACATGTTAAGCCTTGTAGACTCCAGTAAGGAGTCTAATATTTATCCAGATGCAGTGCAAAGCCTTGGGACAGTTTTCAAGCAGGACAGTGCAAGTGGTCACCATGGTTGAGTTCTCTCCTTAAAATACATTAAATGCTTATATTTCAGTGACCATTCAAATCTTAGGTGGATTTCTTAAAAGAATACATGCAGTGAGGAAGGAGGACTACCTTACCATTTTCTCAATCTGTGAAGCCAATGGAAAGCTAAGCTTTGCTGCTCTGTCTACTGTCTTCACACCATACTTTACAGGCTTGAGTTACTTTGTGCACATGCCTCTGATATTTCTGAGCCAGAAAACTACATATGCCCCTGCTTTGCATGCACACCATGATTCCTCTGAAGTGTCTTGTGGGGCTACCCACTTTGCTGGGATCTTCTTTTGGAGAATTTTAATGGATTTTAGAAGAGTGTTACGTCTCTCTTTTGTAAAACCTTATTCCTATCCTCAAATTATCTTAATTCATTACCTTCTTGCTATGATAGTTTAATTGAGTGTAGGATATAAAGCTAATTTATTTCACAGTTTTGCTTTTAATAGTTTTCACTTTCTTTATTGAAAAAGTAATTACCGAAATCCAATACAATAACTGGAAATGACTTTTTCTAATAACACATATTATCAAGTCACCATCAGCAGAAAGTATTTTGAAGTACCCCCACATTTTAGTTATTAGGAATGAACTTGAAATTGTTAATGCAGGCAAATTGTTAGTTGGGTATCTTAATGCTGGCCAAAAAAATTTATTTATTTATGTTGAAATGACACATTTTCCCATATTCATTGCAGAGAAATTATAAAATAAGGAATTATAATCCCAAAGTCAAAAATAAGCACTAAAAACATTCAGTAAAAAGCTCTCTGTATATTTTTCTATGTACACCTATGTACATACATACAGATATAAATACATTTTAATGATTTCATAACATTGTGTTTGATCTACTGTAAATAACTTCAAATACATGAAATACCTGAAATTGCTCCTTTTTGCCTTTTACATCAAAGATGATCATATATTCATTGTTTCAGTGTAGGTTCAGCCTAATAATGTGACAATCTCCACATATTAAAATATTTCATTTGTTTTTAGTTTTTTAATATTTTGAGAAATATCACTTATATTCATCCATGTTTATGTAGATATTACTTATGTAAATTATCATACACACTTGTCTAATCATTTCTTTAGAATGGACCCTCAAAAGTTGAATTCATTGGTCTGCACATATCTAATGAATGTGACATATATTTCCAAATTCTCCTTAAAAAATACTTATACACCAAGATCCTACCAAGTTACTCATTCCCTTAGCAGTACAGGTGCTAGTCTTTTAATTTTGGCTAACCTCACAGCTAATGACCAAAAAAAAATCCTATTTTTCTTTGCATTTTCTTAACTTGCCAATCAAAACTGTTGTTTTCCTAATTTTTTTTTTTTTCACCATATCTGATCTTTCTAATAGCATCATTGCAAAGACTGCAATAGATGCATGCCTGTGGCCCATGACCATAATATTTCCAGGCAGGGCTGTGGCTAAGAAAAAGAAAAGGTAACAAGTAGTTCCATGGGACAGTGATGTGAATTGTGGGGGATAGAGGGAGTCACCGTCAAATCTTTGAAAATCAGTGGTGGTTTCAGGGTAACTGAAAATCAACCAGTCCACAAAACAGATTCCACTAGACTCTTATCTAAAAGCCCCTCATAGACTTTCTGAGTAAAGAATCTCACCATATTAAAATATTAAGACATCTGGGTTAAGAACCATCAGGTATATATGCATATTTGGGAATAGCTTATCAGAAAAAGCTGTAAGAATTCATGATCCTCTACGACAAACAAGGCCTCAGAAATTCATATTCTCTTAGTACAGTAATACAGGAATATGATCTTGCCCGACCACAGCTTAAATGCTTTTTGTAGGGAAGAAAGGCAGGGAAGAGCAGCAGAAATCATTTGACTACAATGAAAAAACATTGTAATGCTGGGCTTTATTCAAATTAGGCCTTCAGTTCTTCTCATCTAGACAAGATGAAAGACGAGTGGCAAATGACCAACTTAGGAATCATTGAAGACCTTTCTACTTAAAGTGTGATCCCTGCATCAGCTACGTAGCATCAGCTAAGAGCTTGTTAGAAATGTAGAATCTCAGGACACACCCCAGACTCACTGAATCAGAGTCTTCATTTTGTGAGAACCCCTGTAATATATTTGTGTTCCTTAAAGCATGAGACTCCCAGATTTAGGAGACAGAACTTGTAGAATCTAGTGGCAGGTGAAGTATGGAAAATAACAGGACAAATGGGAAGAGAAAACATGGAATTTCGGCCTTCCTGATAAATAAATATATTGACTAACAACTGGCCCCTAACTGGATAGAGACGAGAGGTAAAATAATGGTCCAAGGTGGTATGATGTGCACAAATGAGCGTGCTATTCAAACTTACTGGTTATATAGAATTCCAGAGAAGAACAAATACCATAAGTTGGCTAGCCTTTCACTGATCTTTCAGAAATGTTTAAATCATGTTCTTGATACCATTAAATGAAACAGTACATGTCAAGTGTTTACAACAGTATGCACATTGCACGCAGGAAACCAAATTTAGCTATGATCATGGTTATTATCATTGGCATCATCTTTCTCTTTTGTCAAGTAGGTGGACTATTAAAGGAAACAGTACATATTAGAGAATAATATTGTGCTGAGAAGGGTGTGATATGATTATACAAGACCACCTTAATTACTAAAAAAAAGGAAAGAAAGAAAAAGTTGTCACTTTCAAAAAGCTCAGCAAAAGAATCCCTGACATCAGCACTTAGTGGATATGCTTGCAATTAAAGCTGTGGTGTGGAATTCCTGATTACTCAGCTTTTGCAAACTGAGGGAATAATAAATAGCTCAGCAAGGAAAACGGCTACTTCTTCAAAGACTTACAGAAACAAACATCTAATTTTCATGTTATGCTTGTTTAATTAGGTAATTTACTGTAACATGTATTTATCAGACAAGAGTGTAGATGAGACTCTTTCCCTTATATCCTTTGATAAGGGTATTAATTTATACTACACAAAGGAACTTGATGATTTTCACATAATGATGCTGGTGACTGGAGTTTACAGTCGAAAGACCGATGCATGAATATAGGATACAAAGGGGAAAAAGCAGAAGAGAAAAAATTATATTTGAGAAGAATAAAGAGTAATATAAAGGAAAGTATAAGCAATGTTCTCATATGACAGCCAATCTCACATCTTGGAAGCAAGAAACTCTCAACTCAAAGTGTCAAAGCCGCAACAAACAGCAAAGATAATTTGTAAGTATTCCTTAACCTCTTGAGAGTCCTTTTCCATATCTGTAAATAGAGAAGCTAGAGTCAAGTCCAACCTACGTTGGGAAGAGTAGAAAAGCCATATATTCTCATATTTTGTTATTTGCACGAGCTTTGGGGTCAAGTCAACCTTGGGTCATCCACTGAAATCACTCTGCAGTCATGAGTGAGATAACCTGTATGCATATTATTAAACAAATGAGTGCCAGAATGAGCAAAGGAGATAGCACTGAGATTATTTCCTAGAGGGTTGCAACTGTCACTCAGGAGCTGCAGAAAGTGGAAAATGAGGGAAATAAATAGGTTCAGCTTTGTGCTATTCTCATCATTCTGTCTCCTGAAAACTCTAATTTTTACTTTATACATAGGTATCCAAGAGCAAGACACATTTTTTTTCCCTAGATAAACAAAAGGTTTGAAAAATATTTCAATATCCCATGCATGGTATACTCTAGATCCTCAAATCTTTATTGACAAGAAAACTCTTGACTGTATGTTACCGAATTAGTGTGATGGCTTATGTTAACGACCAATGAACATGATAGTAGGGAATTAAAAAGTTCAGTTAGTGAGCAAGTGAAGGAAAACATTAGAAACTTATTAAAGCATTCAAACATACTTAGACAGTAGGCATATTTAATTGTAAAATGCAAGATTGCTTAATATTATAATTAGTATTTAGGGAGCAGAAAATTTTCCTACCATAAGATGCTTAACATCTGGATATTAGGAATAAGAGGCCTGTCAGTTAACTTTGCAAACTCGTCTAGAAAAACTGCTACATACCTCTTTGCTTAATACCACTATGGTCACTTTCAACGTACTTGCTTGGGAAGCTATACACCAAGGCTGAGGCCTAGCTAATACTTCAAAGCAATTTTGAATCTGTTTTTCTGGAATGGTTGGTCTTCAGAGCTGTCACTATCTTTGATATCCTGAATGTCATCAATATTTCCTTTCAATTTTTCCTTTATCTTCAGATAAAGAAAGAAGTCACTGGAGGCTAGATTAGGTGAGTAGGAAGGGTGCTCCAATACAGTCATACATTTACTGGCTAAAAACTCCCTAACAGATGAATATACAGCTAAGTTCATGAACTTGCTAGTACACCACACTTTGCAATAGCCGTTCCAGAGAGAGCTCCAAAATTGCTTTCAAGAGTAGACTAGGCACTGGCATTGATGCATAGCTTCCCAAGGGGGGTACTTCAGAGGTGGCTGTAGTGATAGTCAGCAATGAGGTATGTAGCACCTAGAACAATTAAGTTTGCAAATTTAATTGTCAGAACTTTGTATTTACATCAATGAATTAATATTTTCTTTTTTTTTTTTTTTCCAGTTTTTGATAGCTGCCGATAATGTCTTCAAGTTATCATGACTCTGTTCATTTCTGTACTGGTTATACAGGTTGGCAAATGGAATTAAGAAATTTAAATCTGCATAGGTTATTTTCCTACCATTTTAGATGATGTTGTTTCTATTGGTAATTGAGATCTATTCTCAGTTTCTGTTATGTTCTCATTGTATTCTATAAAAGAAAAGCTCTTCTTATAAGTAACATAAATAAACAGAAATCAAATCACTCGGATGTTGTATCAGTGTGGGAATATAGTGCATGGATCTTCAATTGAACTTGATATACATTAGCAATTAGTATAAAGCCCATTTTTAATGAAAGTTTGTACTCCGTAAGGATAGAAATGGTAAGAATGCTCTTTATTTTATATACAAGACACCTCTTTAGAGTTTGTTCACCTGAAAAGTTTGTGCCCAAATTAACTAGGAGACAACCCAGTTCCTATCTAGGATTATTATCTTTGTACCAGTAAGAGGGTTCCAAATGGGGAATACGTAGAATAACTATTGTGAAGGAAAAAATAAATATTGTGGGCCTTCTTGCAAGTTTGTCTCCTGGCTGGCACTTCGGGGTTGGACTCTGGGAGAGTTCTCACCAGTCCCTGATAAAAATGGCTCACTGGGCTTAAACTCTTTAGCAAAAAAGGTGCTTTATGTTAAACATCTGCCTTCCTTCAAGATATCTAGACTTTTGGTACATACTAGGCAGAGGGTGCCTATGCTACTAGCCCCCATTTAAAACTCTGGGAATTGAGTGTCTAACGAACCCCTCCGGTAGACAATATTTCTCACATGTTTCACTATTCAATTGTGGCATAAATTAAGCAAATCCAGAGTGACTCTACTAGGAAAGAACTCTTGGAAGCTTGTACTTATCTTCCTTTGGACTTCACGACATGCACCTTTTCCCTTTCCTGATTTTGCTTTGCGTAAATACCATCTCCATAACTATGTCTGTATGCTTGTATAGTGTGAATCCTATCAAATTATCACAACTAGAAGGAGGTTTTGGAGACCCTGACGCAACTACATTATTGATTTTTTTTTTTCTGTAGTCACATAAAGAACAGATAATAACTGATTGCCTACTGTGTGTCAGACTCTGTTCTGGATAGTAGGAATGCCAGTACCAGTTGCCAATGAGTTAATTACAATTCATGGTTACCCCCATAAGTATCAGACTAAAACTATGTTTCATAAGGTTTTCAATGACTGATTTTTTTTGGAAGCAGATCGCCAGCACTTTTTTTCTTAGGAGTTTCTGGCTGGACTCAAACCTCCATTCTTATGGTTAGCAGTCAAGTGGGTTAATCATTTCTATCATTCAGGGATGCCACAGGGGACACAGCAGTGTTCAAAAGAGAAAACGTCTGAGCCAAACCTAAAAACACGTTATCAATAGTCTGTAAATGCTATAATGCTCAAAACATTGTCTATTTGGGCTAAAAATGCCTACTTCGACTGCTCACAATTACAATCAAGTTAGTAGTAAAACTAACAAGACAATTACTAAAACACTGTTTCGTTTGATGTTCACATGGACATAGCTGTCCTCTTTCTACACTACGATAAATTCATCCTTTTTCATTCCTCACTTTTTTAATTTTTTTATTGTTATTAAGTAAAAATACATAATCCAAATCAATTCGCATGCTTGCGTATCTGTGGCTCCATCTGTTTCTTCACCCAATGACAGCATAACCGTGCTTTTCACTCTATATTTCCAGTATCATGTTAAAGAGCACTTGTCCCTCTCTACCCTCTTTTCTCCCATCTAGAAAGAAACTATAGGACAGATTCCTAAATGCATAGAAGCGTAAAGTACACGCACTATATGTTCACACTGTGTCCCCAAGTCCAATCCATTCTTACCTGAAGAGTTGACCTCAGTACTGGTTTCTGGTCACAGCCAACAGCAGGTCTGGGGGCCACGTTCCCAGGGGAGCCTGCAGGCCAGTCAGAGCAGCATTTCTGGTCTTTTAGTAGAGTCCTTGAGCAGCACGCCTCTTTTTCATGTTGCCTTAGGGACTCTGTATTGTGTTTCCCATCTCTGACACCTTTGGTGGTGGCTGGGAACCACCTGGTTCCTCTGGTCTCATGCTGATACAGTCCCCCATTCACATGGGATCTTCTGTCTCCTGAGCTCTTCTTTCCTCATGTCTTTGTTCTTCTCAGTCATCTTCTGTTCCAGGTGAGCTGGAACAATTTGGTGTACCTCAGATGGCAGTTTGCTGCCTTTTAAGACCCCAGATGCCAGTCACCAGCATAAGGTGCAGAAGACTCTCTTAGCAAAAGACTAGCTATGCCAAATGGCCTCAATGAAAACATGGTCCCCAGACACCCATCCTTGCTACTCTATCCCTTGAAATAGTGAGTTGAGTTTAGAAAACCTTTCATTTTATAGCATGGCCCAGTTCTATTGATATACTCTCTACCATGTTCTATCACTGCTTTCAGCCAATGAAATTCCTGTCTAGTATCCAGTCTACGACCAACCCTCTCCCTTGCTCCACACCCTTGTTGCTGCAAACAGTCTTTTCTTCTATATGTAAGCCTATTCTCAAGTCCTTATAGCAGTGGTCTCATATGCTACTTGCCCTTTTGCTACTGACTGATTTCCCTCAACATAATGTTTTCTAGTTGAAATCAGATTATGAGATGCTTCCTAAATTCACTATTGTTTTTATCATTACATAGTGTTCCATTAGTATATGTACCCTAGTTTGTGTATTCATTCATCTGTTGATGGGCACCTAGGTTGATTCCATCCTTTTGCTGTTGTTGATAGTGCTGCAGTAAACACTCGTGTGTAAGTATTTGTTCTGTAGGATATATCCTGAGTAGTAGAATTACTGGCTCATATGGTACTTCTATTTCTAGCTTTTTAAGGAAGCTCCATATTGCTTTCCAAAGAGGTTGCACCATTTCGCAACCCCACCAGCAGTGTAAGAGAGTTCCATTCTCTCGACAGCCTCTCCAGCATTTGTTGTAGTTTTGATTTGGATTTCTCTAATAGCTAATGATAGTGAGCATTTCCTCATGTGTCTTTTGGCTGCCTGAATGTCTTTTTTGGTGAAGTATCAGTCCATTTCCTTTGTCCATTGCTTAATCAGGTTACTTATCTTTTTCTTGCTGACATTTTGCAGTACCTTGTAGATTATGGAGATCAGATGTCCATCTGACATGTAGTTGCAAAATGTTTTTTTTTCCCATTCTCTAGGTAGTTGTTTTAGTCACCTAGTGCTACTCTAACAGAAATACCACAAAGTGGATGGCTTTAACAAGAAAAGTTTATTCTTACACAGTCCAGTAGGCTACAAGTCCAAAATCAGGATGTCCACTCCAGGGTAACAATTTCCCCCTTGTTGGCTCTGGATGAAAGTCCTTGTGTTGCATCAGTCTTTGTTCAGGGAGCATCTTGGTGCTGGAACCTCAGGTCTAAAGGACACTCTCTTCTCCTGGTACTGCTTCCTTGATGGTGTGAGATTCCCAATTCTCTGTGTGCTTCTCTTTCCTTTTATCTCTTGTAGGATGAAAAGAAAAAGGATGGTAGAAGCCATAGTCTGGGAGAATCCCTTTACAGTGGAGCAGGGAGGTGATCTGATGAAAGGATATACAGTCTTACCATAATCCTTTAACACAGAGCATAGGAAAATCACAAAATGGAGCACAATCATAAAATATTGGGAATCACGGTTCAGACACATGGCTACACATGTTTTGGGGGGGACACGGATTAATTCATGACAGTAGTCTTTTAACTCTCTAGATGGAGTCTTTAGATGAGCATAAGTGCTTGATTCTTAGTAGCTCCCAGTTGTCTATTTTCTCTTCTACTGTTCATGCATTGTATGTCAGATATTATAGTCTGTCTGAGCTGTGTATTAGAATTGCTATTGTTAATCCTATTTTTTCTTACATGATCCTTATCATTTTAGACTTCGCTTGGCATTTAGGTACTTGATCCATTTTGAGTTAGTTTTTATGTAAGCTGTGAGATATGGGTCTTGTTTCAGTTTTTTGCAGATGAATATCCAATTTTGCTAACACCATTTGTTAGAGACTGTTTTTACCCCAGTTCATGACCTTCGTGTCTTTGTTGAATATCAACTGTTCATAAGAGGACGGTGATATTTCTGAGGTCTCTGTTCTGTTCCATTGGTTTATATGTCTGTTTTTGTACTGGCAACAGGCTGCTTTGGCTACTGTGGCAGTATAATAGGTTCAGAGGTCAGGTAGTATGAGGCCTCCCACTGTGTTCCTCTTATTCAATAGTGCTTTACTTATCCAGGATTTCTTCCCTTTCCAAACAAGGTTGGTGACTTGTTTCACCATCTTATTAAAAAATGACACTGGAATTCGTATTGTGATTGCATTGTATATGTAGATCACTTTGAGTAAAATAGATATTTTCACAATGTTTAATCTTCTTATCTGTGAGAAAGGTAAGTTTCTCCATGTAACATAAGTTTCTTTTGGTTTCCTGCAGTAAGATCTTCTAATTTTCTCCATATTGATCTCTTTTTTCTCTGGTTAGATTTATTTCTAGGTATTTTCTCTTCTTGGGGGCTATAATAGATGGTATTGATTTGATTATTTCCTCTTTGATGATTTCTTTGTTGGTGTAAAGGAATCCTACTAACTTACTTGTTTATCTTGTTTCTTGATACTTTGCTGAACTCTTCTATTAGTCTCAGTGGTTTATTTATGGAACTACCGTAAATCATCCGTAAATACAGATACTTTTACTTCTTTGCTGATGTGGATGCCCTATATTTCTTTGTCTTGTCTAACTGCTGGCTAGTACCTTGAGTACAATGTTGAATAGAAACGGTAAGAGTAGGCATCCAGTTCCAGTTCCAGTTCTCAGGAGGAATTCTTTGAGTCTCTTTATTATCTGTTTTCTTCTGGTGCCCGAGAGATTCTTTTTGTTGCTTGATTTCTACTTGATCAAGCTGTAGGGTTAACTCTTTGGTTTGGGCCTTTTCTTCATTCTGAATATGTGCATTTATAGAGATAAATTGACCTTTGTGTTTTCATTCTCACTTGATTCCATAATTTCTTTATTGTGTCTTTGAGTTCTTCTATAACCCATGGATTTTTGAGCAAGCTGTTTTTCAGTTTCCAAAAGTTCAAATTTTCACCTGTGTTTTTCTCTGCTATTTATTTCAACTTTTATGGCTTTATGGTCTGAAAAGATGCTTTGCAATAATTCAAAGGTTTGGATTTTGTTGAGACTTGCTTTATGACCTAGTACATTGCCTGTTCTGAAGAATGGTCCATATGTATTGGAAAAGAAGGTATACGTATCTGCTGTTGGGTAAAAAGTTCTGTATATGTCAGTGACGCCTAGTTGGTTCAAAGTAGAATGCTGAAGTTTCCTACTATTACTGTGGAGTGAGCTACCTCAGTTTTCAATGTTGTCAACATTTGTTCAATATATTTAGATGCATTAATATTGGGTGCATATATATTTAATATTGTCATAATCTGCTTATATCTCAGCAATAAATAGTGGCCATCCTTTTACATGATGGTGGATTTTACATTAAAACCTATTCTATCTGAGATTAGCATTGCCATTCCTGCTTTTATTTGTATGTTGTTAGATTGGTATATATTTTTTCCGTCTTTTAATTTCAAATTTGTTCATATCTTTGAGTTTAAGATGTGTGTCTTGTAAGCAACGTATAGATAGATCATGTTTTTTATCCAAGCTGCTACCCTCTGCCTCTTTACTGAGCATTCAGTCCATATACATTCTGTGTAATTATTGATAGGCAAGTATTTAGTGCTGTCATTTTGGTGCCTTTATTTTTGTTTTGTTGATGTTTGACTTGTTCCTCTTTAATATTCTGTTCCGGCTCATTTTTCTTTATACTTTTTTTTAGCATTGGTTTTGTGTTTTTTGAGACTCCTGCATTATGTTTCCTGTTTTGATGTGTCACATTGTCAGTTTGCTTTGTCCTTTGATGCCCCTTCTGTTCTAAGTATAAATTGATCTTTAGCTTCTGTATATCTTCTTAGTTTATTGCCCATCCAAAGTGTTATACATACTGTACTATATTCCTCTTTATAATGTGATGATGTCATAGTTTTAATGTTAAGATCATTGTTTCCCTACTTTTAATATTTTAACTTTGATTAAGCTTAGTGACTTCACTAACTGAGTAGGCCTCTGGATGCTGTGTCCTTCATTGTATCCTTAAGTACATATTGGATGTTATTGTTTTTCCAAACAAAGAGCTCCTTTGAGTATTTCTTGTAGTTTTGATTTGGTTTCTGCAGTCTCTAAGCTTCTGTTTACCTGTGAATGTCTGTCTTAACTTCACTGTAGTATTTGAGAGATGATTTTGCAGCATGTATATTTCTTGGATGGATGTATTTCTCCTTCAAGGATTTGTGTGGATCATCCCACTATCTTTGTGCCAACAGAGTTTCTGCCAAGAAGTTGGACAAAAACTTACAGGGCTTCCCTTTGTACATTAGTTTTGTTTTAAGTCTTGCTGCCTGTAAGAGCCTCTCTTTATATTTTATTTTATTAAGCCTAATTATAATGTGTCTTGATGTCTTTCTTTTGGGGTCTATTTTTGTGGTGTTCAATAAGCATCTTGAAAATCAATATTCTCTTTCATAGTTTCAAGGAAGTTTTCTGTCAGTAACTCTTCAACAATTCTCTCTGTATTTTCTACTATCCTTCCCTGTTCAGGAATTCCAATTATTCATAGATTATTCATCTTGATAGAGTCTTACATGTTTCTTCACTTTTGTTGTCTCTTTTATCTGATTTCTTCTTATAAATACTGTTCTCAGTTGCTTTATCTTCAAGCTCACTAATTCTATATTCTGTTTCTTCAATCCTGCTTGTTCAGCATTGCATTGAATTGTCTAACTCTGTAATTTTATTATTGATCTGCTGGATTTCAGATTGCTAATGTTGTAGGAGTTCATATAACCTACTTAACTTTTGATTTTGTTCTTCTGTGTTTTGTTCAGTCTCTAGAAGGGCTCTATATGTAATTCTCTTGTACTCGACTTCCAATAATTTCAGAAAGTCTTCTTCACCTGGGAAGTTTTTTAATTCTTTATTTTGGGTGTTTTCCAGAATCATAGTGGTCTCCTTCCTTAAATGGTTAGATATTGATTCTTGTCTTCACACCATCGAGAAGCTGTTAAGTTTCTCCAGTATTACACCAACAGGAGCTGTGGTATAGTTGTAAGAAGGGAGTGAGGGTAGTGGTAGATTTGTTTTTCAGCTGCTGCTGCATTCTCTAATTGCAGCTGACTTTTGTATAGCTACTCTGGCAATATAGGCACTCTCAAGCTCTTTGATGCTGCTCAGCTTAGGGGCTGGCCCCAGTTGGGCCCTCAGGGGTGGCAGGCCCTGCCTCCTGGCTGCTGAGGGTGGCGAACTACCTGTGCCAACTCTCCAACATCATGCCAGTCAGGGCTATGGTGTAGCTCAGGAAAGGGAGGAGAGAAGGAGGCCAACACACTCAGCTGCCAGGGACAGCAGTATTCTCTAGAGGTGTTTGTCTTAAAATCTGCTTTTCTGCTGAGAGGGCACTGTCCAGCAGCCACTGAAAACTGCTGAACCCTTAAAGGTGGCAGGCCCCACATCCTGAATAGCAAAGATGGTGGCCTACCTATTGAGTTTCTAGGGGCAGACAGCCAACACTATGACATGGCTCATTGAAGGATGCTGGAAATGGCACCAACACACTCAGGCACCAGCCACTGCTGTGTTCTCTACCTGCTTTTAACATAAAAGCTGCCTTTCCACTGAAAGAGGTATTGACCAGAAGCAGCTCAAAGCAGTCAGGCGCTCACATGCAGCAGGCCCTACCTCCTAGCTGACAGAGATGGCTCTTCATAGCCTGTCACCAGACAGTATGATGTGGCTTAAGGAGAGGAAGAGTTAGGTTCCTGCCGCAGTCAGCTTCCAGTCCCCACTATGATCCCTAGGTACAATTGTCTTAAAAACAGCCTTTCTGCCAGGAGCAGCACTATCCAGACAGATACTGTTGCTCAGCATGTGAATTTGCCCAGGTGAGATCTCAGGTGTGGCTAACTCTGTCTCTCAGCTGACCACGATGGGGTCCTACCTGAGCCTCCTTTCCAGCAGTGACTCAGCAGTATGTATGGCATAGCTCAGAGAAGAGAGTGGGGAGGGACACTGGCACCCTTGGTCAGCAGCTGCAACTTGGTTCTCTAGATGTAACTGTCCTAAGCACAGTCTTTCTGCTGTGGGCTACACTGCTGTTCATAGTAGTAGCTGAATCACCAGGCTCACAGGCTTGGCAGTCCCAGTCCCCGACCTCCAGTTAACAAAGAAGATGTCTGTACCTGTAATCCTTTCAAATGACATACAGCAGAAGCAAGACTCAGTGTGCCACTGCCCGGCCTCCAATAGAGGTAATTTCCTCCTTCCTTTCGCCTGGTCCAATCTCACAACCTTATGTCAGATCTTGGGTCTCCTAGGACATACACATTGCTCCAATGAATTATTTTCCTAGGCTTTAGTTCTCAGAAGGAATTGAGGAGACATGTCTAGTCTGCCATCCTGGCCCCATGTCCTCTCTTTTATTTATTTTTTTTAATTCTCAGGGTGTTCAGTCTGGTAGCCCGTAAAGAAAGGGTGCTTTAAAAACATTTCCCTTTTTTTATTTCCAGTGCATGAAAACCATTGGCCACATTTCTACCTTTAACCCTCAGGTTGCTTCTAACTCATAGTCACCCTATGGAGTTTAACGTTTTAGCTTATAGTCAGTTAAAGTTTATATTAAATTTTACTTTGGGGTTTTCCTAAGAATGCTGTGAGTAAAGAGTAGCATTTTCAGATGGAATTGGATCTCATTTACCAATGACCATCGATTTCAGTCTTTGTCCAGCTGTGATCATGGTCCAGCCCCTGATCCTCCACCATCTATACATCTGCAGCAATTCATAAGAGTTCCTATCATTTCAGTTACAGACAAAAGGAAGTACCACAGACATCAGGCTTAAATGAAAATTAAGGTAAATTGGAAGATATAGTCACTCACATGCAAATGCCATAAAACTAAGAAGTGTACAAAAAATATCTAATTCAATTGTTTATTTTTATTCCTCTAGACACAAAATAATTTTATGCTGAGAGCAGAACGGAGGACAGTAAATGGTAGGAAAACTTAGGGAATGGAGTCTGGAGGAAGAACTTAGACTTTTAGTCTCATGTCAAAATGATTTGAAAAGTTACATACCCAAAGTATGTCTCTCGAATAATAGAATAACCTATCTTTTTTCAATAAAACAATCATGCCAAACAAAAGCTTATGTTTTCAGTGCTCGTCTTTTTTCCCTGTAGTTTCACACCATTGGCTGAGAAGTAAAATGACTGTCTTTTAGAACAGGACACAGATCAACAGAGCTTTACTGGAC
Source organism: Heterohyrax brucei (assembly GCA_028571685.1). Taxonomy (NCBI): domain Eukaryota; kingdom Metazoa; phylum Chordata; class Mammalia; order Hyracoidea; family Procaviidae; genus Heterohyrax; species Heterohyrax brucei. Next base: position 28,630,453 of record CM053146.1, on the reverse strand, counting down.
TATGTTTGTAAATGCATTGTTATCCTAAGTCAAAATTAAAGTTTTTAGTTACCTTTTTATTGGACTCCTTAAACATTGTTTGGCCTTAGAATGATGAACTGGATTAATAATACATCAAAGAATGATGGTGATAATTGTTAAGTGTATTGCTTAAGGCATATACCCTTATTAATAATCTCCAGTTGTACATTTTTGTTGATTATGTTAAGTGCTGTTCAGCTGGTTACAACACACAGCAAACCTATGAACAACAGAAGGAAACTTTGCCCAGTCTTGTACCATCCTCACAATTTTTGTTATGTTTGAGGCCATTGTTGTAGCTGTTATGTTAGTCTATTTCGTTGATGGTCTTCCTGTTTTTCACTGATGCTCTACCTTACCAAGCATGATATCCTTCTTCAGGGATTGATCGCTCCTGATAAGCACATGAAACAAAGTCTTACTAGCCTCAATTCTAAGGAGCATTATGGCTGCACTTCTCAGACAAGTTTGTTTGTTCTTCTGACAATCCACGGTATATTCAATATTCTTCAACAATACCATAATTCAAAGGCATCATTTTTAGCTTGATCTTCCTAATTCATTGGGCGGCTTTTGCATGCATCTGAGGTGACTGAAAGTATTACAGCTTTGCTAGGAAATTTGGAAGACAGTTACCCAGCCAAATGAGTGGAAGAAATTCCTTTTTCTGCCCATTCGAGGAAGTGTTCCAACAGAAGGTAAAAACTGTTGAACATAAAATATGAATCTTTTCCTCATACTTGTTAAATCTGTATGCTGAACAAATAATCCAAGAAGGTGGAATAAATGAAGAAGAACGTGGCTTCAGGGTTGGTGGAAGTCTCGTTAACAACCTTTAACATCTAGATGACACAATCTTGCTGAAATGATGAGTCTTCAGAATGATATCTTTGTCTTCTTACACTGTAAAGTTTTTTTTGCAGCATATTTGCCCAGTGTAATATGTTATTTGGATTCTTGATTGCTGCTTCTATGAGCATTGATTGTAGAACAAAGTCAAAAAAAAAAAAAAAAAAACCGTGACAACTTTGCTCTTTTATCCACTTATAATGATAGCTTATTGGCCACGTTGTGGGGATTTTTGTTTTATGCTGAAGTATAGTCCATAGTGAAGTCTTTAGACCTTGATCTTCTTCAGTCAGTACTTTAAGTAGTCTTTGCTTTCATCAAGGTTGTGTCATCTGGACATTACATGTTGTTAATGAGTCTTCCACCAATCCTGATGCCATGTTCTTCATTTAGTCCAGCTTGTCAGACTAAACTAACTGCCTCCTTGTCTATGTGCAAGTTTAGTATCATTCACAGAGTTGAATGCCTTTGCATAGTCAATAAAACACAGGTAAACATTGTTCTGTTATTCTGTGCTTTCAGCCAAAATCCATCTGACATCAGCAGCAGTATCCTGCATTCATGTCTTCTTCCGAATCTGCCTTGAATTTCTGGCAGATTCTTGTTGATAGACTGCTGCAACCATTTTTTAATTATCTTGAGAAAAATGTTACCTGCCTTCAATATTTCAATATTGTTCAATAATTTTCACATTCTGTTGGAATGTTTTTCTTCAAATGGGCAGAAATAGAGCTCTCTTCCATTCATTTGTCTGGGTAGCTGCCTTCCAATTTTCTCAGCAAAGAGGAGTGAACACCGTCAGCATGGCGTCTGGTATTTTGTCAGTTCCTGGAGTCTTGTTTTTCGCCGATGACTTCAATGCAGCTTGAATTTCTCACTTCAGTACTATAGTTTCTTAATCATATGCTACCACTTGCCATGACTGAAAAGAGCCCTTGCAGCACAGTGGTAAGGCACTCAGCTGCTAACCAAAATGTCAGCAGTTCAAATCCACCAGCCACTTTACAGGATAAAGTTGTGGCAGCCTGCTTCTGTAAAGATTTCAGCCTTGGAAGCCCTGTGAGACAGTTCTAGTTTGTCCTGTAAGGTGACTATTATTTGGAATAGGCTAAGGGCAAAAGCTGCTCTTTGAGATATTCTGTTCAGCTCTTTTGCCTCATTATTTTTTCCATTCCCTTTAGCCACTCTACTTTCAATAACAAGTTTCAGAGTTTCTTGTGATATCTATTTTTGTCTTTGCATTTTTCCTTTCTTTTCAAACTTGAATAACAATCCTACTAACTATTCTGCTTTGTAGCCATATGCATATCTTGTCACTGACAGCATTACAGTTCAGAATAGATCTTGAAGTATTCTTTTGGATATTGAATATGAAACTATTCCTTTTGAATTTGTCATTCTCAGCATAGTAGATAATAATACTTTCTGATTCAAAATGGCAAATATCAGTCTCTTTTGGCTCAGCAATGCCTAAGATATCAATCTTTATGCCTTCTATTTCATTTTTGATGACTTCTATTTTTTTCCTGGATTTGTACATCATACATTCCCAATTCTGATTATTAATATATGTTGGCAGCCGTTTCTTCTCATTTTGAGTCCAATCACATCAGTAACTGAAGGTCCCCAAAGCTTTATTGCACCCACATCATTAAAATTGACTCTACTTTGAGGAGGTAGGTCTTCCCCAGTTATATTTTTCGAGACTTCCAATCTGAAAGGCTCATATTCTGGCACTATATCAGATAATGTTCCAGAGCTATGCATAAGGGTTTCACTAGCTTGTTTTTTAGAAGTAGATTGCCAGATTCTTCTTCCTAGTCTGTCTTAGTTTGGAAGCTCTGTGGAGACTTGTCACCATGGGTGATAAGGAAGAACACCAAAGCAGCCTTGATAATGATTAGAATCCTTTGTGCCACTACTAATGTGTGATGTGGAAGAACAGCAATGTGGCTTTGGTAATGATTAGAATCCTTTGTCCCACTGCTAGTCTAAGCAGAGTGCACTGTTCACAATTTGTGAGTGCATCATTATGTGACCACTACAGACATTCTACATACATAACTCAGAATTTAAAAAAGCATTTTTCCCTCTTAGTAAATGTAAATGGCTGTTTACTGTGTACAAGTGAACTGCTTCTGCATGACTATTTCTAATCTAGTTGTTCAGCTTTTCTGACTTGAGATGGGATGCTTTGGCCAGCTAAAAATTATATCTGTTTGAATGCAAAACTGATGGATCAGAGTCTGTTGTAGACTATGTTCTCTAAAGTTAATAACACTTCTCTGGACTAGAAGATGAGATGGTATCAGAAAAAGGCAAAAGCTTGGCTTGTCTGATGACAGAACTTGTGATATTTAAGGTTGTATGTTATTTCTCAATGATATGGCATTTAGGATATAGTTTAGTAGTTATGTAATGATGTAATCACATTCATGATGAGATGTCCTACAAGCAGCCAATCAGTGGAAAGGGACTTTCCTTGGAGGTATGACCTACAGCCGATATATCTGTACTTTCTGGAAAAGCTCTCTGGCGTTCGCTCATTGTGAAACTTTCCTCCAACTTATCATGTCACTTCCAGTGGCTGGGACTTGAGCCAGCAGCCTGCTATCTGACCTGCCAGTCTTGAGTTCATCAGTCTGTATAGCTACGTGATTCAAGAGAAGCCACCAGCTTGATGCCTGACTCATAGACTTGGGATTTTCCAGCTTCTACAACCGTATGAGGAAATCTTGATGGCATAGTGGGTTAGGTGCTACATCTGCTAACCAAAGAGTCAGCAGTTCAAATCCTCCAGGTGCTCCTTGGAAACAATATGGGCAGTTCTACTCTGGCCTCTAGGGTCACTATGAGTCGAACCCAACTCAAAGGCTGTGGGTTTACAACCATGTAAGCCATTTTCTCTGTCTCCATCCGGGCGCACACACACATGCTTCCTTGTTTTTTTTTCTCTAGAGAAGCTACCTTAAGACAATCTCAATAAAAATAGCTACATTGTTAACAAATGCAGATGCCTAACAGGATAAAACTGAACCATAAATCAAAGCAAATGATGATTAGTTTTCTGTGACTGACACCCGAAATATACACAGAAGAACACCGAACTAGCAAAAGACCTCAGAGCATCCTTAATTAGTTTTAGCTGTCTTGATTAACATAACATCAAGGACTCAGCAGCCTCTATCCATTTCCACAATTATCAAAGGCCTGAGAATGGTTTATTAATTTTAACAAATGTATCAGAGAAATAAGAGACAATAGTATTAGGGAAAACTAGGTGTGGTATGTGTAACAACTCAGTACTATTTTTACAACTCTTTTGTAAATTTAAAATCATTTCAGAAGAGAAAGTTTACTTAAAAAGAAGACAGGGTAGGAGGAAGAAGAGGAGAGAGCAAGGGAAAAGGGGAAAAGGAGTGGGAGGAGGGGGAAAAAGAAGATAAACAAGAATTAGAAACGTAACTAATGAGCCTGTCACGCAGTAGATCACAAAAAGGGGGAAAGTTATTTCATTTATTCTCCTTCTTCTTGTATGTACTGAGTGTGAGCTCCCAGCCACCAGAGTGCATATTGTGTGGTTGCACTGACGTGAAGATCAATATCAAACACAACCGAACTGCGGTGTTGGGAGGCGGCATGGTGGCTACCCTTGGAAAGAAGTGATAGTGACCAGAACTGGGGCATTAAAAGATTACTGGAGTTCTGGTAATGACCTGTTCCTTTGTCACGTGCTGGTTACATGAATGTGCTCAGTTTGTGAACGTTCATCTAACTGAATGCTTGGGATTAATTTACTTTTCTGTCTATATATTCTACTTTAATTTTTTAAAGTGTATATTAAAGAATATAGGCCAAAGGAAAATGAAAGTACAGTAATTGAGTTCCCTGATGGAATGAACTATCTTTCTTCCCCTACAATTTAATTCACACCTCCCCTGACAGACCACTAACTTCAGCCTCTTCTCAGGGCCATCTATAGCACAACTCAGACCTGTTGCTTTACAAATCCTAGTCGAAAGTAGGGTTGTCAGGGGGGCAACCTCATTCATTGGCTCATGCCTTAACTCCTCAAGAGACTACACTCCTTTCTGACCTCCTGCAGGTCACACTGTTTACACAAAGCATGCTTCTAAATGGGAAGGATCCAGTTCCTAGTGACTCTATCTTAAGTCTACTTTCATGGATGCAAAAAATAGATTTCTCTTTCAGGTCTCAGTCATTTTTAAATTCTCTGCCTTAAGCTGAGAAAAATAAGCAAGACATAACCACCTTGCTTTCTGAGCAATTCAGTTAGAGAACGGAACACTCATTTTTTTTTTTAAACACATAATGGAATTTATTAAGGTTTGTCTGAAATCTGGTGCAAACAACTAGAAGATAGTGCTGCTGTGCAAGGAAAAATATGGAAGTAGTTTCTGAATCAAAGGCAACTACTCACTCAGGGCAGGGTATTCCAAGAGAAATACCTATCAAATAGCTTTAAAATTAGTTGAAATAGTTGAAATAAGAAGTAGGAAAAAAAAAAAAAAAGGTAGGAAGAAGAGTGAACGAAGAGTCAGCAAATGAGCAGGTTTCCATTTGAAATTTAAATTGGCAGCTGGTACAGTTTGAATCATTCTGCATTTAATATAATTTGAATGGGGGTGGATGATCCTCTTGCATTTTGAGAAGGCAATGTAAAATCTCAAACATGAAGAAAGTACAAACCTCTGATAACTTTGCACAGTTCAATTTGATGCATGCCCTTTGTTATGCTTAGAAGAACATGAAGTACAGGTATCTTAGTTGTTTATTTCTTGCTAACAACAGTGCATAAATGAGGTAAACCGAAGAATGCAAATCCCATGGTATGTGGCTATAAGCTATTAAATGAAGTTATTGAAATGTAGTAACAAAAAAACTTTGAAGTTGTGGTTGATTAAAAGGGAAATATTTATAATGTGGAAATCAAGCTAGAATTAAAACAAAGTCATTGATGATAAAGTTATTATACTAGTAAAGTCCGATCTGTTAGGGATGCTTTGCAGAAATGAAAAATTAACATCACAAATATGTCAATTGCTTTTTATAAATCCATAAGAATGTGCTTTATTCACCAGGACACTGGCTTTGTACATTTGTTTCAGTTAACAAGTCTGAATACATGCATCTTAATAATACAGACTCTTCACATACAAGGAACATTAAAAAATAGCCTATAAAATAGGCCAAGAAGAAAGAGATGAAAGCAAAAGAATCTTAGGAGCAAGACTTTCTGAGAAATATATGACAATACACATAGCATATTAAACATATTCAAGACATTTATCATCTCACATGTTAGAGAATGTAACTAATAGTCTTCCAGAGAGGATAGGCATTTTGCTTACATGTATTACATTTTATCTTCATGACACTGAAATGTATATGTTGTTATTCCTGTTATGTACATGAAATAATTGATGAAGGCTAATATATTAGAAAAATCTGAAGGAGGATTTTGGCACTTTTCATAGTGGTTTGAGGAAGAAAGGAGAAAGCTTTTTTAATTGCATCCTTTTCTAGAAGGGACCTGGTGATGATCCAGAAGATAAAAGGAAGAAAACAGACAAACGATGAGTGACACTAGGGGGCGCAATGTACCCTCCAAGAGTGGCAGTTGCAGGCCGCCAAGCGCAGCACGCACCGCTCTCCTCCAGGGCGGCAGGACTGTGTGAAAAGAGAAATAGAAACTTTGAAATTAACCTACTTGGATTTGAGGATCTGATTCTGAACAACTAATAGAGAGACTTTGTTCTCTCTGTTTAAATTTGTTAATTTATGAGGTAGGTGAGGCAATGCCTTCTTGGGGGTGGGGGAGTGGGGTTTAATTGTGAATATTAAATACACTGGTTTAAAAAAAGTGAATACAGTACCTAGAGTACACTACTCAGACATTACCTCCTCATTTTATATGCTTTCTCTTCAGTAGAATGGAGGAAACTGACAGCAAGGAACTGGATTATTTTTTCTATCTATGGCGTGTCACAAATCTCTGGTGGTGAAGTAGTTAAAAAATTTGACTGCTCACCAAAAGGTTAGCAGTTCAAATCCACCTGCTGCTACTTGACTTGAAAACCCTGTGGGGCAGACATTGACTCAACAGCCATAGGTTTCATTTTTTTTTTTTTTTTTAGATGCTTGCATTAATGTACTTGAAGTTGTCATTGCTTAAGGACCAAAGGATGAAACATTGAAACTGGATCCGTTGTCTGAAGCTGCTTGTTCACACTGATCCAGTTCACCAGTCTCTGAATTCATACTCTGCTTTATGAATAGAAATCCGTGGGAAAACTTCTCCATGTACCTGCAGTTCACTCAATTTTTCTAATTATAGGTATTAATATGCTGTTAGAAACACAAGAATAAATAAGCTCAATAATCAGTCCAGCATTACTCATTTCTCATTTAAGGTGTCAGCCTACAGAAGACAAATATTTTATGTAAATTCAGCAAGAAGTAAAGGAATATAAATTATCTAGTAACCAAAATCTTAAGTACATAAGTTGAGAATATAATCAGGCACAAGGTACCAGGAAATGTGTTTTCACAGTTGTGCATGATTTAAAAGGAAAGGGCAAGTATAAATATAGGTAATAAGGGATGAAGATATTTAAACTTTTAAAATATTTAAATGTGGTTTGATTACATCCCAAAACAACTTTTTCTGCCCTGTCGGCTGGTGTAACTAAATATAACTCTGCAGTCTGGTAGTTCAGGGAGTTATCAACTCACTGGATAATTAGGCTCCTATATTAAAAATAAAACCTATAAATATTATCTGAGTAGTAGAACTGTGTCCTATTGCCTGTTCTTCTCATAATATGGACTAATCCACAGACGATTTAGAAACTTAATGGCTAGAAATAAAATTCCTCAAGACTGTGTTTCATGGATATTAAATGACTTGGATCAATTAAGAGTAGTGACTGTTTCTGAGCTTCGAAGAGAAATAACTTAAAAGTTCTTGGAATTGGAGCATTTACTATTCATCTCCTTATTATCTTTTTTTTTAATACTCTTCTTTAGTTTCTCTTGCATATTAAACTATTATGTTCTCGCTAAGGAGTTAATAATGAGTATTTGATTCTTAGTTCTTTCTCTAAAGTAACTTCAAAATTTTATTGAAGGCAAATGGTAATAATACCATCATCCAATTGTTCTTGGCATCACAAGTCAATGGGGCCCAAAGTGGTCACATTAACATAAATATATAAAGTGTGATCAGTTTTAATCCTTGAAGAATTTAACATTTCCTTCAGTTTTTTTTTTTTTTCAGAAGTTCCCAAGAATAAGCCCATTCAATCTATTGCCTTTCTCAAGAATTAAAGAACATCCCTGCTCTAAGACTGAGCTCTCTACTTCTTCTCCTTTGGACTTGGATGCTAAGAACACATTGTGTAGAACTTAATTTTAAAAAATTAACATGGAAATACCCAAGTTTAAGGTGTAAAAACTTGTTTAGTTTATTGCAGTGTAGTCATAACAAGATATGCAATTAACAACTCATAATATTTGCTTAGTACCTGAGAATCAGAATTGACAGTTGTGATTACAATTTTAGTTCGATGGCTAAATTTCATATCTTTAGTGGTCATACGTGTTCTCAGGAATGTTAATGAGTAAAAATGGGTACTCTGTTAAAAATAACCATAAAGAGAAGTTTCAAGACAGTCAAACCAGAGATGTTTCTGATCTCACAAGAGAGAATAACACTCCAAAGTGGTGGAGTTACACAGCAACTTTAGGTAAACAGGAGGGGTGAAACAGGGACCTTCTGGTGATTGGTTGCAAACACAAATGTGATTTATTTAGACTGGTTAGTTTAAATATATGTTAAATGATGGTGGGGCATTACCTCAGAGCTCCGCTGCTAACCAAAAGGTCAGCAATTCAAATTTACCAGCTGTTCCTTGGAAACTCTATGGAGTAGTTCTACTCTGTTCTATAGGGTTGCTGTGAGTTTGGATCTACTCCATGGCAACAGATTTGCTTTGTTCAAAAGGGGTGGTATTGCAGGATGGTCACAAGGTAATTGTCTTAAAACGTTTCCTAAGGGCCGCTGAGAGGCTTTCTAAGGATCTTGTGTCAAGTACCTCTCTTAGGATTATTCATTCTATCTTTAATTCATGCGCACCGCCTTTCTTATGTACTTAAAACTGACTAAGGTTTGAAACTGGTAAAGAAATAAACAAAAGTTAAGAAGGAGTCAGGGTCCAGACCTGGGCTGATTGTTCTGGTGGGAGTCAGGCACCCCACTTTTGGAACTTTCACGCAGGAGGAAGGCTCGATCACAACTGGAACTCAGCAGAGGTCCCTCATGGCTTGGGTCCAAGGTTGACTGCAGCAGGCAGCCGCAGCAGGCTCCCAGTGTTGAGAAGAAGGAATAGACTTGAGAAAGCTATCATCTTTACCTCTGTCCTGTTTCAGTGAGTGGGCAGAAATTCGGGATGTAGATGTGAAATTCTTTCCTAGCAAGGAATGTCTTCTCTCCAGGCTTACAGATTAGTCAAATGTCCCATCTTTTTTTAATGTTAGAGATTACAGAGGTTGTTTAGACTTATGTCTCAATTTTAACTATGTTTTCTTTTCTCACATCACGCTGAGTCAAAGCCAACTTCAAAGCTGTTTACATTATTTACATACTTCACAAGCTTCTATATTCAAGATCAGGAATTTTCCAAATAATTTTCCAATCACTTATAGGCTTCCATTAATTTATAATTAATGTTAGAGAGCCTCACGAAGAGAGACATATTTTTAAGTTCATAATGTAAATGCTTATACACATGTATTTGGAAATCATAATAATGACTTATACCTTAGGGAATTTGAAAACATCGTAGAAACATGCAGAATTGGGCACCACTGTCATGTTATGAGGATTGGAATGATGGGAATGAAGCTTGGGCAACTCCTTTTCCTAACCAGATTGTTCTTGGTCACCTACCCTCAAACGGATGCTAAGATCAGACATATACAAAGTTAATATGAACTAACTCCTTAAATCACCAATTAGCCCTCTCTCCCACCATCCAAAACTGGTCAGTTGTGTCACCTCTAAATCACAGTGACTCTGCGTATTCCTTCCTTTTTCTTTTGATGCTTCCTGTGTCTTTTAATGTTTTCCCTGTAGAATCCTTAACTATTTCAACTCAAGCCTTGAATTTTTTCTTCAGTTATTTCAGCTTGAGAAATCCAAAATGTGTTCTTCCCTTTTGGTTTTCTAGTTCCAGCTCTTTGCACATGTCCTTATAATACTTCATTTTGTCTTCGTGAGCTCCTCTTTCAAATCTTCTGTTCTTTTACTTTTCATTTCATCTGTTTATTTTAGGCATTTGCCATTTAAGAGCAAGTTTCAGAGTCTTGTCTGACATCTAATTTGGTGTTTTCTTTCTTTCCTGACTTTTTAATGACTTCTTGCTTCCTTCACAGGTGATGTTTCTGATGCTATTCCACAACTCCTCTGGTCTTCAGTCATTTGTGCTTAGCATATCAAATCTATTCTGGAGATGATCTCTAAATTCTGGTGTGATGTGCTCAAGGTTGTACTTTGTCTCTCGTGGACTAATTGTAATTTTTCTTCAGTTTCAGTTTGATCTTGAATGTGAGCAATTGATGGTCTATGTCATAATTTGCACCTGGCCTTATTCTGACTCGTGGTACTGAGTTCTTTCCACTGATGTAGTCTGTTTGATTCCATCTGCTGAGGTCCATGTGTATAGTCAGCATTTACGGTGGTAAAGAAAGATACTTTCAGTGAAGAAGTCATTGGTCTTGCAAAATTCTGTCAAGCCGTCTCCAGCATTGTTTCTATCACTGTTAGAGCGGCACTAGCTGACTAAAACAGAATCAGACATTAACAGGCAACAGGCAAGTCAGCAGAACTCGTTACATTAGCTCTCAAAGCTTCGAAAATACTCTGACATTTTCTGAGACATTCTACACAATGGCCGTGCCCTCTAGACTCTAGGTATTGGCCACACTGTCTGGATTCTGAGTGGAGACACCCAGTCCTGTACTACAACTCTGCCTTCAAGGCCACTTGGACGGGAACTCTGCCCCATCAGCTTTAGCTGCACCCTAAGCCTAAATAAGTGGCAATTCCACCTTACAAACACAGAACACTATGGTTCCACCCTTTCAAACCCTAGAGGTCATGGCCATAACTTTTTCGACTGAGGCAGCTCAGCTTCTCACGCTGTTGGTCTCTTCAGCTTCTGCTTCTTATGCCTGCAAATCCCAGGCCGCAGGTCCACATCTGCCCTGCCAGTACAAGGGTTCCAAAGCACTGTGGCTCCACTTATTCAAGTGCCCAGAGGCACCCCACTCTTGCTGAAAAGCGTCCTGCACAAAGGCACTCAGCTCTCTCGCTCTGTGGGTCAGCAAGGCTACCTCCACCAATTCAAGTGCCCAGAGGCACCCTGTTCTGCAAGGAAATCTCTGTGCACAGGCACTTAGCTCTTTAGCTCCGTAAGTCAGCTGCAATGCTGCCTCTCATTCTGCTGCTGCCACCACTGGTCCTCTGCTGCTCAATTCTCACCATCTGCACCTTCTTCGGTGTTAACAGTTCAGTTCTTTCTGAATCTTCTATCACACTTTCAAAATGGTTTTAAAGTTGTAGATATTTTCTAGAGCAGCACCCCACTCTCACGGTACCAAATACTGTCTTAGTCAGCTAGTGCTGCTCTAACAGAAATACCACAGTGTAGATGGCTTTAACAAAGGAAAGTTTATTCTTACACAGGTCAGTAGGCTACAAGTCCAAATTCAGGATGTCTGCTCCAGGAGGAGGATTTCTCCTTGTCGGCTTTGGAGGGAAGTCCAGTATTGCATCAGTCTTTGTCCAGGGAGCATCTTGGTGCAGGAACCTCAGGTCTGAAGGATATACTCTTCTCCTGGTGCTGCTTTCTTGATGGTGTGAGGTTCCCAATTCTCTGCTTCCTTTCCTTTCATCTCTTGTAGGATGACAGGATTAAGAGTGGGGGAAGCTGTACTCCAGGGAAACTCCCTTTACAGTGGAGCAGGGAGGTGATCTTCTGAAGGGATTTACAGTCCTACCCTAGTCCTTTGGCATACAGCACAGTAAACTCACAAAGTGGAGGACAATCATGAATACAGGGAATCATGGTCACGTGGCTACACCTATTTTGGGGGGGACACAATTCAATCCATGACAATCACCAAGATTGTATTTTCTAACTAGCAATCCGTTTTTCTTTCTTTCCAGCTTTTACATACTAATCACTAGTAGTTAGCAGTGTATCCTGTCTACATGACTGATAAATTTCAGATTGCAAAAAGTGGTAAAAATCTTCAGTGTCTTCATCTGTGGCCTGAGTATACATGAGTAAATCTGAAGGATAGTCATATTAACTGGTCTTCCTTATAGGCATATGCGTATTTTCCTATCACTGACAGCACTGTGATTCAGTATAGCTCTTCAAATGCTCTTTTCGACAAAGAATGCAACACCATCACTCTTCACACTGTCATTCCTAGTATAACAGACCATATGACTGTGTGATTCACAAAGGCCGATACCAGTCCATTTCAGCTCACTAATGCCTAGGATATGGATGTTATGTTTCTCATTTCATTCTTGACAATTTCCAGTTTTCATACTTCGTACACTTGACAGTCCAATTAACAGATGTTTGCAGCTGTTTCTTATCATTTTGAGTATTGCCACATCAGCAGATGAAGGTCTCAAAAGCTTGACTCTGTCCACATCATTAAGGTCGACTCTGCTTTGAGAAGACAGCTCTTCTCTGGTTTTCTGTTGAGTACCTTCCAACCTAGAGAGCTCGTCTTCCAGAACTGTGTAGGGCAATATTCCATTGCCATTCATAAAGTTTTTGCTGGCTAACTCTTTTCAGAAGTAGGCCTTTGGGTCCTTGTTTCTAGTCTCTCTTAGTCTGTAAGCTCAGCTGAATCCTGTCTGCTGTGGGTGACCCTGCTGGTCAATGGTCACCCATTTTAAGACAGAAACTGATGTTAATAAAGGAAGAAGCTGAAGCTGCCCTGAAGACAGTGGCAAAAAATGGGGCTCCAGGGGTTAAAGGAATATCAGCTGAGATGTTTCAATAGATGAAGCACCACCAGAAGTGCTTACTTATCCATGCCAAAGAAATCTAGAGAACAGCTACCAGGCCAACAGCCTGGAAGAGATCCATATTTATACTTAGAGTCAAGAAAGGTGATCCAGCTATATATGGTAAGTATCAAACAACATAAATTAGTGTCACATGCAAGTATAATTTTGCTGAAGACCTTTCAAAAGTGACTGTAACAGTATATTGACAAGTAACTGTCAGAAATTCAGGATGGATTCAGAAGAGGAAGTGGAATTGGGAATATCATTGCTGATGTCAAATGAATCTTGTCTGAAGGTAGAGAATACCAAAAAGATATTTACTTGTGTTGTCCTTGACTAGGTGTGTATCGTAACAAATTATAGACAACATTGCGGAGAATGGGAATTGCGGAACACTTAAATGTGCTCATGAGGAATCTGTACATAATTCAAGAGGTAGTCGTTCAAACAGAACAAGGGGACACAGCATGGTTTAAAGTCAGGAATGACATCAAGGTTTTATCATTTTACCGTATTTATTCAGCCTGTATGCCAAGCAAATAATCTGAGAAGCTGGGCTATATGAAGAATGAAGTATCAGGATTGGAGGAAGACTCATTAATAACCTATATTACACAGATGAGACAGTCCTGCTTGCTGAAAGTGAAGGAGACTTGAAACACATACCATCAAGATCAAAGACCACAGCCTTCATTATGGATTACACCTCAACATCAAGAAAACAAACATCCTCACAACTGGCTCAATAAGCAACATCATGATAAACAAAGAAAAGATTGCTATTGTCAAGAATTTCATTTTACTTGGATCCATTGTCATCACTCATGGAAGCAGCAGTTAAGTGATCAAAAGACACACTGCACTGGGAAAATCTGTTGCAAAGAACTTCTTCAAAGTGTTGAAAAGCAAAGCTGTCACCTTAAAGACTAAGGAGGGCCTGGCTCAAGCCATGGTATTTTCAACTGCATATTTATGCATATGAAATTTGGACAATGAATAAAGAAGACCAAAGAAAAATTAACACTGTTGAATGAATTGTGGTGTTAGAGAAGAATATTGCATATACCGTGAACTGTCAAAAGTATGACCAGACCTGCCTTGGGAGAAGTACAAACAGAATGTCCCTTACAAGCAAGGATGACAGGACTACATCTTAAACACTTTGGACGCATTGTTAGGAGGGATCACTGCTTGGAGAAGGACATGGTGCTTGGTAAAGTACAGAGTCAGTGCAAAAGAGGAGGACGCTCTACGGGATGGACAGACACAGTGGCTGCAACAATGGGCTCACACATAACAATGGTTGTGGGCGTGATGCAGCTCCAGGCAGTGTTTCATTCTGTTGTGCATGGGGTGACTGTGTGTCAGAACCAACTCGACAGCATCTAGCAACGACAACAAATCACAGTGGCTCGAAACAAAAATGTTTCTATTTTTCTCCCACAGCATCCCTATCATTGCACAGGAGCTCTGCTTATCGTAGGCCCTCAGAGCCTAAGGAAGGTGAATTAGTTTTCATCTAAAGTGTTACTTCTTCCTTTGCCAGTGACCCATGTCACTTTCACTTATAACTTGTTGGCCATAACGGTTACCTGACCCCACTCACAGAGCTGGTTTTCCAGGAGGTGTAGTCTTATCATGTACCCTAGTGAAGAGAGAACTGGCAATATTGGGTGACTAGCACTCATCACTTTGCAAGAAGTCTCAAAACCAAGCTATTCAAGGGCCACTGGAAGCCTGTTGCCTGTGTGGTTCACCACTGTTGTCAGCCCTAACCTACACCTAGACACCACTATACCAGACCACTCCTTGTTCAGGAAATAAACAAAGTCACCTACCCACCTATGGAAATAAGTTCATATAGAAAGTCATCCTGAGAGTGTTTAACCTTCCTGGCTTCACAAGCCATAGTCTAATTTGCATCCAGCTAGGAGACAGGAACATGATGCGTTCTTATTTCTCAAAAATGTTTACATTACATGCTACTTCAAAGATAATTTTAGTCTCACAAAAAGGGAGATTAAAATAAGATAAGTATTATTATTCCTATTTAGCAGATGCAAAGCTGAATCACAGGCAGTTTAAGTGATTTACTTAAGACTACCTAGCCAGCTAATGGTAAAGTTTGATTTATAGTTTTAGAGTTCAGATCCAACTATTCTTTTTTTCTTTTTTTTTTAAAACTGGAATATCTTAATTCTTTCCTTAAAAAGCAATAAGCTGAATTCTAATTTAGAGGCAGTAGTGAATTGTTTTAATTATTTTGCCTTCTTTCTGTAACTGGAAATGGATGGACTTAATTCTGAGTAGAAGGATCTTTTCTTAAATCTTGAATTATCCTGAAGGCATTAATTTTGCTTGATAATTTGAGTAAGTGGCCACCATATTTTTAGTTTTACACACTTACTAACCCAAAAAAGCACATCCCTAAGACTAAACATGTTACGGAAAAACTAAAACCTAGATGGTAGTATTGATGTGCATCATAATCTCAATGACATAATCATCCAACCAATTATTCAGGTAAAAAACTTATAAAAGTCTGTGATACTTCTCTTTTCCTTCTTCTTTTGGCTTGAATTCTCCTACCTCCATATAGAAACCTTGGTGGTGCAGTGGTTAAGAGCTGGGCTACTAACCAAAGGTCAGCAGTTCATATCTACCAGCTGTTCTTTGGAAATCCTATGATGGCAGTTCTGCTTTGTCCTAAAGGGTTGCTATGAGTGAGAGCCAACATGAAGGCACCTATCAACAACACAACAACAGCTTCCATATAACCCATCTGTTTTAGTTGGCTAGCGCTGTTTTCACAGAAATACAAGTAGGCAGCTTTAAAAGGAGAAATTTTAATTGTTGCAGTACAGTAAGATAAAAGTTCAAATTCAGGGTGCCAGCTCCGGGAGAAGACTTGCTTTGCTGGATCTGGAGGAAAGTCCTTGTCATCAATCTTGCCCTAGACTGGAAGCTTCTGAGGTGCAGGGACCCTGGTCCTTTCCAAAGGATGCATTCAGCTTCCAGTACAGCTTCTTGGTGGTATGCGGTCCCCAAATCTCTTTGCTAGCTTCCTTCCTTTACATCTCAGGAGACTGCCTCAAGACACAACAGCCTTAAACATTGAGGCCTGCCCCACCAACACAACTGCGTCCCCTCCACCCTCATTGACATCACAGAGACAGGATTTACAAAGTGGAGGGACAGAACCCAATTCCAGAAATCACCGCCTAGCTAAATTGCTACACAGATTGTTACGGGGAGTAAAATTTAACCCATGATACCATCAGAAAACCTTATTGGTTCCTCTTTCAAAACTTATTACAACTAGCTGCCTCTCACCATTTTCACAGCTAATCCAAGTCAGTAGCATCTTTCTCAAGAACAGAAAACATCTTGCACCTTATTTCCCTACTTACTCTCTTGATTACTCAAGTCATCCAGCCAATATTTTTCTTTGAAAGCTTTCTTATTATGTAGTATAATTTACATACAGACAGGTACATAAAGCATAGATGTACAACCTAACCAATTATTAACCTCCCCTGACATGAAAGATTAGAACATTATCAGAATCCCAGAAAGGCCCTGTTGTACCTCTCCTTGATGATAACAGTTTCTCTCTCTTACATTTCATCTTTATATTGAATTTCATAGTAACCACTTCCTTGCCTTGCACATATGGACTCTATTAGTTGTCTAGTGCTGTTATGGTAGAAATACCACAAATGGGTAGCTTTAAAAAAAACAAAAAAACAGAAATTCATTTTCTCACAGTTTAGGAGGCTAGAGGTCCTCATTAAGAGCCCACAGCTCTAGGGGAAGGCTTTCTCTCCCTTTTGGCTCTTGAAGAAAGGCCTTATCTTCTCAGCTTCTGGTTTCTTGGAAATCTCCAAGGGTGCAGGCATGCATTTCACTTACCCCTTCTCTGTTAGCTCTCCTGTTTGTTTAATTTCCTTTACATCTCAAAAGACACACCCTACCCTACACAAATCCTGTATCACTAACATAACAAAGACAATCCATTCCCAAGTGAGATTGTAACTACAGTCATAAACAAAACTAAACCTACTGCCTTTAAGCAAATTCCAATTCACAATGACCCTCTAGAAAGAGTAGAACACCCTTATAGCGTTTCCAAGGAGCAGTTGGTGGCTTTGAACTGCTTACAAATATTTTTGTGAGACACAATTCAAAGCAATATATATATACATATAGCTTGTTTGTGAAGGGTCTTTCTATAAAGACGTCATATTTTGACAGCTCATAATGATGCTATAGTGGCCATATTTATCACTTTTTCGATTAATCTTGACAAATAGCCATGACAAGTTACACAATTACACAATGCATAGAAATTAGTGAAGTTTACTACCAAAATGGGTGTTTCATTCACCAAACATTCGTGTGTTAGCTGAAATTTATGATGCACTCTCTCCACTGAGAACAATTTGACATTTCATCAAAAAACTGAGACAACAGGGTCTGTTGCCAATCAGACAACGCCGGTGGGTCAGTGCACCACAGGTTCCAATGAAAACATCACGCCACCATTAGTCAAGAGGTATGCCAGAATCTATCCCAATCAGTTTCTCACTGAGCACAAGAACTGAGCCTTTCATCAGCCATAATTTGGTGAATTTTGCATCTGGACTTGAAGTTTTATTTTTACAAAATTGTTTTCACTCAAGAACTGAAGTCCAACGACCACAGATTGCACTGTGCTTTTGCTGACTGGGCTCGGGAGCAATTGGAAGCTGACCCTGCTTTTGGCCAAAAAAATCATCTTCGGTGACGATGCCTGTTTCGGGATGAATAGTTTAGTTAACAAACAAAACTGTCACATTTGTAGCAATAAGAACACAATGAAGACTTAAGAATGTCCACTTTAAACCAAAAAGTCACTGTTTAGTGTGGATTTTGGTGCAGCAGAATCATTGGCCCTTATGTTTTCCAGGATGAACTGGGAGAAGTGGGAGCCCATTATCTCACACTCTTGTCAACAAGGGCAAATCTCTTTAAAATGTAACATCTATGCCTTGATTTACTACACTGATTCCAGCAGCACTGGAGACCACACCTTACCCTTCGCCGTGATCTGATCTCTCAGCGTTTTTTGGCCTTGTCTCCAGTCTCATCCCTATCCCATAAAGCTTCAGCCTCATAAATACTTCTTTTTAGTCCTAAACAAGCCAGGAAGCCTTGAGGGCCTACTTAACAACAGTCAACGACAGATACAGATCAGCTATCTACATTTCAAACTGAGTTGGTCACCCTGGAATCTGAGAGATCAGTAAGAACTATGTCCACTTTTGAGAGTAAAAGTTTAGAGAATGTAAACTTATCAAATATTATCAATTTCCCCATTTTAATTTCTTTTCCTTGTTTCCCCAGGTTCTTGATAGATAATGTTCAGTCTTCCTCTGCAGACTATTGAGATGCTGACATTTAACTAAAATATTTTTGAAACTGACAAAAGAGGCAGATTCTAGAAAAATTGTCTTTTCATAATACCGGCAGTAGCTCCTCGTTTTTGATAAGTGGAAAATTTCCCCACCCCTTGGTGATACTTGATTGTGTTTAGGTGACAGTTTACTCAACAAAATAGGTTCTCATTTAAAAAATTTTATACAAATTTTTCCTTGTCATTTGTTACAGTTTTGTTAATATGCCGGCACTCTCGTTATTTCCATTCTTATTGTTCTATTTCCATTGCTCTGGCTTCCCTTCCGCTGTTAGTCTTCACATTTTTCCTTCTGGGTAACTGTCGACACTTTAGTTTTGTAGAGTTGACTATCTAAGGAAACTTACACTCATGGACATTAAATTTTTTTACATGTATATTATTTGGCTGAAAAGGACATCCAGGAATAGCTTTAGTTCTAAATTCAAAGGATAATTTAAGAAGATAGTCTCAAGGGTTCTAGTCTCGATTTGTCCAGTAGGTCTGGACTTTTTTTAGAAAATTCGATTTTGTTTTTGTTAGGGTCCGCGATTTTCAAGATGCGACACTGTTACTTTAAAGGTTAAATTTTATTAAAAAATATACCCAATAGGAAAAATACTGGTGCACCAGGGACGCACCCCAAGCTACACAGAGCAGGGGGCGACGATGAGTTTCCTCAGCGCCCAGTATTTAAGTAGTGAGATTGCAAAGTAGGGAGGGTGAACTGACCTTTACATTGATTGGTTAACTCCTATTAGTTGTAAAATGTGGTCAAGGTCTAGGGGTCACTTGCAGGCTGTCACTTGCAAGGTTGCCCCCAGGCTTGTCTTGTGACAGTGTTTTGTAAGACAAAGGTGAGATTATTCTATATTTTCTGCTATTAAGTTGTTTCCTGGGGCTGTCTTTAATACCTCGAATTTTTACCGCGCCCTTCCTCGTTTCAACAGTTTTCTGTTTTTTTCCCATTTTATACAGGAGTTTCTGTTGTATCCCCGGTCAGAACGGTTGATAGTGGTAATTGGACAGCATCTAGTTCTTCTAGACTCAGATTAGAAGAGACCGTGGTTTGTATGGGCTGTTCGTTCTGTGAACTAATTTGTTCTTTGAGTCTTTAGTTTCTTTCCATCTCTTTTGGTTCAGACATACAGAGGCCAATAGCTGTATCTTAGGTTGCTGTTTGCAAGCTTGTAAAACACTATTTACCAAACTTAAATTTAGAACATTATCTTCGTAAACTATGTTGTATGAATTGACTAAATTGTCCCATGGAATTATGGTCCAAGTCTTTTAACCCAGTAAAACAATACCAGGAGTTTTTTGGATATGTCTAGAAAGTCTCCATAATTGTGCTCCCTATATTCTAGATTGTATATCTGGATATACAAGGACTGAGAATTAGGTTCATAAACTCATCCTAGGAAAAGTGCTACATACCTCATTGTTGAATATCGCTATGGTCCCCTTTGAAATACTCCCCTTGGGAAGTTATGCACTGACGCCAGCACCTAGCCCACCCTTCAAGGCAATTTTGGAGCTCTCTTTCTGGAATGCCCATCAGAGCCGTCATCGTATTATCCTTGATGTCCTGAATGCCATAAAAATGTCCTCCTTTCAGTGTTTCCTTTATCTTCAGGTAAAGAAAAAGTCATTGAGAGCCAGATCAGGTGAGCAGAGAGGGTATTCCAATACAGTTATTTGTTTACTGGCTAAATACTCCCTTATAGACAACTGTACAATGAAGTTTTCAAACTTGCCACCATGCCACCATGAGCAATGGCCATTTCAGAAAGAGTTCCAAAATTGCTCTGAAGCATGGACTAGGTATCGGTGCATAGCTTCTCAAGGAGAGTACTTGGAAGGTGACCATGGCAATTTTTATCAGTGAGGTATGTAGCACTTAGAACAATTAAGTTCATGGACTTAATAGTCAGATCTCATATATACAGCACACATAAGCGTCTGTGTCCTTATTTCTCTAAATATGTGTATATGCATACATGCATTTACTCACATGTCTTCCTATGCACAAACACACACATATTCCTACTTGTGTAGCCATATACATATTCTTGGTTGTCATTGTGATTATTGCAAACTGCACTTTATAACATTTACCCAAATTGTCTGTTTTTGTTTGTGTACTGTCTAGTGTCTTTATTTACCTTGGTCAAGCTGTGCACATTTCACCCACATTTGGTATTACCTTTTCCTTCACCAAAAATAATGTGTCTGCTACCTAGAAATTAACTCTTCCTCATTCCTCCTGCCATCCCTTCCAAGAAATGACAGTTTTCTGTGTGTCTATCTACCCTTGACATTTTATAATAGTGGAACTATACAGCATTTATTTTTCTGTGACTGGCTTATTTAACTCAGTACAGTGTCTTCCAGATTCATCCATATTATATGTTGCTTCATACACTCCTCATCATTCATCATAGTTACATAATATTTCATTGTATACAAGGTCTGACAATTAAGTCCATGAACTTAATTGTTTTAAGTGCTACCTACCTCATTACTGACATCACTATGGTCACCTTCAAAGTACTCTGTTAGGGACGCTATGCACTGACACCAGCAACTAGTCTACCCTTCACAGCAGTTTTGGAACTTTGTCTGAAATGGCCATTGTGCACAGTGGTATGGTGGCAAGTTTGCAAACTTAAGCGTTTAGTCGTCTGGGAGTGAATTTTTAGTTTAGTGAACATATAACTGTACTGGAACACCCTACCTACTCACCTAATCCAGCTCCCAAATATTTTTTTCTTTTTCCAAAGATAAAGTAAATATTGAAAGACATTTTGATGGCTTTTGAGACATCAAGGGTAATACAATGACAATTCTGATGGCCGTGTCAGAAAAAGAGTTCCAAACTTGCTTTGAAGGGTGGACTAGGAGCTGGCCTCAGAGCACAGCTTCCCAAGGGGAGTACTTCAAAGGTGACTGTAGTGATATTCAGCAATGAGGTATGTAGCACTTTTTCTAGGATGAGTTTCCAAACTTAGATGTCAGTCCTAGTGTATGTACCACAATTTATTTATACACATCCTTTGATAGACACTAAGCTTGTTTCCATCTTTTTGCTTCTGTGAACAATGCTGCAGTGAACATAGGTATGCCTGTGTCTATTCACATCACAGCTCTTACGTATTTTGGATATATACCTAGGAATGGGATTGCTGGCTCATGAGGCATTTCGATTTCTAGCTATCTGAAGATGTTCCATGCCATTTTCTGTAATGACTGTGCTGTTTTACAATTCCACCAGCACTGCAGATGGGTTTCAATCTCCCTGCAGCTTCATTTATTGCTTTCTGGATTTGTTTGTTTGTTTTGTTTTTCCTTTTTCTCTTTTTTATCATTGCTATTGTTGTAAGGGTAAAATGCTATTTCATCGTAGTTCTGATGTTTATTGCACCGACAGCTAACGAGAGCACGGTGGCAAAGAGCTACGCTGCCAGCCATAGGCAGGCGGTTAGATGCCACCAGCCTTTCCCTGGCAAACCTGTCAGACAGTTCTACGCTGTCTTTAGTGTCACTATTTGTTGACATCTACTTAGTGGCAACAGGTTTTGTTTTGCTTAAAAAAAATTGGCTAATAATTGCAAGCATCTTTTAATGTATTTTTTGACTGAATTTGTTTTATTTTATTTTTGTGAAGTGTCTGTTCTTACATCTAGATCAATTTTTGATTGGTTTGTCTTTGTGTTGTTGAAGTTTTCTATGTATTTTAAAGATTAAGCCCTTGCCATATATGTCATTGACAAAGATTTCTTCCCAGCCTATTTCTTCTCTTTTCGTTCTTTTTGATCAAGTCTTTTAATGAGCATAAGTGGTGACTTTTTAGCAAGACCTAGTTATATAATTAATCTTCCGTTGATTGCACTTTAGCTTGTGATTGATAGGTTATTTATGCCAAAAACTGTGTCCCCTAGCTTTGTATCTGTATTATCGTTCAAGAACTTTATAGTTTTAGCTTTAAAATTTAGGTCTTTCATCTGTTTTGAGTTAGTTTGTATTCTTGGTGTAAGGTGTGGATCCTGATTCATTTTTCTGCATATGGATATCTAGTTTGGCCAGCACCATTTATTAAAGATACTTTTTTTTTCCTTGGTGAATAGACTTAATTCCTTCTGAAGATCAGTTGCTTATATAGTTGGTTGATTGTTATTTAGATCTTCTGTATCTTTGCTGAATTTCTTTTGAGCTGTCTGTCCATCTTCAGAAGTGGTATGTTCAAGTCTTGTACTATTACTGTAGAAATTTTTATTTCTCTTTTCTGTCTTGTTAGAGTTTGTTTTATATATTTTGGAGTTCTGTCATTGGATGCATAAATGTGTGCAATGTTATGTCTTCTTGGTGAATAATCCTTATTATATAATGTCTTTGTT
Organism: Heterohyrax brucei; assembly: GCA_028571685.1. Lineage (NCBI taxonomy): Eukaryota > Metazoa > Chordata > Mammalia > Hyracoidea > Procaviidae > Heterohyrax > Heterohyrax brucei. Next base: position 28,607,634 of record CM053146.1, on the reverse strand, counting down.
TGCCTTATAATGGATTTTGACTTAAATTCTATTTTATGGAAGATTATTATTGCTACTCCAAGTCTCTTTTGGTTATTGTTTGCTGATGTATTTTTTCTCCATCTTTTGAGTTGTAACCTATTTAGGTCCCGTGCATCTAAGGTATCTTGTAGGCAACATGTGCATGGGTTATTTATTTATTTTAACCCATTCTACCATTCTCTCTCTGAATTGGAGCATTCAATTCATTTACATTCACGATGATCATCAATAGGTATGGAGTTACTGCTGCTGTTTTATTAGGCTTGTGTGTGTCTGTGTCCGTGTCTGTGTGTGTACGTGTGTTAACAGCTTCTTCATTCCATTTACTTTTCTGTACTGAGGTCTTACGTATATGGATTTTCTTTCTGTACCTTTCATTGTTGATTTTGTGTTTCCTGAGTCTTCGATTTTCTTCTTTTTTTATTGTAGGGAGATTTAGTGATGTTCTTTGTGGCTATCCTTAAATTTATCATTATCTCCCTAAGTTTAAACCAGTCTGCTATAACTTGGTGTCGCCATGGATTCGTCTCTGTGTGGAAGTTCTATATCACTTATCCCCCCTTTTTGTTTTGAAGTTGTCGTCATTTACACAGCTCTATTTCGTATTAGTTTTGCAGCTTTATTCTACTTTTGTGAATTCTTCATCTGGATTTGTGTTGTTTTAGTCGCCTGGTACTGCTCCAACAGAAAATACCACGAGTGGACGATTTCATGAAGAGAAACTTTACTGTCACGGTACGGTAAGCCACGAATCTGTTGATGAGTTGTAAGTCAATTCAATAAGAGGAATTATCATAGTCCAGTAGGTTGAGTTCAGATTCAAGGACAGCATCTTGGTACAGGAACCTCAGGTCCAAAGGATGTACTCGGCTCTCAGTGCTACCTTCTTGGTGGTATGAGATTCTCAACTCCCTACACCCACTTTTCTCCCTTATATCCCGTGCCTACTAACTTGAGTCCTTCCTCACAAGTACAGCTGGTGCTCATTCCCCATCATCAGTATCACAGAAGCAGGATTCACAGCATGGGAGGAACTGCATCATATTGGGACTCATAGTCAACTCAAATCAGTGCACATATTTTTGGTGGGGCACAATACAATTCATGAAAGGTACCTAAGTGATCCTATCCTGTGTCTTTATCTCAGGTTTTTGTATGACGTCCTTGGTTCTCTGTCTGAATGACTCCTTTTAATATTTCTTGTCAGAGTGGTCTGATTTTTATGAATTCCCTTAATTTCCACTTATCTGGAAGTGTACTAGTTTTATTATCATTTTTGAATGACAGTTTTACTGGATATGTGATTCTTGGTTGATTCTTTTCTTTCAGGATGCTACATATGCTATCCCACTACCTTCTGGCCTTCATGGTTTCTGATGAGAAATCAGCCCTTACTGTTATTGGCACCCCTTTGTAAGTGATACTTCATTTTCACAAGCTGCTTTCAGCATTCTTTGTCTTTGGTTTTAGAAAGTCTGCATGGGGTTCGCTGAGCTTCCTGGATGGAAACTTTGTTGTTTTTCACAGAATTTAGAAAGTTTTCTGCCAATATATCTCAAACATTCTCTGTACTTTTTTTTTCCTTCTCTTTTCCCAGAATTCCTATTAATCTTTTTGATGGTGTCCCATATAATTCTTAGGTTTTCCTCCTTTTTCTTCAGTTTTTTCCTGGTTGTTCCAAGGGATTTGTCCTCTATTTTATCAATACTTTCTTTCATTGATTCAGTGGCACTTCTGTGTCTTTCCATGGAGTTATCTATTTTTGATTGTTCTGTTGTTAATCTTCTGGATTACTAGCAGTTGCTTTGTGTCATTTCTAAATGTCTCTTTGGTTCATCATTTTGTTTCCATAGTGTTTCCTCAATTCTTTTTGGGTTTTCTGTGTATTCCTTGATCTCTTTAGGAGTCTTTTTGTAAGTCTTTTTCATTTTTTTTAGATCTATTAACATTTCTTCCTCACAAAGATTTTCTGTCCCTTTGTTTCGTTCATTTGTTTGAACCATCTTTTCCTGTTTCTTCATGTGATTTGTTATTGTCTATTGTCTCTGATCTTTAAGGTATTAATTTGTTTATATATATGTATATATATTATTGATTGTATATTTTGTTTTGATATATCAGGAGCTTTGTTTCTTCTCGTTCTCTTTAATATGTCTTTCTACCTTTGTAAGGCTTTAATTACTGTTATTTTGTGGCCTTGATCTGTGTGATTTTGGTGGTTTGGGTTGACTGGATGTGACGTCTTCTCACTAGTGCAGTATGTTGGGTCACCCTCATACGAGTCTTCCATGGTTAGGCTTCTTTGTTTTCCCTTACAGGATTGAATGGATGTGGTGGAGCAGGTTAATTCCCTGATGTTGGGTGACAAGTGTTAAGTGTTCCATCACAGCCCTTGTAGGAATGTAGGATCCTTCTGGGTTTGTGCTGGCAGTTACTGCATTTTCTGGAGGTCAAGACAGGATGTCTCCATAGCTTCTGTGAGGTAGTGCTACCCAAATGAACAGGATAGGCCCTTTGTGCATTCACAACATGGAGTCTCAGTGAATGTTAGGGGATCAAAGGGCTTCAGTGCATCTGCGGTCAGCCTGCAGAAACTGTCTCTGTGTGGGATGTGTGAAATTCCAGCTGGGCAGACTTTGGATGAGGTAAGTAGGATCTTCCGCTCATCATCAGGCAGAGGTACAGATGTCACCTTCCTGTACTCTGCAACTGTCTACACAGTAGCTCTATTTCTGTTGGGAATCCTATGGAGTTGTGTTCCTGTGCTTGTCACCTCAGTATACTGCTCACTTTGTCTCAAGATGGCCATACTGCACAGGACTAGCTGGTGGGGTACCTATGATTCATAAATCTTCACTCTTCTCATTCAGTTTTCCCTTCTATTTGGTGCTTCATCTAATTCTTCATCCTTCCGTTTGCTATTCAAGGTTCCTTTATTGCCATCTGTACCCACTTCACTTGTTTCTCAGGTCTTTGCTGTAGGGGGATGATCTACAATCTCTAAATAAGCTGCCATCTTGGGCTGCCTCTAAGTGGAGACTTCAAAAAACTTTTTTTGCAAGTTGTCCCTATCTGACAGATGCTACTGGCCTAGCAATCCCACTTGGACAATATTTGTTTTAAGCAATGCTTTTTCTCCACTGAATTTTTACTTTTTGATCTTCCACTGAAATCCTTAAAGCCTGTACAAATATACTCAATTTACTTCCAGTCTCAACCTGTTTTTGAAGCACAATTCTCATATTTCTAAATAATCAGTAGACATTTATAATTGGATGAGATCTGATAGTTCAGATCCAGTGAAAACCCTATGGATAACAAATGTCCATTCTCATAGTGCGTGTGATCACCATGACACAGGGGCCAACTTGACAGCAAGTAACAACAACAACAGCAATTTTATTTCATTGCTACTTGCTCATGTGTTGAATAAACCAGGGCATTTCCATCCTTTAAGGACTAAAGCAAAATCTGAATTTTCCAATTGTGTCTGTACTTCAAATTCAGTGTTAATTGGTGTGTGCAAACAGATGTTAGTTTGATGCTGCTATATTGGTATTATTTTCTTTATTCCATGCTGGTCCTTAACTGGGTACTTCGCATACAAAGAGCAAGGGTCCTTGACTTAGGATTCCCTTTGAGCTTCTTCTAACTTGCTTCAAGTTTGCCATAGCAGTTTATTACCACAGTTAAGCCTATCTTCTCATCAGCAGAACTTTCCCTAAATATTTTCCAGAAGACTTTGTTGATGACACAGAAGCACAACAGAAAGGGCACCATGTTATAAAAAAGAAGATGTAATATTTCCCAGACAAAATAATTGCTACTTGTCATGTATTTTCCCATCCCTGGATTACGCTCTGGAAATATTAGCTCCAGAGATTTCTTCTAAAGAAAAACCAGTAGACATGAAAACATTCCATGGGCTGTAGTCCAGTCACAGGGTGTAGAGGAGGCTGAGAGGAAATTCTCTGCCTCTCTTTCTAATAGCAACAAACATGAAATAACATCTAGTGTTCATATTTCAGCTGATTGAGGGAGGCAGCAAATTTGAAAGTGTTGCAATGTAGTCAGGCCAAACCTACTGCTGTTGAGTTGATTTGGACCCATAGTGACCATATAGGTTGGATTAAAACTATCTCATAGGGTTTCCAAGGCTATAATCTTTATACAACCGGACTGCTACAACTTTCTCCCATAGAGCAGCTACTGGGTTCAAACCAGCAATCTTTTGGTTAGTAGGATAGTGTCTCATCACTGCACCAGCATGGCTCCTTATGTAGTCAGTGAAGGGTAATATTTCAAAAACTTTAAATTAATATTGTGAGTGAGAAGATATGTCAGAGAATGGATAACTAAAGATATTGGTATTCTCAGTGTACCATGTCTGCACATACTTGTCTCATTCCATTCCTTTTTCTTTTTACCAATACCACTGCCAACACCACTTCCCCTATTGTTCCCAACATCATTGTCACCACTGCTAAGATTATCAGCTGCACTATCACCTCTGCCACCAGTATCACCTCCTCCACCAGTATTACCAACATAACCATTTACACCATGATAACTATTTTCAACTTTCATGCCACCATCCCCATCATCACATCTACCACATGACTGGTACCACCTCTACCCTACCAACTCCAACTTTGAAATTCCCTTCTGCTCATTTATCCCCTCTTAGGAAACGATCTTATTAACATTATATTTTGAATGGTAGATTAGACATGATCCATGTACACTCTTTGCAACAGAGTAGAAAAGTCACCACCCTTCTCTTATCTAGAATCATGTATTTCATATCCTCCTTCCCGCCAGGCCAATGTTTCAAGAACAAAAGATCTCCATAGGAAAGGACTCCCTGAGACATAGTCTTCCTGCTCTGAGTTTCCATCCCATTTGGAAACTTTTTATGGCACCATTCAGCTTTTCCCTGGGTCACCTCTTCCTCTGCAGGCTTCCCAATCAAAATCAGACCTTTTTAAAATAAAATCAAAGCCTCTGTGCAAAAGCACTATCAAAGGATGATCCCTTTGCCCAAAAGTAATCCTTGTTTTCAGTTTTTAAATATTTTATAGAAGAAGATATATATCTACATACTCAGCAGCATTGTTGTTTGTAAGAACCAGTGGTCAACATAGAGAAATGAGAACTTTAAATTCCTCAGGGCCTTGGCTTGCTATGTTTCAAAAGCTCCAGTTTTGCTCAAAATAACTATGTTCATCTATTTTTCAAGAAAAGTAACTCCAATAAGGATGTCTGCAACCTTAATATCTTCATTTCGTATCCTTACAACATTCTTCAACCCCTACTCTTACCCACAGTTCCCTTAGCTTTTTTTTTTCTGTCTGTTATAAACATTCCAAGATGAAAAACTTAGTGACCATCAAAAAACTGATGTGAAAAAATTTACAGGTCTGCTTCTTCTCTCAGATACATTGTTTTCAGGTTATGTAGGCCAAACCTTCAGTTCAAAGAACAAAGAAATACATGCTCGGCTAGTGCCCACAGGTAGAATGTCATCTGTGCTATTCTGATGTCTTTGAAGTTTCCTGGTTCTCTATAGACTTTGGTTTCTCCTGCAGCTGTTAGCTGCTATTGAGTCGACTCAACTTGTGGTGACATACACAGTGTTATGAATTACTGCCTATTCTGAGCCATCCTCACAGCGACACAATGAACTGGGCCACCATGACCCAAAGAGTTTTCATTGTTGGCTAGTTTTCAGGAGTAGAAAAATGAGCCTTTCTTCCTAGTCTGTTGTAGCCCAGAAGCTCCACTGCTCAGCATCAGAGCAACATGCAAGCCATAACTGAGAGACAGGTTGCAGCCTTGTTAGAGATTATTGTCCGGGAATGAAATCCAGGTCTCCCATTTGAAAGGTGAGAATTCTACCACTGGACTACTGATGCCTCTGGTTGTGCTATTCTTCTTCAAAATTTTTTATTAAAGAAAATAGATCTGGTGTCCATGGTTAGTATCTGCCTTATTGTATGATTTCTGCTTGATACTTCTTATGTGGTCCAAAGCCCTTATGCTTTGTTGCAGTTTTGAGTCTTTGTAAAAGCACGGCTATGTGATCCTATAAAACACCCGGTCTCTAATGCCAACGTATTTTGTTAGTGTCTTTGGCTGATGCCTTATGACTGTAGGATTAACATTATTCTTCACTCTAAGCTATGGGAAAGGAGACAAAACTAGGTCCAGCATGAAAATTATTTTCCTGAATTAGAATGGAAACTGAATATGAATTCCTCTTCAGGAATTACTGTTATATAACTTTAGAGTATTACGCTGCTTTGCATATCTAGTGCTCTGTAACAGAAATATCACAAGTAGATGGTTTTAACAAAGAGATACTTGTTCTCTCACAATTGATGAGGCTATAATTCTTAATTCAGGGTACCAGCTCCGGGAAAGGCTGTTTTGCTCTGTTGGCTCTTTTCATCAATCTTTCCATGGTCTAGCTGCCTCTCAGCACAGGGACCCCAGGTCCAAAACATGCACTCTATTGATTCTTCTTGTTTGGTGACAATGAGGCCCCTCTCCTCTTGGCTTTCTTCATTCACTCTTTTACATCCAAAAAGAGACTGATTCAAGATACAATCTAATTGTATAGATTTTGTCCTGCCTCATTAGCATAACTTCTAATCTTTCCTCATTAATATCATAAAGGTATGATTTAAAACTCATAGGACAATTCTGTCAGATCATAAAATGGTGGGAAGTGTACACAATACCAGAAATCAGGGCCTAGCCACATCAATACATATTTTTGGGGGCACAATTCAATTCGTAACAACTACTAAACATGTCCCTAGTAACAGTAGCTGTAAGGACCAGCATGTCCACTATTGTGTGGCATTTACTGGTATGTGTGCATAATCACACACACACACAAACACATGCATACACACTCATGCTAGTACTTAATATTCTAAAACTGTACTCCTCATCTTATTTTTGTTAATCAAATGGTCAATATTTATTAAGTATTTTATGTTTAGCATTTTGGTAGACACTATGTTGGCTAAAGAAAAATAAGAATGCACTGTCCCTGGTTTTTCAAAGCTTCCAGAGTCTTGGAGGGAACAAAACAGAATCATTTGGCACCAATTAAACAGAGGTTATAGTTTGGAATGTGTTGCTTTTCAGTGACATGAGCTTTTGGAAATGTCAGTAGGTTAATGTGTTATTCTCACTGGAAAAGAGAACTGATGATGTTTGGAGGCTTTCTGTGCTTAAACTGGAAACAAGGGTAAGGACTTATGCTCCTTCTGTTTAAGCATTGTCTCTTCATGTCTCTAGATTGTCAGCTTTATATGTCTTTCTCCTAACAAAGCACTGTCCAGTGCCACATGTATAATTGAAAATTTTGCAGTAGGAACATTTTTAAAAAGACAAAAATAAACAGATATGGTTAATTTTAATCATATGTTTAATTGATACATCTAAAATATTATTTCAAGACATTGCAACACCATGTAAATTTACAGTCAAGGGAAGTCCTATTTTGGTACTTGATCTAGAATTGTGTTTAAGACATTTAAGCACTCACAGGCCACATGTAGACCTAAAAATGTTTACTGCACTAGACAGCACAACTTCAAGGGATGACCACCCTAGTTTCACATGGACACGGAGCACCATCATTTCCCTTATGCAAAAAAAAAGAAAAAAAAAAAAAAAAGGCTGACCCTCTTGATCTCTTGATAGAGATTTAGCTTCATGGCAGCAGTGCAGAAATTCTCCTGTCCAGTATCTTCATCTTTTCTTATCCATCTTTATTTGGTCACAGTGCTCCAGGCACTGATTGTCATAGTTCTCAGTCTTTCTTCCATTTGCTACTGCCGCTGAAGATGAGGGCAGAGCCAGCCCTTCAGGAGCCAGCGGCTTCACAGATTCCAGGCACAGGACGTTCAGAGGCGCCTGCTGTTTAATTAGAGTTGGGGATCAGGGAGAGAAAAGAAGGCAGTGATAAGAGGTGATAAACCAGAACAGAAGGATTCCCCTCCTTCTGTTCCCTCTCGCCTCAGTGCTCAATTAATAGGATCTGCCAAATCCCACTTTACCACATGGGGATGGTGCTGGCAGGTGGTGGGGTCAGAGAGTCAAGAGGAGAGAAAGAGTCTGATCTGGGTATTTTTAACTCCACTATCAAATTTCACTTACATTTTGCATACAAGTTTACAGTCAAGAAAAATTCTGTTTTGGTGCTTGATCTGTAATTATTCATATCTAAGAAATTCATTTTCTCCAATGATATCCCTTGAACATGTAAAGTTGGATGAGAACTAAGTCAAGGAGGTCCAAGGATGTGTAGGAGCTGGTATGAAGGGTCCCTGTCACACACTGATCAGAAAGTCAGGGGGTCTCATCAAAGGAGACTTTCCAAAAGTCACCTGGTCCTGCCTTGACGGTGTCTTCAGGGCCGAAGGGATACAATTATTCTTGCCTGATTTGTCTTTGAATTCAGTGCACTGCTTTAATTGTTCTTCAGAAAAGTTAGCTCCTAAGTGAACAAAGTGAATAGGAACAATTATTCTGTAAACTAGGTAGAACTGCCTAAAGTTTAACCTTCTAATAGTAGAATTTCAGGAGTCATTAAACACACTGAAGATGTGTTCAGGGGAGCAGAAAGTCTTTCTACTTTCCCAATTACATCATTACTGCTCGTGGGACTCAACATGTTGTGCAGTGTCTTAATTTCCTTGTGCTGTTATTTAAAAAAAAAAAACAAAAAACCCTCACATATTGGTGGCTTTAAAAACAGAAATTTGTTTTCTCCCAGTTCTGTAGGCTTACCTTAGTTCTCTAGTGATGCTATAACAAAAATATCACAAATGGGTAGCTTTAACAAACAAAAATTTATTTTCTGAGGCTGAACTCAGGGTGCTGGCTTGTTGGTCTCCGTCCGGTGTACCATCTACCCTCCCCCGTCTCTGCTAGCTCCTCTGTTCTTACCTGTTCTTATACCTCAAAGGTGATTGGCTTCAAATACATCCTACACTGATATGGATTCTTAATGTAACAAACGAATCTCATTTCTAAGTGAGATTGTAACTACAAGTATGTTGTCAGTTGTTAGGTGCCTAAGAGCTGGTTCTGACCACAGTGACCCCAGAAACAAGAGATGAAAACCTGTCCAGTCCTGAGCCATTGTCACAGTCCTTGCTGTGTTAGAGTCTACTGGTGCAGCCCTGGGGTCAGGCCGCCTCCCTGAGGATCTTCCTGCTTTTCATTGAGCCTCTACCAAGCACCGTGTCTTCAAGGAACTGCTCCCTCCTGATAAAATGTCCAAATTACATGAGACAAAGTCTTGCCATCCTCATTTCTAAGGAACATGCTGGTTGTACCTCTTCCAAAAGAGATTTATTCCTTTTTCTAGCCGTCTATGGTAAATTCAGTATTCTTCACAAGTACCAGAATTCAAAGGCATCTATTATTTGGTCTTCTTATTCCTTTTCCAGCTCTTGCATGCTTTTGAGGCTTGGATCAGACACACTTTAGCCCTCAAAGTGACATCTGAGCTTTTTAGCACTTTAAAGAGGTCTTTGCAGCAGACTTACCCAATGCAATGTGCCATTTGGTTTCTTAATGGCTACTTTCATGGTCTTTGTTGTGGATCCAAGTAAAATGAAATCCTTGGCAACTTAAAAACTGGCCCAGCTATGAGTATTTTTGTTTTCTTTATACTGAGATGCAGCCTATACTGAAGGCTGTGGTCTTTGATTTTTATCAGTAAGGGCTTCAAATCCTCTATACTTTCAGGAAGCAAGAAGGTTGTGTCATCTTCATATGAGGCATCATAAGTTGTTATTGAAGCTTCCTCCAATCCTGATACATATCCTTCTTCATATACTATAGCTTCTCAGATTGTTTGCTTAGTTTATAGGAGTAAGGGTTAGAATTTACAACCTATATTTCAGGTAGGGCCGTCATGGGTTCGGTTGTGTCCCCCCCACTTATCTGTCCACTTAGCCGGGCCATGAGTCCCAGCAGGTGTGATTGTTCACCATTTTATGTTATTTCCTTATGTTTTGTAAATCCTATCACTATGATGAAATGAAATGGATAGTGGCAGTTATCCTGATGAGATTTACAAGCCTGTTGCTGTTGTCAGGTGCCGTCGAGTCGGTTCCAACCTACAGCAACCCTATGCAGAACAGAATGAACCGCTGCCTGGGTTTGCCACCATGTCCGCAGTCATTTTTATCTTAAACCTGTTGTTGCAGCCGCCCTGTCTATCCATCTCATCATGAGTCTTCCTCTTCTTTGCTGACCCTCCACTTTACCAAGCATGATGTCCTTCTCCAGGGGCCAATCATTCCCAACAACATGTCCGAAGTATGTAAGACACGGTTTTTCCATCTTTGTTTCCAGGAACACTCTGGTTGTACTTCCAGAACAAATCTGCTTGTTCTTTTGGCAGTCCATGGTACATTCAACATTCTTCTCCAACACCACAATTCAAAGGCATCAATTCTTCTGTCTTCTTTGTTCAGGTTTTGCATACATATGACACAGCTGAAAATACCATGGCTTGGGTAAGGCACTCTTTAGTCTTCAGGGTGACATCTTTACTTTTCAATACTTCAGAGAGATCCCTTACAGCAGATTTTCCCAGTGCAGGGTGTCTTTTGATTTCTCGACTGCTACTTCCATGGTCATTGATTGTGGACCCAAGCTTACTGATCCAGTTGTGAGGATTTTTGTTTTCTTAATCCAACTTGAAGGCACTTGGCTAATATTGAGGTGCAATCCATACTGAAAGCTGTGGTCCTTGATATTCATCTGTAAGTGTTTCAAATCTTCTTCATTTCCTGCAAGTAAAGTGGTGTCATCTGTGTAACGCAAGTTATTAATAAGTCATCCTCCAATTCTAATGCCTCATTCTTCTTTGTATATCCAGCTTCTCGGATTATTTGCTTAGCATTACAGATTGAAAAGGTATGGTGAAAGGATACAAACCTGACGCATACCTTTCCTGACTTTAAACCATACAATGTCTCCTTGTTCTATTCACATGACTACCTCTTCATCTATCGTATTGCCCCGACTGCCTCTGTATACATATACAGGTTTCTTAAGAGCACGATTAAGTGTTATTTACAAGACCAGTTAGGTCTTAAGCCAGTCTCTATGAGATACAAGGAAGAGAAGTAAGCAGAGAAACATGGTGACCTCATACCACCAAGAAAGCAGTGCTGGGGACAGAGTCCTTTGGACCTGCTCTGAGATGCTCCCAGACCAAGGGGGACATCACAAGAATGTTCTTCCAGAGGCAACAGAGAAAATCTTCCCCCGGAGCTGACATCCTGAAATTGAATTTTAGCTACTAGACTGTAGAAGAATAAATTACTCTTCGGAAAAGCCATCCACTTGTGGTATTTCTATTATAGCAGCTCTAGATGACTAAAACAGGGGCTCAAGTCAATCCATAACAAGGCTAGAAGTCCAAATAGTATTTTTAGCCATATTGAATCATTTTATGAACCTCTCTCTTAGTTCTGGTGACTGGTGGCAATTTTTAGCATTTTAAAACTGCTTGGAGATGATCTTCTACCTCCATCATCATATGGTGTTTTTCCTTTGGATGTGTGCGTGTGTTTGCGTCTGCTCCGCTCTTTTTCTAACAGCACTTGGGTAGAATTATGTTTAGACCTCACTCTACTCTGGTACAATGTCCCTTGGTACTGGGCTGCTAACCAAAAAGTTAGTGGTTGAAAGCCACCAATGCTTAAAAGAAAACCCTCTGCTATAGAGTCAAGGCTAACTTACAGAGTAGACATGCCCCATAGAGTTTCCAAGGAGCATCTGGTGGATTTGAACTGCTGACCTTTTGGTTAGCAGCCATAGCACTTAACCACTATACCCAGGGTTTCCTATTCTTCAAAAGTAATGTTCAATCTACAAATGTAGGTTTCCCACTACTGTGATACGAACAGAGTACTAACATAACAAAACATTTATTTCTAAGCAGGTCAAATTTACAGGTACAGGGATTAGAACTTTATCACAATTCAATCCACAACATGCATGAAGAACTGACAATTGGGAGTAAAATTTTCATGTATTTTCCATCCTCTTAGATTTGGGCAGGTCCTAGCTCAGCGAACTGTCTTTTGATCTCTGGCTAGTCATAAAATTTTCTTTTAGGTTTTTTTTTTTTCTTATCTCTGAAATAAATTTTTTTGGAGCTTGATATTTGCTAGAATGAAATATGTTATCTTTGAAAATACATTACCTAAAATGTATTCAGTACTTAAAATGTAGACACAGACAATTTGCTCCCAGAATAAAAGGCAAAAATATACTCACTTTCATGTAGACTAAAATCATTTTGTGTATTGGTTTTGACACTACGCATTGTACTTCCTCATCTTCAATCACATTCTACCCCATCTGCTGCACACAGTTACACTGTCCCCCAAACTTTCCACATTAAAGTACTTTCACTAGTTCTTCCTTAGTTTTGAAATGTTCTTCCTCCAGCTCAGGGGTCAGCAAATATTAGACTATACAGCAAATATTTTCAATTTAGGGATCCATTTGGTCTCTGTCACACTGTTCACCTCTACCTTTATGACATGAAAGCAGACATAAACATTACAGAAAGGCAGTAATATGAATCTTTCCCAATAATAAATCTCTATAAAAACACATGAAGAGTTGAATTTGGTCCACATGTAACCATAGTTTGCTGATCTTTGCCCTACAGCATTTCATATTTAGTTCTTTCTTCTTTCTTTTTGGTCAACATAGTCAGAGATCATGTATCACCTTCACCTTTGAGCACTCCATGGAAAGTCTTCCCTGCTCCACCACTATTATGTTGCCCCATTTTCTCGTCTTTTTAGTACTTATTCTATCTGAAACTATCTAGATTATGCATTTGTTTATTAAATTATTATATGTGTTCATATTTTGTACCACCTTAACTCTAGTTACTAGAACAAAGTCTAGAACATGGTAACTGGTAGATGCTGAATAAACATTTTGTTGCCCCAAAGCCAAGCCCCATCGACTTGGAACAAAAGAATAACATTCCAAATGAAAATTCCTAACTTCAGTAGCAGGAATTAAGATCCTTTGAGGGCAGTCAGGGGCACATAAGGATGGAAAGCCTTACATGTAAATACTTATATATGTTTTACACATACCTCTCACAAACAAAACTGCCAAAGATCCAGATATATGTGAATGAAGCAGTTATTTTTTATTTTTTTAATTTTGGGATCTGAGTACAACGCAAACTATGATTATCTCTATATTTTTTTTCTGTCTACAAATAATTACAATGGTCATCATAGTCCAAAATCAAAGGCCTAGATAACTGTAGCTTATTAGCAGCCTGTGTGCTCTGAAATGTAGGCTTTTAAAGGCAGCTGTTAATAAGATTAGACAGAGAGTCATTGCCTATGCAATCAATCATTTTCCTCAATCAAATGCCAATTACATGACTTTGCAATGGATACTGAGGGCACTAGCAAAATGAGGCAACCTTTGCCTTCTTTGCCATCAGGAATTATTAGTAATGAGAGACAAATATGAGTTAGACATATAGTGATAGTAGTGGGTCAGTGTTCTTGCAAGAATAAATGGCTCACATGAAAGGGCTTAAATAAAGAGAAGTTAATGGAGTTATGATGGTATTATGTACAAAGGTCCAGGACAAAGCTAAAGAAATCATCTGGGAAATGTGAGGTACTCAGGGACTAGCTACAGCTGGAAGTCATCAGTTTGTGACTGGGCATTCTAGAAAAGTTAAACTAATACAGAATAGAAATATATAGAGAAAGAGATTTATGTAAAGGAAATGGCTCACATAGTTGTGGAGTCTGGAACATCACAAGCTAGTGGGTGAGGAGAGAGGCTTCTCCTGATTCACGTAACTACAAGAACTGGTGAACCTAAGATCAGCAGGTCAGATAGCAAGGCTCTTATTTACAGACTGTGAAGGCAGACAAAACTGAACACCAGCAGGCAAGGCCATAGCGTAGCTGCTAGCTCAATTCTCAAGAGGTCAGGTGAAACAGAAGCCAGCCACAGGATTCAGAGCAAGCAAAAGTCTACAAGCCTTGCCAGAATGTCCACTTATATTTGAGGTAGGCCACATGCTCAAGCAAACTCTCTTTCAACTGATTGGCTACTTACAGCAGATGCCATCATGGAGGTGATCACATTATATCGGTTCTCATTATGGAATGTATCACATCATCTTGTGACTGCTAACCTGAGTCATTACTACAAAGCACTGAGAATCATGAACAAGCCAAGTTGACACACAACCTTAATGATCACAGTTCATCCCTAACAGGCATCCTAAAGGATCTCTTCGTTCTAGACTACTCTTCTTTGCCTCCATTACATAAACAGGATCAATTACACCAGCTAATATGACAGCTCCCTTCTTTCATGAGTCGGAGGCATATGGATCCTGAAGTGGCCATTACTGTAAACACATCTCTCTTGTCTGTCAATTACATACCACCACTCGATCCCTACTACCCTGGGTCCAATCAACCTCATTTTAATGACATTTAATTAAATGTCTTAATTCACTTAGTGCATTCTGCACTGTCACGCATGACTCACATAAAATAGTAATCACAACAGTATTCAAGAGTACTGGAAATTTCTTCACAAATTTGTTCCTCATTATTGTGGTGAAAGATGTGTCCTCTGGGCACTCCATGTGTGGGTCTGTGTCTAACCTGATAAAGCCATTCTAATATACCAGTTCCCCTAAGTCTTTGGATAACTTCTTCTACGGTATAGAAGAAGTCTGTCCTTCAACTTGATTTAACGTAGACCACAGCTTAATCCATGCTTCAGAAAACCAACCAAATAAATACTAGATCTTCACCTTATGTCTGGAACTGAAACACTGAATATGAACTCTGTACTTAGGGGGCCCTATCAACAAACTCGGACTGATCCATCCTTATGTTCCTTTCACCATTATCCCATATACTCAATAGCCATTGCCACACCTAGTCCCCAGGTTTCTGTTTGGACATGTTAAAAAAGCCAAGCTTTCCCTTTGGAGTGTAGCATACTGCTTCTGGGTAACTCTTTGTACTTCACATTTTGGGGGTTACTGGGACTTAAGTCTATTTAGAGGTCTAGATGTTAAAATTAATGATGGGGATGTGTTTTTAGAATATGCATCATTTTTTGTAAAGGTCTTCAGAAAGGCTCTCAGATGCAGCTGGATTAATCTCATTAGATGCAATGGAGGGGCAAATGTTTTTACTGGAGAGGGTGGCTTAGCAGATAAATGAAGTAATTTCAAATGGGTAATTTCAAATCCCTAAATTCTGTTGAATTTAGGGATTCAGTATTTCCACTTTCCTTATTATCTGCTCATATGTAGCCATCCTAAATTTCAGGATACCAGTTCCCTCACTTTAACTTCAGACACCACTCAAGGCTGGGAATTGAGTTAGTGTTGTAATTTATTCATTCTACCCTGGCCCCTAGGGTCACCATGAGTCGGATCCGACTCGACGGCACTTGGCTGTGATAAGACTCTGCGTATGGTTTTTGGCAATATCAGCTTTGGTACTACAAGAAATCAAGCTTCCTTTCAAGTTACGAGTAGAAGATTTCAGGTTGTTTGTACAGTTCTTGAGCTTTGACTCTGAAGACCTGAGCTCTCTTACTTTCACCATTTTGTTTTGCAAAAGTATGAACAAACAAGATTCATTAGAGTTCTTATTTTGACAAAATTATAAAAATGTATGAAGCACATAATCACTCAGAGTCTCATCTCTCACCAATACCTAATCACCTGATGGTGATTAATTGCGTGTTTGTATTGTCACGTCACATCGTGGATTAGCAGTGCCCCTTTTGCTACTGAAAGCAGAGTCATCAACATCTTTAAGACTAACCAGGTTTTGGAATCAATTTAGAAAACTCATTCTTACAATTTTGTTTCTCTAGGACCACTCTTGATACCAAGTGTTTCCAGAGAAGTAAAACCAGTGAAGGATAGAATTATATTTATAGAGAGATTTATATCAAAGAAATGGCTCATGTAGTTGTAGAGGCTGGAACATGCAAGTTTGTGGGTCAGGATAGAAACTTCTCCTGATTTATATAGTTTCAGGGGCTGGCAAACCTAAGATCAGTAGCCCAGGTTACAGGGCTCTGACTCACAGGCCACTGAGATTGACAAATGCTAATATTAGCAGGCAAGACTGTACCACAGCTGCTGGCTCAAGCCCAAAGAGTCAAAGGTCAGATGAACAGGTGCCAGCTACAAGATTCAGAATAAGCAAAAAAAGTCTTTGAGCCCTTCCATAAAGTTCACCTATATTTGGCAAATATCATACCTTCAAGGAAACTCACTTTCAACTCACTGACTACTCATACAGATTCCATCCTGAAAGTACCATATTATATCAAATGTCATCATGGAAGCTTGAATCCAGGCATTCCTTGGAAACTCTATAGGGCAGTTCTATTTTTTATAGGATCACTATGAGTCAGAATCGACTCAACAGCATTGGTTTGGTTTTGGCTTAGAGTCAGTGGGTTGTAGATGTTAATATCATCAACAAAACACCTTCACGGCAGCATCTATGTCAGTATCTGACCAGGCTACTGTGCCTAACCAAGCTGACATATAAAATTAAGCATCACACCCACAAAACAACTGCTGTCTCCTCTCTTTTCCCTCTTCCTGGCTTTAATCACCAGGCCTGAAACCCTGCAGCCTTTCATTCCGCCAGAAGGGCAGTGCCCTCCACAGCGCCTCTGCTCCTGCTGTGGATGCCTGCGGGGACATCAGCTGGCCTGGAGCATTTGCAAGCTCCTGGCTTCAGTCTGTGGCACCAGCAAGGACTGCAGATAATCAGGAAGTGGTCACACCAACAAGGTGACAGTGGTGACATGTTCCTGGCACCTGAACACCCACTCCCCATAGCCACTACCCTGCACCACCCATGTATCCTCCAGCCTGTGCCTGGCCATGTGCCAAGTCCAGAGCTGCCTGCCAGTGCAGCCCCTGCATAGTCCAGCTGTACACCCGGCAAAGTAGGCCTCCTGTATCCAGTGCATACAGCTCTAGCATATTGTCCAGCGACTCCCATAAGGTTTTAATATAACAGGCTTTTTGGGAATTTAAATATGAATGGAACAAGGGCTGCCTGTATATAACATGATATTCACATAACATTCAGATTGCATAACGTCCTATTTCACAGAACGTATTGTGGATGTTAAGTGATGCATAACTGTATTATAAAACCACATATAAAAAAATATATATAATAACATGAGAAATTCATATTACAGGTTTTAGATCTTTGAAATCAGCATCTTAGGACTGAGCTCTGTAACAGAAGGTCATTTTGCTTTGACATCTACTGGAATGAATACAGATTAGATGCTGATCCATCTCTTTTAAAGATTATGTACTTGCCCAGGGATAAATGCTGTGCTATTTCTTTGAGTCTTTTCTACAACATGTACCCACCCATGCCATGCCCAATTATTATGCCAGTGTCATTTCTTTATAGCAGAATGCAATTATTTTGTGTATGTGATACCAAATTTCTTCTAGCAGCTATTGTTTACACTCTTACTATCAAATGATGAGTTTCAGCCTCCCAAATAACTGGTTGTTCCTTACGAATTTAGTAAAGTGAACTGCTGCCTCACCATGGTGCAAAGTTGGTACCAGTGGCAGCGAGAGGGAAGGAAATAAATATTTGGCATTTTGTTAGAAGATTTCAAGAATGCAACTCTTAACAAGGTAATGACTCCTAGCAGATCTCATGCTTTTCTTCAAGCTCTCCATGCAGCTTGCCTTGTGATTCCCTCATCATACAAGCCCACTGTAGTGAAGTTGTTTCTCACTCCTAGTGACCCTACAGAGTAGAACTGCCCCCTAGAGTTTCGAAGGAGTGCCTGATGGATTTGAACTGTTGATTTGTTGGTTAGCATCTGTAGCACTTAGCTACTACTGTCATCAGTGTTTCTATTAAACTCTGTCTTAAAGAGAAGTTTAGAAGAAAGAGGAATTTAAGTGTAATAGTTGTTAGCAGTCTATTTGAAATTCAAGTTTATTTCATGTTATTCTGCCTTGTGATTGTTGTTAGCTGCCTTCAGGATGGTTCCTGACTCATCACAACCCGTGAACAATGGAGCAAAATGCTGCCTGGTCCTGTGCTATCCTCATGACACGTTTAAGTTGGACTCCAGTGGTCCACAAAGTTTCCACAAGCTGATTTTTGGAAGTAGATCTCCAGACCTTCCTTCCTAGTTTATCTTAGTTTGGAAGCTCTGCTGAAACACAGACAAGCCTCCACTGACTGGTGGATGGTGGTTGTACGTGAGAAATATTGGCAAGGAATAAAATCTGGATTTCCCGCATTGAAGACAAGAATTCTGCCACTGAACTGCCACTACTCTCATTATTCTGGCTAGGTTCTGAACTACTTTTGTGACTTTAGATAATCCACTTCGTCTCTGTGAGCCCCTGTTTCCTCATCTCTAAAATGAGAAGGGTGGATTAAAGGTTCTCTAAAGTCCTTTATGATTTTAACGGCCTATGATTATGAGTTTATGTTTTCCCCAGAAAATCACAAAAAATAAAAATAAAACTGATTAAGTTGAAAATGGTCCAATGGTTACAAAGAAATATTTGACACTGTAATCATGAACTCACATCAGGTTCATCTTCTGGCTCTTTAATTTTGGAAGCAGATGCTTGATTGCTTGTTTAAAACCTGTGTTAAAAGCCCAGCCCAGCCTTGTAAAAGCTCAAAGTATTCTTAAGCAGTGATGTCAATTACATAATTTGCTAGACCTGGCAGTTTGGTAGAAATTAACCCATAGCATATTTGAAAGCCTTTTTTTTTTTTTTCTTTTGTGAATATCTAGCGTTATTTTCCATTCCTCTCCTCCTGGGTATCCATTATTATCAAGATCCAGAGCACAGTGTGGCATCCAAATTGAAGTTCAGTGTCAGCAGAGGTTACATTTGTACACTTCTCAGAAAAAGAACAACTATTGTCATAAAAGAGGATTAATGTGCAACCATTTGGGCTCCTGGTTATAATCTTTGCTTTAAGAATGAGGGATTGGAATGTTAATGTATTCAATTATCTATGAATTATAAAGATATGCTGTACCGCACTGACCTTTTCAACAATTTGTAATTTGATGGAATGTTTATTGTGAGTGTTCTTTGTCATAGCTCTATCATACAGTGGTGAAGAAAAGGTAGCCAGGTTTTGAAAATATATTTATCCTATTGCAGGAATGGTAGCAGTCAGTTAAACAATGCAGGGTGTTTGACATACTTCTCTCCTCATGGCATCATCAAAAAACAAAACCAAACCCCCTCTCTTCGAGTTGATTCTGACTCATAGCAACCCTATGGGACAGAGTAGAACTGCTCCATAGAGTTTGCAAGGAGTGCCTGGCTGATTCAAACCACTGACCTTTTGGTTAACAGGCATAGCACTTAACCACTACACTATTAAGGTTTCTGGTCCAAATTTTTGGTGCTAATATCTGCTGAGTATCTAAGAAGTGCCAGGTATTCTTCTGTGATACCGCCCATCTGTAAGTTTGTCACACCATGGTGACTTACATGTTGCTGTGATGCTGGAAACTATGCCATCAATATTGTCAAATACCTGCAACGTCACCCAAGGTGGACAGGTTTCAGGAGAGTCTCCAGACTAAGGCTAGAAAGAAAGATCTAATGATCTACTTTAGAAAACTGTTGGTGTTGTTTGTAGTTGCCGTTGAGTTGAAGATTCCAACTCATGGCAACACAATGTGTGCAGTAGTAGAGTTGTGTTTCCATTGGGTTCGTGCCATTGGAAACCTATGGATCACAACAGAACGTTGTCTGATTTACTTGTTTTGGGTATGTCATCAGAAGGGATCAGTCACAGGAGGAGGACTTCTTGTCTGGCACCATGAGGGTTAGGAAGACCCTCTGTGAGATGGATGGACACAGCAGCCAAAATGAGGGACTCAAATGTGCCACTACTGGTAAGGGTGCTGCAGGGCCTGGGAAGAATATTTCTGTAGAGGTCAGCTACCTTCAAAAATGAGGTTCTGCTGTGCATGTGGAAACCCTGGTGACATAGTAGCTAAGTGCTACATCTGCTAACCAAAAGGTCGGCAATTCATAGCTACCAGATGCTCCTTGGAAACACTATGGGGTGGTTCTACTCTGACCTGCAGGGTTACTCAAGTCGGAACAGACTCGACAGCAGTGGGTTTGCTTTTGGTTTGTTGTACATGTGGAAACTGACTCAACAGCAGCTAACAACACCAACAGCGCTCTTCACTGACTGGTAGAAATCGAGTGATAAGCAAAGCTGAAATTCCCGTTGCAAGCAGACAACAGCTAGCTGGAGAGCGGATCAAAGTAGAGGTAAGATAACACAAAGGATAACGAGTCACCCAGTGATTAGGAATTTAGGGGCACTGAGCTAGTGCCCCCCCTGGACCTGAATTGGTAAGTGGATAAAATAAGTGTTGCCAGAGCCCAGTAAGAAGGGGAACAGTGGATGAGAGTTCACCTAGGGGGAGGAATATCCATGGAGAGCTCAGTTATTTTTAAAAATGAGATGCTGAGACAGGAAAAGAGAAGAAAAGAGATATCTTACTGTCTCTCTTACTCTCTGCTTCTCCAAACACTGCCTCTCTTTAGTTGAACCCACCCAGATGTCAGGTGTCAAGGAAACTCAGTCTGCAAAAGTAAGCTTCAGGAGAATGAGCACTGGTCAAAAACCAAACAAACAGACAATGCCATCAACTTGATTCTGACTCATAACAACCCTATAGGCAAAGTAGAACTGCCTCCCATAGTGCTTCCAGGGAGTACCTGGTGGATTCAGATGATTAACGTTTTGGTTAGCAGCCATAACTCCTAAGCACTACACCACTAGAGTTTCAAGAACTGGTCAAAGCGGGTGGGACTTGGATTGGGGAGTGAAGACACTCAGAGTCATCGACCCAGTTGGCTTTGCGGAACAAAGGAATAGTGTGTCTTAAAGGTAAAACCACATCTCTATTTCTTCCAAAGCAGAGTCACTGCTTGCAGTTTTTAGTCAATTTCCATCCCAGCTTCCACCTGTCAAAATCTCTGTGGAGTTTTAGCTTGAGAAATCTTGCATGTGGGATGCCAAGGGGATAAAATGAAAGGAGCAATACTAAGATCAGCCAAAATCAATCAGTACTTATGACCTAGGTTCTAAAAGTGAGAAATGAAAGAAATATTGCCCTTCCTCATTTTGGTATAGAGATTCTAAACCTACTCTCCTCTTCAATTACTGAGATAATAGCATATAACTGATGATGACTTTGTAGATAGCAGTGGGCTGTGCCTTTGAAAGATTGAGAGAGACACATAGTATTGATAGTCCATCAAGACTAAAGATGAGATTTCAAGATGACAAAGGTAATGAGCTCTTTCTTTATTGGCTGTAATCTAGATTCAGTTCTGTGGATAGCAAAGAAATAAATGCATGACTGTCTTGAGCTAAGTTTAGGCTAAAGTTAATTCCATGCCATTTTGAGATTGCTTGCAGAGTTAATGCATTCAGCAAATTCTGGTCTTTTGGAAATTTCACAACTGTAGCTTTATGTTAGACTTTTCTATTGTTATTATTATTCTAAGGTTTAATTGTTAGAAATAGATTACTTAGAATATTCATCAATAGAAAGAATATTAGGAAATTACATTATTGTTAGGAAGACTTGAAAACTTAATAGGTTAGAAAGTGAAATATTTTGTATGCAACTTTGGCATTTAGCATTCAGAAATTCAAATGCCAGTAAAATATATAAGAATGCTTGTTTAACAAAATTTTAGGATAATATTCCTATAGAATGTCCAAGGCTATAAATCTTTGTGGAAGCAGTTTGTTACATCTTTCTCCCATGGAGTGGCTAGTATGTTCAAGTTGCTGACTTTTTGGGTTAGCAGCCAAGTGTTAAACCACTGCACCACCAGGGGTCCTTATAGGAAAGCACTAAGTCCTCTCAAAAGAGATGCTGTTGTAGACAAAGGAGAGACATATAACACAATAAGAGGAATAAAAATTGGCAACACATCTTTCTGGTGTCCTCCAGCAAACCGTCCTAAGTAGGGTTGGGTAGGATTTGTTCAACAAATATTCATGGAAAATCGTGTCTGTTCAGTTAATTAAATGCTGCATAAGATTAAAAAAAAAAAGTGCCAAAGAGTCAATTCAGACTCGTATCAGCACTACAGGACCGAGTAGAACTGGCCCATACAGTTTCCAAGGAGTGCCTGGCAGATTTGAACTGCCAGCTTTCTGGTTAGCAGGCATTGCACTTAACCACTGCACCACTAGGGTTTCGTGAGGTATAAAAGTTATCATAAAATCAACTACATACCAGTGAAGAGCATGCAGTTTTCAAGAACTGCAGAGAAATACTGTTTTGTTTGTTTGTTTTGCTGGGAACTTTGGTAACCTCATCTGTTGGCATAAACTCTATGAAGGATCTTTCCAGTAGTCCCAAGAATAACTACACATCTCCTTTTCCAATGTACTTTATCAAGAAGAGGTTAACATTTAATATCTGGGACTGTCTCACAAGCAGAAAATCACGAAAAAGGGAAACACTGGGCGCTAGGGAAGAATGACACAGAAGTTGAGAGGAAAATGTTTAGCCTCTCATTTGAGTTGCATTCCTGAGAGTTCTCTTCACCTTCATGGGCTGGCTGGCTGAGTCACTGGCCAGTGGTACCCAGGGTGACTGTCCAACTGGGTATTCTTATTTCAATTATGCATTGTCTCAAGACTTTCTTAGGTAGTGGAATATTTACCGAATATAAAGGAGACAAGTCACTTCTCTTTTTTTTAAAAAAAGCACTTTTTTTTTTTTTAAATCAGTATAGATATATACAAAGTAGACACTTAAATATCTCCTGGCTAGGCATTCTATGAATCTCCCTCTCCCATCTCAAAACACAAACTTGTGATTTGAGATGAACAGATGTATGCAGTTTAATACAGTTTGCTTTTTGTTCCTAGTCTGACAGAACAGGTGTTCAGCTTCAGCAACCTTGAAGTACTTCTTCTTGTTGTTGGGTCCCACTGAGTCTATTTCAACTCAGCAATCTCATGCGACAGTGTAGGATGGCCAGATAGGGTTTCCTAGACTGTAATCTTTACAAAAGCAGATTGCGAGGTCTTTCTCCTGTGGATCTGCTGGGTGGGTTTCAATAGCCAACCTTTCCTTTAACAGCCAAGAACTTAATCACTGGGCTGCCAGAGCCTCTTTGAAGTATTTGGTATCTAATACGAACAGTTTATGTGTGACACTGTATAGCTCGAACAACAGTCAGCATAAGAAAATAAAATCAGTGGAACATTGATCTACATCTACTGGGGAGGAAAGCGGGTGATAATGATACGACAAAGAAATTTTCACAGTATTTCTGTTTTCTATAAAGCTGTTTCAAGCTTCAAATTAGAAACCACTCTTTCTGCCAAAAAGAGTGGGCTGTAAGCATCTTCCTATTGCTACAGTCATTCAGAGAAACTCAAACATAGTGGAGCATCTGGAAAAGAACACATCAGAATTCTGCCTTGAAAAATAGAAAAACAGCAGTCTCAGCAACCAAATATCTGCTCCCCGAGCACTGTGTTGCATAGATAAGGTAGAGGGTAAATTTATGTTCTGTATAATCAAGAAGAGAGTGTGCAAAGGCCATAGAAATAACTGCTGAAAATCAGAGTTTAAAGTCTGAACTTTGTGAAATTGGAAACAAGAGACTGAAAAGTCTCTCTAAGCAGCAACACATGAGATCAAAGAATAATACAAGTGTCCGGAAGGGAAACAATAAAATTAGGAGATCCTTGATAATAAATGAGTCAGACTTGACTAAACATAACACAAATGATTTATTACATTACAGTGTTCACCAATGATTCACCATTTTCCTAAGTGGAAATTAGAATCAGAACCCCTCAACATCACATAAGCTCTGCTGTAGATACAAGAAGGAAAAAGCTATTAATGTGTGAGTTTCACTTCTTGCTCTACTTTCCCGTGCTTCAAGTACAGTCAGTGCACCCCACGGTCCGTTCCACACAGTCACATATCGAAAAACTGCCAGTCAAGCAAAAGTAATTAAAAAATGGCATTTCCATTTTTCTAAGTACCTCTGGAGGAAAACAAAAGTGGATCCATGTCATATTTTGCAAAGTGTGTTATTTTCTGTCACACTTTACAGCCACTCTGAAGACACTTCTTTGCCAAACACTCAGAAACTCTCTTATCCACACAGCCATCATGGAATTTTCTTTTTTGTTTCTTTCTCCATTCATTTTCTCAGTTGTTCTTATCTAAAACAACGTAGCTTTGGTGACTGAGCCTCTCATATATTCTAGCTTCTCATGATCAGTCTTCATTATGTCTCTTTCTATCTTTTTCAGTTTTCAGCCTGAAGCACAAAAGATCTTGGACCAAGAGAGGGAAGAACAGAGTTCTTAAGGGGAAAAGGGTAGGAAATGGAAACCTAGGACAAGTGAAAAAGAAGTTACATGGTAATGCACATGCTACTTTTTTCGTAGTGTGTATTTGATTTCATTTTTATTATTTTCAAGTATAAAAAATAACATTAAGGAACCGGTAGAGACTGTCAACTTACAAAAGTGATGAAACTAAAATTTTCATAATTGAATAATTTAGCAAGCATTATATTAACAGGTTTATTAGATGCAGAATGTTTCAGAGTTTTAATATACATGTGAGCTACTAAATTAGATGTGTATATGTAAGAGTGCCCAAACTTAATAGATAACACATTTTTTCTTTGTATCTTCAAGAGATAAATCTGTATGCAAACATACCTTGGGAAACGTTTTTTATAGAACACATATGTGACTGCTGGGTGGGTTTGAACCTTCAACCTTTCCTTTAACAGCCAAGAACTTAATCAATGTTGCAGACTTGTAAACATTGTGGTTCTAAGAAGGAATAGGTGACTTTCCTTTAACAGCCAAGAACTTAATCAATGTTGCAGACTTGTAAACATTGTGGTTCTAAGAAGGAATAGGCTAGGTAAATAGAATTCCTTCCAATTCTTTATCTTTACATGTTTGATTCACATGATGAACAAATAGAATGGAACTGATAAGGAAACAGTCAAAGTAATAAAAATCTGCTCTCACTTTAACTGATCTGGGCAATTTGATTATAAATCAAATTTTAAAAACATGCTCAATAGTCAAAATCTGTAAATACCTTTTCATTCAGAATTTAGAAATTTTATAAATATGAAATGGCCCCCAAAAGAAGGTGGCCAGGATATAGTAACCTAACGAGGTATACAATAATTACTGCTGTAAGATTAGACAATTCTAAACATAATCAGAAAATTCCTAACCCAAACCCATTGCCACTGAGTCAATTCCAACTCACAGCAACCTTATAGAATAGAGTAGAACTGCTCCACAGAGTTTCCAAGAAGTGCCTGGTAGATTCAAGCTGCCAGTCTTTCGGTTAGCAGACATAGCACTTGTGCATTGAGCTGTGTCATTTTAAAATTATGTGTAGTAGTTTGGCTGGGTCAGGATTCCCTGTATTCTGTGATTGTCCTCCACTTTATAATTTTCTCAAACTGTAAATACCTTTGCCTGTGGTCAACAGAGTGGATGATGTTAGAGAGGATTAAGGTGGGCCTATAAATACCTTCCTTTTTTTTTTTTTATTATGACTGAGTGAAAATGTACATTCCCGTATAAATTTACATGCCCACCTACATGCAGCTTCCACTGCTCTCCCTGTCCGGTGACAGCACACTATTCCTCTCTGCTCCATACATGTCTCATCCTCCCAACAGCCTCCTTTCCCCTCCTCTCCACCCACTCTCCTTCCTCCAGCCAGAGGTCAGCAAGATGACATCCTATAGACGTATAGAACCATAAAGTACATCCAATGTGGTTCCTCTGCATCACCAAGTGGAATCCCTTGCTTCCAAAGAGTGGAACTTTGTTATGATTTATGGGCAAGGGCAGCATCTGGGCCAGGGCCCATGCTCCCAGTGGAACCCCTAAGCCGCTGGACCATCAATTGTGGTCTTTTAGTGGAGATCTTCCTAAAGTCACCTACTTGCTCCACTGTAAAGGGAGTTTCCCAGGAATGTGGCTTACACCACCTTTTATCCTTTTAGTCTACAAGAAATAAAAGGAAAGAGAAGCAAGCGGAGAGTCGGCCTCCTTTAGACCTGAGATTCCTGCACCAAGATGCTCTTTGAACCAAGACGGATAGAACGCAAGGACTTTCCTCCAAAGCTGACAAAGGGAAAGCTTTCTCCAGAAGCGGACACCCTGAATTTGGACTTGTAACTTACTGGACTACATAAGAATGAAGTTTTCTTTGCTAAAGCTGTCCACTGTGGTATTTCTGTTAGAGCAGCACCAGCGGACTAAAACAGCACTTAACCCCTATGCAACCAGGGTTTCCCTGAATGTGGCACAAAACTTTTTGCTCAACTACTAACTGAAGGACTGGCAAGTTGAACACTTCATAATAAAGTCTGGCAATCTACTTCCATAAAAATTACAGCCAAGAAAACTTTATGGAGAAATTCTATTCTATCATAATGGGACCCTCGTGAGTCTGAAGTGATTTGACAACAGATAAGCATAATCAAGTCCAGTCAGATAACAGTGGACTTTTTATGGAACAGGAATAAGTGATGCTCTAATTATTAAAACTGTGTAAAATTACAGAAACTGAAGATACTGATTTTTCCACGAGCACTATGAAGAAATCAGGGCACTAGTATCACTAAATACTATCAACTGGTTAATACTTGTCTCTATCTGGCAAGTCTGTTGACTATACTCAGTCTCTGATTTCTTCATCTTCCTTATCTCTTTGAGTCTTGGGTTGGTGCAAACGGTGTGTGTACTCAGCTATTAACGAAAAGATGGTCAAAGTCTACCCAGAGGTGCCTCCAAAGAACAGTCTGGGGAGATCTACTTCACAGTTGTAATCTGACACACACAATGTCACCACGACTCTATGGCAGACGGTAACCGGTTTCTCTCTTTAATTAAAACTATGAGTGTTTATTCAAGTGTTTAAGGTTTCTTAGCTTTATTAAAAGTTTCCTTTTGTAAAAAGATATAAACTTATTTACACTTACGGCAGAGTGGGAGGCGAGAGGTGGAATAAGCACAACTGAGAATTTTGTAAAGCCTTCAAAGCACTCAGCGTTTCCCTTTGCTTCACCCCAAGCCTTTACGCCTTTTAAGGGCCAGCATGCTCATATCACTCGCCCTCACTGACAATACAGAGCTTTCAACATGAACAAAATATTCCATCTTGTGTTTCACCATTTTCTTTCTCTACAATAATGAAAAACAGATTTTTATTCACAGTATGGACATGGATGCTTTGTTCTTCTCACTATGTCCAAAAAGCTGCATTTATGTATTTATTCATCTTTTTGTTTTGCTTTGTTTTTATTGTCACAGCCAAAATAAAATTTTTCCTTTTCATTGCCTTTCCATTTCAATGCCTAAGTGCTCTATTTGGGAAAAACATGTCATGGATAGTTCTTTCAGAGACTGTAAAAACTGTGTATGGGCTGTGTCTGACTCCTCTAACTTCACGATGGTGAAGGATAATCAGGATCAACAGCCCAAGGCTGACTGCTGTGAGCCAGAGGCCAGGTTTGCCTCCTCTCTCCACTGCTTTTACCAATTCTGACACCAACCTTCCTTCCCACAGCACTCTACTTTTCTGCCAGATTTGATAATTCATTACAATGCCACATAGAACTCACAGACAATATTCACTATTATGGAGATCTATTAGGAAAATAACAGTTTACAGTTCAGGTTCAGGATCACTTAGGATATGGTTCTTCCATCAGGACAGCCTCTTCCCAGCTATACTTACAGTCATGAGTCTCCTGGCCTTTGGCCTCTACCCGAAGGCACTTTCTTAGCTTTCACACTTGATAGGCCAGGAAGCCCACTCTGCTCTCTCCTGCCACTGTTTCTTTGCCATCACTTCTTGGTGTCTGCAGAGTTACAGCTCATTCTCTGTCTGGATCCAGAAGCTTCTCAGCACAGGGATTCCAGATCCAAAGGACATGCTTTATCTGTTCCCGGCTGCTATTCCTTGATGGTGGAGGGATCCTCCCCTTCCTGTCTGTAGGAAGGTTTATCTCAAACCCAGCAGCATGGCAAGAACTAATCAGTCCCTTTGGTAGGACACAGTTACCCTACTTTCATAGTCCCACACAATACTTGGGTATTGCACCTGGGTATTATAACACCACAGCAAGAAAGACTGCAAAAAGGTGATCCATCACACTGCAGAGACAAAGAAGAAAATCACAGAGAATGCTATAAGTTTCCATCTTTGATAATGATCATATATATGTGAAGGCCATTCATATGGAAAACAATTATAGAAGTATAGAACACAAATGTTATATACAATCATATAATTAACATATGATTAATATCACATATTTATTTTTATTATGGCTTCCTTTTGTCACTGCTACATATCTAAGTTTACAGTCTTGCAAGTAAATACATACTGTCAAGTTGATTCTGACTCATAGTGACTCTATAGATCAGAGTGGAATTGCCCCTAGAGTTTCCACGGAGTGCCTGGTGGGTTTGAACTGCCAACCTTTTGGTTAGCAGATGTAGCACTGAATCGCTATGCCACTAGCATTTCTGTAAATACATAAATATGGTAGTATCTCCCATGAATCTGTCAGTCTGTGATACTGTAGGGGCTTCCAGGCTTCTGTGATGAAGATACCAGCATAATCACTCAGGATGGACAGATTTCAGTGAAGCTTCCAGACTAAGACAAACTAGGAAGAAGGACCTGTCAATCTACTTCTGAAAAGAATTAGCCAGTGAAAATCTATGAATAACAGCAGAACATTGTCTGATATTCTGTCAGAAGTTTAGCCACCCAGGTAGGAATGCACTCAACAGATGACCAAGAGCTGCTTCCTCAAAGTAAGAGTCATCCTTAATGACATAGATGGAGTCAAGCTTTCAAGACCTTCATTTGCTGATGTGGCATGGCTCAGAGTAAGAAGAAATAGATACAAACATCCATTAATATTCTGAAAGTAGAATACATGAAGTATGAATCTAGGAAAAGTGGAAATTATTAAAAATGTCATAGAATGCATAGTCATTGATATCTTAGGCATGAGTAAGCTGACATGGACTGGTATTGGCCATTGTGAATCAGATAATCATATAGCCTAGTATGCTAGGAATCACAACTTGAAAAGGAATGCCATGGCATTCATCAAGAAGAATATTTCAAAATCTATCCTAAAGTACAATGCTGCCACTGATAGGATAATGTTCATATGCCTACAAGGAAAATCAGTTAATATGACTACTATTCAAATTTATATAACAACCACTAAGACCAAACATGAAGAAATTGGAGATTTTCAGCAGCTTCTGCAATTTAAAATTGATCAAACATGTAATCAGGATGCACCAACAATTACTGGTGTCTGGAACGTGAAAATTGGAAACAGAGAAGAAGGATTGGTGGTTGGAAAATATGGTGTTGGTAATAGAAATGATACTGGAGATCACATGCTAATATGTTGCATGACCAACAGCTTCTTCATTGCCAATACCCTTTTTCCACCAATGTCAATGGCAACTGTGCACATGGACCTCACCAGAAAGAATACACAAGAGTCAAACAGACTATATCTGTGGAAATGGTGGAAAAGCTCAGTATCATCAGTCAGAACAAGCCCAGTAGCTGACTGATGGACAGAACATCAGCTGCTCATATGCAGGTTCAAGTTGAAACTGAAGGAAATTAGAACAAGTCCATGAGAGCCAAAGTATGACCTTGAGTATATCCTACCTGAATTTAGAGACTGACTCAAGAATGGATTTTATGTGTTGAACTGCAATGACTGAAAACCAGATGAGATGTGAAAGGACATCATGTGTGAAGAAAGCAAGAGGTCATTAAACAGACAGGAAAGAAAGAAAAGACCAAAATGGATGTCAGAGAGGTTCTGAAGTTTGCTCTTGAAGGTCGAGTAGTTCAAGGAAAAGAAATGATGAGATAAAAGCACTGAAGATGTCAAAGGGCAGCCTGAGACAACAAAGTGTTCTAATGATGAGTGCAAAGAGCTGGAGATAGAAAACTGAAAGGGAGAACCATGATCAGCATTTCTCAATGTGAAAGAAGTGAAGAAAAAGTTAGAGCCTTGATGTGCAACATTGAAGGATCTATGGGGAAATTATTAACTAACCCAGTGAGCATTGAAAGAAGATGGAAGGAATACAGACAGTCATTATAACAAACAGGATTGGTTGATGCCCAACCATTTCAAGAGGCAGCATGTGATCAGGAACCCGTGATACTGAAGGAGAAGCCTGGGCTGCACAGAAGGTGTTGTTGAGAAACAAGGGTCCTGGAACTGACGAACTCTCAACTGAGATGTTTCAACAAATTTCAACAAATGGACGCAGCACTGGAAGTGTGCATTTGTCTAAGTCAACACATTTAGAAGACAGATACCAGGCCAAGTGACTGGAAGAGTTCCACATTTATACCTGTTCCAAAGAAAGGTGACCCAACCTAATACAGAAATTACAAAACAATATCATTAATATCACACAAAGTAGGATTTCACTGAAGAAAGGGAACTGCCAGAAATTCAGGCCAGATTCAGAAGAGGACATAGAAGCAGGAATATCATTGCTGATGTCAGGTGGGTCCTGGCTGGAAGCAGAGAATACGAGAAAGATGTTTGTCTGTGTTTTATTGACTATACTAAGGCATTTGACTGTGTGGAACATAACAAATTATGGATAACATTGCAAGGAATGGGAATTCCAGAACACTTAATTGTGCTCATAAAGAATCTATACGTAGGTCAGGAGGCAGTTGTTTCAACAGAACAAGGGGATATAGCGCAGTTTAAATTCAGCAAAGGTGTGTGTAAGAGTTGCATCCTTTTACCACACCGATTCAATCTGTGTGCTGAAGAAATAATCCAAGACATTGGCCTTTATGAAGAAGAACAGGGCATTGGGATTGGAAGAAGACTCACTGATAACCGGCATTATGCAGATGATACAACCTTGCTTGCTGGAAGCGAAGAGGATTTGAAACACTTACTGATGAAGATCACAGACCACGGCCTTCAGTATAGATTACATCTCGGCATTAAGAAAACAAAAATCCTAACACCTGGACCAGTAAGCAACATCATGATAAAGAGATGAAATACTGAAGTTGGCAAGGATTTCATTTTACTTATATCCACAACCAACACCCTTAGAAGCAAGAAATCAAAAGACCCA
The DNA here is from genome assembly GCA_028571685.1 of Heterohyrax brucei. Classification (NCBI taxonomy): domain Eukaryota; kingdom Metazoa; phylum Chordata; class Mammalia; order Hyracoidea; family Procaviidae; genus Heterohyrax; species Heterohyrax brucei. Next base: position 28,576,255 of record CM053146.1, on the reverse strand, counting down.
TTGCATTGGGCAAATCCATTGTGAAAGATTTCTTTAAAATATTGGAAAGCAAAGAAATCATCTTGATGACTGAGATGTACCTGACTCAAGCCATGATGTTTTCAATTGGATCATGTACTTACGAAAGCTGGACAGCGAACCATGAATTGTAGTGTTGGTGAGGAATATTGGACATAATGTGGACTGCCAAAAGAACTGCCAGGTCTATCTTAGATGAAGTACAGCCAGGATGTTCCTTGGAAATAAAGTAGTAAGAGTACATCTTACATAGTTTGAACATGTTACCAGGAGGGATCAGGGCCTGAAGAAGGACATCATACTTGGTAAAGTGGAGGGTCAGTGAAAAATAGGAATACCCTCAATGAAATGAACTGGCACAGTGGCGGCAAACCACAAGCTCCAGTGTGACAATGATGGTCAGCATGGTGCAGGACCAGGTATTGTTTCTTCCTATTATACATAGTGTTGCTATGAATCAGAAACAACTTGAGAGAACCTAAACAACAACATATATTAATTTATGGAGTTCCTGAGTAGGGAAATGGTTTAGCATACAAATACAAGCTGAAAGGTTGGTAGCTGAAACTCATCCAGAGGCTCTTCAGAAGACAGACCTGGTAAGCTGCTTCTGAAATGCCACAGCCTGGAAACCCTGTGGAACAGTTCTACACTGCACACATGGGGTTGACATGAGTGAAAATAAAGCAGACAGCAACCAACAATAATGCACTAATGTATAAATGAGTATACCACATAGTTATACATGCATATAAATATTCAATATGTATTATGTCTATTCAGTGTTTGTGGTGGGACTACAATGCTTAATCATACCCACTTTTCCTCTCAAAGATCACTGTTGGGAGGATGAGACATGTATGGAGCAGAGAGGAATAGTGTGCAGTCACCAGACAGAGAGAGCAGTGGAAGCTGCATATAAGGGGGCATGTAAATTTACACGGGAATGCACATTTTCACTCAGTCATATTAAATTAAAAAAAAAAACAACAAAACTAATAAAAAAAAGATCTTGCAGTTTAAATGAAGATGAAGATGCCTTAAAATACACAGAAAATTTCTTGACTAGCGCTTGCCATGAACAACATTCATCTAGTGTTGCTACAACAGAAATGCCATGAATGGATGGATTTAACAAAGAGAAATTCATTCTCTCACAGTCTGAGTCTCTCATGAGTCCAATTTTAGGGAATCAGCTCCAGACGAAGGCCTTCTCTCTCTGTTGGCTGTGGAGGAAGGCCCTCATCCTTGGTCTAGGAGCATCTCAGTCCAGGAACCACAGTTCCGGAGCACGTGCTCTGCTCCCAGCCTTGGGTTCTTGATTGTGTGAGTCCCCTTGCCTTTCTCCCTGCTTCTCACTTTTATATCTCAAAAGAGATGGGCTTAAGACACTAATCTTGTAGACCTCATCAACACAACTGTCACTAATCTGTCTCATTAAATCATAATGACAGAATTTACAACATGTAGACAAATCCCACTAAATGATGAAATGGTGAACAATCATACAGTACTGAGAAACATGGCCCAGTCACACTGATACGCACATTTTGGGGGGGGCTATAGTGCAACCCATGACACTTGTGGAATAAATGAATGCATAATCAGCTCGAGTAACAGCAGCCATGTGTTTTCTAGTAGGCTAAAAAGGACTAGGAAGTTCAAGAGTGAAAATCAGTGGAGGAAATCTGAGGGTTCATGCAACCACCGACACCGTCACAAAGAAGTTAAACACTGGAGTCGCTAAGGAAAAGCAGGGTGGCAGCACGTGGACTAGATTGCAGGTACGTGTTCTGGAACAGGGAAGACGAGCATTAAAAAAGGAAAAGCTGACTTTCTTTCTGAGAGAGAGAGAGAAAGAGAAAATGAATATTTCATGGAACACAAAATTTTATGCAATAGCCTGTAAGGAGAATATTCAATAGGATGTTCAAGGGAAAACTTAATCAGGAGACTTGAAAAGGACTGGGGGCTGGTAGGTAGGGGATGGAGCTCTGGTGACACAGAGGGTCAGAGCTTGGCTGCTAACCAAAGGGTCAGCAGTGTGAATCCACCCCCTGCTCCTTGGAAATCCCGTGTGCAATTCTACTCTGTCTTACAGGGTTGCTATGAGTTGAAATTGTTTCTGTTTTAGCCAGACAGGGAAAAACCAAAATGTAAAATGTATGTATGTAGAGACTTCTATAGAAATAGACTAATTATTATATGGAGCCATTTTAAAATTTATACATAGCATCTTGTTAGGAGAATGATAGAAGGCAAGACATATATGTTATCTTAAATATGGAAATTTATTTCTTCCACAATTTCCAATAGTTTTGAAAGCTCTTAAAATTGTTGGTTCTATACCATGTTTTCCTAGATCTGTTACAAGCAGTTAATATCTATTCCTCTGTTGACGGACATTTATTCTATTTTCACCATTTGATTATTGTGAACACTGCTGCAATGAACATTGTTGTACACGTGTTTGTGTTCCTGCTTTCAGTTCTTTGGGGTATATATCTAGAAGTGTAATTGCTAGATACAATGGAATAGTACTCTGTCATAAAGGGAAATGAAGTCTTGATACTTAGCACAACACGGATGAACCTTGAAAACTTTATGCTGAGTGAAATAAGTCAGTGACAAAAGCACAAATATGATCCCATTTATATTAGTAGGCAAATGGACAGAGACCAGAGTTTATCAGTGAGTACCACGCATGGAAGGGAAGGAGAAAGAGAGAATCATTTCTTATGGGACACTGGGCTTCTGTTAGCAGGGATGGAAAAATCTGGAAATGGAGAGTGGTGATAGTTACACATACATAACAAACGTGATTAATGAAAAATAGAAAAAGTGTTCAAATTGCAAATGTTTTGAGGTACATATACAAAAATTATATATATATTTGCCACAATAAAAAGTATTAAATGACAACTATCTTTCCTTAACAAAAGCATTCATTTCGGAATCCATATTGTCACTTCCTCCTATGTCTAAGTTATTGTAAAGCTGAGTTCAAGCTATAATTGCAGTGTGTGTGAAATCCACATGCTTTTCTCTTCCTTGTGTTGCTGATAACGTTGTCTGCTGCCCTCTCACCGCCTTAGACCACCGTCCTGTCCTCGGTTTTAGACTGAAAATGCCTCCTTTTTGATCTTCTTACCACACGTCTCTCTTCATTTTAGTGTAATTTGAGCTTTCTTTATAAATGCTGACTTCCCACATTCTGACACTGCAGTCCTCCTGTAGCCCCCTGAAGACAATGAGCGGCTCCCTGGGATGGCATTTATAACACTCACAGTGCATCCCGGTGTCATCACTTTTGCATTATTTCCCACTATTTTCCATTCCCATTTACCTTGAGGTTTAGCCAACCTGCTTTGTATTTCTCAAATATACCATGTGTTCCCTAGGGTCGCCATGAGTCGGATCTGACTCGACGGCACTTGGCTTGGCTTTCTAAACTCTGCATTTTATTCGTGCTTTTTCTTCTGCCTAGAATATCCTCCTTTCCTTTGGTTGGAAAATTCTTATCCACCTTTCAAGACTAGAGTTAAATGTTACATCCTATTTGAAGGCTTGACTCACTCATGATAAAAAAATTGTTTTATACCTTAGCTTTTCTTTTTCTATTTATGCTCAGCTTCCTACACTGAGTTATTGCTATGAAGTTCCTTTCCCTGCTTCCCGTTAAACTCAGCACGCAAAATGTCTGGCACATAGTAGGTTCTCAGGAACTCTTTGCTGAAGGTGATTGTTTTAGAATTGAGACTTTTTTTTAAAAAAAAAAAAACTTTTATCTTTTAGTCAATTTTTCATCCTAATGGATTTTTTTTCACACTATGTATAACCCAAACCCACTGCTGTCCAGTTGTCCAGTTTATTCTGCCTCATAGTGACCCTAAGGATAGATTAGTACTGTCCCCATAGAGTTTCCAAGGAGCACGTGGCAGATCCGGACTGCCAACCACTAGGATGCATCCCTGCACCCCATGCATAGAGAATGATATTTATATTTCACATTTGTATTAGGTCCAACAGAGAATAATTTTTATGATATTAACCTAGAAATTCATTCAACTTCTCAGTTTACATAAGTGACTGATTTGAGTGTTAACTCTTCAGATCACATTAATCAAATTAGTGACTTTTTTTTCAATTTATAGAGTTGGTTCACCATTTGAAAAAAAAATCTGTACAGATATAAGCTATTGTTCAATGTTGGGCAATCTGTATAGCTTTAAAAAAGCTTTGTTTTCCAGTCTTCACTTGAATATATAGATTCTTTCTATGATGATTTTTCTTAAATTTTTAATGTACATCAGAAATGCTGCATTAAAAATAGGCAATGGAGCAATAAAGACATTTTATGTGATAGTTGAAAGAAATAGGAAACACAAAAAATATTCATTTTGTAATCATCAGCAGTCCATTATTACTTACTGCTTTCTGAAATTTTTATACTGAAAGTTCCTCAATGAGACACAAATTTCAGAATAGGTCTTGTAACAGTTTTGTGTGCTTATGTCTTATACTCACCATAAGGGATGTTTGTAATATATTTTTGAATTGATAAAAGGGTCAAACATCCAGAAGTCCACTATATCACATTTATGAAAAGAGTCACTAAATCGAAAATAAACTTAGGGTATTACATAACCTAAAAATAAGGCAGAGATGAAGGCTTTTAGTAAGTAAATCATCCTTACTCAGTTTGCAGAAATCGTGTTTATTTTTTGTGTGACAAAGAAGAATCTTCTAAACTTTGATTATAGGCATGGTGTTCTGGCATGAAATCTCATTTGGGAAAACTGCGATTGCAGGAAAAAAGCACATGAGAAATAAAGGCATGAGATCTCAAGGGTGAATATTCCGTATAAAATAACTTCGAAAATCTCAGTTTCATCAAATGAAGAAATCAGGGATCTGTTTAACAGGAATGGAAATTAAGTTGTAGAGAAGCACAATTTAGCTAAAATATCACATTGATGCTTCAAGTAGATTATTAGCAAGAAAATTAAAAATAGACTGTAATATGTAGCTAAGATTTTCTTTTTTTCTGACTTGTTTTCAAATTGTCTTAAATATATGTGTCACTTTACCAAGTTAAAAAGCAGTGCCATTTAGTTGACACTCTTGGTCCAAGTCCCCTAGTGACTTGTTTTCTAAACACATATTTATATTTACCACACCCTTATATTCTCAAGATTTAAATTATTTCAGAACCACATTTGGATGCATTTAAAAAAGCAGTATCTTATGCTGAAGTTTATTTTAGGTGATTGTCTTCCCTTTTGTTTCCTCATTCTCCAGAGCTGATGGTTTAGACAGACCATCTTCATCCTTTTCTTTCACAATTAAAATACAATCACATAAAGCTATGTTTTTAAACAGTAGGAACTTCTCAGACCTTGCTCAGAATGAAACATTAAGATGATTCTCCCTCACCTTCTCATGCCGGAGTACAGAAAAAGATGTTTTTTTCAAGGCATTGTACCGCCTGCTGAGTAGAGCTAAAGCTAACCAAAAAAATGTTGTTTTTGTTAAGTGCCGTAGAGTCAGTTCCAACTCACGGTGACCCTACATGTGACAAAATGAAACAACTGCCTAGTCTTGCACCATCCTCACAAATGTGGTTATGTTTGAACCCATCTTTGCTGCCACTGTGTCAATCCATTTCACTGAGGGTCTTTTTTTTTTTCCTGCTGACTCTATTTTACTAAGCATTAGTTCCATTAGTATGTGAGACAAAATCTCACCATCCCCCGTTCTGAGGAGCATTCTGGCTGTACTTCCGCAAAGACAGAGTTGTTCCTTCTGTCACTCCATGATATATTCAGTATTCTTCACCAACACCATAATTCAAAAGCATCAGTTCTTCAGTCTTCCCTGTTCATTGGCCAGCCTTAGTACTTTGGGTACACATAAACCTATTGAAAATACTTGGGTGGCTTGGGCCAGGTGCAACTTAGTCCTCAAGGTGATATCTTTCTAGCACTCTAAAGAAGTCTTTTGCAGAAGATGTGCCTAATGTAATATGTTGTTTGATTTCTTGAATGCTGCTTCCGTGGGCCTTGATTGTGAATTCCAGTAAAATGAAATCGTTGATAACTTCAGTCTTTTCTCCTCTTATAGTGATGTCTCATATTGATCCAACTGTGAGGATTTCTGTTTTCTTTATATTGGAATATAATCTATACTGAAATCATTGAGTTTCATCGTTCAGTGCTTCAAGTCCTCTTCACTTGGAGCAAGCAAGGTTGTGTCATCTGCATATGGCAGATTGTTAATGAATTCCCAGCAATCCATATGTCACACTCTTCCTTATAAAATCTGCTTCTCAGATTATTTGACCAGTAGACAAATTGAACCAGTAAGGTGAAAGGATATCAAATCAAGCATAACAGAAACCTACTTAGCTATTCACAGACTCATATCTATTGCTATGAATCAGGACCAACTAGACAGTATTGTTTGCCCACCCCGCTTTGTGTTTTTTAGTGATAACTAGCATTATTTTTTTTTTTTCTTGTTTGGTCTGTGATTCTGCCTAAGATTGACTTTATTTTAGGAAAACAATCATTAACAACAAATTTACCCTTACCTTAATGATACCATGTTGGGCTGATGTAAAATTTTTCATCAAAATAGCAAGAACTTCCATGTTTAACTTAAGATAGATGGGCAAATACTATTTTTCTCACTGAAGGAGCTATTTAGAAACATAAAGTTATATTTGAATGCATGTATGGCTAGATAGATGAATAAACAGATGGGTGCTCCACAGTCATTCTGAATTGATATGACTGTAGACCTCTTCCCAAAAGGAATAATAATATGAGCCAAGATGACCTAAGCAAAGTTCTATTTTCTAATAAATTTTAAATGACTATATGTTATATTTTGCATAAACATAATTGCCATGTGAAAATAAAATATAACAGCACATATCATACATACTCATAGTTATTTATAATCTTAGAGTACACAACCTAATTCTGGTTAATACAACTAAAATTCCTGTATTCAAAAGTTGTGGACATAATGGAGACTATTTCTTAAGCTAACATGCCAGAATCTTAGCGTTCTGTTCCTGTACCTGTTTTTTTTTTTTTTTTTCAATAGCATAGAGGTAGTCCTGATTTACAGTGGGGTTCTGCTGACAGCTCCAACAGCAAGTTAGTTCTGATGGAAGTCAAATACCATTTTTTTATTTCTTCATTCCTTTATTATTATTGCCTTTTTAAAATCAGTATCTTTATAATCTGACCTTCATTTGTCTTTGGGGCTTTGAAACATTAATATAAACTCACAGATGTATTATAATACGTATTTATGATGAAATATACCAAGAAAAAGGATGGTCATAGTGTAGTTTACTGTATCTACTCATGAGTCAGAGACTGCCTGCAGTCACTTGGCATGTTTTGCTGTAAGTTTTGTGACAATATCACATGTAATTGTTCTGACTCATAGAGACAGTATGTACAACAGAACAAAACACTGCCTGGTTCTGTCCAGCCTCACAAGCACTACCACATTTGAAGCCACAGTTAAAACCACTGTGTCAGTCTATGTCATTGAGGGTCTGTCTCACTTTTGCTGATCCTGTATTTTACCAAGCATGATGTCCTTCTCCAGGGATTGCTCTCTCCTGATAACACATCCAAAGAACTTAAGAGGAAATCTCCACATCCTTGCTTCTAATAAGGATTCTGGTTTTCCTTCTTCCGAGACAGATACGTTCCTTCTTCTGTCAGTACATAGTACATTCAATATTCTTCACCAACACTGTAATTCAAAGGCATCAATTCTTTTTGGGTCTTCCTGCTTCATTGTCCAGTTTTCACATGCATGTGATGCGATTGAAAACACCGTGACTTGTGTCAGGTTCACTTTAGTCCTCAAAGGGACTTCTTTGTGATGGAACATCTTAAAGAGGAATTTGGGGCAAATGTGTTCAGTGTAATATGTTGTTTGGCTTCTTGACTACTGGTTCCATAGTCATTGACTATGGACTCAAGTAAAACAAAATCCTTGACAATTTCAATGTAAGCCATATGATTTATTAAATTAATTGAAAGGAGTTCTTGATTTCAGGCTTGGGTGTAAAAATATATAATTAGGAAGTTGTTTTTACACATTTGAAACTAGTTAAGTCCAGAAAGAGAGAGGAGAGGTTTATAAATAAGTCAAGCTAAAACTCACTTGCCTAAAATTTCTATTTATTTTTGTGTTCATTTATCTAAATGTTTGCCAGATTGCACCTTTCATCATTTCCTCAGGAAACAGAATTTTATTTCATTGGATTCTTTCTCTCGAATACCAGTGTATCTGTATTTAGCAGTGACCTTTAAAAAGAAAAGAAGAAGAGAACTTGAAAATAGCAAGCGTGATTCTTTTCTATATGTACTAGCGGAGCGTATATGTTCAGAAGGAAGACTCTGTGGCATCACAGTCTGGGGCCCTATATAGAGCCTGCTTATAGTGTACTCTCGAGTCAGGCGGTTCTAAGTTTGCATCCTAATGCTGTCAGTTGTTTCCAAGCCTAGTTTTCATATATGCAAATGTGGCCAATATTAGTACTTCATTAAACTGCTGTGATGGTCATCTCTGTATGTTAAATTGGCTAAATAGTAATCCCAAATTATTCACTGAAACACTAATGTAAATATTGACATGAAGGCATTTATATTATGGATGAAATTAAAAACCAAAAGTCAATTTATTTTAAGCAAAGATCACTCTACATAATCTAGGTGGCCCTAATTCAATCAGTTGAAAGGTCTTGAGACCAGAACTGAGATTTCCTGGAGGAGAGAGAAGAGCCTCGCTCGTGGTTTGTGGCTTCAACTCATGTCCTAGCTCCCCAGGATGTTTTTCCTGATGGCCTGCCCGTGGGATTTTGGACTCACATATTCACCTCTCATACCCATGTGAGCCAACTCCTTGCAATAAATCTCTTAAGCGAAAACGGCAAGACTTACAATGCGTCATTAGGAAAGACCAATCCCTAAACAAGGACATCGTGTTTGGTAAAGTAGCATGCTAACGGAACTGAGGAAACTCAGTTGTATGGATTGATACAATAGCAGCAGCAGTGGACTTAAATAAACCAATGATTGTGAAGCTGGTACAGGACCAGACAGCATTTCATTCTGTTTAACATAATGTCACCATGAGCCACAGCTGACTCCACAACAACTAACAATAACTACCATTTCTGTTTCTCTGATGGAACCAAGTTATGATGTAGGCACTGTGAGGGCTACATAAAATGGGATGCTTCATACAGTACATTTAGCCCAAAGTGGATCACAAATAAACAGTAAACGGCATGTGTGGAAGGGCTGGTGGAGCAGTGGTCTAAGCGCTCAATAGCTAAGCAAAAGGTCAGTGGTTCTAACACAGTAACTGATCAGCAGGAGAAAGACATAGCAGTCTGCTTCCGTAAGGATTCCCAGCCCTGGAAACGCTGTGGGGCAGTTCTCTGTCCTTAACGGGTCACTATGAGTCAGCATCAACTGTGTAACAATGGGATTGAGTTCGATGGGAACAGAAGCACAACACAGAGGCATGAATTAATGAAGTTATAATCACAAAATCTTTTTGTCCTATGGAAGTCCATAGGCATGAAATTTCTGTAGCACATGGTGCTGCTTTTCTTATTAGTGACCCAAAGCTCACCTGTCAAAGCAGAATGATAGGGTTTGTAGGACTATTGCTAGGATGGAGATACATGTGCTGATTTTTTTAATCACACTAGCTGTTAATCAAATTACACTGATGACAATACAAACATGTATGTGTTTTATGAGTCATTTGGCTTAGTTTCTGCCACCACACTCTAGATATTCTAGGAGGCATGCTCATCACTTTTAAGTTTGACTAATCCTATCCGCTCGGACAAGCTTTAGGCATATTCTCACTTAAGGTCAACATCTTGCTTCCTGTTCGCTAACAGCATGAGATAAAGGTAAATTCCAGAAGCATTTTTTAAGATCCTTGTCAAACAGAAAAATATAATACCTGATATGTATCCTGTGGGCTATTAAATGCTATGGGAAAGTAAGTATCTGTTGTCAGTGAGACATTTACAATCTTATCAGTGGGGAAAAATGCAGACTGTGTATAATTAGTACTCAATTGTTCTTCCACTGCGAACTCAGGTAACTAAAAGAACCTGCTGGCTTGAGCGACTGTCTCTTACATTCTTTTGTTCTTTATCTTTCTTTCGTGACAAAATAGGCAAATATTTTATATCAGTTTACTTGTGGATTTGGATACTATTCTTACCTGGAGTGTTCTCCTTCCAAAATAGGCAAATATTTTATATCAGTTTACTTGTGGATTTGGATACTATTCTTACCTGGAGTGTTCTCCTTCCAACCTACCCTCAACTTTTCCCCCCAACTATCTACCAGTTCTGTGCAAGATCACCTAAAGTGCTACTTTATCAATAAAGAATTATTTTGAATCTCCACCTAGGATAACTTCTTTCTTCTCTGCCTTCCATAGCATTTCACGGTTACTACTTTAACTGGTAAATTCTGTTACAGTCATTTCATAATTCTAGCTGTTTTATAGTTATCTAGTCATCTTTCCTGAAAGCAGAATTCTTGGCTTAGCCTCCAAATTGTTTTTTAGAGTTCTATAAATACCCCCCCCCCAAAACCCAAACCCATGGCTGTCGAGTTGATTCCAACTCACAGAAACCCTAGAGACAGAATAGAACTTCCCCACAGAGTTTCCAAGGAGCACCTGGCAGATTTGAACTACCTATCTTTTGGTTAGTGGCTGTATCACTTAACCACTATGCCACCAGAGCTTTCTCCTATAAAAAGTAGATCATATATATATGTATACATATATATATATGTACACCAATAAAAGCATTGTAGTAATTCAGGTACTTCAATCTGGAATGCTGTGTGCTTGTATACTGAAAGGCTCTATTTTCTACCAAAAGAATTGTTCATCTTAAGGGAAAAACAAAACTTGAGAAAAATTGGGGATCAGCCAAGCAGACAGGTATTAGTTATATTGGATTAACTATACCACAGTAAGAAATAAAACTCTAGACCTCAATCAGAATTAATATTTACTTCTTAAATTGTGTACCTCCAAGTTGTTGCAGAAGATATTACCAATGTTTTGCCACTGCAAAAATTATTATTTATACTTCCACCCTCTGATAACAGTTTCCTCTGGCATCCCCAAAGCTCATCCCCTGAGTCACCTCTCATGGGTTTTAGATATGACCCATATCCACTTCCAATGAGGTGATTCTGACTCATAGCAACACTATAAGATAGAATAGAACTGCAACATACAGTTTCCGAGGAGCACCCGGTGGGTTTGAACTGCTGATCATTTGGCTAGCAGCCATAGCACTTGACCACTGTGCCACCAGGCTTTCCTTAGATATGACAGCACCCTAGTTATGGTACCAATTTACATTTTAGTCAGGAGAGGATAAAACAGTGCTATACTAATAAATAAATGCCAAAATTCCAATGGCATAACACATTAAAGATTTATTTCTTACTCACACAAGTCTCCTGTGAACCAATTGACTCTCCTCCAACTTGGCAGAGTATCAGCAGCAAGTCACCTTAAGGTCCTCAGTGAGCAGAAGAAAAAGCCAAAGATCACATGAAGTGCTTTTTAGGGCCAGAACTGAAAGAAGCCACATCTCCACCACCCTATCCTGTTGGCACAAACCCAAGCACATGCATGCTGACTTAGGAGGAGTACATGGGTGTTGATTAGCGGGAATAACTTCTGCTTCAGGATCCTAGAGCAACTTTGTAAGTTCACCTAATTCTGAAGATAATGCTGATTTAAAAAAATATTAAAAGGTACAACTTCCAATTTTTCCCCAGAGTCCTATAAATAGGACTATGCACCCATGTCAGTCCAGCAGATGCCAAAGACTTATTTCAAGAGTTACCATTGAGAGTCCTTGTGTCTTATTATCACAGACTCCTTCTGGGTTCTGGAGTCTGCCATTTTCCTCAGAGCAGATTGTTTTACCACTCTTCTTATCTGTTTGGGCTTGGTTTGACTGTTCTCTCTCTTATACATTCTTAGCCTTTTATTATATCTCTTGATTTTAGATTTACTTCTGTATTTCAGTACCTCTGAGGATATTTTTGCCAATGTGAGTTACATTTTAGAACACCTGCCTACATTTTGAATATTATGACATATAGCACAATACCTTTTGCAAAATAGCTGTTTGAATAACACTATTTGGACAAATGCAGGTAGTCTCAGAGTTATGATATATTAGAGCTATGACAAGAGGTGTGCTTATGACCATCTTATTTTTATTTGCACATTTTTTCGTATACGTATACATGCATAGGTTCAAATATATCTAAACTTATATGTAGTGTTTTCAGTTAGCAAAGCCAGTTAAAGTTTGAGTTTATAAAAATACTGATAACAAAAGGCAATGCATCCACTCCTTACTTATCAACATGGTTAGGTTTCAAAGACCAGGTTGTTAAGCTAAAACCAGCATTATGGGAACACGCACGGAGGAGAACTACCTATCATGCAAGCATAAACTCATGAGACTCATGCTCTGCCAAAGTGACACGGAGTCTTAATCATCACAGCCAGTGACACCGTTACCTCACACCTTGATGTCATTATGGCCAGATTTACATCATTAATGAGCAAAATCGCCAGAGAGGTGAGTTTCTACCATTGTCGTAAATGCAAAATGTCAGATACTGAGATAGTCAATAAATGAAGAGCAGGTGTAATAATGGAAACTTGAAAAAATGAAAGAGGCAGTTGGCTTATGTCAGAATTGACTTATGATCGAGTCCTCTGAATGAAATTTCATTGTAAATCAGAGATTACTGAATACTGTCTAAAATCATCCTCACAATTAACAGAAACATTATTTTACTTCACTGCAATTTAATGTTTGCTGCGTTAAATGAACAATTGTTCTTGAGGCGGCAGAATTGGATAATCGATACTGCCACATGGGGAATATCTAGATAAATAGCAATTAAATGCAACCATTAAAATATGGTGTGAGCTTGATGAATTTAGGCTGGAAAATAGCTTCTCTGTGACCTTACAGAGCTTCTGAATTGATAATCAGATAAATCTAGTTCAGATTCCCTGGAAGCTAGCACCAATTTATGGGCTTCAATCAGCTAAGTACATATAATAAGAGGGTAGACTATTTCCATGAGTTGCTCTGTACATCAAATTCTATTAGCGATCATCAACAAAAATAATAAGAAACAAATAAGAAGGACATTTGAAGAATAATTATTGCCCATCAGGAGAGAAAATAGAGCCATAAAGGAAATGAACTCTGCCAGCTTAGTGACTGCTGTTAATTAACCTGTTTTTTTTTCTTTTCTTTTTTTTCCCCAATGTCTTCCAAAGCAATACTGAGTCTTATTATCTGGCATACATATTAGCTTTGTTCTATGTCTTCCTTATTCTGTTGCCATTCTGCAGTTTTGTTTTCAAAGTTACCCCATTCCGTTCTCTTCCTACATAATTTTGTTCTCTTCTCTTTGAACTTAAACTTTGAGAAACTTTATTTTAGAAGTGTGAGGCAGGAAGGAAGAACCTCAAAATTCCTTATTTATAGAAACAGGAAACCCTGGTGGTGTGATGGTTAAGTGCTACAGCTGATAATCAAAAGGTCAGCAGTTCAAATCCACCAGGTACTCCTTGAAAACTCTATGGGGTAGTTCTACGCTGTCCTATAAAGTTGTTATGAGTTGAAAATGACTCGACAGCACTTGGTTCGAATTTTTCTTTTTTTAAATGCTAAATACTCGCTGTGTGTTGTTGACTTGTCTCCAACCTATAGAACTCTACGAGGATGGAGTGGAACTGCCCCATAGGATCTCCTGGGCTGTAATTCTTACGGCAGCAGACTGTTGAGAGGTTTTAACTGCAGACCTTCAGTTTAGTAGCTGAGCACTTAATCACTGTGCCACCAAGTTTCCTTTAGTGAGTCTGTACCAGTTTTAATGAAATTCTTATTAAATATACATAAAGCTGGCTCTTGAAAAGTGGTTCTTATTTAAATGGATGGAGAGAAGTGTCTGTTCCTTTTCCCCAAGTTGAGACAAATAGTAAAGCAAGACTCGCAGGGAAGCAGTACTGTCAATAATAGGGGGAAATAAGAAAATTCATGCTTAAGGGACAGTTACTCATATGGAGAGAAAGAGGAATTACATTTGTCCAGTTATCTTGAACAGCTGTGGTATTTAAGTCACAGAAGTGGGAAAAATATCCAGAATTTTCTTGTCCAATGATGCACACATTTTTTACTACACTCCTTGATGCCAATTGAGTTAGCCTAACCTGCTGCACGCAGGTCAGTTCTGATCCAGGGTGACCTCATGTGTTACAGAGTAGAACTTCTCCACAGAGCTTTCATGGCTGTAATCTTTTATGACAGCAGATTGCCAGGCCTTTCTTCCACCATGAAGCAGGGAGCATTTGAACCACTGTCTTTCAATTGGGAGCCCCAGTGGCATGATGGTTAAGCACTACGGCTGCTATCTGAAAGGATGGGAACTTCAATCCGCCAGCTGTTTCCTGAAAATTCTGTGGGGCAGTTCTACTCTGTCTTACAGGGTTACTATGAGTCAGGATGAACTTGATGGCAAGTGTTTGGTTTTCTATATTCTTTGATTTAGTAGTTAACATGAACTGTTTATACCACCAAGGAGCCTCACAAACCAAGTAAACCTCATACTTTAAGATAAAATCAACACCCACCACCAAAAATGAAGACTACTTATTCCTTTTCACCCTTTTAAAATAGGAGACAAGTGAAAAGAAATATTCCTTTATATTTAAAATCCCAATATTCAAAGCCTTCAGTTCAATTTAATAAATTTATTTAAGAAGAGTTGCCATGCTATTTGGCTTGAGATTGACTGTTGTGTCTCACAGGTGTTGTGTTTGATGGCAACAGTCACAGAGTATTTATATCCTGTGGCATTTTCCTTCCCACTAATCGATATGTGGGAAATGATTTTTATTGTCATACCATTAAACACATTTTTTGAAAAATGTATGGGTTTATGGTGAATTTTTTTTCCCCTGCACCTTACAAGTGATTTATGTAATTTCGATTTGAATCCTGGGCAGATGTATTTGTCTTTCCTGTATCTTCACCTTCTCTGTGGGTATATACAATCAACCTTATAAATATAAACTATATTAAACTAATAAGCAACTCTACCAGGCTGGAAGCTCAGAGGACAAGGTCTAAGCCATGTTTACTCTTGTATTTTTCACTTCATCAAACCAAGCTCCACACAAAAGATACTTGATAGTAATTCTTAAACGAATGTGTTTTTAAACCTCATTGAATTTAAACAATTGTCTATCGTGAAAGCAACAGCTATTCACTGTTCTCACACCAAGAAAGGTAAAACAATCTTTTTGAAACCAGTATGTGACTCTATTAAATTCCTGATGTTTTTCCCCCTTCTAAATGGTCTGTAACTGTATACCCAGAGTCAGTATTATTAAGACTCAGGTAAATTAGATCATTCATCACTGGCAATCAAAAAAGCGATACTAAGCATGATGGTAGACTAAGGAAAACATAAGAACTTGAGTGAAAGTGACTTTGGGGGGTCTAGGAGTAGCTTATGGCTTACAGTGGTTATCTACTGCAGAAAATCAATGTGAGCAGCTATTCCCCAAGAGACTGGATTCAGAAAATGATATGGAGTAGTTCAAATGGGGTTTCAATTTGAAAGTTAGAAACTAGTGATGGGCTAAGCTGGTGTTTTTCATATTCAATGGAGTTATGAATTGGAGCCTCCTAGGAAGAAAGACACTAGGTGGGGTTCACAGTGAACTGCCAGGCGTAAAGGAGAATTGGAGAGCTATAAAAATTAACAGACCAACCATGGAAAAAAGAATTAAAGTTAGGTCCAATGCTATGGGCAGAACCAGCATAGGATACAGACATAGAGAACGATGGTTCAGGAGATCCCCTGGAATCTGAGGATTGCTGAGGTCTCTTACTTGTATGGTGTTGGAGAGAAGCCCAGCTACTCCAAGTTAAAAGGCTTCACTGCAAGACTGAGTCAATGGCAAGGAATAGAAAATATCACTTCCTTAATCAAAACTAGAATAGAGCTAGGGTGACTGTATAATTTGTTTCCTATTCCAGTTCATTCTTAACCATGGAAGGAAGCATTTTAATAATTACGTCAGTACTACAGATATAAACTTAGATTGCTCTAGATATGTTGTCACTTTAACTAGAACAGAGGTTATGAAAGGTAGTGGGAGCTGAGTTTCAAGCAGCTTTCTGGGAGGAGTGTATAGAAGCACAAGAAACTGAATTAGTTTTAGCAACAATTATATGTTATCTACATATAAGGATTGTTTGCCCTCATGAGAGTCTCTCATGACTCAGTAGCAAAAAGATAAAGAAACCATGCAAATGTTTCTCTGGTCTTCTGAAGTAGGCACACTGAAGGAGTGCTGGAAGAAAATTCTGTATGGCCATGTCCTTAGTCAGTCACAGAGTACGTGGTCAAGAGACGAGTGTGGCTGAGCCCACAGGGCAAGAAGAAAGGGATGAGTCAAGACGAAGGACTACATTCCGTGATTAGAATCGTGGGAAATCAACGCTTGAAGACATACAGATCTGAAGATCGGAAGGTAGAGGCCTTTCCTTCCCCCAAAGAGTCCCTGAGGTGGTTTTCAATATGGTTCCTATTGCTTGGCAGGGGACAGGTTTTCTCAGGGATGAAAGACACATACTGGGACAATGACCTTTGTGGACTGTCTGCTATTGCTGATTAATCCATACAATTGGACTGAAAATGGGAAACAAACAAGCAAACAAAACTTGCTCAAGGTTCATACTAAAAATATGCCCTCACAGCATTGCAGTTTTAATTTATACCAATCTGCTGTATGGTTCTAAATCCCAAGCTGATATGCGAACATAAAAAGTAATCCCAGGACGGTAATACCCTCATGATTCTTGGAAAAAGCCACCATAAAACCACCCTAGAGACACAAAGTCCAGAGGACTTGTGAACACACCTACATACTACTCATTTTTCTATCACTGGTCCTCTGAAGAAATAAATTTGCACCCATAGGAAGGTTTTATGAATTACTATTTTAATTCTGGTTTGAATTCCTGTTCTCTCAGCAATGATGCATCACGTTGTCTGGCTCCATGCCTTCCTGTGCTATGATTATTCAACAAAATAAAGATCAGTCAGAAGTAGACAGAATATGCATGAGTTTCCTGAACAACAAAAAAGTAATCTCCTTCTGTCCACAGCTTATTTTTAAAATGTGTTCTTAAATTTCAGAGTTTGTCATTATCGTTCACAAAGCTTATCTATATTAACCTTTACTATCTTTTTTTAACATCTTAAAAACTTCAATCATATCTCTGCTCTTCAATGTCTTTTCTTCAACTGTTGTAATCTCAGTTTTTCTAGCTCTCAGAAGTAATATAACTTCCTTTCCCATTTATCATTCTGGTCCCGTCAATCCCTTCTGCCTCCTTAATGTCTTTCTTGTGACATTATTCCTTTCCCTACTGAGGGAGATTGTCTCAAATGGTAAGTCACTGAGTGTATTTAATCAGCCACCATTACAGTGTCTGGCTTCCCAAGACATGTTTGTGGCCTATTTCATAAATTTATTGTTCTTAAAAGCAAACCTAATTTCACAATGAAACTACCCAATCCCTTTTTCATCAAAAAGCAGGGTAAAATATGTCTTTGGTGTAAACAATACTATTCAGTTGCTGTGATCTAATTGGAATTAGTTTGCACTGTGTGTTTTCTAAAACCATTCCTCTTGGACTTTTTAATACAGAGGATATCGTTTTGATTCCCTTCAGTCCCCTTTTGTGTCTGTGTCTTCCCTACTTTGTCTTGCCTTTACTTTTCAGAGTGGACACATTCCTTTAACCTAAATCTCTGCCCACACCCAGTGATACAGTGTGTACAACAGTCTTTGCACAGTGTTTGTGTACCTTACTCTTGACTGTTGGCAGAACTCAGTGAAAGGAGCAGCATGACTACTAATTACCTAAAGGAGGAAGCTTCTCCAAAGGCAACAATGGGAAGCTAGGTCCCTGAACTCCTGCTTTCTCCACTAAACCACGAAACTGAAAACTAGAGATACTTTTTAACATCTGAGCTCTGTATAGGAAGCCTGGTGGTGCAGTGGCTGAGTGCTACGTCTGCTAACCTAAAGGTACCAGTCTGAATCCGGCAAGTGCTTCGCGGAAGCTCTGCGGAACAGTTCTACTCTATCCTATAGGGTCTCCGTGGGTTGGAATCAACTCTACGGCAGTGGGTTTGGTTTGATTTTGAGACTTGTATGGGGTATTAAAATGTTCCTACAGTAGTTGACAGAATTCTCTCTTTGCGAATACAGGAACGACTGAATTTACATGTTATTTGCACCTAGTTGCATAACAAGTTCAAATCCCCAGTATTTCAGGATACGAGTTGAAATACAACAAAGTGATTGAGGTCTACATGATTCTCGCAAGAGCAGACTTTGGAAGTGTTCAAGAAATTTTTTTATTATATGAAATTCAAATTATCATATTTCTACCCTTTCTATGATTTTCCCGTATCACTTTCCTTTTCTTTTGTTCTCTTAGCTTCATTGATACATATACTATCAATTCGTATACATTTAAACTGAATACTTAGGCAAGATAAATGAATTATGGAAGACAACTTTTAAAACTAATGCTGGATAGAGTCAGGAATGGAAGGGGATAGTAGAAAGATGATATATAAGATGCTAAGCTACTTACCAAATTCTGTTATGTGGGGTTTACACCTAATCTTTCCGAATACGTCGTAGTTGCCAAGAGACCAAAAAACTGGCCAGGAGACAATCTGAGAGACAGGGGTTATTCATCAATGGAAACTGAGAGGCGAGGACAGCAGCACTGCGTTCAGCGGCTGGAGGCTGGACAGACTGACAATCAAGCAATGATGGGGCAGCAAGGTTTTATAAGGTCCCCGCGCAACACCCCCAGCTCTTACCCTCCATCCCCCACCCCGATTTCCCTGTCCCTCCCACCCACTACGCTCCTACCCTCCACTCCTTACCCCTACCCCTCGCCCCCCACAGCCTCCACCTCTGTCGGGGCTCTAGTCCAGACGGGGGTGTCATGACAATCCTGGCGAAACTGATTGTCCAGCGTGTGAGGCAGTGACTTGTTGCCACTCCAGGTTCCCTTTCAGAAGTCCCCAGCTGCATGATGGGTCTTCGCCTGGTGGCTATGGTAACAGTGCGTTAACAACCTGCCCAGAGTGAAAAGCTGACTGAGAGGACTGCAGGTCCTCCTCACCATTCTCTTTTCAAAGAAACTCGGGGGGAAACAGGAAGGGCTGCAGGTGATGCTCTTACTGCTAACTACATGCCAAGGGGCCGTTACGGGGGTTGCCGTCCTCACCCCGTACATCTGTGCTAGGAGTATTGTGTACACATTTTAAGTGTAGACACATTGCATATGATGCTGACGTACGGCAGTGATATTTTGTTCGTGCTATAAATAACAGAGACTCTGAAGAGGTCAGTTGTTACCAGAGAGGCAGTACTGAAGCCTAGATAAGTCTCACCCCAAAGCCAGTGCCATTTCTATCACATCAAGCTACTTTATATCATAAGGCATCTCCACATCTGATATGGTATTTAAGGTGCTTCAAGGTCCTAGTACCTAGATGGGTCAATCAGTGTGGCTCAAGCTCCCACCATGAGTCAACTGCCAAAAAAGGTAAGGCACAGTCTTTGTTATCAAGGAATTTAGGCAAAGAAGAACAGCAGATGTGAAATCCTTAGTAACACTGCGTAATAACGTAATAATCATTCACATCCTGATGGTCAGATCTTATGACGGCATCAGACATAGTGTGACATTTTATTTTACATGAGGACAAAATATTTCACAGAATGCTGTAAAGTCAGTGAGTGGCCATCTGATTGTGATTACTTTGGATTAAATCAAATGAAAATGCCTTAGAGAAGGAAAAAACAGGGATGGACTGACTGTAGACCATTACCAATTTAGCACTCTTGGGCAGAACACCATGAATTAGGCTAAACCGTTCTGGTTGATTGTGACTTAGTGAGTCAGAGGTCAAGATAATGAGGCAAGGGGACATCGATTCTGTAACCAGGCAAAGACAGCTGATGGAATTAGAGAAGGAAATCAAGTCCTGACTGAGGGAATTGCCTTGTCAAGTGCTCCGATGGGCTGCAAGAGAAAGCAGGATACCCAAAAGCAACCCTGTCTCTTCCAAAGGTTCCATCCAGTAACCCAACTTCCCTGTATTCAGAATCAAAGAATCGACCTACATTCTTCTCATTTCCCAGAGATTAACCTTTGAAAAGCAGCCATTTTCCTAGTCTTTTCACCCAGCCCCCTGAGTAGAAGCGCTCAGCTGCTGACCAAAAATTGGTAGTTCAAGTCCACCCAGCGGTGGTTTGGAGGAAAGAGCTTGAAACACCCACCAACCATTTAAAAAATTATAAAGCACCATTCTGCCGTGACATATACGGGTCACCATGAATCAAAAGCAACTCCACAACAACTGATTTTATTCTCCTAGCCATAGAAGTCTTGATAGGAGGAAAAATGACATACTCCTTGCCAAGACCATGTTTCAAAGGATTGTCCAAACTTCCTGTCTAGCCTCCAGGGCCCTTCTAGGGTAGCTCAAAGGAAGACAAAGCATTTGCTGCTTTTTGAGGCCAAAGCTGAGTCCCAGATGTTACTGATTTCATCAAAGATTGACACATCAGTATCACATATGCCTGCACAGGCCAAGAATTAGGTCTGTGCTGGAAAGAGGAAGTTATGGCCATGCCCTCTGGAAGTATTTCACCCTCTAACCAAACTCAACCTGACTCCAAGATCTCAGGGCTGAGATAAAACTGAGGATGAAAGAAGGCCCACGGTTTGCTTTAGAATTTCATACGTCGTTGTTCATGTGAAAATATTAAAACTAGAAATTCCAGCAGAGTCAAGGATTCTTAGGAATTCCAAAGCTTCTAGGATAAAGGTGCTATTGCCAATCACTAATCCAACTCAGTGTACATAAAATCTGTTTGCAACACAGAGAGGGCCACTAAGAACAGGACTGGCCTGTAAGGAATTTTCGACACCATTTTAGCTGTTTCTCAGCAACTTCTGTATGAGCAGGTTCCCTGACAGCATCACCTCACTCACCAGGATGGTGTGTGAGCCTCAAAATGAACTGCACCAGCAGCAGGTTAACATCTACAAAAGGCATGAACAAATAAATACCTTTGGATTTTCAAGACATGTGAAAAATCTAGCAATCAGAATATTGCCGATCACTTCTGAATGGAAGCTTTTTCAGGAATTATGTTTCCTCTCTTGTTTCTCACTACCTTTTGGGGCAGAGCTAATACATAATAGTTTAAGGTGTTAAAAGAGGCAAACTGCATCCGAATCTGTTGATTTCCTTAGGTGAGACTTTGAAAAACTGACCACGAGGAAACTAGGGAGGTAGTTTCTTTTTTATCACAACATCTTCTTTCTGACTCATTGCTGATGCATATATTTTATTTTAATCATACAAATACATTTTTGTATACCAGATCTCACTGAGGACAAATCTAAGAAATAAACTGTGTTAAAATAACCAAGCTAGAGGCCGTGATAATTCAGTGTTCTGCTAACAATTTCAGCATATCACAGACAATTTATCTCCAATAGTGTACAGATAAAATCATTCATTATTTTGAAAAAAACTTCTTACTAGTATATTTTTATTAGAATTGAGGCTGTTTAAGAACTCAACTTTCGTTAATGGCATCTCATTCCAATTCTATATTATATCAAGAAGTCAAAATATCAAGTCATGCCATTCAAGTTGTTTTCATGAATTTAAATATTTCAGAAGAAGGCGATGAGGATGTGTTTGATTATAAACTGTCAGAAGTATGGATGTTTTTAAAATAAAAGTCATCCCGGAATGGTGAAAACACAGATCTGAGAATCCATGACAAAATACATTGTATTAATACTTAATTATGGCCCAGTCTCTCCCAGATCCCAAAAGGTAAAGTACAGTTTTGTTCTTTTCTCAATGTAAGCTCCAAACTCAGACTCTGATTTTTCTGCTTTAAGGTAAGGACTCAAAGCTGGCCAACGTGTTGGTCTTCTGGATCCACCTCTACACATGCAAGAATCTAACTGCAGTTGTTGTTGTTGGTAGCTTCTATTGAGTCAGCCTCAGACTTGTGGAGACCCTATGCCCAATGAAATGTGGCCCAGTCATGAGCCACCACTGTGAACATGTATGGTTCAGACCATTGTGATCCATAAGGATTTCATTAGCTGACTTTTGGAATTAGATTTCCAGGTCTTTCTTCCTTGTGTAACAACTCCGTTGTAACTTATGTAGCATCATAGCAACATACAAGCATCCAATAATAGACGAGAGTTGGCTCTGCCTGATGAGACCTCATAGATGAGGCCTGATTTCAAATACCACACTTTCTGCCAACCATCTACAATTCCAGAGATGTTCATAGAAATATGGAGGAGAAAAAAAAAAGTCTCAATTGACTGTCCTAATAACTATCGTCATACATCCACAGGGAACAGGCAGAGATTCATTCCAGATACAATAGGGGCCGTATAATGAGGAATGTCACTGCTGATATCAGATAGATCTTGGTTGAAAGCAAAGAACAGCAGAAAGATATCTGCTGTGCTTTATCAACTACACAAAGCATTTGACTGCATATTACATAACAAATCTTGGATGACATTACAAAAAAAATTAGAAGTCCGGAATACTTAATTGTGCTTATTCAGAACTATCCGTGTTTTTATAGGCAGTCATTCAAAAAGAACAGGATATACTGCATGGTTCGGATGTGTGTGCAGCAACGTGATATCCTTTCATCTTACTTATTCAGTTGGTGCTGAGCAAATAGTATGGGATGCTGGACTCTATTGAGAAAAATGCAACATCATAATTGGAGGAAGACTCATTAAGTACCTCAATATATAAATAGCATGACTTTGATTGCTGAAAATGAAGAAAACTTGAAGTCCTTACTGATGAAGCTCAAAGACTGCAGGCTTCAGTGTGGATTACACCTGAACATAAAACAAAATTGGACCAATAAACAACTCCATGATAAATGAAGAAAAAATTAAAGTTTTAAGGCTTTCATTTTAATTCAGTCAACAGTCAAAGTTCATGGAAGCAGCAGGCAAGAAATCAAACAAAAGATTACACTGGGCAAATCTTCTATAAAAGTCCTCCTTAAAGTATTAAAAACCAAACATGTTATTCGATGACTAAGATGTGCCTGACCAAAATCATGGTGTTTTGGTCCCTTTAATTGCCTCATATGCACGTGAAAGCTGGACAATGGAGAAGGAAGACAGAAGAATTAATGTGTTTGATTTGTGGTAACACATATAGACTATAGAGTGCACTGCCATCTGCCCAAAGGATGAACAAATCAGTTGAGGAGAAATACAACCAGAATGCTTTTAGGAGTGACAATGGTGAGATTCCAGCTCATTGCTTTGGATGTATAATCAGGAAAGACGAATCACTAGAAAATGACGTCTTGGCTTAAAGTGAAAGGTTAAGGAAGTCAAAGGAAGCCTTTGGTGAGAAGGACAGACAGAGTGGCTAAAACAGTGGGCTCAAATATGGCAAAGCCCCTGAAGATGGTGCAAGAGTAGATAACATTTCATTCTATTATACATAAGGTCACCGTGAATCATGGACAGCTTCATGGTGACTATCAACTATCATGACTGCCAGGTATGTTTCTTAAAGTTGTGCCTAGTGAGGGCAAAAATGAGGAAAAGTGCTGCTGACAAGCATCTATATAATCAGATATTGGTGGCTAAATGTCACAGAAGCCAAGCACTTTTTTTTTTTTTTAACTCAAAGTCTGACCATGCAATTCTTTGCTTAAATTCAGTTATTAACATCTCAGAGTCTTGTGTGGTGTGGCCCTCACTTACCTAACTCCTGCTAGGACTTGCCTCCAACTGTATTCCTGGCCTACTGATTTTTAAGACCTCTGCATATATTCATGATCCTTCATACTTTCATACCTAGAATATGTACCTTTCCACCAAACCCACCACCAAGCCTTTGGAAGCCTGATCATTTTCTTAAAGTTCCAGTTCAGAGATCATTTCTGATTTTCCTGAGTATCTTCAGGTAAACCTTCCTCTTTCTGTCTTGGGCTTTTGCCTCAACTGCTATTTTTAAACAGTATAGCTGTAGTGACCTAGTTTATAGCTTCCTTAAGAATAAGGACATATTTTTATTTATTTCTGTACTTTAGGTTCTTATATCAATGCCTAACACATTTGAAGCTATGAATAAATATTTTCAGAAAGACTGGTCTAATTAATGAATAAACAAAGTAGCAGATCATCTGTAGAAAACAGAGATTATGTGAGTTCATTCAGGGACAGTCTTTTACACAGTTGAAATAAGCAACTATCTCCTTTATCTATATGGTGTGATTTCAACAGTCTAGACAAAAGTCTCTCTGCTAAAAATTATTTCCCAATGGTCCTATCACAAAGTTACTCCTGAATGTAAAGGCATTAGTTTTGCATATTATAAATACACGAATGAAAGCGAAGTCTGATTCTAAAATACGGGAAAATAACACTGAATTCAGGGTTCAGGATACAGGGCAAACTGATTGACCTTATGTGTATCCGCTTACATTAATGCATAGTAACAACAACTAAAAGAGTTTAAAAAGGAAAAAGAAAGCCTATCCATACCTACTGTGACAAAGTCAGTGTCAAGTGGTTAATTCTACTTACTTAGCTGAAAAGTACACTGACTTTATATGCTAGAATACTAACAAGTCCAAAAAAGGCATCATATATGGCTTTGTACATACACGAGATGGGGAGCTGGAACTGACTCAGAACCTTCAACGGGTAGTGCAGATCTATAAAACAGAACCTAAATGGACCTGACTAAAAGGTAGAGACAAGATGAGAAGCAAGCTTGCCACCTGTCCACTCTTTGTGAAGAGGAAACTTTTCCTTTGAGAAGCAGAAATACCATATCTGATGTCATGCATGGAAATGAGTCCCAGATTTCCTCTATACTAGACAAAGCCATGAAAACAACACAGAAATGAAGCTAAGATTCATGTAGCCCTTGAGTCCCTCTAGGGTCATGCATGGAAATGAGGTCTGGATTTCCCCTACACTATACAAAGCCATGAAAACAACATAGAAATGAAGTTAAAATTCATGTAACCCTTGAGTTCCTAGTAAAGGAAACTCCAAATTACTCTGCAGGGATGTTCTCAGAATTTAGGATACAAGTTACTTGCAGTAAATAAACAAGATCCAACCAAAAATAAATTCTAACTAAAATTACAGTCCCTTTGAGAAGGTAAGCAACAATAAGAGTCAGCAGATACAAAAATGGGAAAAGTGATGCACAAGATCATAAAAAAAAAAAGACAATCTTAAATAGACCTGAAATAAGGATATTTCAACAGCTTAAAGAGTTGAAATATGGAAAAGAAAATAGAAAGACATGAACAGCACACCTTGTAAGACCAGCCAGTTTTGAGAATAAGTAAATATCTTAAAAATAACATAGCCATTAAAATTTTGTTGCTAAAAACAGTGACTCCCTGGACTAGATAAAAAATAGATTAGTTACACATGAATAAGATTTGGTGAATTGCAAAATGGACTTGAAGAACTCATCCATAATATAACACAAAGAAAACTAAATTGCTAGATAAAGATGAGCAGTGAAAGATGATTACAGTCATAACACAGAAGTTATAACAAACACTTAATTGGTGTGCTAGAAGGAAATAATAGAGATAAGTCAATATACAAAGCAATATTAGATATGAATTTCCCAGAAAGTATTAATTCTGCATGAAAGAGGATTGTGAGAATGATTATACATTGATGCAAAAGAATTCAGCAAAGAGAATGTCTGTAGTTTTGACTAGATGACCACACGTACATCCATCTCAGAGAATGGGACAAGAAGTCCAAATATAGAAGTTAACGAATCTCTGATTCAGGTGTAGCTTCCTATAAAAGTGTTGTGGAAAAGAAGATGAAATATTAAGATATGAAGAAGAGAAACGTGTGGAAAATTTTCTACAAGATAGTGTTTTTCAAGGCCCAGCCCCTGTATTGGTGCGTGTACTAGTGCTGTGATCCTTAGATACGTTTGTTTTCCTGTCTTGTCATTATCCAGCCCTCTACTCAGTTATGGCCCATAAATGGCCCCAGTGGTTGAGCCCTAAACTACTAATTCAAAGGTTAGCAGTTCAAACTCTCCTAGGGACTCCTTGAAAGACAACCCTAGTGATCTGCTCCGTAAAAGTCATAGCCTTGAAATCCCTATGGAGTAGTTCTACTCTGCACATCTTGGGTCACCAAGAGTCAGAATCAACTTGGCAACAACTAGCAATAACAACTATTCTATTATAAAATTATTAATTAAATAGAAATTGTCACTGTGTTTTTCTTGAGCTTTTTAATCTAAATCATACATACAGTAAAACCTGTGAAAGTCAGAACCTATGTAAAGCTGAAACCTATCAGGGAAGGAAAACTCAGATATACACTTCTAAATAGAGATCTACAGGAAAGTGGCATCTGTACCCTGTCAAAGGCAATAGCAATTTTTTACCATCATAAGACAGGACAGTCATTTAACATTGCTGTAGTATGTCATTTCTAATGTAGGAATAGTACCAGTAATAATTGTCATATAATGTTTATGCATTCATCAATTCATTGCCAGAATGGGGAACATATTCAGAGTGATATGTGTGTAGTGGGAGACCAGTGAGGGGCTCAAGGCAAGGATGTCCTGCGCTGATTCTCGAAAATCTGAGATGCCAGGTAGATACTGTAGGATTTTCCCCGAAGATCAACTGACTCTGAAGTTGCAGAAGAGGAAGTTACTGTGACAAACATCATGCCATGATGACTACACAAGGCTTGCCTTATCAGAAATTGTTTGGTTTGAAGGAAATCAACATTTATGTTGCAGGATGTAGGGCTTTAAATGTCAGACGTTTTTAGAGCGAAAGTGCTTGCTAAAGAATGACTCCATGTCATTTTAAAATAGCAGTGACAGGATACTGGAGCCAGCAAAAACCACTTGGTCTCCCTTTTCTTTGTTTTCTGATTGGCCCTGGCTTGCCTGGTTCTGGCTTCAGTCTGATTCTTCACATGTGTATGTACTCAGGCCACCAAGTCTTTAGCGGTTTCTCTCTGAGTAACAGATGCTCCAGCCCCAGCTCTCTATCTCCCTACAGTAATCATTCTGGGTCTATGTTTCTGCTTTGTGCTCTTCTACCAGGCTTTGGGTACATAAGATAGAAGGATTATAAACCTTTTGCTTTTAAGATTTTCAAGAGATTCACATTCTATGGAAAAGTAGATATCAAAACACAAGTTAACATTATTCCCTCAGAAAATAGCCAACAAACAAGTAGTTCTGTGCAGTCACAACATGCCCATAATAACGTAGATAATACAATGCTTTCTTTCTCAGTCGGTATCCGTAGTCCCAATCTTAGGTGCCTTTGTTTCCAGGGAGCAGATTGTCTTATTCTAACATTTTGAAAAAAATTGCATCATTATTGACCTTAAAATAAGAGATTGGGAGGGGCTATAAAAATAATTTTTTTCTTTTTTGGGGGGATAAGAACCCCTTTAGTGTGAATTATTACAAACAAAATAAGCCAAAGTTTAATTTTTTTTTAATTTGCACTGCATAACACAAATCATTTTTCAACCATGTTATTGTACTTTACGAGAAAGGCGTTCTAGTGCTCCCACTCATAACTCATTTTGTTTTTTTAAGCTGCAGGCATCTCTAGTGTAGACATGAGAACCTAGCACACTGAGTGAGGTAAGAAAAACTGTGTCAAAGATACTCAAGTGCTCCACTCCAAACTCTGTCTCCAGGCTGGAGAATGGGGAGGCCTGTCTCGCTCTTGACACTGTAACAAGGTCAAGGAGGAGGAAGCATGCATTGTGGTGAAGGTACTTCCTCTCCGTGCCCTAAGCAGAACTCCAGGGGACTCAAATGCCAGACACTTCATACTACTTTTTGATTGAATTTTGACCTGTAAGGACTTCTTTTTTCTTGCACTGTACCCAGCAAAATTGTATTGTGTGTTTTTTTCCCACGTTTTCCAGTTTCTTTGGAATCCTTCCAGAGACTGTTTTGTTTAGAACGTTTTGTAGGAAAAGAACTTATACCACTTACAACATTTAGAAGCAGAAATGTTTATGTGACGTGAATTAATTATCTAGACAGAACTTTATATAACTGCTTCATTTTGATTTAGTACCTTGACTCATTTTTTCCTCATTATTTTTTTATTACACAGAGGATAAAAAGCTGGTGAAGGGATGATCAAAAGCTAATTAAAAGTAATCAAAAACTTCCCTTTTTAACATTTATTCCTGACGGCAATCTTGGCTCACATCGTTTGTAGCATTTTCTTAAATCAATGTTTAGCAAATTATTACCTTGGTCCTTATTTAGAGTCTGATGGCTTCTTCATAGAAATTGCCATATTTTTATACAAATAACATGAGGCTTCTGGGTTGGTTTGCTGGTAGTACCCTCCCCACCAGGCGCCTTTCACAGATACTGCCAAGCCAACCCTTTTCAACATACTGTAAAAATAAATAAATAAATAAATTGCTTATGAAAACACATAATGGGAGGAAGGCAAGGCTGGCAGACAAATGCAGAAGGTATGCATTATTTGTGTAAACATTTGTGCTAGTGTGGGACAAACCTTATACAATTAACAATGACCGTGGACCCTGTACTGAGTACTTACCCTGTGTCATAAATGTGTGTTAAAACTCTATTTCACCTTAAACTGATCTACTGGAAGACTAGAATACACAAGTGCTAACATTCCACTTCCACATAAGCTATTCATGTCTGGGCTGACTAATTT
Organism: Heterohyrax brucei; assembly: GCA_028571685.1. Classification (NCBI taxonomy): domain Eukaryota; kingdom Metazoa; phylum Chordata; class Mammalia; order Hyracoidea; family Procaviidae; genus Heterohyrax; species Heterohyrax brucei. The sequence goes on along the minus strand of CM053146.1, from coordinate 28,547,218 downwards.
TGGTCAGAAAAGCCTGGATGTATAGTGGTTAGGTCCTTTCACTACTATCTAAGAGGTTATGAGTTTGAATCCAACAGACGCTTCTTAGAAGCTCAATGGGGCAGCTCTATCTACTCCACCTTATAGGGTCTCTATGAGTCAGAAATGACTCCATGGCAATGGGTAATTTCATTCATTCGGCACGATGTTGAACACTAACGATGTATCAGTCATGGTGTTAGATACTAGGAGTTGAAATAAAGGGAAAATACCTGTCCTCAGGATACTGAGTTTATTTGTATAGCAACAAAATCAATTTAAATATTTAAAAGTATGTGAATTGCTTGGTAAAAATCTATTAGGTTTTGTTACACAGTAGTTGACATAATTCTATATTTTGATTCAATCTAGTGACCCTCTAAGTCAGTAGTTTATAACACTGATACAGACTTATAGAAAACTGAGATAAAGCATATCTCCATCCCACATGTGCAGACCTGTAACTAACACAATTATGCATACTACGCCAGGATATTCAGGGATTTCTTTCTTTTTTATTTTTTATTTATTTTTTTAATTTAATATGACTGAGTGAAAATGTACAACCCCATATAAGTTTACATACCCACTTATGTGCAGATTCCACTGTTCTCCCTGCCCGGTGACAGCACACTATTCCTCTCTGCTCCATACATGTCTCATCCTCCCAACAGCCTCCTTTCCCCTCCTCTCTACCCACTCTCCTTCCTCCAGCCAGAGGTCAGCAGGATGATATCCTATAGACGTATAGAATCATAAAGTGCATCCAATATATGGTCACTCTGCATTGTCAAGTCCAATCCATTCCTGTCCAAAGAGTGGACTTTCGTTATGATTTATGGGCAAGGGCAGCATCAGGGCTGGGGTCCATGCTCTCAGGGGAACCCCAAAACCACTGGACCATCACTTGAGATCTTTTATTGGAGATCTCAGGATGCACCCCTTTTTATTCTTGTGTTGCCAGTGAGACTCCTCTCTGTGAGCTCCATCGTGGCTATCACTGGTGGTGGCTGGGCACCATCCGGTTCTTCCGGTCCCAAGTCAATGTAGGCACCCATTCATGTGGGTCTCTCTATCTTATAGGTTGTCTTTACCCCATGTCATTTTGGTCCTCGGTGAGCATCCATTCCTGCTGAGTTGGGACCATTTGCTGTGTCCTCGGATGGCAGCTTGGCATCTTTTAAGACCCAGACGCCACTCACCGATGTGGGGGGAAAGAGCCCTCTTAGCAAAATGCTAGTTGTGCCAATTGGCCTCCATTTCGCCTAACAGCATGGTCCCCTGTTCCATGCCCCGGCTACTTTATCCTTGCAATATTGGGTTAAGATGGAAGGAGTACTCAAGTTATGCTGAAGTCCACTTAATGTTGTTCTTGTTTCTAATGGGTGCTATCACCGATTTCTCCCAACCAGATTTCTAACAACTATCTAATCTAAACCCTCCCCCCCTCGCCCTCCCTCCCTCCCCTCCCTTGCAGCTGTCAAAGAGTCTTTTCTTCTATACACAAGTCTGTTTTTGAGATCTTATCGTAGAGGTCTCATACAGTATTTGTCCTTTTGTCGCTGACTACTTTCACTCAACATAATGTCTTCCAGTTGAAACCAGGTTAGGAGATGTTTCCGGAAGTCATTGTTGTTCTTTATCATTCTGTAGTGCTCCACTGAGTATATGTACCATAGTTTACCTATCCATTCTTCTGTTGTTGGGTATCTGGGTCTATTCCATCTTTTTGCTGTCGTGGACTGTGCTGCGATAAACATTCTGGTACATGTGTCCATTGGTGTGAAAGGCCTTGATTCTGTAGGATATATCCCAAGTAGTGGAATTACTGGGTCAATCAGGGATTTCTTGAATGTCATCTGTAAACTTTCTGGGGTTGCAGAGTGGCTAAGTACCTCCATGGAACATGGAAAACAAAAAAAAGTTGTCATGGTATGGATTTCAACTCATAGTGATTCTGTGTATGTCAGAGTAGAATAGTGGTCCACAGGATTTTCGGTGACTGATTTTTTTAGAGGTAGGTTATGAAAGCTTTGAGACACCACTGGGTAGACTCAAACCTCCAGCCTTTCAGTTAGCAAAGAGTACACTAACCACTTCCACCACCCAGGATCACTGGTGCCTCAGTGGTCGAATCCAGTTCTTTCAAGTGACAGGCCTGGGTTTAATGACTGGACACTGCCCCGCATGCGCAGCCACCATTCATCTTTCAGTGGACGCTTACACGTGGTTGTGATGCCGAACAGATTGCTAAGGTGGTGTAGGGCTGGGCCACATTTTCCCTAGTCATGTATGGGGCCACCATGACTCAGGGGTGACTTGACGGCAACTAACACCAGCAGGTTGAGGACTGTGCCTGACACCTTTCCTAGGGGAGACAAGTGACCCTAGCTTGTGCGGCCTTCCGATAACTATGAATCTGAAAGGACACTTCCCAGATCCCTTTCGTTCATTCTTTGTCCACTGCAAGGGTCAGAGTCCAGGCCGCTGTTGTCTTTCATTTATACTGTCACTCCCCTCCCTTCTGGCCCTGCTGTCAGTCACCTCTCTTCATTTTCTCCCTTTTCCAATTCATTATTTAAATTGCTGCTGGAGTTATTTTCCTGCACATCTGATCATGCCACTTCCCTTTGGTCAGGAATGGAATTGTGTTTCCAAAAATAATTATCCATTTGGTTTAGGCCACGCTTCCCAGTATTGCGTGGTTGGCCTTCGTTTGGTGACTTTCCTATGCATTATAAATCATACTCCCTGCTTTTAGTCAGAGGATTAGGGTAGGATGTAACACCCCAGCGCAGGGCTCAGCCCTGATCCAGTGTAAAGAGTGCTTCCCTGGGGTGTGGCAAGCACCAGCTTTCATCTTACAAGAGATAAAAAGTAAAGGAAGTGAGCAGAGAGCAGAGGATCTCATTCCACCAAGAGCATCCTTTGGACCCAAGGTTCCTGCTCAGAGAAACTCCAAGACCAGGGGAAGATTAAGGAGAAAGACCTTCCTGCAGAGCCAACAGGGAGAGAAAGCCTTCCCCTGGAACTGATGCCCAAATTGGACTTGTAGCCCATTAGATTATGAGAGAATAAATCCATCTTTGTTGAAGCTATCCACTTGTAGTATTTCTTTTACAGCAGCACTAGACTAAGATACCTTTTTAAAATCTTCCAAAGGTTTTTGATGACTTCCTGTATAAAATATGAGCTCATGCACAGGGATTCATGATCTGGACAATGTTCACTCTTGCAGCCTCACATTCTACCTTCATTGTTTCACCCACATCCTCTCCCAAGTATGCCATGTCAATTTGTTCTCCAAATTTTATATTTGTTCTATCTCTTCTTTTTAGTATCTACCCTTGCTTCCAACTCCTGGCCCAAGGTTGAACTCCTAGTTACTTCTAGTCAGCGTCAAGACAAGATTCAAATACTGCCTTCTCAACTTTTCTAGAGAGAGTTTCTTGTTCTAGGTCTACTTATTTCCATTGCAGCACTTATAATTTTGTGTCATAAGTGTCGCTGAATCACGAATTAGCCCTCCCTAGGCCAAAAGGTACTTGTCATCAAAAACAAAGCCCACTAATGTTTGTGTTACAGTCATGCATTCCAATTCCAGGCAGACAGGGAGCGCACAATACATATTTATTTAATGAATTGGTATAAATGAAGGACTCTTGCTGAAGGACAGATCCAGGTTTTCACTTTCGCTTCCATACATTGCAAAATGTTCATGCTGCTTCCCCATAGTAATGTCTGATCTCTTCGGAAGTGTTTTCTTTTTTTTTTTATTTTCCTCTTTCTCTTTCTCTCTCTTTCTGGTGAGATGAACTCAAAATACCTGTGCTGGCCGTACTCTGATCAGGTGATCTCCTATTTGGACTTGGGATAACTGACACTACACTTAAAAGTGAGGCATATTGAGCTAAACAAGTCAGATAAACACTCACATGGTGTGCCTCTTTGTAAATGAAGTTTAAAAAGCAACAAAACGAATCTCCGATGATAGAAGTTGGACGAGTAGTTACCCTTGAGGACAGTGATATCTGACAAGAGCTTGAAAGGATTTCTCTGGAGTACTGGAAATGCACAGAACCTTTATCTCAGTGGTAGTCACATGGTTGTAAATATATGTAACAATTTATGGTGCTGCCAGTGAAATACTCCTACTACTACTACCAATAATAGCAATTCTAAAAATGAGGCTGGTTCTAGCAAGGCTACCATGCTGTTTCAGAACTAGGAGAATGGTCAGTGGGCTTTTAGTAGGCTTGAGACACATTTTGCAAAATTGTAGAGCCTGTGAGGGCCCAGGAACACCTACCTATGGTATACTCTACATGCTTTACAGATGGTGTGGTAGCTGTAAAGTTACATTAGTGTAGCTAGTTCTTTGATATACCTTTCCTCAACAACTGAATTTAATTCTCTTCCACTTGTGGGCTGAGCTTACCAATGTGCCTCTTTGCTTAGAATAAAGCAAGAGTGACAAGGTACAATTTTGGAGACTGGGTTATCAACGTAATTATTGCTGCTTTCATCTTCGTTGCTATCTCACTTCAATCACCTGTTCCAGAGAAAGCCAACCACCATGCTGTGAAGAGTCCTACAGAGAAAATCACCTTGTGAGGACCTGAAGCCTCCTTCCAACAACCAAAGGGCTGTGGCGTGAATTAGATTCTCTAGCCTAGGTCAAACCTTTAAATGGGTGCATTGCTGTCCGCTACCTCAGCTGCATCCTTGCCAAAGACCCCAAGCAAGAAACGCTCAGCTAACCCACTCCTAGATTCCTGAGCCTCAGGTAATCTAGCAGACAGTGAATGCTTGTGGGTGATCTTCCACCTACAATATAGTCAAGTTACCAAGCTGTACTATAATTTCTTATGCAGTGATAGATAACTACTAATAAGGGAAACCAAAGCCCAAAGAGGTTAAATGACTTGCGCAGATTATACATGGAGACAGTTCTACCTTCCCATGCTCTCGAGTCTTACAAGTTTTGGCACATAGCAAGTAAACAGTGGCAGCTATTTAATTATCACCATCCTTTTCAATTGACTTTACCAATCATAATCCAATGTAAACATAAATGTCAGAGTTCATATCTTCACCTTAATTCTTAACTGCCATTAGGAATTACATGGAGTGATGGATAAAAAGATCCTCCTTTCACAGTATTTAAAAGCCTAGTACTGTTTACAATAATCACCTCTTATCTGTGTTTTTGTTAATGTTTTTTGTTTTTGTTTAATGGTTTTGGTTACCTCTGGTCAACTGCCTCCTGAAAATGTTAAATGAGTACTTAGCATGATGGAATCTCACACATTTCTTTTCTACCATTCACGAAACTTTTATTACATTATATTGTCACAATTGTTCTGTTTTATTATTTTTTATTGTTAATCTCTTACTGTGCCTAAGTTAAACTTTATCATGTATGTATGTACAGGACAAAATACAGTATATACAGGGTTTGGAATGGATCCGCTGTGGATAAGGGGAAACTCCTATATAAGGGTAGTAACTGAAAATAAAGTATCTCTGGGCACAGAGGCCAATTTATGCAGCATATTGGTGCTTAGAAACTTCAGGATGACATTACAATCTCAGAGGAGGAGCAGGTGTCATAGTTAGAAGGCAGATATGACTTTGAATGGTAAAGACTAAAAGTCTGAAAGGGCTCTTAGAAAAGAAAAATGTAGATTTTGTTATGGAAATCAGAAAAGTTAGAGATCTTGAACATTGGTGGTGCATAGTCAAAAAGTAGAAGGAGGTATTGGCTAATCCACGGGAGCATCAGATGCATGCTCTCTCATCTCTTTTATGTTCTTGAATGTCATTGTAAGAAATTCATATTTTGTCTTACTTAATTTGTGGGACAGACACCTAATTTTAAAACCTGAGCACTTGTATACATTTGTAAATGGATGGATGGATGCAAACTTTTTCAAAAACACACAACTAACTTAAGCAGAAAGAAAACTATCTGTAAAATTGATCGGTTTGGTCTGTTTCTGCTTCTCAAGGCTTCAATGAAGTCACAGAGAGAGAAAAAGATAAAATGTATTTATTGACATACAATGCAACACATTCCTTTTCCATTCCAAGTAGATTTAGTTTGAAACTTGATTAAAAACAGGAAAGTACATGGAGGAGAAGAAAAGAGGAAGGGAGAGAAGGGAGACCTGAAGGCGCAAGGAAAGAGAGGAGGATGAGACAAAGTTAAAGGCATCTTTTTTTTTAAAAGGCACATTAAAGCATTTGATAGAACCTTTTCACTCACTTGACAAAACAGGCACACATTTTCGTGGTTTTTTAGGGGCGGGGCCAAATACATTCTATCAAGTTAAAGTGTACTCTTCCATTTTTCTCCAAACTTTATTCTTTAAACATGGAAACCAGCAATTACAAGATCAAGTGGAACCCTCATGGAAAAGTCACTTAATATGTACTTCTATAGTCAAATTTTATTTTGTAATGTATTATTATTATAAATAGCCCCTCCAGAATTTTAATTTATGAAATTTTATTATATGAGATATCAGTATTTGAGGTTTTTAAAGGCTGAATTAAAGAGAAGTACTATCATAGAATGTGCAAAGACCTGGAGTTAGAAAACTGAAAGAGAAAAAAAAAAAAAACAGACTCAGAAAGCTGAAAGAACACTAGAAAAAAATACATGGTTTTAAATTGCAATTTTGAAGGATTTGGGCAAAACAGGAAACATTAAGAGGAGCTAGAAGGAGTACTCAGAGTCACTGTGCCAAAAGGAATTGGTCATCATTCAACCGTCTGAGGAGGTAGCATATCATCAAGAACTCATACAACTGAAGGGAGGAGCTCCACTAAAGGCACTGAGGAAAAGCCAGGCTCCAGAAAGTGATCTAATACCAACTGAGATGTTTCAACAAATGGATGCAATGTTGTAATCGTTCACTCATCTATGCTAAAAAAATTGGAAGACAATTTCCTGGCCAAACTGCTGGAAGAGATACTTATTTATGCCCATCCCAAAGAACAGCAATCCGACAGAATGAGGAAATTATCCAACAGTATTGATAACATCATAAGTAAAGTTTTGCAGAAGATCATTCAAAAACTTGCAGTAGTACATTGACAGGGAACAATCAGAAATTCAAACCAGATTCAGCATTGGAAGTAGAACTAACGATAACGTTGTTGATGTCAATGGATCTTGGTTGAAGGCAGAGAATAAGAGAAAGGTTCTTACCTGTGTTTGGTTGACTATGTAAAGGTATGGATCATAACAAATTATGGATAACTTTACAAAGAATGAGAGTTCCTTAAGTCTTAACTATGCTCGTGTAGAATCTGAACTTAGATCAAGAGGTAGTTGTTAGAGCAGAACAAGGGGATACTGCATAGTTTAAAATCATAAAAGGTGTGAGTCAGAGCTGTATCCTTTCACAATACTTATTCAATCTGTATATTGAACAAATAATCTGAGAAGTTGCACCATATGAAGGCATTAGAATCAGGGCAAGATTCATTAACAACCTGTAGTATGCAGATGATACAACCTTGCTTGTTGAAAATTAAGAGGATTTCAAATACTTACTCGTGAACATAAAAGACTACAGCCTTCAGTAGGTAGTACACATCATCTTAAAGACTCAAAAAATCATCACAACTGAATCAATAAGTAAGATCATGATAAACAGAGAAAATACTGAAGTTGTCAATGATTTCATTTTATGGGGATCCATAGTGAATGCGTTCAGAGGAAACAGTCAAGAAATCAAATGACACATTGATTGGGCATATGTGCACCATAAGTCTTCTCTAAAGTATTGAAAACCAAAGATGTCACTTTGAGGACTAAAATACTTTTGACCAAACCATGATATTTTCAATCCCCTCATATGCATGTGAAAGCTAGACAATGAATGAAGAAGACCAAAGAAGAATCAATGCTTTTAAATTATTGTACTGGCATAGAACATTGAATATACCATGGACTGCCAGACAATAAACCAAACCCATTGCCCTTGAGTCAATTCCAGCTCATAGTGACACGATAAGACAGAGTAGAACTGCTTCAGAGTTTCAAAGGAGTACTTTTTCGCTTTGAACTGATGATCTCTTGGAAGAAGTAAAACCGGGATGCTGTTTACAAGCAAGGATGGACAAGTTATGTGGAGGAATCTGTCTCTGGAGAAGGGCATTATACTTAGCAAAGTAGAGAATCATCAAAAAGAGGAAAATATTCAAGAAGGTAGATTGACACAGTAGTTGCAACAGTGAGCTCAGACAGAGCCATGATTATGAGGCTCGGAGAGGACCAGGCAGCGCTTCTTTCTGTCGCAAGCAGGGTAGCTCTGAGTCAGAACTAACCTGATGGCACCTGACAATGACAACAAGGGCTGAGTAAGTATCTGCAGCCCATATATGGGCAAAACTTACTAATCTGTCAGACAACTGTCAAAGTATATAGGTCCAGTTCAACTTTTTACAGATGTACAACTTACTGATGGCAGCTATATTAATTGCTTATACAACCCTAGCCTTAATAACTACAATTCTTTTTTTTTTTTTTTTTAACCACAGTCCATGGTTTCATGGGACGTACTGGTCAATTGGCTTAATATCGGAATTAGTGCTTCTGCTTCACCTAATATTTCCCAGTATAGTGCCCCGTAGTCTCAGAAGCTTGTGACTGGCCATCCAACACACAACGATTGATTTCCATTCACTCGTAGCAACAGAGGTTGAAGAAGAGTCAGCAGCTGGAGGAGGAAATGGAATTTGTGACTAACTACCTCCATGAAGAACTGCCTCCTTTGCCATGAGACCAGAGGAACTGGTTGGTGCCTGACTACCATTACTTAACATTTTGATCAAAGATTCTATAGAAGAATCTTTGATCAAAACAGGGAAAATGCAAAACAGACTTTCAAATTCTAATGAAATTCAGATTTTCTGGACCCGTGAGGATGGATAAATATCTCAAACTATTTCCCTGATATTATTTCTAAACTTTAAACCACAGCTACCCTTTGAAGTCTTCTTAAAATTAAACACTAGGTTAGCCTAACTAGTAAAGAATGTCTGCCTTGAGCACTGTGCTCTTTTAAGATCTATCTATTATGCTACAAAATTGACAACAAAAATCCTATCTATACTTGACAGAATGGATGCAGTGACTTCGTGTTAATGGGGGAGGAACTGTTCAGGAAAGGAGAATGAGAAATAGTTGTACAATTTGAAGAATGTAATCAGTGTCACTGAATTATACATGTAAAAACCCAGTGCTGCTGAGTCGGGTCTGACTCACGGCGACCCTAGAGGCCAGATTTCTAAACTTTAAACCATTTCTAAACTTTAGACCTGGCTCCTAGAGTATTCAAGGATCGCCTTGTGGATTTGAGCTACCGACCTTTTAGCTAGCAGTGGTAGCACTTAACGTACTACCCACCAGAGTTTCCTCAATTATCCACATAAGAAATTGTTCAATTGGTGTATATTCTGCCACATTTATTCTCAACAACAAAAGTAAAATAAGTTATAAGTGAAAAAAGTATGCTGCCTGGAAGTGTTTGCGTGCTTTCCATATAAACAGATCGAGCTGCTACTGTTATTTAGTATGCATACAGGTTACTAAGCAGAGTAAACACTAAAAGGGACTTCCATCACACCTTTCAAAAGATCCACAGAAATAACTCACAAGAGTAAATGCAAAAAATCTTGTATAAGACTGTTATGTAAAAACTCTATGGCATCTGGACCCAAGGTTAGCCACATCTCCAAGACACCAAAGACAGACTCTGGAACCAGCAATTGAGATTTATGGTTTTCTTTCAGGGATTTACATACACAGTGTCAGGCCAGCAGTGGAGCCTTGTATAGCACTCCACTGCCACTTAACAAGAGTACAATCTTGTATACGCATCTGGCTGGGAAGCTAGGACTTACCACTTTTCTCTGAAGCTCCTTGGCACCAGTATTCTCAGGGACTGTTTGTCCCAGGTGTTTCTCTTCTTATTCACAAGGCGTTCCTGACCATTGCCCCCACCCCAACCCACTACACTGGCCAGGTACTTTAGTCACAATTCATCATGTATGCATCTCCCGGATGATTCGGGAAGAGCAAAACTCACTACATTAGGAGGGGATGCATATAGTTGAATAGCATTACCCTACAAATCTGACCTCTTGGATTGCTGTGAGTCAGACCCAACTCAATGATGGTGAATTTTAGGGTTTTTACAATGAATATAAGTTATAGCCCTTTGTTTGGCAATGTGAGCTTTTAGTGGCTTGTCTTAGTGCACAGAAAGCCTGGCTGCGTAGTGGGTAAGTGCTACATTTGCTAACCTAAAGATCAGCAGTTTGAATCCATCAGGCAGGATCACTGTGAGTCAGAATTGACTGGATGACAATGGGTTTTGGATTGGTTGTTAGTGCACACTCATGAACAGAATATTTTGTTATCTTGGATGTACCATTTCTCGAACATTAATGTTAAAAGGACCGCTTGACCAAATGTTGTGTCTTCACCTAGCATTGAGAGTAGAAGAAAAGCTGCATAATAAATTACTAATATTTTCCATCAATTTGCAAATAATTTCTACCTAGACAAAAAAGAAAAAAATAGAGAATATTGAAATGGCAAATAAACATGTTAAAAGGAGCTCAACTTTATGAGTTATCAGTGAAATGCAAGTAAGGCATATCATTAATAGTTACCAGAAGAGCTGAATTTTTAAAACATTTGAAAATAAGAAGTTGTAGTAGTTGCCTAGATCTTCTGCAACATAGATATCACAAGTGTGTGGCTTACACTAGTGACAACTCATAGCAACCTGACCGGGTCACAATGAGTTCCAGTCAGTTCTATAGCAATGGGCTTTATCGGCGGATTAAGGGCTACATGTGCTAACTAGAAGGTCAGCAGTTCAAATCTGCCAGGCACTCCTTGCAAACTCTACGGGGCAGTTCTACTCTGTCTGTAGGGTAGCTGTGAGTTGGACCCAACTTGAAGCAGTGGGTAGGTACAAGAACAGAAATTTATTTTTACACAGTCCTAGAAACTAAGCCTAAAATCAGCGTCTCAGCCCAGTAGATTTCTGCTTCTTTGGTGGCAGGAGCCTATCTTGGCTCCTTGGTGATCATCACATAGCATCAGTCTTCCCTCATGTATATGCATGTCCACACCTCTGTCTCTAACCTACTCTCTCTACAACTCAAATTTGAGTAGGTTTAGAACACATCCTACACTGGGATGGCCTCATTAAATAATATAAAGGAACTGCTGTTTCCAAACACTATTTTACATCCTTAGGTATAAGAGTTAGGATTCTAACCCATATTTTGAGGAGACACAATTCAATCCATAACACAAATATCAGTAAGGATCCAGAGAAACAGAACCTCTCATACGACATCTGTGGGAAGATAAATTGAATGAACCATTTTTGAAACTGTCTTTCAGTGTTTTCTAAAAGTAAATGCACGTAATTATGACCAGAGGTTTTATTTCTAAGTTTCTATAGAACAGAACAACATGAATATGTTCACCACAGACAAGTGCAAGAGTTTTCAAAGCAACACCATTCATAATACCTTAACACTAAAAATATTCCGAATGTTCACAAGCAGTATAAATATTTATTAAACATAAAAATTATATAGAAATGAAAATGAATGAACTACAGCTACTCACAGTGACATGCACAGATCTCAAAAGGACATTTTATAGCTGAACACAAACGATGACATAGCTGTACAACTCCAACTGTATAAATTTCAAAGACATACAAAGTCCTCTGGTACTAAAATTTCAAATAGTGACTGCATTTGAAGGGAGGGAGAGGTTACAGGAGTGTCACTTCTATTTTCATCCAGATTATGGTTATAGGTGTATGTTTATTCAGCAATAAATCATCTGTTTCTAGCTGCAGTTTGTGCACTTTTCTGTACATAAACTATCAGTTCAATGGATGATAATAATTTAACAGCAATAACTATTGTTTTGAATCCCTTATACATGCCCATCATAAGAAATTTATTGTAGTAGTTAACTCTAACAATTTTGACAGATATTTACCACTAATCCTACTTTGTAAGTAAAGATCCTGACGTGTTAAAGAAGACAGTGATTGCCACTGAGTCTGCTCTGACTCATACTGACCCTACAGAACAGAGTGGAACTGCTCCACAGAGTTTCTAAGGAATGCCTGGTGGATTTGAACTGCTGAGCTTTTAATTATCAGCCATAGCTCTTAACTACCACACATCGAGGGTTTCCAAGATCTGGACAAACAGGAGAAATAAGAGTCCAGAATCTTCTAGAGCTAGAAACTGATGGGATCAAGATTCTAAGCCAGGTCCATTTGAGTCCAAAGCCTACATTTTTGCTTTCTTATCCCTAGGTGTTTTCAGTAGATAAGACTTGACTTTCTTGAGACAGAGTTGGGATTTATACTGAGTCATGTGACTCAAAATCCTTTGCTCTTGCTTCCACATGGTCTGTCAATGTAGCCCATTATTTGTTTTACAAATCTCAACTGAAACAGCAACGTTCAGTTTGTATTTACACAATGTCATAAGAGTCGGCTCGGAAACACATTGTTTAGTGAGTCAGTAGGTTGTTAAATGCACATGTGATCATACTATAATCTTAACTAATTTCATATCTTAGTTGAAAGCTGGCTTAAATTTATTTCTTAACAATCAGTTATCTTGTTTCAACAGATTATGTGGGGGAAGAAATAAACTGTTATTAAACCCTAGAAGGTGGGTCTTTGTCCAGTGTTCTCACAGCTGGCAGTTCTCTGGCCACAGGTCTTTGAGAAAGAGAAAGTAACTTCACTGCAATGCACAGAGCAGGGAGCCAGCAGGCAGCAGTGATTGGATTCAGATCCTCGAGCTATGAATAACAACCCCCCCAAAAGCCATTGCTATCAAATCAATTCCAACTGATAAAGACCCCAGAGGACAGAGTGCAACTTCCCCAGAGGGTTCCCAAAGAACAGATGGCAGATTCACGCTGCTAGCCTTTTAGTTAGCAGACTTAGCAGACTTAGCTCTTAACCACTATGCCACCAGGGTTTCTGAGTTATGGGTAATTTATATGAGATTTGAGTAGCAAGGGTTTACACATGGTTTGAGCAGCAACATAGCAGCCACACAGGTGTTATAGGGAGGGTAGGGAGGGAGAACTCTAAAAGGCTGCCAGAAAACAGGGTGATGTGGTGCTTTTGGTACCTCTTGCTTTGAAATAGGCTATGGGTGATGATTTTCCTTTTGATTTGTTTCTGGTTTTTTGCTGTATCCTCTGTTGAGGTTGGACCCTGGTGGAATAGCAGTTAAGTACTACATCTGTCAACCAGAAGGTCAGCAGTTCAAACCCACCAGGTGCTCCTTGGAAACTGTATGGGGCAGTTCTACTCTGTCTATAGGGTTGCTGTGAGTTGGAGTCTACTCAACAGCAGTGGGTTTGGTATTTTTTTGGTTCTGTTGAAGTCAACTAGGTGTTACAGTTGGCTCTTCTGTACATGTGGGTCAGGACAAATCTGATTTAGTCTAGTTACAGGATTAGTAAGGTCAGGTTACAAATCCAGTTCTTTGATTTAGAAATAGCAATAATATTTCATATTTGATTTGAAATAGAAGTAATATCTTCTAAAATCAGTACAATACTTCTCTCACACAACATGTAAATATATATATGTATATTTGTTCTCACATTGCATCGTGGTTTTTGGTATCTATCCTTTGGTTCTTCAGTCATCCACCCACCACCTTTCTAGTATCACTGTCGTGTAAGTGACTGTTGGCATTTTTCACTTCTCTACCAGCTGTTTTGACATAGTATTGGTTTTTGGCTAACTTCCTAGAGTTCAATTGCTTTACCATCCAAATAACCAAAATAAAATAAACCAAACTCCTTGAGTCAGTTCTGACTCATAGTCACCTTATAGGTTGGGGTAGAACTGTCCCGTGGGGTTTCCAAGGAGCACCTAGCGAACTCAAACTGCTGACCTTTTGTTTAGCAGCCAAGCTCGTAAGCACTGCGGGGCTCCTGTTTTACCATCAGTTACCACAATTTCTAGGTTACTCTGTGTTAACATTTCTAAAGCGTTAGCACGTACATGAATAAGGGGAACCTTATTAAAATACTGCTTCTGATTCAGTAGGTCTGGGGTGGAGCTAACTCTGCTTGTCTAATAAACAGATGTCTTGGCTTCTGATCATTGAACCACACTTTGAGAGGTAAGAGTCTGTTTGACCTATAGCTGCTAACAAAGGTCAGCAGTTCAAATCTGCCTAGGGCTCCTCAGAAACTCTAAGCAGTTCAGCTCTGTGCTGTAGGCTCACTATACATTGGAATCAACTCAGTGTCAGGGGTTTTGGGTTTTTTTGGAAGGAGTAAATTTATTGATAAGAAAGAACTTTATGCTGGTGTTTTAAACCCCAACCCTTAAAAGAATTAACTATATGACTTAACTAAATCCCATATCCTCTGGATTTTGATTTCTTCAAGGTTAACGTAGCTCTATGACTCCATGACTGTCTCTATTTTGGCCACTGCCTTTGTTCCTACGTGGAATTATAATAGCAAACCTAATACTACTCCCAGCAAAACAAACTTGCTGAGCACTTGCCATGTACCAACAATTCCCCTAGAAGCTACACATATATTATTCAATTTTATCTTCAAAAAACTCAGTGAAGTAAACATTACTAACTTCATTTTTAGATGAGATTATTGAGAATTACAGAGTACATAACTTTTACACGGTCATAGGAGCACCGGTGTTAGAGCAAAGACTTTAAGTTAGTAATTTTCACTTTACCATGAAAAATTATAATTTACATGGTTTATTATGGTTTGTAAAGGTATCTTTATATGAGTATGTGTGTTGTATCTTAGTGGTACATATTTACTTATTAACATCTCGACTGCCCTTTTTTAATTAAAAATACTGAAAATGAGTATTAAAAGTGAAATATTTGAGCTTTAACATTCATCTGCAAAATGAAACTTGGAATACAGCCCTCATTATTTAGTGACAAAATTAATGAATAGTATTATCTTCTTTTCACTTTAGTTTAACTCTTTCTTCTTCCCTACTGTCTCTGCTGCTTTTCCATAATCAGAATGCCTTCTAGTTGTTCTAAATTTGAAGTGCATCAAAGGATACCTTGTCCCCCTAGTCCTGTCCAGAGTCACTGGATTCTCTTCTCCCGAGGCAGCAAATATTCCACTTTAAGTTCTGTCTGACATCTCCTACAGTTCCACAAGCAAAAAATATTTTCCCGTTTCTTCCTTACTTACCTTCTTTTTATGTTTCATACACCAGGAGCCATGCACTGAAACTATGTCTCTCTGAATCAAAAGTTCGTGCCTTTAATTCCTACAACATATCACTTCTTTTTTCAAAAGAAGATTATAGTGTAAATATTTGATTAGAGAAGCAAAATATTTAGGTACAAAAGATGATGTGACTGGGAGCTCCAGTATCTTCTTGGACCCTGAGTTCCAGGGACCCAAGGCTGTGCTGAACCCACAGAGCAGGTAGGCTGCGTCTTCTCCCTTTTGGGTGCCTTTTCAATGGCCTAGTTCCCCATGTAAGGAATAGGCACACAGAGCCTCTGCAACAGCAGGAAGGAAGTGACTCCATCCATCTCCTACATGCTAGGGCACCTCCCCTTGAGTAGTATGGGTAAGCAGCCCGTGGCACACTGTCAACTCCACTGTTGCTGCCTTCTAACACAGGAAGCTAGCTCATTTTCCAGTATCAGACAATGTTCTGTTGTGATCCATAGGGCTTTTACTGGTTAATTTTTTGAACTATATTACCAGGTACATTTTCCTAGTCTGTTTTAGTTTGGAAGCTAAAACATGTCCAGCATGGGAAACTCTGCCGGTATTGAAAATATGAATGAACAGTGCTAGCACTGCAGCAGTAATCAAGCTGTCAGAGCAGGCCAAAGGGGCCGACGGGTGGCAGCACACCGGTGATCACGAAGATCACGCAGAAGCCGACAATGTGCTGTTCTTTGTACGTGGGTGACGGCAGCCGGCGGCGACAACAGTCCGTGCTATGAAGACTCAGCTAAACCCTGGATCTTTCCTCACAACAGTGAAGAATAGTGATTCTCGAGTAATGGACAAGTACCGCTGAATTGCTTCTAAACAATGCAAACTACCAAAAAAGAAGCAGGGCAGGGACTCAGACTTACCAATAAATAAATAAAATGTCATTATAATGGTATTAATTTATTTTTCACTCAAATATTAAAGATATTCAGTGACTAAGTTTAAAAGTATAGACTCTACCTAAATTGATCTACAATGTTAACTGTATCACACATGGAAACATGTGCCAGAGAAGTAAGAATTACAAAGCCTGAAGATTATTTGTCCAGCTTCTGGAGCCAGTCCCTGAGTAGCTTTCCTCATCCTGTTTTGTGCTGAGTCTTTCAATTTGGCAGATTTGATACACCTCACTAAGCAAGGTATGATTTGTACAGATCTTATTTTTTCTATTGCAGACTCTCTCACAAAATAGCTAAGGCAAGTTTTGTAATAACACATTCTGCATGATGTTTTGTTTCTTTTTTTTTTTTTTTTTTAATTATCTCTCTTGCTCTTTGAAAGTGGGGCAGTTCTATTTTGCCCTATAGGGCAGCTGTGGGTTGAAATCAACTTATCAGCAGTAGACTTTGTTTTTTTATGATGCAAAGTACTTGAACTAAATGTATGTAGTTTGGAGGCTTTTTTGTTTGTTTTAAGGGTTGTGAAAGTTGAGTCTTTGGTGCTTAGAGACACTGTTGTAGTTAGCTGCTGTGGAGTCAGCTCTTTGCTTGTGGTAAACCCACTCACAAAGGGATTGGGTCATTGTGATTCCTAGGGTTTTCTCTGGCTGATTTCCAGAAGTAGATTGGCAGGCCTTTCTTCCTAGTCTGTCTAAGTCTAGAAGCTCCACTGAAACCTGTTCAACAGCATAGCAACATACACACTTTCATGAACAGACAGATGGTGGCATTACATTAGGTATATTGGCCAGGGATTGAACCAAAGCTTCCAGTATGGAAGGTGAGAATTCTACCACTGAACTATCACTCCTTGGACTTAAAGGTAGGGCTTAGGAAGAAAAGAAGAGAGAGAGAAATAGACGATAGACAGAAATGGAAAACTTTCCCTTGAAAGCATGATACATGGAAAGGATAGAGGTTGTGTCTGCACAAAAAGGTCAAAACAACTAGAAGATAATTGACATATCAATCACTTCAAATGGTTTCTTGGGCATGTGGTACAAAACTATGAATTAGACTAATGTTTTTATCCAGATAGAAGTACTTCAGTGTCTTTTACTCAAGATGTCCACAAATCTATAGCAAGTCAAATGCAAAATTTTATTATTTACTTTAAAATTCCACTTCTCAACATAGTGTCACTATGAAGAGTGGTGCCACACACAGACTGCAAAATCCAAGAGAACAAAGGCAAAAGAAAATATACTTTAAAACTCTGTAGCTACCACTCGGTCTGGAAAGCTGTCGTATTCAACTGTCCAAGTGGACAAATAAAAATTAAAAAAGGGACTGAGAATGACTGCTCAAGTAAGATAAAAAGAATTTCTTTCCACCATAAGATGCTAGAATTGCATTTTGCTATTTTCCTCCCAATGTTAGAACAGCGTGATCGCATGCTGGCAACATGTATGCTAGCAAAGTGGAAAAAAACCTGCCAGCCTCACACTTGGGAACCAGATGCTGACAACCTTTTTGGCAGATGGACTGTGATTTTCGGTCCTGCGAAACCAAGTGTCTCATTTAAAATGGTTCTCTGATTTGGGGGCACTGATAAAAAGAAGAAGAAGCTACATGAGAAGCAGAGAAAAAAAATTAAAACAAACAAAAAAGAACAAAAGGGAAAGAGAGTGACAGGTGAGCAAAATACATATGAAATTAGTGTAAAAGTTATAAAACTACCTCTTCAGACTGGGAAGCAGAAAAAGAGACACACAGGCTGAAGATTATTAGAACAGAAGCAAATAAGAAGTAATGATAGCTGGGAGAAGTCAGATTATGATATATGGAATTTACTCTCAGAAAATGTAAATCTCTCATTTCCCTGGTTGCTTTAAGACTCAATCAGTTGATATTGCGTGTTGAGAGTGTTTCTTTCAGGGCCAATAAATAAACAAATAAACCAAAAAACTTGCTTTTATTTTACAGATTTTTGGTGCTGATTATCTTAGTTATTCAACGAAAAAAAAATAAGCACCTCCTGTGTGCACTGGGGTCATAATGGCTAAGAACTCAGCTGCTGACCGAAGGTTGGCAGCTTGAATCCCCAAGTTGCTCCTTGGAAACCCTGTGAGGCAGTTCTGTTCTATCTTATAGGGTTTCTATGAGTTAGAATCAACTTGCAGCACTGGTTTTGTTTGTTTTATGTGCCAAAGAGTCTGCATTAGATTACATGGCAGGTTTGTCAGTGTGTGTATTAGCTCCCATACAGACACTGAATAATAAACATCTCAAACTCAACCTGTCTTAATTTTCTGGGTTAACGAGGTGTTCTCAGTGCTTGGTGTGTCCCTTTGAAACAAGTACATCATGCTATGATGATTACCAACTTCCAAGTTAATGTAAGATTAACACAAAATTAATTAACTTGGTTGCTATAAGGTTGACCAGGTTCCTGGATAAACGAAAGGTTTAGAATAGCAAGAATCAGATTCTTCATGAAACTTGATTTTGCTGGGACTTATATTTCTAGGGATCCTTCTTCTGTACAGTTTTCTGTATCTCCGGGGTTAGAGTTGATTAAAAGTAAAGTTGTGTAAGATAGTGGCGGTGAAGTGAAACAGCGATTTTATGCTCTGAAAATCCCCATTCCACGTGGTGAAGAGACAGAGAGATGCTAGCGGTTCCAGTTGATCTCTGCTCTTCCCTTTTCACTCCCAAGCTCTCCTTCTTACCTGCCAAGCCTGCTGACCAGCGGCAATCAGTGTCAGCCTACAATTAGACACGAAGCTACAAACTCACAGAGCCAATAGCTGCAAAGCACCACAGCTTTGCATACACATCTTTACCAGCCTCCTTTATGACCCTAACGTATGCGTTTTCCCTGCAAGCTCTGACTTGTTCACCACCATCAAAGCTTGTTAACTTTGCTCTGACGGCGGAACTTCCTTTTTCAGGACTTTATTTCCCCCAGATCCTCCCACTATTGTGTACAATTTACTTGCTAAAATAAACTTCACTATTACACAATAATCATGCTGGCTCTGCTCCTTGTGTTACCCCTCACTAACCCAGGTGGCATAGTGGTTATGTTCTATGACCAAAACATTGGCAGTTCAAATCCACTAGACACTCCTTGGAAACCCTGCGGGGCAATTGTACTCTACCCCATAGCATCACTCGGATTCAGTGGCAATGAGTTTGGCTTTTTTTTTTTAATATGGAAACAAGGGGAAACCCTAGTAGCATAACGATTCAAATTCAAATTCAACAACAAACTCTGTGGGGCAGTTCTACTCTGCCCTGTAGGGTCACCAGGAGTCAGAATTGATTTACAGTAATGGCTTTATTATTTTGGCTTGGAATATTGAAGTAGGGTCACTGGGTGGCACAAATGGTTACCCATTAAAAAACCCACTGTCATCAAGTCCATTCCAAGTTGCTAAACATTGGACTATTTACTGAAAGGGTGGTGCTTCAAACCTACCCAGAGGCACTACGGAAGTAAGGTCTGGTAATCTGCTCTGTAAGGTCACAGCCTTGAAAACCCTGTAGGGAAGTTCTGAGTCCGGTGAGGCAGAATCAACTAAACAGCAAGTAACAATAACAACATAAACAGCATGTGGGATGAGGTAGGACAAAATTGACTTGAAGGGCAACTACTTCTTTAGATGCTGTAGGCTATGGCCATGGTAGAGAATACCACATCTGCATTACTTTTGATTTATTTGTAAATAAAAAGGGAAAATATTGTTTTTCTTATCAGTATAATCCCCCATCCCATACCTGCCTCCTTCTCTTCCCTGCCCGTTGCACACTCAGGGAAAGATAACTACTACAAAATAAATAAACCAAAAGCACCAACATTGAGTTGAGTTAGACTCTTAGTGACCCCAGAGGTCAAGAGTAGAACAGCCCCATAGAGTTTCCAAGGAGTGCCAACCTTTCAGTTAGCAGATGTAGCACTTACCCTACTATGCCACCAGGGTTTTTTCAGGGAAAGATGAATGAAGAATTTGATTAGCTGTTTGGGAAAGGGGCTGAAAGTCTCAAAGGATGATTGCATTGTGCTGTGGCTGCTAATCTACCTTTTAAAGAATGTTGATTCAGTTAATTGAAGAGCTTTTATTTTGCTCAGGGAATAAACTATTTGGGGTCAGAGCTAAAATAGAAAGCAGAAGATACAGAAAGAAATAGAGTAAAATAGTAAAGAAGAGCCAACAGTAAAAACAAAACACAGTTCAGGAAAATACACATCTAATAGATACTTTTATTGTCTTCTGTAATATATATCAGCTGTCTCATTTTCCCACAGAATCCACTATAATCTACAATTTTCCATCTTTGTAATATGGACTTATTTTATGAATGTGACAAAATGCCACATTCGCAGAGAATACCACAATGAATAAACAACTGTTAAGTGCTAATCCAAGCGCTGCCGGAATCGGAGGAATATGATGCTGAGCACGGGAAGCACATTCCCTCTCCAGTCAGGTTTACAATCCATCAAGACTGAGGGTAGGGACAATGTCATTGTCAACTCACAGTGCAGGCATAAAACGAGAGCTACTAGAGAAAACAGGAAAAGAGGTAAGAGAATCCACACAACCCCACAAGCTCTCATTAGCCCACAGATAATTATGCATGAATTCATCACAGCTAAACACTCTGGTCATTGCATCTAGTCAATTCCAGTATCATCTGCATGGGACTTTAAGAGGTTTGCAAGGGTTACAGTGAAGATAAAAGTGGCAGTAAGTAGTTGTATATTCATACAAGGCAATCCCCCTCCAAAAAATTTGCCTATCAATATTCGACTCGATGGCACTTGGCCATCAATATTTTTGCCTAGTTTATAGGTTCCGTGTAGGACTCACATCATAGGCACATGTAAACATGTAGATAAAACTAGCTGCTTGCTTGGTCTAATCTGTAGTTTTATTCAGCACTATGAGAATACAGAGGCATAAAACAGTGTAGAAGTGGCATCCTATCAAGGAGCATCATCCCTAGAGTGTCAAAACCCCAAATTCATAGCAGTTGAGTTAATTTGGACTCATAACAACCCTACACGACAGAATATAACTGCCCCATTTGGTTTACAAAGAGTAGCTCCACCAGGGCTCAGTTCTGATGACAGACAGAGCTGACAAATGTGTGTGTTCTTGTTACGTGCCATGGAGCCAGTGCTAATCATGGCAGCCTTATGTATATGAGAAAAAAATGCAGACCAGTGCTGCACAATCCTCAGAGTTGTTGCTGTGTTTGAGTCCACTGTCACAGTCAAGGTGTCAATCCGTTTTACTGAGGGTCTTCGCTGATGACCTGTCCAAACTCCAAGATAAGCAAGACCTAGTCTTGCCATCCTTGCTTCTAGGGAGTATTCTCACTGTATTTCCTTATCACTCGAAGAGTGTTTCTTCTTCCTGGGCTTTTTACTTAGAATGACTGCTTTCTGGTGATAATTTAAGACCCTTGATGTTATTTTAAGGTAACCGGGCACCATCCAATTCTTCATCGTGCCATGGCTTACACATTCTGTCTTTGTTATCTTTGGTTTGGGGAACAGAGTTTGTGCCAAGGCCAGATTTGGAAGAACAGGTTGACATCCCAAGGTCAACTCAAGGTGTGAAGTTATTCTTTTTTAAGGACTTACTTTCTTCAAGATACACAATTCTTTGCAAAGCAAGAGGAGATGAAATTTGATTATGGGCATTAAACAAGCATCTCACAGCACATTTGATTACACATATCATGGGTATTATAATGATTAAGATGACTATTCCACTTTGTAATATTGCATACAACCAAGAATTAACACCTTCTGACAACCAAGTAAAAATTTCCAAAAGGGAGGGCTGGACATGAAAGTATTAAATGTAACCAAGTGTCATTTTTGCAAGTTTACATAATGTCTTCTTTTATTTTTACTATGATATTTATCTAGGAGGTATTAGCAATAACACAAATTCCTTCTCATTGGATTTAAAGGAAAGCAAGAATGATTTTATTAGCTAATACAACTTTTAACAAGTGATTTTAAAGTTTTCAAGCTAACATCCAATCAGAGATATCATTAGCAATCTGAACCATAGTGGCAGATAGATTATGAAGGGTTTTTCAAGATGAGAAATATCATGCCAAGATAAAAAGAATCAAAGGAACACTCATACTGTAGCTGATCTGTCAAACACTGGATTTTCAAGATTTTCCCATCTTCTTTTGTCATAGATTATAGGCTTGACAAATTATTCCCCCAATAAGTGGTTACATTATACGAATGTATGCCTAGGGGACTTCCTAACAGACCTGATATTAATATACAATCAGGACAATGCCCAGGCATGTGACTTGTGTAGATGTTGTTCTTTCTCTGTGGGGTATATTTGACTCCTCACATAATGCTACATATCCATAAGGGGCACGAATTGTGAAGATAATGGGTCAATTAACTGGTTTCAGCCAGTTTTCTGCTTAAAAATTGTTACCAGCAGACAACCGTCCTAGCTGTACTGAAATAGCTTGTTTTAGTAGTTCAGTGTCAGAAGGGAATGGTGGATTACAGGAGCAAAAGAAGTGGTGTGTCAGTGATACCTTGTATCTGGGTCAACCATGCCAGTTAGGGTAAAACTAAAAGAAGCTATCTGGAGTTGATTTATCGCTCTAGAGGAATGCCATAGTCTGACAAGTATAGTTCATTTCATAGTGACACTGAATTTAGCAGTAGCACTGAGTATAAAGCTAGAGTTAGATAGCAGTAATGATGCTGTATTCCAATTTTTATGCACAGGTTTCAGGCAAGGATGACATGTCCCCAGTCAAGTTACTAGTGCTAATCACTGATAGAGGTAGTTTAACAAAAGTATTTTTCCTCCAGACATCAATAGAGATTACTGGGAGCAGAAAGACAAAATTTAAGTCGAACTTCACATTAAGAAAAAAACTACCAAAAAATAAAGGAAACTCTAGCAGTGTTGTGGTTAGGTGCTACATTTGCTGACCAAAACACTAGTGTTCAAATCCATCAGGCACCCCTTGGAAACTCTACAGGAAAGTTCTACTCTGACCTATAGGGTCTCTATGAGTTGAAATTGACTTGACGGCAGTAGATTTGGCTTTGATCCTAAAAATGACAATAAGACAAATAGCATCAGACTAAGAGCACAGTAAAGCATGTTCAACAAATGTCAGTCACCTACATAACAGGAAGAATTACCAAGACTAAGTAGACAAATATGTAATAAGGTGACTAGTCTGAGAATAGCTATGGTTATCAAACAATCTTCACAATTTTCAACATTTTGCAAGAAGTCTTGTTCTGGGATCTTGAGATTAGTTGTCTAGTTCTGAGGTTATCTGCTTCTGGCTGCTAGGGTGTTTCAGCTTTAATTTTAAGTACCCAGATGACAGGCGAGTACAAACCGACGTTGTAGCTCTTTTAAATTCTGACAAATTAATTCAGAGCTTAACCTCTTCTAGCTTTGCATCACAACGGTTAGTAAGAAAGACTAAATAGCATCCTTTGCAACGAGGTTGTAATAAGTTTTTCAACTAATAACATTTCTAGTATATGTGTTGTCTGTGGCTAATGTTAGACATGTCTAGGGTTCTTGTTTTCCTGATTATTAATGGCTTCTTTGATCCGTAAAAGGTACCTCCAACAGTACTGTGTTAAAGATTGACAATATTGCTGTAAATCAGTTTGTATATTAGTGTAGGCCATATGATGAAAGACCATAGATCGTCTAGTAATTTTTTTCATAAGCAGTAAGTTTATAGGGTCCAAATGGTGTTCACCTCAGATTTGAAGGGAAGACTTTAGTCCAGGGTACTTGCACTGAGTAGCTGAGCTTTTAGTATTCCACTGTTTTTTTCTGTTAAACCAGAGGATTGACAGTCTTAATAAAATCTTTTCCAAATGGCAAAGATCCCACATAGTTCTTGAATAATTTGGCCAATAAAATGACTTCTTCAATCACTATAAACAATTTTTGGCATCGCCAAAGTAGGAATAATAATTACAAGAAGTTTCTTAGCTACGAAAGTTGTAGTATCCTGATGACAAAGAAAGGCTTCCATCCAATGTGAAAATTTGTACTTTGTCAGTAATACATATATATAAACTTATGAGGGTGGAAGTTAAATTGAATTTAGATCTCATTAGTGCACTGGTCCCAAAGCAAATGGTATCATCTAGATATGATTTTAAGAGGTTTTCCAAAATTATGGTGAGGGAAAATGGGGTGGTAAGTAGTTATGTACAAGGCAGTCTCAAAAAATTTTTTGCCTTCAATATTTTTTCATGATCTCAATAACTAGGTGAGAGCTTCCATGTAGGGCTCACATCACAGAAACATGTAAAAATTTAGGCGAAGCTAGTTTCTTATTTGGTCTAGTCCATAGTTTGCTAACAAGGTACTGAAAGGAGTCCTCTTTTTTCCAGGTTTCAATTTCCTCTGTTTGGGCAATTATTGGTGTTTTAGAAGTTTCTCTAAAGTTATTTAAAAAAGATTAAAGTTATTGATAAATAAATCAGGATAGTTCCCATCTTTAATTCTCATGAGTGTGGAGATGAGAGGCAGCTGGTTTAGCTGTCATATTGGCAAGATTGTTTCATCTGGTTTCCTCACTTTAGGGTACTCCTTTCAGTAGATGAGTTTGTATTTTTATTACAGGTATCTCAGAAATTAGTAATACGTCATCCAGAAACTCTGCCACTAAGGTTCCACTCTTTATATTGCCGCTGGAGGAAGTTTAAAACTCTCTGTTTCCATCACACTTCAGAATCATAGATTACTCCAGTACAAACCTAGGTTGTGTATAAATACTGATGGACTTTCCTAAAGAGAACTCCCAGTTTTGGTAAGGGCAATCAACTTAACTTGTTGGGAAGAAGTATTTTCAGGAAGCCCCTGGCTTTCAACAACCCAAGTAGAAGTAACAGCATCTCCAGCCTGGTAATGAGGGCTAATAGGATTGGGTTTTAAATAGGAATCATCTGCAAAGATCAAACCAGGATTAAGTAGAGTTTTCTTTATGACCTTCTAAGAAGTCAAAAACTCTTCATTTAACTTAGGAAATTATTGCTGTCCATTTTAGAAAGGAGGCAGGATACAATCTTACACTGCTGTTGTTAGGTATAGTTGAGTTGATCCTGACTCATAGCTACCCTGTAGGACAGAGTAGAACTGTCCCATAGGATTTCCAAGAAGTAACTGGTGGATGTGAATCTCTAGCTTTTGATTAGCAGCCTAGCTCTTCACCACCGCTCCACCAGGGGCTCCAATCCAACATTAAGCCAAGCCAAGTGCCGTCGAGTCGGATCCAACTCAGCTAAAAGCAAACTTCAGAGGCAACGTGTCAGCTTGCAGAAAGATGTTCTGTCAAAACGCAACTAAGTGTAAAAGACATACCATGGGTCATATAAACATCTACAAAAAAAATTACTCCACTATGTCTGCTCTTACCACCTGAGTAGTAGCAGCCACAGTCCTACGGCAAGGAGGGTAACCCGTGACTACAGCATCAAGCCATAGGCCATAATCGCCTGTGGATCTCTGCTGTCCTCCATATTTTTGTGTAAGTGTGCCCAAGGCATTCCCAGACACTTCATGTACAAAGAAAAATCTAAGTATTATTTAGGAAAACTCCAAGTAGGTGTGTTTATCAAAGCTCTTTTTTAACTTATCTATAGCTTTTCTGTCTTCTGGTGAAAGTGTGAATGTGTCTAGTTCAACACTTTCAAATTTTTGTGTAAGGATTGGGCTTCCAAGGAAATATTGCAATTCAGGTTTAAAAACAGCTGCAGAGTCCTAGCTGTTACTTTGTTTCAGATACCAAAAAATAAGAAAAGTTTCTTTCCTTTTAGTATCAACAGGAATGCTCTCTGCAGAAATTAAATGACCTAGATATTTGATAGAAAGCTGGGAAAATTGTTATTTTTCTTTGGAGTCTTTGTTTACCTTGGCAGTTAAATGCTGTAACAAAGCTAGTGTCTTTAAGACAATCCTGCTAGAAAATGGAGCAGACTAGCAAGATATCAATATAGTATAGTAATGTGGATCTATCAGTGAACTGCTGAGGTTGCAAATTTGCATGTAAAATCCGGGAAAAATATGTGAGAGATTGGTAAATGCTTGAGGCACTACAGTCCATGTAAATTGTTAGCTTTCTCAAGTGAAGGAAAACAAATATTGACCTCTAAGATGCAGTGGAGTGCTAAAGAAAGCAGTATAGAGATCTGCAACTATAATACGAGTTACATTTGATTGGACACTGGAAAATAATAGTCCAAGCTTAGGGATTACTGAAAATCTGAGGATAACAATATTGCTGATTGCACAGATCTTGAACAAATCCCCAGCCTCTGTCACGTAGTTTCTTTACAGGAGGAAAGGGAGCATTACAAAAACTAGTGCAGGAAACACTCAAGACTTCAGAAAGGAAATCTTGTATGATGGGAGTTAATCCCTTTTTGGCTTCCCATTTAAGAGGATATTGGAGAATTTGAAGCAAAAATTTGGATACATATATTTGGATTTTAATCGATTCTGCTGACAAATCTCAACCTACATCAGTGGATGTAGTGTAGACACTTGGAAACAGAAGAAAGAACATTAAGAGGAAGAGGACTAGCCAAGCCAAGTGCTGTCAAGTCGGATCCGACTCATGGCGACCGTAGGGGCCAGGGTTAGACTACTGAATTTTAAAGAGGTATATTGAGTGCCTGAAGGCAGCAGGTAACCTCTCCTCATTGATAGTTCTCAAAAATCTGTGTCTGTTGGTCTGGGAACAACAGCTAGTATTTCTCCTTTCTCATTAAATTTGTAAATGGCAATTCCATTTAGACAGAAGATCTTTTTCCTAACAAATTAACAGATACATCATCACCAAGTAAAAAGGCATGCACGTCTTCAATAGCACCAATAGCACCAAGAGATATAAAGATTGATTGTTGAGAATGAATTAAAATTTGTTCCTGATTAATAACTCCCACTACATTTGAAATTTTCATACCCCTGGGTAAGGGCTTTTGTAGGCAAGTTGGGGTTAATGGCAGGCAAGATGGCTTTGGTGTCAATAAAAACCAGGCAAGTTTCTCCACTAATACAAAAAGTAATTTCCCTTTGCAAATTCATTGCCACCATAGCTGGCCCTAATGTTAGATAGGAGCCCTGGTCGCATGGTGATTAAGATCCCAGCTGCTAATCAAAAGGTTGGCAGTGCAAATCCACCAGTCACTTCTCAGACACACTATGGGGCAGTTTTACTGTGTCTTTTCAGTTGTTTTTAATAATATCCTTGAGTAACCAATACCTACAACATGGGGAACAATTTTTAAGTGTCTTTGAAAAACGAGATTATCAGTGCCTCACTTATTCTTTTGGTCTTTCTCTCTCTCATATAGTCTCTGATAGTTTGTTAGTCTTGTTTATGCATTCAATTTTTCCTCTGTAAGAATACTTGGTGATGAAAATGGTTAATATTCTTAACTAGTAACCAAAATGTTTTAGGTTTGAGTTCACCCAGAAGCACCCTGGTGATTCTAAAAAATTAACCACTGAAAATTCTCCTCTGACATACATGGATCTCCCAGAGTTGGAGTCTACTCAACGGCAGGTTTTTTTTTCCCTACATATTGAAAAAAATCTAATACACCTAAGAGACCATCTTATATTTATTAGATTCTTAGTAAATATTAATTGAAAAATAAATGACAGATATACATAAAAGACAGATTCACACACAGTGCTACTTCTTTATGTACAGATTCACTCTTATTAATTTGTTCGCTGTAATATATGAGATGTCAGATGTCTCATTTTCCCATGAAAACCCCTGTAACCTACATTTCTTCTTCAATATTGAAGAATATTGTTTTAAGCTGGGTTTTCTAGGGAAGCAAAGTGAGTAACATATATGTGCAAGGAAAGATTTATATATAAGGAAACATCTCACTCAATTGCAGAAGCTGAACATCCCAAGTCCTGGCACAAGCCTCACATGGCCACAGGAGCTGGTGAACTCAAGGTCAGCAGGTCAGAGACCAGAGTTCTAGATTACCGGTTGTGTAGGTTGGCGGATCCCAAGCTGGCAGTGAGACAGAGCTGCAGAGACTGGTGAACCTAGGCTCAGCAGGTCAGGGAATAAGACTCGCAAGTGCTGGCTGTCAGAGTTGATTAATCCAACAGCTGCTAGTTCAAGTCCAGGAATCAGACACTAGAAGAGAGCAGGAGCTACTGTCTACATGAGCAGATTGGTGGTAGGTAGTAGAAGGTGAAGAGATGAGAGCTGAGGAGCAGAAGCCACCACAGGCCTCGCCCTGCCACTTGATATAGTAGCCAAACATGGAGCAGCCAAGTTGGCATAATCCTGACCACCACAAATATGTACGCATATACATGTAAAATATATATGTATATATGTATGCATATACATATAAAAATACATATGTATAAAATATGTGTATATATATTCATACATGTAAGCATATGTGTGTTTGTGTATATATATGTATTCTTACTGTCTTAATCTTCCAAAACAATTCTCAGTTTTCTTTTTTTGAAAACAATTGGTCATCCTGAGAAACAATGTGGCCTAATAAAACTCGAGAAAATGTACAAAGAGCAATAATTCATCCTAGACTTGGAAAGTTAGGCGTGTGCATGTTCTCATTTATTCTAATTGTAAGCAAAAGTTCTCGAGTATCTGATACTATGTAAACAGTGACAGATGCTTTTAATGATTACAAATTATAATTTTCGTATTGAAGGCTCTTATGTTTACACGCCATAGGAGAGTGTATGGTTTCACTGCAGGAATCCCAGAAATGGAATGAGGCATTAAGTCTGGGATATCTTACTTATCCACAGTAATTGGTCTGAAAATGACAGTTGTGTAAAAATCTCAGGTCAGAGTTCTGCATTATTTACTAGTGGAACAAGCTTTCAATTCTTTAAGTAATGTGAAGAAATAAGTATTTGTTGCATGATTTGCTTGCATAAAAAGTGAGATAAATTCATAAATCTATTACAAAGCCTAACTGAAAACTAATGGTCTACTTTACATGTTAGGACTTAAAATGCTGCACTCTGAAATGGGAAAGGAATTCTTAATCTCTTCATTGTTATTCAATTGAACATGTTGAGCAACAAGTTCATTAATCATTTTGTGTTATTATTCAAGTGAGAGTAAAGATGCTGGGACATGTTCTATTCCAAATAGCAATCCCATTTGGTTGGGTATTGTCTTGGGCATGATGGGGAGGGAACAGGAAGGAGGATTAGCTTTCTAATATACCTATTTCTGCTTCATTATCCTGAAGATCTTTTCTGAACCCTTAGGAAAACTTAATCCAAGTAAACCCAATGTTGACATCTTCCTTGTTCTAACAAAGGTCTTTTATTCAAAGATTTATGTTTATTTATTTAAAATATAATCACACTTATAAATCATGACAAAGGAAGAATAATCATTAATCTCGTTCCAGATTTTCATCTATATTTGGGGTGTAGAGTTGCTAATGGGAAAAGAAGAAGAAAATCATTATTTATTGAGATCTTGTTTTAGCCTTCATACTTGGCTTTTTCATATTGTTGTCTAATAAGCTAACACGTAAGTAAAGGAAATATACTCCATGTATTTTGCTCCATTCAAGTAGTACATGGAACATGTTATATAATAAAAGGATTATGCAATTTGTAGTGTTCAAGTTACCTGTTGAAATATTAATTAGATTATTAGTAATAAACATAAAGCTTTATGAAAAGTTAAAGGAAACATATTAAAGGTTTTAGAAACTTGTCTTATTTAATACTCTTGCAAACACGAGGTAAATATTTCTGTCCCTATATAATAGTTAAGGCAGCTGAGATTAAGAGAAGTTAAATAATTAGTCCAAGATTACACAGCTAATAAGGGATGGAGTTGGAAATCAAATTATAAAGCGCATCTTTTTGTGTGAGATTTGTGAGAACAGTACTTTAGTAAATGTACCATCTCATTTTTAGAAGCCTGTAGCCTAAACAAAGGTGAAAATATGCTGGCATAAAAGCCTAGGACTTTGCTTTGACATCTTAGTTTATAGGTAAATAATGGGGATTCCCAAGCCCTCTCAAATGTCTGGGCTTATTAACATCTCAGACAGGACTGTATCCTCTTGTGCCAGCTATATCCTGTTCCTGGCTTGCTAACATTCACTTTGCTAGATTAAGGGAGGTTGTCACCAGTTTCTTCCTTGACTCAGCATATCACTGACATTCAGTTCCATGTGAATTTTGTCGTCTGTATTAACGAGTAAGAGTGCCTGGGTGGTGAAAAAGTTAATGTGCTGAGTGGCTAACTGTAAGAGGGCAGGGTTGAGTGCACCCAGAATTGCCTTGGAAGAACAATCTGGCAATCTACTTCTAAAATGTCAGCCATGAAAATCCTACAGAGCACAGATCTCCTCTGACACACGTGGCATCTCCATGAGTCAGCTGGCTCAACAGCAACCGTTCGTTAACGAATGTGTTACCAAAAATAAAACACACAATTCATTTAGTTTCCTGGGCTCTTTCAAAATCTTTGTTTACTTCTGGTTTAAGTCAAACCCTTTCCCCAGGACTTGATGTCACCCCTTAAAATAAAATAAATAAATAACTCTTAGGAAAGATCAGGTATGTAGTTAGAAATCTGGGCCCCAGCAGCTCTTTAACACACTTCAGCATCTCATTTCTGTCCCAGAAGATCTTCACCTCCTGAATGATCTTATTCATTGTGATTTGAGGGGTGGGAACTTTTGAATTACCCTTTCTGGAACCCTTTATTCAAAAGTCTTCATTCTGGTTTTCAGAAGATAATGCAATCAAACTGGACCTATTGAATTTTAAACATCTTCCTGAATCGCTTTCTTTTAGGAACACAAATACCAGTTATGCTTTTTAGCTTCTTTTGCCCTCTGGGCAGAAGGTGTCATCCAATTATGTCTCTACATGTTTCCCTCTGCTTCTTTCCTTATAAGTTAGAATCTCATTAGGTTTTATGAAAAGTTTCAGTAATATGCCGTGTGTTGCAATTATGAGCTTTGTCATCTGTCTTAATAGGATCTTGCACAAACTTTGAGAGTATTTATTTATGGCTGGCTGTTTCATTATGCACCAAGCTGCTGTTTGCTAAGAATTAAGCGTTTTTTATGCCTCTACTATGTCACGGCAAGAAGTGAGGCTGTTTTAACAGACTGCTCTTTTCTGTCAAAAAAAGAAAAAAATAAATCCAAGGTGTTACTGAAGGCATCCAGAGGAAAATGAGGTCAGAACGTCAGCAGCCGAGGTCCCACGGACTAGCTTCTCTGAGCTTCAGCTCTGACCCTCAGCTCCCCAGACTCAGATACTCATCCTTGTCAGGATATCCTCTTTTGACTCAGTCTGAATACTGAGTTTCATTAACATAGCTCCCGTGAATGATGTTCAACGCATGAATGCCTAAGTGTTAGTTTTCAGACAGACAGAGGAATCCGATGCTCATATCTCCCGGTCAGTCTTCTATCCTCATGGTACATTACATTAAAGCCAAACTGGAGTCAAAAGTTGCTTAGTAATAAAACAGGGTTGATTTGTTTTATTACTGGATACTCAAGAGCCTCAAGACAGTATGTTGCTTTTGTTGTTAGTTGTTGTCCAGTTGTTTTGGATCATGTTGAACCCATGTGTACAGAACAGAGTGGCTCCATAGAGTTTTCAAAGCTATGACTTTTTGGGAGCGGGTTGCCAGAACTTTCTTACAAGGTGCCTCTGGGTGTGCTTTAACCATCAATTTTTAGGCTAGTAGCGACTTTTAAGTAGGTGGTACATTTATCTAAAGGACTACTTGTTACTTGATCAGAATTCCTGTTCGTGGGTTCTGTTTGAACAGACGTCACAAGTATTTGTCTCTACTTCTTTATATTTCCATGTTCCATTATTTATCAATTCATTTTCCTGGTAAACACTTGGTGTAAAAAAAAAATTATGACACGGTCACAGTTATAACCCTGGAGTCATCATTAAGAGCCTCATTATTCTAAGGTGACTGATCTCATCCATAAGGTGTTGATTTTGTAGCTTAATCTTCAAAGGGCAATCTTATCCTGCTTTCTGTACCACCCTCACCTCTGCTTCACACATCATTGAGCGCTAGAAGTGACCAGCTTATGCCACAGAAGTCATGAGGCCAACTCCAACAATATGGCCTCTGTGTTCATTAGTGAGGTCAGACAAATGACAGATAATCTAACCTCTTATCAGACTAAGTATGAGCAATCTCTAGGAACCAGAGTAAATCTGGAAGACGAACACCCTGCAAGACAGCAAATGCTTTCAGCTGGGCCTGATAGGTGTTTCATGCATTCCTAAACTGGGATTCAAGAGAGACTTTTAAATGGATGTAAACTAACAAGAATTGTTCTCTGAGCCTAGAGACAGTAGTGCATAGTGTTTATGATCATGAATACTGTGGTCATCCAGAGCTAGTTCTGTCATTTCTTAGTTAGTGAATTTCAGTAAGTTAACGTATTTGAGGAAACCCTAGTGGTATACTGGCTAAGTGTTACAGCTGCTAACCAAAGGGCAGAAGTTGAAATACACCAGGTGCTCCTTAGAAACTCTATAGGGCAGCTAAACTCTGCCCTGAGTAGAAATAGACTCAACAGCAGTGGGTTTTAAGGATTTTTTGTTTGTTTGTTTGTTTGCTTGTTTCTAATCTATTTGAGTCCTCTGTTTTTTCAAAGACAAAGCTAAGGAAATTCACTGAGTGAATTTAAGGAAATAATTCGTGGAAACATTGAGTTCATTATACCACAGAGCATGCTCAATAGATGAAAGCCACTGTTATACTTACTGGATTTTGGTACTGGCGTTGCTTTATTTGAGAAAAAATATAAATTAGTGACTTAAGAGTAATATTCTATTTACAGAACAAGTATATACAGATATACATATATATATATATATACATATCTAAACAGAACCCAGAGTCATCAAGTCAATTCTGACTCATAGAGACTCTACAGAGCAGAGTAGAACTGCTCTATATGTTTCCAAGAAGCACCTGGTAGATTTGAGCCACCCAGCTTCTGATCAGCAGCTGTAGCACTTAACCATTACGCCACCAGGGTTTCCACCCAGGTTTTTCTTGTTGTTGCGAGGTGCCAGCGAGTCAGTTCCAGCTCATAGCAACCCTACGCACAACAGAACGAAACATTGCCTGGTCTTGCACAATGCCTACAATTGTTTTTATGCTTAAGCCCATTGTTGTAGGCACTGCGTCAATCCATCTCCTTGAGAGTCTTCCTCTTTTTCAGTGACCCTCACTCTACCAAGCATGATATCTTTCTCTAGGGACTGATCGCTCCTGACAGCATGTCCAAGGCACATAAGATGCATTCTCGCTATCTTTGCCTCCAAGGAGCACTCTGTGCTTATTCCAGAACCAATCTGTTCTTTTGGCAGTCTATGGTACATTCAATATTCTTCTCCAACACCACCGTACAAAAGCATCAGTTCTTCTTCTCTTTTCCTTATTCATTGTCCTGCTTTTGCATGCATACAATGTAATTGAAGATAGCAGGGCTTGGGTCAGGCACACCTTGGTCTTCAAGGTGACAAATTTACTTTTGAACAAAGAAGTACTTTGCAACAGATTTTCTCAGTGCAATGTGTCTTTTGATTTCCTGACTGCTACTTCCATGGGCATTGATTGTGGATCCAAGTAAAATGAAACCCTTAACAACCTCAACCTTCTTTCCATTTATGACAAAGTTGCTTACTGGTCCAGTTGCGAAGATTTTTGTTAACATTGAGGTACAATCCATACTGAAGGCTGTGGTCCTTGATCTTCATTAGTAAGTTTTTCAAATCATCTTTACTTCCAGCAAGAAAGGTGGTGTTATGTGTGTAATGCAGGTCGTTAGTAAGTTGTCCCTCAATCTTGATGTCTCATTATTCTTTGTATAGTCCATTTTCTTGGACTATTTGCTCAGTATACATATTCAAAAGGTATAGTGAGAGAATGCAACCCTGATGCACCCCTTTCTTGACTTTAAACCATGTAGTGTCTCCTTCTTCTGTTCACACGACTGCCTCCTGAT
The DNA here is from genome assembly GCA_028571685.1 of Heterohyrax brucei. NCBI lineage: Eukaryota > Metazoa > Chordata > Mammalia > Hyracoidea > Procaviidae > Heterohyrax > Heterohyrax brucei. The sequence continues at coordinate 28,512,888 of CM053146.1, read as the reverse complement.
CCATATACAGATTCCTCATGAGCACAATTATGTGTTCTAGAACTCCCATTCTCTGCAGTGTTACCCATAATGTTACCCACACAGCTGAATGCCTTTGCATAGTCAATGAAACACAGGGAAACATGTTTCTAATATTCTCTGCTTTCAGCCAAGAGCCATGTGACATCAACAGTGATATCCCTCCTTCTACATCCTCTTCTGAATCCAGCTTGAACTTCTGACAGTTCCCTGTCAATATATTGTTTTGGTCACTTGTCTGTCTGTTTGTAGTTTGTGGGGGCTTAGATGTTGCTGTAAGCTATGCTACTGGTATTCATATACCAACAGAGTCACCTATGGTGGGCAGGTCACCTCCCTGCTCCATTGTAAGGTGAGTTTCCCTGGAGTGTGGCTTGCACCACCTTTTATCCTACAAGGGATAAAAAGAAAGCGAAGCAAGTAGAGAGTTGGGAATCTCACACCAAGAAAGCAGCACTGAGAGTAGACTGTGTCCTTCAGACCTGAGGTTCTGAGCCAAGATGCTCCCCGACCAAAGACTGATGCAACACAAGGACTTAAGTCCAGAGCCAGTGGAGGGAAATCTTTCTCCTGGAGCAAATATCCTGAATTCGGACTTGTAGCTTACCAGACTGTGTTAAGAATAAACTTTGCTAAAGCCATCTACTTGTGGTATTTCTGTTAGAGCAGTACCAAATGATTAATACATGTACAGATGGATGTATATGTGTATACATGCATATATTTGTATATATGTGTACATGGATATATGTATGTGTATGTATATATGTATGCATACATACACATACATGTGTGTATATACACACGCATGTATGTGTATGTATGCATACATATATACATACACATACATGCATGTGTGTATACGCACACACACACACACACGTATATATATATATTTCCTTAACTGTGGAATAGAAGCATAGTTCCAAACTGATAGGCTGGTCCGGAACTAAGGAACATATATGCCACAGGATGAGGCAGTTTAGGACTTCGGCTCTGGATTTCTATTCTGGCTTCTCTCTTTGTTAGCTATATAGACTCAGATGACTTATATGCTCTCCTTGTAAATATAAAATATGAATAAGTATTGTAATCACTACACGGGCTATGGATATTAAATGAGTTGATGAATGTAAATCACTACAAAGACTACTTGGTATATAATAAGCACTGCATAAAGAAACATATCATCATATGGTTGGTTTCTATTTCTGCTAACTATGACAATATGTAGGCAACAATTTTTACTATAAATATATTTTCCATTATCCTTCCTTCTTTCACGATATTTTTGTAGTTTCCTGAACTGTTCAAAACAGAAATTTCCCAAGTTGCCTTTGATATCATACATCTCATCAGTTTCCATCAAGTTGATTCCAACTATTGGCAATCCCTTGTGTGCCAGAGTAAAACAGAACTCCACAGAGTTTTTCAGTGGTTGTAAACTTATGTAAGTAGATCACCTTTCTTCTATGGCATAGATGAGTAGTTTTGAACTTGTAGTTGTCCAGAGACTAACTTCAATTTACAAAGACCCCTTGTGACAGAGTAAAAGTGCCCTGCAAGATTTTCTAGGCTCTAACCTTTATGGAAGTGGATTACCATGCCATTCTCCCACGGAGCCAGTGGATAAGTATGAATCACCCAACTTCCAGTTAACAGCCAAATGCTTAGCCATCACATTATCACGGCTCTTTGGATTTAAATCAATCACTTTTTAATTAATAGCGAAGCACAAACCCTTTCAACGTCTCCAGTACCTTGCAATCATAAAAAGAGAAGTCAAGTATGAACTTCACTACCCTAGCTCTACCTCACCTATTCCACTTTAGGAAACTGTTTTTATGTTTAAAGAAAGAGGAAGAGTGGAAAAGAATAAGGGGGCAAGAAGAAAACTCCAAGTTTCAGGATTGATAACAAGCTATTTCTGTTTGTTCACTAGCTGATAGTGGTGGTAGCAGGGAGACAGAGTAACATTTGTGATACTATAGTTTCTAAGTCATTCACTCTACTGAGCACCCTCAAGAGACCATACTAGCTGGCTGCGAATGATACACAAAAATGGCAATCTTTTCCCTGGAGATGATAGTAGCACATGCTAGTGATTACAATATAATGTATAACAAGTATGAAGACAGAATAACACAAAACAATATCAAAATTTATTACTATATGTCACAACTTGCTCTGTCTCTTCAGACATACTCAGCCCTATTTAGAATCCTTGTCTTTGCAAAGAGAACCAGCGTATTGAGGCAATTCTGGGAGAAAGGATTGGGGAAGGTGAAGGTCACCAAGAACAGAATTCCAATAACTTTCTAGTTCCTCAAATCTTGGTGGATCCCAGGGTGGTCCCTAGATCACAACCCAGGTTCTTTTCTCCTCCCAGCTATGAAACTTTCATTCGTAAATATCAAGATATGCCTGTTTTCTATACATTCACCCATTGCTTTTTCAGTGATCCCTAGTTTGCTGTCAAATCACAGAAGGCAACATAATCTTGCTTTTTCCAACTCCCATGAAGAAATCACACAGTTTTTTGAAGGTGTTTAACTACAAGGGAAGAGACAGGTAGAAAATCACAGCTATCTAACAACAGTCAGATCATGTGAATCTGAATCAGTCTTAATTTAGTCTTATGACTTCTGGATTCTCTAATCCTGTATGTGGTTGTCAGCAGAGATCATTGTCACCCTGGACACATGACTTCTGTTCTTTACAATACAAATACACCATAATTGTTAACTTTGGTTCAATCACCCTTTCTGTCTTATGAAATTTATGACCATGAATAATCCTCTCAAATCCTATGTCTTCTGTTCAGTGAAATGACTATAACAATAATATATCCTTCACACTGTTTTTGTAAGGCATAAATGATATAAAAAATGAAAAGTCCTTAATACATATCTGACCCAGGGTAAGCAATCAATAGATTCTTGTTCCTATTTTAGTACAGAACTCACAATAGTGATTCTAAATAAGAATGTGACTTTCTGGAGAAAAAAATGTGTTGTTTAAAAATGCATACTTGAGGGTGGGGCCAAGGTGGCAGACTAGACACATGTCTCCTCAATTCCCTCTGAGAACTAAGGCCTAAAATGATACCTGAATGGAGCAGCATGGACATCTGCAGAGCCTTAGGATCTGGCATAGTGTTGTCAGATTGGACTAGCCACCAGTAATGGACTAAACTACCCCTCGATAAGATGAGCAGCTGGCTGCCTACTCCTGCTCCATTTCAGAGGGCTGCAGGTACTGATGGCTTCTTTGTTATCTGGAAGGTGGGAACTGAGCATGAGTGGGCAAATACGCCAAACTGTGGCACTTAGGCAAACAGTGTATAGTACAGCAGAGAGTGTGTGGGATAGCCATATATTGTGACCCTGGCTGCTGACTGAGGGCACCACTGCCCCTCCACCATTTCTTTCTGAGCTATGCATTTTCATGGCAGGGACTCTGCTGTTTCATGGCAGGAAGCGCAGCTTGGCTCGCATGCCATCTTTGTTGGCTGGGAGGCAGAGTCACACAGCTGGGGGCCTTAAATGTGGCTGATTCTCAAGCACAGCAGCAGCTTATCTGGCAAGTGTTTCTTCAGCAGAAAAGTAGCGTTTGAGACAACTGATGTTGAGATGGGTGTGGCCTGGCAGAAGACTGCAGAAAGGCCATAACCTCTCCCTACTTTGAACCACATCATAGCATCTGGAGATGGCCTATGAGCTATTTTCTTTGTCATCTGGAAGGTGGGGCCTGCCACATCGGAGTGCCAACTGTTTACGGCAGGTGTTGGACAGCTCCCCTCTCAGAAGTAAAGTACTATTTTAAATAAGACCACCTGAAGAATTGACTGCTGAAGGGCCTGGCAGCATTTCCTCCACCCTTCACTGATCACGTCTTTGGGTTGGCTGATGTCCCCCCACTGACTCCATAAGTAGGTGTCATGTTTGACAGTCATGAGGCAGAGACTGCCACCCCAGACAGTCCACTTGGGGCCAATCACTAGAGTACATAGTGACAGCTGGTGACCAACTCCTCTCTTAGAACTATGCCTCAGCTCCTGTTGAGGTAATACCAGAGAAATCAAACAGTTTCTAGATGGCATGCAGACAATAGTCGATGCCTAGCCGAGTGCCTTCGAGTCAGATCCAACTCATGGCAACCCAACAGTCCATAGATAACCATTAAAAGAAACAGTCCACCACAGCATCAGAAAACTCTTAAAAAAGAATCAAAAAACTTCCCAGATGAAGAAGCCTTTCTGAAACTATTGGAGGTTGAGTACAAAGGAATTATGCATAGGTCTCCTAGAAATTAAAGAGAATGTACCAGAACAAAATGAAAAATTAAGTAAGCTATTTGAACTGATAGAACATCCATAATCTGAAATCAAGAAGATCAATAGCAAAATTACAGAATCAGACAATTTAATCCAGAGCCAAAGGAGCATAACTGAGGAGCTGGAAGTTGGACTTAGTGACCTTGAGGAAAGAACAACTGGCACCAACATTTATGAAGAGAAGTCAGAGAAAACAAATAAGAAAAATGAAGCAGCATTAAGAAACATGTGGGACTCTATCAAAAGGAATAATCTACAAGTAATTGGAGTTTCTAAACAGGGAAGGATTGGTGGAAAAACAGAGCACTGGTATAAAGTTGCCAACAGAAGACATCACTGAAGTTGTGATGAAGAGAATATACATATCCAAGAGGTGTATCGAATGCCCAAAAACTAGACACCAAAAAGAAAGATACCAAGACATATTATAATCAAACTTAATAAAATGAAACATAGAAAGATTCTCCTAAATGCAGCAAGGCTCAAAGCAAAGCTAACATTCAGAGGTGTAGCCAATATGTGTAGCCATGTGGCTGGGCCATGACTCCCAGTGTCTTATGAGTGTCCTCCCTTTTGTGGTTTTCCTATGCTGTATGTTAAAGGATAGGGTGGGACTGTAAATCCCTTTATAAGATCACCTCCCTGCTCCACTGTAAAGGGAGTTTCCTTGGAGTATGGCTTGCCCCACCCTTAATCCTTTCAGCCTGAAAGAGATAAAAAGAAAGAGAAACAAGCAGAGATTTGGAAACTTCTTACCATCAAGAAAACAGCACCAGGAGAAGAGCGTGTCCTTCAGAACTGAGGTTCCTGTGCCAAGATACACCCAGGGCAAAGACTGATGCAGTACTGGACTTTCCTCCAGAGCTGACAAGGGGGAAAGCCTTCCCCTGGAGCTGACACCCTGAATATGGACTTGTAGCCCACAAGACTGTGTAAAAATAAGCCTTCCTTTCTTAAAGACATCCACTCTGTGGTATTTCTGTTAGAGCAGCCCTAGCTGACTAAAACAAGAGGGAAACCTTGTAGGCTTTCATTTGACTTCTCTACAGAAACCATGTTGGCAAGAAAGTAGTGGGATGACACTTTCAAAACACCGAAGGGGAAAAACTTCCAAACAAGAATTACATATTCTGCAAAACTCACTCTCAAATATGATGGTGAAATTAAGACATTTTCAGATAAACAGAAGCTTTGAGACTGTAAACAACAAACCAAAACTACAAGAAATACTGATAGAAGTTCTTTTCTTAGAAAAACAAAAACATTAAGTGTATACTTAAGGAGACAAGGCAGGAAACAGAATCCTACACACTTGGGGAAATTACAAAGTTCAATCAAAACTACATTATTAAAAGAAAGGAATCAGTGATCATAAAATGAAAACTATGCCACCACCACAATAAAGAGAGAGCTATAATACAGTAGTTATGACCCTTTTAGTTGGAGAGGAAATTAAAAAGTTATGCAGAAGTTAAAGTCTGGTTTAAATGTAGAATACTAAAGGGTATCATAAGGGTAGTTGTGAAGTACAATAACAACACAACATATCAAAACAAGAAGCATAATACAGGAGTCTCAACAAACACAAAACCAACACTGAAAAAAATGAAAAGTCAATATATAAACAAGAAAGACCCAGAAAAGAATATTAAAAGCAACATAGAAAACATCAACAGCACAAAAATAAATGCATCAAAATGACAGAGCTAAATGCATACCTATCAATAATTACACTGAATGTAAAAGGGCTGAACACTCCAATAAAGAGACAATAAGTGATATCATGGATTGAAAGACATGACCTATCTATATGTTGCTTACAAGAAACACAGCATAGACTAAAAATATATAAATAAACTGAAAATCAAAGGATGAAAAAATATTTATCAAGCCAACAACATATAAAGAAGTGCAGGAGTGGCAATAGTAATCTCAGATAAAACAGATGTTAATGTAAGATTCACCACTGTGGACAAGAATGGTTACTATTTACTGCTGAAAGGTTCAATACATAAGCAGGACGTAACAATATTAAATATTTATCCATCCAATATCAGAGCATCTAAATACATCGTACAAACACTGACAACATTGAAAAATCAGGTAGATCACTCCACAATAATGGTTGGAGACTTCAACACTCCATTTTCAGTAATGGACAGATCATCCAGAAAAAAGTTCAGCAAAGATGCAGAAAATCTTACTGTGACAATTAACCAACTAGACCTCATCGACATATATAGAGCATTTTACCTGTCAACAGATAAGCACATCTTCTTCTCCAATGCACATGGAACATTTCCCAGAATAGATCATTTGTTAGGGAATAAAGCAAGTCACAACAAACTCCAAATCATTGTTGTAAAACATCTTCTCAGACCCTAAAGCCATAAAAGTTGAAATTAATAGCAGAAAACAAATACATGGAAATTCAGACTCATGGACAATAAATAACACCTTGCTCAAAAATCTATGGGTTATAGAAGAAAGCAAAGACAAAATAAAGAAGTTTATGGATTCAAATGAGAATGAAAACACATCCTACCAGAACCTATGGGATACAGACAAAGCAGTGCTCAGAGGTCAATTTATCTCTATAAATGCACACATCTGGAACGAAGAAAGGGCCCAAACCAAAGAATTAACCCTCCAGCTTGAACAAGTAAGAAGAGAACAAGACCTGAGGCACCAGGAGAAAACAGACAATAAAGATTAGAGCAGAACTAAATTAATTAGAGAATAGAAGAACACCTGAAAAAATTAACAAAACCAAAAGCTGGTTCTTTGAGAAAAATCAATAAAATTAATAAACCATGGACTAAACTTACTGAAGAAAAACAGGAGAGGAAACAAAGATAACTCAAATAAGAAATGAGATGGGAGATGTCACAACAGACCCAACTGAAATCAAAAGTATCATAACAGAATGTTACAGAAGACTGTATTGAACAGATTTGGAAACCTAGAGTAAATGGACAAATTTATAGATTGACAGCACCTACCAAAATTGTCACAAGGAGAAGTAGAACAACTTAATAAGCCCATCACAAAGGAACAGACTGACAAAGTCATCAAAAAACTACCAACCCAAAAATGTCCTGGTCCAGATGACTTCACTGGAGAATTCTACCAAACTTTGAGAGAGAAGTTAACACCAATACTACTAAGGCTATTTCACACCATAGAAAGGGATAGAATACTACTGGATTCATTCTATGAAGCTAGCATAACCCTGATACCAAAGCCAGGGAAAGTTCCCACAAAAAAAAAAAAAGAGAGAGAGAGAGAGAGAATTACAGACCCACATCACTCATGAACACAGATCCAAAAATCTTCAAAAAAATCCTAGCCAATAAAATTTAACAACATATCAAGAAATAATTTACGATGACCAAGTTGGTCTCATGTCAGAGATGCAAGGCTTGTTCAACATCAGAAAAACTAGGAGTGTGATCAACAGCCTAAATAGCACAGGGGATAAGAATCACCTGATTTTGTCAATTCTTGCAAAAAAGGCATCTGACAAAGTCCAACACTCATTCATGCTAAAACCTCTCAGGAAAATAATAATAGAAGGCAAATTCCTCTATGCAATAAAGAACATCTATGCAAAACCAACCACCTACATCATTCTGGATGGTGTGAGACTGAAAGAATTTCCCTTGAGAATGAGAACTAGACAAGCATATCCGTTGTCACCACTTCTGTCACTAGAGGCTCTAGTGAGACAAGACAAAGAAACAAAGGGCATCCACATTGGCAAAAAAGAAGTGAAAATCTTCCTATTTGCAGATGAAGTGATTGTATATGCAGAGAATCTGAACTAATAGAAAGGTTCAGCAAATCATCAGGATATAAGATAAACAGGAAAAAATCAGCAGGATTCCTTTATATCAACAAAAAGATAAACAAAGAAGAAATCACCAAATCAATACCATTTACTATAGCCCACAAGAAGATAAAATACCTAGGAATAAATCTAACTAGAGAATAAGGACCTCTACAGAGAGAACTACAAGACCTTACTGCAGGAAACCAAAAGAAGTTTACACAAATTGAGAAACCTACCCTGCTCATGGATAGGAAGATTTGACATTGTGAAAACATCTGTTTTACCCAAAGCGATATACATACGCAATGAAATCCCAATACAAATTGGAGATGGAGATAGAGAAGCAAATCATTAACTTTGTTTGGAAAGAGAAGAAATCCCAGATAAGTAAGGCACTATTGAAGAAAGGAACATAGTAGGCGGCCTCACACTACCTGACCTTAGAACTTACTACAGAGCCACAGTAGTCCAAGCAGCCAGGTACTGGTACAAAAAGAGACACAGAGGCCAACAAAACAGAGTTGAGACCTCAACAATGACACTATCCTCTTATGAACAGCTTATATTCAACGAACGCCCTAAGGTTGTAAACTGGGGTAAAAACAGTTTCTTTAACAAATGGTGTCAGCAAAATTGGATATCCATCCGCAAAAAACTGAAACAAAACCCATATCTCACACAAAAATAACTCAAATTCAATAAAAGACCTAACTATCAAACCTCAAGTAATAAACATCATGCAAGAAAAAACAGGGTCAACAATGGAGGTTCTAATACAGAATTTAGACAGACTTCAAAATCTGACATAGATGATCAACAGAAGAGAAAATAGGTAGATGACAACCACTAAGAATCAAGCACTTTTGTTCATCCAAAAACTTTATCAAAAGAGTTAAAAGACTGCCTAAAGAATTGGAAAAAATATTTGAAAACTACATGTCAGACTATTGTCTAATCTCCATATCCTATGAAGTACTACAAAACAACAGGAAACAGATAAATAACCCAATTAAGCAATGGGCAAAGGAGATGGGCAGACATTTCACTAGAGAGGACATCCAAGCTCCCAAAAGACACGTGAGGAAATGCTCAGAGTCATTAGCTATCAGAGAAATCCAAATCAAAGCTACAATGAGATGCTATCTCACCACAACAAGGTTGACCATGATCCAAAAAACACAAAACAACAAATGTTGCAGAGGCTGTAAAAAGATTGGCGCTCTCCTACACTGCTGGTGGGATTGCAAAATGGTACAACCTCTTTGGAAAGCAATCTGGTGCTTCCTTAAATAGCTGGAAATAGATATACCATTTGACCCGGTAATCCCACAGAAGCAAGGGCAGTCACACGAACAGACACACATACATGTTTACTGTAGCACAGTCCATGATAGCAAAACAATGGAATCAACCCAGATGCCCAACAACAGAAGAATGGATAAACAGATTACAATACATATTATACTCAATAACACACTACACAATGATAAAAAAAAACAGTGATTTTAGGAAACATCTCATAACCTTGTTTTAATTGGAAGACATTCTGCTGAGTGAAATCAAGCAGCAAAAGGACAGATATTGTATGAGACCCCTGCTATAAAGGCTTAAGTATAGACTTCTGTACAAAAGAAAAGATTCTTTTTTTGGCCACATGAAAGCAATGACAGCACGCAGTGGAAAGTACATCAACTGGACTTTGTCATAAACTGAAAGCTCTTCTAATCTCATCCCAATATTGCAAAGATAGAGTAGCAGGGGTCTGGAAACCATGCTCTCAAGGGACTTCGAGGTCAATTGGTACAATTAGCCTATTGGTAATAGAGTCTTCTGCACCTCATATTGGTGAGTGGCATCCAGGGTCTTAAAAGCTAGCAAGCTGCCATCTGAGGTACACCAAATGGTCCCAACTCAGCCAGAACAGATGATCACCAAGAACACGAAAGACACAGGGAAAAAGAGCCCAGGAGACAGACACACTCATGAACATGGGGTAGTGTGTCAACATGTGACCAGAAGAACCAGATGGTGCCACCAAAGACAGTCATGATGGGGCACACACTGTGAGTCCCTGTGGCAACATGAGAAAAAGAGGGAAGCAGCTCAAGAACTCTACTAAAAGACCACAACTGATGGTCCAAAGGCCTGGGGGATCCTCTGGGAGCATGGCCCCTAGACCTGCTGCTGACCCTGTCTAGCACCACTGAGGTCAACTCTTTGGACAAAAATGAACTAGACTCGGGGACACAGAGTGGCCATATGGCATGTGTACTTTACAGTTCTATGCGTTTATAGAAGTCTGTCCTACTGCTCTCTTTCTAGATGGGAGAGAAGAGGGTGGAGACAAGGGGGCAGGAGCTTGTTAAGAGCATATGGCAAGTACAAAATGAAAAGGAGGAATGTGCTGTCATGTGGCAAGGAGAGCCGAGGAGGGGTAGGTAGGCAGGCATCCCAAACTGACATGAACTGTATACTTTTACTTTTTACTTATACTTTTTCACATTAAAAACATAAAAATATATACTCCATATAATAATATAATATTTTATGTAAAAACACGTCTATGTTCGGGCAATAATAGCTACAGAAAGTAGAGAAATGGTGAAGGGGAGGCTCTCAGCTAGAAGAAATGTACAGAAGGTTGTGAAGGCATGGAAAAGGAGAACCAAGACCCTAGGGATCAGGGTTGCAGAATCTCAAGACATACGAGATTTTAGTATTCTGTACAATTGAAAGTGAGTTTCTATATTAAAAAGACAAAAAAAAAAAGAAAAAAAAACTTCAGTGATCACATCATATAGATTTTAGGGATAATGGAACACTGTTAAGAATTCATGGAACAAGATACTTCTACATTTCACATGCCAGCCAAGTGCCGTCAAGTCGGATCCATAAAAGGCCTATTTTGAATGTATTTCCCTGTAGCATGGGAAATTCATCAGGATCGTTCTAGAAAATATAGCAGATGGAAGAATAGGATATTTAGCACAGCTGAGTGAGTGGGCTTGACCTTGGCTCCTTCCGCCTCCATTCACCCCATTCTAGACACTCTCAAGGCTGGAGGTTGGGTGATTTCAGGGTTCAGGGCATTTGCCTAATACCTGTTTCTGCAAAACATTGTGGATATTTTGGTAGAATTTTTCTGTCAGTTTCAGATAGGAGGATAAATCTGGTCTCTTTACTCTGTCTTTGCTGGAAGCAGAGTCTTCCTTGATGGCTTGTTAAAGGATTCAGCTGTACGAAGACACAGGTTTTAGAGTTCAATTTTGCTAACAAAAATAACTCACAGTGTCTGACATTTCTCCAGTATAGCTGAACTCTATGACTAGGTTGAACTCACTGAGTATTCCTTGAAATCTCTTGATAGGCTTATATCAGGTATGTACCTTGGAGAAGGATACATAAAATATATAATAAATAGATTCATACCTAAATCAATTTATTGTCATTTTAGATGTTGCCACTGATCTTTATCTTGAAAACAAGCCCATCCTTCCAAGTGTTAAGACTAGTGTGCCCATGATGGTAAGCTTTGGTCTCTGTCTGCTTAGTGGCAAATAATTTGAATCCTTGGTTTTGGTATTGTTTTAGTCAGCTAGTGCTACTGTAACAGAGATACCATGAGTAGATGGCTTTAAAAAGAAAAGTTTTATTCGTCACAGTCCAGTAAGCGGAAAATCCAAATTCAAGGTGTGAGCTCTAGTGGAAGGCTTTCTCTGTTGCCTTCTTGTCAATAGTCTCCTCCTGGGCTGGAAGCTTCTCAGACACATGGACCCTGGTCCTTTCCAAAGAACACAGTCTGCTCCTGGCACAGCTTCCTGTTTGTATGCGGTGCCCAGCTCTCCACTTGCTTCCTTTCCTTTATATCCCCAGAGATTGCCTCAAAGTACTACATAATCTTACAGGGGGCCTGCACGCCAACAACACTGCTGCCACCGCACTCCCCACTAACGTCATGGAGTCAGAATTTCAGTATGGAGGAACATCACACGATCCCAGGAATCATGGTCCCTGCCAAATCGCTACACACGCGTTCAGGGAACACAATTCAGTCCATGATACAGCTCTCATTTATGGAGAAGTTGCTGTCCTGAGCCCCTTGTGCATAGCCACTGAGTCAGAACTGACTCAATGGCACCTAACAACAATGCAAGAGAAAAAGGAAGCTGCATAAACATTTATATTCACAAACACGTAAAACAGTTTCAAGATTATGAGAATATTCTAAACTCCCAAACATATTGTTTTAATTATCCATTTCTGCTATGAAAGAAATGCCACAAGCGCAAGGCTTTAACAAACAGAAGTTTATTCTTTCACAGTTTAAGAGCCTGCATTCTGAGTTTAGTGGGCCAGCTCTAGGGAAAAGCCTGCTCTAGGGAAAAGTCCTTTTCATCAATCTTCCCATCAGTCTCGTACTTTCTCAGCACAGGAAACCTGGATCCAAAGGATGAGCTCCACATTTGGTTCTTCTTCTTGGTGGAAAAGTGTCCCTCTGTCTCTGTTCACTTCTCTGCTATTTTATCTCTTGTAAGATAAGAGTGAAGCAGGCCACACCCCAGGGAATTTCTGCTTACAAGGAATCGGGAACGTGACCTGAGTAAGGGTGCTGCATCCCACTGTACCCCTCACTAACATGACCTAATCTTGCCTCACTAATGTGTTGGACAACTCCCTCCCACATGGGACCCTAACCACAGTTATGGAGGCTAGGGTTCACAACGTGCCACAAAGTGAGGGATAATCAGATCACAAAACGGAGGACTAACACACAGTACCGGGAATCATGGCCTAGTCAAGCAGGTATATTTGGGGGGACTTGATTTAACACATGATACGTGTTCATATAGATATAAAAACAAAAATCTTTACCAATGAGTATCATCATGATAAACAGATAAAACAGAAGTTGCCAAGGATTTCATTTTGCTTGGATATACAATTAACACACACAGAAACAGCACCCAAGAATTCAGGTAGCTCATAAACAAACAAACAAAAAACACTGTCTTGAGTTGATTCCAACTCATAACAACCCTATAGGGCAGAAGAGTACTTCCCCATATAGCTTTTAAGGAGTACTTGTTGAATTTGCACTGCTGACCTCTTGTTAGAAAACTGTAGCACTTAACCACCATCCCATAAGTAACACATGGCGTTGGGTGAATCTGTGGAAAGGGATCTCTTTAAAGTGTTAAACACCAAACATATCACTTCAAAGAATTAGGGTGTGCCTGACCCAAACCAAGACATTTTCAGTGGTCTCACATGCATGTGAAAGCTGGGCAATAATAAAGACGACCAAGATAAAATTCATGTCTTTGAACTATGATGTTGGCAAAGAATATTGAAGATGCCACAGACTGCCAGAAGAAAGAACAAATCTGTCTTGAAAGAAGTGCAGCCAAAGTGTTCCTTAGAAGTAAGGATGGCAAGACTAAGTCTCACATACTTTGGATGTGCTCTCAGGAGTGACCAGTCCCTGGAGGAGGACATCATGCCTGGTAAAATGCAGGGTTAGCAAAAAGAGGAAGACTCTCAAGACGGATTGACACAGTGGCTGCAACACTGGGCTCAAGTATAACTATGATTGTTAGGATGGTACAGGGACCAGACACATATATACACACATATATGCATGTATGTATATGTATGTATGTATGTATGTGTCATAACATATGACATACACATGTCAACATATCTATGTGTTGACTAGGCATATATACATATACATATATATCTATATATGTATGAAGCTTCCAGTTTCAGCTTCACTGCATGTTGAGTGGGATGTGATACTAGCGAATGGGTTCCCAGAAGTTCCAATACCAGCCAAGCCAAGTGCCGTCATGTATATCTATATTCAGTTTTCTTGTACGTGGGTTGCTTTCTATCACAATCAACTCCCTGGTACCTAACAACACGGTGAGAAAGCATATAAATATATATATATATACACACACACATATATATATACATATAAGTTAGAAAAATGCTCGGGCACTTTAAGATATTTATATGATATGTTTATGTCATGAAAGGAGAAATTAAAGTGGACATAAAGTCCTGGGAAGACCTAACACTTTGAACCTTGAAAAGACAGAAAAGATAATTCATCATGCTAAGTTAATAAGACCTAACATTTCCCAAGTTCTTAGTACACATCTACAGCTATACTGGACAGCTATTTTTAAATTTTGAAATCATTATGCCCCCATAGCATGGGTTCTATTATTATTTATATTTTACAAATGAGGAAATACAGCCTTAGTGTTGCTAACTTTCCAATCATCACATCCTTGTGAAGGAAAAGCAGGTTTTCAATCTCGTATTATTTGACATGGGAACATTAATTACTAACTTTACCTTCTACTATTCAAGAGAAGGAAAGTAGTTTCTTTGCTACCTGGCATTGCCAGATTAAAACAGTTACAAAAGTTACATATCTATAAAACAATAACAGTAAGAATAATGATAAATATGTCCATATATATGTAATATAACTGTAATATGAATTGCTTTGTTGTAGTCTGCCTTTAATTCACAATAATCATATTAACCCTGAGTCAGGAAAAGTAACTATCAAAGGTTTGCAGGTGATTTGGACTAGTGACAGAATGGTTTTCCTTAATACAGACATTTGTTGGACAGTTACAATGGACAAGGCATCGTAAGGAGGAATGGGCAGAGAGGGGCAGGACCTGATCCTTACTGACAAGGATCTCAAGTGATATTGGGAGAGGAGGTCATGTCAATGAATAACTTACAGTATAACACAGTGAGTGCCATAATGTAGGTTGATGAATTTTTTTCTCACTTCATCTTATTGTAGGACTAAAATCAGTTTCTTTATTTTGGCTATGACTTGGAACAAATCTTACTTGGCTTCATGGAACAGGAAAAGCTCTGTTGAGAAAATAATATGCTCATCCCAAATTCTCAGCAGTGTGCCTGATGAGAAATAACAAAACTTGTGGAAAAGAAAAGAAGTAAGACAGTTCAGCTTTCTAGAACTGGATCCAAATAGTCAGAGAAAAATTCATGCTCTGGTTATCTAAATAAGCAGGTGGAGATGGTTAGAAAATTAGCGAAAGTTAAATAATGAAACATTGATTATTTCACAATTGAATTACTGAAATCCTGGGCTTAGACACATTTTATATGTCATATGCTCTTTTATTGTTGTAAATGGAAAGGTTTCAGGTATAAACTAAAGATATAATTTAATCAGAAGATCAATTATTTTCAAATGCGTACACATACCTACACACACACATACATAATAAGCAGACAGGGGCATTTATAAAGCTTCCAGTTTCAGCATCACTGTGTGTTGTGTGGGATGTGATACTTGAGAATGAGTTCTCAGAAGTTCCAGTATATTTATATACTTTGATTTTTGTATTATGATTGAATGAAAATGTGCATTGCCATATAAATTTGCACGCTCACCTATATGCAGTTCCCACTGCTCTCTCTGCCTGATAACAACACACTCTTCCTCTCTGCTGTATACGTGTCTTGTCCTCCCAACAATCTCCTATCCTCTCCTATCCAGATAATCTGCGTCCTCTAGTAAGAGGTCAGCATGACAACATCTTATAGATGCATAGAACCGTAAAGTGCTCACATGATATGGTCACTCTGCATCACCAAGTCCAATCCATTCCTGTCCAAAGAGTTGACCTCCATTATGATTTATGGACAGGGGCAGCATCAGGGCCAGGGGCCATGCTCACAGGGATCTCTGAGCTCCCTGTACCACCAATTGCAGTCTTCTAGTGGAGACTTCAGGGAGCACCCCTTTTTATTCTTGTGTTGCAAGTGAGACTCAACTTTGTGAGCTCCATTGTGGCTATCTCTGGTGGTGGCCGGGCAGCGTCTGGTTCTTCTGGTCACAAGTTGATGTAATCATCCACTTATGTGGGTCTCTCTGTCTTCTGGGTTCTCTTTCCCCCATGTCTTTTTGGTCCTTGGTGATCATTCATTCCTGCTAAGTTGGGAACATTTGCTGTGTCCTCAGATAGCAGCTTGGCAGCTTTTAAGACCTCAGACACCACTCACCAGTGTGGGGTGCAGAGGGCCCTCTTAGCATAATGCTAGTTGTGCCAGTTGGCCTTGATTTCCCCTGAGAGCATGGTCCCTGGCTCCTAGCCCCAGCTACTCTGTCCTTGCAGTATTGGGTTAAGATGGGAGGAGTAATCGTGTTATGCTGAAGTCCAGTTAATGTTGATCTTCTTTCTAATGTGTGCTGTCATAGATTTCACCCAATCAAATTTCTATCAACTATCTAATCTAAACCATCCTCCACTCTCCCTCCCTCCTCACCCTTGAAGCCATCAAACAGACTTTTCTTCTATGCATGAGTGTGTTTTTAAATTCTTATCATAGGGGGTCTCATACAATATTTATCCATTTGTCGCTGACTACTTTCACTCAACATAATGTCCTCCAGTTGAAACTAGGTTATGAGATGTTTCCTGCAACCATCGTTGTTATCATTGCATTTTGTTCCACGGAGTGTATATACCATAGTTTACCTATCCCTTTCTCTGTTGTTGGGCATCTAGGTTGATTCCATCTTTTTGCTATCATTGACCGTTCTGTGATAAACATTCGTGTGCATGTATCAGTAGATGTGAACAGCCTTGATTCTGTAGGATATATTCCAAGCAGTGGAATTACTGGGTCAAATGATACATCTAGATCCAACTTTTTAAGGTAGTGTCAGATTGCTTTCCAAAGAGGTTGAACCATTTTACAGTCTCACCAACGGTGTAGGAGAGTTCCAATTTCTCCATAGCCTCTCAAGCATTTGTTGTTTTGTGTTTTTTGGATCATGGCCAACCTTGTTGGAGTGAGATGGTGTCTCATTGTCGTTTTGATTTGCATTTCTTTAGTAGCTAATGATTGTGAGCATGTCCACATGTGGTTTTTGGCTCCCTGGATCTCCTCTTTAGAGAAATGTCTCTCCATCTCTTTTGTCCATCGCTTAATTGGATGATTTATCTTTTCACTTTGATATTTTGTAGTACCTTATAGATTATGGAGATCAGGCATTGGTCTGATGTATAGTTGCCAAATATTTTTTCCCATTCTGTAGATGGCCTTTTAATTCTATTAATAGTCTTTGGATGAGCAAAAGTGTTTGGTTCTTAATAGTTCCCATTTATCTATTTTCTCTTCTCTTGTTTATAATTTGTTTGACAGGTTTTGAATTCTGTCTACATTGCATACTAAAACTTCCTTGCTGTTCCTATACTTTGAATTTTAAAGTGTGGAATGTCTTGGTCACTTTTTAGGGTTTGATGGTATAGTCAGTATTCTTGCAGACTACAGATAAATGACTGTTCAGATATTTGCAAGGAGTTTATAAAGAAAAATAAGAATGACATGAAGTACAGTATATAATATAATGAAAAGGCCTAGCAAATATTCTTTGTTTTGTATACTCACATTTCTCAATTTCTATAACTATCCTCTAAGAGATTATACAATGTTGGGAGACTGATGAATTGACAAGTCATAGTGAAAGAAACATTCATTATGGCATACAAAAAAGAGCAATGAAAAGCTACAGATCAGAGAAGACTGGGAATAAAGCCTTTGCTTTATTCAACAAGCTTTCACTCTCAACATTCCCCCTAATTTGCACATGAGTCTTGTTCAGGCTATAGCTTCTATCTCATTTGGGCAGGAAGAACAGCCCACTAGACAAGCTCTCTGTGAACTGTAAGGACTTTGAGTTTAAATTCTGGCTCTACCTTTTGGATTCTAGACAACCAGTTGCATCTTTCTTTTATAAATGAGAAAAATTACATACACAGATTTAATTCTAAGGATTAAAATAAGTGCTACATGTCATTATTTTTCTCCATTTTTTCCACTTACTCAAAGCCTAAACTAGCTATCCTGGCTTCTTCACCAGTCCTCAGAGGGCTCACCAAATTGTTGAGTAAGGCTTCAAAACACATTTTCAATCTATTCACTTCTCTCCATCTTCTCTGACCACCCCCAGACCAGGAAATCTTAGTCTTGGCATTGTTAATATTTGGAAGAGATTTTTCAGGCCTAGTGGAAAATGAAAATGTGGTGTTCTTTATTCAAAACATAAGAAAAACATGCCATTAAAATCACTAAAATATAAAGCTTTTTTCATTCTTTTTCAATCTGCCCCTTGACTTGGCATGGTGTTAACTCTCTATTCAACGTCATTCTAAGTAAAAACAAATTCAAATGTTATTAGCGGTAAACTTACCATTTTTCTCTATGTTATACGATACCAGTTTTAAGCGTCAATCTCGTGTACAGAATCACCAAAACTGAACAATTAGTATTTTGTAGCTCTTGCATGCGTATGTACTTTGTTTTACTAGAACAGTGGAAATACTTGCCCAACATAACTCTTTTTATTTCACTTCTTCGTATATATGTATTCAACCAACAGTCTCTTGAGTTAGGTTTATATATATGTGTTTGTGTATATATATATGTAAAATGAATAAGGAATGAATGACAGGAGGGAAATGGAAGCAAGAGTTTCCATTTTTCTATGTTCCTGTTTCCTCTGATGTCATCATTTCCAACATAAGCAGTGGTTTAATGCAGGCGAGTTGCATGAGCAAGAACGGATATCAAGCTTGATGGTCATCCGTGTTTCTCAGTATGTTATAGCCTTCATTCTCTGTTGGAAGCAAACTCCAGTTCAAATAGTAGATGCAGTCACTTGATAATGTCAGTCCTTGTCCACTCAGTCATAGACATGATATGTTTATCTTGACTTTCAGTGAAATTGTGCTCTTAGGCATCCACTGAAATTCTTGTGAACCCTGTATGAAAATAGATCATCAAGAAACAGCAGACACACATAATGAACACCTCCTCTTCTGATAGGCATGCTCCATTGTCCCAAGGGATGTTCCCTATAACTCTCAATTTCAAAGACACAATTACTAAGAATCTCAAGGTGGTGATGGCTAAGCATTAAAATAGCACAGGGCCCTTCTGAGCACAAGGGAATTTCCCATGAAACTGTCATTGTTAACGACAGATAATTCTTGCTGCGGAAGGTGTCTCTGTGCACTGTAGTATGTTTTGCAGCATCCCTGGAATCTACTTGCTAGACACAAGTAGTTCCACTCCCACTCTACCTCCTCCCCACCACTCATAGCAATTAAAAAAATGCCTCCAGACATTGCCAAAGGCCCCAGTTGAAAACATTGCTGTAAACCAAGACATAGCTGTATCTTGGTATACAGGCTAACTATTTAATCTGTTTTGCAGCTCCTAGAGTTTCTCTCTTATTCCATTCATCATATGCTTCTTGTATTTAGCTACTGTCTCATGTCTTTTCAACACGTTAAGTTTATATGAACATTCAGACTTTTGTACTATCTTTTTATGTATCAGAAAACTCTCTCCCCTGGCAGACAATGTGGCTGACCCTACCTATAGCTCAGAATTCAAGAAACAATGTGCTTCCTTGATCATCCAAATAAAGTAGCATCCCAGTTACTTGGTGTTACGGCATTTTGTGTATATTTTCTGTACAGCTATTGTCCAATATTTTTCTTGTTTAAGTCTTTGCCAGTTACCCATCTTCTTTGCCCACGAAAAGTTTTTATGAGAACAGAGAATTTATGTATTTACTCTTATTGTTTTATTCTGTATAACCCTAGCTCATTGAACAATACATGTTTGGTGTAGAGTGAATGCTCAAGAAATATTTATTGGATGTTTGTGAAATGGCAGTATAGTGCTTATTAAACACTAGTTGTTGAATATATGGAAGGTTAAAAGGCAATAGTGTCCCTTTTCTCTTTCCTCCAATTACATAACTGTTTGAGGCTCATCATTCTGAAAGCTGAACTCAGCCCACCCAGGAATCTCTTGCTAGTCAATAGACTGGTAGTCACTCTATACATTGTATTGATTACCCTGAAGGATGCTTTGTTTCACCTTTGGGCTTATTCAAACCTTAAAGAAAGACAGCGGCTATACTGTATCTCAAACACTAAATTCAGTGTTGCATTTGCAACTGGAAGTTCAGGGAATATGTGTGCCTTTAGAAACATTTTTATTGTTATTGTAGCCTAGAAAATACATGGGACCAATACTCCAGAAATTTAGATTCAAATTCTCGATCTTGCCATTGTATTTTGTTCAAACTTCTTCCCTGGCTTTCATCTTCTTAATCTTTAAACAAGGGTTGGATTTTTAAAATTTTGCAAGTTCTAAAATTCTGCAACAGTTAGAAAATGTCCAAGTAGGATTTTAGGATAGGAAATTTTATAAAATAGTCAGTAAGACACTATGGTAGGTAGGTAATAGGAAATATTCTCTATGAATACAGTTTTTATTAAATCCACTAGAGCTGGAATGGTTTATAATCTTTTAAACATTGTGCCTTTGGGAAGCAGTCTCAAGAAACATGTAACCAAAATTAAAACATTAATTAAAAGGTATCAGACATGTCAGAGTAAAAGCAAACTAATAGACTTTAAAACTCATCCTCTTTATAAAGACCACCAGGAAAGGCCACTTAGTCTTGCTGAAATGAACTCTGAAAATAAGATAAATAAAAACTAAAGATTTTATATCCAGTGTATTTTTCCTTTTACTGGGTAGAGCAGTGTGGAGAGGTGGAACTCCTGGTGATACAGTGGTTAAGTGTTACGGCTTCTAATACAAACATCAGCAGGTAGAATCTACCAGGTGCTCCTTGGAAATTCTATAGGGCAGTTCTACTCTGTCCTAGAGGGTCACTATGAGTCAGAATTGACTCAACAGCTGTGGATTTGATTTGGTTTGTTTTTTGTGGGGAGTGGGAAGTGGTATATACAAATATATTCCTTCAGACCTTAAGACAAGATTTTTGGCAAAATTGTGGTTGACTGTTTATCATGGTGGTATTCTATCAGTTTTTTCATCACTGCAATCTTCTTTCCATCCCCCAGCATCAAATTCTACTTGCAAGAAATAATTTGCAATTGTCAAAAAATGAACAGCCTCTTTAAGGTGCTACAGGGCCAAAGTTATCCCACAGCTGGGGCCTGAAGAAGAGTAGGAGGTGGTTGCCTTTATCTCAGTAGCTGGCCCCTGATCATCTCACTGTGCTCTACTCTCACCTAACTGGGTACCTGCCTCTAATCTCAGCAACTTCTTGAGACTATGGGCTAAAAAAATCCTTAAGTAGACAGTTGCTGACTTCTCCCAAACCCTTATTATTAGCATTTACTCGCTACCCGTCAAGCCCACCCCCGAGCCTCCTAGACGTATGATATAACTGACTATTGTCTGTGCGTTGCTGACAGGGTCCAGTACTGCCTTCTAGATTACATTCACTCACTTTCTTATGTTCTAGGTTTCTCTGATATTTGCCACTTTAGATTCATGACTTTAGAATTGGAGGGTGTATTTACACAGATCTTTCCAAAGCCTTATTTGCTACAGAAAATAGTTCTGCTGTGTCTCCAAAAGATAATCTCTCTTGCAATTTGGGCTTGAATGACAGCCAGTGACTGGAAACATACCCCTTTTTTTTTATGTGTATTTTTAACGGCGCATTCTACCATTAGACTACTTAACGGGCTCAACTACAACCTATCTGTCAAGTGGTCATGCTGGAGTGGTTTGCATGTTGCTCTGATGCTGGAAGTTATGCTGCTGCGTTTTCAAATACCAGCTGGGTCATCCATGATGAGCAGGTTCCAGTGAAGCTTTCAGCCTCAGATAGACAAAGAAGAAAAGCCTGGTGATCTACTTATGAAATTCAGTAAGTGAAAATTCATGGATCACAGTGATCTGAACAAGCTCTAGTCACTGGAAGGGCACAGGATTGGGCAGCATATCATTCTGTTATGCATGGGGTTGCCATGAGTCTGGGTCAGCTCCATGGCAATTAACAACAAAATAAAAATAACTAAGTCTCATGTAGATGCAACAGATTAAAGATATGTATGAGATGCCTGATATTTTAAAGACAATAAACAAAGGCACTGTTACCAAATGGGTGAGGATCAAACATTTTGTTGTTAAAAGCATAGGCAGCTTTCAGAATAATACATTAAAAAGCAATCTTAGCCTTAGGAATCCACTGTGCTTTTGTCTGAATAGTTCTCAATCTAAAACTAAATAGTTAAATTCCACAGATTTATGTTTTAAAAGTGCTTTCACAGATCCTACATCCTTTGATTCACAACAATGAGCCTTAGGTAGTAAAATAAGTGCCACCAAAACCCTGACTTTGCTGATTTCAGTTTTGCTTTATCTTCTTTGTAAAAACTCTCTTATGTTCATGGCACTTCCACATATTCAAAGTAGCACAAATATCTGAATTCTGGCTCATGAAGTTTTTCCAGATCCAGCTTTCTTTCTTTTTCGCTCTAAACCTCTTCATGCATTCACTCCTCTTGTTTCCCAAACCTGTTTGTTGTTGGATCTTTGTTCTCTTTCTTTAACAAGGCTGTATCAGTGGGAATTCCAGTGTTCCACTATTTGTATTGGATCCCACCTAGGAACAGAATAAAGAACCCGGAATCCTATGGTCCCCTCCATTTAGGAACCCTTCTAAGACCCAGAAGTCATGCTGAATTGGGATCCTGGCACCTTTAGTTGCACATTCTGGAGAAGTCATTTACCTTCTCAGAGCCTCTGTAAAAGTAGAATATGAATTTATCCACCTAATGGGAATTTTGTGGCACTTAAATTCAATCCAGCAACGTAAAATGTATAGAATTATCTGTGCCTGACCTGGAAAACTATCATCATGTTGAAATCACTATCATAAGGAACCCTGGATGCACAACAGTTAGAACTTGGCTGCGAATGGAAAGGTCAAGTCAGGGGTTTGAACACCGCGGGCACCCCATGGGAGAAACAAAGTGCCGATCTGCTCCTGTAAAGATTATTGCCTGGGAAACTACGTTGTATATGGTCTGTATGAGTCAGAACTGACTTGAAGGCACACAAGAGCATTAGTTAGCTAGTTGCAAAATTATCTTAAACTACACATTTTTGGTATTTTGGTTTCTATTCTTTGTGTATTACTTAGTATATATCCAAGAGTTATTATAGGTTAAGTACTTCCTGACAAGTTCAGTAAAATCAGACCCATTCTTCTCTTCATACCTAACTATTCATAGACCAGACTCTCTGCTTCTCCTTGTCTTTTGCATGTATTGGTAATCGTTTTTGCTCAAATTATTTCCCTACTTGCAGCAGTTTATGTGCATTCCTGACCCATGGTCAACATTTAATGAGTGTAGTATTAAAACCCTAAGGTTCATTTGGCCATTCTTAATAGCCAAGTAGTAAAAAATCTGGAGTAAAGACTGAAGGTTCTTCAAATGCCGCGTTTCTCTCATGTTCTCAGCTGAAGAAATAAAATGAAAATGGCATTATTAAGAAACATTTAATGATAAGCAAAAAAAAAAAAAAAACTTCATAGATTAATCAATAAAGCCTTCAGGAGAGAAATTGTCAAGATGATTTAAATATGATTTAGCCAGACATTTGCCCAGAGGGGTGAAAGTCACTCAAACTGATTGATTAGCAAAATTCACTTGAGACAGAGACAGCTGGGTTCATTTCCTTGTAGACTCAATCTAAAATATCCATTGTATACCCTGTTTCTTAAAGGCAAAATACACTTAGCCAATTATTCCTTCCTTGGAAAGGTATGTGTTTGGTATTCCCATGTGAAATGTATAGGATTTAACCAGGAAGGAGTGTCAGTTCCTTCCTTACGACTTAATGCTGGTTTTGTAAATAGTGTTCCTATCTGAAAGTACTGAATTATTCAAGCATTTTGCATTTGAAAGATGATTCAAATAAACGATGACTTTATAGGTAAACTGTTTCATCATTTTTTCTAACACATTTGTCTTTCTACCTACTTTTTCTGTATTAAGTTCAAATTAGTATTCATTTATTTACTGAGACCTAACTACAGTATGGAAACCCTGGTATCAGAGTGGTTAAGATCTACAGCTGCTAACCAAAGAGTTAGCAGTTTGAATCCAACAGACGCTCTTTGAAAACTATGTAAGGCAGCTCTGCTCTCAACTTACTGGCAATAAGTTTGGGTTTTGAGTTGGTTTTGCTATGGTATAGACAGGACAAGAGGGCTAAATGCATTCTAAGTGAGGGTCCCTGTCTCACCGCCTGTCATCAAGTAATTTACTCCCCATTGAGTATTAAACGGTTGTGTTATTCCACTAGCTTTCTGTTTGGTAGAGTGTAGCTCTTACGACTATTAGCTCTTGTATATCTTTATTTCACTTTAGCATTCCATTATCATCTTATCTAGTCAATTTATCTAAACTCTTTTAAAAACAATTTCTCTTAGCAATGTTGAAGGAACTTGAGGAGTTGAAAAGAATGAAAATTAGTATTTTTAACTTTGCAGTGTATCTTTTCTCTCGCTGATAAAAGCAAACACTTTGCATAATTCTAAATGATTCTGAAGTACAAATAGGAAATGCACAATTACAGTGGGAAAAAAGAGAAATCAACTTGTTACATGATTTCATTGTAACAAAAAATTTTCATGGTGGTGGGTAGGTGGGTGTATGGGTGGATCTTTTTGTGCTGACTGAAATTTTGGGCAGTAAATAAACAAAAATCAGAAAATGTGATTTAGAATGAGTTTAAGAGGATAATAGGCTCAAGAAGATTTTAAGAAAAATATTGCATGCAAGTTTGTGGAAAATGGTGACCATTTCCTCCCTTGAACAGAAAAGGTCATCTGTCATCAATATCCTCCACAGTCACAGTCATCCGTGATGATCCTAGGATGTTTTGAACCGGGCAGAAGAAGCCGTGTCAGTAACTTAAAGAATTTAGCACTGATAAAGATTAAGACGATTATGTATAAGATTTTAGAAACCCGAGTTTATATGAGAAATGCCACCACATAAAGTATTTTATGAGAAGGTGTAACATGAGAGATTATTGTCATTCCCTGTGGAGTTTTTCACCTCTGTTTTACCTATGCTTTAGATCCTTACTGAATACAACTGAAGTTCTGAAGCTGTGAGGTTTGATTCTTTCCAAAGGCACAGGGGAAAATGTTGAATAAATCTCCATAGAAGACTCCCACAACATAAAGCTGAGGAGTTTAGCTTACGTGTTAATCATTGCTTCGCGCTGTTTGCAAAACAACCACCCAATGTGGTCCAAGACAAAATAAAGAATGTGGGCTTATTATCAAATCTGGCAGTGCTAGAGTGACAGTGATGGCGTTTTTATTCTATTTTCATATTCAAGACTTCCAAGCAGCTTTAAAAACTATTCGTTAATGGAGCAGGTTACAGCATGCCAGCGAGAAGCTCCATCCGCACTGTCGTAGATAATTCTGTGGGCATTACCTAGGAGGGCAGCGTTTAGCTTTAAATTCAGGAAATACGCATACACAAAGAAACACAGTGTCATGGCAAATAAGATTAAATGTAAATGTTGTCTTAAAGCAAAATGAGTTTCTTGGCAGATGGGGAAAAATTACACAGTGTAATTAATTGTCTGAATTTTAAGTGCTGTGGTCAGTCATTAATGAGTAACATTAGTTCAGGAACTTTGCAAAGACTAAATTTTTGCTAAACACAATTTTAAAAAACAGAAAGTAAATATTCAAAAAAAAAATTTTTTTAAACCTAATTTGAACAACAAAAGGAGTTGACTATATTAGAGCATTTACTTGGGAATGTAGAAAAATACAACAACATGAGATGTGAATAAGCTTTAAAACCCAGTATGAAGCAAATACTGTGGAATCATATGCACCTGTATTTAAAATGATAGCCATCTAAGAAAATCAAGAACCTTGAAATTTCAGACGGTGCCATGGATTGAATTGAGCTCCCCTAAAACTATGTGTAGCCCTGTGGCTGGGCCATGATTCCCCAAATTTTATGATTGTCCTCCAATTTGTGACTTTCCCATGCTGTATGTCAAAGAATTAGGGTGGGACTGTAAATTCCTTCATAGGATCACCTCCCTGCTCCACTGCAAAGTGAGTTTCCCTGGAGTATGACTTGCACCACCCTTTATCCTTTCATCCTACAAGAGATAAAAGGAAAGGGAAGCAAGCAGAGAATTGGGAACCTCACACCACAGAGAAAGCAGCACCGAGAGAAGAGCGCATCCTTCAGGCCTGAGGTTCCTGCACCAAGATGCTTCTGGACAAAGACTGAAACAACACAAGGATCTTCCTCCAGAACTGACAAGGGGAAAACCTTCCCCTGGAACAGACATCCTGAATTTTGACTTGTAGCCTACTGGGCTGTGTAAGAATGAACTTTGCTCTGCTAAAACCATCCATTCTGTGATATTTCTGTTAGAGCAGCACTAGCTGACTAAAACAAATGGGATTTAGAGAAAGGGCCAGACTGGATTAAAATAATTGGCCAGCGGCTGTCTGAAGGCTTTTCTTGGTAGCATTGACGTGGCCATACTTCTGACACAGGGTCCGCTTGGTTGTATCTCCACATTCGGTGAATTTTGTTAGAAATAGAGTTGATGTTACCTGTTTGTTTTGTTGGTGGTTCATGTGTCTGTATCTAATGATTCTGCCAAAATATACTTGTCACTTTTAGATCAGAAACCACAGTACAGAGAGGGCGAGCAGCCCACTGCACCGCTGACGATGGGCAGCGTGCTCTTAGGCAGACAAGACCTTTAGTGCTTTTCTGTAATGGATACATTGAATCAGCTGTAGCCCTATGGACATCAAACTCACTGCTGTGCAGTTGGCTCATAGTGATCCTATAGATTTCCAAGGAGCACCTGGTGGGCTTGAACTGTGGATCTTTCAGTTAGCAGATGTATCACTTAACCACTATGCGACTAGGTTTTCTGTGCCACTTGGATTGTCCTTTATATATTTGTCTTTCTATCTACCCATCTAGCAAGCTAACAAAGTAGCTATCATCTGTCCATTCATGAAATAATAGGTTCTGCTAATCAGGAAAATTTAATAAGGGCTGGAGAGTAACCTAGTGACTTAAGCTAGGGCCAAATGAAATTACAGAGATCATAAAACCATCTTTTGATGTCAATGGCTGTTATCATTTCTTACTTTTCTTCCTAATATCTCATTCTGTTCTGGCAATGTCCTTTCTCTGGGAGAATTCAAAGACGTTCCAGAGATTTTAACAGTCCATAGCAAGTACGATGCAGCAAATAAACTGAGTTGTTAAATAGTGATTTCTAAAATCAAAATTTGGATCAAATGGTTCATGATGTCCTAAAGCTGAGTCGGGCAGGAGTCCCCAGTCTCTTCCCTGAAAAAACATGTAGATAAGTGTGTACATGTGCACATCTTCATTTAAAAAAAAATATTTACTATTTTTTCTCTAAATAATAGGAGTTATTTACAAATGATACATAAAACAAAGTGAAATGAACTGTAAAATATCTTAAAAAATTTAAAAGGAAAAAATGTCCAAGCATCGTGACTGAGAAAATGTGAATTATAATAAAATCTCATGTAAACAGAGGGGTGGGGTGAAAACAGGGAACAGGACAGTCAAATCCATACAACTTCTGTAGTTTACTTTTCTGGTGTCAGGTTTAGAGAAAATTAAGCCTACCAAGTCTTCTCCCGGTGTATGGAAAAATCAAACAGCTATTCCTCTAGCCAAAGGTCTCAGGGTAGTGCAAACTGTTTGCACTAGTGGAGTAACCCGAAGGTTGGAGGTTTAAACCCACTCAGTGGCACCAGAGAAGAAAGGCCCAGCAAAGTGCTTCCATAGAGATTGTTATTGGGTGCTGTCAAGTTGGCTCCAACTTGTGCTGACCTCATGTACAAAAGAAAAAATCGCTGTCAGGTCCTGCACCATCCTCAGAATCATTGCTACATTTGTGGCCGTTGTGGCAGCCACTGAGTCAGTCCATCTCATGGAGCGTCCTCCTTTTTTCACCCACACTCTACCTTACCAAGCATGATTTTCTACTCCCGGGACTGTCCCTTCTGGTAACACATCCAAAGTGCATAAATGAAGTCTCTCTACCCTCACTTTTAGGGAGCATTCTGACTGTACCTCTTCCTAGATGTATTTGTTCGTTCTTCTGGTGCCCATGGAATGTTCACTATTCTTTATCAACACTGTAATTCAAAGGCATCAGTTCCTTGGTCTTCCTGATTCATCATCCAGCTTTCACATGTACGCAGTCTGCTGCTAGTGGGCATGAGGCTGGAATCAACAACCAAACTTATTCTCAGTGTGTTACTTCCCTTCATTTCTCCCCCACTCTCCCAACTGTTTGCCTAACATTTAGTGGACTTGGAAGGAAACCTATTTCTTTATTAGAAAAATCCTTTTTGTTATTAAAAAAAATGAAAATACCATAGCTTAGGTCAGATGCACTTGATTCCTCAAAGTTACGTCTTTGCTGTTTATCACTGTAAAGACATCTGTGAAGATTATAGCCACAAAAATACTATGGAGGAGTTGTACTCGGTAACACTTCAGGTTGCCGTGAGTCAGAAGAGACTACACAGCAACAGATTTTTTTTTTTTAATGCCTGTAATTGATAAAGTTTGGTTTGTGCATTTTAATTCTATGAGGTCAATTTTCTTCTCATAACCACCTTTTTAAGACAGGGAAGGAAAATGCTTTCTTCCCATGCTGTAAATGGGAAAAAGCAGGCACAGAAAAATTGAATGTCAAATCCAGAGTCACACAATTAATTATACACTGAAAGTTTTCTGATTAGTTTACTTTTCTGGTGTGAGGTTTAGAGAAAACTAAGCCTACCAAGTCTTCTCTTGGTGTATGGAAAAGTAAAACAACTATTCCTCTAGTCAAAGGTCTCAGGGTAGTGAAAACAGTTTGCACTAGGGGAGTAACCAAACATCTCAGGTACACGCCTTGGTCTGAAAATGCTATAGATGAGGAACAACTAGGTGTCACTTAGTATTAAAGGAGATAGTTTCACTTACCAGGGGGCAGTGTTACAGATACGGACAGGACACAGGGCTCTGTGCTTGTATTTCCTGTGGTTCTCTTTGGAGGCCCTGCAGAGCACACAGAGGTTCCAAACCAATACCAAAGCCACGGCCATCAAGTCAGTTCTGACTCATGGCAACGCTACAAACAGAGTAGAATTGCCCCATAATGTTTCCGAGGAGTACCTAGCAGATTTAAACTGCCAATATTTTTGTTAGCAGTAGTAGCTCTTAACCACTGTGTCACCCTAGTACGTTTTTAGTGTTTGTTGACTGATTAAATACAGCTAGCCTCCTAGAGCATTCATGACTGCCCTCTCCGAGTAGGGTGAGGGTACCATAAATGAATACCATCCTTCCACTGTCATTCTGGAAGGTTAGGTAGCAGTAAGTATATTGTTAATTGTTTAAACATCTTTATTAGGTTCATTTGATAATTTTCCCTCCTGAAGTATTTACTGTGATGGGCCCTGCACAGAATGAGTAAAATCCTTCTTTATTCACTTGATCAATGACCTTTCTGACAGCAGTATTTTGATGGAAAATCAAAACAGACGAGCATCTATATTGCTCATCCTGCTATTATAGAGTAACTGAGATCTGAATAACATCTTAAGGTGTGACAAAGGCAATTTAAACTTACCTGGCCTCTGGAATTGTGTCCCAGATGTCCTCATTCATGTATCTGGAATTTCTCTAGGTAACAGGAGCAAATGGGACTACATGTCTCCCAGACCTGCCAGACTAGCTTAGCCTTCTTCACGTGACATCTGGACTGCAAAAATACCTAGAGGGTATACAAGGAAACTCATAAGCAAAACGAAGCCAAGCACTTTTTTAGTCCCTGTGTGAACAACATTGGCTAGTGTCCCATCAGCCAATGAGATGGGATAGAATTGTTGGGGCTTATTTCCTTTCTTTCTTTTTCTTTTAAGGCTTCTACAATGCTAGCTTGATTTCAGT
This sequence comes from Heterohyrax brucei, assembly GCA_028571685.1. Classification (NCBI taxonomy): domain Eukaryota; kingdom Metazoa; phylum Chordata; class Mammalia; order Hyracoidea; family Procaviidae; genus Heterohyrax; species Heterohyrax brucei. The sequence goes on along the minus strand of CM053146.1, from coordinate 28,482,791 downwards.
TTTTAAATTACCTTTATAAACTACAATTGAGTTATTCAGTTGACTTGATTCTTTTTTCTGATAATGTACTAAAGATATAGCATAAATTAAATGAATGAGAATGTGTTGAGTAGCTGTTAGACTCAGGGGACTGCAGAAGGTGACAGTAGTTAGTTTAAAATTGCCACCACATACTTTAGTTAGTTTATTATACATGATGGCCTCTTTGACCAGACCATGCCATTGTACTCAGTCTTTTATTACTGGATGACTGTTCTTCATAGAATGGGGCTAAACAACACAATATTGACAAGTCTTTATAACTCTAGTATTGCTGTTTAGTGGGAGTAAGGCCAGGATCAACAACAAAAATTATTTTCAATTTGTTGCTGCACTTCAACTCTTTTTTTTTAAACCATTTCTTTAACATTTAATGGATTTAGAAAAAAGTTTTTTTGGTTAAAAAAATTTCCTCATTTAAAAAGGTGAAGGAAGGATCAGATATACTGAGAAAAAAATTTGATTCTCTTAGAAAATCTTTGTCTTTATTAAAATATGAGAGATTTATTATTTGATTTTCTCTTCATTGCACTCTTGCTGTTACTCATAATTGATGTGGTTCACCCGTCACACTCTAGAACATCTCTAGATTTCAAAATTCTTTATAGAAACACTAGTGATAACATAAAAGTGTATTTAGAAAAGTGTAACTAGGTGAAGGTGAAATTCAAGTTCTTCCACCTGTTTTGGTATCACTGCAGGAAAATTTAGTAACATTTTAAAGACTTTGACTCTTCTCTTGAAAAATGGGAGTGGTAAGTCCAACCACTAAACACTGATGGAAGAAATAAAATAATGAGCAAAAATATTCTTCTCTCTCTCTCACACACGCACACACACATTCAACTCATTACCTTCAAGTCAATGTCAACTCATAGCAACTCTATAGGACAGATTAGAAATGCTTCATAGAGTTTCCAAGAAGCATCTGGTGGATTTGAACCTCCAGTCTTTTGGTTAGCAGCCATAGCACTTAACCACTAGGCAACCAGGGTTTCCACACACACTAAGCACTCAGTAAATTGGATTTATTACCATTAAAACTATTAGTGACAATGTCCTTTCCACTATAGATGTATGTGTCTTTAGGTCTAAGCCTTTAATCAGATAAGTTTTCTGTGAACAAAAAAACTTGAAATAACACTGAGGAGAAATAAAATACTATTTCTAGATGAATGTACACTTTTTATCTTTGAAATTACATTTTGTATATAAATCTTTATGAAAATTTTACTCTCCATGGCTGGATAAATACATCGTTGAGCTATGCGGGAGCTGGGACTACTCTCTACCTTCACTTTAATTTTTTTCTCACATAATACAAGAAAAAGAAAGCAATTTCTAAGGCATGATTTTTTGCAAACACTAGCAGAGATTTCCACTTTTGTAACTTCTATTTGATATAAATAGAAGTTTATTTATATTTAATATAAAGAGATATATTTATGCCAAAAGCCAAGTGCCGTCGAATATCTATTTGATATAAATAGAAGTTTATATATTTATATATATTTATATTTAATATAAAGAGATTTGAATCTCAGGTAGCCATTGAGCTTCACATATTTTTATTATTACAATAATATGAAACTAAACCATCGAGTCGATTCTGACTCATAATGACCCCATAGAACACAATAGAACTGCCCCATAGCATTTCCAAGTAGCAGCTGGTGGATTCAAACCACTGACTTTTTGGTTAGCAGCTGAGCTCTTAAGCAGTATGTCCTCAGAGCTCCATTATAATGATACAGAAAGCACACAGTAGTACTTATAGGGAAGATTCACTTTCTCATGGGATCTGTTCGTATAGCAATTTATATTCTGAAAAATACCATGAACTACAGGCAAAAATAATGTGACAGGATTATAAAGGAGTACCTGTTTTTTGAAGATAAAGGCTTAGATACACCTACTGTAACTTGTTTTGGTATCTGCTGTTTCATTAAATAATTGAAATATTTTATTTATAGAGATCTCTAAAAGTCTGCCATGGGTATATTTATCTAAAGGAATGCTTGCCTAGTGCTGTACTAGCTGTAATACTTTGTGACTACTTTTCTCCTTTGTGTTATGCTATACAAATTCTACCGCCACTTACCGAGACGACTTGCCCTGGACTTAGTGAGAAACGATATTTACAGGGTTATTTAGTTACACTGGCCTTCCTTGTAAGTGTATGGATATTCTCCTGTCACCAACAACATTGTTCTTCAGGACAGATCTTGAAATGTTCTTTTTGATGATGAATGCAACATTCTTCCTCTTCAAGTTTTCATTAACAGCATGGTAGACTACACATGATTGTTGGATTGAAAATGGTCCAGACCAGTCCATTTCAGCTCACTAATGCTTAGGATATCAATGTTTATGTGTCTTATTTTGTTTTTTGTTAATTTCCAGTTTTCCTATATTCATACTTCATACATTCCAAGTCCCGATTATTAGTGGACGTTTGCAGCTGTTTCTTCTCATTTTAAGTCGTGCCACATCAGTGAATGAAGATCCCAGAGGCCTTACTCCATCCACGTCATTAAGGTTGATTCTATTTTCTGAAGGCAGCTCCTCCTCCGTCTTCTTCCAAGTGCCTTCGATTCTGAGGAGCTCACTTTCCAGCACCATGGCTGACAATGTTCAGATGCTATTCTTAAGGTTTTCCCTGGCTAATTCCTTTCAGAAATAGACTAACAGGTCCTTCTTCCTAGAATGTTTAAGCTCAGCTTAAACTCGTCTACCATGCTGGTACTTAATACCCGTGGCATAGCTTTCTGCATCACAGTACCAAGCAAGCCTCCAGTGACAGGCAAGTGGGGGCTGCTCACTTCCTCCTTGTCTGATGGTGTTACCCTGTTTACCTGATGAGTTACTCTCCTTAACTGATACTGTTACCCTCCTTACCTAATTCTGTTACCTGCTTTACATGACGCTGGTACCTGCCTTAAAGCCAAGTGCCGTTATCTGCCTTACCTGATGCTATTATCTTCCTTGTCTGATGTTATTATCCTTCTTGCCTGGCAGTGTTATACTCCTTACCTGATAACACCCATACACCTACAAGGAAGGCCAGTTAATATGGCTATTATTCAAATTTACACATCAAACACCAATGCCAAAGATGAGGAGGTTAAAGATTTCTACCAGCTTCTGCAGTCTGCAGTTGATCAGATATGCAATCAGGATGCATTGATAATTACTGGTGACTGGAATACAAAAGTTGGAAACAAAGAAGAAGGATTGGTAGTTGGAAAATATGGCCTTGGTGATAGAAATAATGCTGGAGATCACATGATAGAATTTTGCAAGACTAATGACTTTTTCATTGCAAATACCTTTTTAAACCAACACAAATGATGACAATACATGTGGACCTCACCAGATGGAATACACAGGAACCAAATTGACTACATCTGTGGAAAACGATGATGGAAACGCTCCATATCAACAGCCAGAATAAGACTATGTGCAGATTGTGCCACAGACTGTCAATTGCTCATATGCAAATTCAAATTGAAACTGAAGAAAATTTAAACAAGTCCATGAGATCCAAAGCATGACCTTGAGTATGTCCTTCCCAAGTTTAAAGATCATCTTGAGAACACATTTGAGGTGTTGATCATTAATGACTGAGGCCAAACAAATTGTGGAATGACATGGAAGACATCATCCATGAAGAGAGCAAGAGTCATTAAAAAGGCAAGAAAGAAAGAAAAGACCAAACTGGATGTCAGAAGAGACTCTGAAACTTGCTCTTGAACATTGAGCAGCTGAAGCAAAAGGAAGGAATGGCAAAGTAAAAGACCTAAACAAAAGATTTCAGAGAACAGCTCGAGAAAACAAAGTATTATAATGACATATACAAAGAGCTGGAAATGGAAAACCAGAAGGGAAGAACATGTTCTGCATCTCTCAGGCTGAAAGAACTGAAGGAAAACTTCAGGCCTCGAGTTGCAATGGTGAAGGATTCTACAGGAAAACTATTAAATGACTCAGAGAGCATCAAAAGAACATGGAAGTAATACACAGACTCATTATACTGGAAAGAACTGGTAGATGTTCAGCCAGTTGAAGAGGTAGCATATGATCAGGAATGAGAGGTGCAAAACGAAGAAGTCAAAGTTGCATTGAAGGTATTGGTGAAAAACAAGGCTCCAGGAATTGATGGAATGTCAACTGAGATATTTCAACAAGCAGATGCAGCACTAGAAGTGCTCACTCGTCTATGCCAAGAAATTTGGAGGGTGGCTACCTGGCCAACCTACTGGAAGAGATCACATTTATGTCCATTCCAATGAAAGGTGATCTAACTAAATGTGGAAATTATCGAACAATATTATTGATGTCACACGCAAGTAAAATTCTGCTCAAGATCATTCAAAAATGCCTATGTTGACAAGGAACTGCCAGAAATTCAAGCTGGATTCAGAAGAGGATGTGGAACCAGGTATATCATTGCTGATGTCAGATGGATCTTGGCTGAAAGCAAAAAACACCAGAAAGAGGTTTACTGGTGTTTCATTGACTTTACAAAAGCGTTCAACTGTGTGGATCATGCTAAATTATGGCTAACATTGCAGAGAATGGGATTTCAGAACACCTACCTGTGCTCTTAAGGAATCTGTATATGGATCAAGAGGAAGTTGTGCCAACAGAAGAAGGGAGCACTGCATGGTTTAAAGTCAGGAAGGGTGTGCATCAGTGTTGTAACCTTTCACCGTACCTTTTTAATCCATATGCTGAGCAAGTAATCTGAGAAGATGGATTATGTGAAGAAGAATGAGGCATCAGGATTGGAGGATGACTCACTAACAACCTGTGTTATGCAGACGACACCACCTTACTTGCTGGAAATATAGAAGATTTGAGACAACTACTGATGAAGATCAAGGACCTCAGCCTTCAGTATGGATTGTACCGCAACATCAGAAAAACAAAAATCCTCACAACTAGACCAGTAAGCAACATTGTCATAAATGGAGAAAGGACTGAGGTTGTCAAGGATTTCGTTTTACTTGGGTCCACAATCAATGCTTTTGGAAGCAACAGTGAAGAAATCAAAAGACACATTGCACTCGGAAGATGTCCTGCAAAGGACCTCTTTAAAGTATTCAGAAGTAAGGATTTCACCTTGAAGACTAAAATGCATATGACCCAAGCCATGGTATTTTCAATCACATCATATGCAGGTGAGAGCTGGACCATGAATGAAGAAGATAGAAGAATAATTGATGCCTCTGGATTGTGGTGTTGGAGAAGAATGTTGAATGTCCCATGGGCTGCCAAAATAACAAGCAGATCTATGCTGAAAGAAGTCCAGTCAGAGTGCTCCTTGGAAGCGAAGATGGCAAGACCGCATCTTCCATACTTTGGACATATCAGGAAAGATCAGTCCCTGGAGAAGGACATCATGCTTAGCAGAGTGGAGGGTTAGCAAAAAAGAGGAAGACAAGACAGACTTTCACAGTGGCTGCAACAACGGGCTTCGGTGTAAAAACGATTGTGGACATGCTGCAAGACTGGACAGTGTTTTGTTCTGTTGTTCACAGGGTCGCTATGAGTTGGAACCAACTCGACAGCACCTAACAACAGCAACAACATTCAGCTACACATAATACTGTCTTATTTTAGCTAATACTTTCTCCCCTCCCGTTAATTGCCATTTCACCCAGTTTGTCATTCCAGGGAGCGTCCTTTCGTTTTCTCCATTAGTTGGGTGTGTGTGTTTTAATTTTGCTTTCAATCGGCATCCCCAATTTTTCTCTCCCTTTGATGTTTGCTCTTGTCCCTTCATTGTCACCATCCTTTTCCCAGGTCTCTTCCCACGTGCTGCTTCTCTAGCCTCTCTCACTTTTCTACAGCACTTACACAAGTTTCTTTTGAACTTTTTGTCTCCTCATTGTTGATCAGTGCATCGATTACACGGTAAGTGTCTGCAGTTCTTTTCTGGGACACAGTCATCACTGAGGAGACTGACAGTTCAAACAAAGTCTCTGGGCGGTACAAATAGTTAAAATGCTTGGCTGCTAACCAAAAGGCTGCAGGTTTAGGTACACCCAGAGGTACCTCTGAAGAAAAGTTTGGTGATCTACTTCTAGAACCTCAACCACTGTGGACCCCATAGAGCACAATAGTGTTCTGACATACTGTGGGTCACCATGACTCAAACTGACTTCACGGCCAACTATTGTGTTTGTTTATTTGTCTTTGTTGTATAATTACATAGACATTACTTAACCAAAAGCAATTGTGTTGGTGACTCAATGTAGAATAGAATTTAAGGTTCTTAAAAAAACACTCAAGGCAAAGAGATGCCAGCCTAACCATAAAATTGTGCCTCCGCATTATGTGATCTTAGACATCTTCATCTAGCCTAGGGTGTCACATGGAGATGACTATGCATTTTGTGGTTTTTTTTTTTTTTTAAAATAAAGATTGAATTAATTTAAAATTCCTTAAGAACAAGGGTAGTGTCATACTAAAAAGACCCTCAGAAGTCTTCGGGTCTCATCTTCAGCCTCCCATACTTATAAGCTAGCATGGGCAACAGGTAGCTCACCTTCTTGGAAGTGAAGATCCTTCACCTGTCAAGTAGTGATAATTGCATGTGCTTCAGAAAGTCTGGTAAACCTGGTGGCGTAGCAGCTATGAGCTGAAGCTGCTACCCAAAAGATTGGCAGGATGAATCTACCAGGCACTTCTTAGAAACCTTATGGGGCAATTCTAGTCTGTGCTGTAGGGCCACTTTGAGTTATAATTGACTCAATGGCAACAGGTTTTAGGGCTTTTCAGAGAGTCTGAAAATCAAAGCATCAAGGTCAGGGGGCTGCCATCACTGTTACTTGCCCTCCCTCTTTTACCATTTGGAAATGTGTGTGTGTGGGTGTGTGGGTGTGGGTGTGGGTGTAGGTGTGTGTATACATATATATACGATATGTTAGAAAGAACATAAGGGATGAAAATGAGTGAAAGCTGGGTTTGAACATTATTTATGCGGCCCATTAGTGAACTGACCTTACAGGTATCCCATAAACCATGTAACTCTCAGGTTTCTTACCTAGAAAATGAAAATCATATATTATAAGACATTTATAATGCTGCTCAAGAAAGACTGACAGCCTCTTAATTCTCCTTTGTTAATAGTGACAAATACAGATGTACCAAAGCATTTGCCATTTTAACATTTCCTATATCTACAATCCAGTGTCACTAATTATCCTCCAGAGCATGGTGTTCTAGCACAGAGTACAGCCCACCATGTGTGCTGATTGACTGAGCCCATCACCTTGAGTGAATCATTAAGAAACACTGGCTAAGTGGGTCATTAGACTTCGGTAGATAAAAGAAAAAGAAGACATGGTTAATAGAGACGTTGATACAGAGTGACAGATTTCCCCAAAAATGCTCACGAATCTGTATAATGAATAAGATTAAAGAATATTTTACTTAGAAAACTAAGTTTAACGACTGTATTTATCAGGAAAATAAAAGATAATCAAAGAAGTTCTAGCTAACACAAAGGATTTGAAGCTGATTTTAGTGTGCAGCTGAAACTAAGCTCATTCTGAGAGTGACTAAAGCTTGGGTTAAGTTCCCCCCTCAGGATGGAACTCAAATAATCATCCTGGCTTAAAAAGTTATCTTTTTTTAGTATAGATATATATTAGAGACTTTCCTCTGGTAATGATTTAATGAGAGTTTTTTTTAAAAAAATCTTTCTTCTTTGGATTACAACTCACAAAGGATCTCCATGTCTCTGTCTCTCATTCCTTCTTGCAATGGAAAAGTCTTTCTGAGAGTGCCCACTCAGTTCACCACAGGCAACTTCACCCACAGTCCCCTCACTCATAAGGAAAAAACTAATTACTATGAGATCAATTGGGCTTTTAATGTGGATTTTTCAGAAGTAGATCACAAGGCCTTTCTTCTGAAGAGTCTTTGGGTGGGCTTGAATCCCCAACTTTCATTTGCATTGCCCAGGGTCTTCTCACTGACGCATTGACTATACAACTGGTCCTACCTCGACATACCTGCTTGTATCTCATGGCTCTGTTTGTAGTGTTTCTAGCTCTGCACTTACAAAAATCTTCTATATTTTTTAATTTTTTTATTCTGACCCACGTTGGAAAAGTGACCTATTTAACTATACGTGTAACTTTAAGTAAACTATAAAATTTTATCGAAAGTTTTACACTATACATATTTCTAACAGAAAAATGTGACTTGAGCCTAGAACCACACGGTTGTCTATTCCTGATAATACAAACTTTGGGCTTGAATGTACAAAAAAAAAAAAAAAAAAAAGACAAAGAAAGCCCTCTCTTTCATTTCTATGTCATGTTTCAAGCAATTAATTTTGTGAGGCAGTTTTATAGACCCTTTCTTTTATCCTCCATAATGTTTACATTTTTATGGAAACACAAAGTAAACCATTGTCTTAGAAAAAATGACTTCATAAACTTGTCTCTATCTAACTCTAAAATACCCATGTTAAAACTGATGAATGAAGTTATCATAATGGTGCTTTCAGGCATCTGGAAATCTGACAGATAAATGTCAGAATTGTTCCATGTTTTATTCACATGTTTCCATCTAAAGTAGGAATGAATCTAATATTGTAATTGAAAGGCATTCGACTGGAAGATAAATCTACAGCATATATGCATCGTGCTTTTGTCTGGTCAGTATTCTTGAAGCTGGCATTCACTAGTAAAGTTTAAGTTCTTCCTCTCATTCTGAGAAGACTTTAGGGACAATTACACAAGTGCTTGTGCTTACACTGTGATTATTGCTTTGTTATTGGGTGTGGATGTAAAGATACATGGGCCATGTTCTCCTGCCTCAAGGATTTCATAGTCTGGTGGAGAGATCCTTGTTTTAGTACAATGCATTGAAGCCCTGGTTTCCTAGTGGTTAGATGCTGCAGCTGCTGATCAGAAGGTCAGCAGTTCAAATACACCAGGCACACTTTGGGACAGGTCTACTCTGTTTATAGGGTCACTATGAGTCAGAGATGACTCGAGGGCAGTGGCTTTGGTTTTTCATTTTTTATTTTACTTTATATTTGTTATGATGGAATGAAAAAATGTACATACTCTGTCCTTGCAATATTGAGTTAAAATGGGAGGAGTACGCAAGTTGTGTTGAAGTCCCATTAATATTGATCTTCTCACTAATGTGTGCTGTCACCTGTTTCACCCACCCAAATTTCTAACAACTATCTAATCTAAACCCTCACCTGTCATCCTCCTGCCCTCCCCACTCTTGCAGCCATCAAAGAGTCTTTTCTGGTCTGCAAGAGTCTGCTTTTAAGTTTTTAGCATAGTAGTCCCATACAGTATTTGTCCTTCTGTTGCTGACTACTTTCACTCAACGTAATGTTCTGGAGTTGAAACCAGGTTAAGAGGTGTTTCCTGCTATCATCATTGATCTTTATCATTGCATAGTGCTCCATCAAGTACATAGACCAAAGTTTACCTATCTATTCTTCTGTTGTTGGGCATCTGGGTTGATTCCATATTTTTACTATTGTGGACTGTGCTGTGATGAACATTTGTGTGCATGTATCAGTTAGTGTGAATGGCCTTGATTCTATAGGATATATTCCAAGCAGTAGAATTACTGGGTCAAATGGTTTATCTATATCCATTATTTTAAGCAAGTGCCAGATTGCTTTCCAAAGAGGTTGCACCATTCTGCGGTCCCACCAACAGTGTAGGACAGTTCTAATCTCTCCACAGCCTCTCCAGCATTTAGCGTTTTGTGTTTCTGGCTTTGATTTTTTAAATGCAATGTATGCTATAAGAGGCGCCATGATTGTCCACTGCTGATTATTGAGCTAGGAAGTGAACTCAGTGTGCCTGACACAGGAACACAGTACAAAAGGGGACTGAGGCAGCCCTAGGGGCATGTTTTCTGAATGTTTTGTGTGCTACAAAGCAAAGGGAAAATGTATTGTCCAAGAGAGAGCAGATAGCTGGAATAAATATTGTTTTTTGATCACAAGAGTTACAGGAAATAATATCGAGAGGAATATAGAGATAGGAAATGAAATATAGAACCACTGCTGACTACTTTATCCCAGCAAGATACGGGTAGAGAGTGGGAGACTGGAAAAGAAGAGACAAAGGAAGAAAACATACCCAAAGGAAATATTTTAATTGGATCCCAAATGCAGAAGTCTTCCAATATCCCAAAGCCAACTTCTAAGAAGAAGAAACTACAATCAGAGAAATTTAAATAAACTCCCAGTTGTTACTGCTGCTGCCATTTGGATGCTTATTGGCATCATTTCATTTCTGAAGCATTTATTAAGTGCCTACCAAGCTCCACATCACACACCTGTCAGTTTGTGATACAGTGGGGGTTTGTATGTTCCTTCGATGCTAGGAACTACACCACTGGTATTTCAAATACCAGTAGGATCACTCATGGTAGACAGGTCTCAGCAAAGTTTACAGACTAAGACAGACTAGGAAGAAAGGCTTGACAATCTGCTTCCAGAAATTAGCCAATGAAATCCCTGTGAATCACAGCAGAACATTCCCCAGTCGAGTGCTGGAAGACAAGTCCCCTAGGTTGGAAGGAACTCAAAAAACACAGTGGCTGCAACAATGGATGAGAGCACGCTAACATTCGTGAAAACAGTGCAAGGCAGGCAATGTTTTCTTCTGTTGCACATAGTTTGCCATGAGTTAGACTTGATTTGACAGTAACTAACAGCAACAGCATGTTCTACATGATTCAATGACAAATTAAATTTAGAACCAAGGGAGCCAATTGGCACTGGATATCAGTTACAGAAAATATATATATTTTCTCTTATTTACTGAGTACACTACATATATAGAAAGCTCTCAATGACACTGTGCTGTCAAATCGAGTCTGCCTCATAAGCAGTCCATAGGATAGACTAGAACTGTCCCACATGGTTTCCAAGGAATACCTGGTGGATTCCAACTGCCAACCTGTTGGTTAGCAGCTGTGACTCTTAACCACTGCATTGGGTAATACAGCCAAATAGTCTCACTCGCTCTGGAAAACACACCAGAGTTTGTCAGCTACTTGACTTTTTAGTCACCTGTAGTTCCAGATAATCACATCTTGATGAGCAACCAATTAAACCAAACCCACTGCCATCAAATCAATTCTGACTCATAGTGATCAGATAGACAACAGTAGAATTGCTCCATAGAGTTTCTAAGGAGCACTCAGTAGATTTGAACTGCTGATCTTCTGGTTAGCAGCTATAGCAGAAAACTACAACCCCACCGAGAGTTTTCCTGACAAGAGACACTGCTATATAAAATTGAAACTAAATTTTTAAGAGATGTATTGAAGAAAGGTAAGTATGTGGCAAATTGTAAGCCACGAGGGATACTCCTTCCAGTTAACTCTGTGGGAAGTGTCTTTACAGAGTGATTAAACCAAACCAAGGAACAAGACCCACAGTGGCTCTGTAGGACAGAATAGAACGTGCTCTTAAACACTGTGCCAACCAGAGTGCCTCAACCCAAAACCAAACCCACTGCCGATGAGCTGATTATAAATCATCGGGACCCTATAAGATAGAGAAGAACTGCCCCATACAGTTTCCAATTCCTGGTAGATTCCAGCTGCTGACCTTTTGGTTAGCAGCCATAAAGTTTATCCATTATGCCACCAGACAGTGCTTAAAAAAAAAAAAAAAAAAAACTGCCATTGTGAGTCTATTCCAACTCACAGCAACCCTGTAGGACAGAGCAGAACTGCTCCATAGAGTTTTCATGGACTGCTTGGAGGATTTGAAGTGCCAACCATTGGGTTAGCAGACATAGCTCCTAAGCTCCCGCGGTTTCTCAGCAGCCAAGAATTCGAGTACCTGTCAACAGTGAGTTGAGGATTGGGAAAGGCAAACGGCGCAGGTAGAAGATGATCCAAGGACATAGAAAAGAAGTAAAACTTTGAGGAAAACAAAATGCACTGTAGGGTCGCAGAATAAGACTGGTCATAGAATCTGTGACAAATACTGTTCGCCGTGCATACTTCATGTGTAATTGGATAGACAATTCTCAATGTGAGTTTGATGCAGCTCACAGGTGTTAATGTACCTTAAAAATGTTAAACACCAGATAAATGGAAGGTTTATTTTTAGAAAAATTAAGGTTAACTGCATGAGAAATGCCACAAGCAGACAGCCGTACACATGGATTGTCTTCAAGATGTGTCCCCGGAGAAAGAGCCAAGAAGCAAGTGTTAGTCGTAATTGTGCACACACAAAGCGACAATCACCAGCAGAGCCTTCATCAAAAGGAGCATAATCAGTCATTAGCGAACAATTGCAAATCACTGCAAGAAAATCACATGATCTTGCTTAAGAGTCATTTTGCAACATCTTTAAATGTATCTTTTCCTGGCAGATAACTCAATAGGCTGTTAATCTCCTTTTGCTAGGAGTGATTGAAGGGTGCTGAGTCAAAATTATAATTTAGACAAGCAGAGGAAATCTTCATTTGTTTCTCGATATCATATGACGTGTGGCATGATGATTTTGACCCCAGCCATAATGGCTGAGCTTAATGGAGCCATCTACTTCACGTTGGTGCTGTCTGTCTGAAGAAACAACACTTACTTTTGTCTAGAGGTATTGTGATCTCTCCATGAGGGACAATCCTTACTTCCTTTAAAACTAGGACCACATTCAACTCTTCCTATCTTCCTGGGTTGGAAATGAACTTTGTTCTTGTTAGTTGCCATCAGATAGATTCTAACTTATGGCAAGCTCATTTGTGCAGGATAGAAGTGCTCCCTAGAGATTTCAAGACTCTGGTCTTTCAGAAGGAGATCACTAGGCCTGTTTTCTGAAACACTTGTGGCTGGATTTGAACCACCAACTGTTCAGCTAGTAGTTGAACACCTGCTGTTTATACTACCCAAGGACTCCTGTAAATTAGTAGCCCAGCCAAAATGGTGAGAAGAAGTTGGAGGACTCTTACCACAACAATTGTTTTAAAAACATCGTAATAATTTAGACACTCTCTTAGTTTCCTAAGGGAAACCTCGGTGGTGTAGTGGTTAAGTGCTAAGGCTGCTGAGTAAAAGCTCAGCAGTTTCAATCCACCAGGCAGTCCTTGGAAACTCTATGGAGCAGTTCTACTCTACCCTACATGGTCACTGTGAGAATCAATTCAACAGCATTGGGTTTGGTCTGCTTTGGGTTTAGTTGTCTAAAAGTGCTATAATAAAATACCATAAAACGATGATTTTTAAAGGACAAAAATTATTCTTTCACTGTTTGGGAAGCTAGAAGTCCAAATTAAACTTTTCGGGCTGTGGCTTCCCTGTGTTGGCTCCAAGGAAAGATTTCTCCGTGTGTCTCTCAGCTTCTGGCAGTTCTGAGTGTGTTTTGGTGATACTGAGCTTCTGGATGGGTTCTTACAGGCTGTCTTTCCCCTGTGTGTGACCTTGCCTCTGTGTTTATTCTTCTTTTTCATAAAACAGCTAGCCCTAGAGGTTATAACTAGGATCCACCCTACTCCTAACTGATAATGCTGTCCCAAGCCTAAGCAAGTTCCTTCCACCTGTCACTGACAGCCAAGTTCAGAGACAGGGAGAAAGTTCAATGTTTTATTAGCAGACAAGCATGCCAGCTGGGAGACAGTGAGAGTCACTTATCAAAACTGTCCTTCTTGGGTTACATTTCCAGTGGTTTTTATAGCCAGAATTCAAAGGAATTGCTAGTGTTGTATTTGTCACGGGATAATGAAACAGTGTGAATTACCCAAAATTTTGTCACAGGATAATTAAACTACCCAAAATTGTGTACAGGATAATAGAGCAAACTACCCATTTTTTTTTAAACCTCTCTCTGAAGTCTTAATCAGTTTTATTTCTTCAGAGATAGGGAGAAGAATGTAGACCTGTTAATCCAGTCTGAGGGTGAGAATTGAGGCAAGGGAAGGAATGCAGCTTGATAAGCTAAGTGACCTTTGTTAGGCTCATATATTCACCAATAACATCTTAAAAGAAAGATTTGATTTCCCTAAACAAGGTCAAATTCACAGGTACAGGGGTTAGGACTTCAACATACCTAAACGCTGGTGGTGTAGCGAGTAAGTGCTATAGCTGCTAACCAAAAAGTTGGCAGTTCAAATCCACCAGGTGCTCCTCGGAAACTCTATGGGGTAGCTCTACCCTGTCCTATAGGGTGGCTATGGGTCAGAATCAAGTTGATGGCAATGGGTTTGGGTTTGGGTTTATGTTGTGCAGAGCACAAATGCGTGAACTCTCTTTGCTAAGTACCATTATAACACATGAATAAAACTCAAGGGATTTCTCGACTAGTAAGGGAAATAATTCACGTACACCAGCATGGGTAAGATAATATTTTGTATTAACCATCTCTTCTGTCACCCCTTCCAATCTTTCTTGTTCCCTAAGATTCTGTCCTCCTTCCATCCTTTGATCCAGTCAATTAGACTTAATGTAATAATTACCTTGAAAAAAGTTCTCAAGGAATAACAAGGTGAAACTCTAGGCTTTTAAATTCAAATGCTGTGATCCACTGAGTTATACGCCCAAAGCAAAAATAAATCTGACCCAGGTTTTCATTCCCAGTCAAGGATCTGCAGGCTGAGTGAGAGAACGAGGCAAAGGATCTCCCAGCTGGAATGGAGTACAAATAAGGGTGGCCTTCTGAGCTCTACTTCATGGACACCACTGGCCACCGGCTTCCACAGACATACAGTGGGAAATGTCTAACTCCAAACAAACCCTCTCCATTGCCTACAACTGCATTCAGACTAGTTGATTCTGTCCGCACTTTTGATGAAGGTTGTTGACAAATCACAGCCAGCAGGTGATTTTTCTGTCTTTTGAGCTTTGCTGAGCTTTCACTCCACCACATTCATCCCATGGGACAAGAACCCTTTCAAAACTCGAGACAGAATATGGGACCTCAGACAAAAAAGGAGGATGACAGTAATAGAAAAATGTCCCCACAACTAGAGAAATAGAACTAGACAGTCAACTAAATCTCTTCCATAGAATTGAGGAAGCAGTGAAATAAATGCCCTTTGGGCATTGATGTTAGTTTCTAAGCAGGTTCCATGCAACACCAGCAGGCTTAGAAATAATTCTACAGGTAAACAAACTCTCAAATAGTTTATATTCTAACACCTGCTTGAAAGTTTCTGAGAAATACACTAATATAAGATAGAATTTCCCAAATTTAAAGGATCATAGAATTTTTTTTTCAAGTTCTTTTTTCAAAGGACACCAGTCTCACACAGTACACTATTGCTCCTGGTGATAGTTTGCAAAACGTGTATTCATTCATTAAATATATTGCACTTCTAGTGTGAGTTAAACATAAATCTAAAAGAATAAATTAGAAAGCAATGTGAACCTTAACAGAGAGGCAGATAAAATGTTACGAAAATTCGAAGGACAGAAATCTTATTCTGGTGGAGATATATGGGGAAATTTCAGGGACAGGGTATGCAAGCTTGGTCTTGAACACTGGGAAGCATTTAGACATTTGGAGGCAGCAGAAAAGGTATGCTAGGATGTGAAGGCATCACAAGAGACGGCACAGACATAGCTGAGGGAACCAGCATGAGGAAACGTGAGCAGTTGGCTGTAGAATGAGAAACTCAGTCTGATTAACAGATACATGAAGGTTGACAAGACTACTTGGGACCAAATCTGTAAAGTCATGATTTCCAAAATAGGAAGCTTGGTATTTATCCTGTGGAAGTAATCATAATCCACTCTAAGTTTGTAAGCAAAATAATATTTTTACACCTTGAACTTCATCAGATTCACACCCTTGATAATGAAAATATTCTCAATTCATGTTCATGAATAATGTAGAGTCAATACTCCAGTGAAAACTGTAAATCAGGGAAACTATTTTGTATACTCCTCTTAGCCCCTTATCTGTGCAAACTTCCCAGGGTTAACTCTCATCTTATCATCTCATGAGATTCTAATTTAGGCTCCCTGCCTCCTAAGAATCCTTGATACGCATGTCTTCCTTTGAACATCTGCCATTTTTCTTCAGCCCTCTAAGCTAGCTCTATACATTTCCCACTTTTAAATTATTCCATATATTTAAGAAAGTCTCATAACAGAAAGCTGCCCAGATAGGACAGTTTAGTTAATAATAGCTGATATTTATGTAATGAGTGCTTGTTAGGTGACTTTGTGTATGTGTATGTACACATTTATTTTATCCTTATAGGAACTCCATTAATGTTTCCATTTTTCAGATGAGGTGTGAAAGCAGTCAACGTAGGTTACACAGCATCATTCAGGGATTCTTACCTATACCTGATTGATTACAAATACTGTTACTATTGTTACAATGTCACTATAGTCACAATTTCTTAAAAATGATCATTTGGAGCATTTGCATGAACCAGACACTGCACTAATGGCAAGATCAAAAGGCATTTTGGCCAGAATAAATAGGACAGGGATGAGGAGAACACCACACATCATCACTAGCTCGGTCCTCCCGTGTTAGGCTCCCATCCCACAGTGATTTTAGGTTACATCCAAGCATGCCTCAATTCACATCTTGGAAGAACACCTAAATTCCTCTGTCTTTGGGTTGAATACTAATCAAACTGCTGCCTCCACATGCCAGATACCACATACAGATGACAGGTAGGCGAAGGAGCAGTAAAAGGGGGTGAGAAAAGGTGACAATAAAAGTGGAAGTTCCCCTGAAGACAATGGAAATCATTTACTCCCCCTGTTCAGAGTGAGGTAGATTTACTGACACCAGAGAACAGCACTTTTCCTTCACCCCAAGATAGTTTAATAGAGTTCCAGAGGGCAATTATCTCTTCCTCTATGAGTTAGAATCTAGTGGAAGGCAATGGGTTGAGTATTTTGGTTTAAGGAACATCTGTTACTTTATGTTCCTGATTCATGGCGACATAGGAGTCGGATCCGACTCGACGGCACTTGGCTTGGGCTTGGCTTATGTTCCTGAGTAGTCAATGTGAGGTTGACTCATATCCCGTTAGCATGTAGAGATACCGTAATATACAGCATACCTGTGTTCCCAGCAACTGTATACTTATAAGTCTCTGGTGACATTTTGTTCTTGGGTCTCTAGAGACAATATCTGAATGCTGGTAGCAGAGTGGTTAAAAGCTGAACTACTAACCAAAAAGTTGGAAGTATCAAACCCAGTCATGGTATCTGCAGGACAAAGACTTAGTGATTTGCTTCTACAAGATTACAGTCAAGAAAACACTCTGGGGGCCAGTTCTACTCTGTCACATCAGGCCACTATTAGTTGAAATTGACTAAGAGCACCTAAAAACAGTAACAGAGACAAAGTTAAGCTAACCTAGGGACACAAATGATTTGCGCTCGACTACTAAGTGAAAAAATTTGGGGGTTCAGATCCACCCAGGAGCATCTTAAAAGAAAGATCTTGTAATCTGCCTTTGAAATGTTAACCAGAAAAGCAAGTCCGACTCCTGGGGTCCTTGTCTTTCCAGAGTAAAGGTACACAAGAAAGACCAGAATTAGTTTTCTTTTAGCAAGCTTTATTTCACTTGTGACAACTAAAAGAAGTCAGTTTGGGTCTAAACCTCTCCAAAGTGTGACTCACCTAGGAGAAAGATATTTCACAGGTTTTAAGATCTCAAGACCGAACAGGCAGCTGTGATTATTTTAACCAGTTTTCTCACAAAGGTGCATAGTTTCTAGAGAACTAGGTGGGAACAGGCTAATGACAACACATGACAACTGAGCACAAAACTTGATTCTGCAGCAGAGAGCTTTCTGGGACCTGGAGCAGGACTTAAGGGTTGTTGCACTTGCACAGTTGCTTGCTCCTCCATCTAATCCCGAGGCAGGATCCGGGTTCCAGGCACTCCTGGTGGAAAGTAGTTTAGCCATCAACAGGTTTCTCTTAGGCACACACAGCAAACTGTTTCTAGCCAGCCAGTTTCTGCAAAAGCAACATTCAAGGACACTGGTTAGCTTCTTTGAGTAACTTATATTTGCAGAATGTGGCAAGGCCAAGGCCGAGTTGTTTTGTTCCAGATGGTTATTATCCTACCTTGCATATTTCACATTATATTTGGTTTATCTTAGTCCCAGTGTCCCATTTTCCTGTCTCAATAAGATTAAACCGAAAAACTAAACCTGTTGCTGTTGGAGCTGTTTTGATGCACAGCCACCCTACAGGAGAGAGTGGAATTACCCCACAGGATTTCCAAGAAGCAACTGGTGAATTTGAACTGCCAACTTTTTGTTTAGCAGACCTAACTCACTGTAGCTCTTAATTACTGTTACAGCATCATAAGACTACAGCCATTGAAAACTATGGAGAACAGTTCTACTCTGAAATACGTGAGGCTACCATGAGTCAAAATTAATTTGACCGCAACAGGTGGAGATAAGTTGTTTAATCCTTTAGTGATTCTAATTTAAACAGAACAGCAACTTGATTCAAAGGTTAGGTGTGTATGTTAAGCCTCAGGGAAATTTACAGCCATATGAAAGACTACTCTAAATTCACTCGTTGACCAAAATCAGTTTGAGAAATACTGAACTATTCCCTTTTATCCCATAAAAGATATTTACGAGGTGAACCACATCGAGACAGCAGAATAACTGCACTAAACTGGAGCATGTGGGGTGTGGGGTGTAGGGGAGGGAGCCACTGCTGTGTAGTCAATTGTGACTCCCAGTGACCCTGCAGTACAGAGTAAAAGTGCCTCATAATGGAGCCACCTGCCTGATTCAAACTAGCAATCTTTCGGTTAGCAGCTATAGCACTTTACCACGGTACCCCCAGTGTTTCCAATAACTGCACTAGAGTGATTATTTTTCAGACTAACACTTAAAAAAACTCAAAAATCGCCACTGCCATCAAGTTTCTTCGGACTCATAGCAATCCTATAGGACAGAGCGGAACTACCCTACAGAGTTTCCAAGGAGTGCCTGATGGGTGCGAATGGCTGATCTATTATTACTGGTAAGCAGCCACAGCTTGCTGCAGCTCTAAACTACTTAGCATGGGTATTTTCCTTAACAATTGTTTAACAGATTCTTTAATGTCTGAACTTATTGGCATCTTAATTACCTACTGCTACTATAACAAAAATACCATAAAACATCAGGCTTTAAAGAACTGGAAATCGTTGTCTCACAGTTTGGGGGCTAGATGTCCAAATCGGGATTATCTCCAGGGGAGGGCCCTTTCTCATTGACAGCCCTGGGTATTCCTGGGCCTGTCGAGGGTTCTTCACTTCACCTCTTCCCCCTGCGTGTACCTCTTTGTCTCTGTTTTCACTTTTTCTAAGAAATCGCTTGGAAGGGGTTGGATTTAGAAATCACCCTCTTCAAGTACGACCTCATAAACACAGCACAAGAAAAAATATTATATCCCTACAGGGTTATGTCCTTAGGTACAAGACTATCTCAGGGCAGGGAGCATTATGCAATCCATAACAGTTAGGTTGCCAACTATGTGTTTAATAAAACTGAACTCCTGCTAATAAGGAAGTCTAAAACCTACCCACCAAAAAATCAGACCCATTGCCAATGAGTTGATTTCCACTCAGCAAACCCACAGGAGAGAGTAGGATGTCCCCATCAGGTCTCCAGGAATCAGCTTGTGGATTCAAACTGTTGATTTTTGGGTTAGCAATCAAGCACGGAACTTATGTGCCACCAGGTTTTCTTAAGAATAAAGGTAATTATATACCACGTGATTTGAGTTATACTTCCATAAAATTCATAGAAGTACAAAACAAATGAGTAATAACATATGAAATGGGGACAGTGGTCATTTTACTGCTCTGAGTGATGAAATATAGAAAATGAATAGTGTGATACCAATAGAGTAAAATCCAGTTGTTCCTCTTACTAGAAGTGTGACAATTAGACAAGCTAGTTTACTTCTAATCTGTGAAAAACAGATGATAATAGTTTCTACTTCACATAGTTACTTTGAAGTTGAAGTTAGTTAAAATTATAACAAGTTGCCAAGGAGTCAGTTCTGACTCTTGGTGACCCCATGAGTCTCAGAGTATGACTTGCTACATGGCGTTTTCAAATGCTGATTTTTTTTGAAGTAGATCATGTCTCTCAGACTTGAACTTCCATCCTTTCAGTTAGCACCTGAGCATGTAAATTACTGCCACCACTGAGGGAACTCAGTAATTATAGAGGACAGAGGAAATGTTTAGTATGTAGTATCTGCTTTGTAAATGTTTAGTACTACCATTATTATTAAGCAATATAAAAATGGAAGTTATGTGTACTTTGCAGTTTATTTGCAAAATAAATTAGTGAAGTATGGGTGCTAAAATATTAAATATCTGCAATATCCACAATCAATGAAGAATCACACCAATGCAACTGTCAATGGTCCTGAAAATAAAGGCAGTGCAGTGATAGGAATTTATTAACCTCTTTTCATTTTCCTGGCACACAGTAGAACTTTGTTTCCCAGGTTTACTGCAGTTAAGTGAGATCATGATACAGAGTCCTTGCCAAAGGAATATGAGCAGGATATGTGTTGGCTATTTTCAAATGTAAAATTTTAAACTATCACATAATCCTCAGTGCTCTCTCTACCTGGTGTAGATGCCAAAGGGTCTAGTGGAAGATTTCTCTGATAATGGGAGAAAAAGGAGACACCCAAGTCTGGGTCCTGGAAGACTGCAGAGCACACAGCCCCATCCTAATCTGTCCAAACTGCTGCATTGTACAACAAAACATGAATCTTTATTGTGTCAGGCCACTTAAATATGAGGCTATTTGCTAAGGAGTTAGCCTGCTGTGACTGATACACTAATGAAAAGTTATTCCAACAGGTGTTAGAATGCTTGTGTCCAAATTCCACTTCTGACATTTGCTAGCTGTGCAACCTCAAACAATTTATTTAATCTCTTTGAATTTCCATAGCATTCCTGTTAAACTCATATCATGAAAGTAAAAATTACATAGTACAGTTATGGTACTTAGAATACAGCAGAATGCCTGTAAATGACAGTGGAATCTAAATGGAACAATAACTCAGTCAATATAGGCACTACACTAAGAAGTCTACATTTCATAAAACATTTGGACAAACTGTTTTAAACAATAATGTAACTATTTATTTGGTAGACTGTTTCATTATTCAGTGGTATATGTTGACTTCATATAGATGCAGCCCTCAAATTACCAAGCTCTTTGTAATTACTTTCTTCAAATATACAGTATCAACACGCTGCAAAAAAAGAGAGTTTTATTTTCTTCCTGATTTCTCAGCACCAACTTGCCCAATACTTTCTCTAACAGAGTAGATTGTATTTAATACTCACAATAACTGCAGGTCATTAATTCTTCAGGTCTCTCCTAAATCCATCCTCTGGTGTGGACTAGAATCTTAATGCAGTTTTGGTAGTTAAGATGTGTCTAATTTATTATGCTGAGAGAAGTACGTACGGCCTAGAAAAAAAAATGCGTATTAGCTATGGAAGTAAATACTTCTTTTTTCAGCAGTTTGTCTCCTTTTATAATAGTCATGAACAGATAGACATCTAGGAAGACAGTATGTCTTAATTTAATAAATGTAGAAATTCCATATGCTTTTATACATGGGTATACTTGACAGCTAATTATTTAATTTCTAGAGTCAGCTTAACTGTGGTTAGGAGCAAGTTAAAACAAAAGATAATTTTTTATTAGAAAGTAAAATACACAACTGGAAAAAATGTTTATAGAACACTGATGTGAAGCTTCACAGCTTGTTTTAAATAAGCAGTCCTACAGCTACTGCATGGTCCAAGAAGTACGGCATCGCCGGGCCCCCGGAAGCCCTCCACATGCCCCTGTCCGAATAAAATCCCTGCCTTTCCCTGAAATGAAACCATTCTGTTGACTTTCAAGGTAATGAATTTCTTGCTTTCTTTATATTTTACCTTCAACCACACAGCCACAAACACTACAGTTTAACTTTTTCTAGGTTTTTGAAGTATATGTGATGGAAACAGCAATAGTTATCTTTTCTGATCATCTATTCTGTGGAACATTCCATTTGTAAGATGTATGCAAGGTAAAGCATGTAGCTGTAGGTCATGCCTTTTCATTACTACATGGTGATGTGCGAAGATGTCACAACTTTTAGCTTCATTTCACTGCTAAGGGATATTTGAGTTAGTTCTGGTTTGGTGTTTTATACTACTACAATTACGCTGCTATGCACATTCTTACAGGTCCCTGGGTCCATGTATATGTCTTCTCTTGACTGTACATCAAGAAACAGAATAGTTGGCCCATTAGCAAATACACTTCAACATTTGTGCATTTTGCACACCCACCTACCATCAGATTATAAGCAATTCCATTTCTACTGATGTTTGCCAATACATGGTATTAATCTTTTTAATTTTGAAATCTATTGAGTGTAAATTGTTATCTTACTATGGTTTTCATTTCCAGTTCCCTGATTACTGCCAAAGTTAATGACATTTTTTAAAAATATATTTATTCGTTATTTGCAGTTTCTCTTTTGTTCAAGTCTTTTGCTCATTTTACTTCTGAGTTACATTTCTTTCTCTTACAGATCTGTAAGAATCCTCTGTATATTCTGGATGCAACAGTTTGTTGATTATTCGAATATCAAAAATCTCTTCTATCATTCTGTAACTAGTCTTTTCATCCTCTTCCCTTATCAGTCGCTTAACAGAATTTCCTATTTTTAATATTGTGCAATTTTGTCAACCTTCTCTTTGTGGTTGAATGCATTTGAATCACTCTTAAGACTTCTTTTTCAAAACTGAAAACATAATATTCCCTTATATATATATATATTCCCTTATATATATAAAACTCTGGAGAGTTTTAGTAAAATGTCTTTAAAATTTAAGATTATAATCACTTAAAATTGATTTATTTGTATGATGTAATGTGTCAAATTTCACATCTTTTAAAATGACTATTCCATTATTTCTATGACATTTATTGAAGAAACTATTTTCCACTGATATGCAATGCCATGTTTACCATAGCCAGGTATCCACAAAGACAGTGATACGTTGCTGAAATCTCTACCTGTTCAATTGTCTATCTGTGAATATTTATCCTATTTACAAGAAAGATGTCTACAGTATCTCTACTGTTTTCAGTTAAAAATGAGTCTTGATGCCAAGCAGAGGAACTTGTACTCTCTTCTTTGCTTCAGATGTTGTTGTTATTGGCCTTTCTTTACAGATCCATTTTAGGATCAGCTTGTCAAATTTCATTCTACCCCCAAATCCAAACCAGCTGGTATTTTGAGTTAAATTTCATTGAATTAGTACATCAATTTAGGAAGAAGTGTAATTTTTTGTAGTATTGACTCTTCCAATCAATTAATATAGTCTTAGTCATCTAGTGCTACTGAAACAGGAGGGAAGCTTTAGACACCCTGATTTTAAAAACAAAAATTAAAATAGACAGCAAAGATTTAATTCTGTTTATGAAATTAGCTTTTCTTTTGTCTTGTCTTAAAAATTCCTGGCCCTGGCAAGACAGGGACCATGGAGATAACATCTTGACAGGTTTTCACAGCTTTTTAGAAATAACGAAACAGATAAGCAGCCAGTGGAAGACCCCAGTGCCAGCTGGGAGCCCCAACTAAAAACGGTTGGATCTCTACTCCTAATGCATATCTTCAAAGGCCTCCAGAGGCCTCCAAATGGATACCCCTCTTCACTCCTAATCAATCTCATTGTTTCCCTGGTGCTGGCACCAATACTTATATCTACATTTTGCATGCAACCCCGGCTCCTTTGTAAATATACCCCAATCACCTGATGATTCTTCCAGTAGGATCTTGAAAATCTTTGCTGCTCCCTGTGTCTGTCTGCTTGGGCACAGTAATAAACTTTTCATAACAAGAACCTGGAGTTTTGTCCAACAGCACTACTGTAGCAAATACCACAAGTGGCTGACTTGAACAAATAGAAATTTATTTTCTCACGGTTTAGGAGGCTAGAAATCCAAATTCAGGGTGCAGACTTGTTGCGAATTATGTCCCCCCAAAGTGTGCATCAACCTGGTTAGGTTATGATTTCCAGTATTGTGTAGTTGTCCTCCATTTTGTGATGGATATGATTTTCCTATGTATTGTAAACCATAATCTTTGCCTATGGTTAAAGAGAATTAGGGTGGAACATAACACTCTGGCTCAGGTCACATCCCTGAGCAAATGCAAGGGGAGTTCCCATGGGGTTGAGGCCTGCACCACCTTTTATCTTACAAGAGATAAACGGAAAAGTAAGCAAGCAGAATTTAGAGGTCCTCATACCACAAAGAAATGAGCCAGGAGAATAATTTGCCCTTTGGACCTTGGGTCCTTGCACTGAGAAACTCCACAATCAAGAGAAGAATGATGATAAGCGCTTTCCTCCAGAGTCAACAGAGAGAAAGCTTTCCCCTAATGCTGACACCTTGAATTTGGACTTAGTTTTATCAGCCTGTGAGGGAACATATTTCTCTGTTAAATCCATGTACTAGTGGTGTTTGTGTTAACAGCAGCTCTGGGTGACTAAGACAAGGCTTTAGGAATCTTCTGAGACTCCACTCCTGGGTGATTGTCATTTAGCCTGGCAACTATTTTCCTCCATTTCTGCTTCTTGATTGATTACTTCATCTATTTTAGATCTCAAAAAAAGTTAACTCAGAACATGTCTTACACTAATCCTACCTCATTAGCATAACAGAGAGAGCCCATTTCACAAACACCAGCATGACTACAGACATTGAGAGGTTAGGATTTATAACACATATTTTGGGGCAACAGAATGCCCGTCAGAAGGATGGTGAGACTTCATCTCACATACTTTGAACACATTATCAGGAGGGGCCAGTGCCTGTAAAAGGGCATCACGCTTGGTAAAGAGGGTCAGTGAAAAAAGGAACACCATCCAGGAGATGGCTTGACCAGTGGTAGCAAACATAGCAATGATTGTAAGAATGCTTCAAGACCAAACAGTGTTTCATTCTGCTGTGTGTAGGGTTGCTATGGGTCAGAATCAATTTGAAGGTACATAACAACAATAACAATTCAATCCATAACATGTATCTTTTCATCTAATTTGATTTTCATCTTTTGATCTCCATTTCATCTCAGTAAAAGTATATATTTTGCTTTTAAAGATCTTACTACACTAGGTTAGACTTATTTCTACACATTTTGTATTTTTTATTTTATTATTAATAGATTATATGGTAAATTTGTGCAGTAGTTTTAGTTTTAGTTTATTGCTGATTATAGAAATTGATTCATTATGTTTTAATAGAACTTGAAATACGCATTATTCTTGGAAAGACAGAAAAGTAAAAAAAAAAATCCTAATTATATAAATATACAATTAATAAAAGAGGTACTCAAATTGGTAAATAAAGATGAAAAACTGTGAATTCACGTTGATTTCCAAAAAATACGTACTTAAAAGGGATATCATTCCATAACTATTAAATTAGCAGTATCTTAGAGAATGCTTATCTTACCCCTAAAGGATTAATAATTGAGTTAAGATGGATATGGTAATGTACGGAGTCCCTGTGAGTCAGAACCTACTCGAGGGCCCTAACAAAAACAACATCTTGCCAGGGAGATGTTAAAACTGTTGGAAATTGTGACATATGTTTAGATCATTTAAACTTTTAAAAATTTGTTGAAAGCTTTGAGCTCTCTATGGGAAAAAAGTATGTATTTTTGTAGGCAAATATATTTAAAACACAGATGCCTAGATGGGAAATATTCAGTTATAAAATACAAGAAGCTAATAGATGCTTAATAGTAGATTAGACACAACTGGCTTTGGCTGGCTGGGAAGGAATTACTAGAGTAAATCAAGAAACTTTTTTTTTTTTGAATACCCATATTACACCACAGAAGGGAGAAAGAAAGCAAAACACGAAGGGGAGATTAAGAGACATGGAGCAAAGAGTGAGAATGCATAACACGTATAACCGAAGTTTCAAAAGGATACACTAGGGAACATAAGGGTTGCACAATAGCTGGGAGTTTTTTTCAAAATTGTTTAAAAAACAAATCCATACTAAGTAATCCCAGTGAATCCCTAGGATATGCTAGCAATTCATAATTAAGGTAGAGAGCCTTCTTTTAAAATTAATGCAAACTAAATTTGTTAAAACAGAGAAGTAATTAAGAACTGAAAGCAAAGAATGTCTTTAGCCTTCATAGGCACCCTGTGTTGTAATCTAAATGGCAGAGAAACAAATACAATATAGTACTCTACTACTCAGCAAAATGAAGAGCACATTTTACTTAGAATTGCACATTTGATGTGGTACAGTATGGTAGCTGATTATTGATGGAAAATAACCAGAGGCTGGACATAGTCTAGAAAAATATTTAATCCTGACTTTATAGAATGTCAGATGTATTAATTAATTTTGGTCTGTTCTATCCGACTCGACAGCACTTGGCTTGGCGTATGAAATTTGATGTGATTTGCTTCACCAGGTTTTCATGAATTCTTTTCCATATCCATTGAAATTTAAGGGTTTAATCTGGGTTGGGTCATGTTATTTTTCTTGGCCAAAGTAGTTTCAATTTGTTTTCAGTTGTTGGCTACTTGGGATGATGAAAGCTGTTTTGCTTGCAGCATCTCTCAGATTAACCAGGAAAGTATGAGAAAGCTGTCAGCAGTCTATTCCGGAATTAATATTTTTCTGTTATTTTTCACAGAGCATCTGCTTTTGCTTTCTGTGAAAATTGGTAGTGTCTTTAAAAGTTGAGAGTGTTCCTACAATCCTTTGGCTATTAGAAAATGCTCTTACATATTTGCAGAATTTTAAATTTGGAAGAGATCTTAGTGATAATTTATTTTAGCTTTCTCATTTCACATCTGATAAATCTGAATGATGAGGCAATTTGTTCAAGATGACATCATATTTCAGGGGTAGATCCAAACTTAAATCTCATTATTTCACATCCAGTCTAGTAATGTTTTGCTCAGATCCACCAGCTGCTTCTTGGAAGCCCTATGGGGCAGTTTACTCTATCGAATAGGGTTACAATGAGTTGAAATTTATTCAATGGTACAGTTTTTTTTTTTCTTTTTTGTGCCATTTATACTGGACAACTTGTGGACTTTAGTCACTTATATCTGTTAGTATGTTTGCATATGTGTATACACACACACATATGCACACACACACGTACTATACCCTTTGACAGGACAATTCAAAATTCCAAAATGTTTTGTGTTTAGGAAATCTACTGCAATGATTTCTAAAATAAATTCTAAAAATCTAGGTTTTAAAATAAAATATGCTAAAAACAATCTCTGTCTTGATTATAAGATTTAAGCTTTAATATATTTATTCAAATTTGTTTTGAGCTTTGTTGTCTCACGTTACACACTGATGTATGCATTTACTTATGAGTCTTACTTTTTCCACTCTCCATGGAGGACAGTAAGATCTTTGAAGAACTGCGGGCTTTTTCCTGTTTATACATGACTGTTACTCCCTATCACAGACAAATCATGTGCATTTTTGTATATTCGCTTTATTGAGTACACGTTGTTGTTAGGTGCTGTTGAGTCTGTTCCAACTCATAACAACCCTGACAATGACAGAACAAAACAATGTCCAGTCTTGCATCATGTCCACAATCGTTTTTATGCTTAAACCCATCGTTGTGGCTACTGTATCAATCCATCTTGCCAATGGTCTTCCTCTTTTTCACTGACCCTACACTCTACCAAGAGTGATGTCTTTCTATCTTTCCTGATGACATGTCCAAAGCATGTAAGATGTGGCCTTGCCATCTCAGCTTCCAAGGAGCCCTCTGGTTGTATTTCTTCCAGAATAGATCTGTTTGTTCTTTTGGCAGTCCATGGTCCATTCCACATTCTTCTCCAACACCACAATTCAAAGGCATCAATTCTTCTTCTGTCTTCTTTCTTCATTGTCCAGCTTTCACATCCATATGATGCAGTTGAAACTACCATGGCTTGGGTCAGATGCATTTTAGTCTTCAAGGTGACATCCTTACTTTCGAATATTTTAAAGAGGTCCTTTGCAGCAGATTTTCCCAGTGCAATGCATCTGTTGATTTCTTGACTGTTGCTTCCATGGGCATTGATTGTGGACCCAAGTAAAACAAAATCCTTGACAACCTCAATTCTTTCTCCATTTATGACAATGTTGCTTACTGGTCCAGTTGTTAGGATTTTTGTTTTCTTAATGTTAAGGTACTACCCACACTAAAGGCTGTTGTCCTTGATCTTCATCAGTAAGTATCTCAAATCTTCATTAACAGCAAGTAAGGTGGTGTAGTCTGCATAAATCAAAGAAGATATCTAACATTGTTGTCTCAGTCTTTGTTGTAACAGAAATACCACAAATGAGTAGATTTAAGAGAAGAGATTTTTGTTTACTCACAGTTGAGGATGCTAAAAGTCCGAATTCAAGACAATAGCTCTAGAGGAAGGCTGGATGATGCTGGGTTTGGTGGCGTGATAGTAGTTTGATCTATATTCTACAACAGGAGGAAGACTCTGATGTGTTTTAAGCTAGTGAGTGAGAAATGAGATTTATATTTGTACCAATCAAGAATGGATGCATTATGATGATGGGATGGTGGGGCAGGCATCAAGGAAACAGGGAGACAATTTAGAAGGCTGTAGGAGCAGGCTGGAGACACAGTGGTTGAGAGCTCTGCTGCTAATTAAAAGGTCAGCAATTCAAATCCACCAGCTGCTCCTTGTAAACCCTATGGAGCAGTTCTACTCTGTCTACTATGAGTCTGAATCAACTCAATGGCAGTGAGTTTTTTTTTTTTTTTTTTTTTTTTGGTTGCTCTTATTGTTTTGGTTTAGGGCAGCCTCAGTGAGACATATGATGGTTTGGGTTATATGGAGAGCATAGAGAAAATATTTCTATGTTTTTATACGATTAGGGTTGCTATGCATTGGAATTAACTCAACGGCAGTGGGTTTGGTTTTTGGTTTGGTACTATTTGAGTTTTCTGAGCAAGTGTCACGAAAGGTGGGCATGGGCTGAAAGAACAGCTGTGGAAGTTAAGTGATAACTGATTAGATATTGATACGCCATCCAGAGAGATTTATCTTTTCCAAGGTATGTGTATACAACTGGGAGAGGGATGAGGTCTGGGCACCGGATGAGGTCTGGGCACCTTGGAAATGTATCTGCATTGAAAAGCTGACAACCCTTATCTAATCCTCCCGGTAGACACAATGTATTTACATTTCAAAGGGTAAAAACCACCAAGTATCTTTCTAGGATGGGTTTGTTTTCACTAGGGAGCAAAATGGGTCTCCTGTCTACACAGAGATGAAAGAGGAGTACTCTATCTCTGCGGTATTACCAGCCAGATTCCAGTTTCAGGATGCCATGCCTAAAATACAGACTTGTAGTGTGGGATGGCATCCAGCTCCTGGGGCAAGATGTGAGAGGGAGCCTGGTGCAGGTATTACTACAGTTAAGAAATAATTCAACTGTCTCTGCTCCACAAAACTTCATGTTTGTATTCAGTAAGGTATTAAAAAGTAAAGATATTAGCTATTTAACCAGCATGAAGCAGAGGGGAAGAAAACTAGTTAGAACTGAATGTATTTTTTAGGTGATCTAAGGAGGCACACAAGTGGATTAAATAGGGGTGAGGGAGACAAGGGAGGCATCGGGGTGAGGTTTGGGCTTACTAAGTAACTGAATGAAACCAGTTGTCCTGGAGTCAATTCTGACACAAGTCTGTCGAGGTCGTGCACCTGATTGGACCCCGAGTGACCTGATTCGGGTCCCAAAGATCAAACTAGCAACTTCGGTCTCCCGGTGGGTGGCAAACAGGGATCCCCCTCCTCAAAGCACGTGAGAATGCATCGTTTTTGGTAGCAAATGATGGAAAAGTTTATTAAGGGAACGTACGTTCCAAAGACGGAATAGGTTGGTCTCCATGAGTGGGAAAAGACCCCATATAGATTTTGGGGTGCTTTTTATAGGCAAAAGCAGGCGGGTAGTAAATTGGCTTCTAACTGGGCTTGAGGTCACTGTAGCCACTTCACAACTGCCAGGAGGAACTGTTCTATTTACATCACAACTGCCAGGAAGAACCCACGTCTGCATCACAGACTGCCAGGAAAGCTGTTGATGTGTGGCAGATCAGGTTCCCTTGGTGAACTTATCAATACTGTGTGTGTCCTATAATGTAAACCACGACCTTTGTTCTCCCTAGAATATGTTAGTATGTGGCAGCAGAGATCAAGTTCCCTAGCTAGCCTTGAAAATGATGGGGCCATGGGTTTTCAATGGCTAGTTTTTCTGAGGTTGGTCACAAAGCTTTTCTTTGAGATGCCTCCAAGTAGACTCAAATTACCAACCTTTTGATTAACAAACTCGTTGTTTGTGCTACCCAGGGATTCCCAGTGAATAAAGAGTGATATTATTTATTAAGATGAATATAGGCCAAAAGAAAAGCAGATTATGGATATAACAATAAATTTCTGTTTGGGCCAGTTTATATGTGAGATACAGATGAGGCATGAAAAATCAGTTGCCCAAAATGCCCCTGAACATGCAAATCTATGACTGAGGAAAAAAATGACTGTGTTCTGCAGTTTTAAGGGAGTTGAAATCACATGGTGACTCTCTCATTTTACAAAGAAAAAACGAAAGCAAAAACACTCTGCCATCAAGATGATTCCAACTGATAGTGACCCAACAGGACAGAGTAGTGCTGCCTCATAGAGTTTCCAAGGAGCACCTGGTAGATTCAAACTGCTGACCTTTTGGTTAGCAGACATTAGCACTTAATCATTATGCTACCCAGGTTTCTGTTATTCACAAAAGTCTGTAGAAATTCACAACAATAATATGCTTGAAAGGTAAACTGTGTAGTGATTACTCTTCTAAACTTAACATGGCCAAAGAGATTTGACAAAGTAAACAGAATTTCACAGAACTAGCTCAACAACTATTCCATTGACTTTAAAGGTGCTAAACTAGACAAATACTTAAGATCTTGATCAACTCTACAATTCTGCAATTCTAATTAATTTTCTGTTTTTCTCAGAACTAAATCCATACTGACAACACAAGTTGTATCTGTATTCAGAATCTTTCTCTGACATTAAACTCAACCTAGTAGCCTTTCTTCTTAACAAGAAAAAATACAGTCAAACCTTACGAAAGTCCCTAGTGGAGTTAACTATTGCTTCATAAGAAATCACCTGAAAACTTAATGTTTTAGATATATATTAAAATAGGTTATGATTCTGGTGGTAGACTGGCATACGTTGACAGTTTTAATTTGATCCCTTACATAGTTGCAGTCAGATGAATTTTGGAACTAAAGTCACCCGAAAACATCCTTAATCGTATTTACAATGACAGGACTAGGATGGCCAGAATAGCTGGGTGCCAGCTGGGCATCCTCCTCGCCGTGGCTTTTCCACACAGCTAGCTTGGGCTTTGCTGTGTCTTAGAATCAACTGGATAGCAACAAACAACAACATTGGTTAGGTTTTTTCACAGCACGGGGATCTCACACAGGATAGGACTTCCTTCATGATAGCTTTTTGCAGAACACAGTTATACCAAAGTTCATTTAGGGGCTATGTGAACAAAATCCTTGACTACCATCAATCCAGTACTATGCTTACCCGTCCTCTTCTTCATCTGGATTCATTGAATTACTTATTAGTTTCACTGTATCTCTAGACTGTAAGCCCAGCCCCACTATTCAAGGAATAATATCTATCCACAGAGTTTTGTAATGATTGCTCCTATCTAATTTTAGCACATTTTCAGCATTGCTCCCCAAGCTTTATACCCACTATCATTCACTTGCTATCCCACTTTAGTCAGCCACTAATTGTCCTTCTGTCTTAGTTGTCTATTCTGCACATTTTATGTAAGTAATATAATATGTAGTCTTTTGTGACTGGTTTCTTTCATTTAGCGTGTTTGCAAAGATTTATTCTTCTTGTAGCACATATCAGTACTTCATTCTTTTTATTGCCAATAATACTCCGTCTTATAGTTACACCAGATTTTCTTCATAAGTTTTTAAGCAGCTGTTTCTACTTTTTTGTGTATTAGAAATGATGCTACCATGAACATTTAGGGATACATATTTATGTGCATAGATGTTTTCAAATCGCTCGGACGTATACTTAGTCACAGAACTGTTGGGTTATATGGAAACTTTATGTTTAACATTTTGAGAATTGTCACTGTTTTCCATAGAGGCTGCAACATTTTGCCATCCAACCATCAGTGTGTGAGGGTTCTATTTTCTCTATGTCCCTGTCAACGCTTGTTCCTGTCTGTTTTTTATTTTTTTATTTCTATTTTTATTTTGTAATAATTACAGCATCTCTGTGAGTGAAATAGGCTATATAATTGTGGCTTGAATTTCAGGCTTCTAGTAATTTGGGATGAGCCCTAATTGTACAGTGGTTAAAAGCTGAGCTGCTAACTAAAAGGCATACAGTTACAGTCTACCAGCAGCTCCTTGGAAAACCTATGAGGTAGTTATATTCTGTCCCATTTAGTTTATAGGGTCACTATTAGTCACTATGAATAGGACCCAACTCGACAGTTTATTAGTCAGAATCAACTTAATGTGAAGAGATTTGGGTTTTCTGTTTTTTTAATAACTTGTAATGTTGACCATCTTTTCATGAACTCACTTTGTACCTTTCTTTGGAGAAACATCTATTCAAATACTTTGCGTATTTTTAATTGAATTATTTCTATTTTTATTATTGAAGTGTAAAATTCTTTAGATATTCTGGCTGCATATTTTCTCCCATTCCAGGGAGTTTTTTACTTTTTTAATAGTACAGTTTGAAGTTTTTTTTTTTTTTCTTTACACAACTCAATAGATTTGTCATGTTTGTTTTGGTATTGCATCTAAGAATAGCATATATGGCAGATGTATACTATCTGCACAGACCTCGAGATACAAATTGAGATGCCTTCTCTAAAACCGATCTCTTGAAGTGCTATGACTTACCAAAATTCCCATTCCTAGTTTCGAGTTAAGGCCTACAGGTACTATGTAAAAACCTTTTTGCCAAAAAGAAAAAGAAAAAAAATGAAAGGAAAATTATCAAAGAAGAAGAGCAAAGAATACACATATGTAAGAAGGAAATTCTGAGTGAGTCTTAGAGTACTGTGCTTGAGAAATGGAAATAAGGATTTGGAAAAGATCAATATTATCAATATTATTAACCTTGGGATAAAATAAAGGGTCAGTTTTCCTCAAATGAGTAAAGATGTTCCAACATTATGGTGTAACAAAGCAAACAAAAAAACATAGCATCTAAAGAAACGAAATCCTGCGGTTCTGTGGAGTTCTGTTAATAATACAGCTTCTGATTCAGTAGGTCTGGGATGTGGCTTGAAAACTTGCACTTTAATAAGCTCCAGGTGATGTTACTGCTGCCTTTTGGAGACCACACTTTGGATATCAAGGTTGTAAATAGCCAAAGGAAACTAGTTAATTCCTTCCTTCGGAAGAGAAGTTTCATTTTCAATCAAGCTGTTTTTCAAGATGATCTTTTTGCATGTGTTGAAATTTAAAGGTCAGACCTGTTTTCTTCTCAGCAGCTGCATGGGAATTGCTCATCTTACAGTTCTTGTATGGGGTTTGATTACCTAAGTGGACCAAAAAGCTTCATAATAACTTGGAGAAAAACCCTCCCGACAGTGTCACATACTTCAGAGTTCAAGCGAATTCTGAAAAGGCAAGGTTGAAAAGGCAACTCTCAAGTTGCAATCCAGGTCCAAGTGAGAAATGAGATCCCAGAAACTCCCATCTCACAGCCTCCGTGTGTTGGGGGTGAGGGTATGGGGAGGATTACTTGCTGTTGTCCACAGGTGCTGTCAAGTAGATGCTGACTCATAGGGACCCTCTATGTACAACAGAAGGAAACAGTGCCCAGTCCTATGTCATCCTTAGAATCTTCCTTAGGCTTCAGCCCATTGTTACAGTCACTGTGTCAATTCATCTCATTGATGGTTTTCCTCTTTTTCACTGACTCTCTGCTTCACCAAGTATGATGTCCTTCTCTGGGGTCTGATCCCTCTTGAGATGTCCAAAGTATGTGAGACACAGTTTCATCACTCTTGCTTCTAAGGAGCATTCTGGTTATACTTCCAAGACAAATTCATTCATTCTTTTAGCGGTCCGTGGTGTATTCAGTATTCTTCTTCAGCACCACAATTCAGACACTAATCCTTCATTGGTCTTCCTTATTCACAGTGCAGCTTTCCCAAGCATATGAAGTGACTGAAAATGATGGCTTGAATCAGGAGCATCTTAGTCTTTAAAGTGACATCTTTGATTTTCAATGCTTTAAAGAGGTCTTTTGTAGCAGATTTGCCCAATACAATGCATCATTTGGTTTCTTAACTTCTGCTTCCACAAGTGTTGATTGTAGATCCAACTAAAATGAAATCCTTCACAACCACAATCTTTTCTCCCTTTATTATAATAACACTTACTGATCTGGTTGTGAGAATTTTTGTTTTCTTTATTTTGAGGTGTAATCCATATTGAAGTCTGTGGTCTTTCATCTTCATCACTAAGTGTTTCAAGTTCTTTTTACTTTTGGGAAGCAGGTTTTGTCATTAACCTAAGACAGGTTGTTAATGAGTATTCTTCCAATCCTGACGTTCTATTCTTCTTCATACAGTCCAGCTTCTTGGATTATTTGCTCAATATACAAATTAAGTGGGCACGCAAAACTATACAGTCTTGACACACACCTTTCCTGACGTTAAAACATGCATATCCCCTTGGTGTATCTGAACAAGTGCCTCTTGGTCTATGTACAAGTTCCTCATGAGCACAATTAAGCGTTCTGGAATTCTCATTCCTCTAAATGTTATGCAGTGTTTGTTATGACCTACATAGTCGAATGCCTTTGCACAGTCAGTAAAACACAGGCAAACATCTTTCTGGTATTCTCTGCTTTCAGCTATGATCCATCTGATATCAGCAATGGCATCCCTAGTTTCTTGTCCTCTTCTGAATCTGGCTTGAGTTTCTGGCAGTTCTCTATCAGTACATTGCTGCAGCTATTTTTGAACCTATTCAGCAAAATTTTATTTGCATGTGATGTTAATGGCATTGCTTGATTATTTCCACATTTTGTTGAATTGCTTTTGATAATTTCCACAATTGGTTGAATAGGCATAAATACGAATCTCTTCCGGTTCTTTGGCCGGGTAGCTGTCTTCCAAATTTCGTAGCAGACATGAGTGAGCACTTTCAGAACTGCATCCATTTTTTTGAAACATCTCACTTGGTAGTCTGTGAATTCTAGGAGACTTGTTTTTCACCAAGCCTTCAGCACAACTTGAACTTCATGGACTGCAGGATTGCCTAGGCCACCAAAAATACAGAAACTGTTCCTAGGAAGAGGGCTTTCTCCAAATGTGCCTTCAAATGCCTCCACAAGTCAGTCCAATCCCTGATTGTAAAGTTAAAGAAATCTATCCTTGGAAATTACTCAACAAACTGCTTGAAAAACTATCTTGAATGGCCAGTACAAACCAAACACATCAATGGCTTGTGGGGCTCAGAGATGAACATACTCCCATCCTCAGAAGCCCCCAACTTGACAGGGGACTTTGAAATGAAATAGGCAATTGCAACCTAGTAATTAGCATGTATTACTTGCATTAAAAAGAGACCAGGTAATGTTTCTTCTGTGTTACCTTGGGCCTCCATAAATCGGAACTCATTCAGCAGCAACTAACAACAATAACAATAAAATTCAACATAGGTTGGAGTGAGGTCAACCCCAGAAACCAGAAAGCTCAGAAAGACTTTTCAGAAGACATAATATTTCATCTTGATGCCCCTTTCTGTTCCCTGTTATCCCCAACTGTCAGTATGCTGCCCGAAGACTCTAAGGAATTGCCTTCTCCTGGGCTTACTAACCACAGCATGTCCTACGACACTTAGTTCAGATCAATGAACGCATGTGTCATGGATTGAATTGAATTCTCCTTCAAAATGTATGTGTTGATTTGACTAGGCTAGGAGTGCCACTACGGTTCAGTCCTTCCATGTGCTGTGAATCCTGCCTCTGTGATAGCCATGATGGAAAATGGGCTGCAGCTGTGTTAATGAGACAGGCATCAAGTTACAAACTTGTGGAATGTAAGGGAGAGAAGTGAGCAGAGGATGCTGGGAACCTCACACCACCAAGAAAGGAGCACTGAGAGCCGAGCACATCCTTTGGGCATGAGGCTCCTGTGCTGAGATGCTTTCACTGAATTTGGACTTTTGACCTACTGGGCTGTAAGGATTTCTCATATTCAGAGGATTTGTAACTTATGAATGGATTTGTAGTTTACTGGACCCTGACAATAAAAGTTTCTCCTTGTGAAGCCTTCCATTTGTGGTATTTTCTGTTGGAACAGTACCAGGTGACTAAAACAGAATGTTTTCCAAAATTCCCGGGACTAAGTACACAATACTTAAAATTAAAGATTGAGGGGGCAGAGTCAAGATGGCAGACTAAGCCCACGTCTCCTTCTATCCCTCTGGAAACCAAGACCTGAATTGACAATCAAACAGAGCCTTCTGAGCACCTAATCAGCCTCAGGACACGGCACAGAGCTGTTAATTGGGACTTCATACCACTCAGCGAAAAACCTCCTCTCTTTAGCTGACTCCCGCTCCTGGCTAGCCCCGGCTCTCACGGACGGAAGGTAAATGTACCATTTTGACTTTTTTTTCCTCTGTCTTGGCTGGCGGTCGGAGCTGAGCCTTGCCCGGCGGCTGGACTCAGATGCGCTGCTGGGGGGATAGGCAGGCGAAATTCCCATGTTCTGAGAGCCAGGCTCAGGACTCTGTTAATCTAGACACTTTGAGCCTTTCGTTTTGTAGCTACCTCAGCGGGGTTTGTGCGGAGCTCCGCGGTCAGGGTGCGGGATGCCATGTTGGTGCCGAGATTTTAGCAGGACTTCATTCTTAGCCTGGGAGCCAGCACCTCCAAAAGGGACAGCACTTCTCCGTCAGAAAAGAAGTGGTTTTGCACAGTGCTGCCTAAGTTGGGGGCCCTGCAACAGAAGCAGAGGAATCACTGCCTCTGGGCATCTTTAGCCCCTCTGTCTGCTGCCTGTGTGGAGGACGCCATCTTGGGTACGGTGGCTGCAGCTGGACTTAATTCTTAGCTTGGGAGCCAGAGCCTGCCACAGGAGAGCACTTTTCTATCACAAAACCAGTACTCCACGCAGTGTTGGCTAAGGCTAGGCCCTCTCAGCAGAGGCCACCAGGGCAGTAGCATTGCTGTATTCTGAACTAGTTTGTTATCATCTGGGGTTGGATATAGTGGCGCTTACTTTGTCAGCTGAGAAGAGGGACCTCTACACCTGAAAACCTAACTGACTTGTGAACTGCTCAGATACCTTTTGCTTTACATTGGAAGACAGCCCAGAGAAACATTTGCAGTCCATCCTTACAGTACCTCTTCGAGACTCTATATACTCACATGGGACCCAAAAAGCAACAGACAATTGTGGCATACAAGCAATCACTCATGGCTTCAGAAGGCTCCCAAACAAAGCAACCAAGGAGTTTTCCAGATGAAGAAACTTTTATGAAAGCATCAGGAAGTGAATACAAATTGATTATATACAGAGCTCTTCTAGACCTTATACAAAATGCAGCAGAACAAAGTGAAAAATTAAGCAAGTTGTTCAATCTGATGGAACACCAGTACTCTGAAATCCAACAGATCAAGAAGAAAATCAAAGACATAGAAACTTCCGTGCAAAGCCAAGAAAACAGAATGGAACAAATGGAAAAAAGAATTTCTGACTTGGAAGACAGAGCTAGTGATGCCAGTGTCTGTGAGCAGAAATCAGAAAAAAGAAGCAAGAAAAATGAAGAAACATTAAGAAGCATGTGGGACTCTATTAAGAGGAACAACCTTCGATTAATTGGAGTCCCTGAACAGGGTGAGACATCTGAGAACACAGAGAGTATTGTTGCTGAGCTGCTGAAAGAAAACTTCCCAGAAATCATGAAGGAAGAGAATATAGACATCTCAGATGTATATCGTACGCCACCCAATATAGATCTCAAAAGAAAGACTCCAAGACATATTATAATCAAGCTTAACAAAATGAAACATAAGCAGCAACTCTTAAAGGCAGCAAGATTCAAGGCAAAGCTAACATTCAGAGGGAAACCCTGTAAGCTCTCGTCAGATTTCTCAGCAGAAACCTTGCTGACACAGAGACAGTGGCACGACACATTCAAAGTCTTGAAGGAGAAGAACTTCCAACCAAGAATTGTATATCCTGCAAAACTATCTTTCAAATAGGAAAATGAAATTAAGACATTCCCAGATAAACAGAAACTCAGAGACTTTGTAAAAACCAAACCCAAACTACAAGAAATACTGAAAGAAGTTCTTGGCTTTGGCTTAGAAGAACGAAATCACTAACTTTATATTTTAGAACGACACGCTACTCAATATTCTACTCATTTAGGGAAGGCTCCAAAGTAAATCACAGCTTTGATTTGGAAAGAAGCAATCCAGTGATCATCATGAAAACTATGGTGTCATTATAATAAAAAGAGGGATGTACTCCAGTCGTTATAGTCCTTCCAGATGGAGAGGAAGATGACAAGACTGGTAGTAATTAAAATTGGATTTATAAATAGTTTATTAAGGGGGTTCATAGGGGCAGCTGTAAAGCACAACAAAGATGTATCATACCATTTCAAGAAATCTAACACACGAGTCTCAACAACTATAAAACTAGCTCTGAAAAAGGAGAAAAATCAACTCACAAAAGAATGTCCAAGAACAGACTAATAAGAACAACAGAGAAAGCATCAACAAAAAAATAAACAAATCACAATGGCAGCAGTGAACACATACCTATCAATAATTACATTGAATGTGAATGGACTGAATGCTCCAGTAAAGAGACACCGAGTGTCATCTTGGATCGAAAGACACGACCCATCCATATGTTGTCTACAAGAAACTCACTTGAGACCTAAAGACAGGAACAAACTGAAAATTAAAGGATGGAAGAATATATATCAAGCTAACAATGAACAAAAAAGAGCAGGGGTGGCAATTCTAATCTCAGACAAAATCAATTTTAATGTCAAATTCACCATCGTGGACAAAGGTGGACACTATTTCTTGCTGAAAGGTTCAGTACACAAGCAAGACTTAACTATATTAAATATTTGTGCACCTAATGTCAGAGCACCTAAATATGTTGAAGAAACACTGACTACGCTCAAAAGAGAGTTAGATGACTCCACAATAATAGTGGGAGACTTTAACACTCCACTCTCATCACTACACAGATCATCTAGAAAAAAGCTCAGTAAAGATACAGAACACCTCATTGACACAATTAACCAACTAAATCTCATTGATATATACAGAACGTTCCACCCATCAGCAGACAACTACACCTTCTTCTCCAGTGCACATGGAACATTCTCCAGAATTGACCACGTGATAGGCCATAACGCAATGCTCAACAAAATCTATACCATTGAATTACTGCAAAGCATCTTCTCAGATCATAAAGCCATCAAAGTTGAAATCAATAGCAGAAAAAACACAGATAGAAAGTGGAACTCTTGGAAACTGAACAACATCTTGCTCAAAAAAACATGGGTTATAGAGGAAATCAAGGATGAATTAAAGAAATTCATGGATTCCAATGAGAACGAAAACACTTCCTACCAGAACCTATGGGATACAGCCAAAGCAGTGCTCAGAGGTCTGTTTATCTCCATAAATGCACACATCTAGAAGGAAGAAAGAAACCAAATCAAGGAACTAACTCTACAGCTTGAACAAATAGAAAGAGAAAAACAGAGGAACCCCTCAGGCACCAGAAGAAATGAGATCATAAAGATTAGAGCAGAGCTAAATGAATTAGAGAATAGAAAAACAATTGAAAAAATTGAAAAGACCAGAAGCTGGCTTTTTGAAAAGATCAACAAAAATTGATAAACCACTGGCTAAACTTACTAAAGAAAACCAGGAAAGGAAACAAGTAACCCAAATTAGAAATGAGAGGGAAGTTGTCTCCACAGATGCAACAGAAATCAAAAATATCAAAACAGAATACTACGAAAGATTGTACTCTAACAAATTGGAAAACCTAGGGGAAATGGACAAATTCCTTGACTCATACCACCTACCCAAATTATCACAACGTGAAGCAGAACAGCTTAATAAACCCATTACAAAGGAAGAGATTGAAAAGGTCATCAAAACACTGCCAATCAAAAAAAGTCCGGGCCCAGATGGCTTCATGGCAGAATTCTACCAAGCACTTAGAGAAGAGTTATCCCCAATACTACTGAGACTATTTCACAGTATAGAAAGGGATGGAGTACTCCCAAACTCATTCTATGAAGCCAGCATAACCCTGATACCTAAGCCCGGGAAAGATCCAACAAAGACAGAGAACTACAGACCGATACCACTCATGAACGTAGATGCAAAAATCTTCAACAAAATTCTTGCCAACAGAATACAACAACATATTAAGAAAATAATCCATCATGACCAAGTGGGATTCTTACCAGGGATGCAAGGCTGGTTCAACATCAGGAAAACAATTAATGTGATTAACCACATAAATAACACAAAAGACAAAGATCACCTGATTTTGTCCATTGATGCAGAGAAGGCATTTGATAAAGTCCAACACCCATTCATGCTAAAAACTCTTAGCAAAATGGGCATAGATGGCAAATTCCTCAACACAATAAGGGCCATTTATACAAAGTCAATTGCCCACATCATCCTGAATGGACTTTCCCTTGAGACCAGGAACTAGACAAGGATGTCCACTGTCACCTCCCCTATTCAACATTGTGCTAGAAGTTCTAGCCAGAGCAATTAGACAAGACGAAGAAATAAAGGGCATCTGCATCGGCAAAGAGGAAGTTAAAATCTCCCTGTTTGCAGATGATATGACTGTATATGCAGAAAACCCCAAGGAATCTATAAGTAAGCTATTCAAACTGATAGAAGAGTTCAGCAAAGTCTCAGGATACAAGATAAAGGTAAGTAAATCAGTAGGATTCCTTTATACCAACAACGAGACTGTTAAGGAGGAAATTATCAAATCAATACCATTTACGATAGCCCCTAAGAAGATAAAGTACCTAGGAATTAATCTAACCAGAGAAACAACAGACCTTTACAAAGAGAACTACAAGCCCTTACTACAAGAAACTAAGAGAGACTTAGATAAATGGAAAAACCTACCCTGCTCATGGATAGGAAGACTTAACATTGTGAAAATGTCTATTTTACCCAAAGCAATTTCTTTATATAATGCAATCCCAATACAAGTTCCAGCATCATTTTTTAATGAGATGGAGAAACAAATCACCAATTTTGTTTGCAAAGGGAAGAAGCCCCAGATAAGTAAGGTACTACTAAAGAAGAAGAACACACTAGGAGGCCTCTCATTACCTGACCTTAGAACATACTACACTGCCACAGTGGTCAAAACAGCCTGGTACTGGTACAAGAACATACAGATGGATCAATGGAACAGAATTGAGACCCCAGAGATGACACCATCTGCCTATGAACAGTTGATATTCAACAAAGGCCCTAAGACATTAAACTGGGGTAAAAACAGTCTCTTCAACAAATGGTGCTGGCAAAATTGGTTATCCATCTGCAATAAACTGAATCAAGATCCATATCTTACACCTTATACAAAAACCAACTCCAAATGGATAAAAGACCTAAATATCAGATAAAACTCATCCAAGAAAAGGTAGGAACAACAATGGAAGTTTTAATACACAATGAGGACAGACTCCAAAATCTGTCAAAGAAACCTCAATCAACAGAAGAGAAAATAGATAAATGGGAACTATTAAGAATCAAACACTTTTGCTCATCCAAAGACTTTATTAACAGAATTAAAAGAACACCCACAGAATGGGTAAAAATATTTGGCAACTCTATGTCAGACCGACGTCTGATGTCCATAATCTATAAGATACTACAAAATATCAATAAGAAGAAGATAAACCATCCAATTAAGCGATGGGCAAAGGAGATGGACAGACACTTCACTAAAGAGGAGATGCAGGCCGCCCAAAAACACATGCGGACACATTCACGATCTTTAGTTGTTAAAGAAATTCAAATCAAGACAACAATGACATACCATCTCACCCCAACAAGATTGGCCATGATCCAGCAAACACAAAACAACAAATGCTGGAGAGGCTGTGGAGAAAGTGGAACCCTCCTACACTGTTGGTGGGGTTGCAAAATGGTCCAGCCTCTTTGGAAGGCAATCTGGCGCTTCCTTAAAAAAATGGATATCGATATACCATTTGACCCAGTAATTCCACTACTTGGAATATATCCTACAGAATCAAGGCCTTTCACACCAACGGACACATGAACCAGAATGTTTATGGCAGCAGAGTCCACGATAGCAAAAAGATGGAATCAACCCAGATGCCCAACAATAGAAGAATGGATAGGTAAACTATGGTACATATACTCAATGGAGCACTATGCAATGATAAAGAATTACGATGATTCCAGGAAACATCTCCTAACCTGGTTTCAACTGGAAAACATTATGTTGAGTGAAAGTAGTCAGCGACAAAAGGAAAAATATTGTATGAGACCTCTACGATAAGATCTCAAAAACAGACTTGTGTATAGAAGAAAAAACTCTTTGACAGCTGCAAGGGAGGGGAGGGAGGCAGTATGAGGGGGGAGGGTTTAGTTTAGATGGTTACTAGAA
The DNA here is from genome assembly GCA_028571685.1 of Heterohyrax brucei. NCBI lineage: Eukaryota > Metazoa > Chordata > Mammalia > Hyracoidea > Procaviidae > Heterohyrax > Heterohyrax brucei. The sequence continues at coordinate 28,439,972 of CM053146.1, read as the reverse complement.
ATCTAGTTGGGAGAAAGCGGTGATAGCACATATTAGAAGCAAGAACAACATTAAGTGGACTTCAGCATAACTTGAATAACTCCTTCCATCTTAACTCAATACTACAAGGATAGAGTAGAGGGGGCAAGGGGCGGGGGACCATGCTCTTAGGCGAATTCCAGGCCAATTGGCACAACTAGCGTTTTGCTAAGAGAGGTCTCTGCACCCCACATTGGTGAGTGGCGTCTGCGGTCTTAAAAGCTGCCAAGCTGCCATGTGAGGACACAGCAAATGGTCTCAACTCAGCAGGAACGGATGCTCACTGAGGACCAAAATGACATGCGGTGAAGACAACGGAGAAGACAGAGAGACCCACAAGAGTGGGTGCCTACATCGACTTGGGACCGGAAGAACCGGATGGTGCCCGTCCACCACCCGCGATAGCCACGATGGAGCTCACAGAGAGGAGTCTCACTGGCAACACAAGAATAAAAAGGGGTGCATCATGAGATCTCCACTAAAAGACCTCTATTGATGCTCCAGTGGTTTAGGGGTTCCTCTGAGAGCATGGCTCCCGGCCCTGATGCTGTCCTTTCCCATAAATTATAACAAAGTTCCACTCTTTCAACAGGAATGGATTGGACTTGGCAATGCAGAGTGAGCACATATTGGAAGCACTTTATGGTTCTACACATCTATAGGATATCATCTTGCAGACCTCCGGCTGGAGGAAGGGGAGTGGACGGAGAGGAGGGGAAAGGAGGCTGTTGGGAGGATGAGACATGTATGGAGCAGAGAGGAATAGTGTGCTGTCACCGGACAGGGAGAGCAGTGGAAGCTGCATATAGGTGGGCATGTAAATTTATAGGTGAATGTACATTTTCACTCAGTTATGTTAAATAAAAAAAAAATTAAAAAAGAAATTAAAGATTGAATTGATAATATCAAAGCTTCGCGTATGAGGAAGAAAAAATATCTACAGGATAGGTGGCAAGAGATTTGCTCCAGAGCCCTTAAAATAACACTACTAGGATGACTTCTGACACTATTAGCAGCCCAAGTAGGTCACAAAAGTCCTTCTCTGGGCAAGAGTTCTCCTCTAGGACTGAGCCCGTTAGGTCGTCTGGCCTTGGATTTGTTGTTAGATGTCAACTCATAATGATCCCATGGGCCAGAGTAGAACTGTCCCATAGAGTTTCCAAGGAGTGCCTAGTGGATTTGAACTGCTGACCTTTTGGTTCACAGCCATAGTACTTCACCACAACGTCACCAGTGTTTCTTAGGTACCTGGGAAAACTACAGGAAAATCTGTCTGCTTCCCTCTCTGGCTACAAAATGGCAATTTATAGAAGTGACAGGTAATGTCTTCCTCTGGGAAAGAAAGGCAAGCCAGGTATTTTAGTCACCTAGTGCAGCTGAAACAGAAATCCCACAAGTGGATGGATTTTTAAAGGAGAAGTCTTACTCTGTCACAGTCCAGTAGGTTACAAGTCCAAATTTAGGGTGTCACTTCCAGGAGAGGATCTTTGTCGGCAATCTTCCCCTGGACTGGGAACTTCTGTGGTGCAGGGGCCCCAAGTCTTTTCCAAAGGATAAGCCATGCTCCCAGCACTGGTTGTAGGAGGTTTGAGGTCCTCAGTTCACTGCATGTTTCCTTCTCCTTTGTATCGGGGCAATTGCCTCAAGGCAAAATACAGTCTTACATATTGAGTCTCTCACCAAAACAACTACTGCCCATCCTCCCTTATTAACATCACAGAAGCAGAATTCACAACATGTACAATACTGGGAATCGTGGCCTTACCAAATTGCTACACATAGTTTGGGGTGAACACAATTCAACCAACAACACCAGGAATCACCCTCATGGACTCCCTGGAAGGCAACTAATCATAAAATTGCACTTCTGTTCAGTAAGGTTAGTTCTAGACAAAATCTAGATGCAAAGGCAGGTGGGAACTTAAAGGGGGCACCATCATCAAATGATCTTCTTGAGCATGGGGAAGATAAATTTCCATGCAGCATTCCTGAAAACAGTGCTTTTAAACTGCTGTGTGAGTTTTAGTAAACTGATACTGGATGGAGAGATCCTGGAAACATGGATTGTCTCTCACTCAAGACTGAGCAAGCGGGATAGTAAAAAAGGAATGGAAGAAAATGTGTATCATTCAGATAGAAATGAAGTTACAGTTCTTCTCCTGCCACTTACTAACTGTGCAGTTTCAGACAATTACTTAACCAAGTTGTATACCCCAGAGTTTACATTAAAAAAATTAACAGTAATAAGGAAAGGAAGTAATAATCGGTATCAGTTAGAACTGCCAGATAAATACAGGACACCTAGTAAAATCTGAATTTCAGACACACACTTATTTTTTATTCTAAGCTTGCCCCAAGTGTTTTATGGAATATACTTATAATAAGTTTTATTTGTTGTCTGAAAGCCCAATGTACCAGGATGTCCTGTATTTTCATTTGCTAAATCTGTCAGTTTTAGGATTATAGTATGTTGGTTTAAGCAGAGATACTAATTGCCTCTGAAATCTCTTTGGCAGACTGCATTAAACATTTCTGTTTCTCTTGAGTTTGGTCCCTAGCCCACCAGTAGCAGCGTGATTTGGAAACTTCGGAGATGTATATTTCTTTTTACCAACTGAAAGACTTCTAGGGCCCAGAAATAGGTGTTTTAACAAGGCCCCTGGGTTATTCTTACAGAACAAAGTTTGAAAACCACTGTACACAATGAAAGAATATGAAAAAGTTAAACACACATTGTCCAATGATTCTAACTGTACACCAAAATAAATGAATGCATCTTTTCACCATAATATATGTATGAGACTTTCTTGAAAAAGTTTTAAAATGGATTTTGTTTTCTAGAAAAATTTTAAGTTGACTAGAAAGTTGTGCAGAAAATTTAGTTTCTATAAAACTGTGCTCTCTGTACTTTTCCTTCAATTATTAATATTTTGCATTAGTATGGAATGTTTGTTAGAAGTGATGAGCCAATACTGATAAATTATTATTAACCAAAGACCGTATTTCCACTAGGATTCACTCTCTCTGTTGTAGAGTCCTATGGGTTTTGACAAATATATAATGCCACGCATCCATCATTACAGTATTGCAGAAAATAGTTTCACTGTCCTAAAAATACACTGTTCCGTGCATATTCAACCTCTCTACCTCCCTCTGAACACCTGGTGACCCCTGATCTTTTTACTGTTTTTATAGTTCTTCTGAAGAGTTCTGATGGTAATACTTAAGTCCCAGCTGCTGACTGAGTAGTCAGCTGTCCTAACCCACCAGCAGCTCAGGAGGAGAAAGATGTGACAGTTTATTTCCATAAAGATTCACAGCTGTGGACACTCTACGGGGCAGTTCTACTCTACCTATAGGGTCACTATGAGTTGGAATCAACTCACTGGCAACAGGATAGCTTTGCCTGTTCCAGAATGTCATGTGTTACAAATCATACAGTATACAGCTTTTACAGACAGCTACTTTAATTTAAAAATTTCTGTTTAATTTTCCTCCATATCTTTTTGTAGCCCTATAGCTCACTTCATTTTATTGCAGAGTATTACTCTATTGTGTGAATATCCATCATTTATCTTGATTGCTTCCAATTTGGGGCAAATATGAATTAAGTGGCTTTAAACATCTGCATTTAAGTTTTAATGTGGATATACACTTTCAATCCCTATGAGTAAATACCTAGGAGAGCAATTGCTGGTAAGCCTATGCTCTGCTTTTAAAAAATCTGTCAGATGGTCTTCCAAAGTGATTGTGCCATTTTGCATTCCTACCGACAACGAATGAGAGTTAATATTGCTCCACATTCTCACCATGATTTGCTAGTATTTGTATTACGGATTTTAGTCATTCTGAAATGAGTAGCATTTCATTGTTGTTTTAATTTGAAATGCCTTAATGATATGTGATACTGAACGTCTATCCATATACTTAGAAATATCTCTATTTTCTTTTAAAGTGTCTTTTCAGATTTTTTGACCATTTTACTGCTGGGTTGTTTATTTTCCTACTGTTGAGTTTTAATAATTCTCTGTATATTTTGGATACAAATCCTTAATCAGATAGTGTTTTGCAAATATTTTCTCCCAGTTTGTTACTTGTCTTTTAACTTTCTCAGCAGTGTCTTTCACAGAAGCAGAGGTGTTATATTTGAACGAAATTCAGCTTATCCATTTTTCCTTCTGTGGATCACACTGTTGATGTTGTATCTTAAAAGGCATCACCAAGCCCAAGGTCATGTAGATTTTTCTTCTATATTATATTTTAGGTGTATAATTAGGTATCTCATATTTAGATCTATGATCTATTTGGAAATCCTGGTGGCCAAAGGTTTAGTGCCATGGCTACTAACCAGAAGATAAGCAGTTCAAATCCACCAGGTGCTCCTTGGAAACTCTATGGGGCAGTTCTACTCTGTTGTATAGGATTGCTATGATTAGGAATCAGTTCAATGGCAATGAGTTTGGTTTTTTGGTTTATGGTCTATTTTGAGTTAATTTTTGTGAAAGATGTAATATTTGGATCTAGAGCTTTTTTTTTTTTTTTTTGCTCAGTTATTCCAGTAGTATTTATTGAAAAGTCTATCCTTTTTTCATTGAATGGCCTTTGTTTCTTTGTCAAAGATCAATTGATTGTATTTGTGTGTTTCTATTTCTGGGCTCTATTCTATTCTAAAGAAACCCTGGAAGCATAGTGGTTAAGTGCTATGGCTACTAACCAAAAGGTCAGCAGTTCAAATCCACCAGGTACTCCTTGGAAACTCTATGGGGCAGTTTTACTCTGACCTATAGGGTTACCATGAGTTGTAACCAACTCAGTGGCATTGGGTTTGTTGTTTTGGTTATGCTAGTCTACTGATCTGTTCGTGCATTCTTTCACCAATACCACTCTGTTTTGATGACTGTAACTTTATAATAATTCATGAAATTGGGTGATCTCAGCCCTGCAATTCTGTTCTTCTTCAGTATTTTGTTAGTTATTCTGGGTCTTCGGTTTTTCCATATGAAATTTACAAATAATTGATCAATAATCAACAAAATAGCTTTCTGTGATTTTCATATGAATTGGTGAATCTATAGAAGAATTGACATATTAATAATACTAAGCTTTCCTACCCATGATTATGGAATGTTTCTCCACTTATTTAGATCTTTGACTCTTTTTGAATCTGTGTTTTGTAGTTTTTCTTATAGATCTTGCATGTATTTTATAAGACTTATTCTTAAATGTTTTGTGTGAATATGGTATTGTGCTGACTTATAAGACCATATTAAAAATATTAAGTATTTCTATCCATAAATATGGAACATCTTCCATTTATTTACATCTTTGATTTTTTTTTAAAATCAGAGTTCTGTGGTTTTCCTTTTAGATCTTGTACATATTCTGTAAAGTTTTTGTGCTAATAAGCAATTGTGTTGGTTTTAATTTCCAATTCCAACTGTACACTACTGATACATAAAAAAACCAATTGACTTTTGTGTATCCACATTGTATTCCACAACCTTACTATAATTCCTTAATGACGTATTATACTGAATGTCTATCCAGATTTTCTGCATAAATGGTCATATCGTCTGAAAACTAAGACAATTTTGTTTATTTCTTATAAATCTGTATGACTTTTATTTTCCTGTCTAATTGTAGTAGACATGATTTCCAATAGAATATTGAATAGGAGTGATGAGAGGGACATCCTCTCATCACATGAGGATGTCCCTCTCATCACTCGCAATTTTAGGGGAAAGTAGTTTCTCACCACACATGTAATTTTCATAGTAGCATTAACTACAATATCACAATGATTAAGCAATACAAATGTATATTATCAGCAGAATAAATCATAATATTTATACCATGAAACATGGCACATTGATAGAAAGGGCAAACTTCCGAAACGTGAAACAATTTGGATGTGTTACAGACATCATTTTGAGTGAAAGGCACACAAAAAGTGTTCTATGAGATTTTATTTGTATGGAGTTCCAAGACTACATAAATTTAATTTACCATGATAGGAATCATAACGATGGTTACAAGAGTGTTAGTGAGTAGTTGTATGCGCTGAGAAGTGATACGAGGGAACCTCCTTAAGTGCTGAAATACATATAAATGTGTGTGTGTGTGTGTGTGTGTGTGTGTGTGTGTAAATAATAAATCTCACTGACTTAAGACAACACAAATTCATGCCTCGGTTCTGCTACATGGCTCTTAGAGCTCTGTTCTTCTAACTTGGACCAGTCAGTCACGTGGCCACAACTACTTGAACGGCATCCCCCAAAAACATGTGTAGTAAATTCCAACCTCTATGCCTCTGGTATAATCTGATTTGGGAATGATTATCCTCATCATGTTAATGAGGTAGAATTAGGCTAGGGTAGGTCTTAAGTCAATCTTATTCTTAGATATAAATGAGTTTGAATGGGCAAGTTAGCAAGCAGAGATGGAGTAAAAGAGATTCCGAGCTACATAAAGACTACACAGGAGCAGAAACTCAGAACAGACAAGGACTTTCCTCCAGAGCTGACATTTCCCCTATAACCAGTGTCCTGAATTTAGACTTCTGTACTCTTAATCAGTGAGAAAATGCGTTTCTGTTTATTAAAGCCACCTACTTGTGATATTTCTGTTACAGCAGCACTAGATAATTAAGATAGCTACCTACAAGTGGAGAAGTCTGTCTTTCCTTGAAGGAGAGAGGGTAGCATATTTGTGAACAACTGTAATAATGCCTATTTATTTCTTGAGATTCTGCGTATATTTTTAACCATTTATTCAGCATATATTTATTGCCTACTATGAACAAGACACTTTGCTAAGTGTGGACTCAGTAATAAATAAGAGTGATATTGTTCTTTTGTAGATTATATTCTAGTTAGAAAACAAAATCCATTCAAACAAAATACCTAATTTATTACTTAAAGTAGAGAAGGAACTTCGGCCAATTGTGCTGATCACTTTATTTAAGCTCTGTTACCTCTACTGTAACTAGGCAACACCAGCCACAGTTTGTGTGAATCAGCCTGAACAATCCTGTCTTATCCTCTGTGACACCTTAGCAGATACATGACTCATCACCAGCTCCACAGATGGGAAACACAGTGGAACTGCCCACACTAGTGCTTCGAGGAGTGCACTCAGATTCTAAACTGCACTAGGAGCCAAATGTGGAATTCATAACTGGACAGGTGGCAAGATTGTCAAACAGTGCTTCATATTCACTGCTGACCATTTTTCAAAGTATGTAATTTAGTCAAGTATAGTGGACCTTCAAATGCATTTGCAAGAATAGAAGGTAGAGAATTGTGAACAACAAAAACTATAAGGGTGATCAGAGAAACTGAACAACACCTTGCTCAAAAATTCATGGGTTATAGAGGAAATCAAGAATGCAGTAAAGAAATTCATGCAATCAAATGAGAATGAGCGTATCCTACCAGAACCTATGCGATACAGAAAAAGCAGTGCTCAGAGGTCAAGTGATCTCTTCTATCAATGTACACATCCACAATGAAGAAAGGGCCCAAACCAAAGTTGTAACCCTACAACTTTAACATAGAGGACAACAAAAGAACTTCTTCGGCAACAGAAGAAAGCAGATGATAAAAATTAGAGTAGAGCTAAATGAATTAGAGAATAGCAAAACAATTGAAGAAATTAACAAAACCAAAAGCTGTTTTTTGAAAAGGTTAACAAAGTTGATAAACAATTAACTAAACTCACAAAAGAAAAACAGGAGAGGAAACAAATATTCTGACTAAGAAATGAGATAGAAGATGTCACAATAGATCCAATTTGGAAATCCCGGTGGCCTAATGGTTAAGTGCTATGGCTACTAACCAGAAGGTCAGCAGTTCAAATCTACCAGGCACCCCTTGGAAACTCTATGGGGCAGTTCTAGTCTGTTGTAGAGGGTTGCTATGATTAGGAATCAAGAGCTGTGAGTTTGGTTTTTTGGTTTATGGTCTATTTTGAGTTCATTTATGTGAAATATGTAAGATTTGGATCTAGATCTTTTTTTGCCAAAATTAAAATAATTATAACAGAATACTATAAAAAATAGTATTCTTACAGATTTGAAAACCTAGAGGAAATGGACAGATTTCTAGAATAACATCACCTACCAAAATTATCACAAACAGAAATAGAACAACTTAATAAACACATCACAAAAGAAAAGATTGAAAAAGTAGTCAAAAACTACCAAGCAAAGAAAGTCCTGGCCCACACAGCTTCATCAGAGAATTCTACGAAAATTTTAGACAGGAGTTAATTCCAATACCACTGAAGATGTTCCACAACATAGAAAAGGACAGAACATCCCCATATTCATTCTGTGAAGCCAGCATAATCCTGACACCAAAGCTGGGTAAAACCCCACAAAAAAAAAAAAAAAGTTACAGACCAGTATCACTCATGAACCTAGATGCAAAAATCTTCAACAAAATCCCAGTCAATAGAATTCAACAATGTGTCAAAAAAATAATCTATCATGACCAAGTAGGATTCGTACCAGGGATGTGGTGTTGGTTCAACATCAGAAGACAATTAATGTGATCAAATACATAAATAACATGAAGTATAAGAACCACTCAGTGTTATCAAGTGATGCAGAGAAGGCATTTGACAAAGTCCAACACTGATTCGTGTTAAAAACTCTCAGCAAAATAGGAACAGAAAGGAAATTCCCCAATGCAATAAGGGACATCTATGCAAAGCCAACCACCAACATCATCCTGAATGGAGAGAGACTGAAAGAATTCCCCCTGAAGGCAGGAACTAGACAAGGATGCCCACAGTCATCACCTTTATTCAACATTGTGCTAGAGGTTCTGGCCACAGCAATTAGTTAAAAAAAGAGAAATAAAGGGCATCTGCTTTGGTAAAGAAGTAAAAGTATTCTTATTTACACATGATATGCTTGTATACACAGAAAACTCTCAAGAACCCATAAATAAACTACTGGAACTAATAGAAGAGTTCAGCAAAGTATCTGGATACAAAATAAATATAAACAAATCAGTAGGATTCCTTTACACCAACAAAGAGATCATCAAAGAGGAAATCACCAAATCAGTGCAATTTACTACAGCCCCCAGGAAGATAAAATACCTAGGAGTAAATCTAACCAGAGTTGTAAAAGACCTATACAGGAAAAATTACAAGACCCTACCACAAGAAACCAACAGACTTATGTAAGTGGAGAAAATGAGCTTGCTCATGGATAGAAAGACCTAACCCTGTGAAGATGTCTATTCTACTCAAAGTCATCTACATGTGTAATGCAATCCCAATACAAATTCCAATGTCATTTTTTAATAAGATGGATAAACAAATCACCAATTTTGTTTGGAAAGGGAAGAAACCCAGGATAAAGAAGAGGAACACAGTGGGATGTCTCACACTACCAGATCTTAGAACCTATTACATTGCCACAGCAGTCAAAATAGCCTGGTAGTTGTACAACAAAAATATATAGACCAATGGAAGAGACTAGAGAACCCAAAAATATCATGATCCTCTTATCAACAGTTAATATTCAGTAAAGGACCAAAGGTTGTAAACTGGAGTAAAAACAGTCTCTTTAACAAACGGTATGAGCAAAATCGGTTATCCATCTGCAAAAAAACTGAAACAAGACCCATATCTTACATCTTACACAAAAACTAACTCAAAATGGATCAAAGACCTAACTTTCAAACCTAAAACAATAACGATCATGCCAGAAAAAACATGGTCAACAGTGTAAGTTCTAATACACAGCTTAGACAGACTACAAAATCTGACCAATAGCACATGAGCAACAGAAGAGAAAATAGATGAATGGGAATTACTAAAAATCAAGCACTTTTGCTCATCCAAAGAATTTATCAAGAGAGTTAAAAGATCACCTACAGAATGGGGAAAAATATTTGACAACTACATGTCAGGTAGACATCTAATTACCATAATCTACAAGGTACTGCAAAATATCAGCAAAAATAAATAAATAAATAAACCAGTTAAACATATGGCAAAGGACAGGGACAGACACTTCACCAAAGAACACATTCAGGCAGCCAAAAGACACATGAGGAAATGCTCATGGTCATTAACTGTTAGAGAAATCCAAATAAAAACTACAGTGAGATAACATCTCACCCCGGTGAGGTTGGCAATAATTCAAAAAACACAAAACAATAAATGCTGAAGAAGCTGTGGAGAGACTGGAATTCTCCTGCACTGCTGGTGGGAATGGTAGATTGTATAGCCTCTTTGGAAAGCAATTTGGAACTTTCTTTAAAAATTAGAAATGGAAATACTGCATGATCCAGCAATCCCACTGCTCAGAATATATCCTACAGAAATAGGGGCTGTCACACAAACAGATACATGGACACAAATGTTTATTTCAGCACTGTTCACAATAGCAAAATGATGGAATCTACCTAGGTGCCCAGCAACTAGTGAATGGATAAACATACTATGGTACACATACACAATGGAACACTATGCAATGGTGAAGAACAATGATAATTTTAGGAAGTATTTCATAACCTGGTATCAACTAGAAGGCATTATGCTGAGTGAAATCAGTCAGCTGCAAAAGGACAAATATCTTATGAGACCACTATTAGAAGGGCTTAGAAAAGGATTTAGGTGCAGATGAAAAGACTCTTTGATGGCTACAGGAGTGGGGAGGGAGAGAGAGGGTTGGTCATAAATTAGATAGTCAATAGGAATTTGGTTAGGTGAAGGGTGTGATAGCACTCAGTAGAAGGCATGTCAGCATAAATAGACTACACTATAAAATAAAAGGTTTTCTAAACTCAACATTTCAAAAGATGGAGTAGCAGGGACAGGTGTCTGGGGACACCGAGGTCAATCAACATAACTAGACTTTTGCTAAGAGAGTCTTCTACACTCCATATTGGTGAATGATATTAGGGGTCATAAGGGCCACCAAGTTGCCATCTGAGGAACACCAAATAGTCCCAATCCACCTGGCACAGATGATGACCAAGAACAAAGACACAAGGAAAAAGGATCCAGGAGACAGAAGAACCCATATGATTCAGATCCTACATCAGCAGGAGACCAGAAGAACCATATGGTGCCTGGCCACCACTAAAGGCAGGCTTGATAGGGGATACAATGTAGAGTCTCTGACACAATAAGGGAAAAAGATGTGCAGATCAAGAACTCTACTAAAAGACAAGAACTGATGGTCTGACAACCTGGAAGATTCCCTGAGAACACGACCCCTAGACTTTCGGTTGCCCTAGACCTGAAACCAGAACAGAAGTCAACACTACAGGCTAAGAATGGGCTGGACTCAGAGACACAGAGTAAGCATGTGCTGTGTGTACTTCATGGTTTTATTCATTTAAAGAATTCTACCGGTTTCTTTCTAGAGGACAGAGGAGAGGCTGGAGAAGAGGGGACAGGTATTCACTGGGAAAATAGTAGTAGTAAAGAGTGAAAAGGAGGAGCGTGAGGTCACAGAGTGGGGAGAGAAAATAGAGTTGTAGAGAGGTGGGTATGCAAAATTGAATTGAGTTGTATACTTTCACTTATTCATAATAATGAAAAAAAGCATCAGGATGAGAGCAGTAAGAGAAACAAAAGCTAGAAGATCATTCAACATTTAGAACAGAATTTCTGGACTATGGCCATCCTTGAGAATTACTTAGAGTTAATTACATACAATGCTTGTCAATCCAGGGTGATTGGCCCCAGTCTGAGTGTTTCTGATGCAGTTCATCCAAAGAGAAGCCAAAGAACTGAGCTTCTAATAATTCCCAGATAATGTTGTTGCTACTAGTAGCAACAGTGAAGAACAGTTTAGAAACCAGGGACCCACAAGAATGAAAGATAACACCATCCTCCTACTTTAAGCAAACTGGTCTTATTCTCAAATAGGAACCTAAGAAGTTCTGCCTGTTATTGCTATTACCCTTCCAAGCTGTACCACGAAGATGCAGGAATGTGGTAACTATGAAACTGTTATGGTTCTTTGGGCCATCTTGGAGTCTACTAAAGAAATAAACAATATACCTCTGACTCATTTTCTGGAAACCCTGGTTGAGTAGTGGTTAAGTGCTACATTGGCTAACTGAAAGACTGGCGGTTTGAATCTACCGGGTTCTCCTTGGAAACTCTATGGAGCAGTTTCACTCTGTATTGTAGGCTTTCTATGAGTTGGAATCAACTCAGCGGAAATGAGTTTGGTGTTTTGGTTTTAACTCATCCTCTATAAAGTGGCTTGCCTTAAAATATGTATTTGTTGGGTTTAGATCACAAAATGGCAGGCTACGTTTCAAGTCCACACTGGCACATAGGAGGTGATGATGGAGGTTAACCTATAGCAGAAGTCAGGATACCAAAGGAATAGGGGAAAGGAGATTGGAAAGACAGGAGACTAAAAAGCAAATATCATGGCAAACGTCTTCACATCACAAATCTTTTTTATGTCCTTATAAAACTAATAATTTAATGCATTCTTCTATTCCTAAATAATAGATAATTATTACATCATTACAGTATTCATCCATTGAGAAGATTTTCATTGAGCCTTTAATGGGTATCATTGTTATAGATTTCGGAAATAAACTAATGAACAAGGTAAATCTAACACGGATACTTAGCTTGTCAGGTTATTTTTTTCACTGTGGCCTTTTAATTATGTTTCTCATTCCCTGTCATCACACCCTAAAACCCAAACAGCAAACCTGTTGTCACTGAGCAGGTTCTGACACGTGGTGATGCCATGTGTGTCAGAGTGGAGCTGTGATCCCTAGGGTTTTCAATGGCTGACATTTTTGAGAATTGAATTACCAAGTCTTTCTATTAAGGTCTGCCGTCTTAGTTTGTCTACACTTGGTTACAATCCATTGTTCTACTCTTAATTCCTTCTCTCATCTCTATCAATATTCTCCTTTCCCTACCCTATCCCTCCCACTAGAAACAACACCTCAAAGCCTTTAAACCCAAATATTCTTTAAGGATCATTTCAACAAGCTTTTTATTTTACCTTTTCACCTCCACTGAAGCCCAGAGTTTGCACTCTCTCTAAATTTCTTTAGAACCTAATGCAACTATTTCAACATTAAATATATGCAATGGTGCCTTCACCTTGCCATCTTATTCCTCAGAATTGTGGATAAGATTTGGCTATCCCTTTATAAGACTGCCATTCCATGGTGGTGTTATTTAAAGTGACTCATAGGTACTATGCTGGCCGGGCCTTGAAAGAGTAGGCTAATTTTGTCATTCACACTCTACTGATTAGATATAATCACCTGGGTTCCTTGCTCACTGTCTGTGTGTGTGTCTGTCTGTCTGTTTCTGTGTGTACGTGTGTGTGCGCGCACATGTGTGTGTGTGTGTATGTGTCTAGGTTTCAACCCTGTATCACTTATCTCAGAATTTCCAGGTCACGTGGCTTGGAATCTATATTTTAAACAAGCATCTCTGGTGAGTTTTAAGGAAAAGTAAATGGGCTGCGTGTAAAAAACATACAGGGAGCTTTTAAAAGAAGACATTGACACCCCAGAATAATTACCTCAAAATCTCTAAGGGTGAAATTCTGGTATAAGTATTTAGTAAGAGCGTTCTGAGTGTCCCTAATGGGTGGCCAGGGTTGAGATCCACTGCACAGTAAAATTTATGAGCATGATTTTCTCTTAAGCTATAAATAAAACCAGGGAGTTTGCTATAAAATTTTATCAAGTATACTTCATAAGAGGTATGGAGGAGAGCTTCAAATATAAAGAAAGTTGACCAATTGTCAGTTCCATTCTGAGAACATAAATAATAAATAGTCATTTTAGAAAAGATGGGAAAACACTGATCAGTGCAGAAAGAAACTAAGGTCACCCAACACATCCCCAGTCACCATTAACGTGGTGCCCTAGTTCGTCTGGGCCATTTTCTCCTCTTGTTATAGCCATTGCTCTATTGGAAGTCTAACAAAATTACTTTTTTATTTATACACAATTTGTAGCATTTTATTTTTTATTTTTATCTTATTTATTTATTTTTTATATTATTATTATGATTGAATGAAAATGTACATTCCCATGTAAATTTGCATGCCCACCTATATGCTGCTCTCCCTGCCCAGTGACAGCACACTATTCCTCTCTGCTCCATACATGTCTCATCCTCCCAACAGCCTCCTTTCCGCTCCTCTCCACCCACTCCCCTTCCTCCAGCCAGAGGTCAGCAGGATGACATCCTCTAGATGCATAGAAGCATAAAGTGCACACATGATATGGTCACTCTGCATCACCAAGTCCAACCCATTCCTGTCTGAAATCACTATGATTTATGGACACGGTCAGCATCAGGGCCAGGGGCCATGATTCCAAGGGAGCCCTGAAGCCCCTGGACCATAAGTTATGGTTTTCTAGTGGAGTTCTCAAAGTGACCCCTTTTTGTTCTTGCGTTACCAGTGAGCCTCAACTTCGTGAGCTCCATTGCGGCTGTGGTTCTTATGTGCCTTTACATGTAGAGTATATTTTTGTATCCATGCATGTGTGTATACATTAATACATAGGTGTGTGTAGATATGTACTTTTAACTCTTCTAGAATACATGACAATGTGTAAAATAGGCGTCCTTTGTTTATATCTAGAACTACATATCCATGTCCCTCAGCACCATTTAAAAAATAATTTTATTTATTCTACACATTTGTGTACTTCTGTATCATATACTACTTTTCTACACTTATTCTTTTCCTCCATTTTTCAGTTTGCTTCATTGGTCTGACAGTCGTGATACTCATTTTACTCTGTTTAATACTTGCAACTTCATAATAGATATTAATAGTAGGTAGCACAAAATCTAATTTTCATATTATGATCTACTTTTTTATAGGAAAGTGAAACAATTTGATGCCAAATTTAGTTAAGTTGCCATTTACAGATAAAGATAATGAAAGATGAACCCAAGGTCTAGGCAAAATCCAAGATAGATGTTAGCTTCTAAGTAACAGCATGTAGTCTAATTCAGATTCTCCTTTTAATTTTGAAAAGACTTCTTTCACTTTCTCTTCCTGTTCGACAGCCTGGGACTTGTTTTCAGATACCTTAGGATACCGTGATTTCATCTATTTCCAACTTGTTCTGTGTAAGCATTAACTATTCACTTTATACAATCATTTTACTTTCAGTTTCTCTGGGTCACACCAGCCATTTCTTAGTGAAATCAGTATTTTGTTTTATATACAAAGTATGGTTTGTATCAAAATTTTATGGAACACATTATTTACAAGTTGCCATCAAATCAGTTCCAACTCATAATGACCCTATAGGACAGAGCAGAATTGCCTCCACAGTGCTTCCAAGGAGTGCCTGGTGGATTTGAACAGCCCTAGCAGCATAGCTGGTTTGACAGCCATCTTTCAGTGTTTCCATCATGAAATAGCTGCCCAAAAGACCCTAATTGGGTTTCACTGCACAGGTCACTTCCTTCAGTCCCTGGCGGCATTTACTTAGTCACCTTAATTATACATTTTGCCAATTTCTTTAACCTTTTATTGTAATCTCTGGAAGTTAGATAAACACTCATAATACATATGTAAACAATCACTTCTGTAATGTTTCCCTTCTGGAAGCATGAATAATTAAATACACAATCTAATATTTTCCCAGGAGGGTCAAGCTTATAAGTATTACTGTGAAATATTGAGAAATTGCTGTGTCCCATCAAGGGGTTTAACTGCATTTTGACACACAACTCTTGAGCTAGACTGTCTTGTTATGTTCCAGTTGATACAGTAATCAGTTAGAGGACAGACACATGTTTTATTATAGGAGCAAACTGAGTACATCTGCTCTAGGGATCAGAGGGAAAGAAAGATACAAGATTTGACAGCTGTAGCCTTCTAAAAACAGACTGGCTTGAAATGAAAATTTTTGCGAGCTAGAGCAATTAGTGTTGTGACAATCCTTTTACATCTAAATAACAGAATCTCCAGCAGAGGCTGCTCCGAAAATGTGACATTTTAATAAGATTCTTGTGTGTTTGCATTGGTTCAACCAATAAGCAGAATAGCAAAATCCAGATCAAGATATGAAACTTTGTCTTTACCTTGTGCAGAGGGAATATCAATTACGGCAGAAAGAAATTAAAACGTCAGGCTTTGATAATATAGCATTAAGTGATAAACTGAACTGCCAAGACAGCAAAGCTATTACGTTAACGGCGTTGTGCATTACCATGACTTGTGTTTACCTCTGTGCCATGCACATTTTGTTCTGCCTGTGCGTGCTAGTCTCTGGCCTCTTAAAATGATTAAAAGCTGTAATTTTTCCTTAAATATATCTCCTTGGTCACTAATTACATTATCTAGATTCTTACATCCTTATTCATGTGACCATTGCTTGCATTTTACAATGGAATTCTTGTCAGCTCAATAATCTATCAGTAATGGCTGGGCAAGGCCACACACTCTCAATACTAAATCACATTACTGAATACCTTTTTCCTGGAACTTGTTTTATCGACCACTTGAGAAAGGTTTAATTGTAAAAATGTTATATGAGATTCTAAAGAATTTGTTCCCTTTTCTCAAGCACATTTAAAGCTTCTTCCCTTAAAAGCATTTCATAATGGTGGTGGGTGGTGGGAAAGCTTAACAAGACAGTATGCATAGATGTCTGTCCAATCCTTCAGACCTTCACATTTTTCTGGCGCCAATTCTGTGGTCAAGTGTCCATTCCTAGGGTACTTACGGGAAGGCTCAACTTCTCTTTAGTGACTCTGATTTGCTGTTTTTCTCAATTAAATGTCACTTGGTCCTAAAGTCTAAAGACCAAACTGTTATGTATAGTCACCTTTCTGTGAGCACTGTTTACTCCATAAAAGAACCACATGGTCCCAGGAAATTAATTCTTGCTTGTGTTTTGCAAATTAGGAGAAAGAATGTTTTCTTGGTATTGCATTCTACCTACATCAGGTTTATCACAAGTCATAGAAACCCTGTGATCTGTTAATCGTAAGCATAACCATAACGTAATTGAAAATGTCTAGAGTATTTAACCACACTGCCTTCAATTGATTCCAACTGATAGCAACTCCATAGGTCAGAGTAGAATTGCCTCATAGAGTTTCCAAGGAGCATCTGGTAGATTTGAACTGCTGGGTTAGCAGATTTAGCACTTAACCACTACACCACCAGGGTTTCTGGAGCACTTAAGGATTCTTTAATTACTTCTAAATCTTTGTTTCTAGGTAAAACAAGATTCTGTGTCCCTAAAAGATGGCATTATGGACTGAATTGTGTCGCCCCAAAATAGGTGCTGTAAGTTCTAACCCAAATACTTGTGGAGCTGTGGCGTAATGGTCAAGAGCTGCATCCTCTAACTGTAAAGTTGGAAGTTCAAATCCACCAGCTGCTACTTGTAACCTCTACGGCACAGTTCTACTGTGTCCTATAGGATTGTTGTGAGTCACCATCAACTTGACAGCAATGGGCTTTGGTTTTTTAATGATGCACTTATGGATGTAATCCCATTTAGAAGCGAGATTTTCTTTATTATGTTAATCAGGTGATATCAGTGTAGAGTATATTGTAGGCCAATCACTTTCAAGATACAATACGAGAAGATGAGGCACAGATGCAAGAAGCACAAACAAGACCAGACCAAAGTCAAATGAAGCTCATCAGGGAATCAAGGAGGAGTTCCAGAAAGAGGCTGGGATTTCCTCCAGAGAGGACAGAGAGGGCCTTTCCCTAGGGCTGGTGTCCTGAATTTGGACTTTCAGTCTCCTAAACTGAGGCTGTAAATTCTGTTTGTTAAAGCTACTCATTTGTAGTGTTTCTGTTACAGTAGCACTAGATAACTAAGACAGTTGGTCTATATCCACAAATGCTAAATTATTTTCTAACTGACTTTATATGAAAGTTTACAGATCAAAATAATTTCTTGTTAAACAACAAAGACATATAATTGTTTTGTGACATTGACTGCCTACCCTAACGCCTATCAACACTCTCACCCTCTTAAACTTGGGTTCCAGCTTTCTCGTCCCGTCCTACATTCATATTTCTGGCCCTGGGCTGGAGTGGCCATTTAGCCTTATTTTGTTATATGTGCCTGTCTAGTCTTTGGCTGGAAAGTCTGGTGGCATAGTGGGTTAAGTGTTAAGGCTGCAAACCAAAAGGTTGGCGGTTCAAATCCACCGGCACTCCTTGGAACCTCTATGGTGCAATTCTACTCTGAAGTCTAGGGTCACTTTGAGTTGCATCCGACTCAATGGCAGTGGGTTTAGTTTTTGGTTTTTTATTCTTTGTCTAAGGGGTGAACTTCAGAAGTGACATCAGTTCTGCGTTCAAATGGCATCTGGTGGCCATACCTTCAGAGTTTCTCCAGTCCTTGTCAGACCAGTAAGTCAGGTCGTTTTTTGTGAACTAGAATTTTATTCTATATTTCTCTCCAGCTCTGTCCATGACCGTCTATTTGAATCCATCTTGGAACAGTCAATGGTGGTGGCCAGGTACTATCTAGCGGTGCTGGACTCAGTCTGGTGGAGGCTGTGGTAGTTATGGCCCGTTAGTCCTTTTTACTAATCTTCTTCTTGCTTCCCTGATTTTCTTCATTCTCTCTTGCTCCGGATCGGATGGAGGCAGTGCAGTATCTTAGACGGCCCCTCACAGGCTTTTAAGATCCCTAGCGCTATTCACCAAAGAAAGATGTAGAACATTTTTTCTGTAAACTATGTTAAGCCCGTTGAGCTTGATGTCCCCGTAGAACAGAGCCTTAGCCCTCAGCTCAGCAAGTAGGTCCCTCAGGGAATTTGGATGCATCTCTGAAGCTTCCATGACCTTGCCTTGGCCAGGTTGTACTGACATCCCTAGAACTGTACCATCGTCAGTTACTACTTAGCTGTTGTCCAACTAGTGTTTTTCCCTCCCCATCCCTCCTGTCCCTGGTAACCATCAAAGATTCTTTCTTTCTGCATGTAAGTCTTTGCATGAGTTTTTATAACAATGGTCTCAAAATACTTGTCCTTTCGTGACTGACTTACTGTACTCAGCATAGTGCTCTCCAGACTGATCCATGCTGTGATACTTTCCTCAGACTCATAAGTGTTCTTTCCTGCTGCACAGTATTTTGCTGTGTACATGTATCATGGTTTGTTTATCCATTTATCTTCAATAGAAGCTAAATTCTTGAAATTAATTCAATGTTACACACTAAAATTAACCTTCATACCTTTCTAAAGCAGCAAACAGACTAGGTATCAACAGGCTATTGAATAGAGCAGCCCTAGCTGCCATTAATTATCACATTTATAGTCATTTTCTCATACTGGTGATGACTTCTGTGAGAGAGCAGAGATATGTGAAGACGTGGGAGTATTTTTGCAAGACTTGTACAGACAGGCTTTGGGAACAAAATGGAATCAGTGGAGAGACTAAGGGACATATATAGTTCAGATGTCCTTGATCCCTGAAGTTTTGTAAAGTAAAACACGGTGAAACCCCTACACCGTGTTGAGAACTCCCACAGTACAGTGGTTAAGACCTTTGCTGCTAACCAAAAGGTCAGCAGTTTGAATGCGCAGCCAGTTCTTGGAAACCTGATGGGGCAATTCTAGTCTATCATATAGAGTCACTGTTGAGTTGATTTGTTATGGTTTATACCATATTCAATATTTTGATCAATTTTGTCAAATCTGCTTTTTTTTTAATAAATTGATCAATCATTTCTTTTTGTTTTTCTTCTTTTTGCTTGTCTGTATGCATAGTACAAGTACTCTGGACCGTGATACTATCCAGAGTGATTTTCCACAAATATTTCTAGATTAATTTCCTTACCCCTCATGCAACTTCAGCATCTACTTGTCTTGTTATACTCTTTTATTATAAATACAACATGTGTAATGGTTATATCTTAGCCTTGCAGCGCACAAACTATATCTGATACAGAGCAATATCACTGCATTTATTCTGAAACATCATTGTGTGCTGGGTTTTCTACAAATTAAGAATACAGTTGAATTTGATTGAAGTAATTATTTTCTTTTACTTTTTGCAAAAAAAAAAAGGAAGAAACATTTTTCTAAAGAGAGACCCCAACAGAACTGCACAGTTACCTTTGATTCTTTTATCTACAAGGGTGAGTGAGGCTCATTATACTCATGAACCTGGATGCAAAAACCTCCAACAAAATTCTAGCCTATAGAATTCAACAGCATATAAAAAAATAATTCGTCGTGATCAAGTTGGTTTCATCCCAGAGATGCAAGGCTGGTTGAATATCAGAAAAACAATTAATGTAATCAAGCACATTAATAACACAAAATATAAAAATCACCTGATTTTGTCAATTGATGCAGAAAAGGCATTTGACAAAGTTCAACATCCATTCATGCTTAAAACTCTCAGAAAAATAGGAATAAAGGGGAAATTCCTCAATATAATCAGTAGCATCTATGCAAAGCCAACTGCTTTCATCATCCTAAATAGTGAAAGACTGAAAAAATACCCTTTGAGAATGGTAACTAGACAAGGATGCCCACTCTCACCACTTCTATTCAACATTGTGCCAGAAGTTCTAGCCAGAGCAATTAGACAACTCAAAGAAATAAAGGTCATCCGTATTGGCAATGAAGAAGTGAAAATTTCCCTCTTTGCAGATGATATGATTGTTTATACAGAGAATCCAAAGAAATACATAAATAAACTATAGGAGCTAATAGAAGAATTCAGCAAAGTATCGGGATATAAGGTAAACATAACTAAATCAATAGGATTCCTTTATACCAACAGTGAAATTATTAAAGAAGAAGTCACCAAATCAATTCCATTTACTATAGCCCCGAAGAAGATAAAATACCTAGGAATAAATCTAACTAGAGAAATGAGAAATCTTTACAAAGAAAACTACAAGACCTTACTACAAGAAACTAGGAGAGACTTATGTAAGTGGAGTAATCTGCCCTGCTCACGGATAGGAAGATTCAATATTGTGAAAATGCCTATTTTGCCCAAAGCAATCTACTTATATAATGCAATCCCAATACAAATTCCAGTGACATTTTTTAATGAGATGGAGAAACAAATTACCAGCTTTATTTGGAAAGGGAAGAAGCCCCGGATAAGTAAAGCACTACTGAAAAAGAAGAGCACACTGGGAGGCCTCTCACTACCTGACTTTAAAACCTGTTACACTGCCTCAGTTGTCAAAACAGCCTGGTACTGGTACAAAAAGAGACATATGGACCAATTGAACAAAGTGGAGACCCCAGAGATGCCACTATCCTCCTATGACCAGCTGATATTTGACAAAGGTCCTAAGATTTTGAACTGGGGTAAGAACAGTCTCTTTAACAAATGGTGCTAACATAATTGGATATCCATCCGCAAAAAATTGAAATAAGGCCCATATCTCACACCTTATACAAAAATCAACTCAAATTGGATAAAAGACCCAAATATAAAAGCTAAAATGATAAAACTCATCCAAGATAAAATAGGGTCAACAATGGAAGTTTTAATACACAATATAGACAGACAGACTTCAAAATCTGACAAACAAAAGAAATTCATCAGAAGAGAAAGTAGATAAATGGGAATTAATAAGAATCAAACATTTCTTCATCTTAATTTCCCTGGGTATGGTAGTTTTCTGTGAGTAGAATAGTGTTTGTACATTACAAACATCCTTGGACACAGTGGAAATTTGCTTTCCCCTGGTATGTCAATACAGGAAAAAAGAGTCTTTTCTTGGTGTTATTTGTAATTATATTTTGAGGTGCTCCACTAGTAATAATATGATTTATTGTCACACCAGTGGTGCATACGAATTTCAATGCACCTTAGCTTTTATCGGCCTTGGTAACTTGCTTAACTTTGCTGCACAAGAATGATATTTCCATATTGCTAGTATTTGTTTCTCTGATGCTGGTGAATTTGATACATGAGGTGTTAAGTATTTGTATCTCTTCTTTCATCGATTGTTTGTTTACATGATTTTTACACACATGTTGGACATACATTTCCTTGTTTTCAATTAGATTTACCCCTCTTTATAGCTAGAGTCATTTATCTCATTACCTAAAAGTTTCTTGAGCCTTATATTTAAAATTCTTGTCTTTCCACAGGATATACGCAATATAAAAATGACTTCTATTAGAATAAACATTCAGACTTATAGGTATTATCACATTTAGGCCTCAAAACAACATGGCAAAAGAGATGCTGACACTGAAGGAAGTTTAAGAACTACTAGATATTTTGTTACTCTTACATGCTTAAGGAGCCCTGGCGGAGCAGTGATTAAATGTTAACAAAGAGTTAGCAGTTCGAGTCCACCAGCCACGCCTTTAAAACTTCATGACAACAATTCTGTTCTGCCCTTTACGGTTGTAATGAGTGGGAATCACCTTGACAGCAATGGATATGTGCTTATAATATTTTTATACAACGTTGTATTCTAAGCCAAGCCAAGTGCCAAGTGCCAGAGAATTCGTAGTTTTTTCCTATTGACATGTTTGTTTCCTTTGTGTTGTTCAAGCAGTTACATCATAATAGCATTACAACGTAGGATTAGATGGATTGATTTTTGAGTTTTTGAATTCCTGGAATAAATTTGTGTTTTATTATCCTTTTTATGT
This sequence comes from Heterohyrax brucei, assembly GCA_028571685.1. Lineage (NCBI taxonomy): Eukaryota > Metazoa > Chordata > Mammalia > Hyracoidea > Procaviidae > Heterohyrax > Heterohyrax brucei. The sequence goes on along the minus strand of CM053146.1, from coordinate 28,417,346 downwards.
ATTGATACAGTTTGCTGTATTCTGTTCAGAACTTTTTATACCTGTATTAATGAAAGGTGTTGGTTTGTAAAGGCCTTGTCAGTGTTTCCTATCATACTTCTGTTGATCTCATATAATGTGTTCGAAAGCGTTACTTTCTCTTCTGTTTTCTCTCCACAGATTGCATAGAATTAGCTTTATTTCTTCCTCAAATGTTTGAAAAAACATTTACAAGTTTGTCAGTTTCCTTGTGGGAAGACCAAAACATAGGGATTTAGTTTCTTTGACAGATAGAAAAATACTCAGATATTCTATTTCTTGTGTAATTCTTGGTGTTATTCTTTTTCAAGAACATTAGTTTGTTCAAATGATTGCATACATTTTGCCTGTTTACTCACTTTCTGAGAGCTGTGTCAAAATAAGTGTACTTTTTTTTATTTTTAAAATTCTGTTTCTTCCTGTAGTTTAACAGTTGCTATGACATCATTTTGATGTCCTTGGTAGCCATCATACATGTCATGACCAATTTTTTTCTAGCTCCTTTTACCAGAATATAGCATCCATTCTGAAGCCATTCAGTGTGAGGAAGAGTTCAAATCCATCAACCACTGCTTGTAAATCCCATGGGGCGGGCCTTGTTTGTTCTATAGCGTCCCTATGAGTCAAAATTGGTAGCAACAGGTTTGGTTAATATCCATTTTACTATTGTGAACCTCAATGTCTACTTTTTTTCTGACAGGGAATTTGATAATCTAATTCTACCTTCAATATTATTGGTCTGATGTACGTTTTTTTCCATCAGTGAGTTTCTAGGTAATACTCCATTGACGGATCCCCATAAAAGAACAAAGAGCCTACCTTTGAGTCAAGAAACTACCTTTGTGTTTGTGACTCTGTTCTTAAGTTCTGTTACAATGGCATTGAGCCCTGGTGACGTGGAGGCTAAGATCTTGGCTGCTAACCAGAAGGTCACCAGTTTCAAACTTTCAACTGCTCCTTGGAAATCCTACGAGGCAATTCTACTCTGTTACAGGGTTGCTATGAGTCAGGATCAGTTGGATGGTGATGGTGCTTGTTTGTTTTTAATAAATGCATAGTAGTATTATTTCCATTAGCTTATTCTACACATTATATTTTCTGTGCTGTGTTTATTTCACTCATATTTTCTACATTTTTTTGGTTGAAACAAATTTTCTGCAGTTAGTTTGTAATTTATATATTCTGTTTTTATGATCCTATTTTCTTTCAACTATTAAAGACCATGCACAAGCTTACTTTTTTCTAATCTATTTTCAAAATGATTTATTTATCCATTTATATGCATGTATATCCATTTACTATTTCTTTGTTCAGATAAATCTCCAGTTTCTTCACTTAACCACCCGTCCCCTTCCTGTTTCACCATCTCCATCCTAAAATGAGTTTCATTGAATTTAATCTTTTTGTCATTGCTTTGGCAAACAACAAAATTTCATAAGCTATTCGTTTTTTCATTTTCTTCTTTCTTTTCTTTTTCTTTTTTTTGACTAGGCTCGACTCGGCTTGGAGTATTTTCTCCAAAAATCCTGTCAAAGAGAATGTCAATCACATGAAGTTTCTGAAGCAGCTTACCTCCTAAAACCTTCATATTTCTAATAATACTTCTGACAGAGATATATCAATTCAAAGTCTTACTGTTTTTTTCCTGAATTGTTCTTTGTAAATGTAAGCTCTTTCCCTCAGAAAACTTGTAGATTTCCTTTTGGGTTTTGTCGTTACTAAATTTAATTGAGTTTGTCTACAATTCTCTGGTCCCTTCTTATCTCTTCAGTTCAGTGTATCTGGAGCCCCGTTAAGCTGGATTTGTGGTGTTTCGATACTGAAATACTCTTGGTCATTATTTGTTTAAATATTCCTCTCTTCGTTTTCCTTTTCTCTCTCTTTTTCGCTCCTGGAACAATTTTTAAATGAATTTTGATATTTCTCTCTGTATCCTCTCTTCACATCTCTTACCTTTTCTCTCATTATTTCTATTTATCCCTTCTAATTGCTTTCTGAGAGAATTCCTGGATTTAGTTATTCACTGATCACTTTGTTCTTTAAATGAATCAATTCTGCCACTTAATCTTTCCGTTCATTTATTCATTTCTTATGTTTTATACTACATGCTTCTATTGAAGTTTTCTTCAAAATTTTATTTTTTTACTTTGTATTTCCAACATTATATCTTATCTCGACAACGATAATTATTATACTTTTTTAAAGTCTTCGTTTATTTTTCTCTATGCTTCATTTCTGGAGCGCCGGTGGCGCAGTGGTTAAGAAGTGCTCAGCTATTGATCAAAAGATCAGCAGTTGGAATCCACCAGCCGCTTCTCGGAAACTACGCGGGATAGTTACACTCAGCTCTACAGGGTCGCTGTAATTTGGAACTGATTCAGTGGCAAAAGGTTTGGGTTGGTTTAGACTTCATTTAATTCTTCCATTGTTTGTCTTTTAAAAATTCTCCTGCTCATCATTTATCTTGGCTTATGCCCTGTGGTTTATATTCTGCTAGGCTCACCAACAGCTTATAATCTTGTGCTTCTGGGGAAATACATAAAACCTAGATATTACTTTCTACTCATTTCAATGGCTTTAAGAAGAGAAGTTCTTCAGGAACTTCTTATACCAAAACATGGACTGAAGCACATCTATTGGCTTACACTTTGTGAATCCCTCTTTCTTGGGACTTTATTGTTTAGACAACTCTACAAATGTACCACTTGCTTCTTGCTGTTGAAGGAGAAGACATTGCTGGAAGCCTGTTTGTTCCTCTTGTTAACCACCCCTCACTCCAACTGAACTCGAAGGAATCTCACTGGAGCCTGTAAGAGAAGTCAGCAGAAGGCTTGTTAAAATACAAATGAGCAAGCCCCAGCTTCAGATTTTTTAACTCAGTAGCTACACATAATGGAGCCATGATGGTTTATGAAGGATTATGAAGGAAGTCTCTCCTTCCATGCAGGACAAGCATTTCTTTTCCCACCTAACAAATGTCATCTGAAGGCATTACCCATCTGTCAGTGGAGGCTTCTATGTTGCTATGATGGTGAACATCTTTTATCAAAATTTCCAGGCTAAGATAGACTCTGAACAAATACTCGGTGATCTACTTCTGAAAAATCAGCCAGTGAAAACCCTATGGAGCACAACATTTTGATCTGCAACCAATCATGATGATGGGGCAGTTTCTTTCCATTGTGCATGAGAGTCACCCTTAGTTGAGAGTTGATTCCATGGCAGCTAATAGCAAGTATGGAATAAAGCCCAATAGTTGGTGTTCTAGAAATGCACCAAAGAAATCCTGCTCCTTAGGGAATTATTGCCCTAATTTATTACCCCATATTCTGTAGCTCAAGCTAGCCTAGTCACACTGTTTTCGTTTCTCATTGTGCTTTCTGTCTTTAGTGCTAACAACAGAAATATTAATTCACTGAATAAAAATAAAGAGTCAGGGGAGAGCACTGTAAAGTTCATCCTTAGGTTGTATTTTGCTTTACGAGTCTCTCTCACACTGAAACTCAACTATCTTCGGTCTCTGTGGTTTTTCATACTTAATGATAGTGCCAGACCAGTTGCCATCAAGGTTGAGGCCAATAATGATGAGTGACAATGTGTGTGAGAGTAGAAGTGTAGTCCATAGGGTTTTTAATGATTGATATCTTGAAAGTAGATTGCCTAGCCTTTCTTCCAGTGTGCCTTCATATAGACTCATCTTCAAATCTTTCACTTATCAACCCAGCACATTAACTCTTTGCACCACCCAGGAATCTGTTAGTGTCTATCCAGTGCCATTAAGTCAGTTCTTATTTATTGTGATCCTATAGGGCAACATAGAACTGCCCTGTAATGCTTCCAAGCGGCTGCTGGTGGATTCAAACTGCCAACATTTTGGTTAGTAGCAGAGCTTTTAGCCACTGTGCTGCCAGGGCTCTAATGTGAGTGTCTAGGGCCCATCAAGTTCTTTTGTTTTTCTATGACTTCTTCCTTCAGGATTGGTCCCAGTGTTGCTAACAGCAGCTTGTATTGGTTTATCATCTTTCAGAGAAAGCTATTGTAACTTAAAAAGAAATTTTCCAAAATCTGATTCAACACTATGCTCACATATGATATTCATGAGTGTTCAACTATATTGATAACCACTTGAATTTAAGATAATCATTTGTAGCCATGCATAGGTGCAACAGTATAAATTCAACTGTATCTTGCCTAGACCCAAACAGTTCATTGCAAAGAGGTTGTTTTCTTTAACATGTTTTGAAGCTTTTGGTTATTAATGTTGAATTGCCAAAGCAACTGCCAAAAATGGACAAAAGTGTGATTGAAATTTTTATTTTTTCTGATTTTTTTATTTTTTAATGTTTTATAGTGCTTTAAGTTAAAGTTTACAATTTAAGTCAGTTTGTCACACAAAAACTTCCACACACTTTGTTGTGTAACCTTAGTTGCTCGTCTCACACTGCAACAACACACTTCTCTTCACCCACAATCTCCTGTGTTCTCATTGGTGGTAGCCAGGTACTATCCAGTTCTTCTGGTCTCATGCTGATGTAGTGTCTGGTTTGTATGATCTTTTTTGTCTCTTGGGCTCATATTTTCCTTATGTCTTTGGTATTCTTCATTCTCCTTTGCTTCAGAAGGATTGGGACCAATTGATACTCTTAGATAGCTGCTTGCTAGCTTTGAAGATCCCAGATGCCACTCACCAAAGTAAGATGCAGAGCATTTTCTTAATAAACTTTGTTATGCCAGTTGACCTAGATGTCTCCTAAAACTACAGTTCCCAGGCTTCCACCCCTGCTACTCTGTCCCTTGAAGTCTTTAGTTGTGTTCAGGAAACTTCTTAGTTTCTGGGTTAGTCTAGTTGTGCTGACTTCTCCTGTAGTGTGTGTTGTCCTTCTTTCCACATAAGGTAATTCTTGTCTACTACGCAATTAGTGAATACTCCTCTCATTCCCTCTCCATCCTCTGAACTTTCAAAGACTATTTTTTTCTGTGTTTAAACTTCTCTGAGTTCTTACAATAGTGGTCTCGTATAATAGTCATCCTTTTGCAAATGACTAATTTCACTCAGCATAATGCCTTCATGAATCTTCTATGTTATGAGATATTTCACAAATTCATTGTTTTTTATCATTGTGTAGTTTTCCATTGTGCAAATATGCCATAATTTGTTTATCCATTCATCTGTTAATGGGCCACTAGGTTGATTTCATCTTTTTGCTATTATGGACAGTGCTTCAATGAACATTGCTGTGCATATATCTATTCTTGCAATAGCTCTTATTTCTCTAGGATATATTCGAAAGACAAGGAATGCTGAATCATATGGTATTTCTAGCCCTAGTTTTGTAAGGAAGTGCCGAATAGGTTTTCAAAATGGTTGTACCATTTTGCATTCCCACCAGCAGTGTAGAAGTGTTCCAGTCTCTACACAGCCTTGTCAACATTTATTATTTTGTGGATTAATGCTAGCCTTGTTAGGATGAAATAGGATCTCATTGTAGCTTTGGTTTACATGTCTCTAATGGCTAATGATCGTGAGCATTTCTTCAGGTTGTCTGTTAGCTACCTGAATGTTTTCTTTGGTGAAGTGCCTGTTCATATCTTTCACTCATTTTTAATTGGGTTATTTGTCTTTTCTTTGTTAAGGTCTTATAGTATCTTATGGATTTTGGAGACTAAGCATTGATTGGATTTGTCAAAGCTGAAATTGTTTTGCAGTCTGTAAACTGTCTTTTTACCCTTTTGGTGAAGTCCTTGGATGAGTGTAAGTGATTTTTAGGAGTTACCAGTTACCTGTTTTCTCTTCTGATGCCTACACATTCTTAACAATGTTTTTCTTTCCTTCTTTTCTTCCTTCTCTCCTTCCTTCTTTTCTCTCTCTCTCTCTTCCTTCCTTCCTTTCTTTCTCTTCCTTCCTTTCTTTCTTTCTCTTCCTTCCTTTCTCTTTCTTCCTTCCTTCCTTTCTCTCTCTCTCTCTCTCTCTTTCTTTTTTTGTTGTTTTTAATTGTGATTAAGTGAAAGTATACAATCCAAATCGAGCAGTGCCTTCTGCTCTCCTTGCCTGGTGACAGCACACTCCTTTTTGTTTTATGCTTCTAGTATCCTCCTAACAAGTTCTTGTCCCTTCTTCCCCATCCTCTTCTCTACATCTAGAAACAGACCAGTAGGACAACCTCCTATAAATGCACAGAATCATGCAGTACACACACCATATTGTTACACTGTGTCCCTGAGTACAGCCCATTTTTGTCCAAAGATTTGACCCCAATTGTATTTTCTGGTCAGGGGCAGCAGCAGATCTATGGGCCGTGCTCCCAGGAAATTCTCCTCCAGGATGTCAGACCATCAGTTCTGGTCTTTTAGTAGAGTTCTTGAACTGGGCCCCTCTTTCACTTGTGTTGGCTTGGGGACTCTACACTGTATGACCCATTACACTGTCTTTGGTGGTGATACAGTTTGGTTCTTCCAGTCACACACTGATACAGTCTCACAATCACATGGGTTCTTCTGTCTCTTAGGCTCTTTTTACCTCATCTCTTTTTTGTTCTCAGTCATCAACTGTTACTAGATGAGCTGGTGTACCTCAGACAGCAGATTGCTAGCTTTTAAGACCACAGATACCACTCACCAATGTGCAGTGCAGAAGACTTGCTTAACAAAAGACCAGTTGTGCCAACTGGCCTCAGTTCCCCTGAAAATATGGTTCTAAGACCCCCATCTTTGCTACTCTATCCTTTGAAATATTGGATTGAGTTTAGAAGACATTTCAGTTCATGTTGAAATCCACCTACATTAATCCGCTTTCTAGTGTGTGCTGTCACTGCTTATAGCAGGAGTCTCATACAACATTTGTCTTTTTGTCAATGACTGATTTCACTCAGCATGTCTTCCAATTGAAACCAGGTAATGAATTGCTTCCTCAAATAGTCACAGTTCTTTATCATTGCATGGTGTTCCATTGAGTATACATACTACGGTTTGTTTATGCATTCATCTGTTGAGCATCATCTAAGTTGATTCTATCTTTTTGCTATTGTGGACCGTGCTGCAATAAACATTCCTGTGCATGTATCTATTCATGTAACAGCCTTTGTTTCTGTAGGATATATTCCAAGTGGTGGAGTTACCAGATCAAGTGATACATCTATTTCTAGCTTTTGAAGGAAGCACCAAATTGCTTTCCAAAGCAGTTGTACCACTTTGCAATCCCACCAGCAGTGTAGGAGAATTCCAGTCACTCTACAGCCTCTCCAGCATTTGTTGTTTTGTGTTTTTTGGATTATGGCCAACTTTATTGGGCTGAGATGGTATCTCATTGTAGTTTTGATTTGGATTTCTTTAATAGCTAATGATCGTGAGCATTTCCTCATATGTCTTGGGGCTTCTTGGATGCCCTCTTTGGTGAAATGTCTGTCAATCTCCTTTGCCAATTGATTAATTGGGTTATTTACTTTTTTCTTGTTTATATTTTGCAGTACCTTTGAGTCGGATCTGACTCGACGGCACTTGGCTTTTCGGCTTTGGCTGTAGATTATTGAGATTAGATGTTGGTCTGACACGTAGTTGCCAAATATTTTTTCCTGTTCTGTAGATGGTCTTTTAACTCTTTTGGTAAAGTCTTTGGATGAGCCAAAGTGTTTGACTTTTAGTAGTTCCCGTTTATTTATTTTCTCTTCTGTTGTACATGCTGTTTGTCAGATTTTGAAGTCTATCTAAGCTGCATATTAGAACTTCCATTGTTGACCCTATTTTTTCTTGCATGATCTCTATCACTTCAGGTTTGGTATTTAGTTCTTTGATCTATTTTGTTAGTTTTTGTGTAAGGTGTGAGATATGGGTCTTATTTCAATTTCTTTGCAGATGGATACCCAATTTTGCCAACACCATTTGTTAAAGAGACTGTTTCCACCCCAGTTTACAACCTTAGGGCCCTTGTCTAACATCAACTGTTCAAAGGATGAAGGTGACATTTCTGGAGTCACATTTCTGTTCCATTGGTCTGTATGTCTCTTTTTGTACCAGTACCAGGCTATTTTGACTACCATGGCAGTATAGTAGGTTCTAAGGTCAGGTAGTGTGAGGTCTTCCACTGTGTTCCTCTTCTTCAGTACTGCCTTTCTTATCCAGAGTTTCTTCCCTTTCCAAACAAAGTTGGTGATTTATTTTTCCATCTCATTATAAAATGCCACTGGAGTTTGTATTGGGATTGCATTGTATATGTATATCGCTTTGGGTTAAATAGACATTTCGCAATGTTGAGTGTTCCCATCCAAACTCTAGTGGTGTAGTAGTTAAGTGCAACATCTACTAACTTGGCAGTTCAAATCCACCAGATGCTTCTTGGAAACTCTACGAGTCAGTTCTACTCTGACTTCTAGGGTTGCTATGAGTCAGACCCAACTTAACAGCAGTGAGTTTCTTTGCTTTTTTTGTTTGTTTGTTTTTGGTTTATCCATGAGCAGGTTTTTCCACTTATATAAGTCTCAAACTTTTCACCAGTACCATTTTATTATGGTACCAGTACAATTTTATGGACTTGTTGGACTTCAACAAGTAAAAAGGCAATTTACAGACTAGGAAAAAATTTTCTGCTATAACAAATCCAATCAGTGCTTGATCTCTAAATCCACAAGACACTGCAAGAGCTCAACAACAAAAAGACAACCCACTTAAAAATGGGCAATATCAGCTGCTCATAGTTGGATGATACCTATTTTTTTAATTTTAATTTTAATTCAATTTTAAATTTTAATCTACAACCTTAACAGCTGTAGATTCTAATATCTTTATTTCTTAAAATCCCTCTGAGTATTCTATTCGCACTGTCTGAACCATTGTTTTTAGTTGTCATTGAGTTAACTCTGACTCATGGTGAAACAGAATGAAATATTTCCCAGTTCTGTGCCATCTTCCAGCCTGTTGGTTTGCTCAAGTCCATTGTTGTTGCTGTTGTGTATTTTGAGTGTCTCCCAGCCTAAAGACTTCATCTTCCAGCATGTATTGGAAAATATTCTGTTTTGATCCATAGGATTTTCATTCGCTAATTCTCAGAAGTTGATCAAAAGCCTCTCTTCTTCATCTGGCTCAGATTGGAAGATCTGTTGAAAAGCATGGGAGAATCTGCTGATATTTAAAATACCAGAGACAGAGCTTCCAGCAACATGCAAGCCATTAAAGTGTGATAAACTGACACACAAGTTACAGACTGTCTATACACGCTATTTAGCTATTTAGGTTCTGAAGGGATAATGCTGAAAGAACAATGATTTCCAGAGCATGAAAGATTCTGCCAAATAGGTGTCAGGCTTTCAAAAACTGAAAAATACTAGAGTCTATTCAAAGACTGCAAAAATGACATAGAAAAACAATATACAACAATGAGAAATATGCACATAATTTCCGGCAAGATGATCCATGGACCACTTATTTGTTGGATTGACCTAACATTTATATTTTGGTTAATTCTGTGGACTCTAAGGAAAGCACCTTTTGTTGGGATAACAGCAGCAAGATACAATGCTACCATGAAATCTAATTGTTATTAGCTATTGCCCTGGAATATCAATGAGGAACAGCATTGTTCAAAACCCGGCATTGGAAAAGTTATTAAATTGGTTGGTTCATCAGGGAATATAGTACATTAGTGAGCTATTCAGCCATGACTGAGTATATATATTAGAAAGCATGCCTTCCAAAGTTTCCCGCATCATAAATCAAGGCAAGATTTAGTACACAGCACTCACAGGAAGGGGCAATCACATATTTTAAAAGATTCAGCTCAAGTAAGCTCAATCTTCAATCACATGTGGGTCACTATTTCATTTTTACAATTTGCTTTACCCTATTGTCATGTTTGTTATATTTGGTCCTTGTACAGGGGAACGTTATAAGGAAGATAAACGTGATGAGAACTGCATGATAAAATGATGATCCCTGCAGGTTTCAACTGAGTTTCCTCTGTGTTCAGTAAATAAATTGTTTTTTGACTTTTAATTATATATGGTTAAAAAGTGATCATTATCAACTAATTTTGCATTTATTTCCCAGGATGCTTCTGTAAGTAATTACTCTAGGTTGCTAGATACAAATCTAAGTATTGTAAAATGCCCTAAAGCTAGACTGGAAATGAAAGTTTTTAATAATTAGAGGAAGACAGAATTTTTTTACAAAAATAGTAAAATTAGAACTTTATTTTCATATGCTTACTCTGTTCTATCCCAAGTAGCTCTTTTTTTATGAAGTCTTCTTGGGGTTTCCAGTCTGAATTAATATAATTCCTTGGCTGGCTTGAGTTTTATCACTTTGCTTTCCATTTATTAGGGCTCCTAACACATTTGGTTCGCATTTGATTTTTTCACATGTGTATTTTCTCCAATGTTCTGTTTCCTACTGACACCAGAAAGTACACCTGATTAATTTTGCTTCTTTGAATTTCCCCTAATGCACTATTGTTGGTGTTAGGTGACCTCTCAAACAGGTTCTGATTCATAGCGAACTTACGTACCACAGAATGAAACACTGCCCAGTCCTGCACCATCCTTGCAATGTTTGCACACGTTGAGACCATTATTGCAGCCACGGTGTCAATCCGTCTTATTGAAGGTCTTTCTCTTTTTTTGCTGACTCTCTACTTTACTAACCATTATGTCTTCCTTCAGGAACTGATCCCTCCTGAGAGCATATCCAAAGTATGTAAGACAAAGTCTCACCATTCTTGCTTCTAAGAAATATTCTGGTGGTGTTTCTTCCAAGACAGAAATGGTCATCCTTTTGCGTCCATTGTGTATTCAACATTTTTCCTGAACACCATAATTCAAAAGCATCTGTTACTGTTCTGTCTTCTTTATTTATTGTTCAGCTTTCATATGCTTATGAGGCAATGGAAAATATTATGGTTTAGGTCAGGCGTACCTTAGTCTTCTCATAGATTGAATTGTGTCCCCAAAAAATATGTGCATTAATTTGATTGGGTCATGATTTGTCGTATTGTGTGACTATATACCATTTTTGTCATCTGATGTGATTCTCCTATGTATTGTAAATCCTATCTCTATGATGTTGATGAATGGGATTAGTGGCTGTTGTGTTAATGAGGTAGGACTCAATCTAAAAATGGATTGTGTTTTGAACCAATCTCTTTTGAGATACAAAAGAGAGAAGGAAGCAAAGAGACATGGGGACTTCATGCCCCCAGGAAATCAGTGCTAGCAGTACAGTGTATCTTTTTGACCAGGGGTTCCTGCAAGGAGAAGCTCCTAGACCAGGAGAAGGTTATAACAAGGACCTTTCTCCAGAGCTTTCATTTGGAGTTGACACACTGAATTCAGATTTCTAGCCTACTAGATTGTGAAAGAGTAAACTTTGTTTGTGACAGCTACATACCTCTGGTATTTCTGTTATGGCAGCAGTAGCTAAATAAAAGTCCTCAACATTACTTTTTTGGTTTTCAAAACTTTAAAGAAAGCTTTTGCAGTAAATTTGCCCAATACAATACATTGTCTGATTTCTTAACTGCTGTTTTCATGAGGATTGTTGTGGATCCAAGTAAAATGAAATCCTTGGGAACTTCAGTCTTTTCTCTGTTTATCATGATGTTACTTACCGGCGCCATTGTGGGAATTTATGTTTTCTTTACACTGAGGTTTAATATGTACTGTCTTTGATCTTCATCTCTAAATACTTCAAGTCTTCTTTGCTTTTAACAAGAAAGGTTGTGTTATCTGCATTTCCAGAGTTGTTAATAAGCCCTTCTCCAGTCTTGGTGCCTCGTTTTTCATACAGTCTAGCTGTTGCCCTAAGCTAATTCTGCTCATTGTGGGTTCTTGACAATAAAGACTCATCCAGGTGAGGAGACAGAAAGAACCTTTATTGAAGGCTCGGTAAACTTGTATGCCTCAAATCAAGTTCTCAGAACAAAGCAAAAGTGCCATCTTTCCTAAGGAAGCATGTATAAACATTAAGGGCTACGTAGATTATCATGGTGTACAAGCACAGAAAGACAGATTACCTTCCCCTACCTTTAGTATATACTAAAATGGACCATAAGTCCCATCCTGGGCAGAGATCTTAGTCTTTTGAGGTTAGTATAAGTTAGAATTGAGTCGCATGCAGCATTCAGGGTATTGAGGACAATGGACAGGAGAGGGAAGGTTCTTCATGGTGACAGCTAAGCTGACTGAGCCAAACACAGCACTGTCTGTCACTTAAGGTTTTGCTTGATAATAGACAGGAGAAGCAAATCTTGCTTGACAATGGCTACGCAGCTGCTGGCTACACTGCTTCTCACATTTGCTCAGCATACAGATTGAATAAGTATTATCAAAAGATTCCACCATGGTGCATATCTTTCCTTATTTTAAAGCATTCAGTTTCCCTTTGTTCTGTTTAAACAACTGCCTCTTGGTCTATGTTCAAGTTCCATACGAACACATTTAAGTGCTCTGGAATTCCAGTTATTCACAGTGTTACCCATAATTTGTTGTGCTCCCCACAGTTGAATGCTTTAGCCATTCTGTTGACCTAAAATTCTTCCACTTGTACAGATCAAGTAAATATTTAGAGATTTCTGAGTATTTCACTTCTAGGGACACTATGACTAAGTAGCCAATGTCCTAAGCCCATGCTAGTAAGCCTATTCAGATTACTGTTTTGTCTCTGCTGTTCATTACAGCCAAGATGCCCACTCTGTCTTTGGTGATGAAGTGCTGCTACTTCCCTCCCCTCCCTTCCACCTTGGGGTCCAGTCATTCCATTTATGTGTCTTAATTCAGTTACGGCAGTTTTCACTGCTGAATCTGGTATATATGAATTAGCAGCTACATCAGTCTCCAAGGATGCTGTGGCTAGCTTTCAAGTATTTTCTACAATGTGTGGTAAAAGGCAAGTCATCTAGGCACTCCATATGCAGATCTGATAAATCCACTATAATGTGCCAGTTTCCCAAAGCCTTCGGATTCCTTCTGCAGTATATGAAAGTAGGTTTGGTACTGCAGCTTGATTAGTGAGCCAAAGCTAAACTGACCAAAGAAACTATTAGATCCTTTCCTAACCTGGTGAGCTGAAACATTGAATGAAGAATCTATGCTTAGTGGGCCCATATCAAAAATCCAGACTGATCCATCTTATCCTACTTTATGTTCATTGCACTGTTGTCCTACAACCTTAGTAACCATCCCTACACATATTCCTCAGGTTTCTCTTCATATACTTGAGACAATTCAAGTTGTTCTTTTGGAGTGTAGCATATGTCTTCCTGATCATGCTTCGTGTTTCACCTTTTGGGGGTCACTTTAACTTAAGTCTAGTTATAGGTTTAGAAGCAAAAATTCGTGGTAGAGATATGTTTTAAATACATTCACCAAGGTCTTATATGTCATCTTCCTCAGGTGATACCCCAGGCAATGACTCTGTGCCTCACTAGAGGATGACTCATACAAAACTCTTCAGACACAGCTGTGTTAACCTTGTCAGATAAGGGTGAAAGGCGTAACAGTTTTACTGGGGATGGTAGCTTAAAAGGCAAAACTGAAACAACCTCTTCAAATGGGAGTGGGGATGCTAGCTCTGTTAGAGGCAGCGATTCAGTAGAATTTTGGGGCTCAGTGTCCACAGCTTCATGATTATGGTCCTATATGTTCCTAATCCAGGTTACTGGATCCCATTACTTCCCAATCAATGCCTCACTTTACCTCCAGACACCATTCAAGTTTGGAAATTCAATTTGCATTTTAACTCATCCTCTTTTATTATAAGATTGAGTTTATTTTTCAGCAATATTGGTTCTGTTAGAACAAGAAGTGAGGAATTCTTTCAGGGCACTAATGACAACTTTGAGATCATTTATACAGTGCTTGAACTGTGATTCTAAAGCCTTGAACTCATCTCTTTCCTTCACTAGTTTGTCTAAAGAAAGTAGGGCTAACGAATTAGTTTTCTTATACTTCTCACTCTGAAAAAATTGTAGAAAGATATCAAACATGTAATTACTCAGAGCTTCATCATTCACCAATACATGATTTATTGGTGGTGACATTTTGTATATCTCTACTCTCATCTCACAGCATGAATTAGCTGCACTATTTTTACTACTGGAAACAGGGTCATCAACATCTTCAAGACTATACAGACTTGAAAACCAATTAAGAAAACTCATCCTTACAATTTTGTTTCTCTAGAACCACTCTTGATATCAAATGCCTAAAGTTGACTTCTCTAGAGAAGCAAACCCAGTGGAGCATACACACACACACACACACACACTCACACACACGCATATGTGTGTATATGTATGAAGAGAGAGAGGGAGAGAGAGAGAGAGAAAGAGATTTATGTTAAGAAAATAGCTCACTTGGTTGCAGAGGTTGGAATGTTCCAAGTCCATGTGAGTTAGGTTGGATTTTCTGACTCAAATAGCTATGGGACTGAAAAACTCAAGAGTGGTAGGTCAGAAGCAAGCCTCTGGTTCACAGGCTATGGAGACCTGCAAATCCCAAGATTGACAGATAAGCTGCTAGCTCAGGTCCCAAGGACCAGAGGCTAGATGCAGGATCCAGAATGAGCAAAATCTATTCCAGAAAGTCTACATATATTGGATGCAGGCCATACACTCCAAGGAAACTCCCTTTCCACTGCAGGCATATCTTGTCATGGAGGTGATTACATTATACTGGATCTCATTATGGAGGTGATTGTGACTACATCATTGCATAGCTGGCAAACTACATCATAACTGTCAAGCCGCTGAGAAGCATGGCCCAGTCAAAGTGACACACAACTTAAACCATCACGTTTGGCCAAGTAGCTGTTTTCCTTGTTTCTTGACATAGACTAGTGAGTAGTTCTAGTGTTGTATCCATTGGTAGTAATGTCTCAGTTGGTCTTCTGTCAATTCCTGAAACCTCTTTCATCACCAATGCCTTTAGTGCATCTTAGACTTCTTCCTTCAGTATCATCAGTTTTTGAGTATATTTTACTTCGTGAAATACTGGCTATCAACCAATTCTTTTGTGGTATAGTGATTTTACATATTTTGTTCCATCTTCTTTTGATACTTCTTACATTATTCAGTAGTTAACCCATAAAATCCTTCACTATTGTAACTTGAGGTTTGAATTTTTTCCTTAGTTCTTTTAGCTTGAGAAATACTATACATGTTCTTCCCTGTGGATTTTCTGACTCCAGGTGTTTACATATTTCATTAAAATACTTTACTTTGTCTTTTCAAGCCACCCTTTGAAATATTCTGTTCAGCAATCTTGTTTCATCATTTCTTCCATTTATTTTAGCTAATCTATGTTCAAGAGTAAGTTTCAGATTCTCTTCTGATGTCCATTTTGGTCTTTTTTTCTTTCCTGTCTGTTGAATGAACCTTTGCTTTCTTCAAGTATGGTTTCACTGATGTCATCCCACAACTGTCTAGTTGTTGGTCATTAGTATTCAGTGCATCAAATCTATTCTTCAAGTGGTTTCTAAATTCAGGTGGGATATATTCAAGGTTGTGCTTTAGCTCTCATGGACTTGTTTTAATTTTCTTCAGCTTGTACTTGAGATTACATATGAGCAATTGATGTCCTGCTCCATAGTCGGTCCCGGCCTTGTTCTGGTTGATGACGTTAAGGTCCTCCATCATCTCTGGTTGGAATCAACACAATGGCAGTGGGTACGTGGGTCATCTCTTTACATTGATGTAGTCAGTTTGATTCCTGTATGTAAAGTACATCTGTGTAACTGCCATAGATGTTGTTGAAGAAGTATACTTGATGGAAAGCTCATCTTGCAAAATTCTGTCATGTGATTTCTTGTGTTGTTTCTACCACCAAGACCATACTTTCTAACTAATCCTTCTTCTTTGTTTCCAACTTTTGCATTCTAATCACTAGTAATCATCAATGTATCTTAATTGGGTGTTGGATAAATTTCAGACTGTAAGTATTGGTAAAAATCTCCAGTTCTCTCATCTTTGCCCTTAGTGGTTATGACATAAATTTGAGTAATTGTCGTATTAACTGATGTTCCTTGTAGATGAATGGATATTACCCTATCACTGAGAGAGTGCCATGTCAGGATATATCTTCAAATATTCTTTTTAACGATGAATGTAACTCCAGTCCTCTAAATTATCTAATTCAAAATGGTCCAATACGAAGCAATATAGAAATAAGTTGACAGAATATGCACACAAACACACCTTTTCTATATTCAGCAATGCATTCTCAAGCAAACTCACAGACCACATCACTTCTGTATTGTTTCCACGGTAAAACATTAACATATTAAAGACAATCTGACGTGTTAGAAAGTATTATAACCATAAGCTTTGAGACATGGGTTTCTAGTCTCAGCTACGTCAATACCTGCCTATAGTCACTGAGAGGGCGATCTAATTGGTCTGTTCTTTCATTTCTTGCCTTGTTAAACCAGTGTATGATACATATGATTTCTAAATTCTATGTTATATCAAAAAAGGCTGACCCTAAATATGCTCTAAGGCTATGATATTTTTAGTGTTGTGTAAAGTCTGATTGTGTGTAGAAACAGGTTTGTGAGTACAGCATGGGAAGAACAAAGAGAAATAGAAGTAAACGAGATACATACCTCCAATCCCCTCCCCGGACCCTCTGCCTTCCCACTCCCCTTCTGCAAGGAGCTACAAACTTGCTAGCATGTTTATGGATACATACTACTTGCCTTATAGACATTCCTAGAGTTCTTCAGATTCTCTGGTTAGGCACAGCCTTTCTAAGGATGTATTATCCTGACTGAGATTGAAAGGATAAAAGGAGTTGATTTTGTGCACCAGGAAAAGTCTTCCTGGCACATGAAACTACAAGCGTGAGAGGAAAAATAGTACTTACAGGTCGCTGTTACCTCCTTCTTTGTTTCTGTGGTTTTTGGAAGAGACAGCCGATTAAGACTCCATGAACCGAAAATGTTTTATAAACTGTATCAACATTTTATGTGAACATTTAAAAATATTCAATTATTACTTAAGATAATAATAATTCAAAAAAACAAAAAACAGAATTCGAGATGTGAAAGAAACAAATATCCCCGTGGTTCTCAAAGTCCACTTTATGGAAGTAGTGCTTAGGTTAGCTGTAGCAATCCAATAAAACACTTAATTAGAATTACAGTAGTAAATTATACCTTTATTATTATTTTTATGTTAAGAATTTTAAAAAGTATAACTTCAAACGTATTAAGTGAAAATTTTAAAATATTAGAGACTTCCAAATGGTAATTTTGGTTCTATCTGACTATTTTCTGAGTGTGAAAACATCAGAATGAAGCTTTTCCTGGTCTCCTATTTGTGTGTGTCTGTGTGTGTCTGTACACGTATTCTGTTTAACACTAGTTGTTACTGGCTGTTTTAGTCAGCTAGTGCTGCTCTAACAGAAAAACCACAGCATCTCATTCAGCCAAAGTCTAATCCAAAACAAGACCCTAGTTCTTTTCAGTTCTGTGAAGGCTGAGATATGTGACAAAGCTGCATAAGAAATACTTGAAGCTAGTAGAGGTTGATTGACAAGATCTAAACAAAGAAGCCATCTCTCTAATACAAAAAAAGCAAAGTGATGCAGCAAATTCCAATATAGAAGAAAAAGCAAAGTGCAGCAGAAAATTCTGATGTAGAAGCTGTACCAAGTTACCAAAGATCTAGCTAAGCTACTTTATGAAACTGCCAAGGCCAAGCCAAGTGCCGTCGAGTCGGATCCGACTCATGGTGACCCTAGGGGCCAGGGTAGAACTGACCCCCAGAGTATTCAAGGAGCGCCTGGTGGATTTGAACTGCCGACCTTGTGGTTAGCAGTGGTGGGACTTAACCCACTACACTACCAGGGTTTCCCAGCGGTGCCTCATCTGACTAACAGAGTATTATGAAACTAGCTACACTAAATAACAGATTTTCAGTGTAGACAAACCAGTTGGAGAAAGATGCCATCTAACACCTTTGTGGCTAGAGAGGAGAAGTCACTGCCTGACTTCAAAGCTTCCAAGGACAGGCTTACTCTTTTTTTTTCTTTCTTTCTTTTTTTTATTATTAAATAAAAAAAAAATGGAAATGTACATACTCTGTGCTTGCAATATTGGGTTAAGAGAGGAGGAGTACTCAAGTTGTGTTGAAGTCCCATTAATATTGATCTTCTTACTAATGTGAATTGTCACCAATTTCACCCTACCAAATTTCTAACAATTATCTAATCTAAACCCTCGCCCCTTGCCTTCCCGTCCTCCCACCTTCCCCAACCTTGTAGCCGTCAAAGAGCCTTTTCTAGTATGTATGAGTATGCTTTTAAGTTTTTATCGTAGGGGTCCCATATAATAATTGTCCTCCTGTCGCTGACTAGTTTCACGCAATATAATGTCCTCCAGTTGAGACCAAATTGAGAGATGTTTCCTGCTATCATTGTTGTTCCTTATCAGTGTATAGTACTCCATGGAGTACATATACCAAAGCTTACCTAGCCATTCTTCCGTTGTTGGGCATCTGGGTTGATTCCAACTTCTTGCTATCGTGGACTGCGCTGCAATGAACATTTGTGTGCTGGTAGCAGTTGGTGTGAATGGCCTTGATTTTGTAGGAAATAGTCCGAGCAGAGGAATAACTGGGTCAAATAGTGTATCTATATCCATTATTTTAAAGTAACGTCAAATCGCTTTCCAAAGAGGTTGCACCATTCTGCAATCCCACCAACAGTGAAGGAGAGTTCCAATCTCTCCACAGCCTCTCCAACATTTATTGTTTTGCGTTTTTTGGATCATGGCCAATCTTGTTCGGGTGAGGTGGTATCTCATTGTCATTTTGATTTGAATTTCTGTAACAGTTAATGATCGGGAACATGTCTGTATGTGTTTTTTGACTGCCTGGATCTCCTCCTTAGAGAAGTGTCTGTCCATCTCCTTTGCCCATTGCTTAATTGGATGATTTGTCTCTTTCTTATTGATATTTTGTAGAACCTTATAGATTATGGAGATCAGGCGTCGGTTTGACATAGAGTTGCCAAATATTTTTTCCCATTCTGTAGGTGGTCTTTTAATTCTTTTGATGAAGTCTTTGGATGAGCAGAAGTGTTTGATTCTTATTAATTCTCATTTAATCTATTTTCTCTTCTGATGAATATGTTTTGTTTGTCATATTTTGAAGTCTGTATATATTGCATGTTAAAATGTCCATTGTTGACCCTATTGTATCTTGGATGAGCTCTATCGTTTCAGGTCTTTTATCCAACTTGAGTTGATTTTCATGTAAGGTGTGAGATATGGGTCTTGTTTCAATTTTTTGCAGATGGATATCCAATTATGCCCGCACCATTTGTTAAGGAGACTGTTCTACCCCAGTTCAAAATCTTAGGACCTTTGTCAAATATCAACTGTTGATAGGAGGATGGTGGCATCTCTGGGGTCTCTACTTTGTTCCATTGGTCTATATGTCTCTTTTTGTACCAATACCAGGGTGTTTTGACGACTGTGGCAGTGTAATAGGTTTTAAAGTCAGGTAGTGAGAGGCCTCCCAGCATGTTCTTTTTTTTCAGTATTGTTTTACTTATTTGGGGTTTCTTCCCTTTCCAAATAAAGCCGATAATTTGTTTCTCTATCTCATTAAAAAGTGTCGTTGGAATTTGTATTGGGGTTGCATTATACAAGTAGAGTGCTTTGGGCAAAATAGACATTTTTCACAATATTGAGTCTTCCTATCCATGAGCAGGGCAGGCTTACTCTTATTAGAGGCTAATGCAGCTGATGACTTTAAGTTAAAACCAATGCTCTTTTGCCAGTCTGAAAATCCTAGGACCCCTAGAATTACGTTAAATCTATTCAGCCTGTGCTCTCTAAATGGCAAAACAAAGCCTGAAGGACAGCATGTCTATTTACGACATGATTTACTGATTATTTTAAGCCATCTGTTGGGACCTACCTTTCAGAAAAAAAAAAGATGGGTTTCAAAATATTGTTGCTATTGACAATGTACCTGATCACCCAAGAGCTCTGATAGACATGCACAAGGATGTTAATATTTTTTTCATCTGCTAACACTATTCACTCTGCAGCCTGTGGATTGAGGAGTAATTTTGACTTTGAAGCCTTATTATTTAAGCAATGCATTTTATAAAGCATAGCTGCCGTATATAGTGATTCCTCTGATGGATCTGGGCAAAGTAAATTGAAAACACTTGAGAAACATTCACTTTCTAGACGACATTAAGAATTTTTGTGGTTCATGGGAGGAGGTCAAAATAAGAACATCAACATGAGTTTGGAAGAAAGCGACTCCAACCTTCGTAGGTGAGTATGAGGAGTGTCACACTTCACTGAAGGAAGAAACTGCAAATGTGAACAGCAAGACAACTAGAATTAGAAGTGGAGCTTGAAGATGTGACTAGATTGCTGCAATCCAATAGTAATATTTTAAAGGATGAGGAGTTACTTCTTACAGATGAGCAAAGAAAGGGTTGCTTGAGGTGAAATCTACTCTTGGCAAAGATGCTATGTACATTGTTGAAATGACAGGAAATGATTTAGAAACAGTTGATAAAGCAGTGACAGGGTTTGAAAGGACCAACTCAGAGTTTGAAAGAAGTTCGACTATAGATAAAATGCTATTAAACAGCATCACATGCTACGGAGAAATCTTTCCTGAAAGGAAGAGTCAATAGATGTGACAAACCTCACTGCTGCATTATGCTAAGAAATTTCCTCAGCCACTCCAGCCTTCAGCAATCACTGATCAGTCAGCAGCCAGCCACATTAAGATAAGAACCCCCATTACAAAAAAAGACTGCAACCTGCTGAAAGCTCAAATGATGGTTAGCATTTTAGCAACAAAATGTTTTTAATTAAGGTGTCTACATTGTACTTTTAGACACAATACTATTGCACACTTAGTAGACTACAGAACCACCAAAAAAATAAAAATAAAAAACCTTTACCATCTAGCTGATTTCAACTCATTTCTGTTCCATTACTGTGGGATCAATGCCAACTCATACTACCTGACAGATTCATGGTGACCCTATCAAATGGAGTAGAAACATAACTTTTATATGCACTGGGAAACCACAAAATTCATGTGACTTACTTTATTGCGTTATTTGCCTTAGGACTGGAAAGAACCCATTACAGTTCCAAGCTATGCCTGTGTTTAGAAAGAAATGTTGCATTTTGTATGTTTTTGTTGTTAGGTGCCGTTGTGTCAGTTCCAACTCATGGCAACCCTCTGAACAACAGAACAAAACATTACCTGGTCTTGCACCATGTCCACAATAATTTTTATGCTTAAACCCATTGTTGCAGCCACTGTGTCAACTCATCTCTTCAAGGGTCTTCCCCTTTATCGCTGACCCTCCACTCTACCAAGCGTGATGTCCTTCTCCAGGGGCTAATCCTTCTTGACAACATGTCTAAAGTACATAAGATTGCAATCTTGGCATCTTTACTTCCAAGGAGCACTCTGGCTGTACTTCTTCCAGAAGAGATTTGTTTGTTTTTTTGGCAGTCCGTGGTACATTCAACATTCTTCTTTAATACCACAATTCAAAGGCATCAGTTCTTCTTCTGTCTTCTGTGTTCATTGTCCAGCTTTTGCACACATACGATGTGACTGAAAAACCATGGCTTGGGTCAGGCACACTTCAGTCTTCAAGGTGACATCTTTACTTGTCTGTACTTTAAAGAGGTCCTTTGTGGCACATTTTCACAGCACTATGCGTCTTTTGATTTCCTGACTGTTGCTTCCATGGTCACTGATTGTGGACCCAAGTAAAATGAAATCCTTGCCAACTTCAGTCTTTTCTCCATTTATGACAATGTTGCTTACTGGTCCAGTTGTGAGGATTTTTGTTTTCCTGCTGTTGAGGTGCAATCCATACTGAAGACTGTGGTCCTTGATCTTCATCAGTAAGTGTCTAAAATCTTCTTCACTTCCAGCGAGTAGGGTGGTGTCACCTGTGTAATGCAAGTTGTTAATGAGTCGTCTTCCAATCTCGATGCCTCGTTCTTCTTCATATAATCCAGCTTCTCAGATTATTTGCTTGGCATACAGATTAAAAAGGTACGGTGAAAGAATACAACCCTGACACACAGCTTTCCTGACTTTCAACCACGTGGTGTCCACTTGTTCTGTTTGCAAACTGTCTCTTCATCCAACATAGATTCCTTAAGAGCACAGTTATGTGTTCTGGCATTCCCATTCTCCACAACATCAGCCATAATTTAGTATGATCCACACTGTCGAATGCTTTTGCATAGTCAATGAAACACAAGTAAACATCTTTCTGGTATTCCTTGCTTTCAGCCAAGATCCATCTGACATCAGTGATGATATCCCTGGTTCCATGTCTGCTTCTGAATCCACCTTGAATTTCTGGCAATTCCTTGCCAATATACTGATGCAGTCACTTTTGAATGATTTTGAGCAAAATTTTACTTGCGTGTGATATCAATGATATTGTTCCTTAATTTCCACATTTGGTTGGATCACCTTTCTTTGGAATGGGCAGAAAAATGTGTCTCTTCCAGTCAGTTGGCCAGGTAGCTGTCCTCCAAATTTCTTGGCATAGACAAGTGAGCACCTCCAGCACTTCATCTGTTTGTTGAAATATCTCAGTTGATGTTCCATTAATTCCTGGAGGCTTGTTTAGTGTAGGCAAAATTATAAAGATGAATATTCCATTGTGATGTACATATTCGTACTTGAATTTCAGGTAAGGTTCTTGTATACGTTTTCATATGTGCTTGTTCAATAGCAAGTACATACAGAATGTTGACAGCCTTGGTAATACTATATTCTGAGAAGTTTTAGTATTTATCTAAAGTTGGTGTACTTTGACTTAACTGTTATATTTAAGAATGTAGTTTTTGAAAATAATTATTTCAAATTTCTGACATTAGTTAAGAAGACATAAGAACTACAAACAAAACTGATTAAACATTGATGCCTTTTGCAACTATTTCTTAGAACTTCTTAGAACCCAAGTATTTCTTAGAACTATTCAACCAAAACAAAATATAGAAACAAACTAATTCCTGGTGCTAATATAAGATTGTCACTTCCGTTCACAGCTTACAGCTTTTAGTTTCCTTTATATGCTATTATAGTAGCCTCATTTGTTAATTACATGTTTTTATAATAAGTAAATATAATAATTTTGGTACTATGAGACAAATTTGTAGTTTAAAAGTATTGCTTTTTCATACTTACAATTCATTTTCCATAAAAGGTAGGATCCTTGGAAATTGCACAATTTAAAAAAAGTTTGTAAGTCACTGACCTAGAGTACCCAACTTTTTATTCTATCCATGTGAGAGAAAAAAAGGACTAATATTCATGGGAAAGGAATTCTCGCAAAGCCTTCTAAAGCCTAGTTAGTCTGTTTATGTATGTACATATATAGGTAGATATTCTCAGCTTTGTTGTTGTTTTTGAATATACCCTCAATTCATGGCAAGCCTATGAACAAAGGGAAGGCATGCTGCTTGGTCATGTGTCATCAGTTTACATCCCATACAACATCCTACACAATTCATCCAGTTAATGTGTACAATTCAAAGGCTTTTTGAACCTTCACAGAGTCACACATCATCATCACAATAAATTTGAGAATGTTTACGTCCTCCAAACAAACTGTCGCAGGCTTTAGCAGTCACATCATAATAACCTTTTCTCCTATCCACAGTCCTAGACAACCACTATTTTCTGTCTCTGTAGATTTGCCTATTATATAAGTGGAATCCTAATAGGTAGTCTTTCGTGACTGTTTCCTTCTACTTTGTGTAATGTTTTCAAGGTTCATTCATGTAGTGTGTATCAGTATTTCATTCCTTTTTATTGTTGAAAAATATATGATTGTATGAGTATACTATATTTTTATTATGCATTCATCAGTTGACAAACATTTGGACTGTTTCCTCTTTTTGGCTACCTCAATAGTGTTTCTTTAAACATTTACATACACAGTTTACGTGGACATATTGGATGTTCTCATTTCTCTTGCTTACAAACCTAAGAACAAAATTTTTCATTCACATGGTAACTTAAGTATGACATTTGGTGAAATTGCCAGACTGTATTCCGAAATGTCTGCAATAATTTACCATCCTACCAGCAATAGACGAGGGTTCTGTTTTATCCACATCCTTGCTAACCTTTTTTGTGTATCTTTTCTTATTAGAGTCGTCACAATACATGTAGACTGGTATCTCATTGTGGTTTTGATTTGTATTTCTCTAATGACTAGAGAAATGGAGTGTCTTTTCCAGAGTTTATTTGTCAATTTTGATCTGTGTCTTTCTTGGAAAAATGTCTATCCAAGTTCTTTCCCTATTTTTTCCTAATTGGGTTATCTGTAATTTTATTATTAAGTTCAAAGACATCAACAGTGTGTGAAGGTTCTAAAGACTAGTTTAAATGGATCCTCATCATTTTAGGTAACATGTACAACTCAGTTTCTAATGAGGAAAAATTACCCAGACTTCTTCTACTAAATAATGCGTATCTTATATGTGATGCCCAGGCAAGGATGCATCAGTCACTGACATTAGTGTTGGAAGAATAAAAATATTACACTATTTCCATCTCCTGGCAGATCCCTTCATTAGGTGAAACTTAGCAACTTCCTAAAGGCAAGGCTATTGTTATTGTTTGTTTGTTTTGCTGTATAAACATTCACTTTGAAACAATTAAAAACTAAGTTATTACTTCGGGTTCTCATAGACCAAAGTCAATCACCAAAAGAAAATATTTGCAATGGATAGTGGGAAAGAACATGCTTAAGAAATGATTCCAATGTCCCTGACATTGCAATTTATTTTGCCTATGTACACTTTTATTGCGTGATATATAACCTGCGATCTGTGCAAGCAGAAGCTGGGAAACCAAGGTATGAGAATGTTCTTAGTAAAATTAATATTTTTCTGAATGTTAATTTCACACATTTAAGAAATATGCGATGTTATCATGCATTTATTTTAAGTAGCTGGAACGTGAGAAAAATAAAATTCTATTTTGGTATTTTTCATGTATACAAGTTCTGACAATTAAGTTCTTGAACTCATCTAGAAAAGGTGTTGCATGCCTCGTTGCTGAATATCACTGCAGTCACCTTTGAAGTACTCCCCTTGGGAAGCTATGAACTGTTGCCAGCACCTAGTTCACCCTTCAAAGCAATTTTGGGACTCTTTTTCTATAATGGCCATCACAGTTGTCATTGTATTACCCTTGACGTCCTGAATGTCATCAAAATCTCTTTCTTTCAATATTTCCTTTATCTGCAGCTAAAGAAAAAAGTCATCGTGGGTCAGATCAGCTGAGTAGGGAGGGTGTTCCCTTGCAGTTATTTGCTTACTGGCTACAAACTCCCTCACTGACATCTATACAATTAAGTTTGCAAACTTGTCATCATGCCATCATGCACAAAGGCCATTCCAGAAAGGATTTTAGAATTGCTTTGAAGGGTAGACTAGGCATGGGCATCTGTGCATAGCTTCCAAAGGGAGTACCTGGAAGGTGACCTTCGTGATACCCAGCAGGGAGGTCTGTAGCACTCAGAACACTTAAGTGTGCGGACTTAATTGTCAGACCTATCATCGGTGGAATTTCATTATCTAGCTGCAAGAACATGGAAGTGAAAATTCAGAACAGTGTATAGTGGCAATGGGTTATAGTCACATAATTTCTGCTCCAGGAAAATTCTGTTTTAAGAAAATACTATTTGCTACTCACTCACTAGGAGACCTCGGCGGCTTAGCGGTTAAGTGTGCAGCTGCTAAACAAAGGGCTGGCGGTACAAATCCACCAGGCACTCCTTGGAAAATCTCTGAGACAGTTCTACGCTGTCCTACAAGGTGGCTATGTGTCAGAATTAACTTGACAGCAATGAGTTATTCACTTACTGAACAGTCCTTGAAATGGAATGTCGTTTGTATAGCCAATATGAAGTTTCGTCTTCTGTCAATTGAACATACGTTGAAGTACAGGTAGCTCTGAGAAAAATTCTTAACACAATAAGTAGCTAACCAATATTTTTGATGACTATGTAGCTCATGTGAGTTGATGGAGTAACAACGTTGGTAGTCTGCCAAAAACAGGCAAGAATAATTTCTAATTAAATTTTGTTTATATTTAAACAGATGGTGTCAAAATGACAGAAAAATATGAGTATGTGGCATCTGCCAAGTAATGATCCTCTATGTGCTTTCATAAAATATTCTTATGGAAAGTAATCAGAGCTTTTATCACACTCTAATTGCATTTCTATGTGTTTGTATGCTTGAATCTGTGTGTTTGCTATTCTAGAAAACTTAGAAATGATTACATAAACCAAAGCCCATTGCCTTCGAGTCAAGTCTGACTCATAGGTACCCTATAGGGCAGAACACAATCGCTCATAGAGTTTCCAAGGCACACCTAGTAAACTTTTGGATTAGCAGAGGTAGCACTTAACAACTACACCACTAGGGTTTCATAATGTCTGATTTATCTGCCTTTTCCAGTGCCAAGGAGCCCTGGTATCACAGTGGTTAAGAGTTTGTCTGCTAACCAAAATGTCAGCAGGTCGAATCTACCAACTGCTCACGGGAAACCTCGTAGAACAGTTCTGCTCTGTCCTGGTGTCACTATGAGTCAGAACTGACTCAATAGCAAGGAGTTTGGTTTCTGGTTTTGGTTAGTACAGTGTCTGGCAGGCATCAAGTATGTACTAAATACTAGCTCATGAGTTGTTCACCAATGCTATCACTGTCAGGCTTGCTTTTGCTACCTCTACCGTGACGCATAGTATTTATTATTGTGTATTGAGCATTCATCATAATCTCTGATCTTTTTTACTTTATCTCATTTAACCTTTATATGCATTTGTAGTATCAGTACTCTTATTGTCTCAATTTTATGAATGAGAAAAAATATTATTTTAGGGACCATAAGTTGAGAAAGCTTAAATATTATTTTATTAAGGTGGTTTTGTTGTCTTGTTTGTGTGCACATGTGTTTGTTTGTCTGCTTTGTGGAAGTAGGACCTAGGACCCGGTGTGTGCTTCAAGAATCAGCTGTGCTTAGTGAGATTTGGACTAATGAGAATTTTCTCTCTGTCTCCTGTGTGTGACTGAGAAGGAGGATAGGCATGTACATCACATCTCATTCTTCTTTTATTTACCTTTCTATTCCAAGTCTATGATACAGAGCTTGTCCAAAGTGAGTACTTACTGCACTGTATTGATCGACAGTCTACCTGAGCCATGTCTCTGATAAGTGAATCACAATGAAAATTCTTTGGGTTATGATGTCTGCCCTTTGAGAGAAACAGAATTTAAAGTAACCCCCACCTATCTCAGCCTGCTGGAGATATGAATCTCTTGGCACCTATTACCGTAATCTACTTACGGAGGAGACATAAACGTGGAGAGAAAGGCCTGCAAAATGATTTGCTGAGCACTATTGTTAAGAGAGAATTTAAATCACTTGGTTTTCTCAATTATTATTCCAATGCCTCATCTGAAT
The DNA here is from genome assembly GCA_028571685.1 of Heterohyrax brucei. Classification (NCBI taxonomy): domain Eukaryota; kingdom Metazoa; phylum Chordata; class Mammalia; order Hyracoidea; family Procaviidae; genus Heterohyrax; species Heterohyrax brucei. The sequence goes on along the minus strand of CM053146.1, from coordinate 28,389,850 downwards.
CCTTCTGACACTGCACATACTTTATAGGGCCAATATATTGCCATAACTTGAACAATCTTTAATGTAAGATTTACACATCTTCAGCAAGATGGATGAGAATAATTACTTTGAATCTTGTTAAGTTCCTTCAAGCAGTGTTGTTGCAAATTAGTATAATAGAAAGAATTAAAATGTCACAAGACATATTTCTGAGTATAACAACTACAGCATTTTAAAACATTCTTAAGTACAGTATTTTTTAAACAAAATCCATCCACTCACTTTGTATATGTTTACAGATGAGGATAACATGGTTTTTCTAGAATTGTTAGTCGAAATCTACTGAGGTCAAAGTTCTGGGTGGTTTCATGTAAAGAGAGGCAAACACTTCAGGAATCAGAAGGAGTGCAGTAGCTTTAAACAGAAAATTTGAAAATTATACCATTGTCAAGGGATAAACTGGAAAAAAAGATAGCACAAATTCCAATAGCAGTCAAAGGAAACACAACTCAAAATGTTTTTCTGTTTTTTTTAACAACTTTTGGTGGAATCACTTGTTTTTTTACAGGAGGAGAAGTTATGTGTCTAAGTGGAGGTTTTATGTCTTTCAAATGATATCTTTCTCTAGTAAATATAACTAAACATACACGTGAGAGAAAACTTTCTAGTTCTGTAATATAGTATAATGGTGTAAGATTTTAAGATGTATTTATTTTTTATTTGAAGCTGGTAACGCAACTAGGACCAGCAACTTTTCTCAGTGCTCCATATCCTATATCTCAATGAACATTTAGATGGTCTCCGAGCTCTCATCCTTAGAAATAATTTCTTATGTCTCATGTCTCATTTTGCTTTAACTTAAAATATGCATTCATTTGGTTCATATTGATTGCACATCTACAGTGTGAAAACCTGATCTAGGTACTGGAGATACAGTGGTGAACAAAAAAGGATAAAAACCTCTGCTGTAGTAAAACTTAGACAAGACAATCAAGATGGATAAGTTAAATGCATAGCGTATCTGATAGTGATAAGAATGGAGGACCGGGAGGGATCAGAAAGGGGCCTAGAAAGGAGTGGGGATTTGTAAATTCAAAAAGCTTTTCTCAGAGAAGATTTCAAAGAGGAGGTGATCAGAAGAAAACCCTGAGCCACAAAGCGATTGAAGATGCATCTTTCCGACAGAAGGAATAGATGGTACTAAGGCCCTGAGGCAGAAGCACACTTAGCAGGTTTTAGGATCAGCTTGGAGGGGAAGACAAGATCAAATGAAAAAGACAAAGGGAGGGGGCATGTGTCAATCATGCACTCAAATTAGGGTGATTAGAGGAAGATGTAATAAAGGAATACTTATAGACATAAGTAAAAGGCCTGGCTTTCTATTTCTGAAAATTGGTCGCTGAATAACTTACAGATCACAACAAAACACTGACTCTGTTGCTTCAGACATGTCATCGAGAAGGGTCAAATGCTAAAGAACTGCAACGTGTTCGGTGAAGTATGAAGGCCAGCGAGGGTCAGGGAGACCCTCAGCGAGGTGGGCTGGTACAGTATCTTCAGTGAGGAACTCAGAAATGCTGGCAATACTGAGGAGAACTCAGGGCCAGGCAACGTTCAGGTCTATTGTATGTCAGGTGGCCACGAGTTGAAGGCAATTCAAAGTCAGCTGCTTGTCTCTATTCAGAGAGGATATGAAAACCACAAGAGATATATAATTACCACGAGGCTAGTAACAGCGGCATTGTTACCATTCCTAAGCTGAAAGACTGGGGGAAAGAAAGTCGTAAGACAAGGCTGCCTGGAAACACAGACCACAGATTGGAAGATACAGCCCAGCCCAGATGACTCTGCTACGAGGGGCATAAATAATATCTCCATTGCATTCTCCTCACTTTGATGTTTAATTAGTGCTCCCCACTGGTCAAACCCAACCAGAAAGTAGGAGGCAAGTGAGCTCATTGGTTGTTCCCCACAGGTCAGTCACTGCGGCAGGCAGCAGGCTGGAGAGAGGCAGAGAGTAGGGCTGGATTGGCCACTGGAATATGGTCAGCAAGGAGTGTGGCAGATGTCTCGGTCACATTTGATGCTTACTCTAAGTAAGATGAGCAGTCACTAGTGCACACTGAGGAGGAGGGTGACAGTTACATGACTCAGATTTAATAGGATCTCTCTGGGTGCTTTGTTGAGTATGGTCTAAATGGTATTTACAACAGAGCAGGGTAACCAGACAGGAGGCCACTATGGTAACCTAGGCAAAGAAACAGTGGTGCCTCCAACCATGATGTTACTAGTGCAGGTGGTAAGAAGTAATCAGATCCCTGATACATTTTGATGATTAAAAAATAACACTGTTGTCAAGTTGATTTTGATGCATTGAGAGCCTATAGCACAGAGCAGAACTATCCCATAAGGTTTCCAAGGCATGGCTAGTGAAACCGAAATCCTGACTTTCCAGTTAGCAGCTGCTGTCTTAACCACTGCACCATAGGGCTGACAAATTTGTATAGTGTTTTTGTCATGTGTTGTTGAGCTAGCTCTGACTCATAACCACCACATACATAACGTAACAAAATGCAAAGCAATCCTTCACCATCGTCTCAGTCATTGTTATATTTGTGTCCATTGTTATAGGCACTGTGTAGATCCATCTCATTGTGGGTCTTTCCTGCTAACGTAGCTAAAGTAAACCATAAAGTCTTGCTATCACTCACGCTTCTAGGGAGCACTCTGGCTGTATTCCTGCCAGCTGACTTGTTTGTTCTTCTAGAAGTCTATGGTGTAGTCAACATTTTTTGTCAACACCACAGCTGAATTAATCAGTTCTCCAGTATTCCATTTTTGTGATTCATCTTTCTCATGCACGCTGTATGACTGAAAATATCATAGCTTGGGTCAGGTGCATATTAATCATCAAAGTGACGTCTTTGCTTTTGAACACCTTTGAGAGGTCTTTTGCCATAGATTTTCCATCACCTGATTTCTTTATGGTTGCTTCTGTAGCCATTGATTGTTGATCCCAGTAGAATGAAATTTTTGACAACTTCAATTTCTTCACCATTTTATAGTGATGTATATTGATCTAGTTAGAAGGATTATTATTTTATTTACACCAACGTATAGCGAATACTGAAGGCTGCAGTCTTTTATTTTTATCAGTAAACACTTTCAAGTCATCTTCATTTATTGCAAGCAAGATTATGTCACTGGTATGTTTAAAGTTGTTAGTAAGTTTTCCTCAAATTGTAAAGCTGCATTCTTTTTCATATAGCCCAGCTTCTCAGATTATTTGTCCAGCATATAAAGTGAGTAAGTATGGTGAAAGAATACTCTGCCACACAGTTTTCTCAGTTTTAAACCTTCTGTTCAACCCACTGCCTCTTGGTCTATATACCAGTTCCAAGAGAGCACCATTCTTCACAGTGGTGTTCATAACGTGTTACGATCCACACAGTTGAGTGCCTTTAAACATAGTGCTGTTAGCTTCCGTGCAGTCAGCCCCTAACTCATCGTAACCCCGTGCAAGACATGACAAAATTACCGAGCCCTGCACCATCTCCACCCCCATCCGCATCTCCAACCCCATCCCCGTGATTCCTTTGGGATTCGTCCGTTGTGATCCATAAGACTGTCAGTGGCTCATTTTGGGAAGTGGATCTTCAGGCCTTTCCTTCTAGTCTGGAAACATCCCTGAAAATTGTTCAGCCTCACAGCAACACACAAGCTTTCCTTGGCAGATGGGTGATGTATATACACAAGACGTATTGTCCACGAATGGAATCTGGGTCTCCTGCAAGTTGTTGTTGTTGTTAGGTGCTGCTGTGCCAGTTCCAACTCATAGTGACCATATGAACAACAGAACAAAACACCACCTGGCCCTGCACTACGTCCACAATTGGTTTTATGCTTAAGCCCATTGTTGCAGCCACTGTGTGAATTCATCTTGTGAGGATCTGTCTCTTTTGTAATTACGATCTACACTGTCAAGCTTGATGTCCTTCTCCAGGGATTGATCCCTTCTGACAATGTGTCCAAAGTGTGTAAGAAATAGTCTTGCAATTTTAGCTTCCAGGGAGCACTCTGGTTGTGCTTATTCCAGAACAGAGCTGTTTGTTTTTTCAGTAGTCGATGGTGCGTTCGATATTCTTCTTCAACACCACAATTCCGTGATGTCAGTTTTTCTGTTTTCCTTACTCATTGTCTAGCTTTTGCATGCATATGATATGACTCAAAATACCCTGGCTAGGGTCAAGTGCACCTTAGTCTTTGGGGTGACATCTTTAGTTTTCAGTACTTTAAAGAGGTCCTCTTCAGCAGATTTTCCAATACAATGCATCTTTTGATTTCTTGACTACAGCTTTCATGGGCACAGCTCTACTCTGTCCTTTAGGGTGACTATGAGTCAGAATTTGTTCCACAGCAGTGGGTCTCAGACATAGTATGTGAAAATGCTGCCTATGAACTACAAATGCAGCTCCATTTGTGTGTATGTCAAACTGATTATTCAAGGAATTGAGATAGAATTTCTTTCCATTTTCAATTCACTTTACATATAATCTCTATTAAAAATCACACTGTGGATTTGTTTTTAATTTAGACAAAGATGAAGATATGTATTCTGTCTGATGATAAGCATCTGAGTAGTTGGATTTGTGAATATTCTCATTTGCTCTCATCTGCTTATATCTATTTTTTTTTTTTTATGTCATTGGGACAAAGACAGTCTGTGTAGATGATTTCATAGCTAATAGTGACTTTCAACTCCAGAGGAGGTTCTTAGGGCCCTTAGCAGGCTGTATATTTTAATAAAGGTATATATACATTTTAGGGAAACTTATTCTTCCTTTCAAATTACGGAAAAATTGTTATGATTAATACACCGATTAAGCCTGTTTTAAGTTAACTGCAACTAGCTGTCTACCCATCATGCTGTAAGTGTTTAAAGGGATAGTGTACGGTGTTGTTTAAGATCAACTTGCCAAAGCAGCTCATGGTGACTCCATAATAAAGAAAGGAGAGCCAACAGATTTCTGCCTACAAAGGTGAAACAATGTTTTATTGCCTAGTTTCCTTGAGGAATCTGAATTTATAGCAGAATATGGGACCAGGAGCATGTGAGGGGTGATGCTGAGCGGATAGGAGAGGAACTATGTAAGATTTATTTTGACTCTTTGACCTCTCATTGGAGTTTTATTAGTAAGGAAAATGAAGAATGAGAAACTATAATTTAAATAACTCTTCTAAATTGAAAGGTCTTGCTTTCCCATGATATATTAAGATAACAAAGTAGTAGCATTTCATATATTAACAAAACATGTTTGCTTCCAATGTCAAAGATTTTTATAAATTTATTCATTAATTCATGTGCTCATGTTTCGGCTATAAGACAGGACTAAAGAAAGTGATTCTGATTCAGAATAAGGAGTCTCTCCAGGAATAATTCAACTGAAAGAAAAAAGTTCCGTATGGTATTTATTAGCTCATTTGGATCAGATTTACAGTACAGTGTTTTATCACTTAATATTCAGTTTAGAAGCATGAATTCTCGGAGATGCATATACATGAAAGGACTTGTCACATGCATGTGACCTTCCACAGTGTGGAGGCTCGTGAAGCAGTCTTTGTAACAGGGGTATCATCACATCTTGCGCTAGGACTTGAAGTCAGAACAAGCAGATGGGAAGGGAACTGGGACAAGAGCAAGCTTCAGTCAACAGCACAACTTGGAACTTGGAAGGGCCGAGAGCAAACTGAAATGAGCGTTGCTTCTTACTGTGTCTGACCCTAGTGATGTGGGTTTCCTGTAAAAGTCAGGGCCCACATGTAGCCCAGTAGTCACCCAGAAATTCTCTTCCCAGAAGTAGAAGGGAAAGAAAACCGTCTTACTACTCAAAAAGCAGAAAGCAGAAAGCCGTACATCATCGCAGATAACCCACTAAAGACATTACATACAGAAATCTGACCCTCTATGTATCCAAGTAGATGCAACCCGTTTCCTACACGCACTTCAGGCAACTGATGTTTACACCTCATGGAAGAAGACTTAACTCTGCCATTTCTCACACACAGTTCATCCTAAATTTGTCTAGTTTCGGCACTAACCACCTGTATTTGCTAATTGCCTGTACCCAATGGAAAAATAAGCTTAACATATGTTTTATGCTCAGAGGCAGTTTTGTAACTTTCAGCAAGATTCCAATTGAAGTCAAATCCCTATCTTTCCACAGAGACTAGGTGAGTGGTCTGATCTTTATTGATTTATTTTTAAAGAGATGGCAATCTGGTCCTCAAGGAAACATTCTTGGGTTGTAAAACTAAGCAGAAGTTTGTTTAGCATTTGTAAAGGATTTACATACACTTCAAAAGAGGGATAGACAAAAAAATAGAAGTTTCCTGAAGCAAATTCCCTAATAAAAAGAAGAGGCCTCTTTCCTGTTCTGTACCAAGAGAAAATAAATTTTTTATTTTGATTTGCTTTTATCTTTATGGGGTCCCTAGATGGTACAACATGGTCTGCCACTAACCAAAAAGCTGGAGGTTCCAGTTCACCCACAGACATCTTAGAAGAAAGAGTTGGTGATCTACCACCAAAAAAAAACAGTGGTTGGAAACTCCACCGAGTCCAGTCCTACTATGACACACAGGCGGTGGTTGTGAGTCAGAACTGATTCAGTAGGAATTAGTTGTATTTACCTTTACAGCAGGAAAGAAGGGACAAAACGTGCATGCGACACCGTGGCTGCTCCTTCACCTCCTCCTCCAGATCTCGCGTAGGAGTCTCTCTCTTGTGCTAACGTACTCTGGGGAAGGTGGTGTGTTACGTGACAAAACTTCAGATTCTCCTTATCTGCCCCCAAAGTAAATCTCTGAGACAGATATTTGGATGCATGATCAAAAGAAGTTTATTACTATGCACTAGCAGACATAGGGAGCAGGGAAAAACATCTCCATCAAAAGCCTTCCTGAAATCCCTGGGTGGGGATGGAGTAGATCCAGAAGAGGAGGCCACCTGCAGGTACAGGCATTGGAAATAGCTTGGTTGATTGAGGGTGAAGAAGGGAAAGCCTCTCAGGGCTTTAGGGGTCCTCTGGAGACATGTATCGGGGGCAGGGATCCAGCCAGCTTTCAGCCGCCATCTGAAGTAGGGGTTGGGTCCCACCTGGTGCCTGACATCCTCCACGGCGCTGTCTAGTTTGATGTCTCTAAAAGGCTATGGAAACTGCAAACACGTTATCTCCATGGCTCTTAATCAATCAATATGTGGCTTCCTACCAGAGCCTCAGGGAAAGAAACCAGGAGTTTTAAGAAACAGAAAAAAACGAACAGGTAAAGGGTCAGTCCTGAAAAAAATAGGTGAAACATTAATTCTAACTGTTCACTGTAATTTTTCTCCTTTGTGTGGGGAAAAAAAAAAAAAAAACATTACTCTGTTACAGTAGTTCAACCTGGCCACTAAAAACTAGTGTCTGGAGTTCTGGACATGTGGGTTCAAGAAGAGAGAATATAGGCTTAAATTACAGCTCTGCTACTAACTATAGGATCTGGGGGAAACCACCTAACCTCTCTGTGCTTGTTTTCCTCATCCAGAAATCAGACATTATAATAGTCCCTAGATATTTGTGAATATATGAGATTGTCATGCCTGGGTAGTTGTAAAGATTAATGTGCAGGCCATGTTTAAAATAGGTTAGAACAGTGTCTGGTTTTGATTTTAAAAAGAGAGAATGGTCATTCATTTATTCATTTCTTATTAAAAAAATCAATGAGAATGATTTATTTCCTAATAAACTTTTACCTGTAAAACAATTGTTTTAAAACAGTATGTAAACTAAGGCTGAAATCTTCTTGAGACTTCTATTTCAGTAAATGGTATCTAAATCCCAACTTAGAGCCCATTGCTAGAACCCAGATTTATCGTCTTTTCTGACAAGATACAAAGGATAGATTACTGTAAGAACAATGCCAAAGGAAAAAAAAAAAGGAATTTATCCAAAAGATTGAATATACAAGAAGTGGGTGAAAAAAAAATAGTTTATTGCACACATACACCAGGAGAGGTAAAATTTATACAGGTAACTAAAATACCTCATTATGCATTCCTTTCTCTCTAGAACCTTGCTGACAGTCTGTGCCAATGTAAATATACTCAGTTATTAAAGCTCTTGGTGAAACAAAAAGTGAAAGAATTCAATGTAAATGTTGCCTGTGACTCTTACGAGGGCTTCAAAACAGTTTGAACCAGTTCTGCCACAGTCAACACAGCAAAGCCAGAAAGGACTCCAGTTTTTACAGTTTGAGTGATTCAACATGGTAATTGGAAAGGAGGAAAATTACAGATTGAAACCCTAGAATGGAGATTCAGAAGAAGCATAGTGAGCCCTTTCCGGAGCCTACTATATGAGATTGGATTACTGGCAGGACTGAGGACAGTGACAACATTCATGTGACCCACCGACTGTCATCTCTGAGTGGGGCATGTTGCCAACTCTGCACAAGGGGCAAGAGATTGGCTTGCTATGCAATGAGTATGCTGCCCTTGTTTTCTGAGGAGATGAACTTTCTAGCAAGGCCTTCATCTGTAATTTTTACCATTTTGGATGTCAATCTGTTTCACCCCCAATTTTAAAATTTTCAGTGTGTTCCGGTGATGCTTCCTCAGCCATGGCTGAATCAGGAATAACTGGTTCAAAGTCCTGGCTCTTACCTGGGTGGCCTCAGCAGAAGGCAGACTAAGCCTGGGAGTCCATAGGACTGACACAACACTTTGACGTGTGCAGTGATGGTGCCACCAGTTCCTTCATCCAAAGAGTCTGGTCACATGGGACTTCCTGAGGACCAATTTCGCGAGCTTCAGCAGAAAATCTAACCAACTGCCATTGAGTCAATTCTGAGTCACGGCAATCTCATACATTGCAAGATAGAGCTGTGTTCCATAAAGTTTTCTTGGCTGTAATCTTAATAAAAGCCGATGACCAGCTTTTTTTTCCTCATAACCACAGTGAGTTTGAACCACGAGGTCAGTTAACAGAGTAAAATTGCTCCATAATGTTCTCCAGGCTGTGACTTTTCAGAAGCAGACTGTCAGGCCAGTCTTTTGAGACATCTCTGTGTAGGCTTGAACTGCCAGTGTTTAAGTATTGGTGCCAGCCAGAGACAGCAGGGAGGGAGAAGGAAGGAGTAATGGACATCTGTTAAGGAAAATTTGGAAACGGATAGTGCTGAGGATTGCACAACATGGTGAACATAACTAATGTTACTGAACTGTACGTGTAAAAAGTGTTGACATGGCAAATGTGTGTTAAATGCGTATTTAATAACTCTAAAGAGTAGTCAGAGAGGTTTGATTTAATCAGACATCTTTTGGATCAAAATAAGTACAACAAAGAGAGGAGGAGCAAAACCACAAGGGCATATGCAGGAGATTCATGACTTCTGATCATTTAAATAAGGTCAGAGCAGAAGTGGGAAGTGGAGGGAGTCGGGGTCACGGTGAAGGACAGTGCAAATTGAGGAGCTGAAACACCCCAGTGAGGTATAGCAGTATTTGTTTGCTTTCAAAGCTTCCTGCCGTTCAGATTCTTTTCATCCCTATGGCCACCTGGGCCTTTTCTGTGCCTCTATTTCAGGTCTAATCAAAGTTTGCTTCACAGACCATCAGCATAAGCATCCTTGGGAACTTACAAGAAATGGAATTTGGCGCCTCAGTTTAGTCTGAGAATGTCTATGAATGAGGGTCAGATGGTTCTTAAGTACACAGATTTTGAGAATCGCAGCCCTTGCTGCAATCCAGGCCTCGTAGAACTACCCTAGAAATTTTCCACGTAGGTAAACATCATTATGTGTGTTTCTTTTCAAAAGTTTTCATTAGGTCTCCTTTGCCTAAAGTGTAACATCTAAAATCCTTAGTTTACTTCCTTATTCTTGCTTTCTATTCTAGTCTTTGTTTGTTTGTTTCACGTCATCATGTTTTAGAGCTTCTGCTATTCTGTTTCCTCTGGATAACCTTCCCTATTCTGCCACACAGACAGGAAAAAGAAATGAGTCAGTCTTACATTAAACTAAAGTGTTCCCTGATTCTCCTGGGTCAGTTTAGGTGCCTTCTTCGCTTCCATTGAACTTTACCTTTGTTGTTGTGGAGTTGACATCGGGTCAGTCATGGTAAGCTTATGTATAACACAATGAAACATTACCTGGTCTTGCACTGTCTCACAATCTTCAGTCTATCTGAACCCACTTTGCAGCTACTGTGTCAGTTCATTTCCCTCATCTTCCCTTATTTTCACACAATGTTCTTTTCTACAGAACGGTCTTGCCTAAGAGATGTTCTTTGCAGTCCAGCATCTAGAATAGTTGTTAGTCATTCACTCTTCTCTTCTTGTACTTACTAGAAACTGAAATTTGACTAAATAACATATTCCACAATAAAATGGTTTCTGAATTCAGATGCTAAGTCTCAAGCAAATCAGATTCACAGCAATTCATTATATGTTTTGTACAGCCAGAAATAATGAATAATCTCTTCACAAAATGCGTTTGCTTTTACCAGGTCATTTATAATGACATTTAATAGTATAATACTTATAATACTTTCATTCTTGATATGTGAATGCTACATATTTACTAATTTTTTCAGCAAGACTGTAATTTCAGTGAATTATATTTCTTGAGCTATATGAGATTATTTCCAGCTATTCAGACTCTTTCCCCAAGAGGATCCTTATGGCCCCCAGAAATATTTGTCTAATCTTTTTTGTCAGGGCAATGTGACTAGTTGTGTGGTTTTGTAACAGAGTTTTCTAGTTTGAACAATGATTGAATCCATGATAATAGCCTCATACATTTCATGTTCTGGCCAACTAAGCCAACCAGGTTCATTCAGATTTGTAATACAGTGCATATCATGGGACCACACTGAGCAAACACTTTACCGTGAATCTCAAACACCTGAGCCAACTGACACATTCAAACAAATAAGGAGATACTCCTGGCAAATGGAGATGTAAAATGACAAAATGAGTCATTTGGAATATCTCTATAGGGTTGCAATACGTGTCAGAATACTCAAGGGCAATTGATTTGGTTGTTTCTTGGACAGGCGGGGAGGTTTATCCAAAAGCATAGCTTAGATTAAATATTTTCTTTTCTTGTCAGTGGGTTAATAGAATCATCTGATTCTATTGTGAACTAATTCTAATATAAATTAGCAAAGATTTTAATTTAGTTTCAACCCTTTTGGCCAAAGAAACATTTTACTTAAATGATAGTGTAGACTCAAATTATCCTTGATTTATTACAGCAAACACGTGACTTGTTTTAAAAAATTGAATTGCATAATTCTCTAAAGTTGTAAAGATACACGTAAATTATAGGATGAGTTCTTGTTTTGGAAGGGTAATAGTAAGCTTACAAAAGAATTTACTACAGCTTTTTTAAAGTAGTATTGCCAGCCAAGTAGCATTATGTTGACAAAATAAATTTAAATAGTTTAATTTTTTTTTTCAGTTTTACAGAGATCATAGCCAGGATATATACACTAAATTAAAGGAAGCTGTAGAGGACCACTGTACAAAGTCACGTATCCCTCAGATATGTGTATGTTTACTTGACCTTTGAGAGCTGTTGAGGTGATTATGCTTGTGTTCTCCTTCCTCTCTGAGAACACCACTATACTACATTTTCCAGCAGCCCTTAAAGTTTGTGTGACCATGCAAATGAGTCCCAGTCAACAATACGCGAGCGGAAGTGATATGCCTCTCTTCCAAACAAGAACCATAAAATTTTCAAGAGTGACTATAGCTCTCTTTTCCTGTTATCAGAAACCCTGGCTGCTTAATGGTTAGGTGCTATAGTCATTAACCAGAAGGATAGCATTTGAAATCCACCAGATGCTCCTTTGAAACTCTGTGGGGCATTTCTACTCTGTCTACAGGGTCACTGTGAGTCAGAATCACTTAGATGGCAGTGCTTTTTTTTTTTTTTTCTTTTCCCCTGTCATCTAGTCGAATGTTGAGGACTCTGAAGACCTAGGAGAAGTGCCTGGCTCCTAACTGGATCTGTAGAGAAGAGCCCACCATTTTAATTCCCATCAACACACGTTAAAGTGGGATTTGATTACAAAACCTGGTTTGTTGTAAGTCACTCAATCTCAGGACTTAGCTTTTATAGAAGCTAGGTTTATTTACCTCAATTAACATTACTCTCTCTATAACCCAATTCACTTGTAACTCTACTGCAAGTATGGTTGAATGTTCAGGTCCTGCTTAGCAAAGATGGTTTAGACCATAAAGGAGAACTGGAAACTTGGACAGGAATCGAGGAAGAGTTTGGCCAAGATTCCCTGAAGTAGGCACCAATGTCCAGCATAATTGCTGGCAGATTTGGTGGTGTGACCTTATGATGAAATGAGTGGAAATTCAAAATAGGGAAATAAATCAGGATTAAAGAATACAGACACAGCTTAGAGAAAGGTGAAGCTGAGAGAATGATGGGAGCTTGCTCGAGAAGTTTATTACCACGGACTTTTACCGGTCAAAGCAATATTTTTGCACCTCTGATCCTACATGGATTATCCATATTTTTAAGGCCCTCTGTTACTTGAATGAAAAGTGTTTCCTAGACTGGTAGTGTCCCCATTTCTCAACCTCTTCCAATGTGTGTTTGATGAAAGTCATACATCGTCTTGACATTAAAGAGAAACAGGAATTATGGATATATGATTGGAGGGCCAGATAGTGGCTAATCCTCTAATATCCAAGATCATAGCCATCACATTATTTTCTGAGAATAAGGGATAAAGTCCAGGTAGATACATGGCAACTAAGTGCAGCTCCTCGTACATTTTCTAAGTTTTATTTTTTCCTGTTAACCGTATACATAAATGAATATTTTTAGTAGCAATGTATTAATGTATTTTGTTTTTAACTTCACACCAAATTAAAATAGGATTTAGCAATAAATTGGCTCACTTTGTTTATGATATATCCAACTTCAGGATTATTGATCTCAGGAAACTGGATCTCAGTCCTCAAAACTTACTAGGGAACATAAGGAAGTGACAGATGTATGAGAGAAAACTAAAACAAATCCCCTGCATTTGAGTCAATTTTGACCCACTGTGACCATATAAGACAGAGTAGAACTGTCTGATAGGGTTCCCAAAGCTGCACTGTCTTATTGTGGTGGTTGAGAATATGCACAGCAAAACATACACAGATTCGATAGTTTCTACACATACAGTTCAGTGACGTTGATCATATTCTTCTAGTTGTGCAACTATTCTCACCCTAATTTTCTGAATTGTTCTTTCCACGTTAATATCAACTCACTGTCCCATAACTCTCCAGTTAATCCTTTTAGTTGCTGTTCTTGATTTGATTTTATACAGATCTTGAAAGAACGCAATGTTGAAGAGAAATATTTTTTGATAATTATGTTAAATTATTGTTTGGTTTTAAGAAGACAAAAGAAAAGAAAGTGAGAGAGAAAGAGAAGAAGAAAGGAAGGAAGAAGAAGGAAGGAAAAAAGGGAAGCAGGGAAGCAGAGAGGGAGGAAAGGGAGGGAGGGAGAGAGGAAGGAAGGAAAGAAGAGTAACAAACTCATTGCTGCCCAGAAGACAGAACAAAATAGAACTCTTCCATAGGGTTTCCAAGGTGTGGCTGGCAGATTTGAACTTCCGTCCTTTTGGTTAGCAGCAGAACCTTAACTATTGTACCAGTAGGCTGCCAAGAAGACTTCAAGGTTATAATTTTTATGGACTGCTACAGCTGAGCCAGTAGGTTCAAACTGCCTATCTTTCTGCTAGCAGCCAATTACTTAACCAGGGCTCCACGACTGAGTTAAGTACCAGTTAAACACAAGGGAGGGCACATAATGTGTATCTAACCTAGACTAGGAAGCTGAGGTCTGGCAAAGGGGAGGCTTTGTTTAGGAAGCCATTGTCAGAGAATAGACAGTTTAATCAGATAATTCACATAGACTGTTGCTCCTTTTGTCTCAATACAAATTCAGTTTTAATACAAGAATGAAATGACTGTTTGTCAGCCTGTGTGCTGGTGGTGTATTAGTGTTAACACATTCATTTCTAATGGCATCCCTGCAAAGCTGACTTCCAGTTTGGGATATAAGAGCACTAAGTCAAATTTTGAAGTTACATTTTAACATCATGAATTATGGTTTGCCGTAATTCATGACAAAAGAAAGAAAAACTTTTTTCATTTTTTTACATTCATATTTTAATTTGCTAGTTCATTTTAACTGCTTTTTGCCTATTGTTTTGGCAAATAGGTAAACAATAGGAACCATTTTAGATTCCTTGGAGAAAGATTTTCTCCAGGATTTAAACAGGTTCTTTGGAGCTTGAACCCGTGCTGATAATTTCATCCTGATTCACACTGAACCAGTTCAAAGCCCTAGTTTTCTCACCTTTTCAAAACCACCATCACCTGCTTATTTTGAATCTGCTTTAGAAGGAATGAAAATTTTCTTTCAATCCTTAAAGCTATTGCTTTAGATACAAAAAGCACTAATAATACAAGAAAATTGATTCACACAGAAATGTAAATGAGTGCTAACTTCATTTTGTTTGTTGTAACAAACTAAGTTATACATTACCTATAATGTGACTGGAAAACCTGGTGACATAGTGTTTATGTGCTACACCTGCTAATATACAGTTAGCAGTTCAAATCCACCAGGTGCTCCTTGGAAACTCTATAGAGCAGTTCTAGTCTGTCTTATAGGGTTGCTATGAGTCAGAATTGACTCGATGGCAGTGGGCTGGTATAACGTGACTGAAAAGCAAAGTTTTCAGAGAGCTGGTAGACACTAATGAAATGGAGAAAGATGACATGAAGCTCTAAAAGGAAGACAGAAGAAAGGAAAGAAAAGATACTAAACAAAAGTCTGGAACAACTTCCCATTTTTCCTAAGGCACAACCTACTTGCATGTTTAATGCTTCAGTATTAAAAATAATAACCAACCTTTGACAATAGTTCTTTTTTCCAGAACATCTATATTTCTACTGTTAATGTGGAGACATTCAAGTTTTGTTCATTAGCCTTCATGACTAATAAAATTTCAGTGGTAAAACAGCTGAGAGACATGCTCTAGTTTAATCATTAACCTCTATGAAAATCAACCAGTAAACTTAGATTCACCGGTGTCATTCATTGCACAAAAGTACAATTAAAAACCAAGCTAGAATATTCTGAATAAGTTGGTTTTCTGTAGTTAATTCACTATATTGTTAAAACTCCACTGAGAATGAGATTGATTTAGTTGTTAATCACTATTCTAATTGCTAATAACTCTCTTGGACTTCAATTTTTTGCTACTGTCCTGGAGGGTCATCAGCTTTGAACTTGTTCTAATTCATATTCCTAACAAGGGTTAGTTTACATAGAGATGATTGAGTCTATACTCAGAAACAATTTGACTTGAATTAATTTGAAGTTAGGGAAACATCTGATTCCAGTAGACCTCTGCATTTCACGGATTTAACATTCCGTTTTGAAGGCTGGAGAAACTGAAGATCTATGATTCAAGTAGTTCATAATTATAGCCAAGCACAAATTTGATTATTGGGTTATTTGTATGGGATGACTAATGAATGAATGTGTTAATGAGGGTGCTCTGGGTCTCCTACTCAATCCCACTTCACTTTACCAACAGAAATTGAGAGGTAGAGTGGGCTACAGGGTTGGAGTCATCAGTGATTCATGTCATTAAAGATCTCACTGCACATTTCTACTACACTTTCAAGGCTGAAAAAGAAGGCTTTTGTTCAATATTTTAATTAAAAAAAAAATCCATGATTTTACCTGATTGAATTGTGTAAGCCATATGCCCACACTTAAAATCTTCTGTAGCCAGGGAGATACTTTTTGCTGATAATATTCTACTGAACTAAATACTCTCCATGGCAGGACAGAGATCCTTCGTTTCCTCTGGAAACAGGAAAGGGTCAACATGCGTCACTCATGCAACATTATGTAACATATATATTATATCCCTTACCTGACTTCCCAAACTCTATAAGATGGTGCTTTTTTTCATTTGTTCATTTTGTGTTTATGATTACATTTATTTATTTTTAATATCAGAATCAATAGATGCAATATAATGAGAACACTAAATATGTAATAATATGCATATATATTATATAGCAAGAAAAATGGCTGACACTTATAAAAAAGTATGAAGTAATAAAACAGACCATCAAATGTGTTACAATTTGTGTTATTTTGAGGTGAATATTATTTCCAACCTCTATCTATGCATCTATGAATATGCCAAGCCAAGCCAAGTGCTGTCGAGTCGGAGCCGACTTACGGCAGAAAGAATAAATAAAGAGATATATAATGAAAGAGAAAGTACGAAAGTAACCTATACAAATAAACATATGCTACATTCATTATGTCTTGTAAGAAGTACAGTGTAGACGCTCTTAACTGCCAGCTGTTTCACTGATGTCCATGGTTGGATAGTTGTTAGGCAGTTCTCCAGTATTGAGTCTCCAAACAATTGTGTGATATGTTTCCTAAGAGTGAGACGGGTAGTTTCTAAACCTGCTAATGCCAGTTGTAGTTGTTATTTCAACTTAACAACGTAATACAATATTACATAAACTGATGGAACAGGCTGAAAAAAAGTGTGAGACTCATCTACAGAAACTCAACTGAATGCTTTTGAGAGATTTGATGAAATTAAGTTGCTAAACATTTCTGCAAAATTAGTGTGAGAGTGGTAACTGTAAAACCTTGGAATGAAATTTAAGACAACAATCTAGAGAGATTTGCAATCATACTATTTTGTAAACATTTTTAATGTTTAATATCTGGTTCTTCTTTAAAGAAATTGAAATTGGAATTGGTAGAAAATATGTTGTGGTGTAATTATGCTGAAAGGAAAATTTTGAACTCCAATTAGTGGACATGTCTGAAAAGAAGAGACATTTATACCTCATAAACTAACTCATGGGAAATCTTGGTGGCATAGTAGTTAAGAGTTATAGCTGCTCTCCAAAAGGTGAACAGTTTAAATCCACCAAGTGCTCGCTGGAAACCCTATGGGACAGTTCTACTCTGTCCTATGGGGCTGCTGTGAGTCCAAATCAATTCAGTGGCAACAGATTTTAACTAACTAGTGAATAGTGAATAGTGACAGTATCTTTTAAACCCAAATCCACTGCTGTTGAATTGATTCCAACTCATATTCCAACCCTATAAGGACAGAGTAGAATGGCTCCATAGAGTTTCCAAAGAGCACCTGGCAGATTCAAACTGCCAATTTTTTGGTTAACAGACAGGGAACAGGTGACTAGTGACTAGTGATAGTATCTTATAGATTAACATAAAATTGCAAGATATGCTTTTCATTTCTATCTTAAGGTATTATTTTTAATTCAACATCCAATTCCTTTAAAGGACAGGGCTTCTAGTATATTACATTTTACTTTATTTTAATGGAAGAGAAATAATTTGATATAAAGCTAAAAAAATATGAACATTATGTGCGTGATTTCTATTAAAACAATTTACTTTAAAAACCTCTCAGAAGTTTTAAAAAGTTATACAAATCATTAACATGTATTCAGTTTAAACTATGCATTACACTTGTACAGTTTCAGGTGGTTCTCTGCTATAAAAGACATACTTATCTCTTCAACTCTGCCTATTTCTCTAACATTCCCTCTTTATTTTGTTCTTTTAATTATCATTTATATATCATTATGTGTCTTAATCTCCTTGTTGTTTTGTCTAAGTGTGATACAGAAGTAGATTCAGTGCTGTTACTACTGGGTCTTACACCGTGACATCTCCAGTTTTGAATTTTTTATTTTAATCAATCTCCTAGCTGACTAAATTTCACCATTGGGCTGTTATTATCTTTTTTCCTAAGAACATACGGATCACTGACAATTATGGTTGCAAACTCATCCTAGTGTTTTGCTGAACATCACTATGGTCATCTTCAAAATACTCCCCTTGGGAAGCTATTCACCAGTGCCAGTATCTAGTCCACTTTTCAAAGCAATCTGGGAACTCTCTGGAATGCATATCAGAGCTGTTGTCATATTAACCTTGATGTCCTGAATGCCATCAAAATGCCTTCCTTTCAATATTTCGTTTATCTTTGGGTAAAGAAAAAAGTCACTGGTGGCCATATCAGGTAAGTAAGGTGTTCGAATACAGTTATTTGCTTATGGGCTAAAAGCGCCCTCACAGACAACTACACAATTAAGTTCATGAACTTGCCACCAGGCCACTGAGCACCACGGTTGTTCCTGATAGAGTTCCCAAATCACTTTGAAGGGTGGTATCTGTGCAGAGCTTCCAAGGGGAGTACTTCAAAGGTGACTGTAATGATATTCAGCAAGGATGTATGTAGCATTTAGAATAATTATGTACGCGGGCTTGCTTGTCAGAACTTGCACATGCCCTAAAGTACTTTGTTTTCACATTTGGATGTGTCTGCCTGTGTGTTTTTGTGCAAAAGACAGGGCATCTTTGGAAACAACACAGAATTATCAAATCATGTTTCCCTTTTTGAACTTTGTGGACAGTTACACATTGTTATTTATAATTGACTATTTCAGTGGGGAAGTTTGTAAGCAGTCTAAACTTTCCAACATTTTAAGTGACTTTTCTTCTGCCTGTTGGACTGAAAAAATTCTTTCTTCACTCTTTACAAAATGAACAAGGCTATGTGTATATATGCACACTGGCTGTGCAGTAATAAACTTTTTTGTACTTCTTTATTGTACCTATTTAAGTCTACAAGCACAATGCTCCCTCATTTCAGGAAATTCTTCCCCATATTCTTCCACGCCATTGGATAGGTTTTTCTACTTCAGGAACACCAGTTATCTTTACAGTCAATCCTCTTCATCCTCCTTCCATATCTATCTTCTAATCGCTTTGATCTTTCTGTTTTTTCCTCTGCATTCACTGATTATTTCCATCCGTGCTGGTAGTTTAATAGTCAGGGGTCTGCTTCATTCATTGCGGCTTCTGTTTTGTTATTAGACCCACACCAAAAAAGAAAGAAAAAACAAACTCACGGCCGTCGAGTCGATTCCGACTCATAGTGACTCCATAGGACAGAGCAGAACTGCACCACGGAGTTTCCAAGGAGTGGCTGGCGGATGCGAACTGCCTGCTTTTTGTTAGCAGATGTAGCATTTAACCACTACACCACCAAGGTTTATGTTAGGCCCATAGTGGAGTGATTTTAATGTTCCATTTTTTTGACAATTTTTATTATTATTGTCTTAACACTCCAGTACTTTTTTATGTTGAATCAATTAAGTTTGTTTATTCAGCTTATTCAGTTGTCTCTGTTAGCGTTCTGTCTTTCATTTGTTATGTTCTCAATACACAACCCAGCCTGCCCAAATACATTTGCATAATTGTCTTGATAATTTTATCACCTTATTCATCATTGTTAGGCGGTTCTGCCCACACCTTCTATTTACGTTGGTATAAAATGAGTGAATTCTCTTTCACGTTTTTACCATCTTATCTAGTACCTTTGTTTTCCCTGGATATTGTAATTTGACGATTAGAAGTTGAGCTTAATCTACTTTTCTACACTGAAGTCATAAAACAGGGAAGGAGGCGATATCGTATGATGCTGAAACTAAGTCCTTGCTGGAAAACATCAGCTCTGTCCTCTTCCTTGAAATTCTATTAAATGCTTTGTATCAGATTCAACTCTCTTAGGTAGGAAACCGTTCATTAGCAGTCCTCCTCCGTCCCTCATACCCAAAAGAATGTGCTTTGAGGCTTTTCGTATTGCTACCAAGGATCCTACATTGATACACAAAATCTTTTAACCTCAAGACCTAATTTTTTTTTCCCCCTTAAAATTGTTCCTGGTGAGCCACTTGCTTCCTTAATTTACAAACTGAAAATTGCTGTTTAACTTGTCTGTAATTCTCCCTCTCTTTCCTCAGTAGTGCTATACCCACCACGACAGTGTTTTTCCTTTCCCTGGTAGCTACTTTTAAGTGCTTATGCTTATTTGCTGCTGACAAATTGACGGCAGAGTTCTCACTGGCGTCGCACTTCTTTTCCAGGAGGGAGAGATTCTGCAATACCACTTCCTTTGCTACCTTAACCCCAAATTAGCTGGTCCCTAAAATAATACTGGTTCTGACAAAAATGAAAGAAGGCTAAGAAAATGAATGTCTTAGAAACTTAGAAAGTAATAAAAGTAGCATGATGAAGTCAGCAATGGTTTGGGGCACTATTTTCAAGATGATGGAAATGTTCTACATCGGTGCTGTTAAACACTATACCTAATCAGCCAAATACGGCCATTAAACACTTGAAATGTGGCTACTGTGATGGAGCAACTGATTTATTTTATTTTAATTAATTTAAATTTAAATCTAAATTGTTCGTGTGGCTAGCGGTTTCTATATTGGAGAGCTCAGCTAGTGAATCTCAAAATTTTAGCATGGGTAAGAATTCCAATGGCATAAATTATAATGATTCAGGGTAGGTAGTTCTAGGACACCACCAGAGAATTTTCATGTCTTTCAAGCTCCTGTGTGATGCTGAGGGCTTCAGGTGAGGTGACCCCACTTTGGAAGCACTCCACTAGATAATCAAGCTTTTAAAACAGATTAACTTCTGATGTCAGTACTCAAGGTCAACCTTGTCATCAAGAAACCGAAGAAAAACTCTGGAATGTCATAGAGGCATACTGTATACTTGTGGGAACGTACATACAGGGTGTTGGGTCAGCAACAGGACCCAAGTTGTGTTCTAGTTAATAAAGGAATATAATCTTACATTATCGTCTGGCTGGCCTAAAATTTATTGCATTTCTTTCACATCTCTTGGCACTGGCATTCTCAGGGACTATATGTCCAAGCGTAAGTGTTTCTCTTGTTGTTGACAAGGCATTCCTCGACCTTTGCCCCAGTGGCCAACTCCCGCTGTTCCTGGCCTGGTGCTTTAGCCCAACTCATCCCAGCATGCACTGGGAAACAGCCAAACTGACTCCATTAGAAGGGAGTGTGTGTGACTGAATGGCATCAACCTACATTAGCAAAAATGTTATCCACAAAATTGCTCCAGAAAAAGTACCAGTTGTTGCAAAATAGTAGTATTTACTAATGCATTCATTTTCAAGGCTCTCAGAATATATCTTTCGTAAAAGATACGTGTCTACTCATTCTTTCCTCGTAGTAAACAAACACCTTGGCTGTCATCCCACCTCTGTCAGTTTTTAGCCGTCCTTGTGATGATAGAGTCGCAATCTTCTAAGAGTCGATTTCAGTTTTAAGAGACCTCTGAAACAAGAGCTGAGTTCATTTCCAAATAGAAAATAATGTATCAGTATTTTTACACAGACATACATTGAAATTATTCCTTCGTGACAATTCTTGATCATTTTACCTATTATACAGTAAGGACAGATATTTGAAAGTGGAGAATCTTTTATTTCACTCATGTTTTCCTGCTGATGGACCATATAATTCGATGTGCTGGTCTCAGCAGAACAGGATAAAGCCCAAACAACAACAACAACAACACAAAACTCATTGCCTTCAAGTTGATTCCAACACGTAGCAAGCCTACAGGACACAAGAGAACTGCCCCATAGAACTCCAAGAAGCGCCTGGTGGATTCAAACTGCTGACTTGTTGATTAGCAGCCATAGTGTTTAACCACTACACCCTGGGGTTTGTCACATCATACAGAGAAAAACACAGCCCAGCATTTTCTACAGATGCAAAAATGGCATTTTCTTTCATTGAAATAATCTTGCCTTACAGTTTCATTGCTCTAATAGATTACTATATTTTGCATCAGTTGAGTTTTAGAACCATATCACAGTAGTGCTTTGCAGTATGATTTCATTGAGCTTAAATATTTTATAATGGAGAATTCCTTGATCTGGGTTTATTGAAAATTTAACAAAGTGCAAAGCAGGAAGCAAATCAATACAATTAAGTCAGCTATTTTCAGTGTTTCATCAAGAAATTTTAATTTTTTGTTATATGATACATCTCAACATTTCTTTTACCATTTTTGGTGTCTCCTATCACCTTAACTATTGCTTTGTTTCCTATCACTTTTGTATTGTATGAGTTTCTCGTGCAGTAAGCTTTTCCTATTCCATCTATAAATTTGTTCTCAGTTTTCACAAGTTGAGTGAAAGTACTTGGTACTTGGTGGGGATGACTGAATATCATACATGGCGATGTGTCTAAGTATCATGGATACATAATCGTGTATTTGGAAGCTTGTTATTACAAAAAATACACTTTTAACTCTGGAAGCAAGTCATCAAGTGAGATTTATTCAGGACTCACTTTAAAGTCTTACAGCATTCATTCATGAACTGCTATGAAGATCAAATTAGACACAAAAATTAGAGTAGTAAATATGTAAAAACATACAAAATTTATTTAAAAATAGAAAAATTTACTTATGACACACAATTTTAACTATGAAAATTGTGGATGGAGACATATTTTCTGTGTAACATTGGTAACCACAACCACAGACTGCAAAGCACTACTGGATGTCTCCTGGCACAAATGTCACCTGACATCTTCTTAAAAGTTTTGTCAGTTTGTGCAGTGTTCTCTAATAAGCAATCTAAAACATAATTTTGTTGTTGTTGCTGTTAGGTTCTATCAGTTGATCCTGACTCATAACAACCTAGTATACAACAAAACAAAACACTGCCTGGTCCTGTGCCATCCTCACAATTACTGCTATACCTGAAACTGTTATTGCAGCTACTGTGTCAGTCTGTCTAATTAAGGGTCTGTCTGTCTTTCATAGATTCTACTTTACAAAGTCTTGCTCCAGGGGCTGATCACTCCTGCTAACATGCCCAAAGAAAGTGAGATGAAGTCTGGCCATCCTCACTTTCAAGGAACATTCTGGCTGTACTTCCAAGACAGAGATTCATTTGTTTGTTTGGAAATCCGTGGTATATTCAATATTCTTTTCCAACACCATCATTCAAACACATTAATTCTTCTTCAGTCTCTCTTATTCATTGTCCAGTTTCACAGGCATATGAGGCAAATGAAAATACCATATCTTGGGTCAGGAACACCTTCATATACAAAGTGACATTTCTCTTTTTTAACTCTTTGAAGAAGGCTTTTGCAACAGATTTGCCCAATGTGATACGTCATGTCATTTCTTGACTCCTGCTTCCATGGATGTTGATTGTGAATCTGAGTAAAATAAAATCCTTGAAAAATTTCAATCTTTTCTCCTTTTATCATACTGTTGCTTTTTGATCAAGTTGTGAATGCAGATGGAGTAACTATAGATATAACTGTGACATACATCTTTCCTAATTTGAAAACCCACAGTATCTCTTATTCTTCCCTTTGGTCTATGTACAGGTTTATATGAGTACAATGAAGCATTATCTATAATTTGCTATGATCCATATAACAAGCTCTTTGAAATGTTATCCAGAATTTGTTATGATCTGCCCATTCTTTGAGATATTATCCATAATTTGTTATGACCCACATAGCCAAATGACTTTGTATTAAGAATACAACACAGGTAAACACCCTTCTGGCAGTCTCACTTTAAGTCAAGATCCACCTATTACCAATGAGATCCCTTGTTCCATGTCGTCTTCTGAATCCAGCTTGAATTTCTGGCTTTTCCTTGTTGATATACTCTTGCAAATGCTTTTGAGTTCTCTGCAGCAAAGTTTTACTTGCATGTGATATTAATGGTATTGTTTCTACATAATCATATTATTATTAATGAGGCTAATGTCTTCATTCTATTGGGTCACCGTTCTGTTATGATCGTTTCAAATATGGTTCTCTTCCGGTTAGTTGACTGCCACCAATAAACTATAATGAAGGTAGTCTCCCTTAGATTTCTTTACAGTAAATTTACTTCCTGAGTTACTGTAATTTTTTTTTTCAACCAGACTGCCTTTCTGTGAAGGCAGGGATCGCATGCAGGGCTATGTATGTGTTTCAACTTTATCCCCAGTGTCCAGCAGAGCATAGAGGAATAGAAGTGAGAAAGTTGTTCTCCCAAATAAATAATTATTAATTTTCAATCATTTATCCTTTAAGAATTAACATAGTCACAATCTTTCCTCTAATAATGTCTATAAATGAGTTCTGACATATCTTAAATATCACTGTTAGATTACATTGGCAATGGACTATAGTTAAGAGGTATTAATCTCTAGAGTTACCAAGATTCCATAAAGACATTTAAAGGACAAGTGACACACTGAAAAAACAAATTGTAACCCATCTAACATGCGACATTGAAAAAGCTGCATTTTATAAGGAACCCCTAGAATTTAGACAGAAGAAAAGAATGCTGTACAAACATGAAAAGAGAGTATAATTAGGAAGTGCTCTGAAACAGAAATCCAAAGATCCAAGAAAGAAATGAAGAGATACCTAGTCCCAGCCATAATTAAATAAATGCACGTTCTAACCATGATGACACAGCAATTTTTAACAAATCTTATTGACAAAAAGTAGATTAATAATACCCCTAGCATTTTAGAGGGTATGAAAAGATGTCCTATCATATAGCTGATATGAAAGTAAATTGGCAACCATTTAAGAGAGCAATTTATCTGTATTTCTCAAAAATTTAAATGCTGAAATCCATTAACTGATTAATTTCACTTCTATGAATCAGTCCTGCAAAGAATTTACTCTAGTGCTCAAAGATGTCTCTACAAATGGTCCCTGAAACAGTGTATGTAATAGTAAAATATTTGAAACAACCTCCGTGGACATTTTTGGTAAAACAAATTACGTAGACCCAATAAAATAGATTACTTGCAGACATTTGAAAATAAGAAAATTTAGATGACAGTATCTTTTGCTGTAAAAATGGTAGGCTAAAAAACAGATTTAGTTATAACTCTTCTGTTTTGTATAGAAGAGATGTATGTGTACACATATAGAAAGCCTAGCAGTGTAGTGGTTAAGTGCTATGGCTGCGAACCGAATGGTTGCCAGGGTAAATCTGCCAGGCACTGCTCAGAAATTCTGTGGGGCAGTTCTACCCTGACCTCCAGGGTTGCAGTGAGTTGGAATCAACTTGAAGGTCGTGGGTGGGTATATATATTCATATATATATATTTATACACATATATGACTATATGTATACACATGCATGTACAAATCCATGAAAACATGTATTTTTACATATGTAAGAAAATAAAAAGCCTGAACTTATGATCTCAATATCAACTACGATTTTACCTGTGGGAATTGGACATGAGTGACTTCATGAGGGACTTTCCTTTATCTGTAATCCTTTGTTACTACTTTTCTTTAAAATGAACATATATTTGTAACCTGTAGTTTAAACTAATAACAGTAGTTTCATATTCCATAGCAAGTGAAATTATACTTTTACTGTTTAATTTTTCAAGAAAACTTATTTTTAAAAAATTAGTTTTATTCAAACACATGTGTCATTCCTTTTCTTCCTAAAACTGAAATATTTAGTGTGTAAAATAGACTATCAAAAACTATTCAATAACATGAAGGAGGGGTTTTTGTTTGTTTTGCTAGCATATTAATTTATTAATTTTTACTTTAGGCCTTATAGTTGAAATAAATTTTAACTCATGTCATTGTAGACATATACGTTCAAATTGCTATATTTCAACAAGCTATGAAAATTTGTTTTAGATATTCTTCAATTCTTCCATCTCATCGCTAAGTTTATAATGACCCATAAAAGTCTCACAGGAACACAGCCTATAAATTGTGATAAAACCCTTTATAACTTTCCTGTTGTATTAATCTTACACATTTTATTGTTACCGTAGAGGCAGGGATGGTTGTAATATAACAGGATCTAATTTAAGTAAATTCAAGTTTTCTTTTAGCATTAACAAGATTTCAGAGGCATAAATTATGTTTGAAAAAGAAAAATTCTGTGTAACTGCAAATAAAATTTTGTTGTTTGGTGACTTCAGGTCAATTGCAATTCATAGCCACCCTGTGTACAGCAGAATGCAGCACTGCCCGATCCTGCGCCGCTCACGTAATCGTCGTTGTGCTTCAGCCCATTGTTGCCGTCACTGCATCAGCCCATGTAGTTCAAGGTCTTCCTCGTTTTTACTGCCGTGTTGCTTTATCAAGCATGATGTCCTTCTCCAGGGACTGGTCCCTCCTGATAACACGTCCAAAGTATGTGAGACTAAGTCTTGCCATCCTTGCCGCCAAGGAAAATTCTGGCTGTCCTTCTTGTAAGACAGATTTGTTAGTTTTCTGCAGTTCACTCAATATTCTTCACCAACATCATAATTCAGATGCAGGAGTGCTTTAAATTGAGCTTCTTTATTATTGTATGAGACCCCTGTTATAAGGACTTAAAAACGGAATTATCTACAGAAGAAAATAACTGTATTGGCTACACGGGTGGGTGGGGGGTGGGGGTTTATCATAGATGAGATAATTTTAGATGTTACAAATTTTATTCTTTTACTTTAATTAATAATTTTTTAAAAAATTGAGCTTGATTATTTGCATTAAGGATTGTTTTCCTCTTGAAATATTATTTCATACATTACCTATCCTCCAGTTAGCTTTAAGCTTGAGTTCAAACCCTTTTTCTTTGCTACAATATTAATTACACTATTCAGAGCAAATGATCCATTATAAAAATTATTAGGTTTATTTATTTTTTATGTGAATGGGGAAAATGGATATGAGGAGAACAGCAATTGTACTTTGCATGACTTTATATCAGAGTTAATAGATGATTCAATTTCTTCCTATAGGATAGACTAGAAATTTACCATAGGACATCCAGGGAGTGCCACGTGGATCTGAACTACTGACCTTTTATTTGCAGTTGTAGCTCTTAACCACTATACTGCCAGTGTTCAACTTCTTCCTAGAAAGGTTTAATTGGTTGCATTTGTTGTAAAGTTTGATATGATTCCTAAATGCTTTATATTTAAGACATTTATAATTAGATGCCATATTATAAAAGTTCTTGCTTTCATATTAATGGGCATCGAATTAAATATCCTAACAGTTAACAACACTACCTGGTTTGGTATTTCCTAAATTCTAACTAATAAGTAGTTGACATATGGACATTCTTGTTGAAATACAGGACACTTTCACTGGCAAATACATTTTTCCATTTAAAAATTTTTATGCTAATATAATATAATTGGTTCCATTAAGCCATTAGAATATAAATTGCTTCCCCCTAAGGTCATTTTAGCCTTTACACATAGTTAAAGGCTTTCAGCTATATAAATTGAGTGCTGTCAATGAATTTTACTGTTTAGTAGCAGACTTCCTGGTGAACTGAATAGCCACAAAAGTGTAGACAAAGCAAAATAATGATGAAAATGTGTAACTTATATAGAGATTACTATGGGCCATGCACTCTCATGATTACCTCGCTTATACCAACTTACTGGATTCTTTCAACAGTCCAAGAGGTGGTTCCTGCTATCATCTCCTTATTAGAACTGAAGGGTTTCTAGATGCCAGAAATGATTTGTGCTTGATAACTAACCTAAAGCTTGCAAGTTCAAACCCATCTAGCGGTTCCATGAAAGAAGGGCCTGGTGATCCCCTTCTGTAAAGATTTTAGTCAAAAACGTATATGGAGTAGTTCTACTCTGTAACACACAACATCACCATAAATCAGAACTGACTCTTCAGAAATGGGGATGGTTGTTGGCAGTTCAGATATAACAGCCACTCCTTGGAAACCCTAGAGGACAGTTCTACTCTTTCCTACAGGGGCCCTGTGAGTCAGAATTGACTCAACAGCAGCAGGTATGATTTAGTATTGGTATATTTGAAGATACTGAGCCCAGCAATATTAAAAATTTATACGAGATGCTCAGGTAGTAGGAATTCAGCTAACTTTAAACCATACAATCTGGTTTCATGTAATCTGGTTTTAGCAGTAAGTACATTGCCTCTCCATACAAAGTGGTTGTAGGCAACTGGAATAGATACTTGAAATCAAGTGTCATGTAAAAGTACTGACACAGTTGGATGAAGATTTTAAGGGTCCCACGTGCTGCCACAAATCCATTTGCCAACATTTGGAGATTCTGGGTCTTTTACTTATTTAACTATTCTAATAGGCTGCACCAATAAATCTGATTTAGTTCAGGTCTGATGCCACCAAAACACGGTTAGTGGCTTTTACTCTCCTGACAGATAATAATAGATCTAGGAAAGGATAAGCCTTTAAGTCAAAATCACTGATGCTTAGTCTGTTCATTTTTCTCACATTTTTGCTAAAATGCACATTTTTCATTTACCATTCAAACCCTACAGGGCAGTTATACTCTGTCCTACGGGGTTGCTATGGGTCAAAATTAGCTTGACAGCAGTGGTTTCTTTTATTATTATTATTATTATTTTATATACACTTAACTGATTTTGCTTCTTGTGAGAACCCAGTCTAAGACAAAAGTTAAAATAGGTAAAAATATTAGGCTTGTAAAAAATGTCGTATTCTTTAACTTTCCTCTTATTTAAAATATAATGAATCTATTCCAGAAAACTCTGAAAGCATAGTAATGGGAAATAAACTGACACTAAAATGGCTGTTGTTTTTAAGTGTAGGTTTTCTTTTTAATTTGGGCTGGGCCTTGAGAAAACAGTAATTATCACAAAATTTAATTAAGGCTTAGCGAGCTTTAAGGAGGTCATTGCATTCTTGTTCTTACTAAAATTCTCAGCAATATCATATACACTCCTTTCTCCAAGGTTCTATTTCATAAACTTGTTCTGGATATAACTATATAGGGAGTGTAAGAGTAGTTACAATTTGCTCCAGGAGAATGATCATGATTTTATTTGAAACTACCAGAACTATCTAAAGAACCAGTTATTTAATGAACACAAATCCATAAAAGTAACTACAAAGTTACTAAACTCATTATTTAATAGCAAGGAAGTAAATAATACAAATAAATGGCATAATTAAATAGAAAGAGGTAATGAGAATCTAGGGGGAAAGGGGTGGCAATCTCCACAGAAAACCACCCAGTGAAAACCCTGTGGATCACAATGGCGTAGTTGCATTGGAGGTGAGTTGCCATGAATCAGGGACAACTTGGTGGTAGATGATAAGAACAATGAGAATCTAGATAGCTTAGAATACCTGCAAAAAGCTAACCATCAATTTTACTAATGTATTGTAACATGACAAAACCCTAGGTGCATAGTGGTTAAGTGCTACAACTGCTAATCAAAAGATCAACAGTTTGAATACACCAAGTGCTCTTTGGAAACGCTATGGGGCAGTTCTACTCAGACCTATAGGGTTGCTGTAAGTCAGAATTGACTCAATGGCAGTCGGTTTGGTTTATTCTAATATGATAAATTTTCTAATTGTCAGTTGGAATTTGGGAGAAAAAAGTAAAAAACTCACTGAACTGTGTACTCATCTGGATGAATTTTGTGGTACATAAATTATACCTCAGTAAGGGTTTTCAAAAATTATACATCAGACCATTTTCCCAACTGTACCTCAGCTCCACAATTTCAGCTTTTTTTCAGTCTATATGCTGGGAACTTTTTCCTACATCCTGCATGTACTACACTTACCAACCTTCTCCTGGTCCCACAGTTCACCACCTGTTGAAGCCACTGATTCTGTTCTAGAAACTAGACCGTACTTGACTCTAATGGTTTTTTGTTTGTGTTTTAGTCAGCTAGGCTGCCCTAACAGAAATACCACAGAGTGGATGGCTTTAACAAAGAAAGATTTATTCTTACACAGTCCGGTAGGTTGCAAGTCCATATTCAGGGTGTCCACTCCAGGGAAAGACTTTCCCCTTGTCGGCTCTGGAGGAAAGTCTGGTATTGCATCAGTCTTTGCCCAGGGAGTGTCCTCAGGCAAGAACCTCTGGTCCGAACCACACGCTCTGCTCCCGGTGCTGCTTGCTTGATGGTAGTGAGGTTCTCAATTGTCCTTTGTTTCTTTTTCCTTTTTATCTGAAAGCATTAAGGGTGGGACAAGCCACACTCCGGGGAAACTCCCCCTACAGCAGGACAGGGAAGTAATCCTATGCAGAATTCGTAGCCCCACCCTAATCTTTTAACACACAGTTAGCAAAGCCACACAATGGAGGACATTTCCAAGATACTGGGAACCATATCCCAGCAATGCGGCTGCACACATTTTTGGGGGGACACAATTCCAACCATGACAGTTTGTTTTGTTTTGTTTCTCTCCTTTTCCTTCTCTACCACTCCTCTTTCCTCCACTTTCTCTCTTCTCCAAATTTTTCCCCCTCCCTCCCTCCCTCCCTTCCTTCTTTCCTTCCTTTTCTCCTTCCCGTCTTCCTCCATTGTTTTCTTTTTGTCTGGCTGGACAATCTAATCCTTCCCTCAGAATTTTACTCCTCATAAAGTATATAAGGAACCCTAGTAGCACACTGATCAAGAGCTACTAGAAAGGAGACCAGCTGTTTGAAGCTGCCAGCTGCTCCTTAGAAACCCCGTGTGGCAATAAACAGGGGTGCAACCTGAGATCTCCAATAAAAGACCACAACTGATGGTCCAGAGGCTGCAGGGTTCCCCTGGAGGCATGGTCCCTTGTCCTGATGCTGCCCCTGTTCGTAAATCATAATAAAGGTCAACTTCTCAGACAGCAATGGATTGGGCTTTGTGACGCAGAGAGACCATATCTTGTGGAAATTTTATGATTCTATGCATGAGTCGGATCCAACTCGACGGCACTTGGCTTGGCTCATGCATCTATAGAATGTTACCCTGCTGACCTTTTGTTGGAGGAAGGGGAGTGGGTGGAGAGGAGGGGACAGGAGGCTGCTGGGAGGAAAGGACATGTATGGAGCAGAGAGGAGGGATATGCTGTCACTGGTCAGGGAGAGCAGTGGGAGCTGCATATAAGCGAGCATGTGAATTTATATGGGAATGTACATTTTCATTCAATCATAATAAAAAAACAGAAAGAAAAAGTAACCTCGTGTGGCAATTTTTCTCTGGTCTGTGGGGTCACTATGAGTAAGAATAAACTCAATGGCAAACTGTTCTGTTTTGGCCAACGTACATAAACCTGGGGTCGCCAAGAGTCAGAAGTGAATCAATGACAACTTAGCAACAGCAATATATATAATCCATGATGAACCAACTTTTGAGGTAACCCTCACTTTTGAATGGAAATTAGATTCATGAAACACTTTTTTAAAGGTATAGTTGACAGTACTTGCCATTACACTTGCTTGCATATAAGGAACTAGATATACCTTAGCTTTTTAATTTTATTTTATTCATTTATTCATTCATTTATTTTTGGAGCTTGTCTCTCAATATTATAGCAAGCCTTAACTATCTGAAGAAGCTGTGTATTATTTATCTTCGCATTCATATCCAACAACTGAATGTCTGCCATGATACTCAGAAAACTGTTGATATCAATAAATTGTATGAATTGAATAGTTCCAGTGGTATTTGTTGGTCTATCATTGTGGTTGTTTATCAAAATAATCATTTCTGGTGCCAACATATAGCACTACCTTTTATTTCGTTCTATAGCTAGTGAGGAATACATTTGTGTGGTATCAGCTGGCCATTCTGTAAATAATCTTAGCACTCTCATCCCTCCCTCCTCTCCAGTTTGGATTAAGGAAGCTTCAATCAGTGGTTGCACTTGGGAAAGCTATGAAAGAGGGAAGTAAATAAACCGACTTTATGTGTATGATGAAAAATGGCAAAATGCCATGGCTATCCTCTGCTAGTGCCTTGGTCTCAGGATCTTCAGGACCATAAATTATCTTTTTCTTCACCCTTATACAGCCCTCTTTGTCCAGTTAACTAAAAATACAACCATAAAACTCCTCTTCTAATAAAATGTTTTCTCTTCACCTCTTGCCCAGTCAGACAGCCTCTTTTCTTCACCAATAATATCTACAGCTTCTGATCTACCAAATTCAATCCGTACTTTTTCTACTCTTTTCTTATAAAAGTCCTCTAGAAGGGTCACAAGACCTCTTAGCAGTTAAGTTATATGGTATATAATTAGCCCTTCTTTCTAGCAAAAGCTTTATTTCTCACATTTTATTGAACCAAATAAATACACAGAATCTGTAATAATTGCAATGGAGTAAAAATCACTGTGGCATTTTCAAGCTTTCTTATTTTTGACGCAAAACAAACTTCAGTCTGAGCTGACAGTGAATTAGTCAATCTAAACCTAAAGGCATTTCTTAACCACCAGCTATACACACGTCAATATGACTCAGAATTGATTTGTCAGCAATAAGTTTATAAACATAAGGTCGCCATAAGTTGCAATCAACTTAATGGTAACTTTTTTTTTTAATAAATCATGTAGGGTGTGTAGTACACCACATTACTAGAACAAAGGAAAAGATAAACATGATCACCTCAACTGATGCAGAAAAAGCATTTGACAAAATCTAACACTTGTTAATGATAAAAACTCTTAGTTGCAAACTAGGAATAGAATGGAAATCCCTCAACATGATAAAGAGCATTTATGAAAATCCCATAGTAAATATCATAGATGGTGAAAGACAGAAATGTTTTCCCTAAAATCTGGAACAAAACATGGATGACTGCTTTCTGCAATGCCCTTCAACATTATGGAAACCCTGTTTGTTATAGGAAATCAACGGACACCCAAGGAGAGAAGAAGCGGCCGTTTATCATAGTAACGCCAGCGGGCCATCGGGGGCTCACAAACCTCCAACAATCGGCCCCGAAGAGGAAGTTAAACAGGCTTTTACGGGTTGGGGTCTTCTGGGTCGGGTGCAGCAGGGTATACTTGGTGCTGAATGCAGCAAGGGGAAGTAGCTTGGCGGTGAGTGTAGCAAGGGGCAGGGCATATTTAGTGCTGGGGGCAGCAAGGGGCGAATTTCCCAGAATGGGGCGGGGGTGGGGGCGAATGGAGCGGGGGTGGTGTTCAGTCTGGCTTCTCCTTCCAGATGGCATAGTGGTTAAGTGCTATGGATGCTAACCAAAAGGTGAGCAATTCAAATCTGCCAAGTATCCTTGGAAACTCTATGGAGTAATTCTGCTCTGTCTATAGGGTCACTATGAGTTAGACTCAACTCAACGGCAGTGAGTTTTTTTGAGTATTCAACATTATACTAAAAGTTCTAGTTAGAGAAATCAGACAGAAAATAGAAACAAAAAATATCTCAATTAGTCCAAATTGGAAAGAAGAAATAAAACTATCCCTATTTCCAGATATCATAATTCTACGTATAGAAAATCCCAAATAATATTCAATGAAGCTCATAGAGCTAATAAATAAATTTAACAAACTGGCAGAGTATAAGATAAACAGATATCACTTGTGTTTCTATACACTAGCAGTTAGCAACCTGAAAAGATAGTCAAGAAGCAATCCAACTTGCAGAGGCATCTAATGATATCTGACAATAAAATACCATGGAATAAATTTAATCAAGAAAGTGACAGAGATACACTGAAAACTATAAAAACATTGCTGAAAGAAATTAAAGACCTAAGTAAACAGAGACACATCCTCTGTTCAAGATTTAATATTGTTAAAATCAATATTAACCAAAGCTATCTACAGATTGATTGCAATTGCTATCACAATTCTGACAGTCACTTTTATACAAATGAAAATTCCAGTCTTCTAATTCATATGGAAATTGATGGGACCTCAAAGACCAAAAATATCTTGAAGACTCACACTTCCTAATTTAAATACAAAATATAAATCTATAATAACCATAAAATTTGATACTGGTATAAAGATAGGTATATAGACCAGTGAAATAGAATTGGAAGTCCAGAAATAAATCCATAAATCTATGGCCAATTGATTTTTTACAAAGGTGCTAAGTTCCTTCAATGGGGGAAAGAGCAGTCTTTGCAGTAAATGGTGCTGGGATCTGATTAGAAGAAAAAATCTACAAAACTTCAAGAAAATAAAAAACAGTAGCAAAACCTCAAGAGTTGACTTTTGAAAATAAGTTCTAAGATATGACCTAAAAGCGCAAGTAATAAAAGAAAAGGTTAGCGGAAGTTAGGCTTCATCAAAAAGAAAAATGTTTTTCTTCAACACACTTCATCAAGAAAGTGAAAGTCCACGGAACAGGAGAAAATTTTGGGGAACTACGTATTTGATAAAAAATAAAAATAAAAAAGCACTGTCATCAAGTTGATTCCATCTCATATAGAATATATAAAGAATTCCTACTAAACAACAAGAAGACAAACAATTAAAAAAGGGCAAAGCCTTGTGTAATAGGAGAAATGACTTTCAATACTAAGTGAAATGGTAAGCCTGAGCATAAGAATCAATACAGATCTCATTCCTACGAAGTTCAAGAAACCTCTATTCTATAATTTATCCATTGTATCTGACATCAGTTGTTTACTCCATGGTACTCTTTCTCTATTGAGTTCAATAATTTATTGCAATGGTCACAAAGAACTCATAAAAATAACCTAACTTCAATACTCGATGGCACTTGGCTTGGCTGGCTAAAAATGAATAAGGAAACAAACAAAAGATGGAAATGAATATATTCAAAAGCTGAAGTTTGACAAAGGGCCCGCACAAGGCCTCAGTGTCTGTAAAGAAATCAGCACACGTCTCAGAGGGGATGCACTCACACTTTCCAAAACCAACATTCATTCTTACCCATCAGGAAACTTTCCAAGAGGAAACTCAGTGATGTGCATAGGCAGGCTAAGCTATGGGTTGCTCATCTCAGCTCTCAGCCAAGGTTCTGTCTTTACAGTCTGCTGCCACTGTCTGGGTCTGCGTATTGCCTCGGCACTTTCTGGTACTGTCTGCTGCAGCCACTGTTACCATTGCTGTTGCTGGATTACATGTGAGGAAGGTTCAAAGTTCAGGACCCCATGTCCAAACAATTCGTTCCTCACCTGATTCTCTACAATCTCAAGGCATTATCTAAGCTTGCAAGTTCTAAGGGTTTATTTATATTTATGTTAATGTTTGTTTATTTATTTGTTTGTTTGTTTCTCTGTCTGTCTGTCTGTCTCTAGGTGCCCCCTAGCCAATTCATTTAAAACAAATTCCTGGGTGAGACTCCCCAGCCAATGCAAGTGAAGGTCACACTAGCCAATCTAGGTAAAGTTTAGTTACTAGGTAACTAAACTAGGTAACCAATCTAGGTAAAAGTCATCCTGGATGGGGATCACAAACCAGAAAGAAAAGGCCAAATTACTTTTAAGTTGAACAGCCTGCCATAGATAGGTGCCCAAAGAAGATATACAAACAACCAGTAAAGATAAGACATGTTGCTCAGTGTTGTTAACCACTGGTGAAATGCAGATCAAGACCACGGTGAGATACTGACTCATAGTAAGTCAGACGGTTACTATCAGAAAAATGGAAACCAACTAGTTAACAAGGAAATAGAGAAACTGGAACTTTTCATGCACGGTTGCTGGGAACACAAAACGGTGTGTGGTCACCATATAAGAGAATGTAGTGATTGCTGAAAAAGTTAAACGCAGGACTGCTGTAAGACCTAGCAATTCCACTTCCGGGTGTTTACCCAAGAGACTTAAAAGCTGGACTCAAATACTTGTATGCTAATTTTCATTGCTGCATTATTCACAATGGCCAAAAGGTGGATGCAGCCCACCTGTCCAACAAGAGGTGTATAGGTAAACAAAATGTGGCATGTAGAGATACTGGAATATTATTCAGCTGAGATTGTAATACATTTACTGCATGAATAAACCTTGAAAATATTACCCTGAGAGAAATGTAGGACAAAAAAGGGCAAACATTGTATGATCTTACTGAGGCACTATCCCACCAAAACTGATTATTGGTTAAGCAGGGCCTGACTGAGGAGAGGAGGGAATGCGAGTTTTTGCTGAAGAGGTACTGAGTTTCTGTTTGGAGAGACAGAAAGTTTTTTGACAAGGATAGGTATGATGGTAGTACACAATAGTGAGTCATTGACGTCACTGAGCTATAATTTAAAAAGGGTTAAAATGGTAAAATTTTTGTTGTATATATTTTGACACAGTAATTTAGAAAGAAAGGTATGGGGGAAATGCAACAATAATGCAAAGTTAGCATTTTTTTTTCCTAAGGCAATCACTATATAATGATTAAAAACCAACACAGACTAAATTGCATTACAAATTAGGCTGTGAGAAGCATTTATCAGAGAGAGGGTTATTCTGACTGGGAGTTTTAGGACGGAAGCTGTTGTTGACTGAATTTTGTCCCCCCAAAATGTGTGTCACCTTCTCTAGACCCTGATGCAGTTGTTCTCCAGTTTGTGATCTGATACGATTATCTTTGGCGTTGTGAATCCTGCCCTCTTTGCGTGTGACCGTGATCCATTTGAAAGTGAGCTGTTCATTCTGTTAGTAAGGCAGATGACAAGCAATTATGTTAATGAGTCAAGACACAATATACAGGATTAGGTTGTATTTTGAGTCAATCTTTTTTGAGACGGAAGTGAGCAGAAAGGAGAGGGACCTCCTTCCAAAACGCATGCATCCTTTGGACTCTGGTTGGGACCCCGCTAGACCCAGGGTAACACCAGTTCCGCTCGGGCTGATAGAGAAACCGTCCTCCTACGGCGAGCACCCTAAATTCAGACTTCTCGCCTCAGAACAAATTTCTGTTTTTTAAACAATTCGCTTGTAGAATTTTTATTATAGCAACAGTAAATAGACAGGAACTGTATTTTCTTTTTTGTTGGGGCTGTTAATGTTTGCGTTAATCCCACTTCTCAGTTGATGGAACGTTGTCATCGTGAGTCTCTGCAAGACTGTCATAGCTCACGCGACTGTTTATTCCCTGTGTCGGATCCAACTTGACGGTGCTTGGCTTGACTATTTATTCCCTGCATCCTCACTCTGTCTGAGGAAAATTTCATAAAGTAAACTCCTATGTAAATTGGACCTAGATGGATGAACTTGATGTCCACAATGAGAGAAAGTGAATGATGCTCCAGAAAGAAGGCAAATGGTGATCATAAGAATGAAGAATTATCAGTTTAAATCTGGGATTAGTGACAAAACCTGTGCCTGGAAAGATTGTAGCAACTACGTTGTAAACGCTTTGTTGTATCATTTCAGTGCAACCAAGAGCATCATGAAATAATTTCTGAGCAAGCCAGTTACCACGTTATTTTAACAGAGCCACAGAGAATCTATTTGAGAAAATGGAGTTAGATTAATCTGAATGTGATTCATTATTTAAATCAGAGTCATAATTAAAATGTAAAGTAATACTTCTTATTGGTACCGTTGTTTAAAACAGGATTCCACTTATATTAGTCTTTGCTCATATACTGATCCTATAGCCACTGTAATAAAGTTTGGCTTTTGTTGTTGTTAACTAACTCTTATGTCTTTAAAAATATTTACATCACTGGTATTAGAGCCCAGTTAATCAATCTATTCACTCTTTGTGCTAAAACATAGTGGCTGAAACTGTAGGACAGAAAATTCAGCTTCCTTAACCATCATCTGACTTCTCTGACTCATTTCCCATCCTCCTCCTTCCTTCTTCTTCCACCTCCTTCTTCTTCCTCCCTCTTCCCCTGCTTCTCCTCCCCCTCTTCCTTCGTCTCACCAAAAACATCCCCATCATCACTTGTGATGTGTTTTCCTGCTTTTTATTTTCTTCTAAACTGTAGTTTTCCTTCCTTTCTCTGAATTAGTTGTTCTGTCAGGGTAAATGTATGAACAAAACTGGAGTAATTCTTAATACTCTTAAGCTAAAGCTAATTAGTCATTTTGTACGGTCAGGTAAACTGAAGTCTTATAAAAGAAATCTCATTCAAAGACTTGAAAGTAAGAACTTAAAGAGATACAGGTACAGCAATGTTCACTGCAACATCGTTCACTATCGGCAAAAACTGGAATGAACTAAAGTGTCCATCAGCAGATAAATGGGCAGATAAAACATGCCACAGATACACAATAGAATAATATTCAACCATAAAGGAAAACAAAGCTCTGATACGTGCTACAACAGGAATCAGTCTTGAAAATATTAAGGTAAGTAAGTTAGACAAAAAAAGACTAATACTGTATGATCCCATTTGTGTGAAATGTCTAGACTAGGCAAAGGTCCAGTGAAAAAGTTTATTAATGGTTGCCAGGGCTGGGGGAAGGGAAGACGGGGAGGTGTTGCTGAAGAGGTGCTGAATTTCCATTTGGAAGGCTGACGAAACGTAAAAACAGATAGTGAAGGTAGGAGGAAGTGAAGCTGAATGTAGTTAATGCGGTGAGTCCTACACGCAGAAGGGCTAAAAGGGAAGCATTTTGTTATACACCTTACTAAACCAAGCAACTTCTTTTTGTAAAACTAGCACATGTATAACTAGTCTTTGACTGACTATGTTAGCAGTGTAATTTTCAACTCAATTATGGAAAGAATACAGGAAACAGGAAAATTTTTAGTCATCTGCAATGGCATTCTACTAAACTCCAAATTGAAATATGTGAGGAAAATAGTTGAATATATATTCATGCATGTCTATCAGTCTATCTACCTACCTATCTATTTATCCATCATGTGATGGTTCTCCAGTTCTATCTAATCCACGAGTTATATTTAGCAGTATGTCAGATTTGGGGTTGGCATTTTCTATGTTTTATTATTTTCTATGTATGATTGTTTTTATACCTAACAGTTAATCCAGCAACCTTCTATTTCTGTCATTTTGCCACTGAAGTCTTTAAAGGAGTAGCCTTATTTTATTTTTTCTTCTAGCATTTCTCTATCAAAGAGCCTTGACTAGATTGACCTGGAAATCTTTCTGTTCATACCAGAAATCCCTTTGAAGTTAACATTTGCCTTCTCTTGAAGGTAGTTCTTATTCTGTCCTTATTTGTAACTTTAGACCCATCTTCAATAATGCACTGAAATTTTCCTCTCTAGTACTGTTTCAGATGATTTTTCCATTACCATTTCTCATCTCATATGGAGGCTCTCTCTGTTATCCTCAAAGTGTTTTAGTAGACTTACATTATAATACTCATTTATAGTTTACTAATAACTCTTTTGTCACATGTGCTACAAAACTGAATAAACTTTATATACAGTCAAGAACACATTTGTTAGTAGACAAGTTCATCTGACATCTCTATTAGTGAATTGCAGATGGTAAGATTCAATCATAATTATCCAAACTGAGATAAAAAAAAAAACTTTAAAAAAATTTATATTTTTATTAGTGAACAGGATGGACATGAATCATGGCTGAAGAAATGAAGAAGTGTTAACCAGAAACAAGCCAGAAGTAACTGTCGCTGACCAGCTAATTCTAGCTCCTATTAGCCCCAAGTGTTATAAAGAAGGACTGTTCCAAAGGATTTTCCTGGCTGTAGTATTAATGAAGCAGCCTGACAGATTTTTCTTCCTTGATGCTGGCACGTGGGTTCGAAACTGCTATGCTTTAGGTTAATGGTCAAGCACAAATCATTTTAGCCGCCCAGGGTCTAAAGAAGCGCTAGGAAAAAGGAAAACCTGATGTCCTAACAGGCACCCTGAGAACGCCCAGGGAGAAAACACTCCTTTGTTTATCTGTTGACAATTTCAACTGCCTTTATTGTTGTTTATAGTAAAGAAGAAGAAGAAGATTACACCTGGCCAGTTCACAAGATAGTCCTCATGTCCACCCCTGGCTCCTTGTTTGGAGTTCCCATGTGGAAAGTTGTTGAACTTGAGATAAATTATTGTCAGAAAGTTTCCACTAGCTCCTGCTGCTAAGGCTACTGTGTCCTCCTTAGATCCTGCCTTTCACTAGCTTGGCATTTAATTTTTTACTTTCTTGTTTTTCTCCCAAGCAATCATTTTTGTCATGTTAGTCAATATACTTTTCTGTTGCTTACAACCAAAGAACTGTAACACTGCCAACCCTAACCAGCGAAAATTTCTGCACCCAGAATAACTGAGAAGCTTCAAACAGTACGTAGAAATTGTAAGGTCTTCCTTTAGAGAGCAAATCTAAAGGGACCTAAAAGAGGACCGAGCAGGGTTTCCTGACTCAGTTGTTTTGCTGAGGGAAGCAATACAGCGGGGAGAGAGAGAAAGCAAAAGTAACTAAAGAGTTTTAAAACGGAAGGCATCAGGAGGATGTGACACCACCGGTCGTTGCTGAGAGTTAGTCTGGTAACTATTTATGGACAGTTAGTGATACACACATGAATATACTTTGTTATATAAATTTGTGTGTACAGTGCCAGCCATCCCATGAGGAAGAAGCTGCATGGGGCCCCTTTCTGTCTCCTACGTTGTTTGACCTGTGCTCACAACTCCGGACCCTGGAGGTTGGTTGTTGCTCTCTGCATGCGGCTTGCCCTGTGCCACGTCTGTGCTTGTGCCCAAGCTGTCCTCTCTCATCCGTGTGCCTTTTCCCCTTGTTGGCACTTTACGTCTGAGGGTTGTCCCTCTTAACCTTACTCAGAATCAAGAACTACAGAAACAGTCACTCACTGCTTTTCTTTAGCTCCCAGAACCTACTCCTGACATCCCATTTGTGGAATTGACTTTGACAGTTAGTTGCATTTATTCTGTCTGCTCCACAGTGAGTGCCTAGAAACGAGGCTGTAGCATTCGTCTTTGCATTCCTTGTACTTCTCAGTGTAGTCAGAGAGGGTGGCACTTAGTGTTTTCTTGTTTTTCCAAATTGGCTGGCTACGTGGGTGAATGAGTAAACCAGTGACCCATCCTCATTATCTGTGCTAGTCAAAATCTGAAGCATGCATATGTAAATATTTTAAACTGTGAAGAACTAAGTTTAGTCAAAAAAAAAAACAAACAAAAACTGGAAACCTCTCTAGTCTTGTTTTATATAAGCCGTAAGGTCAATGTAGGGATTAAATGAGTTTTTATTGACTATGTAAACAACGAAAGTGATACTTGAACATAAGCATCTATTTTTGTTTACACAAAGCCAAATTGTATACTATGCATACAATTTGTGTATCGTACATATATGCTTTCGAATTACTTGTGTTATCTGCCTAATTTACTCACAGTTTATCTAAAAATCTGAACTGAGAGAAGCTGATTATGCATGGCTAAAACCATATGTGTATGTGTATGTGTGCACACAAATGTATGTGCACATATCTACATATATGAGTTGATTTTGAGAAGCAGTTGCAAAACTCAGTGGAGTCCAGTTTGATCCCTGCAAATATTTACACGACAACTTAACTGCCAATCCCACCATTACTTCTTTGGCTGGCCTTGTCCCTGCATCCTACCTTCCAAAATATTGTTCCTGAATGTCTCCCTTGCTCTGTCACCTCCTTCTCACAATTACTGTTCCAAACATGTTGCATGACAAACATGTCCACCTGGTTGTCAATTAATACAGAAAAGACACGTGGAACAGAGGCAATTATCTTTCTGTATTAATTGACAACCAGGTGGACATGTTTGTCATGCAACATGTTTATAGTAATAGATAACTAATGTGATTGTTTTGCCTCAACTCTGAATAACTCAGGAGCAAAGACTCTGCCTTGATTAATTCTGTTTCTCCATGCTTGGAACAGTAACAGATTCACTGGTTGATGCAAACAGTTAACACACTAGACTGCTAAACAGAAGTTTGGCAGTTCAGATCTACACAAAGAAGCTTAGCAAGAAAGTCCTGGTGATCTGCTTCCTGAAGAAGGCAGTCTCTGGAAACTCTGCAGAAAACAGTTCTACTCTAACACCCATGGGGTTACGATGAATGGAACCAACTGAACAGCAACCAGTACTGAACAGTAGCTGACCTCAAGTTGGTTGACTTGAACTTGTTAAATGCCATTATTTTCCCTTTCCCAAAGGGAGTTACACTCTATAATTTATATCTAGCAGGTAAATCAAAATTTCCATCCTCCTGCTTAAGAGAATTCTAAACAAAAATAAAGATGTTGAGAAGAGAATGCCTTCATCTCTCTAAAGTAATCAACACTTGTAGATGACTAATTTATCCACCTCTATAGCTATTCTGAAGCTTGTCAAAGAGTCAATATTATATATCTCTCTTCTGTGATCTTTTTATATAATGCTCTACATTTCTCTAAAGCAGGTTTTGCAAATTGTACCCAGTGTGGAGGTGGGTAGGATTTTGAAAATATCATCAGAGTTCTTTTTTTCACCAGAAGCATCCTTTTTTATGTGAACATATTTTAACCCTGTCTATTTCCAATGTCAGCTGTATGCATAAATTAAGTAATCTCTCCTATTTCATGTACTTGATAAGTCACTAGTTTTCATGAACATTTTAAGAATAAAAATTAGGTGGAAATTTACAAGGCTGCCAGGTATAACCAGATACAGAAAAAACTCTCTCACACATGCAGAAATAAGGAAAATTCCATGCACAAGATGGTTGTGGAAAGATTAGAAATTCGAGGCTTTGGCATATTTGGAAGGATAGCTACGACCCAAATCACAAAGGACCGTTCTTTCAAGTATTGAAAGAATCAATCTAAGTAAGGATATTTCTCTAAGCTGCTAGCCCAAAAGTAATAAACATCAAGCTTACAGACGGGTGTGGAAACTGAATGACTTTGCTTTTCTTCTGAGGGTTTAATTTATTTTTAATATCACAGGTGGCTGGTGGCAAGGTGCAATCATCTGTCACTCCTCAGTTAACTCATACCCTCTCACTTCTGAAATATTCTTTGAAAATCACATTCTTTATTTTTGTGATAGAATACAGTGCATAGATATAATAATGACACTACAAACTGCCGAAAGGGTGGGGAATATATCCATTTAAAAGGTGATTGAGAGACAAAATACATGCTCTTACCAATACCCTTTTTTCAGTCTTTTCTAATTA
Organism: Heterohyrax brucei; assembly: GCA_028571685.1. Taxonomy (NCBI): domain Eukaryota; kingdom Metazoa; phylum Chordata; class Mammalia; order Hyracoidea; family Procaviidae; genus Heterohyrax; species Heterohyrax brucei. The sequence continues at coordinate 28,347,069 of CM053146.1, read as the reverse complement.
AAAAAAAAAAAAAACTATTGACATCACATCAATTCCAATTCACAGTGGCCCTATAAGACAGAGTAGAAGTGTTCCATAGAATTTCCAAGGAGCACCTGGAGGATGTGAACTGCCAACCTTTTGATTAGCAGCGATAACACTTAACCGCTGCACCACCTGGGTTTGTATGTTTTCATTTAGGGGCCAAGTAAATAGAATTTACGTGAAATGGAGGTTAACAGTTATTTTTAATCTCTTTAATTTAAAACACTTTGGGTATTTTCTTCCTTTTTTTATGGACTTTGTATTTTAAGTAATATCAGCACCTTAAATCTGTAACTGTTGTTTTAAATTACAGGTGGAATGATTCAGATTATTTGAAAGATTCACAATCTAAACTGAAATTGCAAGCTGTTACCTTAATGAGGCATGACTGGCAGTAACATGCCTTTGTTCACAACACGTCTGCTAAGTGGTCCTCGTTGTAGTGTACATTGCTAGTGTATGTTAGAGAAAATGATAGCTCCAGCAATCATTTTTGTTATTCCAATGTAAAAGTTACTCTTTCTTTTCCCAGTCAAGCTAATCATTAAATAATTTATAAGAAATTTAAATATTGTGAGAAGATGTCAAGTCTCTTGGATGAAGGACATAGATTGGACATGTTCATTATCATAAATGAGGGAAAATTTTACCTTTGAAAAATTATGCAATTATAATAGTATCCAAACTTATATAATAATTTCCCAAGAACAAAGTTCTGGTGAAATGGCAAACTGAAGGAGTGAGATTGTAAGTGACCTTGCCTGCATAAATCCTAAAATGCGGAAATGAAGACAGGTAATATGGAAGAAAGTATTTCTATTTTGTTTTCTGTCATTTGGACAGAAAAGGAAAGGGACAGATAACCTCTGTGTGCATCTGTAATAATTAGAACAAAGAATCTTGATATTGGCATCACCCTATGAATAAATTTTAAACCATGGAATTTCTTGTCAAATGAAGGCTCATTTTTTCTTCATAAATGCATTGCCACTAAGTAGATTCTGACTGACGCTGACCCTTCAGGACAAAGTAGAACTACGCCACAGGGCTTCCAAGACTATATGGCAGTAGATTACACACATTTTTCCTGGAGTACCTTTCAGCCGAGCTCCACCAGTAAGTGCACAGAAGAAGCTTCCCTCCACTGGGAACATTCTCACCAAAGGCACTCAGCTGTCCTTCTCTGTGGGTTACCTCTGGCCCCAGCACACGGTGGTCTCATAGTTCTACTGCTGTCTTGTCTCTGTTGTGGTTTCTCTGATGGCTGCAGTCTCTCAGATGCTGCTTCTTGACATCTCTGCTGTCTCCACTGTAACAGTTCTCAGCTTCTTCCAAGTCCTCTATCCATTTACAAAGTTACCTATACATTTTAGGTATCCACATTTAGGCAGCACCTCCTTCCCATTACCAAATCCTTAGTTATTTAGTTGTGCTATAACAGAAATACCATAAGTGAATGACTTTAACAAAGAAAAATATATTCTCTCTCAGTTTAGAAGACAAGAAATTTGAATGCTGGGCTTGAACTTCAGAAGAAGTCGTTCTCTCTCTTTTGACTCTGGGGAAAGATCGATATTGTCAGTCTTCCCCTGCTCTAGGAGTTTCTCTGAGAAGAGACTCCAAGTACAAAGGATGTATTCTCCTCCTGGTACTTCTTTCTTGGTGGTATGAGTTCCCTCTGTCTCGCTGCTAGCTTCTCTCTCTTATATCTCAAAAGAGATTAACTCAAAATACAATCTGATCTTATAGATTGAGTCCTGCCTCATTAACATAACTGCCTCTAATCCCACATCATTAGCATAAAACAGAATTTAGAACACAGGAAAATCACATCAGATGACAAAATGTGGACTATACATTACTGGAAATCATGATCTAGTAAAGTTGAAAGGTATTTTGTAAGTACACAATTCAATTCCTGACAGTGAGAACTTTACCACTGAACCACCAATGTATCCAACATAGTAGGTAAATCTGTTGCTGTTGAGTCAGTTCTGACTCTAGTGACCCTGCCCTGTAGGGCAGAGCAGAATATCCCCATAGGGTTTCCAAGGTTGTAATCTTTTTCTTTTTCTGTCTTTCTTTCTGTCTCTCTCTCTCTCTCTCTCTCTCTCTCTCTCTCTCTCTCTCTCTCTCTCTCTCCCCCCCCCCTTCCTCCCTCTCTTCCTTCCTTCCTTCCTTTATTGTGATTGAGTGAAAGTGTACAATCCAGTCTAAATTTGCATGTCTACCTAGGTGCAGCTCCTACTGTTCTCCTTGCCCGGTGAAAGCATACTCCTCCTTTCTGTTCTATACATATCACATCCTCTTAAAAATCTCCTGTGCCCTCTTCTCCACCCTCTCCACTCCCCTCTAGTAAGAGGCCAGTAGGACAACTTCCTATAGATGTACAGAACCATAAAGTGCACACACAATATAGTAACTCTGTGTTGCTGAGCCCAGTCTTTTCTTGTCCAAGTTGCTGATCTCAGTAATGATTTATGGACAGGTGTAGAATCAGGTCTAGGGGCCACACTCCCAGGGGAACCCTGAGATCTTTAGGCCATCATTTGTGGATGTTTAGTGGCATTCTCAGGGTGCACCTCTTTTTATTCTCATGTTGCCACTGAGACTCAACTTTGTGCTCCCCATCACGCTGTCAATGGTAGTGGCCAGGCACCATCTAATTCTTCTGGTCACATGTTGATGTAGTCACCCCTAAGTGTGGGTCTTTCTGTCTTCTGGGTTCTCTTCCCCCCGTGTAATTTTGTTCCTTGGTGAACATAAGGCTATAATCTTTATAGTAGCAGACTGTCACATCTTTCTCCCGTGGAATAGTTCCTGGGTTGACCTGTTGTTTAGCAGCCACGCAGTTAAACACTGTACCACCAGGGCTGCTTACATAGTAGATTAGGCACCTAAATTATTATTTTTTAGAGATTTAAAAATAAAAAAGCAAAACTGAGACTGAGTAGTAGGTTACCTTGCCAAAGCTAGGAAGCTGTTCTTCAGTCTATTGTCTAGACTGTTGAATCATTGCCCTCTTCCTCCGAGGTCGATGTCTAGTTGGACAGAACACTAAAAAAGTTGCTTAGGGATATCTGTAGTCATGGACTGTAAAAATATTTCTGCACTCATGGTCAGTAAGATATGTAGCTTCCAGTTTTATTGGAAATCTTACGGCATTTTACATAAACAATGGACTAGTTGCAGGGCATACACTAGAATATCATGGGGACTTTATTGTGCTTTCATTGGAGAGACTTGTCATTTTCAGATAAGTACTTTCCTTTTCATCTTAATCCTGATTTAATATTTATGTTGTGTAGATCAAAAAATGAACAAATATATGAAAGACCAAAGATTTTTGAAAGAATTCTCTCTGTAGTTTTATTTCCCTGATTTCTACTGACTTCATTTCCTGATTCTTCATTGGACTTCTTGACACACTGCTTCAGGCTATTGCGTCAAGAATGTAGCAACTGCTAGCCTTGATGGAGTCTCTAGCTGTACTAGGCAGCTTGTTCTTAGTTGCAAGCAGAACAAACAAATTTGATCCAAAGTAGAATTTATTATAAGGATGCACACATACTTGCCACAAATGAAGTCAGGCCTTTGGAATGACCTGAGACTCAAGAAGTCTGTACTTGAAGAACCTAAAGAGTCTTCTCTATGCTTTTGTGTCTCATCTGAGTTAATTTTATCAGTCAAAGTCTTGATTGGAAACCAATAGGGTCTTTGAACTGGATAATTTGAGCAGAGTGCAATGAAAAGACCAATTACAAAGATATGGATAGAATTTGTGGTCCCTTCAAGGGACAAGGCAGCATCCTGGAGCTAGTAAGAACAAAGAATCGTTACCAGACATCAGGGACAGGGCTGGGAACTCTGTCAGGTAGAGGGACCAGCACTGACCACTTCCCACCCAACCTCTTGTCTCCTATCTATTGTTCCCACTGGCTGAAAGCAATCAGAAGCCAGCAGGCCAGAGAGTGGAGTAATACATAAACAAAAGATGCAGAACGCAGGCAGGATGGGAGGGGAGTTGTTTGGGAGCATAAAAGCATCAATAAGTTATAGCTCATATTCTTTTTTTTAAAAGTTTTTATATTGTTTATGCTTCAGACAAAAAAAAAGGCTGGAATTGAGGATACAGAGTGATACATGTGGTGTGTATACTTTATAGTTTAATATATATATGAGGCTGTTCTACTGGTTTCTTTTTATATGGGAGAGGAGAGAGTGGAGAGGAGGGGACAGTGTTGGCTGAGTGGGTACTGGAAGTAAAGAGTGCAGAAGATAAGTGTGCTGTAATAGGGTGAAGGGAGAAGTTAGAGTTGCAGAGAGGAAGGTACTTGGAGTTTTATTGGAAAACTGACTTGGATTGTAAACTTTCACTTAATCACAATAAAAATAATTAAGTTCTCATATTAGTTAATAATTCTATTTTCCAACAATTCTGTATTAAACAGGCATTCATTTTATAACCTGAGAAAAGCATTTTTCAATGAACATAAGTGAAGTTTGAGGACAGACCTGTGCTTGCAGGCAGAGGGACCTGCAGAATTTTCCCATTCCCCAGAGCCGCTAGTTCCCCTGTCCACTTGTGACATCACCCTTTTCTGTTCATTTCTTAGGGCAGAACTACTCCACTGCACAGGGAACTTGAGTTCCAGCTCCTACTCTGACAGACTATTTAGTGACCATGAACAAATTCTCTAAGATTCAATTTCTTTTATCTCCAAAGAGAAAGCTTTCAATAAAATTTTTAGGGAATTACTATCCTTCTAATGTTTTACAGGCACCAAGTTTCCTTTTTTAGCTGCTTGCATTTAGGGTTCTTGAAATTATCATTGGTTTCAAAATTGTTCCATTTCCATGAAATATACCAACTTCATTGCTTCTCAGGACACAATGTGTACAATTAATTTCTCAAAGAAGACACATTTTCTATGACACCATCTATTTAACTAATTCAAGAAATTAATGCCAAAATGCAAGCAAAATTTATGATGGAAGAAATAGTTGCTTTTGTTGTTGTTAGTTGCCATTGAGTTGATTCTGACTCATAGCAACCCCAGTTGGGCAGGGGAGAACTATGTGACAGAGTTTTTAAGCCTGTGACATTTTGGAACCAGACTACTAGACCTTACAATTGGCTTCCAAAATCACGTGCACTTGGTTCAAATTCTAGCACAGTCACTCTGCTTCCTCAAATGGATACAATAACTAAAATCACCGAGTCTCAGTTTTCTCAACTATTAGAAAGGCCATCGTAATCCTCCTATTAATTTTCTGTTACTACTGTAAAACTTACCACACATTTAAGTGTCTTAAACAATACAAGTCTATTTCCTGTTCACTCAGGTTGTTGACAGAGTTCAGCCCCATGTGGCTGTAGGACTGAGGCCTCCGTCTCCTTACTGGTGTCCGTTTGTGGTCATCCTCAGTCCACAGAGGCCTCTCTCTAGTCCCTGCACACATACCTCTCTATGATCTCAGAATCATCAGCAGGAATCCTTCTCAAGCCGCCATTTCTCAGAACTTCCATTTGGAAATTTCACTCTCTAGGGCCATAGTTAGCAAAGAGTTTCCACTTTTAAGAGCTCCTGTGTTTAGGTTGAGTCTTCCTGGATAATCCAGGATTAGGTTCCCATCTGAAGGTCTCTGCACTGAAATCATGTCTACAAAGTCCTTTTTGCTATAAGGTAACATATTCCCAGATGCCAGAGATTAGGGCATGGGCATCTTGAGGGGTCATTCTTCTGCCTACAGTAATCTTGAATTTGTTGTGTTGCAATTAGTATTACATGCAATAGTTCATCTAAAATATTCAGGGTGGAGCCTTGCAGAAAATAGAATGTCAGAAAGGGTTGAGACTGTGCTAGGGCAAGTAGTGTTATGAATGGGAAAGCAATTAGCTATCTGTGTGTTGTTATTTCAAGAGTGAGTTCCTTTTTTGATGCAAAATATCTCACTTGTTATGGATTAAATAACATCTTCCTAAAATGTGTGTCAACTTGAATAGGTGGGGTTTCCAAGTATTGTACGACTCTCTATTGTTTCATCATCTGATTGTGTAGTAAATTGTACCTATATGATATTAATAAAGCAGGAAGAGGCATTTATGTTAATAGGAAGGATTCAGCCTACAAGATTAGGTTGTGTCTTACATCAACATCTTTAGAGATATAAAAGAAATAATCAAGCAGAGACACATGGGTAGGTGCTGGAGCCTCATACCACCAAGCAAAGATATCAGGATCATAGCACATCCTTTGGACCCAGAGTCTCCGTGTTGAAAAGCTCCTAGACTAAGTGCAACTGATGACAAGGACGTTCCTCCAGAGCCAGCAGATGAAAACAGCCTTCCCCTGGAGCTGGTGCACTGAATTGAGACTTGTAGCCTTCTAGACTGTGAATGAATAAACTTCTCTTTGTAAAAGCTGTACACTTGTGGTATTTATGTTATAGCAAAACTGTATCACCATCAACTTGTTTCAGGGCTTAAAATGTCACTGTAAGTCATGTTTTCCTTTTGGAGGGGAAGCGAATTATGCAAATAGTTCTGGAATGGTTAAGAACTAAAGCAGACACTTTTATGAAGTGTAAGGAAGTGGTACTGAAGGGTGTTAGCACTATGAAAGCAAAAGCTTTGCTCTGATTACTGCCATATCCTTGATTTTCAGCATAATATTTGACACACGAAAGAAGCAAAGTAAATATTAGTTAAATGTGTGAGTGAATGAATGATTAAACTAATGGACTGATGGGGAGAGACTCCTTGAGAAAGTAGAGTTCTAGTGTTGCAGAATAATATATAGCCTAACGGAAAGCCAAGCTTAAGAAGAGCTTAAAGTTCCCATTATCTCTCCCAAATTACTCCCAAGACTCTCTCTGAGCTGCACTCTGGTTAAATATATTTCTCATTTTACAACTAGAATAAAGTTTCTTGAGCCAAATGTCATCTCTCACTTCCATGGTTAAGTTCCAGCTGAAGTGTTCTTTTGCCTGTGAAATAAAACCAAATGTATCAAAGACCTTGAAGACGACTTTTTGGCTACCAGATTCTCATTCATTTCTTTAGCTACCTGAAAAGTTCACAGTTTTGTTGCTTACTTCTTGTATCCACTTACCTTTTGCCATATGAATCCTTCTATTTTATAGGATCTTCCATCTTGAGACCCTGTTCTCTGGCACCGTATTTTGGTTTCAATACTCAACACAGGTGCCATGACCTCCAAGAGCCTTCCTGAATACTCTGGCTCCAGGATTGCTCCTATAGCGCCTTTTCTATAGCATTCTCCCAGGCCTGTGGACGGGGCAATTGACTCTATCAACTACTTAAAAAAAAAAAAAAAAAAAACTGGAACAACGTAACGTAAACATGATTATGCTTTTCTATATTCTCTTTGCCTGCTCAGCACATAAAAAGTGTCTAAACAATAAATGAGTCACAAACTATCATACCCAAATATTGTACTTTGCAGTATCAGGTGTTAAGAAATGTAGGCACATAAAACAAAAGCTCAGGGACATAGTACCATTCTAGGGTGGAACACCAGTACCCTCAGGATACACAAGTGTGAAAAAGAGTGACAAATATAAGTTTATCCTCCCTTCTTTACAATATTGTGAGATATTACAAGCTATACTTAATCTCCAGCTCGTTTCTTTTTTTTATTGTTTGTAACGTGCCCCCGGGAAAAAACAACTCTAGCAAAAAATGTTTCTTCTCTTGCCTCTCCCAGTATTATTTCCTTTGGAGGGAAAAATAGGGAAGAAATACTGTAGAATCAGAAAATGTAACAGTCAAAGCTAGGAAAAGAAGAGTGATCTAGAAAGCATCCTATGGTCTCTGATATGGTGAGGTTCTTTTTCTTTAAAAAAAAATAGTATTTGTGTTTTCAGAGTAAATTTACACACTAAATTATGTTCCAATTTGAAAATGTCTGTATAATTTTTTCAGTAGTTTCCCTTACGCCTCATCTTCTCATTTTGCTGTAGAGAAACTTTTGACCTCTTGGTTTTGTTTGTTCTATTTTTATAGAACACCATACTCACAGGTGATACCCTTTCTGTTGTGCAGTGACCTGTTTTTCTGATAAAAGATAGTCTCAGGAGACAGTTCTCGTTCAAGTCTAAAAGAGTATTTCAGGGCCATAGTGTAAGGGAGTCTTCAGATCTCAGTGGGTCCAGCAAGTTTGGACTTCTAATGAAGTTTTAGTTCTAGTTCACATTTTTCTTCCACTCTATCAGGGTTCATTTGTTGCAGCCCCAATCAGAATGGTTGGGCACCATCTAGTTATTTCATCTCACAATAGATGAGGCCACGGTTTTTATAGGCTACTACTACTGCACACTAAGTTTTTCTATGAAACTTTGGCTTCCTTCTTTCTCTTTTGCTCCTGATGAATAGAGACCATCAATTGCATCATATATAGCTGTTTACAAGCTTTTAAGACCACAGATGCTAAGTATCTCATTAGGACGCAGAACGTGAACTTCGTGAACTATATTATGCCAATTGACTGAGTTGTCCCAGAGAGTAAAGTCTCAAGCCTTAAAATAAAAAAAAAAAAAAAAAAAACAGTCTCTTAAGGTGTTTGATTTTGTTTGAAAAGTATCTGTAGTTTTTTACTTTATGAATATATATGCTGCACACACATATCTTTACTTACACATATGTACGTGGTTATTTCTATCTATGCACACACATATATACACCTGTACCTACCATATTACAGGGAAACTATTAAACAACTCAGGGAGCATCAAAAGAAGATGGAAGAAATACACAGAGTCATTAAATCAGAAAGAACTAGTTGATGTTCATCCATCTGAAGAGGTAGCATATGATCAGAAACCATCGGTACTGAAAGAAGAAGTCAAAGATGCACTGAAGGCATTGGTGAAAAACAAGTCTCCAGGAACTGACAGTATATCAACTGAGATACTTCCACAAATAGCTACAGCACTGGAAGTGCTCACCCATCTGTGCTAAGAAATTTGGAAGACAGCTACCAGGCCAACCGACTGGAAGAGATCCATATTTAGGCATGTACCAAAGAAATATGATCCAAACAAGAGTAGAAATTACCAAATCATATCATTGATATCACATGCAAGTAAGATTTTGCTCAAGATCATTCAAAAGTGTCTGAAATAGTATACTCACAAAGAACTGCCAGAAATTCAAGCTTGATTCAGAAGAGGTTATGTAACCAGAGATATCATCACTGGTGTCAGAAGGATGGTGGGGGAAAACAGAGAATACCAGAAAGATGCTTATTTGTGTTTCATTGACTGTGCAAAAGCATTTGATTGTGTGGATCATACTAAATTATCGCTAATGCTGCAGAGAATGGAAATTCCAAAACACTCAATTGTGCTCTTGATGAATCTGTATACGGACCAAGAGGCAGTTGTGTGAACAGAACAAGGGGGCACTGCATGGTTTAAAGTCAGCGAAGGCATGCACCAGGGCTGTATCTTTTCACGATACCTTTTTAATCTGTATAACAAGCAAATAATCCAAGGAGCTAGATTCTCTGAAAAACAAGGCCTTAGGATAATAACCTGCATTACACAGATGACACCCCCTCACTTGCTGGAAGTGGAGAAGATTTGAGATACTTACTGATTAAGTTCAAGGACCGCAGCCTTCCATATGGATTGCGCTTCAACATCAGGAAATCAAAAATCGTCACAACTGGACCAAAAAGCAACATTGTCATAAATGGTGGAAAGATTGAGGTTGTCAAGGATTTCATTTTACCTGGGTCCACAATCAATGCCCACGGAAGCAGCAGTTAAGAAATCAAAAGATGCATTGTACTGTGAAAATCTGCTGCAAAGGACTTCAGAGTATTCAAAGTAAAGGTGTCATCTTGAAGACTAGAGTGAGCCTGCCAAAGCCATGGTGTTTTCAGTCACTTCGTATGCATGCAAAAGAAAGCTGACAATGCACAAAGAAGACAGAAGAAGAATTGATGCCTTTCAATTGTGGTGTTGGAGAACAATGTTGAATGTACCATGGATTTCCAAAAGAACAAACAGATCTATTATGGAAGAAGTACAATCAGAGTGTTCCTGGGAAGCAAAGATGGCAAGACTGTGTCTTACATCATTTGGACATGTTGTCAGGAAGGGTCAGTTCCTGGAGAAGAACATTATGCTTTGTAGAGTGGAGGGCCATGAAAAAAGAGGAAGATCCTTGATGAGACGGATGGACACAGTGGCTGCAACAATGGGCTTAAGCATAAAAACAATTGTGGACATGGCACAAGACCAGGCAGCGTTTCGTTCTCTTGTTCATAGGGTCGCTATGAGTTGGAACTGACTCAACAGCACCTAACAACCGTCTAATACCTACCACATATTCATATGCCTGTATTCATGTGCATGTTGTTAGTGTTGTTGCCAAATCTCATGTGCCAAGTTCTTCAGCATAAATATTTTGCTCTTGTACACTTTTTTAGTGACATCATTTACTTTGGTCAAGCTGTGCACACTACACTCACATTCCCTTCTACTTTTCCAGTGTCTAAAAATATCAAATATCTACAATCTAAAGTGTGATCTCTCCCTCCACCGACGTCTCCCTGTTAACCACCAATGAACATTAATCTCTGTATATAGACGTACATACAGACACATAGATGTTTTTGTCTTCCTATAAAAGTGGAATCCTACAACATTTGTACTTATGTGATTAACTTATTTCACATAGTATTATGCCTCCAGGTCCATTCATGTCATATTTCATGGACTATTGTTATTCATGGTTACATGGCAGTCCACTGTTTGCACGGAGCACATTTTGCTTTCCCTTTCGTCTGTTGATAGCTATTTAGCTTGTTTCCTTTTTTATTTTTCTGCCTACTGCAAACAGTGCTTCAGTTAATATGAGTGTGCAAATATCTGCATCTTTTATGAGATCTCTAGGGTATATATCTAAGAGTGAGATCATAAGTAATTCTAGGTCTAGTTTTCTGAGGCAATGCTATACTGTTCACTGTTCATAGTAGTTATATCACTTTCCAGTTCCACCAGCAACGAATAAGGTTTCCTCAGTTCCTCACCAGTATTTTTAGATATATATATTTTTTAAATAGTGCAATTTCAGTCAGTGAGATGGTATTTCATTGTAGTTTGATCTGTATATCTCTAATGGGAAACCCTGGCAGCATAGTAGTTAAGCACTGGCTGCTAACCAAAAGGTCAGCAGTTTGAATCCACCAAGTGCACCTTGAAAGCTCTGTAGGGCAGTTGTATGTGGCCTTGTGAGGTCACTATGAGTAAGAATTGACTCAACAGAAGTGGGTTTGTTTTGTAATGTCTAGTGATCTTGAACATCTTTTTATATGTTGACTGTTCGAATTCTCTCTTTGGTGACATGTTTGTTGATGTCCTTTGTCTGTTTTGTAATTGGGTTGACTTTCTGTTGTACAAGTTTCCTAACATTTTAAGCCCTTATCAGATGTGACATTTCTGAAGATTTTTTTTTACTCTGTACAGTATCTTCTTAGTTTTTGGAAAAGATATTTTAATGACCATAGTTTTGATATTTATGAGGTCCCAGTCTTTTGTCTTCTGCTGTTATGCATTTGTAGTTTGTTAGCCTGTTTTTGTAGATTAGGTGCCATATTTTTCTGTTTTCTTCCCTGGGAACTTTATAGTTTTAGCTTTAACAGTTAGTTAGGTCTTTAATCCATTTTGAGTTAGTTTTTGTGTATGGTGTGAGGCATGGATACTGTTTAATATTTCTGCAAGTTGATATCCAGTTTTTCCAGCACCACTTTTAAATAGACTGTTTCTTCTCCCATTGAATGAGCTATGACTCCTTATAGAAAATCAGTTATCCATAAATGACTTGATTTTTTTCATAGTTCACAATCTCGTTCCATTTGTCTATATGTCTATTGTCTAACCAATGCCAGGCTGCTTTGACTACAGTGACTGTACAGTATGTTTTGCTATTGGTGAGTACGAGGCTTCTTCAATATTGCTTTGCTTATTTGGGGTTTTTTAGCTTTCCATATAATTAGCTTTCTAATTTGTCATTAGTTTGTTCCATTTCAACAGAGAATGTTGTTGGTGTTTGCTTTGCAATTTCATTAGGTCTGTAGATTTCTTTTGGTGGAATTGACATTTTCAGTATGTTAAGTTTTCCAATGTGTGAGCATTGATCAGGCTAATTCCTAGGTATTTAATCATTGTAAATGGTATTGCTTGTCTAGTTTGCTTGTCAGAGTACTCCTTGTTAGTGTAAACAATCCTAACTGATTTTTGTATGTGGTCTGTACCTTGCAACCTTCCCGAATTCTTCTATTAGCTTCAGCAGTTTTCTTGTGAAATCTTTACAAATTTTTTGTTTATAGGAGTATGTCATCTGTAAATAGATATGGTTTCATTTCTTCTTTTCTAATTTACAGATTCTGTTTTTCTGTTTTGACTTCTTGCTCTGACTAGGAGTTAAAACAATATAGAGTAAGATCCCTGATAGTAGATAGGCCTGTCTTGTTCCTTTTCTCAGAGGAAGGCTGTTAGTCTCCTTCTGCTGAGAGTAATGTTGGATACTCACTTTTCACATAGTCTCTTAATTATGCTGAGAAATTTTCCTTCTATTTCTATTTTGCTGAGAGCTTGTATCAAGAAATGTGTTGAATTTCATCAAATGCCTTCTATGCATCTAGTGATGGTTTTTGTCTCTGATTATGTGATATATTACATTAATAGATTTTTCTAATGTTGAGCCATTCTTGCAATCCTGGCACAAATGCCACTTGACTATTTACTGATTTTTTAATGTATTGTTGAAAAATTTTACATCAAAATTGATGAGGTTGTGGTTCAGTAATTTTCTTTTTTTCTGTAATGTGTTTTCCTCCTTTTGTTAGCAAGGGGATTCTAGCTTCATAAAATGAGTTATGAGTATTCATTGCTTCCTTTTCTGTGTTTGTGAACAATTTGAGCAGACTTGATGTCAGCTCTTCTCTGAATGTTTGGTAAAATTCACCAGTAAAGTAATCTTGTCCCGGCTTCTTGTTGTTGTGCTGTTGCTGGCAGTCCGTTTGTTGCTTTACTGACATCCTCAATCTCTTGCTATGGGTCTGTTTAGATTTTCTACCTCTATTTGTACAAGTTTAGTTTGGTAGCAGGTTTCTAGAACTTGTTCACTTCATCTGAAATTTGTTGGAGTATCATTTTTATGCCAAGCCAAGTGCCGTCGAGTCAGATCCGACTCATGGCGACCCTAGGGGCCAGAGTAGAACTGACCCCCAGAGTATTCAAGGAGCGCCTGGTGGACTTGAACTGCCGACCTTGTGGTGTTGTTATAATTCTCTTTATCTCAGTTGATTCTGTTGCAATATCTCCTACTTCATTTCTTGTTTTGGTTAGTCACCTCTTCTCATTTTTTCTTCTGTCAGTGTAGCCAGTGGTCAAAGAACCAACTTCTGGTCTTGTTGATTCTTTCCACTGTTTTCTGTTGCATTTATTTACCTAGTTATTCATTTATTTCTGCTGTGATCTTTATTATTTTCTTTCTTCTGGTAGCTCTGGTCTTCTTTTCTCTTGTTTTTCTATCTGTTCAAGTTGTTCACTTATGTTACTGATCTTGAATCTTTTTAGTGTATGCATTTGTTGTTATGGATTTCCCTCTTGAGCGCTGTTTTGCTGTGTCACAAAGGTTCTGTTTGCTATGTTGTGTTTTCATTTTCATTTGATTCTAAGTATTGTTTTTAATTTCACTTTTGATTTATTTCTTCAATGATTCAGTATTTTTTTTAGTATTGAGCAATTTAACTTCCATGTAGTTATAATTATTGTATTTTTCCTTTAGTATACTTCTAGCTAAATACTGTTATGGTCAGAATAGATACTTAATATCATTTCAATCTTTTAAATTTTTTTGACACTTGTTTTGTGACTTAGCATGTGGTCTCTGCTGGAAAATATTCCATGTGCACTGTGGAAAAATGTGTATTATTCTAACATTCCAATAGGTGGAGAGTTCTATTTATGTTTATTATATGAAATTGGCTTGCAGTTTTATTTAGTTTCTCAATGACCTTACTGATTTTTTTTTGGAAGTTGTAGAATTGAGAGTAGTGTGTTGAAGTTCTTAATATTATTGTAGAGTTGTTTATCATTTCATATTAGCCAATATTTGTTTCATGTATTTTGTAGCATTGATGTTAGGTGCATATATATTTATAATTTGATGTGTCCTTGATGGATTGATCCTTTTATTATTATGCAGTGTCTTCCTTTATTTCATGTAATAGATTTTTATTTTAAACCTATGTTATTTCACATCAATATGGCCACCCCTGCTCTTTTTTGGTTACTAGTAACATGGAATACTTTTTTCCTCTATTTCATTTTCAGTCCATTTGTATCCTTATGTCTAAGGAGTGTTGCTTGGAGCAAACTGATGGCTCATGTTTAGGCCATTAGCATTTAAAGTTATTAAATTTTCAGTAAAGTTATTACTGAAAATGAAGTATCTGCTTTATCCATTTCGCTATTTGTTCTTTGGGTATCTTACGTTTTCTTTGCCTTTCTATTCTTATTTTCCTGCTACTTTTTGTGTTCTTTTTTATGATATTTTTGGTTTTATTTCTTCTTATTTCTTTAATGTATTTTTCCTAGGAAATATTTCAGCGCTTGCCACAAATATTACATTATATAACTTGCAACTGCAAGAACACTTAACAAACAAGCACGTAATACACAGCATTAACATGCTGAACTGATTCATGCTTTACTCCTCCCTTTCCCCGTCTGCGGTGCTCCCTGTTGGCATCACAGTTCCTTGTATTTGCCCACTCTGTTACGGTCTTTTGGATCTCTCTCTATTTCTCTCCTTTGGGTAGATTCCAGCACTTGTTTAATGTCAAGATTTTGAGATTCTTGAGTACAGACAGCATTTCTTGTCCCACTCTGTCATCCCTGGGCGTAACTATGCCTGGTGCGCAGCTGGAAGCCAGGATGTATTCACTGATTGACTGACAATTCATGGAAAATGAACTGTACGTAAAAAATAACCTTGAGTAACAGTATAAGCTTTGAAAAATTTGGTCAGTTTCCTGTGCTTTGGTATTCTTTTTTTGCCAAATGATAAAATTAAACTGCACAGGAATTATGATAGGATTATATGAGAAAAATAGTTGCACTTTAAAAAGTCAAGAAACTTTATTCAAAAACTAGTTTCATATAACACAAAAGTAGCTTCTGAAATTTATTTTTTAAACAGCAAATTCAAAATGATTTAATGAAACCCAAACCCCCAAAACCAAACCTAGTACCATCAAGTTGATTCTGACTCGTAGCAACTCTACAGGATGGAGGAAAACTACTACAGTAGAGTTTCTGGGCCTACACCTGGCCTAGGATTCGATCTGCCAGCCTTATGGTTAGCAGACATAGCACTTAACCACTACACCACCAGGGTTTCTGGTTAAATCAAAGTGACCAACAGATCTGTCATAAAGTGATGACAATGCAGACTCTGTCTTAAACGAATATAAAGGCATTTACTGACGGCAAGGCAGCTCAAGCCTGGGACAGGTTGGATGGTCTCACAAAGTGAAAACCAATACTCCAAAAAGCTGCATTTACACAGGCATAGTTATAGAGATGAATCAGGATCTTAGTGTATAATATGCTGATTCATAGGCAAGCAATCAGCAAAGCAGGGGGTGGTATATCTTGAAGAGGGCTTGGTTGGGGTTGGTTAACAGAGCATTTTAGGTTAAGGAGATTGCCTACACTCACATAATTTAAAAAAGTACATGTTTACAAGAAAGTCACAAGGTGGTGACAAGTGATTGATAGGGACCAGGGTCTTCTAGTTTCACCCATACAGAGATCCTAGACCATAAGCATCTGAAGGTGAAGTAATTAGTCCCCCTTGTTCCAACTAGACAGAGACCCAAGACTATAGGCTATGAAAAGGAAGAATTCAAAGTTACATTTTCAGGAATTCAGAAGCAGAAGTCACAAAAATGTAGTTGGGCCTACACCTGAGCCAACCACTTAAGTTTTGATACCCTCACACACGTCTATGTAAGGGTTCTCCAACTTACCTGGTAGTTCAGGAAAAAAGAAAGAAACTTAAGTCACAAGAGATATATGTTTTTGTCCTTCAGGTTGTCACGTTTTTTTGTTTGTTTGTTTGTTTGTTTGTTTTGAAGATTAATATTATCTGGAGCAAGTCAGAAAATTTTGCAAAGCAAGAGGTATATATTCCTGGTGGAAACAGGACTATACTGTGTAATGGCAAAAAAAAAAAAAAAAAAAAAACTATTTAAAAATTATATTTCTTAACATTTTAAGGAAACCCTGGTGGTACAGTGATTAAGTGCTACCTATGTCTGCTAACCAAAAGGTCGGCATTTCACATCTGCCAGGCACTCCTTGGAAACTCTACAGGACAGTTCTACTCTGTCTGTAGGGTCACTATCAGTCAGAATCAGCTCAACAGCAGTGGATTTTCTTTTAACACTTTAGAAGATGCACAAATTGCCTATCATGGGAAAAGTCAGAGTTGTACTGGATTTTCTTACATTTATTGTCTTGTTTATTTGTTTCCATTTAAATTACAGCTACTGAAGTTGAAACTGGAGGCTGAAAAATGCTGAGGGGGGACCTAAGACCAAGGGCCTGAAAGACATGGTGTGAGATGCACCCGTGCTAACCCTCATGGAAAACGTGACCTCCACATCCCACCAGCCACAGAGGGCCGTGCTAGGGCAGGGCTCTCAGAGCCATTGTCACAGATTCTGTAAACTACAGGTTATGAATGACTCCTCTTGTCCTGATAACTGAGCTTTAACCAATGATGAAATAATTGAGCAGGAGGTCAAGAAGAACAGAGAAGTCATTTGCTTTTGAACATTCTTCCTTCAGATTTTTGCTGGCCGGATAGCATCTAGCACCAGTTTGTTTTCCTTGATGACCAGTGATGGCCTATGAGATTGTGAAACAGACAGCCTCCACCCAGTCAACCCACAACCAGTCAACCCACACCCAGTCAACCCACACCCAGTCAACTCACACCCAGTCAACCTCCACATGCTTCCAGTTGCCCACACATTTACCCCTGCAATGGCATGTAGCCTTTCATTTTAAAAACCCTGGCCTTGCCTGACAAATTCAGATAGCTTTGAGGACAAGAACACCCCCTGCCTCTTTGCAACGTTGGCTTGCAAATAAAATCTTTGATGACTTACCCAAGCTCCTATCTTGGAGATTTGTTTCATGGCAGGTAGTGAGGACCCAGAGTTTTGTCTGGTAACAAGGTAAAGGAATACTAAAAGCCAATTATTACCTAGGTCTTAAAAATCTTATTACAGATTTGTGTTGAAATATAAATGTATGCAGTCTGGCTAAATCAAAACTAAAAGTAAAACAAAACTCATCATTGTCAAGTCAGTTTCAACTCATAGCAACCCTACATGACTGCCATGAATAGAACTGCCCATGTAGGGTTTCCAAGGAGCAGCTGGTGGATTCAAAATGTTGACCTTTTAGTTATCAGCCAGGCTCTTAATCACTGCACCACCAGGGTTGCCTGTAATATCAGTAGTACTTAAAAATGGATGGAGACTCAGCAATCCTAATTAAGGAAACTATAGAAATGTGAGTATAAATAAATAATTTCAGATAAAAAATTACATTTGCTGAAATATCGTTTGAAGTAAAAAATCTGAAATGAAACATATTTCATCAATAAATAATAGTTAAATAAATTAAGACACATCTACTTAAAAGAATAAAAAATGTGTAACTAGTAATCTAGAGAAATATTTATGATATGCTCTTGAGTAGAAAAGAAAAGGAATAAAAGCAAGTTGCAGACTGTTGAAAGCATTAAAAATCACATTTAAAGAATTATAAACTATATGTGTTGTAAGTGTTTGGATAAATACAGAGATAGGTATGGCAAAGAATACATCAAACTTCTAGCTTGGTTTACCTCAGTGGGTGAGCATAAAAGTAACATGTTGGAAGAAACAGGCTTTTGAAAAATTTAATTGTGTTTTGATTTCCAATTCTAAAAGCATAGATTACTTTGTGGTTTAAAAAATATAATAGAATTTAAAATTATAAGAGTTGTTAGAGGTGGCAACATTTATCACAAAGAGGCGTGAGAGAAATCTTATGGATGATAGAAATGTCTAATATCATTGCCTTACATCAACTGTCTTTATTACTCAATTATGTTTGAAGCTGAGTGGGACTACGTATTTGACAAAAATTATTAAACTGTACCTTTAGAATAGGTGCTTATTTATCACATGTATATTATATCTCAGTAAAGCAGTTTAAAAATAAAATTAGGGGCTACATGCTTGCATATTTTGTTATTTCTTGAAATTTCTTATCCCCACACTCACATATGTCACAAGAACTGTTTTAAAGTATTGTTCTATTGTTTTTTAGCTATTTCAGTACCTGCAAAAAACCGAATGAAGGCACTATTACTCTTGCTATTAATTCAATCTGATTTTCTCTGAGGCAGTTATCTATGTGCATTTGTTGTTTTCATTGTCATTTTGAGCAATGAGACTTTTCTTTTGTAATCCAGCAGTCTCCTTTTCCACTTGGTTCTTCCTCAGTCACTAAATCCAGCGTCAAAGTTTTAGCTCAGTTACATTTAATCTAGAATATTTTGTGATCTTTACATTTTCTTTCCTCTTCTAACTTTTCTATTTCCGTTACACAAGAAGCTAGCATTGTCTCCCCATTTTAATTAGTTTTATCTTAATTTCACAATTTTATTATATTTATATCCTTTTTTTGTAAATTG
The DNA here is from genome assembly GCA_028571685.1 of Heterohyrax brucei. Taxonomy (NCBI): domain Eukaryota; kingdom Metazoa; phylum Chordata; class Mammalia; order Hyracoidea; family Procaviidae; genus Heterohyrax; species Heterohyrax brucei. The sequence goes on along the minus strand of CM053146.1, from coordinate 28,328,246 downwards.
CCTAAAACAACTTGTAGAAAAATATGAGCACACAATTTAAAAATGGAATTCATGGAGTTTTAAGTTACCTCTTACTGTATATCTAATACTGACAGGGACATACAAAGAAATCAAAGAAACTGAAACATTAAGACACACAGATCCTAGGGTTGAGAATTTTACCATCAATATTTTTCCATTGTTATGGATTGACAATTCCAGGTAAAAAGTTCCTCCATAAGATTTAAGGAATATGAGGGGAGGGGGGGAGATTAATTCTTGCAGATTTTTTCAATACCTATATTTAATAATAAATTTGTATTTTTAATATTGATGTCCTCTGTCATTAGAGCAAATAGACTTGGATGGTAATAACCCACTCGGCAGCTTGATCTGTGTTTATCACTTGTCCTATAAGTAGCTCTTTATTTCAGTTTGTTATTATCATGGCTATAAAATATTCTATAATAGCACTTCTTAAAATCACAATAGCACTGTGAAACAATTTTAACGTAATACAAAATAAATTGTCCATTATTGTATGTTAAAGTTTCATAACTGCATTAAAGCAAAACCATCACATGAGAAAATATCCGGATTTCTTCTAAACTTAGTTAAGCCTTGTGAGTAGTTCCCAAACCAAACAAATCATTGCAAAAGTAAGAAAAGAAAATAAGTGATGAAGGGTAACTTTTTCTCTACTCTCCGTTAGTTCAGAGTTGAGAAAATCAATACATATTTCAAATCTTGGTGTTTGTGAACTAATCATATTTTTGTGACTTTTTGAATCCAAGAAAATAATTACAGTCTGGTAAGTTTTTAGAAATGTTAATTGGCCTACTCCACCTCCAACATCTAGCACTACATTAGTATTCTCTGTATTGTTTCAATGAAAATTCTGCCTCTGTTTTATATTCAGTGTCTGCCTTTCATCATTTTCAATCAATAACTCATTCTCGTTCTCATCAATTACTAAATAACTAATGTTAGTTTTTGACATTTTGGCTTGTTTTCAAGAATTTAAAAAAATACCATTATAAAGTGAATTTTGTGATACCTTTAAGTTTTCTATTAAATATACTAAAAATACCTGAGCAAAGGAAGGTTTTATATCAATTATATCATTTATATGACACAGTAAATTTGACTACTGACATATATTTTTCAAGGTATATGTATAATTCTTGAAACAGCCATAAATTATTGAACACAATAAATACATTGTACATTCTTGTAGACACATGCCAATATTTTTTTCATATCAATAAGTGGAGATTGATGAATAGTATTAAAAAAAATGTTAACAGCAACCTCAAGGTGATTTCAACTCATGACTATCCTATGTGTATCAGAGTGGAGCTATGCTCCACAGGGTTTTCAGTGCTCAGATTTTTTAAAAAATGGATTGCCAAACCTGTCTTTTGAGATGACTCTGTGTGGGTGTGAGCCTCTAACCTTTCAACTGGCAGCCCAGAACAGTAGCTTTTCACACCACCCAGGGACTAGCACTCTGTAGACTTCTCCCAAATCTACAGACATGATCTAAGTATTAAATTATTCACCAATGCAACAAATATTTCTCTACCCTCAGTATATGTCTGGTACTCTGCTAGGTGCTGAGGGTATAAAACTTAAGAGCATTTATTGTCTTCCAGATATTTTATTCTACAGAAAATAGATTTTACAGTGTGACATGTACTCTGATAGAGGATGTAATGTCTTCTAAAATTTTTCATCTTATCTTCAGTTTGTCGTCTACTTTGTCATTTTGTTGAAAGATAACGTAGCTGAATATCTTTGTATTTTTCCTGATGACTTCCAATCATGATTGATTTCTTCAAGCATTCATCTTTATGATTTTGATAAAATGTGTTTTAAAGCTTCTATAGCCAACCCAACAGGGGTAATCCAGAAACTTAAAAACCACGTTTGTGACAGATGTTGCTTTACTGTGAAAACATGCACAAGTAATATGACAATGAAATTGAGTTTTAATTTATTCCTGCTGGTAGGTAACAGAAAGAGTCAGGGAGACTGATGTGCAGATGCTATTTATCCAGTTATGCATCGTTTGTGACTAAGCACAATGCAGGAGCCCTTCTTGCTGCCTCATTACATAAGTTAATCATGTAAATCAGTGGGAAAATACAGGGATAGTTTAAACACAAATGATGTAGTGTTCATTGCTGAGAACACAAACAGATGTGATGATGCCCAGGTGTCAGTCACAAAATGTTTTCATTCTTTGGTATCTAATGTGAATTAACAGAAAATGAAAAAGTCAAAATTGATATATACTGCTATCTGTAGGATGTGATCACCAATACAAATCTTTTTGCATAATTAAAGTAAGTCTGAAGTAAGTCTACGGCTGTGAGAAACATTGAAAACGAGATGCGTATCATTTCTGTAAACTGCTTAAGAGACGTTTGGAAAAGAAGTTATAAAATTGCATCATTTACTCAGTGAAAAATTAATTAACAAATGTTTAGACAGTTCATGGTGAATGCACTTGGCACTGTTGAATTCCTTTGTTTTACCCGATCCCTCATTGTGCCATGTGCCTTCCACTATTACAAGAAATTAGTGGCCAGAGAGAAGAGGCAAACACCTGGAAATCCCAATAGAGAGAGGAATGAAAAGAGAGGAAAACATGGACTATGTCGTGGATTGATTTGAATCCCCCCTGAAAATAGACGCAGCCACGTGGCTGGGCCATGATTCCCAGTATCTTGTGACTGTCCTCCATTCTGTGGTTTTCCTATGCTGTGCGTTAAAGATTAGGGTGGGGCTGTAAATCCCTTCCTAAGATCACCTCCCTGCTCCACGCTAAAGTGAATTTCCCCGGAGTATGGCTTGCCCCACCCTTAATCCTTTCATCCTGCAAAAGATAACAGGAAAGAGAAGCAGGCAGAGAATCGGGAACCTCACACCATCAAGAAAGCAGCACCAGGAGAACAGCCCGTCCTTCAGACCTGAGGTTCCTGAGTCAAGATGCTCCCTGGACAAAGACGGATGCATACCGGACTTTCCTCCAGAGCTGAGAGCAGACAAGGGGGAAAGCCCTCCTCTGGAAGCGCACACCCTGAATTTGGACTTGAAGCCTACCAAACTGTGTAAGAATAAACCTTCTTTTGTTAAAGCCATCCACTCAGTCATATTTCTGTTAGAACAGCCCTAGCTGACTAAAACAGACAGTTATTCCAAGGTACACAATTAAAGTCGTTTTTCTTCCCTAGGGCAAACACATGCCCAAATTCATCAACATGTCACATTTCGTTTTCATCCAATTCAAAGTTCTTTCAAATTTCTCTCTTGATTTCATGTTGATTCATGGGTTATCTAGACATATTTGATTTTGTTTCAATTATTTGGAGATTTTCCAGACATCCTTCTGTTGCTCATCTCTAACTTAATTTTGTTGTCAGACAACATGCTTTGTATGTTATGAATAATTTTAGATTTCTTGAGACTTGCTTTATACCTCAGAACATGGTCTATTTTAGTAAATGTCTTGCATGTACTTAAAAAGAATGTGCTCTCTGCTGTTATACCGCTCCAAAAATGTCAATTAGGTTAAGTTGATTGATAGTGTTGTTCACATCTTTTGTATCCTCACTGATTTTCTCTCTATTCTTTCTGTCAATTATTGAAAGAAGCATTTTGAAACCTCCAGCTATAAATGTTACTTTCTCATTCACAGTTCAATTATGCTTTGTTTCATGCGTTTTTAAATTCTGTTATCAGGTGCATAGGTGTACAGAATTGTTAGGTCCTCCTGACTCTTTTGGTGAGTCAGAATGGAATCACTGGCGATGAGTTTTTTTTTTTGTTTGTTTGTGTCATGGATTGAATTGTGTGCCCTTAAATGCACATCGACTTGGCTAGAGGTTAAATTCTACATCTGCTAACCAAAAGGTCAGCAGTTCAATGAACAAGCAGGCATACAAAGAAACTCACACCACCGAGAAACAAAGGCCATGAGAATAGTGATTCCTCTGGACCTGGTCTGGGTTTCCTACGCTGAGAAGCTTCACCACTGGGGAAGATTGGTAACAAGAACTCTCTTCCACAGCTAACAGAAAGAGAAAACCCTCTTCTGGAGCTGGTATCCTCAATTTGGACTTCTAGCTTCCTAGATTGTGAAAGAATAAATTTCTTTTGTTTAAAGTCATCCTCTTGTGGTATTTTTGTTATGGAAGCATTAGATGGCTAAGGCAGTTGGTAATATTCTTTGCTGTTAAGTCTACTTTGTCTGATATTAGGACAACCCTTCACACTTTCATGTTAGTGCTAGCATGGTATATCTTTTTTCATTTCTTTGATTTCAATCTATTTGCAGATTTATATTTTAAGTGAATTTTTTGTAGCAATGCAGAGTTTGACCATGACATTTTATCTAATTTGACAGTGTCTTCTCTTTCGTCAGAATTTCTAGGCCATTTGCAGGTAATGTGAATATTGATATGATTGTTATTGTTACCTATTTGTTTCATTTTTTTCTTTGCTCCTGCTTTCTCTCTGTCTTCTTTAAGACTGACTTTTTTTTTAATGATTCCAGTTTATCTTTTTAATTTGTGAGCTAAAACATTTTTTGTTGTTTGTTTTGCAGTATATTTTAGGATTCACAGTATGTACATACTTCCATCAACAGCAATGAATTTTTTTTTTTTTTTTTGGTTAATGGTTAAATGCCAAGGCTGCTAACCAAATGGTCAGCAGTTTGGATCTACCAGGCACCCTTTGGAAACTCTATCAGGAAATGCTACTCTGTCCTATCGGGTCATTATGAATCAGAATCGACTCAGTGGCAACAGGATTGGGTTTTGGTTTTTTTACAGGTTAAAGCACTGAGCTACTAGCCAAAAGGTTTGCAGCTCAAATCCACCAATTACTCTGCAGGAGAAACATACAGCAGTTAGTTTTGATAAAATCTAACAACTTTGGGAACTCTATGGGGTAGTTCTACTTGACCCCACGGGGTCACTGTGAATCAGAATTGACTCTTCAGTGCACGTCACCATCACCACCGCCACCAAAAGTCTGTGATATTTTTGTGACTCATTTTGTTTCTATATGTGTTATAAATTCAGCAATAATTATTGCTACTTCTGTTTAAACAATTAATTCTCTTTTACATATATTAAAATAGTAAGAGACAAAGTATTTTTGCCAATAAGGTTATTATTTCCAGTGTGCTTTATTCCCTTGTGCACTTCCAGATTTTCATCTGACATCATGTTCATTCAGCCAGAAGGATTTTAGTATTCTTTGTAGAACAAGTATCCTGGCTAGGAAATTTAGTTTTATAAAGCCTTTAAAAGTCTTTATTTCATCTTAATTGCTGAAAAATATTCTCACCGGATCCAGAAATCTAGATTGGCAGTTTTTTCTTTTTCTCTGAGTCCTTTTGTAATGTTAGATATTACTCTACTGCCTTCTGACTTACACTGTTTCTGTCAAGAGGGTGATTGTTATTCTTACCCTTGTTCTTTTCTGTATATTGTATCATTTGTTTATGGCATCTTTTAAGATTTTGTATTTACCAATGGTTTTAAGTAATTTGATTATAAAACACCTTGCAACAGTTTTCTTCACACTTCTTGTAATTGAAATGCTTTCAACTTCTTGGATGTGTAAGATTTTTTTCCCCCCTTCAACCTTGGAAAAATATTGGCCATTAAACGATGAGTATAAATCTTTTCATAGTGATTTTCTTTTCTTTCAGGGCCACAAAAAGCAGTTTTGGCTGCTTGAAGATTCCCACAGTTCAATGATGCATTGTCAGTTTGTTCTAGTCTTTCTCTCTCTGTTTCATTTTGGATAGTTTTGTGTTTGTTTTTAGATTGTTTTAGCAAACGGGGTAAATTCTACTGCTGTTACACAATTTTGTCCTGAAGATAAGGTTTGAATCCATTAAAATGGTGTACTAACCTTAGACTACAACTTACCCTCTCAAGCAGAGTTTAAGAATATCATTGATCAATCATGAAATTCAGTATATAATATAAGGAATTCTTTTCCAACATTTAGCTTGATCATCACTTCAGAATGTAGCCTTACAATTCTGTGGGCTCTATTGCCATGGGAAATCTATTGACTTGTAGTTCCTGGGATGGAGGCTCTCATAACATACAGAATTTGCAAGTAAAAGACAGCTTCCCTTTTGAATCACCATGAAACAGGCTTATTTTATACTCATATATTCCAACATGTCTCCTAACATCTTTTTCTCCAGAAGAATATTTCTCACATTCCTATACATAGAAAAATCAGTTAAGGAGAATGACTTCTCCTGTTACTTCAATGTACATTCAGAGATAAGGAAAAATGACCTGAAATGTCTTTATTTGATACAAATTATTGACAGTCTTTACATCATATCATGGAACAAATGAGCTGATTGCTGTGCCTTTGGTGACAGCTAGCAAGTCTTAAAGGGTGTCAAATTAGCTTATCAGAGGAGATGACTAAAGTTTACTTGGCTTAATTGTGTCTACTGAGGATACTTGCAATCTAATGTTTTCCTCATCTCTATTGACCTTCAAGGAAATGAGCATAAGAAATTTCCAAGATCACTTAATCATTGTGTTCCCTAAACTGAAGTCATTATTATGCATGCAAAGTATATATTAAATATCAACAGTTTTGTAAGTTTTCATTTAGGGCACTGATGATAAAGAAAAGTTGAGAATTTGTTGTGTATATTCTTTTTCTTCAGTAATTTAATGAACTGGTTAATCTCTGTAAAAGCTCACAAATGACTTTAAGATTGGTTTGGTATAATGCAAACAGTGCAGCTTTGAGGGCTTTAGCATTTCTAACCTTGACATCTGACTCAAGGGAAGAACCACTTTGCTTTCTTCAACTCAGGTTCTCTCTTGAAAAATAGCCACAAGGTTAGTTTCAGTTTAGTTTTGTTTTTCTTGTATGAACAATACATGGTAATAGTTGTAAAAAAAAAAATAACAACAACAACAAATCTTTGAAAAGTGGGATGCTTACTAGTCACACATTATTCGTTATCATTAAGTCTGTTCATGGAGGTAATCTTTCAGAAACAGATTGTGCAGCCTTTCTTTCATTCACGTTGAATGAAAGAATTAAACAGCTATTACATCTCAACTCCTTGGTCACCTAATGTGGGGTTGTAATTATAACATATACTGACTTTATACTCTGTTTTCTTCCTCACATCTTTTAAAATTCACCTGTGTGGTACATGAATTGATATGATTCTCTATGTCATTTTTCTCAAAGGTAAGATGGTAAAAACAGTTCCCATGGTTGCTAAGGAATTTAAATAAGTTTATATGATATGATGTTACACTCAGCAGACACCGAATGATCTACAAGAAGACTACTGGAACTAACAGAAGATTTCAGCAAAAAATCAAGATGCAAGCAAGATAAACATACAAACAACAGTTGGATTTCTCTAACTGAAAAAGAAGGCTTCAGAGAGGAAATCGCCAAATCAATACCATTTATGATAGCTAACAAGAAGACAAATTACTTAGGAATAAGTTTAACCAGAGAAGTAAAATACGTATGTAAAGAAAACTCGAAGTCACTGCTGAAATAAAACATAATAGACCTACCTAAGTGTGTAAACGAAATCCTGGTGCCATACATCCACTAGTTCAAATCCACTAGGCACTGCTTTTAAACTACTCCATCCTCTAAGGTCGTTATCAGTTGGAATTAACTCTATGACAGTGGATTTGATTTTTGATTTTTTAAGTGTGGAAACATGACTTCTTCATTGAAAGGAAGACTTAACACTGTAAAAATGTCTATTCTACCCAGGCAATCTACAGGTACAGTGCAATCCGGATGCAAAACCCAATGGTATTTTTTAATGAGATAAAGAAATAAACCACCACATTCATATGGGGAGAGAAGAGGCCCAGGATAAGCAAAACATTTCAAAAGGAGAACTAAATAGGAGGTCACAGACTATCTGACTTTAGATCCTATTATGTCACCAGAATAGTGAAAACAGCACGGTACCAGTGTAACAACAGAAGCATAGAACAAGGGAGTAGAATTGAGAAGCCACAAGTAAATTCATCCACCTATGAGCAGCTGATACTTAACAAAGACCCAAAGTCCATTGAACAGGGGCAAGACCATCTTCAAAAAATGGTGTTGGCATAAGCGGATATCTGCCTGCAAAAATATGAAACAAGACCCATATGTCACACCATGCACAAAAATTAACTCAAAATGGATCAAAGACCTAAATGTAAAGTCTAAAATGATAGAGATCATGGGAGAAAAAATAGAAACAACACTAGAAGCCCTAATACGCGGCATAAACAGAATACTAACCATAACCAACAATGCAAAAACAACTGAAGAGAAACTAGATAATCAAGAGCACCTGAAAATCAGACACTATGATCATCAGAAAACTTCACCAAAAGAGTAAAAACACAATATTTAGACTAAGGAAAAAACAAAATGTATACAAAAAATTCAGTCCAGGTCTAATCTCTAAAACCTATAGGATACTACAAAACCTCAATAACAAAAAGACAAATAACCCAGTTAAAAAATGGGCAAAGATAGGAACAGATACTTCACCGAAGAATACATTCACACAGTTAACAGATGTATGGAAAAATGCTCATACCCATCAGCCATTAGAGAAATCCAAATCAAAACTACAAAAAGATACAATCTCACTCCAACAAGGCAAGCAATGATTCAAAAAAACAAAATGATAAATGTTGGAGACATTGTAGAGAAACTGGAACATTTATACCCTGCTGGTAACAATGTAAAATGGTACAATCACTTTGGAAATCAATCTGACACTTCTTTAAAAAGCTAGAAATAGAAGTACCCTTTGATCCACAATCTCACTCCTTTGAATATATCCTAAAGAAATAAGAGCTATCACAGAAATAGATATATGAAAATCTGTTGATTGTTGCAGTACCATTCACAATAACAAAGGAAAGAAAGAACATACATGTCCATCAATGAATGAGTGGAAAAACTGTGATACAGTCACACACACACAAAAAAATACTAAGCAATGATAAGAACGGTGATGGATACATCAAGTGTCTTACAGCAAGGTGAGTCAGGAAGGCATAACGCTGAGTGAAATTATCACAGAAGGACAGATACGTTATGAATCACTATCATAAGAACTCTGGAAAAGGTTTAAACACAAAAGAAAATATTCTTTGATGATTACAAGGGTACAGAGGGAGCGAGATGGGTATTCACTAGATAAAAAATTCAAAGCAAACCCACTGCCATCAAGTCATGCCTGACTCCCAGTGACCCTAGAGGTCAGACTAGAGCTGTCCTATAGAGTTACCAAAGAACGCCTGGTAGATTTGACCTGCTGAGCTTCTGGTTAGCAGGTGTAGTGCTTAACCCACTACGCTACCAGGGTTTCCAGTTCACTAGGTAGTAGACAAGAATTATCTTAGGTGAAAAGACAAACAATGTACCATACAGGTGAAGTCAATACAACTGGACTAACCTAAAAGCTAAGTTTCCTGAATCAGCCAAACACTTTAAGGGACAAAGTAGCAAGGGCAAGGGTCTGGAGACCATGGTTTCAGGGGACATCTAAATCAACTGGCATAACAAAGTTTATTAGGGCAATCACTTTAGTGAACAGCATCTGGGGTGTTAAAAGCCACCAAGTAGCCATTTACAATGCGTTGAATGGTCCCAGCCACCTGGAACAAATAAAGATCACCAAAGATACAAGGAAAATATTAGCCCAAGAGAGAAAGGGCACCCCAAAACAAAGACTTCATCAACCTGAGTCAGAAGAACTACATAGCAGCCAGCTACCACCCATGACCACCCTGGCAAGGAACACAACAGACAGTCTCTGACAGACCAGGAGAAGGGTCGGGTGCAGAACACAAGTTCTAGTGAAAACGCCAGACTTGATGGTCTGAGTGAGACTGAAATGACCCTGGAAGACTGGCTTCCAAACTCTCTGTTAGGGCAAAACTAAAACCATTTCCGAAGCCAGTTCTTCAAACAAGGATTGGAGTGGAGTATAAGACATGAAATGATACTCCTGAAGAATGTGCTTCTTAGCTCAAGTAGACACGTGAGGCTAAATAAGCAGCTCCTTTCCAGAGGCAAGATGAGGAAGCAGAAAGGGGCAGGAGCTGGTTACATGGACACAGGTAACCCAAGGTGGAAAGGAGTGTGCTGTCCCACTGTAGAGAGGGCAACTAAGGTCCCATAACAATGTGTATATAAGTGTTTGTACGAGAAACTAGCTTGAATTGTAAACTTTCACTAAAAGCATGATAAAATAAATTTATAACCTTGGTGGCACAGTTAAGTACTGAACTACTAGCTGAAAAGTTGGTACCTCAGGAGACGGATCTGGTGATATACTTTCAGGAGGTCTCAGCCTAGAATATCCCGTGGAGTAGTTCTACTCTGTACACATAGGGTCTAACTATCCCACTCACCAAATGTTTAGAATGCTAACCTGTGCACAGTTAGCATCTGTGGTGTAGCGATTAAGTGCTATGTCTGCTAACCAAAGGTCAGCAGTTTAAATCTACTGGGTGCTCCTTGGAAACTCAATGGAGGAGTTCTAAGCTATCCTTTTGGGTCGCTTTCAGTCAGAATGGACTCTGTGGCAGTGGGTTTGGTTTCAGTTCATCACTGCTTTTTGTTGTTGGGTGCTATTGAGTTTGTTCCAACTATAACAACCCTATAGGACAGAGTAGAATTGCCCCAAAGGGTTTCTAAGTTGAGTTGGTGAATTTGCACTGTTGACCTTTTGATTAGCAGCAGAGTTGTTATACACTACTCCACTACTACTATTCATTTATTACCATCTTCTTCCTCACTTTGCTACATTTGTGCACAATGCTTCCTATTTATGGGCATTATGTTGTTTGTTTTCTCCCACCTAACGATGAGAGATCAACGACTCCACTTAAAACGCTGTTGGTAGATAGTGTACAGTCAGTTCTGACTCATTATGACCCAATGCATGACAGAATGAAATGCTCCCCAAACCTATCCCTTCTCACAATCGTTATGCTCAAGCCCATTGTTGCAGCCATTGTGTCAATCTATTTTGTTGAGGGTCTTCCTCTTTTTTTATGACTCTCTACTTTAGCAAACATAATGCACTTCTTCAGCAACTGATCCCTTCTGACAACATATCCAAAGTATGTGAGATGGAATTTTGCATTTTTCAATTCAAAGGAGCGTACTGGCTGTACTGCTTCCCAGACAGATTTATTTGTTTCTCCGGCAGTCCATGGTATATCTGATATTCTTCTCCAACACTGTAATTCAAAACCATCGATCCTTGTTTGCTCTTCCTTATTCATTGTCCAGCTTTCACATGCATGTAAGGAGACTGCAAACACCATGGCTTAGGTTGGGTTGACTTTAGTCCTTAAAGTGACCCTTTGCTTTTTACACTTAAAGAGTTCTTTTGCAGCAGATTTACCCAGCGCAATGGCTCGTTTGGTTTCTTGACTGCTGCTTTCATGGATGTTGATTGTGGCTATATGTAAAATAAAATCCTTGACAGTTTCATTGTTTTCTCTGTTTATCATGATGTTGCTTGTTGGTCCAGTTGTGAGGATTTCAGTTTTCTTTATGTTTGTAGATAATCCATACTGAAGGCTGGAGTCTTTGCTGATCTTCATCAATAGGTGTTTCAAGTCTTCTTCACTTTCAGCAAGCAAATTGTGTCATCAACATGACACACAGGGTGTTACTGAGTCTTCCTCCAATCCTGATGTCCTACTCTTCACATAGTTCAGCTTTTTGGAATATTTGCTCAGCATACAGATTGACTAATTAATAGAGATAAATGTAGTTAAGTCCTAAAAATGTCCTTTAGTGAAGAAACAGTGAGTCTTCGCTATCACAGTAAGAATTAAAATTGACTTTGTTATTATCATTGTTATTAGAAGCACAGAAGTTTTAGCTGAATAATTAAAATCTCTTGTTAATATATTAGAAAGTATATTTTAATCACTAAGTGCCTGTGAAAGAGCAACAAAGGAAACAAGAGGTTGAGACATTGAGATGCTGACTTCTACTTTCCACCTTAGCACCTAAACGTATCAGCTGTTTTCAGATCCTCCTGAGTTAATCTAAATATGACCAAAATCACTTTTTCTATCACTGTTTCCCCCAAAGTGATTCATGTTCATTAATCTCTTATCTATATGAATACGACAATTAAAATTTAAACACTTTTTTTTTGTTATTGTATGTTTCTTTTGGAAGAATTAAAGAAATTTCCAATCTTTCTGCAATAGAAATGTTTGAAAATTGAGAATAAAATGTACTTCAGTGAGCTGCATAAAGTCTGAAAGGTATAAATCACCCTCATCATTCACTTTTCTGGTCTTGGAATCACACAAGGATTTGAAAGAGGACAATGCAATCTTTTCTGAAGAGAAGAAACAATAGGACCCACCATCATGCTTGTCGTTTTTCAAGTGGATTAAACAGGCATACGAGCCATTTGTCTACCAAGCACAGACCAGAGCCCGTTAGCTGCACACAGGCCGCAGAAAAGCAGAGGGCAGTGGAGAAGCGGTGTGTCAACAAGCGTAAAAACAGCCTTGTTTGATTTCAAATCTGATTAATAGTCATGCCTTATCATTTAGTGTGTACTCTCAGAATATGTCCTTTATTCATAATGAAGAGCTAGAGTCTTAAGAAAGAAAGGAGCACAGTAATGAACATCCTAAAGTTGTCATGAAAAATCTTTGTGGACCTACAGGGATTATGTATATGTTACACACTGCGTGCGTGATAAGAATGCTCTTTTATTTTCTGTGCATTTTCACTCCAAATTTCTGGTGAGATCATGCCTGACTCACTCATTTGTTTTTCTTTCATTCTTTAAACAAATACTCACTGAGCAGCTACTAAGTCACAGGAGCAGTAGAAAGCAATCACAAATAAGGTTGCCCTCCAGAAGCGTATAATATATGTGCAGTGATTTTCAAAGCACAGTCCCTAAACAGCCTACAGAAGAAACACGTGGAGTATTTGTTAAAAATGCAGATAATTAGCCTCACCCTAAATTTGAATTTCCACTGATAAGGAATATTTGTATTTCAAACAAGCACCCCAGGTGATTTTTTTGATCCTTAAAATTTTCACACCAATCTTCTGTTTAACTGTACAAACTGTGGCCTGATGAACCAGTGTAGGAACATTTCCCATCCCGAGACCCTCTGAATTAGAATCTGCCATTGCAACTTGCTCCGCAGGTGCTTCCACTCTATCTCCTAGGTGGAAAGGCACTGCTATGGGGTATATGGTTTCTACAGCCAGACACACGATGGAGCTTTGTGATATGATCTGAGGAGCAATTTTGGAAGACAGAAGGTGAAAAATGTTCTGCAGAGCTTGGATTTTGCAAGTGTTAAGTGAATCTTTTGAAACTACTATAGTTTACTTAGGTTTTCTGTTTTTCCATGTGTTAGTTCTCTAGTGTTGCTATAAAAGAAACAACCCAAGTTGACGATTTTAACAAAGAAAAGGTTATTTTCTCACATTCTAGTGTGAAGTCCAAATTCAAGGTGTGAGCTCCAGAAGAAGTCTTTGCTTCTCTGTGAACTTCCCTTGCCACCAATCTGTCTCTGGACTAGGAGCTTCTCTCCATGGGAAACCTGGGTCCTAAAGTCATGCTCTGCTTTCAGCATTACTTTTTGGTGGTTTGAGGTATTAGGTCCACCTCGCTGCTTGTTTCTCTTTCATTTCATCTCTTGTAAGAGAAAACTTGGTGCAGGCCACTTCAGGGAAACTCCCGTTACATTGAGCAGGGATGTGACCCAAATAAGGGTGTTACATTACAAAACAGGAAGAAGAGAAGAAGTCACAGATTGTTCAAACTGCCTTCATTCATCCAGTTATTCGTTTTATTCAGCAAGTATTTATTAAGCTTCTATGAGCCAAGGATTTAGTAAGTATTTTAAAATATTAATTAAAGCAAACATTTATTGACTGTTTTTACTATGTATCTGTGGCTCTTCATAATTTTCACATTTTACTGCATGTAATCATCTCAGCCCTCTTCAGAAGGACTGTTATTAGCCCTGTCTCACAAGTGAGGAATCAGAGGTCCACTGAGGTAGCAGAGCTTACTAGAAGTCATCCAGGCAGAATTAATTCTATTTGGAATTCAAACCCACATCCTTTCCCTTTAACTTTTATGCAATACATTGCCTTCTATCTGTCATGGGTTAGGCTGTGGACCTCTAAAAATCTGTGTATCACTTTGACTAGGCTTTGATTCCCGGAATTGTGTGATTTTTCAATATATTGTAATCCTTGCCTCTATGATGTTAGTGAGGGAGGAAGGGCAGGAGTTGTGTTAGTAAAGTGGGACTCAATCTACAATCTTGGATTATGTCTTGAGGCAGTTTCTTGAGATATAGAAAAGCTAGCAGAGACAAGGCGACCTCACACCACCAAGAAATCAGTGCTAGAAGCAAAGTGTGTCCCTTGCACCTGAGAAGCTCTTCAACCAGAGGAAGACTGAGGATAAAGGACCTTCCTCCAGAGCCAACAGAGGGAGAAAAACTTCTTCTGGAATTGGCACCCTGAATTTAGTCTTTTAGCCTACTTTACCGTATGGAAATAAATTTCTCTTTATTGAAGCCATCCATTTGTGGTATTTCTGTTACGGCAGCACTAGCTAACAAAGATACTACCCTTCTGTTAGTTTGTCATATTGGGGTGGCTTATGTGTTGCTACGGTACTAGAAGGTACGCCACTGGTGTTTCAAATAGCAACAAGAGCACCCATGGTGGGTAGGCTTTAGGGGAGCTTTCAAACTAAAACAAGCTAAGAAGAAAGGCTTTGTGATCTCCTTACAAAAAGGAGTGAATGAAAACCCTATTTGTAATAAGAGAATACTGCCTAACACAGTGCTGCAAGATGAACTAACGGTCGTCATGATAGCATAGGGCTGGGCAATGTTTCTGCTGTTCACAAGATCGCTGCTAGTCAGAGGTGATTTGACAGCAACTAGCCAACAACAGCACCATTACGCAAAGCTGCAGGAATGATATCATCAGAGTTTTTATCAGACCCGCTGATGAAAAGCTAATAAGATGAAAATACTACATTTGAGGCACCCTGGAGGTTCAGTGAAAACACAGATAGAAGCAGAAATTCATGAACCCACCTTGAGGAAGCAGAGAGCCTGGAGGATGTTACCCTAGTATGTATATGCATAGAAAAGAAGGTCATCCTGGGCAGACGGAAGAGCACGTGTGGTAGTAAACAACACAACATAACTTGCCATATTTAGAGACATGATTTTGCAGGAGTGTAAATTTTAAGACAGAAGAGAAGTGGTAGATGGTGAACTGAAAGTAAGCAGTCAAATCCTGAAGAGTGTTCTATGGCGTACCAAGTGTCTTAGACTTACTGCCACCCCCAAAAAAACCTAGTGCCGTCGAGTCGAGGCCAACTCATAGCGATCCTAAGGACAGGGTAGAACTGCCTCACAGTTTCCAACGAGCGCCTGGTAGATTTGAACTGCTGACCTTTTGGTTAGCAACCACAGCACTTACCCACTATTCCACCAGGGTTTCCAAAGATTAACCCTATAGATGACACAAATCTGTTGAATAATTTTGAAGCTGCATCTCATTAGATTTCACTTTAGATGATTTTATAAAGACTGGAAGTTAATAATATAAAGTCTTAGATAACTGTCATGGATTGAATTGTGTCCTCCAGTAAATACATGCAGCAGTTGGCTAATACATCATTCCCAGTATCGTGTGATGTTCCTGTATGTTGTAAAACCTGCCTTTATGATGCCAATGAGGGAGGATGGATGGTGTTGTGTTAGTGAGGGAGGACTCAGTCTGTAAGTTTGTATTGTGCCTTGAAGCAATCTCTTGAGACATAAAGGAAAACCAAGCAAGCAGAGAGCTGGGGTCTCATACCATCAAGAAGGAATTAGTGCCAGGAGCAGGGCTTGTCCTTTAGATCCAAGGGCTTTATTCCTCAGAAGTTCCCAGTCTGGAGGAAGATTAATGACAAAGACCTTCCTCCAGAGCCAGCAGAGGAAGACTTCCCCTGGAGCTGATGCTATCAATTTGGACTTGTAGCCTACTGGACCATGACAGAATAACTTTCCCTTTGTTAAAACATCCTCCCTGTGGTATCTCTGTTACGGCAGCACTAGATGACTGAGACAATAACAATGCCACCAGTTTTTTTTTTTTATTCTAAATTTCAGTCTCCCAGGGAATACATAAAGGCTATAGCTGTGTTTCTGAGAGTCAGCAGGTTTCCTGGCCTGATGAAAATATAAGCACAACATTATTTCTCATACTACTCAGCCAGACCATCCCAGCAGTTTTTTGACTTAGCAAATTATGCATGCATTGTTTTCTCCTATGGGTCAGTGAATTGGGTTCTTGTTTTCACAGGTCAGTTACATTTTAAAAGTATGTTTTGTTTTTACCTTCATGAACATGGCTGACTTTTAAGCTATCATTTTTTATAATGCCTAGCTTGTTTGGTTTAGTGGGGTTCTTGAGACTGCAGTTTGGGCACAACAGTTAAGAGTTACAAACTTGTCTGACAGACAGTTATCATATGTCTAGTGGCACATCACTACCAGCCCATTTAAAAAAAATCCTGGTGAAAATTAGCACATCCAAACATGCTCCAATTTATTGAGTTCTACAACTTGTTCAGAGACACTGGTTATATATGTTACATACAATGGAACAATTTTTTTTATTGTAATTGAGTGAAAGTTTACACTTCAAGTCAATTTGCCATGTGAAACCCCTAGCACTCACCTCTCTTTAACTCTATCAGCTCTCCTCACCCTGTGATGGCACACTCTTCTTTTCCAATCTGTACTTCCAGTATCCATTCAACTAATACCTGTCCCCTCCTCCTCATTCCCCTCTAAAAAGAAATCAGTAGGACTACCTAATATATATATTTAACCACAAAGTATACGTACTACATGCATCACTCTGTCCCCAAATCCAGTCCATTCTCTGTCTGTTGACTTCAGTATTGGTTTCAGCTCTAGGCTAACAGCAAGTCTAGGGGCCATCTTCTCAGGAGACCATCAAGTTTGGTCTTTTAATAGAGTTCTACATGTGCACACACTTTCTCTCAAATTACATCAAAAACTCTACATTACATTCCCTGTGTGGGCTGTCTTTTTTGGTAGCTAGGGGCCATCTAGTGCTTCTGTTTTCCTGCTAACATAGTCTCCCAATCATATGAGTCCTTCTGTCTCTTGGTCTCAGTTTTGCTCCTGTCTTTGAGGTTCTCGGTTTTCATCTGTTCCAAGTGGACTGGGACCAGTTGATGACAATGCAACAATGTCTATCAAGGCCTTAATCAAGATCCTACAAACCCTCAGCCACATATTTGTAAATCTTTATCTAAAAAAAAATCTATTTCAACTAATCATTCAAAGACCGCATAAACATAACAAAGACCATAAACACAGATGATGCCAGAGTCGTATTAGTTTAATCTTCTTTGGGCCCATTCAAGTCACAGAAATACATACCTTTACTAGAAAAAGAAATATTTTTAAAACTTCTAATTCCAACTCAATTTTAAAATGAACTAACTTATAACTGACTAATGAAAAGTTCAAGTATATTTAGCCACAGTTTTAGGCAAGCATCAATGAATTCAAGAGGAAGAAAGGCAAAGACTTCAGCACTAGATAGCCTTGTGTACAGCAAGTACTCCCATTTTTGTTGCTATTAAGTCATTACCTGGTCAATGCAATAAAATTAATTGTTGAAGTTAGCACCAAATCTTTTTTCAGTAATCAAATTTCAGGGAATACTTGTGCTACCCTGAAGGACATGATTTACAGAATCTGTCTCCTATATCACATGAGACAAATATCTATTGGTTTCTTACTTTGAGCTTAGCCTGACTGTAGCCCAGGAGACAAGGGTTGTTCATCATTCTTCTAAACCACAAGATGTCACTTATGTGATAAAATAAAACAGAGATCTCTAGCTTAGTGATTTTTATATGACCAAAGTGAGAATATGAACTTGAGCATTCTTGCCTTTATAAACTAACAAGTTAGGCTCTTTATACATTTTTCATGGTAACAGCTTTGCTGTTTGGGTGTTTCCTTGCATTTTCCTCATCTTCTCTCACAGTAGAACTCTTTTATTCTTTATCTTCTCCAAGTTTATCTTTCTAGGTCATACCTTTGCTACCTCTAGAATTTTAACTAACATTATAAATCTACAGTGTCCAAATGCCTGGAAATCTCTCTTGACCTTATTCTTCATCATTTTGTCATGAGAATTTGGTATGACTTTGTGTAGTGGTGTGTTTCAGGGAAATATATCATGGAAATATGTGGTACCCTTTGTTTTATCACAGCGATGTCATGATCTTACTGGGCCTCTGTCATTAGGTTATTCTGCTGGAAATTGTTGGTAGACATGTCATTATGAATCATCTGCTACCTCTTTTTTCAAATTAAGCAGTGTTTTCTTGATCTTGCTTTTTACTTTCAACCAGAACCCATGTCAGTGGAAAGAGCATTTTCAATAAAGAAGATTCAAGCTTAAATTTGGTATTGGTATTACCCACCCTTAGGAGGTAAATGACCTGCAAAATGAATACAAAGAACACAGTCTCATACAATTGCTACAAATTTTGAAGTATATAAACTAGAAAACACCAAACCTGCTGCCATGAAGTCAACCCTGACTCAAAGTAACCCTATCAGACAGGGAAGAACTGCCACTTAGCATCCCCAAAGAGCACCTGATGGATTTGAACTGACTTGGTTAGCAGCTCTAGCTCTTAGCTACTGCACCACCAAGATTTACAAAGTATATAATGCATGTAAAAAGTTGGCCTGGTATTTAACATATACTAAACTCTGCCCCCGCCCCCAAAACCATGCTGCCATCAAGTCAGTTCTGACTCATAGTGATCCAAAAGATTATATTCTCGTAAATACCTATTGCCATTCCTATTTTAATACTTCAAACATGTTTTACTCGTGTAGTTAAATTTGGGGCTCTTGTGTTGTAGATTAGGACAGTAAGGCACAGAGAGGATACACAAGATGCTCAAGGAGCAGGTAGCACTAATAGAACTGGATACTCAGTGTCAGTCACACTATAATCTGTTTTACATCTATGCCCCACATTGGTACTCTCTTACTGATAGCAATATGGATCTCTCACCTCATACTGTTTCTCTGTCTAATTCATCATTGTTAGTTGTCAAGTTATCAGTTCACAGCGACCTCATGTACGATGGAATGAAGTATCACCCTGTTTTGTACAGTCTTTATCCCACTGTTGGTATGTTTGAGTTCATTGTTGCAGCCACTGTATATTTTGAGTGCTTTCGAACCTAGACGCATCACCTTCTAGCACTACATTAGCCAGTATTCTATTGTACCTAGAGGGTTTCTAGACAGCTTTCCAGAAATATATCACCAAGGCTTTCTTCCTAGTCTGCGTTACTCTAGAAGCTCCTCTGAAACCTGTCCACTATGGGTGACTATGTTGGTATTTGAAATACCAGTCATATAGCTTCTGACATCATGGCAACATGCAAGCCACCACCAAATGACAACTGGCAGATAGGTAGTGGGTCCAACTCATGAGACTAGGTCCACTGCTTCATGTGAAACCCCTGGACTTTATGAAATTTTTTTCCAGGTATCTTAGTTATTTGGTACTGCTATAACAAAAATGCAAGTCCTGGTGGCCCAGTAGGTAAGTGCTAACTGCCTACCAAAAGGTCAGCAGTCCAAATCCACCATATACTCAACGGAAACTTTATGAGGCAGTTCTACTCTACGGCATAGGGTCACTGTGAGTCAGAATCAACTTAAGAGCAACGGGTTTCATTTGGGTTTTTTAATAGCAAACATACAACAAGTGAATGGTTTAATAAACAGGTACTTATTCTCTCACAGATAAGACAGCTAGACGTCTGAATTCAGAATGCCAGCTCTAGGAGAAGGATTTCTCTCTGTGTTGCCTCAGTGTAGAGAAGGGGAGACACCTTTTTTTTTTTTTTCAGCATCTGTGGGCAGGCATTCCTCAGACATCTCCATGTGTATTAGCATAACAGAATACAACTCAGGATCAGAAAAATTTCAGGATGCTGTTTTTTGGTCAAGGCAGCTTCTCAGACATGACGGCAGGCAGGTTTCTAGGTCTCTCAACTTCTCTATCTCTCCTTCTCTAACTTTGGCCCATTGGCAGTTTGACCTGGCATAGCCTCTGCCCTCCTTCAGCAAGTGTCAGAAAGCTCTTTAGCTCCACAGATAAGTGACCAGAGACACTTTACTTGAACACTAAGGCTCAGCCTAAAAGTGTTCAACAAGTACATGGAGACACCCCACTCCACCAGTGAACCTTCTGCCCAAAGATGCTCAGCTCTCTCCACAGATTGGCACATCCAGGAAGCCATCTTTAGCCAATATTCTAGTTTTGTTACTGCTGATCCTCTGACACCACTTAGCACCATATTGCTCTGTCACCTGGGTCTAGGAGGTTCTCAACACAGAGACCCTGGGTCTGGACCTCTACTCTCAGTATTTCTTTCACGATAGTGGTAAGGTCCCCATGCCTCTGCTTTTGTACTTTTGTGTCTCTTATTAGATAAAATGTGTGACTAAAGTAAAGGTGTAACTTGAATACAAATGTGACTTGAGACAGATCTTCTTATAAGGCAATGACTCAAGACACACCCCTCTCTATCCTCCTTCATTAACATCAGGATTGACAGTACATCTCAAAATAGAGAATTAAATCAGATCATAAAATGGAGCACAACCACGCAGTACTGTAAATCATGACCTCATTGAATTGATACACATTTTTAGAAGACACAATTTAATCCATAACAACAGGTTAAATAATTTCACAATATAATGATTTATTTAAGTAATAGCATATGTCAAATTAGTTCATGGGGAGTGGTGGTTTGACCAAAACCACCCTCTGCAGCCTAAAAATAGGTTTCCCTGGCTCAACAACTTTTGAATATATTGAAAATGTGTTGACCAAACTGATTAAAATGCTATAACTAAGAGGTTCTGAGAGTCAAACTATTATTTCAAGTTCTCTGCACTTCACATGCTCATAGAGAAAATTTCTTGTGTGCTTTACTTATTTATTTATTTTTACTTTAAAATATAATATGATATAGCACATCTAGGGTCGCCATGAGTCGGATCCGACTCGGCGACACTTGGCTTTGCACAGCACATCTGATTTAACCAGTCTGGGGTATTGAAAACAACACACGACCATATGGTTCTTGAAAAGACCAGGTAACTTTCAAAAATCAGTTGATTGTCTTTAAAGGAATTACCTTTCACAGACTGCAAAATTTGAGAGAGACTTCGTGATCCTGCTGAGCTTTTACTTTAGCTACCGTTATTGTAGTCGTTAAGAGCTACAGTCACTAACCAAAAGGTCAGCAGTTCAAATCCACCAGGCGCTCCTTGGAAACTCTATGGGATAGTTTTATCTTGTCCTATAGATAGGGTCACTATGGGTCGGCATCAGCTTGACAGCCCTGGATTTGGATTTTTTTGGTTTTATCACAATATATAGACCTACAAACATTAGAAACTTTGGTGACTATTCTTTTTTAAAAAAGATAAAAGTAAAAAGCCTGGGTGGAACAAGTGGCTTGCTATCAGTTGCTAAACTATAGGTTGGAAACTGAACCCACTCAGCTGCTGCATGGAAGACCTGATCATCTACTTCTACAAGGATTACAGCCAAGAAAACTCCATGAACCAATTCAGCTCTGTAATACATAGATTCATCTTAAGACAGGGGCTGCTTTGACAGCAACTAACAGCTGCAACATTTACTTTAAAAGTCATCTATGATGGAATGCACACTGAGCATCATAACTTTCAGTGACCAGCCCCTATTACATATGTGACAATCAAAGGACATGTAGTAAACTGTCAATTCACTGTGGTTTACACATTAACCAATCAATTGGTATGTAAACTACATTCTTGATTTTTCTTTCTCTTTCCTTGCTATATGCCTTCTGGTTACGTCAGAATGTGGAGAGTCAGCAAGTTAAATAAAATGAAGAAAACAGAATTAATTAAGAGTAGAGTTTCACATTCCCTTAAGTATTCTTAAAATTGCATAATAATTTAGTCTAGCTAATAAAGTCTGTTTGCCTTAAATATTGTGGTCTTTTAAAGTCTACTTATATGGGATCAAATTGACACGAACAACTCATAAAATGAGTTAGGAAGCTTAGAGGACAGTGACTTTATGTTAATGGAGGAAGAATAACTCAGAAAAAGAGAATTGATGCACAACTCAAAGCAATTGATGCCACTGAACTGTACACGTAGAAACTGTTGAAATGTTGCATGTTCTGCTTTTATGCTCTCAACAAGAAGAATAAAATAAACCATTAAAAAAGGTATTTTGGCCAGATCAAACCCACTGACATAGAGTGAACATTGAATCATAGCCACCTATAAACAGTGTAGAATTGCCCCATAGAGTTTCCAAGGAGCACTTGGTGGATGCAAACTGAGAACACTTTGGTTTGTTTGATTTTTTTTAAACTAATTTTATGCATCATTTTCTTTCATTCATGTTTGCATAGGATCTGTGTTGGGAGGCGTTTTGTTTGTGTGTGTTGCTTTCTTTTGAACAAATTCAAATCATTGGTAGTTTTGAATTCACCAGCTGTTTTTGTGTAGAAGATACAATAATGAGATAAAAAGATGATTTATGCATCTAGAATTAATCATTGTGTGGTTGTTGTTGCGTCACTGAATGGGTTCCAACTCATAGAAACCCTATAAGACAGAGCAGAACTGCCCCATATGGCTTTCCAAAGCTGTAAATCTTTACAGAAGCAGACTGCCACATTGTTCTCCTGCAGGACAGCTGGTGAGTTCCAACTGCCAACAGGCAACCGTTTAACACTGCACCATTAGGTGCACCTTGCAAGCTATGTGGAGAAGTTCTACTCCATCCTGTAAGGTTGCTATGAGGCAGAATTGACTCAGTGGCTAGAGATTTGGTTTTCTCTTGGTGATCCAGTGACTAAGTGCTCCCCAGTGAACCAAAAGTTCAGCGGTTAGAACTGCACCCCTAGAGCTCCTTTATTCCTTGTATAAGCAACTTAAAGTTGTTTCCCCCTGGAAAACCTTTTTTTTTTTTTCCACATATTATGTTGTTTTAAATCAATGATAGAATCTAAATCTGGCTACCAAAGTTCTACATTCTCATTTGATGAAATGAAGATAATTCCTAAAACCACTCAATTTGAATTCTTAGAAGCTTTAAAACTTACAGAGATTCTCACCCTTCATATCCCATGGGTATTTTTAATAAGCCACATAGTATGATTCTCAGCTTGGGTGAGGAAATAAAATATGAATTTCTCTCTAGAGAACTCTTATGTATATTACATCCAATTAGGCCTGTGCTGGCTCGGAGAAGTTGTCCTAAATCAGAGTAAGGAGTAACAGTATGTAATTTCCAAACAGAAAATCCACCTTAGTTTGTAAGTTCAAAAGTCGGTGTTTGTCGCTATCGGCTTATTTTATTATAGAGCCAAAACATAAAAATCACTGCCATCAATTCAGTTATGACTCATAGTGACAGAGCTGCCCCACAGAATTTCCAAGGATTGACTGGTGGACTTGAAATGCTGACCTTTTGGTTAGCAGCCACACGCTTAACCACCACACTAACAGGGATCCTAATATAAGATGCCTTTGGAAAACACCTTACGAAGGCTGAAGAACAAAATCCCAAACCAAACCCGTTGCCACTGAGTCAATTCCACTTCGTAGAAACCCGATAGGACAGAGTAGAACTGAACCATAGAGGATCTAAGAAGCACCTGTTGGATTTGAACTGTCAGCCTTTTGGTTAGCAGCTATAGCACTTAGCCACTACGCCACCAGGAACATCATTCAGTTAGCCAAGAATATTATGGAGGAAGGCATATCAAAATACAATTAAAGGCATAGATGAAACTATAGTTGTTGAAGACTTTATCACTGTTACTCTCACAGCTTTTTTTTCATTCTTCACATTAGTTTTTGGTGTATGAATTTTAAATCTTTTGTTTATACTCTCTGTTCTCCTCTCCTGAGGTATTTATTTATGTATTTATTTTGCCAGAACTGCCATTTCCATAATTTTACCACAGATTAATACTTGGCATATTTTAATTTATTTTTTGTTTGATCAATTTTATCAGCAGAAAATCATCTGGCATACAGTAATCATGGATCATAACCTTATTGAATCTAGTTCACGTTCACATACTAAAATTGAAGAGCTGTTGCTCCCACAGTGTTTTTCATCGAGTGGTTGAGAATTCACAATTCTGACAACAGTAACATCTGTACAGAAGTCCCTGGCCAGCACAGTTAAGTGCTAGAATACCTGCCAAAAGTTGGGCAGCTTGAACCCACCCAGGGGCACCACAGAAGAAACACCCAACAGTCTACTGTTCTACTCCATAGAACTTGAGTTGGAATCCAACCTTCAGTTGGAATCACCTCAGTAGGGACTGCTTGGTTAACACATGTCTGTAACATTTTACTGAACCATCAATTAACCCTTGGCCCCCAAATAAACGCTTTGTAAATTGGAAATATACTGAACAGACATGTCACGCTCATGCCAATGTGAAATGAATCGTATAAATGATTTATCATGGTCTTGATTCTTCCAACCACTTGTCTGGTTTTTACAATGTAAATTTATTTGCATGTTACCCTTTTAAGTCTGTTCCTAATGTCATTGCTCTTTTCAAGCAACACTAAATGTTAATGAAACTTTGATGATACATTATTGCATTGAAATTGAAAAAATTGCTGTCTAGTCACTCGAATCTTAATGTTCCTCAACTTTAAATACTGCCTCGTTATATTTCCATGCTGAGTGTTATTCTAATTAGATTTTAATAAAAGAATAAAATCCATGTACAGAGATCACATATATATATAGAAAACCCTAATTCATCCACAAAAACACTTTTCAGATTAATTGACAAGTTCAGAAAAGTTGCAGGATATATGATCAATATTAAAAAAAAAAAAAAACAGCTATATTTCTAAGCACATTGCAAAAGCATCAAAGGAATAAAATGCCTAGGGATAAAACTAACAAAATAAGTGTAAGACTTGTACATTTAAGATACAAAACTGTTGAAAAAGATTAAAGGAGACCTGAAAAGGGGAAAGAAATCACATGTTCACTGATGGGAAGACACTGTTACTAAGACGGTAGTTTGTCCAAAATACAGGTATAGATTGTGAATATCTAGAATTAGTCACCATTTTTTTAAAATAAGACATCAAAAAATAAATAACAAAAGAAAATGTAGATATATTAGACTTCATCAAATTTTAACAATTTTATATCAATGAACACTGTTTAGAAAGAAAAGAGACAACCCACAAAATGAGAGAACACTCAGAACTCAACAAAATCACAAAGAACCTAATTTTAAAATAAACAGAGAATAGACAAATTCAGAGAGGCAGAAATAGGTTAGTGATTGCCAGGGGCTGGAGTAGGCGGTGAGTAATGACTGTTTAATGGTCAAGGAGATTTTGGGGGAGTTGATGGAATATTCTGAAATTATACAGCAGTGATGGTTGTATGACACAGTGAATATATTAAATACCATCAAATTATATACTTTAAAAGTGGCTAAAATGTTGAATTTTGTGCTATTTGAATGCTATTTCAATTAAAAAAAAATAAAAACCAGTTTCCAGCAGGTAATTTCAAAAAATCCAAATTCTGATGCCTGCTGTGAATGTATCTCATGGGCTGTTGTGTATTCAGTGTGAGGTTTGTCCAAATGAAAAGTTCATTGTCTCATGTAGACTGTTTCTCTTAGACAGGAACATGCTAAATTATTTCCAAATTTGTAGAATAGGATTCATAGAAGATACCTGAGCACATCTTTCCTACTTGACTATAAGCATTCAGAGGGTAGAAATCATTTGTTCGTCAATTTGACTTACTGTTAGTAACTAGCATTAGCAGCTTACGAATGATGGACATGCCAATACGTAGTTATTAAATTACTTACTTGCTCATTCATTTAATTAATTAGTGTGCTGGCTCTGGGATGAGAAGCTAATATTATTGGCAGTACTTTGCCTAATTCTTGTTTTCAATTCAAATCCAAAATACCTTCTTTTCATCCCCAAAAGCAGGATGGAACAGCCAATACACATAACATTTATTGACATCACTCAACTGATAAACATGTGCTCAAATTTTATTCTAGCTTGCATGAAAATTTTACCTTGTATAGCTGGATCAGAAACTCTGGGATGTGAGAGCAATGGGTTGGGTGGGTGTGGGTATAGCTGGATCGGTTATTATAATCTTGGTTTTCAGTTATAAATGCTTTGTGATTCCCTGTTGTTGGTTGCCATTGGCTCAGTTCCACTTTGTGGTCATGCATGCGTGTCAAGAGTACAACTGCTTCATTGAGTTTTCAAGGCTGTGACCTTTAGGAAGCAGACCACCACATCTGTCTTCTGAGGTACTTGTCAGTGGGTTCAGACTGCCAACGTTTTAGCTAGTAGTTGAGCACTTAACCATTTCTGTCTCCGAGGATCCCCTTTGAGTTTCCCTAGGATTGTAGAAAATGTAAAGGAAGGTGAAGAATAGGTCCACTTTTAAGTAAAAGAGAGTTTCAAGCCATTGTAATAGTGGACACTGACGAACTTCGTGTTGGATCTTGCACCCTAACAGCAGAACTCCTTTAAGCACACATCTCTTCATTGAAAGGGTACTAAGTGACACAGTGGGCTGTCTATTTAACAACAGTCTTGAAAAAAAATGAACTACTGAGTTAGTTATTACAGTGTCTTGTAGCAACCTAAGCTGAAGAGACAGATTAAACTAAACAACTACAGTTAAATTTCACTTCCATGATTTGACTTTTGGTCTAACATATTGCCTTTTATTTAATCACTGTGTTTCTTTGCTCACATATTACTATTTAATGTCTACATTCCTTCTGAATTGTCTACTCTCAAAAATTATTTTAGCAAAAATTATTACCAAAATAATAGTGGCATTTTGGTAATGTGTACAGTGAACCTTCGCTATCGATCTGTTTTCTCACTATTTCTCATCGAGTTTCCTTTCAGTGTGTCTAGCTGTTATTAGGGAACAAAAAAAAGACACGAACTATGAATATCTTGACTGCTTCAGATCCAGCATACCTTGCTTTTCATTATTTTTTAGAGTTTCCATGCAGTTTTCCCTGGTTTTAATCTATTTTTCATATGTTGGAGAGCTTTACAACTCAGCACAGATAAAACTTACTTCAAGGACTACCAAAGGAAATTTCTTGTTGTTTTGAAACTTACTGTAAGTGATAAATATAACAGAATTCTAAATAACTTATCAATGTCATTCTTGGAGAAAGTGATCTTTTCAACGATAATAGAACTCAATTTCTTTGACAAAGTGTTTGGTAAAAGATAAACAATAGGTGGCGAATCATTTGAACAAGTAAATTTTAAGTTGATTTTCAAACTTGAACTTCTCTTATTTTCTTAAGTTCAGAATGTTGGTAGTAGACGTCAGAGACAAAATGGCTATGTGATATCTGGAAGTGTTTGTTTTTAGCAAGTTTTCCAACAGTGGTTTGAAGGTATCTCTTTGCAGCTGCCTATAAAACTGGCATAACATGTCTGTCATTCTCTTGTAGAGTGAAAAGCCGACTGCATTTTTTTTACACTCCAGTTGCAATAAAGAATAGCATGTTGATATTTCACATTTTATAATTTTTACATTTATAAATACTTGCTATTGTTCGATGGCCCAAAACCAAAACCCATGGCCATTGAATCAATTTTGCCTCATAGCAACCCTACAGGACAGAGCAGAACTGTCACATGGAGTTTCCAAGGAGTGACTGGTAGATTAGAACTGCTGACCTTTTGGTAAGCAGCTGTAGTCTTAACCACTACACCACCAGAGTTTCCACTGTTTGATGTTATGAACTGATATATATCAAAGCCCTGGCTCCCATGTTTGTGGAAGTGATCATATGAGGCCATAGGAGATAAGTGTGGGTCCTAAATATAGTCACATCTGTGTCATAAAAGGAACAAAATAGACACAAACGTACGCACAGGGGAAACAAGAAGACAGAGACAGAT
The DNA here is from genome assembly GCA_028571685.1 of Heterohyrax brucei. Taxonomy (NCBI): domain Eukaryota; kingdom Metazoa; phylum Chordata; class Mammalia; order Hyracoidea; family Procaviidae; genus Heterohyrax; species Heterohyrax brucei. The sequence goes on along the minus strand of CM053146.1, from coordinate 28,300,065 downwards.
GCCTCTGGTAAGCCCAAGGACACCAAGGCCAACAAAGAATATGAAGGAGCACCAACGAAGACCAAGGGACTCCCAGGGCTACTGATACGGATGTGTCCTTCCTCAGAGATGTGCACAGGTTTAGAATTTCAGTCTCCAAAACGGTGAAACAAGATGTGTCTGTTCTCTAAGCCACCTACTTGTGTTATTGTTTGTTATGGCGGTGTAGGTATCTAAGACATTTGACCTTTCCTGTTACATAAAAAAATTAGTGTTTTATTTTAATAGCTTTAAAAAAGGAGTTGCACTACATTCACTCATAAAAATGTATTCATCATCAGCAAATAAGACAGACTGAAACATAAAGAATAGTACAGTGAATGTCAGCTGTTCAGCTTAGTAAATAATAACATTACCAAAAGTCAAATCACCTTTCTTTCTTGTTTCTTGAGCTTCTCCCAGAGAAACAAACATGATGCTGTTTACCATTTTCTTGAATTTCCTTACATGCTTCCTGCATATTTATGGCCCTCTAAGGAACACACAGTATTATTTTTCATTTTAAAAATCTATCTGTATGTATATAAATGTGGATAAAGTCAAGGTAGAGTTAGTATCATACCTCATGTACGTTTCTCCAACCTTCTATTGCTCAACTGATTAATTCTTTGTCACAATTTTTAGACTATTTGATCCTTTTGTAACTCAACATTGTCTATGTTAATTTTGTATTGAAATTAATTTTTGTATGATAAATTATTCTCAAGATAATTTTTTTAAAAGATGATTAAGCATATGAGAAATGCGTACGCTGTTCTCTAAGAATTTCCTTGGGTTCTGAACTGGAACAAGGTAAGAAAGACCTTGGCAGCTATCAGCATGAGCACATGCTAAGGATTCAGAAAGAAAGAGGCCATAAACAGGGCTCAGAGGCTACAATTTACAGAAGGGAAACACGAGTCAAGGATGCTATTGTGAGGGTGATCAGCATGAGCAACACAGACCCGTAGTATCACTGGGATACTGTTGTGTCCAAACATGGGTCACTAATATCATCACCAGGTTCTATGTTTCTAAAGACAACAACAATAAAAGGTCAGTGCAACCCATCCTCTCTCTCTCCAAAATGCCCAGGATGGAGGTGAAGGACGGGGAAACTGAGGTAAAGGAAGAAGGTGACTAGATGAAAGTAAAGGAGGAAGAGAAGAAGCTCAAACAGACATCAACTCATAGCCATGTTCAGCTTGACAGAAACACTGACCATCATCAATGAGATGGATGATCTTAGTCCCCTTTGCCTGCAATGCAACCGAATTCCCTAAAACAGCTTGTAAGCAGAAACCAGGGATCCATTTTACTTCCTTTATAAACCACAGCTGCATCAGTGTCTTCACAAATGAAAGTGGTTTGGAAATAGAAATCACTGTGCTCACAAGTTTAATTTTCCCAAATTAAATCTGAAAGAGCAGACTCCTTCTTTCCTTCACCAAGGGAAAACAAAACCGTTTCTTATTTAAACCTCTACCAAAACTGAGACGTGGAAAAGGATATACAACCGAAGCTCCTATTTCCTGCTCATTCTTTTCTCGACTTTCTTAGACATAGACAGCTAAAAGAAAACATACCAAGAACCAACCTAATCCGAGTGGTATATCCTCTCTATACCCATTATCCATACCGTATGCCAATCAGCTTGTTCCACTGCCTGAGCTGGGAATGGATTGGGGGCTACCAAAATGCTTCCTTTTTCGTGTGTTAATTATATCTGAGAAAAAGATTATTTTAAAGTTAGTAGGGTGATCAAACCAGATCAACCCATGGCCATCAAGTTGATATCAACTCATAGCAACCCTATGGGATAGGGTAGAGTTCCAGAGAGTTTCCAAGAAGTGCTTGGCAGATTCCAACTGCCTGTGTTTGGTTAGCAGCCAAACTCTTAACCACTGCCCCATGAAGGTTTCACAAACAGGGCAAAGGAATTACAAAATAAAGCCTTACAGTTAAATGAGGATTGATGTCTTTCTTGCATTTTCACATTCAGTGTTTCAGTGGATAATCTGAGCAAGCATACAAAACTAGTTAAGGGAGATCGTATCAGATTCATTTATGAGATGAGGAAAGAAGGGCTTAGTGACTTGCTAAGAAGGTATGGGTTTAAACTCTTCTTACCAAGTGAAATTATCTTCTGTGGAAGGGGCAAAAGGAAAGAGAATTTGTCATTGTTGTTGTTGTTTATGAAATAGGCATATCATGGCAAAGAACAAAGCAGGAAGGATGTGGTGATTCATTTTATGCTTCCAAAGAGCTTCTATCTTTTAAGGATAGCAACCACCTATATGAATAAATGATTGGCATAAATAAATTTATAAAACTGGGGAGTTGAACAGGGCCATCTCCTACTAAGTGGGAATCTTGTCCCAAAGTCTCGTAAGAAAATGTGAGCCAGGCCAGACCTCCCAGTCTGGTCTGGGTTTGAGTTTGGTTGAGAGTTAAGACGTGAATTTGGTGTAAGTTTGCTCTCTCACTGGTTTGTTTGCAAAGAATCAGGTAAGTCACGCAAAGTCTATAAAGGCCTTGACAACTGTGCTATGTTCACACTGGGACATTCTGTTCCTACTCTGGAAGGTTTAGGAGATTTCACAGTTTTGTCCAATCAGAGTCTTATCTGGACATACCTGTCTGTTATTTGCCACCAAAAATAAACCAGACTGAGGAAGAACATTCTCCAACAAATGAGAGCTGACAATATCACGGAGCACTCTCTTCCAATTAAGAAAGCTCTGATTGTCAGCTGTCTTTCTACAGTTTTCATGAGCTTGCATTCAAATTTTGTATTGGCTGGAAACATACTCTTGGAAAAGCCCTTCCTTCATAGAAGAAGTGAAAAAAGTCTCTTCTTAAGTTACTAATTCTTTGCTCTATTTCTTCAGCCTGGAACAGCACAGAAAAGAGTCAACTTTTTTTTATTGTTGTTGTTGCTGTTGTTAGGTGTCATCAAGGAGGTTCTCACTCCCTGCAACTCTGCGTGCAGCATAACTAGACGCGGCTGAGTTCCGTGCCGTCTCCGTAACCATTGCTACGATTCAGCCCATCGCTGCAGCCGCTGTGTTGTCCGTCTCTCTGAAGGTCTTCCTCTTTGTTGTTGATTTTCCACTTTACCAAGCATGATATCCTTCTCCAGGGCTCATCCCTCTTGATAACATCTTTATGAGACAAATCTTGCAATAGTTGAATGAATTATCTTTCCCTACAACTACTCCCAACCATCGTCTTTATCTTTGCTTTTCTAATTTAAGGAATCCCAAATTTTGATACTTGCTCAACCTAATGCAAATTCCTTAGCTATTTTGTGCTTACACAAGAACATTCTCTGATCTGTCATTGCCAGTTTTAAAATGCAGAGCTGCACACAGAGCCCAGCCCTCTTACTGTGTAAATGTCATGGGACAGCCTTCCTTCTGCTGGACATCCGTATCTGTGAAATCCTCTAAAGATTTAATCAGTTTTTTTAGTAGCCAGGCCCTTAGTTGTTCATGCTGAGCTAATAATCAACAAAAATTGTGAGGAGCAAAGTCTTCTCCTTTTCTGTCTGTGTTTATGTTTGAAAATAAATTTTAGTATAAAAATTATACTTCATAAATTGTGAATAAATTTACTCAATTATTTTATCACCCAATCTATTGTTTCATATTTGTCACATTTGTACAAAATACAAGACAGTATTTTGTGTTTTGCTATATACCTTTGTTCTGAGAACAGCAATTATGACTTTCTTGTTTGCTCTTTCTACTCAGTACTTGTTACAGGGTAGATGCTTTATAAACACTTGCTGAGTGAGTAAATAGGCACAATATCTATGCCAACAGAAATTGCCAGTTTAAAACTCAAGGCATGGTACTACACGTGTCCTACATGTGTCCTAGCAGTCATAAAAGTCCCGTTAACAGCCCTAGCTGCAGTTGCAGTTTTAGGCCAGTGGAAGGCGCTGATTCTCAGCTTCTGCTTCAAAATTCAGATACTGCTTTTCTAGTATCTTTCCATTTGCTTTGTAAGCAGAGTCTCCCTTTCTATTGTCTCTTCCAAATGATGTTTCATCTGAGCAGGCTAACATTCTCTGAATTTTTAATATTTCCTAGGAGTCCCTGAAGAGTTCCAGTAGCAAAGTGGTTAAGAGCTCAGGCTGCTAATCAAAAGGTCAGCAGTTTGAATGCAAAAGCCACTCCTAGGAAACTCTAAGGGGCAGTTGTACTCTGTTCTATAGGGTTGCGACGAGTCAACATCAGCTCAATAGCAATGCATTTGGTTTTTTGAGGAGTCCCTGGATGATGCGAAAGGTTAACACACTAACTAATCAACCAGAAATTTAAAGATTTATATCTACCCAGAAGTACCTTGGAAGAAAGGCATGACAATCTACTTTCGGAATCTGATGGCCTTGAAAACCATATGGAGCACAATTCTATTGTGACACACATAGGTTCACCATGAACTACAGTAGGTCCGGTAGCAACTGGTTTGCTTTTTGTTTTTTGCTTGTCTATTATTATGTTTAGCTCGGGAACAGGTCCTTAAGTTGTCATTGTTAGGCGCCATCTCATCGACTACAACTCATAGTGACCCCATGTGACAGAGTAGAACTACCTCATGAGGTTTAGTAGGCTGTAATCTTTAAGGAAGTAGACTGCCGTATCTTTCTCTCTCAGAGCCAGTGGACAGGTTGGAACCATGAACCTTTTGCTAAGCAGCCAAGTCCTTAACCATTGCACCAGTAGGTATCTTTAGGTACTTGTTAATGCACCATAAATACTGATAGACAGACAGACAGACAGACAGATAGATAGATAGATAGATGACCAAAAATGTAGCAAGAAAATGACAGATGATGGGTAGGTATGGAGGGAGAGACAGACAGACGAAAACGTAAAACACTAAACCCAGGACCGTCAAGTCAATTCCAACTCCCAGTGACACTAGAGGACAGAGGAGAACTGCGCTATAGAGTTTATTAGACATAAACAAACTTTCTAGGAGCTCTTCCATTCTTTGCTATTCCCCAGGATTTAAGAGAATTCACTGTAGGAACTCTTTCACCACTTTGCCACTTCAGGTATTACTATAACAAATTTCATCTTCTGCTCCTATGCTCTCCTGGAATCCCCTTACCCCTTCCAACTTAATCCTAGATTATTAACCATCCTATTTAGAGAGTGTTCCTCTTCTGTTGACAATTAGCTGAGTACAGAGAGATGGTTCTTAAATTCTTTAACCTTGCAAGCTTTCCCTGGTAATGTATGGAGCTGGTGTTTACCTTGCTTGCAGGCACAGGTGGTGCTGAGCGCACTTGGGGAAACAGACACAGCACCTCCATGGCCACAGATACCGCTGTCTCTTTTAGGATCCATACTTCCAGCTGCAGCTCAGGGTGAAGAAAAAAATTCCTTGTGATCCTTGGCTTCTCTTTAAAAACTGATAAACCAGGGCCATTCTGGCAACACTGGAGACTCTTAAGAATCCTGAGATTCTGTTTTGCAGCTACAAGGATATGAAGTATCACAATTAACAACTGGCAAATGTCAGAAACCATCATTCAACCTTGGAGAAAAATGATAGAAGTGCAAACCTAAATTTGTTCCCTTTTCTCATCGATTTAGGTACTTGTTAAGCAGCATATGACCTTTGAAAGAACTTTGGGGAAAACTTGATTTTTTTTACTTATTATTAAAAATGTATAGGTAAATCCAAATTAAAATGACTCACTTTTTTTCAGTCATGCCAGAATTAGCCAAATGTCTTTTTCAGCTGTTAGTTTTCACATTTTTTTTGAAAACGGAAACTACTTTCGAATTTCTGGAGCAGGGTGAATCATACTGTTATCAAATAACGTAAGTAGTATTTTATGCACAGATAATACATTTATTGTCTCCCATGTAAAAGCCTAGCTGCTTGCAATTTGTAAGTATACATTGGCACTGAAGTAAAAGTTAGGAAATTAAAAAATGGATGTCAATTAAAATAAAATGCATAGAATCTATAATCATGACCCAACTATTTTCTGCTTTGAATGTTTTTAAAAAACCTTATGTTTTCTGTAGTAGTGGTCATGCTGAATTATTATGTGTGCCTGAATTTTTGGTAGGTAATATGGATTCTGATGCATATCACATGGAACATATATATAGACTTTCGGACTCTGGGGTAGGATTATATGAGACACGTATGTCCCTCTGGAGTTGGGGATGGGGTTATATGGAACACGTATGTCACGCTGCGCTCTGCACTGCCTTCCAGACAACAGTTTTTCACAAACCCACCTCCGGAATGCGTCACCACAGATAATACCTCGTAAGGATCATAATCTGTGACATATGTGCGTTTCTTCCATTTCAAACAGTTAGATAAGTCTTTGCCTGATGGCAGCAGGTACTGTTATTGGTACAGCAGCTTCCCAATAAACCTCATTAAAAAAAATGTTCTCCCTGCAGGACAGAGTAGAACTGCCCTATAAGGTTTCCAAGGAGCTGGCTGGTAGATTTTAAGTGCTAACTTTTGGACCAGAATGTAGCTTGCTGTAGCTCTGAACCACAACACCACTGGGGCTCCCAATAAACCTCAGAGGCAGAAAATGTATGTGGCTGCTCTAAGTATGTCCCTTAGGTCATGAAAGGTTAATGATGATAATGCCACTGAAACAGTACTTGCATGTTTCTAAAAGTGTGCTGGAGGGCCTTATGAGCACTTTTTGGTGTTGTTGTCAGCTGCCAGAGAGTCGATTTCGACTCATGTTGATTAGTGTGCAAAATGGAACTGTTCTACAGGGTTTTCAAGACAGTGACCTTTTGGCAGCAGATTACTAGGCCTTTCTTTCCAGTGTTTCTGGGTGGGTTCATATCATGAAACTTTCAACTAGTAGGCAAGAACTTAACCCTTTATGTTAACTAGGGATCCTACCCTATGTTAGATACACTAACTCATTAAGTTCTCCCTGTAACCATTATGGTAGGTACTAGTTTATCCCAGTCTAAAATGGAGAAAGATTAGGACAGATTAGGTAGCAAACAGAGCAAGTGCCAACAACCTAAGGTGAGAACATAAATGGCATGTTGAGGATAAAAGAATGTCATATTTTCACAATTACATCTTTCACATAATAGTATTTATAATTTCTGTTTTGATTTCCTTTTTAGTACAGGAATTATTTATAAATATATTATTATGATCTAGGAGAAAAATAGTTGTTCTTCTTTTGACTATTCCTTAGCTAACCCTTTTTTAACTTTACTTTTCGAAAATTTTAGTCTGAGAATGTAGTCTTTCTCTCATTTTATAAGATTTTGAAAGTAGCACAGTAAAACTGTGTCCTGAGTCAACTCCTTCAATTCAGTCTTCCAGACACATTCTATACATTTTCGTCACACTTAGTTTTTTTTCAGTCATATTTGCCAAAAGAAAAAAAAAATCTCACGTTAGTTCAATTAGTATATTTGAATTGCTTCAGTGGACTATCTTTTTAATCCTAAATCATATTAACCTCAGTATTTACGCGTGTATTACTAGCTGCTAACTTGTAGTAGATGCAACTCCTGATTTAAATTAATTAAAAATCATACCCACTGTTATCGAGTCGGGTCTGACTCATAACTCTAGAGGTCAGAATAGAATTGCCCCATAGAGTTTCCAAGGAGCGCCTGGAGTATCTGAACCACTGACCTTTTGGTTAGCAGATGTAGGACTTAACCCACTGTGCCACCAGGTTTTGCCAAAAATGATACAGTAATAAAAAAAAGAAGTATTTAGATCTGCCATCCTTCTAAATGGTGTGACTTGACAAGCTCAATGTTATTGCCTAAGATGACTACTAAATATGAAATATTTTAAGGTAAAACTGTTTATAATAATGTAATCTATTAAAGACATCTTAAGAATTGCTTAATTTTCATGTATAAAATTCTCCTTCTTTGCCAATCGTGTTGCAAATTAGATGAACATTAGAATTGAATAAATGTCCAAAATACATATCAGTTGCAATGTTTTTGGCCAAACACATGCCTGTATGCTGGCATACTTATATATATATGTATATATACATATTTGCAAATTCACACACTTACATAGCTATATATTTAGTTCCATTGCTAGAGATTACACACAAGGATACGCAAAATAAGAGAAAACACACACATACACACAAAAAATGAAAAGGCAAATGAAGTTATTTTAACAACTTGATCATAGAATTAGAAGCATACCTCAGGAAACTAATATAGTCCCCAGGTCTATTAAGTGATACAAATGTTGAAAATTATAATGTCTCTCAAGTTTTGAAAGTTAGGATTACCTCCATTTAAAGCAAACGATAACAGTAAGACGTTAGTGGATTCGAACCGAGTAACATATGGCACTAACCAAACTGATGCTAAACGGCCACCTGTTTGTGATGTGTTTAACTTCCTGAGTAGGTCATTATTGGGTACCTGCTTCTCAGTCCTTGTTAGTTCACCTTGAATATAACGAGGAATAAAGGAACAACGGAAGTCTGACTGATTCCTGTTGTTACATATCTCAAAAAATCCAGCTAAATAAGGAGCAATAGTAGCAGTGTTCTCATTTTTGTTGGTAAACAGTGAATACTGAGATCCAAAGGAAAAGTGAAAGTATTTAAGCAATTAATGTCTGAAACAGAATTTCCAACCACATCCTAATATCTTGGTGATCTGTGAACGCAGTAACAGGTATATCCTCGAAAATATTCAGTAATTTCCTTACAGAAATCATAGTTTCACCCTCCATACCTTCGATCAGATTGCAAAGATTATCTAAAGGATCAATATTCACCTGCTTTTGTTAATGCACAAGCAAAATCTTGACTTTGCTAAGTTTCTGCTTAACTCTCTTCTCAGTTTAGCTTAGTGATTAGGTATACAAGCTTCGACAACGCCAGTTGCTGCTGGGATCGCTGTGATTCACAGTGATCTCACTTGTGTCTCAGTGGAACTGTGCTCTATAGGCTTTTTTTCCAGAAGTAGATCACCAAGCCTTTTTTCTGAGACACTTTTGTGTGGATTTGAAGCTCCAACCTTTTGTTTAACAGACAAGAGGATATAACCCACCCGGGGACTCCAAATTCCAATTCTCATCTATTAAATTACATGCTAGTGAACTTATGCAAATTACTTAAGCACTCTAAATTTTTTTCTCATTTAGCAAATAAGCGTAATAACCACACCAATCCAGTAATTTTCAAAATCTAATGAAAAATAATAAAACGTTTGACATAAAAATAAGCAGCCGATTAGTGTGAGTCCCCCTGCTCAAAGTGTTCAACACAGTATTTTTTAATGAACCTCCTGTGAGTGTTTATAGTGTCCAGATTTCTGTAAAATGGATTTGAGCTGAACTTAATACATGGTAGGTAGGAATTTGTCACCATAATCTACTAGATTAAAATGTGAATGCCCTAAAACAAATACAGTGAAATCCACGGGCTCATAAAAGCATAATGAGAAATACATTATGTGATGATGAGATAATACTTCATGCAAATGTGACATTACATACTTTTTGTGTTACAAAAATCATGCTTGTCAGTTATGAAGGTGATACTCATTATTTCTTAACGAAACAGCTCACAGCACAAATTTTGTATTTCACTCACTGAGATTATTTTATTGTAATTTTAAACAAAACTAATGAATGCTACTTTTCCCTACTGTCTTTGATCAATGTTCAGAGCAAATGTATGGCAGAGAATTATTAAAAGGCACCTCAAGCATCTCTCTTTCTAGATGCAATAGACTATTTACCGCTGTGTCAAACCACCTAAGTGAATTCAGATATAATAAATTACAGTCAAAAACCCTGCTGATGTTTTGTCCCTGCATTCTAATAATAAATGTAATATAATGTTAACTATAATCATTTGGATGCATACGCTAACCCACCAAATACCACTGTACTGGCTTTCAAACAGGTACCATTATATGATTATAAAAAGATACAGATATTATTTGCAAATAACAACTCATGGATTCATTTACTCTAGGAAAAAGAGGTATAAAGATAAATTTGGAAATGGGAATTTGTTAAATGTATTTTAAATTCTTAACTGTTGGTGCTTACTGGTTGCTTCTCTTTTTCATCCTTTAGTTTTAAATAAAAAGTATATTAAATAACTTGGAATTTTATCACATTCATTTATCAGTACACTTAGCCTTCACCTCATAAAAATATTTATTTAGCTTCATGCATAAAATTTCCAAGATAGTCAAAAACAAATCTACTAAATCAATGCCAACAGTTTTCTAAGCATTTCGAAAATTAATATTTATGGAGGGTGAAAGTTTACTTTTCCAACTTTGCAATTAAATGCCTGTTTTCTCTTCATAAATAGAAATTAATGAATCAATGTTTATGCAATTGTCTGCTTGCCAATGAAACACTTATTTTAGGAAATCATAACTGTCTTTGCTCTCTGTCAGCAACAGAGAAGTCTTTTCCCTTTTTTTTTGAACCTTTCTTTCTCCGCCTACGGTTTCTTTCATCTTCATTCTTAACTGTTTTTCTCAGCCTCTTTGTTATAGCCCTTGTGCCTTTCTTCTTCGTTCTCTTAACTCGCCCTGGAGTGACTGTCTAGTTACCTACAAACGTAACTCAAAGTCGGGAGAAGCAGGGGAGGGGTTGGCCGAGGCATGAGCCGGGAAGAAATGTCCAGTACGCCCGACCAACTTAGGTCAAACAGGTAGAAGCCGAGAGGGATGAGGACTCCCGGCCCGTAACCTAAAAAAGAAAGAAACTTGCCTTTGAGTTGATAGCAACTCCTGGTGACTCCATGTGGGTCAGCATAGAGCTGCCCTCCACAAAGGCGTCAGTGTTTGAATATACTGAAGTAGATTTCCAGGTCTTTCTTTGGAGGTGCTTCTGGGTGGACTCAAACCTTTAACCTTCAGTGCACTGATTTTTGCACTACCCAGAGACTCCTGGGCCAGTGGCTACCAAAAATACTCCGAATTTGTTGCCATCGAGTCAATTCTGATTCATAGTGACCCTACAGGACAGAGTAAAACCACTGCATGGGGTTTTCAAGCAGCGACTGGTAGATTCAAACTGCTGACCTTACGGTTAGCAGCCAAACACTTTACTGCCATTTTACTAGGACCAGGGCCAGGAATGCAAAGAAAAAGGCTCTCATTCATTTTTTCTCTAAGAGACAGAGAGTGACTTAATCAAATTGCCCAATATCAATGACAGTGACACTGAAGCGGGGCCAGTGAGTGACATGCTAGAATAGCCTAAAAGGCAAGGAGTGATTTCCAGTGTGCACATGACAGAATTTCAGCCAAAGCTGACATAATTGTAGTAGCTCTGAAAAAGAAAGTGAAGATAGACGGAATACTAAGAAGAGAGAAAATGTAGAATTTAGAAATAGGCTGAAGAAAGAACAGAAATGAGTCACGGATTGGAAATGGAATAAATGCATATGTATGCCTTCTTCCTCATTTTTTTTAAAAACCTTATGTATCAGTGGATGGTTATCTGTTTGTGAGCCCCGCTGAAGAGGGTAACAATCAGACTAAGCCAAGCAGACGAGCAACATCACTACAGGGAACAGTCCTAGAAACAGGCTTCACGATTGAACATAGATAAGTCTTTTTTTCTTAAAAGACACAATCTTGGCTTATATTTTATTCATAGAAGCCATTCTTTACTCTGGTACCTTGAGTGATTTTGGCTGTGTGGGGAAGCGAGTACAGTAGCTTTAAATTCACATATGCCCTTGAAACAGCAGCCCGTAGTACATTCATTGTTGTTACACTGAGTGCTGCTTATTCTGCCGGCTTTTGCAGCCTTTTATGAATCTCTTCTTTTCAGAAAATGATGTTCTGGTGCCATTACTTAATTAACACTTGGCTCAAATATCTACACACACCACATCACAGAGGAAAGAGTGAGTAACTCACGATCAGAAAATGGCATAACGTCTTCTGAAGATCATTTAAGGGGCGTAAATTTTCTATTTACTCTGTTGAGGGAGTGTAGGGATTTATTATAACGAATGGAGGTGATGCAAGCTAAATAGAAAGTAAAATTGTGTATTTTCTTTCAGATGGAAAGAGTAAGCACAATCTACCTGAGTCTGCCTTCCACATTAGAGAATTATTGCTGGTTCAAAGTTTTCTGGTCACTTGTGTACCAAATTTAAAGAGATAAGAATTTCCAAGACGAGTTTGGGTGGTTCTTTTCAACTTTCACTGCACATTAGAATCCCTTGGAAAGCTTTTAAAAATACTCAGTCTGAACTCTACCCTGAGAAATGAGGGTTTATATATTCCTCTAGTCGTTCTTATGTATAGCCAAGGTAAACCAGAACTAGTTGCAAATAAGTCAATTCAAGGCTGCCGCATGTGTTGCAGAGTACAACTGTGCTCTATGGGGTTTTTGTGGCTGTAACCTATTGGCAGCAGATCACCAAGCCTGTTTTCTGATACACTCCTAGGTGGGTTTGAACCACCAACTTTTCAGCTGGTAGCCATAGGCTTAACTGATGATGCCATGCAGGAACTGTTATATCCAAGACAGAGAATCACTGTCTTAGGGCCTGACTATGACTGAAAACAAACAAACTTCTTCCAACATACCTAACAATAAAAGAGATGTTGGAGGATGAAGTCAACTTTATTTCCTTTGTAATCTGTGAGGACTAATCTTGGTAACAATTAAGCCTGCCAGAAGCAGCAGGGATTGGGAACCATATACTTTGACTGGAGTCTTCACTCTGTTATTTATCTGTTGTGATTCTTTGGAAAATTATTGAAGGACTTGTAACGCTAGTGTTTTTGTCTTTAAAGCAGAAGTAATTAAAAATATATATTCAACAATCCAGATGTCACTAAATTAAATAGAGCAGTAATGTGAGTAGAATAGAGCACTGAAGAATTACTTGGTAGTTGTCGTTTTTTTCCCTCCCTTTCTTTTGAATTATAGTCTTTTCCTATTCCCTGATGACCAATGAGTATAAAAATGTGCACAGTCAAGCGAAAAAGAAGAAACTGTCCAGTTGACTCTGACTCCTGGAAACCTCATGTATGTCAGAACAGAATGAAGTTCCATAAGGTTCCCAATGCCTGATTTTTCTGTATCTCCAGGTCTTTTTTTCCAAGGCACATCTGAGTGGACTCACACCTCCAGTCTCACAGTTAATAGCTGAGCTCATGAAGAGTTTGTACCCTCAGGGACCCCAAACTCAAGAGGAAGTGATTGAAATCAAGTCAGCCGTTAGCTCTTTTGGCACTATCTCTGTAAAAACTCAGGAGAAGGTTAACACTTAGAACTATTAAGGAGGTGAATGACTTTTAAAAAGACACTAACAGAATGACTTTGTCAAAATAAGTGCATCAGACTTAAAATAGTAACCTCTGACAGTCATGGGGGTATGTACTGTTGCTGCTGGAAAGATTTGCATAGCCATACATAAGAAATTGTTTTCCAGAAGTTAAGACATATGAGACGAGATGGCAAGATAAAGCAACTGCAAAGTACTAAGGGTGAACACTTGCGTAAAAACAAGCAAAGGCCCAGGTTCCACGACGTTTAACTTCTAGAAAAAGATAGATGTTGACCAAGTCATCCTACTTGTAACTGGAGTGTATAAAATGGTTACAGACAGGAGCAAAGCAGATGTGAATACTCATGGACCATATACAAGGTAATTGAAATTGTCCAGCTGAGAGAGAGGGGTGTACTTTGGACTAGGATTTGGTGGTAGAGACAGAAAACAATACATGCTTGGCTTGGCTATATGAACTATAAAAGGGATTTATGTATGCACTGTTTAAGAGGTATGTAAGACATAAAATCCACAGAATTTGAAAGAGAAGCTTGTGTGTAATAACCTATATATTGACTTCAGTAATTAGATGATGGATGCTACTGGTCAGTGAACTGTAAGAACTAATCTACTGCTTGGGGAGAAAGAGCATATTTTGATCACGTTTAGTTTGAGATACCTTTGGACAATCCATGATGAAGTGCCAGGTAATGAAGTGGAGAGATGTCTTAGTCCCAAAGGGAGAGATGTGGAAGCTGCCCAACAAAGGAGAAACAGACTACAGATGACAAGGCAGTAAACGAACTGCGAGTGTAGTAGATTACATTGGGAGAAAGCACGCACATTGTGAGAAGAGCTTCTTTACACAACTTCTTACCACTGGCTCCCTGTGATAGCAGTGAGGGCACGGTGGGTCCGTGGTAAGATTCCCACCTTCCATGTGGGAGGCTCGGGTTTGATTCCCAGCCAGTGAATCTCAGTGCACGGCCATCATCCACCTGTCAACGGAGGCTTTCATGTTGTTATAATGCCGAACGGGTTTGAACAGAGCTCCCAGACAAAGACAGCCTAGGATGAAGACTTGGTGAACTGCCAAAAATCAACCAAGAAAATGACTATGGATCACAGTGGCCCAATTCCCTTCTCATGGAGTCACCATGAGTTACAGCTCACTTTGTCGTGGCCAACAACAATATGACAGCAATGTCTGCCAGTGGTACTGGTGACTTCATAAAAGGGCATTATCTAACTTACAGGGCCTCTTTCTTAGAAGTAACATAAAAGCAAAAGCAAAGCTGCTCTTCAGGAAAAGCTTCTGGTAGATTCTTGGCATTCTCAGTAAGAGAAGCCAATATTTCCAAATGGTCCCTTACTAAAGATAGAGTCAGTGTGCAGAATGGTTGAGTGGGTGTCCCAGATTGAGAATTTTGAAGATTGTTTGCCATTTCAGTTTGGCACCCAGTTAAAAATTGCAGGGTTTTTTTTTTTTTTTTTTTTTTTTTTTAACTATTTCCTGAAGAAATAATTTCCCATTGAGACTTGGCCAAAATAGTCTCTCTAAAAATATTTTTTCAGGTTCGTCAGCTGCAGTATGTAACCCTAAACTTCTAAATCTCTATTGAGTTTCTAGTAATCCTAGTGGTTCTAAAGACATTTGACACTTACTAGTTCTGTCCATCTTACTGCAGAGAAGAGAGTGATACGGCAGTGAGGAGGGATTATTTTGTATGTATTTGGAGCACTTTACTCTGTTGTGTAGAAAACATCTGCACTTTTGTTAACATCCAGCTGTTCATACGATAGTTGAATTCTTACAATTTCAGAGACAGTGTGAATTTGAAACCCTAACAAGTAAACTTTAGTCCACTGTTTCTTAAATTTAATATTGTTCTGATAATTTAAAAAGCTCAGGTGGTGTAGCGGTTAAGGTCTTGGCTGTTAACCAGTAGAATGGCCCTTCAAACCCACTCACCACGTCCCGTGAGAAAGACGTTGCAGTCCACTTGTATAAAGACTTGTTGTTAGGTACTGTTGAGTCCATGCAGATGCATAGCAACACTGTACGCAACAGCATGAAACACTGCCTGGTCCCGTGCTTTCCTCGTAAGTGTTTGAGTCCACTATTGCAGCCACCGTGTCAATTCATCTCATTAGGTTTCTTTCTCTTTTTTCACTGAACTTCAGCTTTACCAAGCATGATGTCTTCCTGCAGGAAGTGGTCCCTCTTAAGAATGTGTCCGAAGCATGTGAGACAAAAATCCATCCATCCTCCTTTCTATGACACATCCTGGTTTTACTTCTTCCAAGACAGTTTTGTTCATTCTTCTGTAAGTCTGTGGTACGTTCAATATTTTATGTCAAGACCATAAATAAAAGGTGTCAAATCTTCTTTGGTTTTCCTTGCTCACTGCCCAGCTTTCACATGCATGTGAGGTGATTGAAAATGCCGTGGACTGGATCAGGCTCATCTTAGTTCTCAAACTGACATCTTTGCTTTTAACATCGGAAAGAGGTCTCTTGCAGCAGATTTGTCCAATTCAGATCTCCTTCCGTAGGCGCTGATTGCAGATTTGTGCAAAAGGAAATCTTGACAACTTCAGTTCTTACTTTATCATGCCATTGCTTATGAACCAACTGTGGGGATTTGTATCTTCATTATGTTGAAGTGTAATCCATACTGAAGGCTGTAGTCTTTGATCTTCATCAGTAAGTGCTTTGAGTCTTCTTGGGTTTCAGCAAGCAAGATTACAGCCTTAGAAAACTCTTGGGAGCAGTTCTATTCTGTCCCACAGGGCTGCTGTGAGTTGGAATCAGCATGAAGGAATGCAATTGGGTTTTTCTATTTTGATAATTTTGGTTCCAAATATAACATGGGGAGCAATTAGGGGAGAGTGCTCTTGTGAATCCCACACCTCAGTTCTCTCTTCACCTCACCCAGCCCGTAGTACCTATTTCTGCACTGAACTCTGTAATGTGAACAAATTCCTTAACTTCTAGCTCCACATTTTCACTATAAAGATTAAGATTTTGCTGATGTTTTGAAGTTTACTGTGGAGTACTTCAGGCGTTGCTGTTAGTTGTCTGACTCGTTAAGAACCTACATACAACAGAAGGAAATGTTCCCCAGTTGTGCACCACCCTCACAATTTTTGGAATGTTAGAGCCCTTTGTTGTAACCGCTGTGTCGATCCGTCTAACGGAGGGATCGGTTTCCCTTACTTTCACTGACTGTCTACTTTACCAAGAGTGATATCATTTTCCAGCAATTGGTCATTCCTGATGACTTGCCCAAAGTAAGCAAGACAAAGTCTTACCTCTATTCTGTTGTGCAGAAAACATCTGCTATTTTGTTAAAATCCAGATATGCACAGAGTAGCTGAATTCTTACAATTCAGAAATGATGAGCCAATTTAAAACTATAACAAGTGAAGCTTAATCCACTATCTCTTAAATTTAAAATTGTCTTGGTAATTTTAAGGGACTTAGGTGGTATAGTGGTTAAGTATTTGGCTGCTACCCACAAGGTTGGTCCTTCAAACCCACTAACCATTTCACGTGCATCTAAGTAGCATTGTGGTTATACTTCTTCCAAACAGATTCATCCATACTTCTGTAAATTCCTATATTCAACATTCTTTGATTTAAATGTGTCAATTCTTCTTCAGTCTGCCTTTTTCATTGCCCAGCATTCAGATAAATATGAGGCGACTGGAAATATCATGGCCTGGGTAGTCAAATCTTAGTAGTCAAAGTGACTTCTTTGCTTTTTAACACTTTAAAGAAGTCTTTTGCAACAGATTTCCCCAATGTAATAAATACACTGATTTCCTGACTGCTGCCTCCAAGGGTATTGATCATTGACCCAAACAGAGTAAAAAGCTTGAAGACTTCAATGTTCTCATCATTTATTAACCATACAGGCAAGAATATAGTATTGTAATGAGTAAAGTATTATATTTAACATCTAGTTTCATCAAAGGTTAGTGTCAGCAAGTAATTCTTTTTTTTTTTTTTAAGAAATTAAGTATTACAGACACAGCTGAGGTCTCTTTTCTATCCATCCCCTTTACCATTCGAGTCTCTTCCTCTGATGTGATCACTACTAGGAGTTTATTGACTATAAAGAGATGCTTTCTCTAATGATTGAACATCTCCCAAAGCTTTTCTTGTGCCTATAAAGGGAGCTGTGTGAGAATGACTTAAACCTATGGGTACTGGCCCTGTGTATATTGAACTATCATGATTTCTATACATATATTCTAAACTTTTATGGCATAAACAAATATCCATAGGCTTACATCATTTTATTTGAAAGTGTTTTGACATTTGTTTAAAATTTTTTATACTACATTTAATGTTGCATACCTAGCTTTCACTCAATATTGTGCTTTTGAGATTTTATCTGTGCAGGTAGAGGTAACTAATTCAGTCCACTACATAGCATTCCATTTACAAATATACCACAGTGCATCCTTCCATGTTCCCATCAAAGAATATTAAATTATTTATATCTTTGTTAGTGGGAATACTGAAACAATGAACATTATTTTCTTCATATGTGCTTTCTTGTCTACATATATGAGAGTTTTACATAGAATATCTATTTGTAGTTATAGATGGTAACAGTGTTAAACTGCATGGTAACATTGACCTCTAAAGGTTATGCTTCCAATAACGATGTATGAGTCTCCATTTTTCCATAACCTTCATTTGCCAACACCTAGTGTTTTTATTTTTTGTGTTTGCTCAATTTTATCTCAGATTTCCATTGCTAAGCCTTTGATATCACCACTAATGTTAATGTCATCATTTCATAAATACCACCAGCTCCCTGAATCTTTTCCACGTACCCAGCTACGAGCTCTCAAATGTACAAACATTGTGAAAAATAGTGGCTGCTTCCTAGTTGACTCTCACAAAATAACCTAACATATAAGTGTGCATAATCAAAATGAGACAGGCAAATCCTTTAATCAATTTCATTCATTAAGTGCTGGCTAAACGATGAGAAGTAATACTGTCAGACTCACCTAATTTTGTGGACATAAACTTAGCATCCAAATAAAACTAATGCAGATATGAAGGTACTGTACTAGCTTGCTTTTAATGTCTATTAAACATTGCTAAATTACAATGAAACATTTAAGAAAATATACATGACATTCATATGAACACCAAGGGACTTCATTTCACACTCATCAATATCAAATTAACTCCATATTACATGAAAATGTTAAACATCATTGAAACAAGCAATATAAGAAAATTGTGCTTTAACCTTACAAACATATCATGGTTTAGAATTTGTTACTAAAAAAAAGATCGGGGCAAATACTGTAAAACTGCTTTAAAGTCAATTATTGTTAATCAAAGAACAAGTGACTCATACTAAAAATGTAGGCTGGCAAAAGCAAATTGCTATTTATACAATATAATACTTATTAAATATTTTTATTTAGCATACTGAAAATCAAAGCAACATACAGAATCTATCATATTAATTTTTAGACTTATGTTCCAATATTAAAATTGAAATCTTTACTTGAAAGAAAGCGAGTTACTACTGCAAGAAACTAACAGATCTATGGAAATGGAAAAACATCCCGCGCACACTGGATCAGAAGACTCAGCATTGTAAAGACGCCAATATGACTCAAAGCAATCGTGGATATAATCCCATTCCAATCAAATGTCAACAAAATTCTCTCATGAAATGGAAAAACTAATCACCAACTATATATGAAGAGGTAAGAAACCTCGAGTAGCCAAGGCAATATTGAAGAGGAACAAATTAGGAGGCTTCACACTTCTCAGTGTCCAAGTTTACCATACAGTCACAGTAATCAAAACAGCCTGGTCCTTACAACTGTTGGTCTCCACTTGTTAGGAGCAGCTACCCTGGGACCAGAAGAATTAGATGGTGCCTAACTACCATGACTGAACAGTCTGACTAGGCACAAAATATATGATCCTGGTTAGAATGGGAGAAAAATGCAGAACAAAACTAAATTTTTTAAGAATGTTCAGATTAACTGAACCACCTGAGACCAGATGACTATCATCCCAAGATATTCTTTAAATTTTGAACTGTAACTATCTCCTAAGATCACTTTGTAACAGAAAAACAGAGTGACATACAAAGTAAAGGATATTACCCATTAGGTGAGTGCTCTACTAACATATATATATGTTTGCATGAGTAGCAAATATCAACATTTGATTCAGAGAAAAGAGCAGAAGATAAGGGGCAGGGAAACTAGAATACCAAAATGGAACAATCAGAATGCAATTATTGACAATATTGATACAAGGTAAAAAATAAAACTATTATCATTGATCAACCTGTGTAGAAATTCTCAAACAGGGATTTGACTTGCTATGTAAACTACCACTAAAAATACAATGTTATTAAAAAAAAAAAAAAAAACCTGATACTAGTTCAATGACAAAGATACAGATCAATGAAATAGAATTGAGAAACTAGATGCAAATGCGATAATCTATGGACACTTGATCTTCAATAACAGGTCAATGTCCATTCAGTGGGAAAGAAACAATCACTTTATCGAATGGTGCTGGTAGAAACATGAAATAGAACCTATCCTCCCAACATATACAAAAAATAACTCAAAATTGAATAAATACTTAAACGCTAAAGCTAAAACTACAAATATCCTGGAAGTTAACACAAAAACAAAACTGGGGGACCTAATTTTTAGTATAAATAGTCTACCAAACACAACTACAAAAGCATGTACAGCAAAAGACAAATTAGATAAGTGCGACCTCCTAAAAATTAAAGACTTACATTCATCAAAAGAATTTACCAAAAGGGAACCTAGAAATTGGGGAAAAAAATTGGCAAGAACATATGTGAGAAGGATCTAATCTTTAAAACATATACAAAATTTCAAAAACTTGACAGCAAAAAGACAATCCACTAAAACACTGGGCAAAGACATGAACAGACATTTCAACAAAGAGGCCATCCAGGCCACTACCAAATACATGAAGAGGTGTTTTCCATCAGAAAGGTGCAATTCAGTATGGAGCAGAGCGGAAGAGTGTGCTGTCACCGGGCAAGGAGAGTGGTGGGAGCTGCATATAGGTGAGCAGGCAAATTTATATGCGAATGTACATTTTCATTCAATCATAATAATAATAATAATAAAGAAAGATGCAATTCAGAACTATTGCTGTTAGGTGCTGTTGAGTCAGTTTCAACTCATAGTTGAGTCAGTTCCAACTCTATGCATAAGAGAAGAGAATCCTCACTTGTTTGTCAGTTTGTTGTACCGTGGGAACTTGAGGGTTGCTGAAAAGCTGGAAGCTATATCACTGGTATTCAGATATCAATACAGTCACCAGTGGAGGGCAGGGTACATCTGAGCTTCCAGGCTGAGACAGACAAGGAAGAAAGGACCTGGGCAGTACACTTCTGAAAAGAATTAGCCAGTGAAAACATGATGAATAGCAGCAGGGTGTTGTGAGATATAATGCTGGAAGATGAGCACCCACACGTTCAAAGGCACTTGTCATGAATTGAACTGTGTCCCCACAAATGTGTGTAGCCACTGGCTAGGTTGCGATTCCCAGTACTGTGTGATGCTCGTCCCTGCTGTAAACCCTGCCTCTGTGACGTTAATGAGGAAGGACTGGAGGCAGTTTTGTTGGTGGGCCAGGACATGCTGTGTAAGACTGCGTTGTGCCTTGAGGCAGTCTCTTGAGATATAAAGTGGAGAAGACAGTAGAGAAATTTGGGGACCTCATAGAACAAAGAAAGCAGTGCCAGGAGCAGACTGTGTCTTTTGCAAAGGACCAGAGTCTCTGCGCATCAGAAGGTTGCAGTCCAGGGGAAGAATGATGACAAGGACTTTCCTCCAGAGACAGCTGAGAAAGCTCTCTCCTGGAGCTGACACACTGAAATTGGACTTTTAACCCACAGGACTGCAACAAAATAAAATTTCTATTTTTAAAGCCATCTACTTGTGGTATTTATGTTATAGCAGCTCTAGATGACTAAGACAGCACTCAAAAGATGACTGAGGAAGAGCTGCCTTCTCAAAGTAGAGTCCACCTTAATGAAGAGAATGGCGTTAAGCCTTAAGGACCTTCATTTGTGGATGTGGCACAATTCAAAATGAGAAGAAGTAGTTCCAAACATCCATTAACAGGCAGAAAGTGGAATGCATGAAGTATGAATCTAGGAAAATTGGAAATCATTAAAAAGAAATGGAGCACATAAACATCAACATCCTAGGCATTTCTGAGCTGGAATGGACTAGTACTGGTCATGGTGGATCAGACAATCGTACGGTCTACCATGCTGGGAAGGACTACTAGGGGGCAAACAATGTTGCATTCATCGACAAAGAGAACATTGCAAGGCACATCTGGAAGTACAACGCTGTCAGTGACAGGATAACATCCACGCGCCTACATGGAAGGCCAGTTAACATGACTGTTATTCAAATCTACGCACCAACCATCAAGGCCAAAGATGGAGGCACTGAAGATTTTTATGAGCTTCTGCAGTCCGAAACTCACTGAACATGCACTCAGGGTGCATTGATCACTACTGGCGACTGGAAGGCGAAAGTTGGAGACAAAGAAGGACTGATGGTTAGAAAACGTGGCCTTGGTGATACCCAAACTACCATATTATCTCACCCCTACAAAAATGACAATGACCAAAAAGACAGAAAACAACAAATGCTGCCAAGGTTTGGGGAAGACCGGGACTCCTACACACTGCTGGTGGCATTGTAAAATTGTGAAACCATGATAGAAAAGAGTATGGTGCTTTCTCACAAAGCTAGAAGTGGAAATATCTTATGATCCAGCAATCCCCTCTCCAGGGTACATATCCTAGAGATATAAGAGCAGTGACACAAATAGACACATTCACATCTATACTCACTGAAGAATTAATGACAACAGCAAAGCGATAGAAACAGCCTAAGCACCCACCGACAGACAAACGGATAAACAAGTTGTGATACATACAAACTGCGGAATGCTCCACAACTAATAATGATGAGCTTGTAAAACACAATATGGGTGAATCTGGAGAACGTTATGCTGAGTGAAATAAGTCAATCACACAGGGAAAAATATTATATGAACTCATTCTTATAAAGGCCCAGAATCAGTAAATACTCAGAAAGTAAAGTTCTTGGATGGTTTTCGGGGATGGGAGAGGCAGAAATAGTGAATCAATTTCTAGATAGTAGACATTATTTTTCAGAACAGAAAAGGTAATATTCAACATGGGTGACATCTGTACTACATGTCCAAGGTAACCGAAGACCACTAAGAAGTGCATAAGAATAAGAGACTATTTTGATAAATGCCGCAATGCACCAGTTTTGCAACAACAGTGATAACAACCAGCAAAACATGGATGTGGTTTCACAGATAGGTAGGTATGCACACAAATGTATGAAAAGGCACATGTGAATATATGACATGCATGTACAGAAGTGTCCGAATGCACACATATATACATGTTTGTGTACAGCATATATGTTCACATACACCCACCCCTTACTTACCAACACAGGTAGGTCCCAAAGATCATATCATTATGCAAAAATCTTCATTAAGTGAAAATGAAATCTGGAAAGGCTATCTGCAGACCTTGCCCAGCCTGCCGGCCTGTTCTCCAGGACCCTACTTTCCTTTTGTTCCTTTGTGCACTGCCTCCTTCTCTAACCACCTCCTGCCCATCAATTTCAGAGGTTTGCGCTTGGGTGGGGCTGTAAACACTCCATTAGTACCCTGAGCCTGGAAAGACTTTTAAAAACCATGGAGACTCCTAGGTTCATAGCCCCAGAAAATACTCTGAGGTTTAAAATGTGAGTTCTAATCTCAGCCATAACCGGTCACCAATGCCACTCCTTCCTACATTTCTGAGAGTCCCTATCTAACAAGGGACTTGCTTTGGGCACCCATTTTTTTGAAGTTCCCTTCGAAGAAGTTCCCTTCCTATTTCAGTCATCTTGCGCTTATAACAGAAATGCCACAAGTGGATGTCTTCAACAAACAGAAATTCATTGTTTTACAGTCCAGTAGGCTGCAAGTCCAAATTCTGAGTGCCAGCTCCAGAGGGAGGCTTTCTTTTCTCAGCTCAGAAGGAAAGTCATTGCGCTGCATCAGTTTTCCCTTGGTCTGGGGACATCTCAAACCAGGTCCAGAGGACGCATGCTGCTCCCAGCGTTGAGTTCTTGGTTGTATGACGTCCCCAACTCTCTGTTTGCTTTCCTTTCCTTTTATCTGTTGAGAAATAAAAGGTGGTGCAATCCATACTGCAGGGAAACCCCCTTTGCATTAGATCAGGGAGGTGACCTTAGTGTGTTACAATACCACCCTAATTCTCTTTAACATAATCCAATCTTTCCCTATTAACCACAAACATAGATTAGGATTTACAGTGTAGGAAAATTACAGAATGAAGAACCACCACACAATACTCGGAATCACAGTCCAATCAAATTGATAACACAGTTTTTTGAGAGGACACAGATGAATCCATGACACTTTCTTAGCTCTATGGAACCAGGTGACACTGGGCAGTGCCCAGCTAATCTCACTGGATGCCTTCTGCCCCAACTACCCACTCCTGCAGACCCTTGACCAGGACTTGGGCCCAAACAGCCACTGCAGGAACAACCAGGATTTCCAGTTGTGAAGGCACAGCTGAAAGCTCCCAGGCAAAGGAATTCTCAGGAGGAGGCACCAGGCAGGGTAGCCAACGGTAAGTGAAAGCTTTCCATCGCTAGGCAAGACTCCGCCTCCTGGAACCTCCACCCGAAACCAAAACCACTACTGTAGAGTCTACTCCAACTCATAGCAACCCTATAGGTCAGAGTAGAACTGCTCCATAGAGCTTCCAAAGAGTGCCTGGTGAATCTGAACTGTTGAGATTTTGTTTCGCAGACACAGAACTTAACCACTTGGCCACCAAGGTTTCCTCTGGCACTGCCGGAAATTGGCAAATATCAGCTGTCAGAGACAGACAGCAACTTTAGCCAATGACTGCTTTCATCAGTGGGAGGGCTTTGGCCAATAGGAAATGTGAGCATAGATGGCAAATCAGAAGTCAGGAGGGAAAGATGAGTCAGGGAAACCATGAAAATCATAAAGGTCCACAGGAGGACACGCCACCTCGGTGTTCATTACTGCCAGACATACACCATTAATGTGCAAGATATTCAGATGGTAGATCTTTTGCTGCTGTCATTAAGATAGAATGTCATATAATGAGATAGTAAATGTACATAATAAAGCAGATAGAGTGATCAGTTACAGACAGTTCCTAGACATAACTCAACAGTCCCAGGTTTTTGTTTATGGGGTTTGAAGGCTTGGGACCATTCTCTACTGGGACAGCTTGGTCAATTAGCATAATGTAGTTCATAAAAAATAATGTGCTGTATCCCAGTTTGGTGAGCAGTGTTTGAGGTCTTAAATGCTTGCAAGCGGCCATGTGAGATATAGCTACACCCACTCCTCTCTTACCCACTTGGTTAGTGTCCCAAAACGAAGCCGTTATATGAAAAGAGACATCCGTTATGTGGAACTTTTGCTTTCAGACTATCCCTTTGTATGTTTTTCTTACTTATAAAGTATGATTATAGAAATAATAATAACTACAATTTGATGATGTGCTCTTCACAGTGACAAATCCAGTTACGGATTATTCCTCTGTGGAGAAGGAGGTTTGGAGAAGCCAAACTGGGTAAAGCCAGGCTCTGTCACTGGAGGGCCCGTGGTTTAACCAGTCCACCGTCCTCCTGGGTTAGGTCAGAGCTCCCCGGGGCGCTGCTTCCAGGGCCCCACCTCCACCCAGGCAAGCCCTGGGTTCACAGTGCCGGAGCCTGCTCTGCCTTCTGGCCTGGGGAGTCACTGAGACTCAGGGCTTCCAGCAAGGCTTCAGGGAGATTGACTGCACATCCAGCCCCATAAAAGCAGAGGTTTCAGGTCCTGTTTGGTTCACTTTAAGACGTTATTGTTAAATGCAGGTGCATTTCTTCCCGACACCTTCTCTGAGGCATCTTGTTTTCCTTCTTTACTACCTCACAATTATTTTTGTTAATTGTGGTAGCCAAGCCAAGTATGCAAATATATACATACACACATGTTACATACACATATATATACACAATATGAAACATTTGCCATATTAACATTTTTACATGCTGAGTTCAATGCTGTTAATTAAATTTAGTATTGTGCAACCAGCACCGTTTCCAGTTTTTTTTTCATATCGGTCTTTTGTAAAGTTATTTTTATTGTACTTTAGATGAAAGTTTAGAGAACAAACTAGTAACTCATTAAAGAGTTAGTATAGGTATTGCTTTATGACACTAGCTAACAACCTCATAATGTACTGTCCCCTCCTGCCTGGTGGTCCTTGCCCCTGGGCTCATGTGCCCCTTTAGCCTTATTTTGTTTTATAGGCCAGTCCAATCTTTGGCTGAAAGGTGAACCTCAGGAGTGACTTCATTACTGAGCCGGAAGACGGCCCAGTGGACCATACTTTGGGGTTTCTCCAGTCTCCAGTCTCTGTCAGGCCAGCAAGTTTGGTCTTTCTTGATGAGTTATTTGTTCTGCGTGGGACTGTTTATTGTGCAGTCAGTGGTGGTTGCTAGGTAGCATCTACTTATACTGGGCTGTGTCTCGTAGAAGCTATGATAGCTGTGGCTTATTAGTCTGACTCCATGACCACTTTGAGCCGCAGGGTCTCAAATAGGATCAGGGAATAACAGGTGCTGCTGGCTCAATGTTGGTCAAAGCTGCCTGAGCTGTGACCTAGAGGTTGTAGCCATGGAGGAGGCCAGTATAGCACAGAAGCTGTGCCCCTACTGGCAGGAGGAAGGGGAGGATGCCAGGCAGTGCAGCCCAGCTTCCAGGAGACCTCCAGAGACCCTCCTTGAGGGAGAAAGTGTTCCACGGTTGTTGCCACCATGCCTGCTGCTTCATTAATGCACAGAAGAGTTGGATAGACAATTTTTTTAGTATTGTTGGATAACAAAATAGTCAATGTATGAACAATAAATGTATTGGTGTCTGCTTGCCTGGAAGAGAAGATCGTAAAAGAAACCAAAGACTCAAAGAAGAAACTATTTCACAGAACCTACAACCCGCATAAATTGTGGCCACATCTAGCCTGAGACCAGAAGATCTAGACAGTGCCTGACTACCACCGCTGACCATTCTCACCAGGTACACAATAGAAAGTCCTACATAGAAAGGAAGAAAAGGTGGCACAAAACTGAAATTCCTAAGAAATATCAGACTTTATAGATTGAGAGACTAGAGAAGCTCCCAAGACTACCACCTGCAAATACTACGTAGAGCTGAAGCTACTCCCGGTGGTCACCTTTCAGATCAGCTTGTAAAATAAAGAGTATCAACTCTGAGTACTGTGTGAGACCAAAAGCTCGATATTTGTGCTAAAATAATATTGAGAAGGTAAAGAGGGGCGGGGTAGCTAGATTAATGGAAATGGACCAAAGAGAAATGAAATAATGAGAATGTTGACACACGGTGAAAAATGGAATCAATGTCATGAAACACTTTGTATAAAAGTTGTTAAACAGTAGCCTAATTTGCTGTGTGAACTTTCACCTAAACACAATTAAAAAAAAGTTTTAAATTAATAACCTGAACAATCCTGAGTCTGCAAAGTGTAGATGTTCCCTCAGACAGATTTGATATTTTTAGTTTTCTTTTTCCTTTGTACTCATTGCCACTAGTTCCACACATTCATTCAAATTAAACGCATATTAAAATACAACAGAAAACTTAAATTACTCAAACGGATATTTAAATTGCTGATAATGTGACACCATAATTACTATCCAATAATATTTTGATTAATTTGACCTCTTCGTAATCATCCTCAATTGATATGTATGGATTAGCTGAATAATGTATGGTTTTGATTTAGGTTGATTCCATGGTAAACTTAAGTTTACCCAGTAATTTTTTGGGGTGTGCATGTGTGTGTGTGTGTGTGTGTGTGTGCGCGCGTGCCGCGTGTGCTCGCGCGAGTGTGCACACATGGCTTTTGCCACTAGTTTTCACACACATGCACGTGTGCGCGCGCACACACACACTCACATAGTTAACTGAATGCCTACTGTGCACCATGCTGGAACCAAGAAAAGAGTTCATCAAGGAATTCACAATTTAATATGCAAGAAACACAAACAAGGACATGCTATGTGGTCTGCTGCACTGTGGACCTTAGCAGAATACCGGAGGAGGCCAGAGGAAGCTATGATGCTGAATGTGGACCTCATCATATTCTGGAGGAAGTGATGCCTGGGCTGAGTATCCAACGGCTAATACTTTCCAACCAGAGAGAGAGTGGAGTAGAAATAAACAGCCCCCCTAACCATGTAGCATAGCAGCCAGTACAGTGCCCTCTGGAGATCAGACACTGAGTTTTAAGTTGTGGGTTGTAAGGAAGAGAAGCTCCAAGACAAGAAGGCAGGAGCCAGACCAGAAGAGGGCTCACAAGCCACTGTGAGCAAGCTGAACTTGATGGTCACACAAAGAATCTCTTAAAAATGTAAAGAGGGAAATAATATCACAAGGTTGTTACCGAATGTTTACCACAAGTAGTGCTCGCAAAGGAGAGGTTCTTGATGACTGAAGACCTCCTGGGACTTGACTTGCAGCTATACAAGAAAGAGTTTGATCCTGTGCTAAATCTATGGGTACTGGCCCAATATAGGCCAAACTGTAACAATGTAGGAGCTGACCTGAGCTTTAGTTTCTCATTTCTTGCTTGTAAGCCTGAAGATGAACCAAAAGAGCTCACTGATGAGGGTCTGCAAGCTAAGGCCCCCAGGCCAAATCCAGCCTGCCTCCAATTTCTGTAAACAAAGCTTTATTGGAACACAGTCACACTCATCTTTAATGTATTGTCTAAGCTACTTTTGGCTTTATGCTACTTTTGAACTACAGTGTCAGAAGACTCTCCAAAGGGAACTAAAGACCCAATGTCTGACCATGTAAAAAAAGTTCTGTCACTTAGGCTTAAGAGATCGTTCAGTCTAGAACATGTACATTTTTTCTGTAAATTTCCTTTTTAATTTTATTGGTTTTGCTTGTTTGTTTATCTATTTATTTTGCTCTTTATTCCTTCTATACCTTAGACCTACCCAGAGTCCTTTTCCTGCAGCCCAAAATATATCCTTTAAAATTTCTTTAGTGATACTGTGCCATAATGGCTACCTTCACTGTTTGTCTGGAAATGTCCTTCTACACTTACCTTCCTGAAATGTTCTGTGGGTTATAATCATTCTCCGTTAGCACATTAAAGAGATTTTTCCCATATCTCTTGTCGTACTTTGTTACTGCTAAGAGTGTAACTGTCAGTCTGTTGCTCTTTGGAAAATAATCTTCTTCTCTACACTCTCTCTCCCCTGTCCCCTCACCCTCTTCTCTCCCTTTTAAGATTTTCTTATTAGTTTTTCCATAATTTCAGTACTATATATTTCATTGTGGATTTCTTTTTAATTAGACTGTAGTTGTAAACCAATAGAACAAACCCACTGCCTTTGAATCAGTTCCAAATCATGACGACTCCGTGTGTTACCAAGTAGAACTGTTCCGCAGGGTCTTCTTGGCTGTAATCTTGAAGGACGCAGATGGTTAATTCCATTCTTCCACGTAGCCACTAGGTGGGTTTGAGCTGCCAAGCTCTATGTTGCAAACCATTTGTGCAACCCAGGGATCTTGCTTCCCAGGAAGAGGTTTCATTGTCGCTTTGTAGACTTAAAGGGCAATAACCAGGCCTCACACTCTTTTTGTTCAATATGGTATATTACCTTAAGGAAAAAAAAAAAAAACACTTTTTGAGATTTTTTTTCTTTTTTTTTTCCCCCCCAGAAGTTCGATAGTTTGGACAGTTAATCTGGATTTCAGTAACTCTTTGCTGGCATCGTTGTTGCCTGATGGAAACCCTAGGTTTCGTTTCTGATGACTTGTTATAGCCAATAAACAAGAGGCCAAGATGGGAGATTAGGAAGACACCTTGATTTCACTGAGCAAGGATAAGGGCAAGAGGCGCTGCTGCCTCCACGACTGCTTGCAGACAGCTTGGAGATGCTGACTTTACTAAAGGGCAGACGAGGAAATGCAAATTCATCATGGATATTCCGGACTGACCTTCCTGCAAGAGTCCAGGGCTTGCAGATGACTGTGCATTTTCCCTAGACAAGTGTTCAATTTTCCAGATTGGAGGAAGAGGTAGAATTTTCTTTATTGGCATATTACTTCTCCACATAGAGATGGAGTGAGGCCATCTGTCACCTGTTTTATGGTTATTCTGTCAGGGACAATTTCAGAAGAAAGTTGTAGCTTACTCTGCTCAGTGTAGAAGGATAAACCACAGCAGGTATCTCCTGAAAGGGTTGGGATCTGAGGCTGTCTGCCTCACTATGGTAGATTATAAACGTACTAAAATCCATTGTAGGTCACTCCCTCATGAAATGGGGTGGATTTCTCTTCACTTGATTCTGAGATACCTTATATCACACTTTGTTTGATACACTATTGTAGAAAAGATAATTGTATATGTTCTGAGCCAGGTTCGTAAGAGCCTTTGGTTATGTCTTTTAGTTACAGGAACACTTTGAAAAAGCCAGTACTAGTCTCGACATTTATAGATGTTCTAGTCACTCCAGCCAACATCACTGTTAAGTAGCTAGATCAAGCTGACCACAGCCCCTTGAGTATCTTCCCTGAGATCAAGCAGGTCTAGCCCAGACTGGAAACACTGAGCTGAGCCAAACCTAGGGTGCAAACTTGTGGAAATAAATATCTGGTTGTTTCAAGTTGCTGTATTTAGAAGAAGATTTGCTTACAGCAAAAGCTAAATCATATAGGCATGTTACTTTTTTTAAATTATTCTGCTTAAAGTCTTCACTGACCTCTTAATTGCCAAATTGATGCACAGTTTTTCAGTCCTTACCTCAGGAGATCCTTTTGCAGCATCTGGCAGTGTTGATTACCTGCTCTTCACAAATCCATCTTTTGGGTTTCTATGACACCATACCTTGCAGCTTCTAAAACTTCTGTACCGTTTTTTTTTTCCTACCTATTTCTCTTATGGATTTTCTTTCATCCGATATTTCCTGTGCTAGTATTTACCAGTTCTCATTCTTCTTTCATTTCTCCATCCACAGTTCTTCCCAGTAGATCACCTCCATTGTGTTTGCTTGTGTCTCTCAATTACTCAGCCATCATTTGTATGGCTTTGATAACCTAATCTATATCTGTGTACAGAAACTCTTGGAGCACTAACAAACCAAAACCAACTAAAACTGCCATCAAGTTGATTCTGACTCATAGCAACCACCAAGTGTTTCCAAAGCTATACACTGTTATGGAAACAAACTGCTGTATCTTTCTCCCATGGAGCTCCTGGTGGTTTTGAACCATCAGCCTCTGAGTTAACAGTCGAGTGCTTTCTCCACTGCAGACTTGAAAATGTAAGCCCAGAGGGAAGCGACTGTTGATGTATGCCATCAAGCCTTCAGATTAAATGTATCTCAGACTGTATAATCATGTTCTTCTCTGCCATCTGCTGGCTGGCTAGCTGCTTCTGTCTCACACATAGTGTCACAACTAGCTATCCAGAAACCCATTAGAGAAACCCAGTCATGACAAGTGACTCCATCCTTTTCATTGGTCTATCTCCTTTCTGTCCTACCTCTTGGACCCAGATCAGACCATCCTGTTCTCTCTCCTGGAACACTGAAATTGCTTCTTGACTGGTCGCTCTAATTCTCGTTTTGCTTCCTTTTCATATATCCACTCTAAACTGAGTTGGCAAATTAGTTATTTAAAAAGAATGAAAACAAACAAAAGAAAATGTAGAGCCTTAGCAATTACTGTAGTGGATCTGTCAACTAATAAGCATATATGCTACCATGATTAACTAACTGATCTCTGCACTGTTATCAAGTTTAGCTTGGAATTCAACTCCACACAGACATTACTATTGGACAAGAGATAGCTCAAGAGCTGAAAACTATTTGGTATCATGGCATTCGGATTAAAATCTAAACTCCATAAGATAAGAATGTGGGCATAGGGTGATTGTTCCACTTAATTCCACTGTTGGGTAGCAAATAACCCCAAATCTCAGTGGTTTAAAACTATAATAATTTACCTCACTCACAATTATAATTTGGGCAGGGGTCAGAGGGGAAGGCTCGTCTCTGCTTCATTCTGTATTAGCTGGACTAGCTCGAGCGGGGCTGGTGAGTGTACTTCTGAGACGGACCCCTCACGTGGATGCAAATCGGTCGGATTGTAGGCTGAGAGCTCACTGGGGAGGTGGAGGGTTTCTGCCAGTTCTAGCAGTGAGCTCTCAGCCTACAATCCCACCTATTTGGATATCTGAAGGAAAACTGAGTTGGATATTAAAAACAGTACGGATACTTGGGCTTTCTCACAGCCTAGTCACCAGACTCAAAGAGAAAGAATTCTGAAAGGTCCAGGCTGCAAGAATTCTTGAGGACTAGCCAGGGAAGTCCCAGGAGGTCACTTTCATCCCATTTTACTGACAAAACAAGTGTTAACACCATCACAGATTCAAAAAAGAGAGAAGAGAAAGAATAGGTGACCATTTTAACCCTACCACACTGAGGGTGCAAGCTAATGCAGTACTGTTGAAAGGCTCTTCATTAGTTATCCCCATCTGGGTCTATTGAATTATTTTTCTATTCCTTCCTGAATGTTCTTTGCAAAAATAAACCAACAAAAACTCATCAGAGGATTTGTCCTCCTCATATGCCATGTTTTATTTGGCCTCAGTGTCTGTGTTTATGCTCTGCCAGGCGTTCTTCTAAGAACGTCCATGTATTCTACTCTTCACCCTAACCACTGTACTGTTTTTAATATCCAACTCAGTTTTCCTTCAGATATCCATTTAGGCATTGTTTCTCTTTTGTGGCCCTCTCTAACCTTGTACCCTGAACCCCTATGCCTATACCTATGTACAATTTTGCATTTCTTTTAAACCCTATGTCTGTAGGGTTGCTATGAGTCGGAATTGACTTAGCAGCACTTGGCTTGGTTTGGTTTGGGTTAGCTCTGTTTACTCCTTTAGTATTCTCAGAAGACAAATACTATATCTTAAGCATCTTTACATTCCCAGCTTTTAGTACAGTACATGGGCGTTGTAGTCATTCAGTGGTTCCAGATTAAAAACCACTGATAGGAAAGTTCTGGCATCCCCATATCCCAAGAATGATTATAGACTGAACAATATCAGAGAACTGGTATTCTGCCAGGATTCTGATCCCAAGTAACCGAGAGCTGTAGACTCAGGGAAATTCCCAGGAAGTCCTTCTCTTGGTGGATTGATGTTGTTTGACAGAGGGGTGTGAAATCAGGTTCTGCTCTCTCAAATTCTACCTGGTGCTATGATTACACTAAGTGGCTTGAAGTTCCTGGCTAACAGTACAGCATGCTGTAATAATTCAGAAGCAGTTTTTTTTTCGTGTGTTCTTGAAACATATGGTGCTTGCTCATATTTACCCTGGGAAAGCTGGTCAGGAAGAGAAACTGCTGCAGAGCTGAAAGCCCTCCTACCAGCCTAAGGAAGCGGTGGCGGAGCACTGGCTGTCTCCCCCGAGCTCTCAGGCTCTCTGCCAGTTTGTGGTCCACACAGGGAATCCACAAAGCTGCTTCAGTTCTCAGGATGCCTCACCTTGTGGAGAACTGATATCCCCCAGAGGACTCAGTTTCAAGCATACCTAAATGCACCCCTTTAGAAAAGACAGCCCTCAGAAAAATAGATTAGCATATTTTAGAACAGGGTTTATTTTTACTCTTCCTGGTTACAGAGTTGCAAGATAGTTTGCTCAGAAAACATTCTGTTTCTGCATCACACTAAGGTTCAGGTGGACAAGACATTTATGCTGGGGAGATTGCACAGCCCTGAATGCCACAAGAAATAAGACCAAAGTATCTCCTGGCTTATTTCAAGTAGAGAGTTCGCAATGAGGCTAAGACCACCAGAGATGAATATGGCCTGAAATTTTACTCTTTGGTTCACTCTGTGATTTATTATTTAATAATAGTAGACTTATTATTTTGTAATAATAGACTGAGTTTGAAGCAATACTAGTTCACCCATGAAATTTAAGGGAGAAAAAAAACTTATTTGATTTTTTTTTTTCTTTTTAGATGCTTTTTTTAAATATCTCATTAATTTGCTTCAGCATTACCTGGAACTATAAGCACTAGGTCTTTTCCCTCCCCTACCTTTCCCTTCTTTCTCCTTTCCCTCCTCTCCCCACCCCTCCCCAGTTCCGCATACATACCCTTTCTTTCTGTGTGTGTGTATACATACATACATACATATATATATACATATATATATATATATATATATATATATACACGTTGTCAATTCGATTCCAACTTATAGAGATCCTAAAGGTCAGAGTAGAACTGCTCCACAGAGCTTCCAAGGAGCACCTGGCCTCCTGATGGATTCAAACTGCTGACCCTCTGGTTAGCAGACATAGCACTTAACTACTACACCATCAGAGTTTCCACATGTATGTCTGTGTGTGTGTGTATGTGTGTGTGTGTGTATACATACACGTATATACATATATATATGGGTATATGTGTATGTATGTAGCATTTGCAATATATGCTAAAAATATGTTCGTTAAAAATTCAGACTGGTTGAGCAAACATAACAGTCATTATCACTCTCAGATTATACTTTTACATCCTCCCCCAGACAAAAAAAAAGTAAAGGACGTTTTCCTAGTACTTAGCAGAAAAAGCAAGGTTAGTAGCTATGATCTCAGGGGAAAAAATTTTGAAAAAATGCTAGCAGAAGTTAAAAGGCTTGCAGAAAGCTTGGGGGAGGACGGAAATACCAACTTAATTTTTTTTTTTTTTTTTTGCTAGGTTCTTTTAGGAAGATTGGTGAAATGCAAATATTGCTTCTTTAGTTATAATAACAGATTACCAAGGGCAACTAGTTGGAATGCAGCAATATTCTGATCATTTAATAATTTTAATATTGTTTTACTACAGTCTACAGAGATCATACTTAGAGGCTGAAAGAGTAAACACTAGATTTAACACATTTATAATATTTATTTTAATGGGCACATTAAGGATGGCATGTCCTAGATAGAAGGATATCTATGCTATTTTCCTCTGTATGTAATACTGTGTGTGTGTATGTGTGTGTGTGTATGTGTGTGTATGTGTGTGTGTGTGTGTGTGTGTGTGTGTGTGTGTGTATGCTCACACATGGTCTTATGATTACTGGAAGCACAGCATTTGCTCAAGCAGGTTAAATGTTTTGCCTTAAATATTAGTATATTTAAATAAACTTTTTTTGTAAAGAATAAAAGTGGTATTTTTAACTGTCTCTTCCAAATTTTGACAAATTTCTTTAATCTGAATTGATGAGTTTGTGGTACCATATTTAGAAAACACACAATTGAAGAGAAATAGTTAATTACAATAATGCTACTAGTCAAAAAGTCAGATTTCTTCTTAAATTGTAGAAGCAGATAATGGCTATTGTCGTATAGGTATAGGTATAAGGTCTCGAACTTTCTTCGTCCACCAAAAAAAACAAACGTTTCTTCAAAAAATTTACAGTCACCCCTCAGTACTCATGAAAGATTGGTTCCAGTGTCCCCACCGGATACCAACATCTGAGGATACTCACGTCCCTTATATAAAACTGTGTAGAACCTGCACATTGCCTATGTATATCCACAGGTACACTTTAAATCAGCTTTAGATTACTTATAATGCAGTGTAAATGTTATGTAAATAGTTGTTAATGCTTACACTAAATGCTTTCTTAGTCTTTGCAAACTCAAAGGAGTGCTGGAGAGAAACTGAAGAGCTATGGAAAGGGGAGGTGGAGCACAGCAGGGTATGCCGGCACAGTATTTCATTTACAGGGACTCAGCATGGATCTCAGCCTGTGGTAAAGTCAAATTTACTTTCTGGAATTTTGTTTTTGTTGTTGTTTTGGAAGATTTTCAACCCATAATTGATTGAATCCAAAGACAGTCTCCTCCTTTTCCTGACCTTCACATATACTCTCTTTCATTTTACAAATACATATATAAACATACATATATATACATATATAATTTGCAATATACACAACATAAATCAGATTTCTTGATGTTATTATATTCTATCAGATCTTATCTTGGAGATGTTGACATCATTACAAAGTCGCCAAACTGTATATCAGCTGCCAAACCATGGCAGCTCTCATGTGCTGCCCAGCCAAGCTGACGCACAAGCTTAGCCATCACAATCCGTCCAGTCATGCCAGCCAACACAGTAACTTTCCTCTTTGATATTGATCAGACTAATGGGAAACCCAAAGTGGCCAGGTGGCATTCTCAACTTCCAGTTCAATGGTATCCATATTGTGTCTCCTGGTGGGAGAATTCTTCCCTTTGGAACTAAGACCCCTAGATTCTCAGAGCACAGGATGATGGGGACAGGAAGGAAAACTTGTGCAAGAGTAGAGTTTCCAAGGTGTGCCTGGTGGATTTGAAGCCCTGACCTTTTGGTTAGCAGCCATAGCACTTAACCAGCACCAGATTTTGTTGTGCAGCTTAAGTAAATATTTAGCCGATTTCCTCTCTGCTTCACTCCTAGGGACACCGTGACTAAGTAGCCAAAGCCTTAAGTCCATTGAAATATTGAGACTTCTGGTTATTGCTGTGACTCCAGTGTTCACTAGTAATCATGCCTACCTTGTCTGTGTTGACTGAGTGTCACCACTTGATGAATCAGCCCCATTGTTGGTAGGTGTGTTAAGTCAGTAAAGACAGATCATGCTGTCAAATTTGACTTTCGTAAAATAGCAGTCACAAGGGTTCTCTTCATGGGCTCTCTCTGTTGCAAATTCAGTCTTCACCATTGTGTTAAAACATGTGCCCTCTGGGCACTCCATGTGTGTGTCTGTGGGTCTGAGCTGACATATCCACTCTGGCCTGCCAATTTCCTTAAGCCTTTGGGTTCCTCCTTTTATAGTATACCAAGGCTGTCTGGTACTTCAGCATGATTTAATGTGGGCCACAGTGTAATACATATTTCAGTGACCCAACCAAATAAGCTGTTATGTCTTTTACTAACCTCTTGAGCTGAAACATTGAAGAATCTGTGCTTTGTGGGCCCATACCAATAAACTCAGACTGATCTGTCTTTATGTGTCTTATACTGTTTTCCTACGTCCTTAATAACCATTCCAGCACATATCCCCTAGGTTTCTGTCTGCACATATTAGAAGAGTCAAGCAATTCTGGAATAGAGTACTTCCACTTGTGTCACGCTTTGTACTTCACCTTTTGGGGTTCACTGGGACTTAAGCCCAGGTCTAGAAGCCAATATAGGCGTTAGGGATGTGTTCTGACAATATTTAGCACTGTGTTGTAGAGCATCTGCCTCAGGCAATGCCCCAGGCAAAGATTCAGAAGCTTTTCAGAGGCAGCAGGATTAATCTCCTCACATGAGAGTGGATTGATTGACTAATGGTTTTACTGGGGAGTGTGCTTAAGCAGGCAATGAAGGAGTCATCTCTTTAGATGGGCTTGAGAGAGCTGGTTTAGTGAGCAGGAATGATTCAACAGAATTTAGGGCTCAGTGTCCCCAGCTTCACGATTATCCACATATATGACCCCATTCCAAGTTTCAGGACCCCATTTCTTCCCAATGAGTATGCGTCCTTCAGTTCAGACACCACTAAATCTGGCATCCGTTTAGCCACCCTCGTAATAAAACTCAGTGTTTGTTTTTTGGCACTGTCAACTCTGTTACTACCAGAAATCCAGCTTTCTTTCAAGATACAGTTGGAAACTTCGAGGTCATCTACGGGAAACTTCGAGGTCATCTACGCAGTGCTGGAGCTGTGACTTTGCAGCCCTGAGCTCTTCCTTTCACCAGTTTGTTTAGCAAAAGTAGGAATGACCAATAAGCTTCCTTATACTTCTCGTTAGAACAAAATCGTAAAAATGTGTCAAATATGATCATATTGAGCTGCATCTCTCACCAATAACTGATCTGTTGGTGGTGATATTTTATTGCCACCTCATGCTATGGCTTAACAGTGCCCTCTTTACTACTGGAAGCAGAGTCGTCAAGTTCTTTATATTAACCAGATATGAGAAAGAATTTCGAAGACATTCTTACCATTTTATTTCTCTAGAATGACTCTTAAGTGTCTTAAGCTGGATTCTCTAGAGAAGAGAAATCAGTGAAGCGTATATATGTACAGACACACATACATATATATCCAAACACGTCATTTGTATTTATAGAAAGAGAGAGATTTATTAACAAGGAAATGACTCATGTAATTGTAGAGGCTGGAAAAGTCCCAGGACTGTGAGTCAAGCTGCAAGTTTTTCCTGACTCATGCAGTTGCAGAAGCTGATGAACGTTAAATTGGTAAATCAGATGGTAGGCCCATGGCTTACAGACTGCAGAGGCTGACTAATTGTGAAATCAGCAAACTAGCTGCCTGCTCAAGTCCTAAGAAAGGGAGTTCAGATACAAGATTCAGAACAAGGAAAACCCACCTACATATACTGGATGCAGGCAACACCATCAAAGAAATTCCATTTCAAGTGATTTGCTGCTAAAAGCAGATCTTATTAGGGAGGTAATCCCATTACATCAGATCTCATTACGGGGACAATTACATCATTATTTAGCTGCCAAACTACATCATAACTGCCAACTTACTGAGAATCATGGCCTAGTCATGTTGATACATATCTTAAGCATCACACCAACCAACAGCACCATAGCACGTACTTGTATTCTACTCCAATGTACCTGGATTATTCTTCAGAATAGGCACTATTTTAGGCCACAAAGCAGCCAAAATAAATTTTTAAAAATATATAAATAATACAAAGTATCTTCTCATAATCATATAAAACTAGAAATCAATAACAGGAAAAATACATGGAAACTGAACAATATTTAAAAACTATTGAGTAATAAATGAAATTAAAAAGTCAAAGAAGAATGAAACACAACATACACAAACTTTTGGGACACAGTAAATGCAGTGCTCAGGGGAATATCTGCAGTAGTAAAAGCACACATCTTTTGCTAGTCTTTTGATGAGCATGAGTACTTAATATTTAGAAAATCTCATTTTTCTAGCTTATTCTCTATTCTGCATTTTCAGCTATGTTTGCTATTGTATTCATGCCATTGATTAGGACCTCTAGTTTTGTCCCTGTGTTATCTTCCTGAAACTTATGGTTTTAAGTTTAACATTTACTTCTTTGCTGTATTTTGAATTAGTTTTTGTGTATGGTATGAAGATATACAGTTTGGCCAGCACCATTTATTAGAGTCTATCTCTTTCACAGAGAGTGGAATCTGACCCATTGTCAAGGATCGGATGTCCATAGCTGAATGAGTTTACTCCTGGGTTTCGAATTCTCTTTCATTTTTCTATGTGTCTGTCATTGCATCAACACCAGGCTGTTCTCACTAACATGGCTGTACAGTAAATTCCGAGTTCAGGAATTGTAAGGCTTCCTACATTTTCTTCTCAAGTAACGCATTAGCTACTGCATGACTACTGCGGGGACACCTGTCTTATAGTATGAAGTTAGAGACTAGTTTTTCCATTTCCTTAGAGAATGTTTCTGGGATTTGGATTGAGCTTGCATTATATCTATAGATCACTTTAAGTAGTATTGATATCTTCACGGTATTAAGTCTTCCAATCCATGATCGTGTTATGTTTTTCTATTTATGGAGGTCTCTTTTGGTTTCTTGTAACAGTGTTTTACAGTTTTCCTTGTATAAGGCTTTTACTTCCCTGGTTAGATTTACCCCTAGGTATTTCGTTTTGGGGAGATAACTGAAAATATTTTTGTTTGTTTGCCTTTAATTTCCTTTTTGGAGTTCTCTTTATTAGCATAGAGGCTTTCAACTGATTTTTATAAGCTGATCCTGTACTCTGCCACTTTGCTGAACCTTGTTATTAGTTCCAGTAATGGTAGCATCTCTGGGATTTGCTATGTATATAATCATGCCATCTGCTAAGAGAGATAGTTTCACTTCTTACTTACCAATCTAGATGACCTTTAATTTCTTTTCTTGGTTTATTGCTCTGGCTAGAACTTCTAATACAATACTGAGTAAGAGTAATAATAATGGGCATCCTTGTGTCTTTCCAGTTCTCAAGGGGAAATGCTTCCAATCTCTGTTAACAATAACGCTGACTGTTGGTTTTGTATATATGCTCTTAATTGTGACAAGGCATTTTCCTTTTATTTCCATTTTACTGAGAGTTTTTATCATGAAAAAAATGTTGAGTTGCATCAAATGTTTTTTCAGCATTCACTGAGATGCTGTTGTGATTCTTTTCCTTTGTTTAATTTTTATGGGGAATTACATTGTTTAACTTTCTAATGTTGAACTATCCTTGAATTTGTGGTATGAATTCCACCTGATTATGATACATCATTTTTTCTGGTACATTGTTTTATTTTCCTGACTAGAATTTTGTTGAAAATTTTTGTGTCCATGTTCATGAG
The DNA here is from genome assembly GCA_028571685.1 of Heterohyrax brucei. Taxonomy (NCBI): domain Eukaryota; kingdom Metazoa; phylum Chordata; class Mammalia; order Hyracoidea; family Procaviidae; genus Heterohyrax; species Heterohyrax brucei. The sequence goes on along the minus strand of CM053146.1, from coordinate 28,260,162 downwards.
GGATACTGGCATACGGTTTTCATTTTTCATGTTCTATCTTTGCCTAGCTTTAGTATAGCATTATGCTGGCTTTGTGAAATGGATTAGAGAATATTTCTTTTCTACGTTATGGAATAATTTGAGTAGAATGGTGTCAACTCTTCTCTGAATATGTGATGGAACTCTCCAGTGAAGCAATCCTGGATAGAGCTTTTTTGTTTCTTACTTTTGTTGTAAGTTTTTTTTGTTGTTGTTTGCTTTGTTTTGTTTTAGTTTCTTCTTTTGTTATGGAGCCACTTATATTTTCTCACTCTGTCTTAGTTTAGATCGGTAGTGCATTTCTAGAAATTTATCCATGTTTCTAGGCTTTCAAACAATCACTTAACCACTGTACTATCAGGGTTCCTCAAATTTGTTAGAGTACAACGTTTCATAGTATTAGGTTATGATACTTTTTATTTCAGTTGGGTCTATTGTAATGTCACTGATCTCATTGCTGCTTTTGGTTATTTGCATCTGTTGTCAGTTTGGCCAGTGATTTTTCAGTATTACTGATCCTCTCAAAGAGCCAACTTCCTGTCTTGTTAGTTCTTTCAGTTGCTTTTCTGTATGCATCACAATTACAAGGCAGGCTAGATAAACCACAGATGACTGTGTCCTACTCCATGAATTTTTGTTCTGTAAGTCTGGCATGTGCCTTGAGAATTTGCTTTTTTGATAAATTCCCTACTGATAATGATGATGCTAAGTGGAGATCACACTTTGAGAATCGCTGTCTTAGAGCAATATCTACAGGGCTCTTCAACCTGAATTCTATAATGATTATTAAAAGAACATTCGACAATTAATTGTGAATAACCAATATGGATTCTAGTAAGCTAACTGCCATATAAGTAATCAACAACATCTTTTTAATAAAAAAAATAGTAGACTTTTATATTATTTCTTATTCCTGTTCCACTTGGAAGTTGTTGAAATATTAGTAAGTATTTACTCAGTGAAACAAATAAGAAAAAAATAATCTTTCAACTCCATGTGATTGAGATTTCTGGACACAGCTGACTGGTTACCACTGGACTTCTACGCTCTCTTTGCCTTCCTCCTTTGGCCAGTCATCTCAAAATAATATTCTGGAAATATGATGTCATCCAAACCTATTTCACCTATTTTGTCGTAAATTCTGGTGCATTACTCTGACCACAAACTCCTTCCAGCATCTGATTTCTGCCTCTATTTTTACCCTGTCTCCTGTTCTGTCTGTCTCAAATCTTTCTCTGCCTTTTCCTCCTGAGGACACTTAACACTAGATTTAGAGCCCTTCCAGATAAGCCAGAATAATATTCTTAGCTCAAGATCCTTAAATTAATTACTTCTTCAAAGAATTTCCAGAAATGCCATCACATTCAGAAGTTCTATCTATTAGGAAGTGGAAAAACTTTTTTGGTGGAGGGGCTATCACTCAACTCATTACACTTTCATAAACTCTTTTGTCTTTACCAGTCTGTGTCTCATTATTTCTCATTTCAAGGAAATACAAGATAGAAGGAAAAGCCAGCTCCAGTGTATTATTAGATAAGTACTCCGTTTCAGATAATATAACAATTGCCGTGGGGTTGATTCCAACTCATGACAACCTTTGTATTTCAGAGTAGAAGTGCATCCCTTGGTGTCATAGGTTGAATTGTGTACCCACAAAAACCATGTGCAACAATTTTGCTCAGCCATAGAACCCACTGCCTTCCAGTCCAGTCCAACTCACAGTGACCTGAGAGGTCAGAATTGAAGTACCCTATAGTTTCCAAGGAGCCCCTGATGGATGTGAACTGCCAACATTTGCTTAGCAGATGTAGCACTTAACCCATTATACCACCAGGATTTCCTGGCTAGGCCATAGTTCTTGGTATTGTGTGAGGGCCTGAATTTGGATTTTTAGCCTACTTTTCTGTGAGAAAATACGTTTCTCTTTGATAAAGCTGTTCGCATGTGACATTTCTGTTATAGCAGCACTAGATGACCAAGACGATATCGTTCTCAATGGCTGTGATCTTCCAGAAGTAGACTGCCAGGTTTTTCATCTAAGGAATCTGTCAACCTTCATTTAGTAGCCTGGTGCTTAACAATTGCTCTACTGTCCAGGAAAGTAGGGAACACGTAAATATTTGGAAACAAGGCTGACTCATAACAGTCTGCATTGTAATCGCCCTTGAGAAAATAAATAAATAAACCACTTTTCATTGAGTCCATTTCAACCAATAGCTACCCTATAGGATAGAGTAGAACTGTCCCATACACTATTCAAGGAGAACCTGGTGGTTTCACACTGTTGACCTTTTGGTTAGCAGCTGTGGCACTTAACCTCTGTGCTACCAGGAATTCCAATCCTAAGAAGTAGTCTGTTAAAATTGTTTCTTTCCTTATTTGTCTCCCCTAGCTAGACTGCGAGTTCTTTGTTCACTGTATCTCTTACCTTTCATCTCTGTCTCTCCAACAACTGGCTTGTATCAGGTGCGTCACAGGTGCTGCTGAGTAAATGGACTCATAAATCATTTCTCCTTGCTCATTGTCTAATTTCCTCTGACATTCACTTTATGTTTCATAGTTATTTCCTCTTGGTTTTCCTTTCTTGGTTATTACTTTCTTGTATTATATTTTATTTGTATATTCAATTGACAAATTCACCTTAAAATTAGTGCTTTATTTTTAAAAGCTACTTTTCATTTTTAATATATGCAAGGCATAAAAGAGCAAGGACACCATTCACCCCAAAGTAACCAGCAGCAGCAGCATTCGTTAAGGGGGATTCTAGATACTACTCTGTGCAAAGCTAAAAGTAGTAGTCCCTAGGACTTACACTGTTTTTTTTCTGTCATTATGTAATTCAATGGAAGAGATTCCTGTGTCAGTGTCTGAACTTTCTAGTGCAGTTATAACAGAAATGCCACAAATGGGTGGTTTTAATGAACAGAAATTTATTTTTCAAAGTTAGGGGGAAAGAAGACTGAATTCAGGATACCAGCTCTAGAAGAAGGTTTTGTCTTCTCTGTTTGCTCTGGAGCAATGTCCTTGTCTCTTTTTAGCTTCTTCTTCTCAGTGATCTTCACTTGGGTTGGCATCTGTCATCCTCTATCTCTACCTGCTTTCCTGTCCATATCTGTTCCTTTATATCTCAGTAGTGATTGGCTTAAGGCACACACCACCATGCTACGGCTTCATTCACGCATGTCAAATAAAATCCATTCCCAAATGGTATTGCAATTAGAAATACGGGTGTTATGACTTTCAGCACATCTTTTTGGGGGAAACAACTCAATTCATAACAGTGAGTAGCTACTTAAAGACAAACAGAACAGAGATTGAGCAGTGGGAGGAGAACGTGATACTGGCATTAGAATAACCTGAATCTTTGTTTTGGCTTTGTTGCCTCACATATTTCATTTTTTGGTACTACAGTAACAGAAATACTACAAGTGGGAGGGTGCAAATAACAGAAATTTATTTCACAGTTCAGGAGGCTACAAATCCAAATCAGAATCTTGGCCACGTCCATTCCTTCATTGTGAGCCGTCACAGGCAATCCTTGGTTCTTTGACTTTTGGTCACTCCTGCGTGGAGTCTGTGTCGCCCCATGTGTTCATGTCTGTGTGTAGTCGGTTGTTTTTATAACTCGTGAGTGATTAGATTTAGAGCTCACCTTACTTTAATAGGAAACCCTGGTGGCAGAGTGATTAAGTGTTAGATCTGCTAACCAAAAGATCAGCAATTAAAATCCACCAGGCACTCCTTGGAAATTCTATGGGGCAGTTCTACTCTGTCCTATAGGGTCACTGTGAATCATATTTGACTCAATGGCAGTGGCCAGAATTTTTACTTTGATACGATCTAATTAACATAACAAATAAAATCCTGTTTACCAAGAGGATTACATCCGTGGGTAGGAGTTAGGATTACAATATGTTTGGGTGAGGGGCCACAATTTAATCAATAACACATAGAGTATAACAACATCTGTTATGTCCTCCAATTTGTTAACATCTCTGTTCTGAGCCCGGCTTTCAAGATGTTACCATGACTCACAGCGAAATCCTTCTGTGCTGTTACCAGATAGTCACCGCTTCACCTTTCTCCTTATTCTCTTATTACCAACTTTCTCTAGATGCTAGAGGCAGGATTAAAAGACAATAAGATAGCGGGTCATCAGGGATCCACTTAAGGATGCTGTCTCCTATTTTGCCTTGTAGATTTGGGTTCTCATACAATTACTGTCCTTATCTCCCTAAGTCATTCAAATTTGGCATTGCTGTCCTCCAAGGATTATTGAGTTGCCTTTTCAGAAATTCGACACTCCTCTTTAGAGAAGTCGTAAAAAACACTGTTGGTGCAGTGGTTAAGAGTTACAGCAGCTGATCAGAAGGTGCCATTTTGAATTCACTAGGCACTCCTTGGAAACACTATAGGCAGTTCTACTCTGTTTTATATGTTTACTGTGAATTGGAATTGACTCAAAGACAATGGGTTTAGTTTTCTTGGTTTTACAGTTGATCAGGGGTTTAACTTGTTTGGCTGCCACGAAAAGGTTGATGATTTTATTCTACTCAGAGGTGTCTTGGAAGAAGGATCTGACTATCTGCTTCTGAAAAATCAGCCAATGAAAACTCCCTGAAGCACATTTCTACTCTGACACACATGTGGTCGCCATGAGTCAGAGTTGACTTGATGGTAAATTGTTTTTACGGGTACTGGTCCAACATCTAAGGACTAAATGTCATCTTTAAGCATCTTCCTCTGTTTGGATGCAATTTTTTGTGTGTGACAGAGGTTTTTTGAATTTTTGTTTTAAAGTTTGTGTACTTTTTTTTCTTGCCACATTCACTTCTTGGCTTTTCTTAAACCACTTTGCGTGTATGCGCATGTGTTCAGCATGCTTTAAGGGAAGAAGACAGAAAGAAAATGTCTTAACTCTGCCATTTTTAATTGAACTCTGTACATTTGAAAATGTAGTGTTTATAAAAGAGACAAAATTAGCAATTAAAAAAAAAAACAACTCATGCTCATTAGTGTTCATTCTAGGAAAGGCTTCAGTTTGTTTTGGTTTGACCTGCAACTCCATTCCATTTTTCTCCTCTTTGAGTATTATTATGTGATCTATTATGCTCATAATTTTAAAATAAAAACCTGAACCACAGAAAATTTAAATAATTTGTGTGAGTTCATCAAGCTAATAAGTGGAAGACTCTGTCTATTTGACTCCAAAGTCTGCATTGTTGAACATTATCCAAACTAATTACCAAATAACTCACATTCCAAGCGTTTCATGTCCATTATCATGTGGTTCAAACATTATCATCTCAATTGTTTTTTTTTTTTCTTTTTATTGCCCATTTCCTAAATGGTCTTGTCACTTTCATTAACATAAAATATTCTGTTCATTCTTGAAGGGTCAGATTATATCCCATCTTGTTCTTTCTCTGACTATCCTGAAACGAATATCTCTTCCTCCAAAATTCTAAGATATATCAGTTTTTAATATTTATGTTTTGTAATGTGCCTGTGTGCAGTGAGAAGCCCTGTTGGCATAGTTGTTGAGAGTATAGCTGCTAACAAAATGGTCAGTAGGTCAAATCCGCCAGCCACTCCTTGGAAGTCCTGTGGGGCAGTTCTATTCTGTCCTAAAGGGTTACCATGACTCAGAATCGACAGCTTGTATTTATCGCACTAGGTCCCGGAGCTGTACCAGTTCACGTCTGCCACAATGTTTGCTACAGTACTGCTGATTTGTTTGTTTGCGTTTCTCAGTGCTTGACTTCAGTGAACAGTGTAAAAAGAGGAGACGCGCTAAAATGGAAAAAGAAAATGTAACACTTGAAATAAGAAACCTTAAGTATAAGTTCCAGTTGTAAATTTACAAAAACCAGTTGCCGTGGAGTCAATGCCAGCTCAACGCAGTGCGCATCAAAATAGGACTGAGCGCCATCTGGGTTTCGCCGGCTAACATTTTGGATCACGTGACCTATCTTCCCAGGCACTTCTGGGTGGACTCAAACCTCCTAACTTTGGGTTAGCAGATGACATCAACATTTGCAATACCCAGGAACTCTTGGCATTTATACCACCTAGGAAAGCATAGCGTGTATAATATTAGAAAATGATACTTGGACAACTGGACTGTGGTATTGTCATCAGTGAAAGTGATAATAATAAAAAACTAGCTGCGTTACTTATTTACTGAATTTTTAAAATTTTTTATTTAATATAACTGAGTGAAAATGTATATTCCCGTGTAAATTTACAAACCCACCTATACACAGCTTCCACTGCTCTCCCTGCCTGGTGACAGCACACTATTCCTCTCTGCTCCATACAGGTCTCGTTCTCCCAACAGTCTCTTTTTTCCCTCCTCTCCACCCACTCTCCTTCCTCCAGCCAGAGGTCAGCAAGATGACATCCTATAGATGTATAGAACCATAAAGTATGTCCAATATATAGTCACTGCGTCGCCAAGTCCAATCCATTCCTGTTCGAAGCGTGGACCTTCATTATGATTTATGGTCAAGGGCAGCATCAGGGCGAGGGGCCGTGCTCCCAGGGGAACCCTGAAACCACTGGACCATCAGTTGAGGTCTTTTAGTGGGGATCTCAGGGTGCACCCCCTTTATTCTTGTGTTGCCAGTGAGACTCAACTTAGTGAGCTCCATCGCGGCTATCACTGGAGATGGCCGGGCACCATCCGGTTCTTCCAGTTCCAAGTCGATGTAGGCACCAGCTGCTGTGGGTCTCTTTGTCTTCTGGGTTGTCTTTCCCCCATGTCATTTTGGTCCTCGGTGAGCATCCGTTCCTGCTGAGTTGGGACCATTTGCTGTGCCCTCGGATGGCAGCTTGGCAGCTTTTAAGACCCCAGACGCCACTCACCAACGTGGGGTGCAGAGAGCCCTCTTAGCAAAACGCTAGTTGTGCCATTTGGCCTCGCTTTCGCCTAAGAGCATGGTCCCCCGCCCCCTGCCCCAGCTACTCTGTCATTGCAATACTGGGTTAAGATGGAAGGAGTACTCATGTTACGTTTAAGTCCACTTAATATTGTTCTTGTTTCTAATGTGTGCTATCACCGATTTCACCCAACCAGATACCTAGCAACTATCTAATCTAAACCCTCCTCCATCCCCTCCCTTGCAGCTGTCAAAGAGTCTTTTCTTCTATACACAAGTCTGTTTTTGAGGTCTTATCGTAGAGGTCTCATACAATATTTGTCCTTTTGTCACTGACTACTTTCACACAACATAATGTCTTCCAGTTGAAACCAGGTCATGAGATGTTTCTGAAGTCATCGTTGTTCTGTATCATTGCGCAGTGCTCCATTGAGTATGTATACCATAGTTTACCTATCCATTCTTCTGTTGTTGGGCATCTGGGTTGATTCCATCTTTTTGCTATCGTGGACTGTGCTGCAATAAACATTCTGGTGTATGTGTCCTTTGGTGTGAAAGGCCTTGATTCTGTAGGATATATTCCAAGTAGTGGAATTACTGAGTCAAATGGCATATCAATGTCTATTTTGGGGGGGAAGTGCCAGATTGCTTTCCAAAGAGGCTGGACCATTTTGCAACCCCACCAACAGAGTAGGAGGGTTCCACTTTCTCCACAGCCTCACCAGCATTTGTTGTTTTGTGTTTTTTTGAATCATGGCCAACCTTGTTGGGGTGAGATGGTATCTCATTGTTGTCTTGATTTGAATTTCTTTAATAGCTAAAGATTGTGAACATGTCTGCATGTGTTTTTTGGCTGCCTGGATCTCTTCTTTAGTGAAATGTCTGTCCATCTCCTTTGCCCATCGCTTAATTGGATGGTTTATCTCCTTCTTGTTGATATTTTGTAGTATCTTATAGATTATGGAAATCTGGCTTTGGTCTGACATAGAGTTTCCAAATATTTTTTCCCATTCTGTAGGTGTTCTTTTAATTCTATTAATAAAGTCTTTGGATGACCAAAAGTGTTTAATTCTTAATAGATCCCATTTATCTATTTTCTTTTCTGATGATTGTGGTTTGTTTGACAGATTTTGTAGTCTGTCCATATTGTGTATTAAAACTTCCATTGTTGCTCCTACCTTTTCTTGGATGAGCTTTATCATTTTAGGTTTGATATTTAGGTCTTCTATCCAGTTGGAGTTGGTTTTTGTATAAGGTGTAAGATATGGATCTTGTTTCAGTTTCTTGCAGATGGATATCCAATTTTGCCAGCACCATTTGTTGAAGATACTGTTTTTACCCCAGTTCAATGTCTTAAGGCCTTTGTCGAATATCACTTGTTCATAGGTAGATGGTGTCATCTCTGGGGTCTCAGTTCTGTTCCACTGATCGATCTGTCTGTTCTTATACCAGTACCAAGCTGTTTTGACCACTGTGGCAGTGTAATATGTTCTAAAGTCAGGTAATGAGAGGCCTTCCAGTGTGTTCTTCTTCTTTAGTAGTACCTTGCTTAGCCGGGGCTTCTTCCCCTTCCAAACAAAATTGGTGATATGTTTCTCCATCTCATTAAAAAATGTCACTGGAACTTGTATTGGGATTGCATTATATAAATAGATTGCTTTGGGTAAAATAGACATTTTCACAATGTTAAGTCTTCCTATCCATGAGCAGGGTGTATTTACTGAGTTTTTAACAGTGAATCAAATGCAGCCAGAGATATGGGAGTGCTTTATAATTTATATAGTGCTGTGTAACCTGGATTTTGTCACTGCTCATAGACAATAGATTATTGACTTATTTAATTGACTCTTAAGCAGGTGTAATAAAAATAGTGAGAAGTCAAAGAAATTCAAAGCTGAGACTGTGAACCTAAATATAGTGGTAGAATTTATGATACTCTTTCTTTAGCTCAAGTTACCTGGCTCTGCACTGCCTCGGGGCTTTTCACCACCTATTAAGATAAAAGACTAGAAGATAAAAACCAGGAAAAATGTAGAGGTAAAGGGAAAATCTAACTAGAATCCAAAGGAATTAAGATAAGTGAAGATCCACCTTGGACTGAGATAGAGGACATGGAAAAATTGTGAAAGTGGTTAACTGTGCACTTTAGAAATAAAGTTGCTTAAAACACATAATATGTGTGTTCCTCATAAAACAGCTAACATGAGTCACATGTCACGTATAATTGCATGCATCACAAATCAATATTGTAAATATCAACAATGAGCTACAAACTGAATTGACTAACACCACGAATACAGCATTGTGGAGGAATACATTATATTATGACTTTATATTGTTGTTTGTCCCTTTTAAAGTGTAAATTTAAAAATGAAAATTTCCTATTTTTACATAAATGGATGCCCTTTATGAAATGTTTATATATTTTGTTTTGAAGGGAAACCAAATCTGAGTAACTGACAAACATGTGGTATCATAGATTGCCCTCGGTCTGGTGCCCATTGCCTTCAAGTAGATTCTGGCTCATGGTGACCATGTGTGTATCTTCACAGGGTTTTCAATAGCTGGATTTGGGGAAGTAGATCACCAGGGCTGTCTTCTGAGGTACCTTTGGGTGGACAAGAACCTCTAGCCTTTGGTGCAGCCCAGCATGTTAACCATTTAGACCATTCAATGACTCCAGCAAATAGTAAGTGCTTGGTGGATATTAGTTTTAGTGAGCAAATGAGTGGCAATTTCTGGCACAAGCTGAAACACTTTTGTGAGTAAACAAACAAACAAAAACTAACTAAACCAGTGCCACTGAGTCAATTCTGACTCATAGAGACTCTTTAGTAGACATGGCTAAAACAATGATTCTCTTGGAATGTAAATGTTAGATTATTAATTAAAAAAGAAGAATAACAGCAACTGAAAAACATAAATAAATAAATGCTAGGGATATGTATAAAATGCCACCTAATATTTTCATTATTCTGCTGAATGAACTTGCTCTCATTTATAAATGTAATTATTGTATCTTGTCTCTTTGAGGAGACGTATTTGTGAATCCTTTTAAATAAGTGGAAACCCTGGTGGCATAGCAGTTAAGTGCTATGTCTGCTAACCGAATAGGCTGGTGGTTCAGATCAGCCAGCCACTTCTTAGGAACTCTATGGGGCAGTTCTACTCTGTTCTATAGGGTCTCTATGAATTGGAATCAATGGCAGCGTGTTTTTGGTTTGATTTTTAAACAAATGATCCTTTCTTTTTTCTGTTTTCTGTTGATTGTGGTTTCTTTGACAGATTTTGAAGTCTGTCCACATTGTGTGTTAAAACTTCCACTGTTGTTCCTACCTTTTTTTGGATGAGCTTTATCATTTTAGGTTTGATATTTAGGTCTTCTATCCAGTTGGAGTTGGCTTTTGTATAAGGTGTAAGATGTGGATCTTGATTCAATTTATTGCAGATGGGTATCCAATTTTGCCAGCACCATTTGTTGAAGATACTGTTTTTACCCCAGTTTAATTGATCCTTTCTTAATTTCTAACAGTAACAAAAATTGTCTTTGTGTCCATGAAACACACATTTTCAAAATGATTTTATGAAATTGAATGGATACTTTGAGGGGGAAAATGCCGTATATGCAGCAATGTGATTTCTTTCGAAACTGGAAGTCATTATGTAGTAACTACTGTTTTCCTGGGGCATCAAATAATTCAAGGTATTAAGTAGTAAATGGTAAATGATATAGCTCAAGTTTCTGTTAAAGGTAAGGAGAAAGGCAGTCATATTTTATGGTCAATGACTGTTACTTTATACTCAAATAAAAATCAAGACCATGTCATTTAAATAGGTCTAGTCTATTCACAGGAAGAAATAGGACTGCAGCTAGCCTTTGTTGTTACACCTTATTACAACAAAAGCTCTGTGGGTGTTTTTCAATTTCTGCTGGGAATTGATTGAACTGGCAATAAAGCAAGTTGAATATCTGAACTGGGGTATATATTTTAGGAGATAGAAAAGTTACTTTCTTACCTTTGGCTAACTTTCTCATTGAACACCAGAGTTAAAGGGCAATACTCTATCCTAACTTATAAAAGATGATAAACTGCCAAGCCAGCCAAGGGCTGTCAAGTGGGATCCAACTCATGGCTACCCAAGTGCTTACAATGAAATATAAAGGCAATATTCTACAAGCAAAATCAGGAGATACAAGAAAATTAGAAGCTTCTTGTATTATTAATTTTTACATTCTCAGCACCTAGCTTAATGTTTATTTAGAAATAGAATCTCCATGAATGTTTATTGAAGTTAACAGAATTTCATTGTTTAAGTATAGCTAAATTGCACAAAAAAAATAATTTAGCTTAAGTAGTTTTCCTATCTTGCGGTGATAAGCAAAGCATTAACATGGGCACAGAAATAAGCATACCAGTGATCTGCCAACTTTTTCTGGAAAGGGTCAGATAATAAAACATTTTAGGCTTGTTATTGTATGCCATTGCATCAGTTCCAACTCACAGCAACCTTGTTTGGTAGGGTTGAACTGTTCCATGGGGTTTGTTAGGCTGTAAGCTTTAAGGAAGCCTACTACGGTATCTTTCTCCCTTGCAGCAGTTGGTGCATTCAAACTAACCAACTTTTGGTTAGTAGTGAGTGCTTAACCATTTGCTTCCTAGAAAGTCAAAAACAGAACTAAGGCTATAATGTAGGTATTTACATAATTTTCAAATGCAACCATTTAAAATTGTAAAACCAGTCTTAGCTCACAGGAAGCACATGAAAAGTCCACAGGCTGTATCTGACCAACTCAAGTAGACCTTTGTGTAATGTAAAGATTTTGTTCACATAACTGATTAAATATTTCTGAACATTTGGTCCTTTGAGCAATAAATCTGAAGATATTTTTCACATAATTGGTCTAAATGTTTCTCTACATTTGATCTTCCGTGATGCAAATTTCTGTCAATAAAATAGTGGCCATGTGATGAAATGAAATAAATTCCTTGTGAATTTAGAGTAAACAACTAGAATGAATTGATTGACTGTGCCTTTATTTTACCATATAATAAACTCTGAGAGCCAAGTGGGCGACATGGACAATAAGGCTAAACAAGGTTAGAGATCCTTATGAGAATATGTCATTCTGAGACAAAAACAATGGAATATAAAGTGCCCACTTGAAAAAGGAGAGATTTAGACAAAGGAAAAATATCATTCCTGGTATTAGGAAGAAGAATATAGGCAAATGGGCCTTGGACATAGTGGGAAGGTGAGAGAGATGGAGCAGAAATAGTGCCTCAGTCTAGGGCACATCAAGCATTATTGTTCTTGAGGTCTGATGTTAATGAATCTAGCACTGGGAAATGTTAGACACAAATGAGATCTAGTCTTCAGGAAATTGTCCTACTTATTGCCAGGACAAATTCTGTGCTTCACACTGAACAAAATCTGCAGTAAAATACATACGAACAGTGGAAATCAGTTGACATTAATCCTCTCACTTTTGTATTTTACTTGAGCTTAGACTTGTAAATTAGGGTTGCGTTATCAGAGAAGCTATGTGCAGGTTTCCGAACTAAAATATTTTATATGCAATAGGACCAAGTGACATAGTAACAAAATTTTAGTGAAAAAAAAATACAACAACGGGTAAGACCCTTAGCCTCTCTAAGCCTTAGTTTCTTCGTGGTTCAAGGGAACAGTTTTTACATAATGATTAGTAATGACCTATCTATCTTTAAAATGTCAGGAATCCTTGAGCTTTTTATCTTTAAGTATCTAAAATGTGAAATTATTCACTAACCTACCTGAGGTATAGAGATGTATACTTACGTGTTCATGTAACACCTAAACTCATAGTTTCCAAACTGCACGTCAGACTACTCTAGGCACCACCATAAATTCATAGTGACAATCGCCGTACACTGGAAACTACGAGCTTGAAGTAGTTCAGCTTAAATATCAAATTGCTACATTGCTTTCAACCATCATGTATTTTCAAAGCTGTTTTTTTGGCAGATTTGACAAAAAAGCAAGCACCATAAGAAAATCAATCTGGGACAAGAAATGTGAATGGGAGTGTCCACCATGATTCTAAGGTTTGAAAGTCACAAATTGGACACCTGGTTGCTAGGTTTAGGACTTAACTACTTAATAAAAGGATATTAGGTATTTTGCTTGCCCAAGTGTCACCATGGTGTTAAGAGACTTTTAAAATAGCACTGAAACTATCCCATCAAGAAGTAGAGTTAATGTCTACAAAAATATTAGTAAGAAAATATTATATTGTTAACTATGAATATTTGGTAACATTTGGGGTAATCTTTAAATAATTTTTGAGTCACCTCTTTATTTTGTTTTGTTAAATATTAAGCCTATCTTTCATAGAAATCTAAATAAAAAATCTTATTTACTTTCAGTCTATGAAGTATCTCAGTACAAGCCCATACAGAGTAGCTCTTGACCTATGAAAGGGAGAGATTTTAAGGAATCATGTGCTACTTTAAAACATAAGCAATTTTTCCATAAAAATGTGTTAATAGCAGGACAGGGGAGGAGGGAATGAATTTTAACCATACCCAAGAGGCTTTCCAAACCAAATATAAAGAAACAAAAATCTTCCCAACTGGACCAATGTGTAACATCACGATAAATGGAGTACAGACTGAAGTTGCTATGGATTCATTTTACTTGAATCCACAACTGACAGCCACAGAAACAGCAGTCAAGAAATCAAACAATGCACTGCACTGGGTAAATCTGCTGCAACAGAACACTTGAAAGTGTTACAAAAGCAAAGGTGTCACTTTAAGGACTGTGGTGTGCCTGACCCAAGCCATCATGTTTTCAGTTGCTGCATAGATGTAGGAAAGCTAGACAATGAATAAGGAAGACAGAAGAAGAATTGATACCTTTGATTACGGTATTGGCAAAGAATATTGAATATACTGTGGACTGACAAAAGAACAAACAAATCTGTCTTGAAAGAAGTACAGCCAGAATGGTCCTTAGAAGTGAGGAAGACAAGATTTAGGTGGACATGTTATTAGGAGTGCTCAGTCCCTGCAAAAGATTATCCTACTTGGTAAAGAAGACAATCAATGAAAAATCGGAAGACCCCCAAAGAGATGGACTGTCACAGCAGCTGCAACAACAGACGGAAGCATAACAATCATGAGGATGGTGCAGGACTGGGCAGTGTTTCCTTCTGTTGCACATAAGGATGCTATGAGTCAGAACTGACAGATGGCACCTAACGAGAGACATCGCATTTATTATACATAATCTTTTCATTCTATATCACATCTCTTTGTATTCCTATAGAGAGAGAATTTTAAAACGCGGCATGTGTGGTTGGTAGAGAAAGAAAATGAGCAAAGGAGGGTCAAACATCTCAACATACTACATGGATAAAACAGTCAGTGTGAGCTCATATTCCATTTGCCACTAGTGGGCTCCAACTCATGAGACCTTATGTATAGTAGAACAAAAGATTACCCAGTCACATGTCACCCTCATGATTACTGGTGTTAGAGTCCATTGTTGGGGTTACTGTGTCAATCCAGCTGCTTAAGAGTCACCCTTATTGTCACTGACCCTAAACTTTACCAAATACAGTTTTCTAGCAAAAGCTCTTTCCTAATGATGTGTCCAAAGTAAACAAGATATCATCTGGCCGTCTTCTCTTCTAACGAACATTCTGGTTGTATTTCTTCTAAGACTGTCTTGTTTATTCTCTTGACCAAACCAAAAACCCCAACCCAGTGCTGTCAAATCAATGCCGACTGATACTGACTTCTCTTGGCAGTCTATGGTTCTTTGCTAGCACCACACTTTGAATGTATCAGGTTTTGTTTTGTTTTGTTTTTTGTTTTTCATTTCACTTTATTATTGTCCAGATTTTGACTATATAGGAGACCACTGCAAATGCCATGCCTTGGATCACGTGCTCCTTAGTCCTCAAAGGGGCATCTTTGCCTTATTGAAATTTAAAAGTGGTCTTTTGCAGCAGGTTTGTCCAATGCAGTACGTTATTTGATTTCTTGACTGCTGCCTTCATGGACATTGATTGTTGATATAGCTGAATGAAAACTGCAATTGATTCACCGTTTATTATGATGCTGTTTATTGATTCAGTTATGAGAATTTATGTTTTCTTCATGTATGAGTGTAAGCCACACTGGAGGTTGTAATTTTTGTCCTTTATCATTATTGAATTTAATTTATGGTCAGATGGTCATTAAGTCTTGAAAATAGATGTGACCTGAGGATTAACTGACCTTGACCATGAATGTATGAACGGACAGTCTTTAAAGGGAAAGAAACCTTCAGACTTATCTTCATTTACCAGTTGTCAAAGACACGGCAGCTTGTCACAGAAGAAAAAAATAACATCACAAGTAATTTTACCCTGTGTATACGTATATAAAAAGAGGCAGAGTAGGTAAAACAATTTATCACTAATATTTATAAAATGTTGACTTTTCTCAAATGTGTTGAAATTAAAAAAAAAAAACTAAGTAAAGAGTTTTATTCAGGTGCTTTTCAACGAGAAACACCAATTCAATGAGTCCAGCATGACATAACTCTCCTCAGAGGATGACTCCTCCATGCTACCTGCTAGAGACACCAGTTTTGCAGCTGGCGTCTGATCCTGGACCACTTCTTTTGAGGTGTCTTAGTGACTTACCAGAATTCTATCACATTTATACTGAAGGCTGCTCATCAAAGGATTTCCAAGAGAGAAACTGTATACTTTTACTTTAGAAACAATTCTATGTACTTTTCCAGCCAGTCGCTGGAAGCAGGAAATTAGGAAATGCAAGCAAAACCTTAGGCAATTTCAAGAAGAGGGATGGATCACAGGGCAAGAATTGTTGGATGATACTGTGTTATTTTAGAATAATTACAGCAGGCTGGGTTTTTTTGTTTTGTTTTGTTTTGTTTTGTTTTTTAATGACTGAGTGAAAATGTACATTCCCATATAAATTTACATGGCCACCTATACGCAACTTCCACTGCTCTCCCCGCCCGGTGACAGGACATTATTCCTCTCTGCTCTATACATGTCTCATCCCCCCAACAGTCTCCTTTCCCCTCCTTTCCACCCACTTTCCTTCCTCCAGCCAGAGGTCAGCAGGATGATGTCCTATAGATGCATAGAACCATAAAGTGCATCCAATATATGGTCACTCTGCATCGCCAAGTCCAACCCATTCGTGTCCGAAGAGTGGACCTTCATTATGATTTATGGGCAAAGGCAGCATCAGAGTCAGGGGCCATGCTCCCAGGGGAACGCCGAAACTGCTGGACCATCAACTGAGGTCTTTTAGTGGAGATCTCAGGGTGCACCCCTTTCCATTCTTGTGTTGCCAGTGAGACTCAACTTAGTGAGCTCCTGCGGCTATCACTGGTGGTGGCTGGGCACCATCCAATTCTTCTGGTAGATGTAAGCACCCACTCACGTGGGTCTATCTTCTGGATTGTCTTTACCCCATGTCATTTTGGTCCTCGGTGAGCATCCGTTTCTGTTGAGTTGGGACCACTTGCTGTGCCCTCGGATGGCAGCTAGGCAGCTTTTAAGACCCCAGACATCACTCACCAATGTGGGCTGCAGAGAATCCTCTTAGCAAAACAGTAGTTGTGCCAATTGGCCTCCATTTCGCCTAAGGCTGTTTTTGTTGCTGTTAGGTGCCATCAAGTTGGCTCTGACTCATAGTGATGCTATGCACAACAGAACAAAACACTGCCCAGTCCAGTGCCATGTCCACAATCATTTTTATGCTGAAACCCATAGTTGCAGCCACGATCAGTCCGTCTTGTTGAAGATCTTTCTCTTTTTAGCTGACCCTCCACTCTACCAAGCATGAAGTCCTTCTCCAAGATTTGATGCCTATTGACAACACATCCAAAGTATGTGAGATGCATTCTCGCTATCTTTGCATCCACGGAACACTCTGGTTGTACTTCTTCCAGAAAAGACTTGTTTGTTCTTTTGACAGTCCATGGTATACTGAGTATTCTTCTTCAGCACAACAATTCAAAGGCATCAGTTCTTCTTCTGTCTTCCGTATTTACTGTTCAGCTTTCACATGCATATGATCCAACTGAAAATACCATGTCTTGGTCAGCAGCAACTTAGTCTTCAAGGTGACATCTTTATTTACCAATACTTGAAAGAGGTCCTTTGCAGCAAATTCTGCCAGTGCAATTATTCATCTTTTGATGTTTTGACTACTGCCTCCACGGGTATTGATTGTGGAAGGAAGTAAAATGAAATCCTTGACAACTTCCATCCTTTCTTCATTTATGATCATATAGCTTGCTGGTAGAGTTGTGAGGGTTCTTGTTTTCTTTTTTTTTTAATTGTGATTAAATGAAAGTATATAATCCAGACCAATTTGCATACCCACCTATCTGTAGCTCCTTCTGCTCTCCTTGCCAAGTGACAGTACACTCCTCCTTCTCCTTCTATACTTGTATGCTCTTAACAAGTTCCTGTCTCCTCCTCTGTCCCTTCTCCTGTCCCCTCTTCTCTCCTCCAGAAAGATACAAGTAGAGCAGCCTCTTATAAAAATATATAGAACCACAAAGTACACACACCATATGGTCACACTGTGTTCCTGGGTCCAGTCCATTTTTGTCCACAGAGTTGAACTCAGTAGTGTTTTCTGGGCAGCGACAGAGGCAGCAGTAGCTCTAGAAGCCACGGTCACAGGGGATACTCCAGGCTGTCAGACTGTCAATTCTGGAGTTTGAGCAGACTTCTTCAGCTGCATCCCTCGTTTTCTCATGTTGCCACAGGGACTAAATTCTGTGCCCCGTGGCAGTTATCTTTCATGGTGGCCAGGCACCGTCTGGTTCTTCTGGTTGCACGCTGATACAGTTTTCCAGTCACATGGATTCTTCTGTCTCCTGAGCTCTTCTTACCTCATGTCTGTTCTCAGTAATCATCTGTTCTGGCTGAGTTGGGACCATTTGGTGAACCTTAGATAGCTGCTTACCAGCTTTTAAGACTCCAGATCCCACTCACCAATATGGTGTGCAGAAGATTCAATTAACAACAGGCTAGCTATTCCAGTTGGCCTTGATGTACCCCAAGAGCATGGTCCCCAGGACCCCACTCCTGCTACTCTATCCTTGAAATACTGGACTGAGATTAAATTTCAGTTTATGGTGAAGTCCAGTTAAATTGACCTACTTTCCACTGTGTGCTGTCACTGCTTTCACCTAAACAAATTTCTATCAGCTATCTAATCTATGACCAACCCTCTCTCTGCCTTCCCACCTTTGCAGCCATCAAAGAGTCTTTTCTTCTGTAAATAAGTTTATTTTTAAGTCTTTATTGCAGGAATCTTGCACAATGTTTGCCCTTTTTCCTCTGACTGATTTCGCTCCCCATAATGTCTTCCAATTGAAATTAGGTTATAAGATCCTTCCTGCAATCACCATTGTTTCTTATCATTGCATAGGGTTCCTTTGAGTATATGCACCGTAGTTTGGTTATCCATTCATCTGTTGATGGACTTCTAGGCTGATTCCATCTTTTTGCTATTGTGGACTTTGCTGCAATAAATATTCATGTGTATGTTCTCTTCGTGTGACAGCCTTTGTTTCTGAAGGATATATTCTGAGCAGTGGGATTACTGTATCAATTGGCATACTTATTTCCAGCTTTTAAAGGAAGCACCAGATTGCTTTCTAAAGAGGCTGAATCATTTTGCAATCTCACCAGCAGTGTAGGAGAGCTCCGATTTCTCTACAGCCTCTCCAGCATTTGTTGTTTTGTGTTTTTTGGATCACAGCCAATCTTGTTGGGGTGAGACTCTGTCTCACTGTAGTCTTGATTTGGATTTCTCTGATAGCTAACGATAGTGAGCATTTCCTCTTGTGTCCTTTGGCTGCCTGGAAGTCCTCTTTGCTGAAGTGTCTGTCTATCTCCTTTGCTCTTCGCTTAGTTGGATTATTTACCTTTTTATTGTTGATATTCTGCAGTACCTTGTAGATTATGGAGATTAGACATCAGTCTGACATATAGTTGCCAAATATTTTTTTCCCATTCTGTAAGTGATCTTTTAACTCTGTTAATAAAGTCTTTGGATGAGCAAAAGTGTTTGATTCCTAGCAGTTCTCGTTTAGCTATTTTTTCTCTGTTGTTCGTGTTTTGTCAGATTTTGAAGTATGTCTAAGCCATGTATTAGAACTTCCACTGTTGACTCTATTATTTATTGCATGATCTTTATTCAGGTCTTTGAGACACTTAGAGTTAGTTTTTGTGTAAGGTGTGATATACAGCTCTCATTTCAATTTTTTGCACATGGTTATCCAATTTTGCCAACACCACTTATTAAAGAGACTGTTTTTACTCCAGTTTACAATCTTAGGGCCTTTCTCGAATATCAACTGTTCGTAAGAAGATGGCGGGGTCTCTGGGGTCTCAACTCTGTTTCATTGGTCTATATGTCTCTTTTTGTACCAGCGCCAGGATGTTTTGACTACTGTTGCAGTGTGTAGGTTCTAAGGTCACGTAGTGTAAGGACTCCCACTGTGTTCCTCTTCTTCAGTAGTACTTTACTTATCTGGAGTTTTTTCCCTTTCCAAACAAAGTTGGTGATTGTTTCTTCATCTTGTTAAAAAATTCTTCTGGAATTTGTATTGGAATTGCACTGTATATGTAGATCACTTTGGATAAAATAGGCATTTTTATAACATTAAAGTCTTCCTATCCATGAGCAAGGTAGATTTCTCCATTTATGTAAGTTTCTTTTGGTTTCTTGCAGTAGGGTCTTATAACTCTCTCTGTATAGATCTCTTTTTCTCTAGTTAGATTTATTCCTAGGTATTTTGTCTTCTTGGGGGCTATGTAAATGATATTGATTTGGTGATTTCTTCTTTGATGATCTATGTCTGTTGGTATAAAGGAATCATACTGATTTAGTTATGCTTATGTTATATCCTGATACTTTGCTGAACTCTTCAATTGCTTCCAGTAATTTCCTTATAAATTCTTTAGGATTCCCTGCATATAAACTCACATCATCTGAAAATAAGGTTTTTCCCTCTTCTTTGCCAAAGCGGATGCCTTTTATTTCTTTGTTTTGTCTAATTGCTCTGGCTAGAATCTCTAGAACAATTTTGAACAGAAGTGGTGAGATTGGGCATTCTTGTCTATTTTCCATTCTCAAGGGGAATTCTTTCACTGTCTCTCTGTTCAGGAGGATGTAGGTGGCTGGCTTTGCATAGATGCTCCTTATTGTGTTGAGCAATTTCCCCTGTATTCCTATTTTGCTGAGAGTTTTTAGCATGAATAAGTGTTGGACTTTGTCGAATGCCTTTTCTGCATCGATTGACAAAGTCAGGTGATATTTATCTTTTGTGCTATTTATGTGCTTGACCACATTAATTGTTTTTCTGATTTTGAACCAGCCTTGCATCCTTGGTGTGAATCCAACTTGGTCATGATGAATTATTTTTTTGATATGGTGTTGAATTCTGTTGACTAGGATTTTGGTGAAGATTTTTTCACCTAGCTTCGTGAGTGATATTAGTCTAATGATTTTCTCTTTCTTTTTTTTTTTTTTTTTCATTTTTGGTGAAATCTTTCCCTGGCTTTGGTATCAGTGTTATGCCAGCTTCATAGAATGAGTCTGGGAGTATTCCATCCTCTTCTGTGCTGTGAAATAGTCTCAGTTGTACTAGAGTTAACTCCTCACTAAAAGTTTGGTAGGATTCTCCAGGGAAGCTATCTGGACCAGACTTTTTTATGGTTAGTAGTTTTTTGATAACATTTTTAATTTCTTCCTTTGTGATGGATTTACTAAGTTGTTCTGCTTCTCCTTGTGATAATTTTGGTAGGTGATATGAATCTAGAAATTTGTCCATTTCCTCTAGATTTTCTAATTTAACTGTTAGAATACAATCTTCTGTAGTATTGTGTTATGATACTTTTGATTTCATTTGAGACTGTTGTGACTTCTCCCATCTCATTTCTTATTTTGGTTTTTTATTTCCTCTCCTGTTTTTCTTTTGTAAGTTTAGCTAATGGTTTATCGATTTTCATGATCTTTTCAAAGAAACAACTTCTGGTTTTGTTAATTTTTTTCAGTTGTTCTTCTATTCTCTAATTCATTAGTTCTGCTCTAATCTTTATTGTCTGTTTTCTTCTGGTGTCTGAGGGGGTTCCTCTGTTGCTCTTTTTCTGCTTGATCAAGCTGTAGGGTTAATGTTTTGGTTTGAGTCCTTTCTTCCTTCCGGATGTGTGCATTTACAGAGACAAATTGAGCACTGTTTTGCTCTGAGCACTATTTTGCTGTATGCCATAGGTTAAGGTAGGATGTGTTTTCATTCTTACTTGATTCCATAAATTTCTTGATTTTATCCTTGATTTCTTTTACAAGCCATGAATTTTTCAGTAAGATGTTGTTCAATTTCCATTAATTCAAATTTCTACCTATCTTTTTTTCTCTTATTGATTTCAACTTTTATGGCTTTATGGTTCAAGAAGATGCTTTCCAATAATTCACTGGTTTGGATTTCTTTGAGACTTGCTTTATGTCCTAACACATGGTCTATTCTGGAAAATATTCCAGAATATACATTAGAAAATAAGATGTATTTATCTGTCAATAGGTAAAAAGTTCTCTAGATGCTGATGAGGTCTAGTTGATTTATTGTTGCAACAAGATCTTCTGTATTTTTACTGTTTTTGTTTTTGTTTTTGTTTTTGTTTTGCATATCTGGCCATTCCTGAAAGTGGAGTGTTGAAGTCTCCAACTATTATTGTGGAGTGATCTGTTTCACTTTTCAATGCTGTCAGTGTTTGTTCGATGTATTTAGATTCTCTGATGTTGAGTGTATTGTTATATTCTGCTTATGTATTGAAACTTTCAGCAATAAATAGTGACCATCCTTGTCCATGATGGTAGATTTTACATTAAAATGCATTTTATCTGAGACTAGTATGCCATTCCTGCTCTTCTTTGTATGTTGTTGGCTTGGTATATATTTTCCATCCTTTGATTTTCAGTTTGTTCATATCTTGGAGTCTAAGGTGTATATCTTGTAAGCAACATGTAGACAGATCACGTCTTTTGATCCAGGATGTCACTTGCTATCTCTTTATTGAAGCACTCAGTCCCTTTGGGTTCAGCATGATTATTGATAGGTATGTGTTTAGTGCTGTCATTTTGATGCACTTATTTTTGTGTTGCTGGTATTTTCTGTGTTGCTGTTAATATTCTGTTCTGGGTCATTCTTCTTTATGGTTGAATTTTCATGTTGGTTTTGTGGTTGTGGAGACTCCTGTATTCTTTATTGTTTTGATATGCAGTTATTTTGCTTTTCAGCTATGCCTATTATCCCCCTTACTATTCTAAATTTAAACCAGACTTTAACTTCTGCGTGTCTTTTTAGTTTCTTCTACATTTGAAAGGGTTATAACTACTGTACCATAGTCTTCTTTATCAGTGTGATGATGGCATCTCATGATATGATCACTGGTTCCCTTCTTTTAACACTATAGCTTTGATTTAGCTTTGTGACTTCCCTAACTGAGTAAGATTCTGGATGCTGTGCCCTGCATTGCCTCCTTAAGTATACACTTGATGTTTTCATTTTTCTAAATGAAGAAATTCTTTCAGTATTTCTGGTAGTTTTCATTTGGTTTTTACAAAGTCTCTAAGCTTTTATTTATCTGTGAAGGTCTTAATTTCACCTTCATAGTTGAGAGACAATTTTACAGGATATATAATTCTTGGATGGAAGTTTTTCTCTTTCAAGACTTTGAATGTGTCCTCCCACTGCCTCCTTGCCAACATTGTTTCTTCTGAGAAGTCAGATGAAAGCATACAGGGCTTCCCTTTGTACATTAGCTTTGCTTTAAGCCTCATTGTCTTTAACATCCTCTCTTTATGATTCATTTCATTAAGCCTGATTACAATATGTCTTGGTCCCTTTCTTTTGGGGTCTAATTTTTGTGGTGTTCAATAAGTGTCTTGGATATCTACGTTCTCTTCTTTCATAATTTCAGGGAAGCTTTTTGTCAGCAGCTCTACAACAATGCTCTCTGTATTTTCAGCTGGCCCTCCCTGTTTAGAAACTCCAGTTATTCGTAGACTATTCATCTTAATAGAGTCCCACATATTTCCTAATGCTTCTTCATTTTTCTTATTTCTTTACTTTGATTTCTCCTCATAAATGCTGGTATCAGTTGCTCTATCCTGCAGCTCAGTAACTCTGGCTTCTATCTCCTTAATTCTACTCTTTTGAGTTTGGATTGATTTATCTAATTCTGTGACTATCTGATGGATTTCAGGTCATTGATGTTCCATCATTTCAAATGTCTTACTTAATTTTTTGTTTTGTTCTGTTGTGTTTTGTTTAATTTCTAGTAGGGCCCTATACATAATTCTTTTATACTTGACCTTTAATAATTTCAAAAAGTCTTCTTCATCTGGAAAGTTTTTTTATTCTTTATTTTGGGTGTTTTCCAGAGGCACGGTGGACTGCTTCGTTAAACGGTTAGCTGTTGGTTGTTGTCTTTGCACCATCAAGAAACTGTGAAGTTACTCTGTTGTTACCTCACCAGAAGCTGAGGTGTACTTCTAAGAGAGAAGTAATGTACTACTAGGTTTAGTCACCAGCTGCCTCTGTGTACTCTAGTGACTGGTCCCAGGTATACTGAGGATCACAGTCCACACCTCCTGGCTGCGAAAGGTGGGAGTTACTTTTGGCAAATCTCTGTCATTGCGCTAGTCGAATCTATGGGATAGCTCAGGGAATGGATGAAAGAAGGATACCTTCAAGTGACTGCCCAGGACTACTATGCTCTGTAGATGTGTTTAGCTTAAAAACTGCTTATCTACTGAGAGGGGTGCTGTGCAGTGTCAGTCAAAGGCAGCTGAGCTCTTACAGGTGGTAACTTCTGCCTCCTGGTTGGCAAAGAGGACATTCTACTTATGGAGTCACTGGGGGACCAACAGCTAACTCTATGTCATGGATCAGTGAAGGGTGATGTGGATGCCACCATCCTGCTTAGCAGTCAGTTCTCTAGGTTTTCTAATTTCAGAACAGTCCTTAACTGCTGAGTGAAGAGTTATCCATCAGCCACTAAAATCAATCAGGTACTCCGGTGTGGCAGGCCCTGTCTTGCAGCTGACAACAAAAGCACCTTATAGACTGTCCCCAGATGCTATGACATGGTTCAAGGAAGGGAGGGAGTGGGGCTTTTCCACTTGTATACACTAGGCCTCACCTGTAACTTTAGGCATGATCTTTTTAAACACAGCCCTATCCAGACAGGCACTGTTTCTCAGCACAAGAATTTTTCTCAGCTAAGACCGCTGGTTTGGTGACTCCGCCCCCCAACTGACCAGGACGACATTACACCCCAGGTGCCCTTCCTGCAATGACACAGCAGAATCTATGGCACAGCTCAGAGAAGAGAAAGTAGAGAGGCAGTGGTATCCTTAGTCGGCAGCAGGCTCTCAAAATGTGGCTATTGCAAGCACAGTCTCTCTGCTGTACCATACACTCTTTACTTAAGCACTGCAGTTCAGCATATTTGCCGGCTCATGCCCAGTCCCCACCTCCTGGATAACAAAGAAGGCATCAGTACCTGAAGTCCTGCACCCAAATTATGTGTCAGCAGGACTCAGTGTGCCTCTACCTCATCTTTGAGAGAGCTAGTTTCTCCCTTGCTGGCACCTAGTTCACTCTGACAACCCTGTGATAGATCCTAGGGCTCTCAGGGTGTCCACACTGCACCATTCAGTTATCATTCTAGGTCTCAGTTCTTGGAAGGAATCAAAGAGACTGTGTCTAGTCCACCATCTTGGTCCCCAGATTTTTGTTTTCTTGATGTTGAGGTGCAATCCATACCGAAAGCTGTGCTCTTTGATTTTCATCATTAAGAATTTCAAATCCTCTTCACTTCCAGCAATCAGAGTTGTGCTATCTATGTAATGCTCATCGTTAATGAGTCCTTCCTCCAATCCTGATGCCTTGTTCTTCTTCATATAGCCAAGCCTCTTGGGTTATTTGTTTGGTATACAGATCAAAAAGGTAGAGTGAAAGGATGTGACCTTGATACACACCTTGCCTGAGTTTAAACCATTCAGTGTCCCCTTGTTCTGCCCACACAACTGCCTCTTGATTCACGTACAGATTCCTCATGAGCACAATTAAGTTTTCTGGAATTCCCGTTTTCCACAACACTACTCATAATTTATTATGACCCACACAGTCAAATGCCTTTGCACAGTCAATGAAATACAGGTGAACATATTTCTGATATTGCTTTCAGCCAAGCTCCATCTGACATCAGTACTCGGTTTAGGGACAACTGAGCCCTGGTAGTACAGTGGTTGAATGTTCACCTGTGGATCAAAAGGTCAGCAGTTTGAATTCAGAAGCTGCTCCTTGGAAATCATATGGGGCAGTTCTACTCTGTCCTATAGGGTCAGCATGAGCCAGAATCAACTTGATGGCAGCAGGAGTGGCTTGAATTCATTCTATACAACTACATACCTCAATCCTCCCTGAAGACATGGCTAAATTAAAGAGCTATGTAAATAGAGCTGGTTGTCGCTGGATAGTACATGCAGATAGATGATTAAGCATTCAACTACTAACTGAAAGGTTGGTGATTCGAACTTACCCAGAATGCCTTTGAAGAGAGGCCTGGTGATTTACTTCTGAAAATCAGTCACTGAGAAGTCTGTGGGATCTCCATGAGTCACAAGTGGTTTAATGACTTTTGTTTTAATTGTATTAGGGATGATAGTTCAGAGAACAAACCAGTTTCTAAATAAACTGTTGTTTATTTAGACATTGGTTAACAACTCTATTATATGTTAACACCCTCCCTTCTCAAACTTGGGTTTCATATAACCAGCTTTCCTGTTCCCTCCTGTCTTCTAGTCCTTGCCTCTATATTGGCATTTCCTTTAAGTCTCCTTTTGTTTTATAGACCTTTCCAAACTTTGAAAACTACATTTTTCCCTAGCTCTGTCTAGGACCCTATATTGTGAACTTTTTCAGAGCAGTCAGTCATGGTATCCAGGCACCACCTAGTTATACTGGACTAGGTCTGGTAAAAGCTATGGTAAAAGTGATCTATTAGTCCTTTGGATTTATCTTTCCCTTGTGTCTTTGGTTTTCTTGATTCTTCCTTGCTCTCAAAGAAGATAGACCATTTGGAACATCCTAGATGGCAATTTACAGGCTTTTAAGACCCAGAAGTTACACATTAAAATAGAATATAGAACATTTTCTTTATAAACTGTGTTATGCCAATTGAGTTAGATGTCCTGGAGAGTATAGTCCCCACAGCCTTCAGCAATTTGGTCCCTCAGGGAGTTTGGAAATGTCTATGGAGTTCACACAACCTTATGTCAACATTTCTTTTTAAATGAATAATACTAGAGAATTATAGACTCATCAACATAGTTTAAGTAGTAGAATATTCTATGTAGGGAGACCATTAAAAGATGGTGGAGTAGACACTTGTCTCCTCATTTCCCTACAAGAACTAAGGCCTGGATGATATTTATATAGAGCACTGAACATTTTGGGAGCCCTAGAACCCAGCATATTTGACAAGGCACCAGTATCAGACTAATTTTCCCCCTCAAAAACGAGCCAGTAGCTGTCTGACTCTGCTTCTGCTGTTTCACAGTGTTGGAGAACTGCAGCTTCCCTGAACAGCTGCTAATGTACTTTCATTATGAGCTGGAAGGTGGAGTCTTCTTCTCCTGACTGCCTGTTCAGACCAGCATGTTGGACAGCTCCTAGTTCAATACATGGACAGCTCTCCACATAGAAGTGAAGTATACTTTAAGTCTGAGAGGCCTATGTATTTGCCAGGAGATCTGTCTGTTGAGAGGCCTGGCATGTTTTCCTCCCATCCTTCTCTGACCACATTGTACAGTTGTCTGACAGCTCCCAGTTTCTCCATAAGTAGGATGGCCTCTTTGCCACCCAATAAGCAGAGACTTCCACACCACAGAGTCTACCTGGGGCAAATCAGCAGAGTATTAGAGACAGCTGGTGACCAACAATTCTGTTAGATCCAATACCAGAGAATTCAAACTGTGTCTAGACGGCATGCAAGTAGCAGACTGTAGTTAATCATTTGAAGAGGCAGCCTTCAAATGTTCCAGAAAATTCCCAAAATAAAAATTCAAAAAGTTCTGACATGAAGAAGCCTTTCTGAATCTATCAGAGGTCGAGTATAAAAGAATTATATGTAGAACCCACCTAGAGATTAAACAAAATGCCGTAGAACAAAATGAAAAATTCAGAAAGCTATTTGAACTGATGGAACATCAATGATTTGAAATATATCAGATCAATAACAAAATTACAGAGTTAGATAATTCAATCCAAAGCCAAAACAGTAGATTGAACAGATATAAGTTATACTTGGTAGACTTGAAGACAGAGCAACTGACACCAGCATTTATGAGGTGAAATCAGAGAAAAGAAATAAGAAAAATGAAGAAGCATTGAGAAACTAGAGAAATAAGAGACATTTACAGAGAAAACTACAAGACTTTGCTACAAGAAACTAGGAAAGACTTACATAAGTGCAGTAATCTGCCCTGCTCATGGATAGGAAGACTCAATGTCTATTTTGCCCAAAGCACTCTACTTATATAATGCAATCCCAATACAAATTCCAGCAACATTTTTTAATGAGATGGAGAAAAAAATTATCAGCTTTATTTGGAAAGGGAAGAAACCTCGAATAAGTAAAGCACTCCTGAAAAAGAAGAACATGCTGGCAGGCTTCTCACTACCTGACTTTAAAACCTATTACACTGCCACAGTTGTCAAAACAGCCTGGTATTGGTACAAAAGGAGACATATAGACCAATGGAACAAAGTAGAGAACCCAGAGATGCCAACATCCTCTTATGAACAGCTGATATTTGACAAGGGTCCTAAGATTTTGAACTGGGGTAAGAACAGTCTCTTTAACAAATGGTGCTGGCATAATTGGATATCCATCTGCAAAAAAATTGAAACAAGACCCACATCTCACACCTTATACAAAAATCAACTCAAATTGGATAAAAGATCTGAATATAAAAGCTAAAACAATAAAGCTCATAGAAGATAAGATAGGGTCAACAATGGACGTTTTAATATGCAATGTAGACAGACTTCAAAATCTGACAAACAAAACACATTCATCAGAAGAGAAAACAGATAAATGGGAATTAATAAGAGTCAAATACTTCTACTCCTCCCAAGACTTCATCAAAAGAATTAAAAGACAACCTACAGAATGGGAAAAAATATTTGGCAACTCTATGTCAGACCAACACCTGATCTCCATAATCTATAAGGTTCTACAAAATATCAATTAAAAAAAGACAAATCATCCAATTAAGTGATGGACAAAGGAGATGGACAGACACTTCTCTAAATAGGAGATCCAGGCAGCCCAAAAACACATGTGGACATGTTCACGATCATTAATTGTAATAATTCAAATTAAATAGTAAAATAATTAATATTAATAATTAATAAATAATTAATATTATAAAATTATTCAAATAAAAATGACAATGAGATACCATCTTGCCCAACAAAATTGGCCATGATCCAAAAAACTCAAAACAATGAATGTTGGAGAGGCTGTGAAGAGATTGGAACTCTCCTTCACTGTTGGTGGGATTGCAGAGTGGTGCAACTTCTTTGAAAAGCAATTTGTCATTGCCTTAAAATAATGGGTATAGATATACCATTTGACCCAGTAATTCCTCTGCTCGGAATATATCCTACAAAATCAAGGCAATTCACGTCAACTGCTACATGCACACTAATGTTCATTGTAACACAGTCCACGATCGCAAAAAGTTGGAATCAACCCAGATGCCCAACAACAGAAGAATGGATAGGTAAAGTCTGGTATACATACTCAATGGAGTACTATACACTGATAAGGAACAACAATGATAGCAGGAAACATCTCTCAATTTGGTCTCAACTGGAGGACATTATGTTGAGCGAAACTAGTCAGCAACAGAAGGACAATTATTATATTAGACCCCTACAATAAAAACATAAAAGCATACTCATACATAATAGAAAAGACTCTTTATGGCTACCAGGGTGGGAGGGTGGGAGGGCAGGAAGGCAAGGGGCGAGGGTTTAGATTAGATAGTTGCCAGAAATTTGGTTGGGTAAAATTGGTGACAATACACATTAATAAGAAGATCAATATTAATGAGACTTCAACACAACTTGTGTACTCCTCGTAAGCAGTATTGTAAGCACAGAGTATGTACACTTTCATTTTTTTATTTAATAAAATAAATAAATAAATATTTTTTTAAAAAAAGAAAGAAAAAGGAAACATATGGGACTCCATTAAGATGAGTAATTTACGTTTAGTTGGAGTTCCTGAACAAGGGGGGGATTGATTACAATACAGAGAGCATTGTTGTAGAGATGCTGACAGAAAACTTTTCTCAGATTATGAGCAAAGAGAACATAGGTATCCAAGATGTTTTTCGAACACCGCAAAAGCTAGACCCAAAAAGAAAGATGCCAAGACATATCATAATCAAGCTTAATAATAAACAGATGATTCTGAAGACAGGAAGGCTGAAAGCAAAGCTAACATTCTGAGGGAAGCCCTGTAGGCTTTCATTTGACTTCTCTGCAGAAATAATGCTGGCTAGAAAACAGTGGACAGACACAGTCAAAGTCCTGAAGGAGAAAAATTTCCATCCAAGAATTATTTATCCTGCAAAATTTTCTGTCAAATATAATGGTGAAATTAAGACTTTTGAAGACAGAAAGGAGTTTACAGGCTTTGTAAAGACTAAACCAAAATTACATGAAATATTGAAAGCTCTTCCCTTAGAAAAACAAAACCATTTCAGGTGACAATTCAGGATACATCATTCAAAATTCTAATCAGTTAGGGAAGTCACAAAACGTAATCAAAGCCACAGTACTAAAATGAAGGAATTGGTGATCATATCATGACAACTATAATGCCATCACATTAAAAGAGGGATACACTATAATACTTACACTCGTTTCAGATACAAAGGAAGTTTAAGAGTTAGGCAGTAGTTAAATTTAGATTTAACCTTAGTATGTTAAGAGGGATAATATACGTAGTCATAAATCAAATTAACAATGCATCATATCAAAATAAGAAATGCAATATAGGAGTTTCAATGAACGCAAAACCAACATTGAAACAACAATCCGTAAGAAGAATGGCCCAGAACAGAACATTAACAGCAATATAGAAAGCATCAACATAATAATAATTACATCAAAATTATGGCACTAAACACATACTTGTCAATAATTACAGTGAATGGATGAAATGCTCCAGGTAGAAGACAGCAGTGACATCCTAGATCAAAAGACACGACCCATCTATATGTTGCTTACGTGAAACACACCTTAGACTTAAAGATATGAACAAATTGAAAATTAAAGGATGGAATAATATATACCAAGCTAACAATATACAAAGAAGAGCAGATGTGGCAATACTAATCTCAGATAAAGTATATTTCAATGTAAAATTCACTATTGTGGACAAGGATGGTCACTATTTATTGCTGAAAGGTTCGATACTCAAGCAGGACTTAGCAATATTAAATATTTATGCACCCAATACCAGAGCACCTAAATGCACTGAATGAATACTGACAACACTGAACAATGAGATACATCATTCCACAATAATAGTTGGAGACTCCAATACTCCCCTTTCAGTTATGGATAGATCATGCAGAAAAAAATTCAGTAAAGATGCAGAAGGTCTTATTGCAACAATCAACCAACTTGACCTTATCAACATATACAGATATTTCCTTCCATCAACGGATAAGTATACCTTCTTCTCCAATGCACCTGGAACATTCTGCAGAATAGACCATGTGTTGGGTCATAAAGCAATTCTCTATAAAATCCAAACCATTGATTTACGGCAAAGCATCTTCTCAGACCATAGAGCTATAAAAGTTGAAATCAATTACAGAAAATAATAGGTAGAAATTCAAATTTATGGAGACTGAACAACACTTTGCTCAAAAAGCCTTGGGTTATAGAAGATATCAAGGACAAAATAAAGAAATTTATGAAATCAAATGAGAATGAAAACATCCTATCAGAATCCATGGGATACAGAAAAGCAGTGCTCAGAGGTCAGTTTATCTATATAACTGCATGCATCCGGAAAGAAGAAAGGGCCCAAATTAAAGAATTAACCATACAGTGTGAACAATTAGAAAGAGCAACAGGAGAACCCCTTAGGCATCAGAAGAAAACAGATTGTAAGGATTAGAGCAGAACTGAATGAATTAGTGAATAGAGCAACAATTGAAAAAAATTAACAAAATCAACAGCTGGTTCTTTCAAAAGATCAACAAAATCGATAAACCACTGGCTAAACTTACAAAAGAAAAGCAGCAGAGGATACGAATAACCCGATGTCAGATGAGAGTTCTTACAACAAACCCAGTTGAAATAAAAAATATCATAATGGAATACTATGAAAGGCTGTACTCTAACAGGTTTGGAAGCTGAGGAGAAATGGACAAATTTCTAGAGTCATATGACTCACCAAGATTATCACAAGGAGAAGTAGATCAACTTAATAAATATATCACAAAGGAAGAGATTGAAAAAGTCATCAAAAATCTAGCAGCCAAAAATGTCCTGGCCCAGGGGCTTCACTGGAGAACTCTACCAAACTTTTAGAGAAGAGTTAACTCCAACACTGTTGAGGATATTTCACACCACATAAAGGAATGGAATACTCCCAAGTCCATTCTATGAAGCCAGCATATCCCTGATACCAAAGCCAGGGAAAGATCCCACAAAAAAAGAGAACTACAGACCAACATCACTCATGAACTCAGATGCAAAAATCTTCAACAAAATTCCAGCCAATAGAATTCAACAACATATAAAACAAAATAATTCATCATGATCAAGTTGGTTTCATTCCAGGGATGCAAGCCTGGTTCAACATCAGAAAAACAATTAATGTAATCAACCACATTAATAACACAAAAGATAAGAATCACTTGATTTTGTCAATTGCTACAGAAAAGGCATTTGACAAAGATCAACACACGTTCATGCTTAAAACTCTCTGTAAAATAGGAATAGAGGGGAAATTCCTCAACCCAATTAGCAGCACTTATGCAAAGCCAACTGCCTTCATTGTCCTGAACGGTGAAAGACTGAATTTCCTTTGAGAATGGGAACTAGATAAGGATGCCCACTCTCACTGCTTCGATTCAACATTGTGCTAGAAGTTCTAGCCAGAGCAATTAGATAAGACAAAGAAATAATGGGCATCTATATCGGCAATGAAGAAGCAAAAATCTCCCTCTGCAGATTATATGATTGTTTATACAGAGAATCCAAAGAGATCCATAAGTAAACTATTGGAACTATAGACGAGTTCAGCAAGGTAACGCATACAAGATAAACATAAGTAGATCAGTAGGATTCCTTTATACCAACAGTGAGATTATTGCAGAAGTAATATGCAAATCAACTCCATTTACTATAGCCACCAAGAAGATAAAGTATCTAGGAATAAATCTAATTAGAGAAATAAGAGACCTATACAAAGAGAACTACAAGACCATAGTACA
Source organism: Heterohyrax brucei (assembly GCA_028571685.1). Lineage (NCBI taxonomy): Eukaryota > Metazoa > Chordata > Mammalia > Hyracoidea > Procaviidae > Heterohyrax > Heterohyrax brucei. Next base: position 28,227,632 of record CM053146.1, on the reverse strand, counting down.
AGAAACTGAGAGAGATTTACCTAAATGGAGTAATCTACCCTGCTTATGGATAGGAAGACTCAACATTGTAAAAATGTCTACTTTACCCAAAACAGTCTACTTATATAATGCAATCTTAATACAAATTTCAGTGACATTTTTTAATGAGATGGAGAAACAAATCATCAGTTTTGTTTGGAAAGGGAAGAAACCTAGGATAAGCAAAGCACAACTGAAGAAGATGAACACACTGGGAAGCTTCCTATTACCTGACTTTACAACCTATTACACTGCCACAGTAGTCAAAACAATCTGGTACTAGTACAAAAAGAAATGTATAGACCAATGGAGCTGAGTTGAGACCCCACAGATGCCAGCATTCCTCCTATGAACAGTTGATATTTGACAAAGCCCCAAGATTTTAAGCTGGAGTAAGAACTGTCTCTTTAACAAATGGTGCTAGCAGAATTCAATATCCATCTGCAAAAAATTGAAACAAGACCCATATCTCAAACCTTGTACAAAAACCAACTCTAGCTGTATAAAAGACCTAAATACAAAATCTGAGATGATAAAAGTCATCCAAGATAAAATAGGATCAACAATGGAAGTTTTAATACACAATGCAGACAGACTTCAAAATCTGACAAACAAAGCACTACCAACAGAAGAGAAAATAGATAAATGGGAAATACTAAGCATCAAGCACTTTTGCTCATCCAAAGACTTCATCAAAAGAATTAAAAGACCACCTACAGAATGGGAAAAAAATTTGGCAACTCTAGTGCAGAACGATGTTTGATCTCCATAATCTATAAGGTATTGCAAAATGTCAACAATAAAAGGACAAATAATCCAATTAAGCAATGGGCAAAGGAGATATACAGACATTTCTCTAAAGAGGATATCCAGGCATTCGAAACACACACGCAGAATTGCTCATGATCATTAGCTGTTATAGAAATTCAATCAAAACTACAATGAGATACCATATCACCCCAACAAGATTGGCCGTGATCCAAAAAACACAAAACAACAAATGCTGGAGAGGCTGTGCAGAAATTGGAACTCTCCTACACTGCTGGTGTGATTGCAAAATGGTACAACCTCTTTGGAAAATAGTTTAGCACTTCCTTACAAAGCTAGAAATACATACACCATTTGATCCTGTAATTCCACTGCTCAGAATTTATCCTTCTGAAACACATGCTGTCACACAAACAGACACGTGTACACAAATATTTGTTGCAGCACAGTCCACAATAGCAAAAAGTTGGAATCAACCCAGCTGCCCATCTACAGATGAATGGATAAGTAAGTTATGGTACATATACTCAATGGAACACTATGCTATGATAAAAAACAATGACAATTTTAGAAAACATCTCATAACATGGTCTTATTTGGAAGAGATCATGCTGAGCAAAATCAATCAGTGTCAAAAGGACAAATTTTGTATGAGAACCCTGTTATAAAAACTTAACAAGAGAATTATCCACAGAAGAAAATGACTGTGTTGGCTGCATGGGGCGGGGGGATGCTGAGAGTTTATCATAGATGAGACAATTGATAAATGTTAAGAATTTTATTATTTACTGTAATTAATAAAAAAATAAAATTTTTTAAAGAAGAAAGAAATGAAAAAACAGAATATTCTAAATAGCAAGGCAGGATAAAGTACCACATAATATTGAATTTTTTTTCCAGTAGTATCTCCAGGTTCTAAAATGATTTGTATTTTAAGTCCTGGAAAGCACTTTTATACAGAATATGTTCTGAATTGCCAGATAATATGGTCTTGATGTAATCCAGCGTTCATGTAAGCGTGGTACATTGAAAAACATAGTCATAAATTCCTCCAGTGATCTGTAAAATACTCTTATACAAAGAACTTTTGCCACTCCTGCCACAAAGAAGTGGAATTAGTTTCTAATTCCTTGAAACTTGGTTGACCCTGTGACTGGCTTTCTGGTGGATGTAACATGTCAAACCCGGGGCTCAAGCAGTCCTGTAGCTTCTATTCCTGCTTTCATGAAATGTCACCCTTATTATCATGTGAAAACGTTGACCACCAGCCTGCTACCACGGTCCATGGAATTCCTGCTGGGCCACCAGCTGACTGCCACCAAGTGAGTTCCAGAGAAACCAGCAAAATAACGGTCTAGTTGGGTTCAGCCCAAACTGCCAAACATCAGGGTTTGGGGTAATAAAGGATTATTGTTTTAATCCATGAAATCCATGAAGTTTCATGTCAAGGAGTTACATAGCCAAAGATAATTAATTCTACACACACACACAAGTTGATACATATACATTTCAAAAAGTTTTTCTTTTTTTTTTTTTTTTTTTCAAGCAGACAGCAAATATTTTAGGCTTGTGGGCCAAGCCATAGAGTCTGTTGCAAAGTCTCAAGTCTGTTTTTGTAACACAAAAGCAGCCACGGATAATATGCAAATAGACTATCATGACTGTATTCTAACAAAACTTTATTTACAGAGACCAATGGCCAGTGTAGGAGTCATAGTCTGTCAAACTTTGGTATATATATGTACATACTTCAAGCACATATTGAATGTGTTTTTACATTCTCTAAAAAATATAAAAAACACATTGTTTCATAATTGATAAATAAGATAGAATGAAAAAGTAAATACTTCACTGGCAAATTTATTCTTTTTTGTGGCAACAGCTCATTTCAGGTGTTACAGATACCCAGTTTATATTACTCTAAACCTTGTAAAAAACATTTAAAGATAAATAAATCAATAACAATTCATTTTTAACCTGATACTTCACAAATTGAAACTCATTCCCTTGGTGCTATCTCTTAAAAAATAGTAATAATAGGTTTTGCTCAAGCAGAACACCTGCCTAATCTAGATATTAAATTCTTATGAAAATATCCACTTTGATAATAAGGAGATAGTCAGTCTGGTAGAGATTAAACCAAGACAGCTTTGTGCCTGTATATCTGACATTTAGCTGATCACATTATCAGGACCCAGGATGTTGTAATGATTTCTTTATATAATAAGAAGTGATAATAGTAACAAGGCTGTTGCAATCTGACTGGCAAAAATCCCTTCAAAATGCTTTATACTCAATAAAAGTTCTTCTAATATCATGTTACAGATTGTATCACTAATCTCAGTTAAAGATCAAAATTTTTCTAAAAAGATACTTCAGATCTTTATTGAATTCTAATGTGAAGATCTTTGGTGGAAAGCTTTGAAAGAGATTAGAAATATTGATTCTCATTTAAGTACCCTAAGATCACCAAAATCTCACTAATGAAGAATTTCTTTAGATAATCACTCCTATTGGCCAGTTAACAAGATACATTGTGAATAGGTAATATGTTAATCCTTCAGTACACATGACCCGAAATCTCTAAGTGGTAAAATTATCTTTTCACTTTCTGCCTGTAACTGACTAAAGTATAGCATTAATACAATCCAGTTTAAAGTTCATGTTAGCTTAAATTTTAAATCAGCTGGAGCTACAAAATGTCTTAGAAACCTTAGTCGACTTGCCTAGGACAGGAAATAGATGTATGATTGATTTACTCTGAGAGACTGTAGATAGAAAATAAAGTTTATCCTACTACATGTGACAGATTTTTAAAAAAAATATATATTTTTTATTGTGATTGAGTGAAAGTATACAATCCAAATTAAATTTGGATCCCCGCCTATCTGCAGCTTCTTCTGCTGTCCTTGCCTGGTGACAGCACACTCCTCCTTTCTATTCTGTACATGTCATATCCTCTTAACAGTCTCCTGTCTCCTCTTCTCCATCCTCTCCTCTCCATCTTCTAATAAGAGGCCCATGGGACAGCATCCTACAGATGCATAGAACCATAAAGTACATACACTATATGGTCACAGTGTGTCCCCGAGTCCAATCCATTCTTGTCCAAACAGTCGACTTCAATAACGCTTTTTGCTTAGGGGCAGCAACAGGTTTAGGGACTGTACTCCCAGGGGAACCCCCAAGCCTTCAGACCATCAATTATGGTCTTTCAGTGGAGTTCTTCAGGTGTGCTCCTCTTTTACTCATGTTGCCACTGGGTCTCGACATTGTGCGCCCCATCATGGCTGTCCTTGGTGGTAGCCAGGCACCGTCTGGTTCGCCTGGTCACATGTCGATGCGGTCATGCATTCACAAGGGCCCTTCTCTCTTCTGGGCTCATTCTTCCTTGTGTCTTTGTTGTCCTTGGTTATCGTCTGTTTTGGCTGAGTTGGGACCATTTGGTGTATCTCAGATGGCAGCTGGCTTAGCTTCTAAGACCCCCAGCTGCTACTCACCAATATGGGGTGCAGAAGAATCACTTACCAATAGGCTAGTTAGACCAGTTGGCCTTGATGTCCCCTGAGAGCAAATTGTCTTAGGGTGGGTTTTCTAGGGACGCAAAACCAGTAAAACCTGTATGTACAAGGAAAGATTTATATATACAAAGCACAAGGAAAGGCATATATGTAGGAAACAGCTCACGCAATTGCAGAAGCTGAATTTCCCAAGTCCTGGCATACCTCACCTGGCCATGGGAGCTGGTGAACCCATAATCAGCAGATCAGAGACCAGCATTCTAGATCACCAGTTGTGTAGATCAGTGGATCCCAAGTTGGTGGTGAGATGAAGCTGCAGAGGTTGGCAAACCCCGGAGCAGCAGGTCAGGGAAGAGAACTCTCAAGTGCCGGCTGCAAGGGTTGATTAATTCAACAGCTGTTAGTTCAAGTCCAGGAACTGATGCCAGCAGAGAGCCAGAGCTGCTGGCTACGTGAGCAGATTGGCAGTAGGTGGTGGAAGGCAGATGAAAGAGAGCTGAGGGGTGGGAAGGCACTACAGGCCTCCCCCTGCCACTTAATACAACAGCCAAACATGGAGTAGCCAAGTTGACATAATCCTGACCACCACAGATGCAGAAGAGTCACTTAGCAATAGCCTTGTTAGACCAATTGGCCTGGATGTCCCCTGAGAGCAAAATCCCCAGACCCCTGCCCCTGCTACTCTATCCTTGCAATATTGTGTTAAGATTAGGGGAGTTTTTGGTTTATGTTGTAGTTCAGTTAAGTTGACCTTCTTTCTACTGTGTGCTGTCACTGCTTTCACGCAATCAAATTTCTGTCAACTATCTAATCTATGACCAGCCCTCTCTCTCTCTTCTCTCCCTTGCAGCTGAGTCTTTGCTTCTGTACGTGAGTCTGTTTTTAAGTCCTTACAGTAGGGGTCTCATACAATATTTATCTTTGTGATGCTGACTGATTTTACTCAGTATAATGTCTTCCAATTGAAACCAGGTTATGAGAGTCTTCCTAAAATCATCATAGTTCTTTATCATTGCATAGTGTTCCACTGAGTATATGTACCATAGTTTACCCATTTATCTGTTGTTGGGCATCTGGGTTGATTCCATCTTTTAGCTATTGTGGACTGTGCTTCAATAAACATTAATGTGCATGTATCTGTTCATGTGACGGCCCTTGATTCTGTAGAATAGATTCCAAGCAGTGGAATTACTGGATCAAATGGTATATGCATTTCCAGCTTTTTAGCTGGAAGTGCCAGATTTCTTTCCAAAGAGATTGTACCATTTTGTAACCCCATCAGCAGTGAAGGAGCATTCCAGTTTCTCCACAGTCTCTCCAGCATTTCCTGTTTTGTGTTATTTGGATCATGGCCAATGTTGTCGGGGTGAGATGGTATCTCATTGTAGTTTTGATCTGGATTTCTTTAATAGTTAATGATTGTGAGCATTTCCTCATGTGTCTTTTGGCTGCCTGGAAGTCTTCTTTGGTGAACTGTCTGTCCATCTCCTTTGCCATCACTTAATTCAGTTATTTACCTTTTTCTTGTTAATATTTTGCAGTACCTTGTAGATTATAGAGATCAGATGTCAGTCCAATATGTAGTTGCCAAATATTTTTTTTCCCATTCTTGTAGGTGGTCTTAATTCTTTTGATGAAGTCTTTGGATGAGCAAAAGTGTTTGATTCTTAGTAGATCCCATTTGCCTATTTTCTCTTCTTTTGGTTGTGCTGTGTTTGCCAGATTTTGAAGTCTAAGCTGTGTATTAAAACTTCTATTGTTGACCTTATTTTTTCTTGCACAATGTTTATCATTTTACATTTAATATTTAGGTCTTTCATCCAATTTGAGTTAGTTTTTCTGTAGGGTGTGAGATATGGGTCTTCTATTAGTTCTTTGCAGATGGATATCCAATTGTACCAGCATCATTTGTTAATGAGACTGCTGTTACCCCAGTTTAAAATCTTGGGGCCTTTGTCAAATATCAACTGTTCATAGGAGGATGGTGGCATCTCTGGGGTCTCAACTCTGTTCCATTAGTTTATATTTCTCTTTTTGTACCAATACCAGTCTGTTTTGACTAATGTGGTTGTGTGATAGGTTCTAAAGTCATATTGTGAGAGGCCTCCTACTGCATTCCTCTTCTTCAGTAGTGCTTTGCTTATCTGGGTTTTCTTACCTTTCCAAACAAAGTTGGTGATTTGTTTTTCTATCATGTTAAAAAATTTCACTGGAATTTGTATTGGAATTCCATTGTATATGCAAATTGCTTTGGATAAAATACACATTTTCACAGTTTTAACTCTTCCTATCCATGAGCAGGGGAGGTTTTTCCATTTATGTAAGTCTTCCTTGGTTTCTTGAAGTAAGATCTTGTAGTATCCTTTGTATAGGTCTTGTATTTCTCTAGTTAGGTTTATTCCTAGGTACTTCATGTAATTCTTACGTCTGTATCTCACTCGATTCATATATCATCTTCAGAGAGAGTGACTATTTTTGACTATGATCTTATGATGGATTCTTAACAAACTAGACTTTGGGGCAGAGATTTGAATGTAGGAAGTTTACTGGGGAATGACCTTAGAATCAATATACTCCAGGGAAGTGAAGAAAATAGGACTGGATAGAGGAGTGCAGCCAAATTAAAGGCCTCCTCAGATCCCTCTCTCCAAACAGGTGTTCTGTGTTGGGATGTGTCTATAGAATTATTTCAGTTTGAGGCAAAGGGCTAGCTATTTAAACCTCCTCATCAGTATTCATTGTTGAATGGAGAGGATATAATCATGGGTTATCCTTGGTGGGGGCAAATCTCAGAGAAAGGCCCTAAGTAAGAGCCATCAGTCAAAAATGCTCCCTGAAACTGGAAGAATAAGAACCTCACTCCTAACAGTGAGAGACACATGTAGTACACAACAGCGACCCCCACATTCCATTCCTTGTACTATTCACATCCTCATGCTTCATATACTACGTGTTAAGGCTAATTCCTTCTTACAGTTTTGTGGGTCTTTCAGAAATCAACTCATGATGGACAGTTCTGGTTTCATGATCATTTGATATTCCATGGTGAGCTGCCCCATATCCCCTAAGAGATATTTTTCTGACAGAAAATAATTCCAACTGCAGTTGCCATGATCTTATACCATAACTCTAGGAGTCTGTGATTCTCTTATGGTTTGCTGTAAAATCCACATGGCATTTTTTTCACCACAAATACATGTAATAATATAGAATTAATCAGGTCATAGGGCAAAGCAATAGAACCACTTACATCCTGGATCTGCTATAGAACTCTTCTATGATCTGGTCCCACTGAAACGTGGCACCCTTTCCTATCATCTAGTTCACAGGTCAAAGCAGTATTTTCAAGGGTGAAGTATGCTGTCTCAAGACAAAAGGATACAATACTTTGGATGGATTGTCCTAACATGCCCCAGAACACTGGGTTCCTAAAACCATTACTGATGTGGCTGGCCCCTAAATCTTCATATGGTTTATATCCTACTGTTTGAAGTACATTTGTTTTAGCAAGTTTTCCAATGGGTTTGCAAGTCCTTGCTTGTGTGGTCTAGGTAACATGATGTATTGACATGGTAGATTAACATGAAAAGTGTCTGGATATCTGAATGAATTCTGACAAATATATAGATGGTACACATCTCTTCCCACTATGAAATAAAAAACCAGTCTAGTTAGCATAGCCCCGAGTCAAAGCAGCCAATGTATGGGGAGGGATTGTGATAATGATTCCTGTCACATATTAAAAAAGAGTTATCAAAAACAAGGTATTCTGCAGACACACACACACACACACACACACATGATTCCTCTGTAACCTGCCCCTTCTACACTCTGTCTTTGCGTATGATCACATTGTTTAAACCATTCAACCGCTTTGTGACCAAGTAGCAATAAACACAAAAATAAAAAGGACCAACTGAGGATGATGGAAGAAGATAACTCCCAGGATTTCGATGATGTCTTTGAACTGCTCACCTTCCCAGAGCTCTTAAGAACATTCTCCTTACATGAAGCTAAAACCAACTGGGTTAGCAAAGGTAGCAATGCTGTTTTTGCTATTGCGTGCCATTCAGGCAATTTTAAGTCATTGCAAGTATATGTGAGAGAATAGAACTGCCATAGAGTTTTCTTGGCTGTAGTCTTAATGCAAGCAGATTGCCAGGCCTTTTTCTCACGGAGAAGCAGGGTGGGTTTGTACCAACAACCTATAGCTTGCTGGCTGAGCACTTAACCATTGCAACACCAGAGTTCCTTAAGGTAACAATAAAAAAAAAACCAAAAAAAACTGCCATCAAGTCAGGTCTGACTCACAGCGACTCTACAGGTCAGAGTAGAATTGCACGATAAGAGTTTCCAAGGAGAACCTGGTGGATTTGAACTGCTGACCTTTTGGTTAGCAGATGTAGCACTTAACCAACTATACCACCAGAGTTTCGAAGATAACAATAGCTACTATAAAATATAATCTTCAAAACATCAAGATCTACATGCCATAGAAACTAATTCTCTCTGTCACATAACAGTTAAAGTAGGATATTTTTAGCAGAATGACTCTCTAATAAACAATGCTTCTGGAACTCAGACTTCTTTCAGATTTTGCCTCCATTGTCTTCAACACTTGGCTCCTAACTTTACCCTGGGGAAAAGCTCCACTCCAATCTTCTTGTCATTTGGTGTCATTAAGCTGATTCCAACTCAAAGCAATCCTGTGTACAAGGAAACAAAAAACTGCCCAATCCTGAGCAATCCCCACAATCACTATGGTGAGCCCATTGTTGCAGTTGCTGTGTCAGTCTATCTCATTGAAGGTCTTCCACTTTTTCACTGATCCTACACTTTGCAAAGCATGATGTCTTTCTCCAAGGACTGACCCCTCCTGACAACAGGTCTTGCCATCATCACTTCTAAGGGAGCACACTGGCTTTACCTCTTCCAGGACAGATCTGTTTGATCTTTTGACAATCCATAGTATATTCAATATTCTTCTCCAACACCAAAATTCAAAGACATCACTTCTTCCTCTGTCTTCCTTATTCATTGCCTAATTTTCACATGCATACAATGAGATTGAAAATACCCTGACTTGGGGCAGGAGCACTTAGTCTTGAAGGTGACATCTTTCCTTTTCAACATCTTAAAGAAGTCTTTTGCAGCCAATTTGCCCAGTGCAGTGCATCTTTTGATATATTGACTGTTGCTTCCATTGGTATTGATTGTGGATCCAAGTAAAATGAAACCCTGGAGAACTCCATTCTTTTTACACCTATCATGATGTAGCTTATTGGTACAGTTGTGAAAATTTTTGTTTTCTTGATGTTGAGGCGTTATCAAAGACCAAAGACCAAAGGCTGTGGTTTTTCATCTTCACCAGTAAGTGTTTAAAGTCCTCTTCACTTTCAGTGAGCAAAGTTGTGCCATCTTCATAACGAAGGTTGTTAACGAGTCTTTCTTCAACTTTAATTCTCCACTCTTTTTCACATAGCCCAGCATCTCAGATTATTTGCTTAGTGCCAGGAGCCAGCCCCGACAACTTTTTGGGGTCATGCACTGAGGGAGGGAGAGGTGTCAGTGGAGAAATGAATTGAGAGAGACAGGAAAGAGTTTGGGAGAATGGCGGTCCGAAAAGGACTGTCTTTCTTTATTTTTATAGTCAAAGTGACGTGAGTTTCACCCTGTCCACTGACCACACAATCTATTGGCTAATTTGAAACCAAAACCTCGCAATCTTGAGGTGACGTGATATTTACCCTGCCCCCTGACCACATAAGCTATTAGCTAACTTGAAACTGAAACCTCATGATCTTGTTAATTGTCAAGGCTTTCAGCACTTGGCTTTGGCTTAGGCTTCTAGATAATGGCCCAAGGCAGGTGTGTTGTGGTGATAATTGACAGTGAAAACAAAGTTATGCCCCGAGCTCAATCAGCCCTACTTATACCTCAAGGTTAAAAGGTACAGGAGGAAGGGTCTAAAGGTTATAATCTCTATTTGTTCTTACTTTGCTCTTTATTTTATCTCCTCCTGCGGGGACAGTAAACACCTACTGTCCCCCACCCTATGCCTTTCTTAAACTATTCTAAAAAGGATAATTCTTTTCACATGGGTGGGGATGTGCAGTTGGGGGAAGTCAGCGGGGCTGGGCAGGCCTCTGTGCTTTCAGGCATGCTGTATTGAAATCCATTCCTCCAAGCTCTTTTCCCTAGAAGTTTCTGGCCAGATTTTCCCAATATAATTTCATAAGCCGAGGGGGTTGTAAAGCCGCTCTTAGAAGGCATCTTTCTTGATCCTCATGTCGGGAGAGGAGGGGGTCCACCCTCCACATTCAACTTTAATTCTCCACTCTTTTTCACATAGCCCAGCATCTCAGATTATTTGCTTGGGATACAGGTTGAACAGGCATGGTGAACTGATACAACCCTGACACACAACTTCCCTTACTTTAAAACATTCAGTGTCCCCCTTGTTCTGTTCCAATAACTGCCCCTTGATCCATGTACAAATTCCTCACAAGCACAATGGAATTCCATTCTTGTTAATGTTACCCATAATTTGTTATGATCCACACAGTCAAACGCTTTTGCATAGTCAGTAAAACACAGGTAGACATCCTGATATTCTCTGCTTTCACCTAAGATCCACCTGACATCAGCTATGATATCTTTGGATCCACATCTTCTTATGAATCCAGTCTGAATTTCTGGCAGTTTCCTGCCAATATGCTATTGTACCTGCTTTTGAATGATTTTCAGTAAAATTTTAATATATGTGATATTAATGATATTATTTGGAAATTTTTGTGTTTGGCTGGCTCACTTGTCTTGGAAATAGGCATAAATATGGATCTCTTTGAGTTGGTTGACCAGGTAGTCATCCTCCAAATTTCTTGGAATAAATAAATGAGCAATTCTAGTGCTGCATATATTTGTTGAAACATCTGATGTTATACTTTATGGATTTCTTCAGCCTTCAGTGCAACTTGGACTTCTTCCTTCAGTACAATTGATTCCCAACCATATGCTACTTCCTGAAATGGTTGAACATCATCCATTTTTTTATAATGACTGTATATATTTCTTCCGTCTTCTTTTGATGCTTCCTGCAATCTTTTAACATTTCTCCATAGAATCTTTTACTACTGCAGTTTGAGACTTGCATTTTCTCTTTTGTCTTTTTTAGCTTGAAAAATGCTGAGCATGCTCTTCCCTTTTAATTTTCTCTCTCTAACTCTTTACACATATCATTATGATATTTAAACCCGAAGGAGAAGAATATGGAAGATCCTGTGTGGGGAGTTCTTCCTTGCATTAGGCTTGAAACCAATGAACATAATTTGCCTACAGTATCTAGGCCACTTGCTTACCTCTTAATGGCAAAATTGGAGGTTTATGTTCACTCAGAGGTATCCTGTAAGAAAAATGTGGCAATCTGCTTCTGAAAAAGCAGACACACACGGGGTCATCATGAGGCAGTGCATCTTTTGATTTCTTGACTGCTGTTTCTATTGGTGTTGACTGTGGATCAACTTGATGGGAACTGATTGCTAGTTTACCTGCAAAAAAAGAACAGGATATTGGTTAAAAATTGGAAATAGCACTTTATGATTAGCTGACATGAGTATAGTCCTTTCTTGTATTCTTCAAACATCCTTTTTGCTCCTTTCTTATACATATGAAATGCAGTCACTCCTTCTAAAGAGATACAACCTGAAGATCCATCTAACACTGCCTCCACCTTAAAGTTCAGTATTTTCAGGTGAAGCACAATATATATATTTTTTGATCTAGCTGGGGCTCTTTATGATGTAGCAACTTATCAACCAAAAGTAAATTGTATCTGCATTCTCACTTAATATCCAATGATGAATAAAGGAAATAAGAGTCAAAGTAAAAATTCTTATTAAGGAAAGGAAGAACAGAATCATGAAATCTTTCTAGGAAGGCATCATGAAGATTTCACAAATTGAGAATGGAGAAAGTTTTTTTTTTTTTTATGCTTAAGTGAAAGTATACAATTTAAGTCAATTTTTCACAATCACCTCTCTGCAACTCCATCTGCTCTTCCCACCCTGTGACAGCACACTCCTTTTCACTCTTCACAACTAGCATTCTCCCAGTGAACATTTTTCTCCTCCTCTCCAGTCTGTCTTCTATCCTTTCAAAAGAAACTAGTAGGGCAACCTTCCTTTTTTGAACTCTTAATAGTAGTGGTCTCATACAATATTTATCCTTTTGCAGCTGACATTTCATTCAGTGTAATATCTTCTAGTCGATACCAGGTTATGAGATGTTTCCTAAAACTATCATTGTTTTTTATCATTGCAAAGTGTTTTATTGTGTACATATGCTGTAGTTTCTTGATCCATTCATCTGTTGATGGACACCTAAGTTGACTTCATCTTTTTGCTATTATGAACTATGCTGCAATAACCATTGCATACATGTAGTCATTTGTGCAACAGTGCTTAGTTCTGCAGGATATATTCTAAGAAGTGGGATTGCTGGATCATATGGTGTTTCTATTTCTAGCTTTTCAAGAAAGCATCAAATTGCTTTCCAAAGAGGCTGTACTATCTTGCATTCCAATAGCAGTACAGGAGAGTTCCAATCTGTACACAGCCTCTCCAGCATTTGTTGTTTTATGTTTTTTAGATTATTGCCAATCTCACTGAGGTGAGACGGTGTGTCATTGTAGTTTGATTTGGATTTCTCTAACAGCTAATGATAATGAACATTTCTTCATGTGCCTTTTGGTTGCCTGGATATCTTTTTTGGTGAAGAGTCTGTCTGTATCCTTTGCCATTGTTTAATTGGGGTATTTGTCTTTTTCTTGTTGATATTTTGCAGTTTCTTGTAGATTATGGAAATTAGACATCGATCTAAATGTTTCTTCTCTGTGGGTAATCTTTTAACTCTCTTGATAAACTCTTTGGATGAGCATAAGTGTATGATTTTTAGTAGTTCCCATTTATCTGTTTTCTCTTCTGTTATTCGTCCGTTGTTTGTAAGATTTTATAGTCTGTCTAAGCTATGTATTAGAACTTTCATTGTTGTCCCTATTTTTTGCTCCATAATCTTTATCACTTTAGGTTTGATATTTAGGCTTTTGATCCCTTTTGGCTTAGTTTTTGTGTAAAGTGTGAGCTATAGGTCTTTCAGTTTTTTGCAGAAGAATATCTAATTTTGCCAATACCATTTGTTAAAGAGACTGCCTTTACCCCAGTTTACACTTCTGGGCTTTTGTTGAGTATCAACTGTTCATAAGAGGATAATATTTCTGGGTTGTCTATTCTGTTCCATTGATCTGTATGTCTGTTTCTGTACAGGTACCAGGCTGTTTTGACTACATTGGCAGAATAATAGGTTCTGAGGTTGGGTAGTGTGAGGCTTCCCGCTGTGTTCCTCTTCTTCAGTACTGTCTTAATTATCCAGAATTTGTTCCTTTCCTAACAAAGTTGGTGATATGTTTCTCCGTTTCATTAAAAAATGACTTTGGAATTTGTATTGGGATTGCATTGTAAACATAGATCACTTTGGGTAAAACAGACATTTTTCCAATGTTAAGTCTTCCTATCCATGAGCCAGGTAAATTTCTCTGCTTGTTTAAGTCTCTTTTGGTTTTTTGAGGTAGGGTCTTGTAATTTTCTCTGTACAGGTCTCTTACATCTCTAGTTAGACTTATTCCTAGGTAATTTATCTTCTTGTGGAATATTCTAAATGGTATTGATTCAGTTATTTCTATTTGATGATTTCTATTTGATGATCTCTTAGTTGGTGTAATGGAATCCTACTGATTTGTTTATGTTCATTTTATATCCTGATACTTTGTTGAACTCTTCTGTTAATTGCAGTAGTTTATTTATGGATGCTTTAGGGTTTTCTGTGTATACAATTATATTATCTGTCAATAGGGATGCTTTGCTTCTTCTTTACCTATGCAAAGTCCTTTATTTATTTGTCTTGTCTGACTGCTGTAGACAGAACCTCTAGCACAGTGATGAATGAAAGTGGTGACAGTGGGCATCCTTGCCTAGTTCCTGTTCTCAGGAGGAATTCTTTCAGTCTGTCTCCATTCAGGATGACGTTAGCAGTTGGTTTTGTATAGATGCCCTTTATTGCATTGATGCCCCTTACTGCAGTGAGGAATTTCCCTTCTATTTCTATTTTGCTGAGAGTTTTTAACATAAATGGGTATTGGACTTTGTCAGATGCCTTTTTTGCATTGATAAATTCAGGTGATTCTTATACTTTGTGTTATATATGTGATTGATCACATTGTTTTCCTGATGTTGAAACAACCCTGCATCCCTCCCTGGTATGAATTCTACTTAGTCATGATGAATTATTATTATTATTATTTTGATATGTTGTTGAATTCTACTGGCTAAAATTTTGTTGAAAATTTTTGCATCTAAGTGTATGAGTGATATTGGTCTGTAATTTTCTTTTCTTGTGGTCTTTACCCAGCTTTGGCATCAGGGTTATGCTGGGTACACTGAATGAATTTGGGAATGTTCCATCCTTCTCTTATGTTGTGGAATCACTTCAGTAGTATTGGAATTAACTCCTCTCTAAAGCTTGGTAGAATTCTGGGAGTGGAGGAAGTTCTTGATCAGACCCAGATTCTACTCTTTGTCAAAACTTCATTTTATCTCTTGTCATAGGTGGCTCCTGATTCCAGTTTCCATGGCTGCACTTGAAGTAGGTGCTGAGAAAACATATGGGTGAAGATCATGTCTCATGGCACACTTGCTGCTTGCATAACAGTGGGAACAAATTGTTGTTTATAGTCCCCAAATGACAAAGCCTTCTTTAAAGACTTTGCTTTTTAGAACTTTTCAAAAACTTAGTAGGCATATGCTTTCTTTTATTCCAGTCTATTCCATGTACCTGTAATTATGCTTCAATTTTTTCCTAGACATGTTCCTCAAGTCTGATTGATTTCTTTGCTTGCCTGCCTTCAGGCATTCTATCCCAGGTAATAATAACAACATAAGTGCTTTCTAGCATTGACAGTTTTGCGTGTGACGGCTACAGCCTTGATCTAATCTTTGCTTCAGGGCTAAATATAAATGGTGCTCTACTGCTTAAAACTCTGTTTGGTCTCCTTTGTTACTGTGTGTGGTTTAAATAGCATACTTTTCCAACCATTTGACACTCTCACATATAAATTCTTTCAATTCCTTTTCATTTCTATTAACAGTTCAATCAACTCTTCCCTGTTTAAACTTTTTCTTGTATCACCAGCTCAATACAAACAAGTATCCTTACCATTTATAAACTTGTTCTTTATAGTTATAGACTTGATAGCCAGCTAGTAGACTTTCTAAGGTCCAGCAGTCAACAGTTCTACCAAATGGTTTGCAACTCTCTAACACCTGGGAAACTACATTATCGGTTCCCTTGGTGCCTGCTACCCAACACCTAAGCCACTGCCACACTCTTTAGATATGTATTATGAAGGTGGACACCCTGGTGGCATAGCAGATAAGTTCTATAGCTGCTAACCAAAATGTCAGCAACTCAGATCCATCTGGTGTTCTTTGGAAACTCCTTGAGACAGTGCTGTTCTGCTCTATAAGGTCACTATTTTGGAAATCACCTCAACAGCAAAGGGTTTGGATTTATTTATTTATTTGTTTGTTTTTGCATTATGACAGCACATCATTTTGGTACTGATCTCTGTTAGGCTTCTTATGATAACATCTATAAAAATACCAAAATCTCACTGGCTTTTTTACGCAGACACACACATGTATGTGCACTCGTGTGTGTGCGCACACACACACACTCTCCACGTGTTTCTTGCTCATATATTAGTGTTCTCGATGATGGATCATTTGAGCACCAAGTACTTTTTATTGTATAGCCTTAACAGATTATTTCAAAGCTGCTGCAGAGGGAGGGGAAACCCTAGTGGTGTAGTGTTGAACGTTACAACTGCTAACAAAAAGGGGGCTGTTCAAACACACCAGATTCTCGGTGGAAACTCTATGGAGCAGTTCTACTCTATCCTGTAGGGCAGCTATGAGCTGCAATCAAGGCAACAGGTTTGGAGTGTTTGTGGGTGGGGTGCTGCAAAGGGAAGGTTGTCTCCATTCTAATACACTGGTGTGGAAAAAGATTGTAGAGGCTTCTGTGTCATTTATATGGGTGAGGCCTAAACATGGTGACATTACTTCTGTTCATGTTTATTGGCTGGAACTCTGAAAAGTTGTGTGCCCAGAGACAGTAGAAAGAGGGGCAATGAATTGAGAAGCCTAATAGAATCACCTGCCTCTTCTGAGCTGATAACCCTATCGAAAGGTGCCTGGCCCTTTCCAAATCATTCTTTCCCTGTGTCCTATTTTATTTCTTCTTAGTATGATCAGAAGTTATCATATTCATTTCTCGATTTGCCTCTTCATTACTTGTCATTTCCTAGAAATACAAAAGTTTTATGAGAGTAAAGATGTTTGTCTTTTACTACTTTATTTCCAATATCTAGAACAGTGCTTGACTCATGGCACACCTCAATACATTTGTTCAATATATGAAGACACAAGTGGTTTCATTGCTCTGTTTCATAGCCAAAACACTGCACTTCTAGACCTAAATAGGATCATAGTACACCACCTTGGTTATGTGCATTCTGAGTCCCACAGAAACAACTCAGATGGTGTTGCCTATTATTGTTAGGTGCACTATTTCATCATCCATCTGTCTGTCTATTCATCTGTCCATCAGTGTCTGTCCGTCTATGTATTGACAGTAACAATCTGTGTACCAGTTTCTTCAGTAATAGTATATGTGATCTCCTTAGTTTTTTATACTGTATAAGAACTTTTCAGTGTTTGATTTAAAATTAATCTTTTCTTCTATGTTGATAATTCAGTGAGAGACCATTACCCAACTAAGTAGTAAAAATGTTACTCAATCTTCTCTTTAATGTTATATCTATTTTTCAAATTCACTTTATAAAATGAGTGTTTGGCTAAATTGATCAAACTTTCCTATGGGTACAAAGAAAAAATCCAACTTGTCAAAGATGGCTTAGAACTGATATTACATTTTAAGATTGGTCTTCAGTACCACTCAGGTCTAGATCTACCTCTCTATTGACTGTAATTTCTTAAAATTTTGTGTCTTATTAAGGCTATGTAGTGATTCTAAAAGTTTTATGGTTCTATGCATCAAAATTAATTAGCACAGTTATAGATCATTGACAATGCTCCAAAGTCTATTAAGTTAATATCAAGTACAGGGAAATAAAATATTTATTTGTTTAACAAAACATGTACTGAAACAAGGAAGAATCATTCATTCTTCTGCTTGCTGTTTCTCTTTAACTGCACGTATTTTAAATCATAATATTGAAAAATACACAGGCAGAAAGCTACAAATAAACAAGAAGCCTTTGGAAGAAACAGTTCATTCTGATGGTAATAAAGAATTTTTAATTTTAATTTTTCAGTGTATTTGAGATGCTTTAAAACACAGACCAGGTTACTCCTAATAGAACCCAGGTACTTAACTGCTGAAGACATGAAAATACCTATAATTTCCATCACCTAAAGCTGAGTTGGCAGCATTGTGATGGCCTACTGTACTTTTGTAAGTGACTTTATCTTCCTGCTGTTTTGCGATTCTTCTTGTCAATGCCATGTCTCTGATAATGTCAGTTTGAACACTGATTGCATGAATGCTTAGAATTCCTGATAATTTCAACAGACAACATCATCTAGTGGAGTAGTAAGGGAATAGTTTTCCATTCTGCACAAGTGTCTTACAGTGACTGATTTCCTGCGACATGACTTTTTTGGAATCTGATGCAAGTACTCTAGTCCCAAGAGAAAATTGTATGCACAGATGAGAAATGGGTGAAAAAAAAGTCTTAAAATTGAACTACATTGGAAGATGAGTTTTCTCTTAAAAAATTCCTAAACCAAGGGTATCCAAAAATCTCTAATTAACATTTATTTTCAAACCCTAAGCACAATATTTTTGAGGTCACAAGCATTTAGAAGTCTTTGTCCTGAAAACATTTATACTTTTTCATTTGTATATTATGCCCTGAACAGAATAAATATCACCTATTAGTCTATTACTTGATATAATTTAGCATTTAAAAAGCTGAATTTCTGTAAAGTACTAAAACTCAAGAGTTAAAAATAAATTATTTAATAAGAGAAATGGGAAATAAGGAAGCTGCTTAGAATACGATAAAGAAGAGTAATAAAAAGATTTTTAAATTGGTTTTAGCTTTATTTTCATTATATCTAATTTTTTAAGTATTAGTCATAGACTGTATGTCGGGTAACTGGAAGCGTAAAACTTATATTTTAAAACCCAAGTCTCCTAAAATTTGGATATTGTACTAATAGAGAAAGAGAGAGGGATAGCTGGGGCAAATACACACACACACACACACACACACACACACACACACACACAAACATACGTATACAATGCAACGTCTTTTTAAGTTTAAGTACAGATGTTCATGCATTGCTATTTGATCAAAAAGTCAAAATATACTCTATAATGCTAATTTCTAGAAAATACAATGCCTCAGGCAATTTTACAGTACTTGTGATTTGTGCCACCACTGTCTTATTATAATTTCAAAAGATTTATAGAATATTTCTACTCAGTATTTTTAAGCAAACTTGAACATGGAAAATTTAAAATAAGACATTTTCTTTCTCTGAAGAATACATGAATACATTCTCTTCCTTGTTTGGAGAGAAAAATAAATAAAATATATTTATTTTATTCCAAAATACTGCATATACATATCTTGATCAGTGTAAGTTTTGCAATTACTTCACAGAAAATTAATATCTAGGTAATTATTATTGTTAATCTGACCAAGCAAGATGCTATTCTACCTATTATTTTTCCCGGTCCTGGTTTTCTCTTTCACCAGGCTCTTTCCCAGGATCATACATAAATCTTCTTTTGATATTTATCCCTTGGAGGAGGGAGGGTGGTATCTATTCTCAACATGCTAACTGATGTAAATGAAATGTGCAACACAAAGTGATGGTAAATTTGTGAACCTGCTGTGCAATCAAATAGTCATAACCTTTAGAGGTCAAAGTTTATAAACCCAGATGCCATAGGGAGCTTGGCAGATAATGTGAAAGGATTGAAAGGTCAGATAAAATCCAAAAGGTGGTGGTGGACTTGAAAGCAAATGCCCCCTCAAAAGAGGAGAGCGTCTACAAAGGTCCAGCCAGTTGTCCTCGTACTGAAATGTAGACCATACCAGCATGGGAAGAAAAAACAAAAAAAATAAGCAACAACACATTGCTGTTCAGTGAATTCTGACTCTCAGCCATTAGATAGGGCACAGCAGAACTGCTCCATAGGGTTTCTAAGGCTGTGATCTCTACAGAAGCAGACTTATTTCTCCCATGGAGCAGCTGATCAGTTTGAACCTCTGACTTTTTGGTTAGCAGCTAAGAATTAACCGTTGTGGCAGTAGGGGCATAAAGAGTCAGAAGTCATTTTTTTTTTAATGTCGACTCACACTTAAGTGTACATCTAAAATCCCAGGGGCGTCAAGTCAATTCTGACTCATAGTGTCCCTATAGGACAGAGTAGAATTGCTCCACAGAGTTTCCAAGGAGCGCCTGGCAGGTGGCTAATTCAATACAGAGAACTTCAACAATTCTTGCTTTCAGACATGGCACTTCATCTAGTTGGATGCCTACAGCTATTTTTGAAAAAAAAAAATTGTGTCATTGTGAATGTTTGATGTTAAATTGGTATTACACCATTAGCTGGTTTCAAGTTGGCTCCAAGTTTATGGTGACTCTAAGCTCAACGAAATGAAACTCTCCTCAGTTCTGCTCCATCCCCGTGGTCAGTTGCAGATCTGACCATTGTAATCCATAGGACTTTTACTGGCTGATCTTCAGAAGTAGATCACTCGAGTTTTCTTCCTAGTCCATCTTAGTTTGGAAGCTCCACTGAAAGCCGCTTAGCACTGTAACAACATGTAAGCCTTCACTGAGAGACAGACCATCGCTGTGCCTGAAGTACACAGACCAGGTGTTTAATCCGAGTCTTCTGCATGGAAGATGACTGCTGAGCCACCACTGCCCATAATGTTAGAACAGTAATACAAAACTCTCCTCTGGAAGATGGGTCCTAGGAAATAGAAAAAAAGGTGGAATCAAGTCCATAACTGGTCTTGAGAAATCAAATATTCTGAACACAGTCACCAGCAGAGGAGGCAAATAAGAAATGGCTTAAATGCAAACTCTGATTTTACTGCTCCAGATTCTATTCCTATGCATACAGACTGTGTTCCCTGGTAAGTTATGGAATAATTTTAAACAGTTTCAGGAGAAGAGAACCATACCCAAGGGTTCCTCTTGACATGCTACAAAGGATGACCTCTCCATTGCAGATCAAGTGTTGGCTGTATTTCTGTTCCACCTCTGCTCCCTTGAACTAACCTTGCCCATGATGAGCCATTTCTCTGTCACTAAGTCTGTTCCAAAAGACAACTTGGCTCCTCATAAATCCAAACCTTTGGGAGGTAGTTTCAGCAAAAATTCTGTGCCTCAGGCAATAAATCTCATTACTGTGGTTTCTCATTTAGAGTCACGCACTCCAGCCAGCAATGTCTTGACCATTTTAACACTGAAGTGACGTCTTAATCGAGTCCCATGCTGACAAATGCAAAGATGTTATTTCATTGACAGCTTTTCTCTCCTGCCTCCAGCCTGAAGGCTCCAACCAGGCCTGCTTAGCCACCTTTGCAGTCTCTGAATACAAGGTCTTCAGTTTTTACTCAGCCAAGTATCCGCAGTGTATATTCTGTGATGTAGTGGTTAAGGGCTACAGCTGCTAAACAAAAGGTCAGCAGTTCGAATGCATCCGGGAACTCCTTGGAAACTCTGTGAGGGAAGTTCTACTCTGTCCTGTATCAGTCAGAATCCACTCAACAGCAATGGGTATCCTACATACTTCAGAAAAGAATTTTGAGTGATTATTTTTAAACACTTTGATTATAATTTTTTGTTTTAGTTAACATGCAGACTTTTGAGTTTTGTCATAAATGGCAAAGACATCAAGAACTGATATTAATTTGTTAGTTTATATTTTCAACAGAATTTGAGAATAAGGTATGAAAATACCCAAGCTCAAGGAACAAAAGTCCTTTTGAGGAGGAATTACCTAACACAGGAAGATTGCCCATACCTGTAGGACGGTGATTCTCTACTGGGATGATTCCTCCACCCCCAGAGGACACCTGAAGGCATCTTATCATCATGACCAGGAGGGTGCTACTGGAGTGTAATGAGTAGAAACCAGGGATGCTGTTAAACATTCTACAATGCCCAGGACAGTGCCCCATTCCAAACAGTCAATAATGCCAAGCTCAGGAAACCTTGCTTTGTGGTGGGTGGGGAATGTAAGCTTGAATGCTGGATAATTCTTTGCTATGTTCTAGCTATGTGGTTTTTTAGAAGTTACTTAGCTAGTTTATGCCTTAATGTTCTTACATGCTAACTGGAAAAGGCCATATTTATTTCACAGAAATTATCATGAGGATCAGCGAGCCCAAATGTGGGTAAACTCCAGCCACCAGTCTAAACAATCTAGCTGCAACCAAGTTCACCCTGAAGCATGGAAACCCTATTTGTGTCAGAGTAGAACTTGGTTCCATAGGGTTTTCAATAGTTTCCTGGGCTTTCTGCTGAGAAACCTCTGGATGGCCTTAAAATTAGCAGCTGGGAGTATTAACTGTCCCACCATGTCTGGCAAACAAAACTAAGTAGAAGATAATAATTATCTATCCATTTCCCAATCATTTTCTCCATCTACTTTGATATATTTCTCCATGTGACTCCTTTGGACTAACATTTTTGGTCATTATCTATTTTCCTGTGTTTAGGAACCAAGGTTAGCCAAAAGATCCTGGAGTTACAAAGGACAGAGCGTTAGCACCTCCAGGACTGGCTTTATGACTTTAGGTAAAGCACCTAACCTACTCTCTGTGTTTATCTTTTCTTAACTGTTAAAGGACAAAAAGACATTTTCTCTGACCTGTCTTAGACATTAAAATAAATGTGTTGCCCAGAAAAGGTGATCAATAAATGATTTTTATTTCAACAGGTGAAAATACTCTCTGAACTTATGCACATTATTTATTTGAAAGATTTAAGTGGATGTTAAAGTTACTTCATTATTATTTTTTTACCCAGTCTTCTATTGATAAATCCATTCTTTAATTTTTTTTGTGATATTAATATTTATGAATAATATTTTATTGTCTCTGGTGAAAGTTTACACAGTAAACAGATTCATAATTGAAAATTTCTATGCAAATTATTCGGTGAGATTAATCATTTCTCAAAATATGACTGTCAACACTCTAATTGTGTTCTGGTTGTTCTGTTTCCAGTACTGTAGTTTCCCTGTCCCCTTATCAGGTCATCTTTGTTGACCTTTTGTTTTCATATAGATTTTTTTTTTACCCATACTCATAGGTAATGCGTGTGTGTGTATGTGTATGTGTGTGTGTTATTTGGCTAAAGGATGACCTCAAGCAATAGCTACAGTTCGAAGTTTAAAGAGCATCTCTTAGGACTATAAGCCCAGGGAGTTCTCCAGTCTCAACTGGTCTAGTAAGTCTGGACTTTTTAAAAATATGAGCTCTGTTTTGCATTTTCCTCTCCTTTCATCAGGGTCCAACTATTGTGGTCCTAATCAAAGTGGTTGGTAGTAGTAGCCAGGATGATTTGGTTCTTCTGGTCTCAGGGTAGATGCAGTTACGGCTTATGTAGGCTATTAGCCCTGCAGACTAGTTTCTTCTCTGAGATTTTGGTTTCCTTCTTAGTCTTTTGCTCCTGATGAATAGAAAACAATAGTTGTATCTTAGATAACTGCTTGAAAGCTGTTAAGACCCCACAGGCTACTCACTTTTATCAGATACAGAACTTTGTGAATTGCATAATGCTTTGCGAATTATATAATGCTGATTGATTGTCCCTTAAGACTATCTTAAGCCTTCAGACCTAGAAAATCAATTTTGTAAGGTGTTTGGTTGTATCTGAAAAGTATCTGTATTTGTGTTTTCTCTGAATATATATGCCTGCACAGAAATATCTGAATTTACATATATAGATACTTCTGTGTGTGCACACGTATGTATGCTTCTGTACTTCCTCATATACCTGTATCCTTATACATATAAACAGGTAACCATGCATTTGTTTTTATGGTCATTTTTGGTGTTGTTACCAAATTAAACATGTTAAATTCTTTAGTACAAATATCCTTTTCTCTTGAACACTTCTTGGTGACTTCATTTATTTCAGTCAAGCTGTGCTCAGTACAGAACTGAGGTAGCACAGTGGTTAAAAGATTGACTGTTTAGTACTACTCTTCCCATCACCAAATATAACAATTATCTTCCATCTAGAGTATGTTTTCCTCTTCCTTGGTGTCCACCAATAAACAGCATAAAAACCAATAAACACTGGCCTCTTTAGATGCATCTATTCTTGCCTTCTTATGAAAATGGGATCATGCAATATTTGTCCTTATGCAATTGACTCATTTCACGTAACATTGTGCCCTCCAGCTCTATCCATGTTGTAACATGTTTTTCAGACTCACCATTGTTCTTTATGATTTTGTAGTATTCTATAGGGTCACTACGACTTGGCATTAATTGGATGGCAATGGCTTTTATTTTATTTTATTTTCATTTTATGGTATATACATTTTTGCTTATCCATTCATCCATTCACTGGCACTTAGTTTCTTTTTTCTGCTATTATGAACATTGCTACAATGAATATATATATTAAAAAAACCCCAAAAAACAGTGCTGTCGAGTTGGATCTGACTCATGGCGACCATATGGGAATGTTAAAATCACTATTTTAGAAAGAACTGGCCACAACTTTTTGAAAATAAGTTTCAAAATAAGAGTTAAAAAATTTCTCAAACATTCATTTCTACTCCACATAATCTCTTTTCAAAATTTCAAAATTTTACTTCCTTAGTAAATTTAAAATAAATATGATTTTTTTCTTGATTTATTAATTTTAGATAATATCATTGGACTGCATTCTTGGAAAAATTAAATATATAATGACTTGCCCAACAATGCATCTTACATCTTTCCTGAAGTTGATTATTTATGTTTCTTTAAAGTTGATTATTTATATTATTATTTTAAAATTGCCAAAGTTTATAACTTTACATTCATTATGTACCTAAAACTGTGCCTTCAAATTTTACTCTGGGTTGATTCCAAAAGTGTACACACAACAAAAATAACATTTATAGTTTTAAGATTATGTAAATATTTAAGATTATGTAAGCACATAACCCAAATACTAAAATTAAAACTCTACTAAAGGAATGCAGTCCTATGATGCTGAAATTCTAATGCTCAAAGGAGCAAGCCGTTATTTCTGGTGACTTCTCTTTTATCTTCCAATCAAAACTGTTGTCCTTGAGTCAGCTCATACTCTGGTGACTGCAGATGTGTCAGAATAGAAGTGTGTTCCATAGCATTTTCAAGGCTGTGACCTTTTGGAAGCAGATCCTCAAGTCTTTCTTCAAATACACCTCTGGTTGGGTTAGAACACTCAACCTTTAGGCTAGAAGTTGAGTGTTTAACAGTTTGCATCAGCCTAGGATTGTACATACATACACATGTACACACACACACACACACACACACACATGTATTTAATCAAAACATACTGAGGCATTATTTTGCCCTCATATGTCTCCTCTAATAACTTCGAATTCCATTATTTTAATATTTTCATGCTGTATATCTGTGGCTATTTTTTTAAAAGATAAACCCACTGCTGTCAAGTTGATTGTGACTCATAGCAACCCTATAGGACAGAGTAGAACTGTCCCATAGTGTTTCCAAGGAAAGCCTAGTAGATTCGAACTACCAACCTCTTAGTTAGCAGCCTGAGATTATAACCACTGTGCCACAATGGCCCCATGGCTATACCTATAGGAGAGGATATTCTGCTCTTTTCTTACTACAACTGCCTAGCTTTTACTGTCCTCCTCCAATCCCACTTCTGTCCCAGGGAAGGGGCTTCTAATCTGGCAAATCAGTAGTCATACAACGGTTAAGTCATGCTCATTAACGCACAGTATGAGTGTGCATTAAACCTTACACAGACATCCACCTCTTCTACATTCTTGGAGCTCATATCAAAAACCAGCCACAGACTAGTTTTCTGGAACGGACCATCTCATGCCTCATCTCGTCTCTATTGTCTTTGCTGATGTTAAAGAGAGTGAGAAGCTCTCGAGATGAAGATTCTGGGGAAATATATAGCCAAGCCAAGTGCATCGAGTCGGAAAAGTGCTCAAAACCAAACTTTACCCAAGGTGTATATTCAAATATTAGATATTTGCATAGGCCTTGATTTTGTATTTTGATTCTTATTTAGCTGTCGTTCCTTTAATCATTGCCATATTGAAAACACCAGAGAATGAAAATGTGATGGATAGGCATTGGATTTAAAGAAATCTTTACTTTCATTCTTAATAGTTCCCATTCCCATGTTCCAATGTATTTACATGAACCCATCTGAAATGATAAATATTCACAAAGCATATAACTCATATTACCAATTAGCTCCTGCATGACTGAGTCGACTGAGTCCCTGTCCTGTGCCACCAGAATATCTCTTAGCCACTTGCCCACTCCAGGACGATGATGTATTTTGTTACTTCGCTTGCTGCTGTGCAAGTGAGGTTTGCTTCTCTGTTGCTAACATTGAATAGAGTCTAATTTAAAGTTGTTTTCATTTTAGTAATCTAATGCTGTTATAAACAGAAACACCATAAGTGGATAGCTTTAACAAACAGAAATTTATTTTCTCACAGTTCAGAGATTAGGAGTCCAAATTCAGGAAAGCCTGGTGTCGCCGCGGTTATGTGCTGTAGCTGCGAACCCAAAGGTCAGCAGCTCAGATTCTTCAGGTGCTCCTTGGAAAACTCAATGGGACAGTTCTACTCTGACATATAAGTTTGCTGTGAGTCAGAACCAACTCGACAGCATTTTTTTTTTTAATTCCAGGCAAAGGTTTTCTTTCTTTGTCAGCTCATGGGGAAGGTCATTGTCATCAGTCTTCCCCTAGCCTAGGAACTTCTCAGCACAGGAGTCCCAAACCCAAAGGTTGCACTCTGCTTGGCTTTGCTTTCTAGGTAGTAGTGACTACTTCCGTCTCTCTGCTCTCTTTTCTCTCTTACAGCTCAGAGGAGAGTGACTCAAGACACAATTTAATCCTGTAGACTGAGTCCTGCCTCCTTAACTAACAGCCCCTAATCCTAGCTCATTAACACCAGAGAGGTGGGATTTACAGCACAGAGGAAACTCACATCAGATGACAGAATGGTGGACACTCACACAATACTGGGAATCATAGCCCAGACAAGTTGACATACATTTTGAGGGGGGACACAATTCAATCTGTAACAGTTTTGCTTTGTTTTTGCTGCTCGCAAAGACAGCCTGGGCAGTTATGGTGGTTGATAGTTTCCATCAGCAGGTTGTGACTCATGGCAACTCCACGTGTGACACAGTAGAACTGCTCTGCTGGGTTTTGTGGCTGCCGTCTCAACAGAGGCACGTTATCAGTTTTCCACAGCACAGCTGAGTGGGTTAAACTGCCGGCCTTTGGGCTAACAATCAAATGCAAACCGTTTGAGCCACCTAGGGTACCTTAAGTCTAATTTAAAAAAAAAAAGTCCTTCACATCATTTTGCATTTTATCTAGTATTAGTAGCTAATACTAGAATTACACCAATAATTATAAAGATGGTACAGGACTGGGCAACATTTCTGTTCCATTGTACATGGGATCTTTATGAGTCATTGCCTACTCCGTGACGATTAACATCAACAGTGCTAGAATTAGTATTAAATTACTTTTGACATGACTCTCACATGATTGTGACTCATGTACAATTGAAGTTTAAAGAGATAGTATTTACACATTTAAAAAAAAAAAAACCCATTGCTGTGAAGTTGACTCCAACTCACAGTAACCCTATTGGACAGAGTAGAACTGCCCGCCTTCTAGGGTGTCTAAGGAGCACCTGGTGAATTTGAACTGCTAACCTTTTGGTCAGCAGCCAAAAGCTGAACCACTGTACCATTAGGGCTCTCATTCACACATGAACACAGATTTATTCCTTGATTTAACCAGGGAACAACAAATGAAAGAAGTGACATTTAAATAATAAACAGAATTCAAAATAGCTCATTTCCTGGGAACGATTAGCCTTCTTTGTTGTGCCATTCAGTGGGAGAGTCGTTGTGCCATTCTGTGGGAGAGGTGAGCAGTCACAGGACAGCATATTGGTATGTTTGCCTATGTCTGTAGTTGTACGTGTGCACCAAGGATATGGGCATGGATTTTGCAGGACTTGTTACAGAAAACAGCTCCCTCTTCACAATTTTGCCAAGAGCTCTTGCTGTCCACTAGCATCAGTGTGTACAAAAGCACTGCAATTGTACAGTGTCACTCCAGTAAATGGCTAAACTGGGCAAAGCATAAATGAGCGAAAGGCAGTGTGAAGAGGCTTGAATGGACTTCATTCTGTTGCTGCAGCAACCTTTGCTAGCATGAAACTAGATCTGTGGTTACCTTTAGGACTGTGTTGAACTGTCGGGGAAAAATTAGAAAAGAATCTGGATGATCCATTGTTAGGAGGTGCATTTGAATCACCGAAGCTTAACATCATTTGTCTGTATCTCTTTCAGCCCTGCATTCCACGTACTGATTTGCTTAAATGGCAGATGCGCATGCCAAATCTAATTATCCCTTATCTCACAAAGTCATTTATCATTCCTATCCATTATTCATTGACTACCAATAGCTGCTCAGTCTTCAGTACATGAACCTTCAACACAAATTAGGAAACTGCACTTATAAGCGGCATTTATCCCTGAAATGTTCTGCATAGGATGTCTAAGCCAGAAGAAATACTCTTGACCTGAAAACTGGGGTGTGTTTCATGTCATCCTGCTCACAATCTATAAATAATAATAAAATAAAAGCAGTGTGGTAGAGACCGTTATGAAGCCGCTGTTGACTGTCCATTATAGCGTTAATTAGCACCGTGGAATGATAATGGCGCGCAACTTACACGGTATCCAAGGATCTCAGAGCACTTTGAAAGAAATTGTAACTGATCTAAAGCAACCAGGGAAACGGATGTGAGGGAATATTAGACCACTTAAAAGATAAAATGATGTGAGACTGGTGGTGATTAGAGAATTTTCTAGCCATTTAGCACCCTCGGCTACATTCTACACAACTCATATTGCCTCATTTTTATTCTGATCTTTTATTTACCTCCAAAATGTTTGAGTGGTATTGAAATACATGTGAATATCAATCAGCTTCAAAACTCATATTTTTTCCGAAGACAAATAGAGTTGTGGCTGTACTGGAACAGCAGTTAGGTGTCTGACTACTAACTGAAAGGTCCGCAGTTTGAAGCTACCAGCCCCTATCTGGAAACTTTAGGGAAAGTTCTACTAAGTCCTATAGGTTTGCCATGAGTCGACTCAGTGGCAACTTGTTAGTTAGTTATGGGATAGGAGATATCTGAAGTCAGATCTCAAGACTGAAAACTCAGGATAGCAAGGAATGGAATGAAAATTTGTTTAGTGCCTTCTGTGTGACTGGTCACTATACATAATGCTATTTTCACAACAAGTCTATAGAAGAGGCTAATTACCTATTTCTATCAATATCTACATCTACTACGTATCTATATCTATATTTATTGTTCAGAAGATTGAGGTTCATCTCAGCTAAGTACACTGCTCAAGTGTCCTTGGTGTACAAACAGTACAGGGGTGGTGTTCAGCGTCCTCTAACTTCACAAGTGGGAAGGAGAACCAAGACCAACAGCTCAAGGCTGATGCCTTATGAGGTAGAGGCCAGCCTATACCCTTCTCTCTGCCATCTTGACCAACTCTGATACCAACTGACCCTCCACCAGCACTCCCTACTTCACTGCTGAGTTTGCTAATTCACTGCAATCGCCACACAGAACTCACAGTTGATCCTCATGATTTTAGGGTGTATTAGGGAAGCGATAGGTGGTAGTTCAGGCTCAAGAAGAGTCAGGATATAGTTCCTCCACCAGGAAGGCCTCTTGCTTTTCATACTTACAAGCATACCTCTCCCTGCCCTAAGCCTCTGCCCAAAGGTGCTCCGCTTTCTCTGTCCATGGGCTGGGAATCCCACTGTGCTGTTTCTGGCTGCTGGGTGTCTCCTGCTACTGCTTCTCAGAGTCTTCAGAAATTGTAGCTTGCTTGCTCTCTGGGTCTCCTGCTTACAGTTGCTTCTCAGCACAGGGGTCCTCATGTACTCTCTGTTCCTGGCTATTCTTTCTTGCGGTGGTAGGATCTGCCTCTCTGCTCTGGAATTAACTTTCTGTTGAGGCAAAACTGACTGATCACCTCTGTGGGCCACAATTACCCTGTCACACAGTTCTGCCAATCACCTGGGTGAGCATTCCAAGACTAGGGACAGAAAGGCCACACAAAAATAATCAATTGTACCACATTTCATAACAAATTGGTCAGCCAAGATTTGAATCCTGGCCTGACAGATTCAACTGTAACGTGCATATTTTCGAACACTTTCCCTTTTATTAGTCTTATGTTATGCTGGGCAAGTGAGAAGAACTCTGTCTTTAAATAAAAACTAATGTTCAAGTTCAAAGATTCCATGGAAAGTACCCAATTCAATTCCATTTAAAGGTAAGAAAACAGGTCCACAGACAGTTACTGTAGCGTGCATATACAACTGTTACAGTCGAGTTAAACAGATTTCCTTTCTTTTTTTTCTTACTGGTGTTTTTCCTACAACTCCATGCCTTCGTTTGGGGCTGCTCTTTCCACTCCTTCTAGCTGAAATCTAAGTATCATTTTTTTCTAACTGAGCTGAAAACTCTCATCCCCCATAAATGCTTATAAAATTTCCCTGGCATGATAATTTACCCTTTCTTGGAAACAGTATAACATTCACCACCCACAGTGCCATTAATCTTTTCCTTTTTGTTTTATCTTTTTATTTATCTTTCGTTATAATTACTCATCTTCTCTTAAACATGTTCATATCTTGTCCCAGCAGTTTGATGATCAAGTTCATGAGAAAAACACATACACTTACTCACTTACTTCCTTATGGCTCCCCACACTACCCAGTGGATCAGCTTTGCAACGATAGATGCTAAACTAGTATTTTGTTATTGCTCGATTGATGTTTGTCCATGATGTTTTACCAGATGCAGCACGTTCAATAATATGAGTTTTCATCACTGAAAAATGGAAAAGAGAATTATGGGGATTGGAAACTTACTGCAATGTTCTGCCTGCTATCAGGGAGGTAGAAAGTCAAAAGCTTTTTCCTGTGATGTGTCTCTTAGTCAGTGGGCCAGTATTTTAACATGAACTGTCTGAAAATAACTGCTAGTGTTTATATATTTCAACGCATGCTCCTACTTCCTATATTTCTTCATACCTTTGGAGCTCTTACTTCTGCATGGATTCCTGAAAAGTCTTTGCAAGCTCAGCATATGACAGAAAGGAAACGATGAGAGCTGGTCTGATCTTGTTAGAAACATTATTTATACCGGTACAAAGACAAACAGGTACAACTCGACAGAGTGTTTAGGCAAGGGAAAAGAACTGCAAATAACACTCCCCTATATGAATTGATTGTCTCACATACTCCTAAAATTGCTGTTTGGGAAAGGGATCATCTCTGAGAGAGAAAAAAATTGGAATATTAAATAAAATGCAAAGATACTCTTGGGACAGTTTTTCTGGAATGTTATTTGTATGACAATGACTTTTTTTTTTAACACAACAATCTTCACCCAATTATATCTCTTCTCTAATAGACTCCCAACCTTGATAACCAGCACCTCCATCCACATGGTTTTTCAGTCCTCAATCCTAGGTGTCACTTTGATACCTTTCCCTCTGTCACTTAAAATACCCAAGCAATCACCGACTTTCCGATGATTGCATACCATCAGTTTCTCTTGACTCTTTCTACTTCTTGACTGTCTACTATAATCACCATAATGTGAAACAGCATCATCTTTTACCTAGCCCATTTAATCCTTCAGACAAATTCTCATCCCTCTCTATCATCAAGCAAGTGTGTATGATGGTTAAGAGGGACAGATTTCAAGCCAGTCTACTTACTACTTAGAAATGTAACACTGGGCGTATTATTTGATCATTTTTGTAAATGGAACAATAACGGTTTCTACCTCACTGTTACATACCATCCTTAACAAGAACTGGTGCACAGCAAATATTAACTGCTATTATTATTGTAACTACCAGGCCCATGATGCATAAAATGTGTGTCTAATCATGCCCCTTTCTAGATTAGAACAATCCAATAACTTCCCGTTATTTTTGAAATAAATCCTAAGATTCTTAACACAGCTGCAAATGAGCTTGTTGAATTCATCTCTGTACTCTTCTCTGACCATTTCTGTGTTATTCAGTATCTCATTATCTTTTCTGCAGAGCACTTGGCTTAATTTAAGTTTCTTAGATGCTTAGGACTCATTTTGGCCTAAGCCTTCAAAGGCACAGCTTTCTTGGGCTAGTGTCCTCTTCATTTTCCCTTTGTTCTTGTTCTTTTAGAAACCAACTTAAATTGCACTTTCTCAGGAAGTATTGCATGACTAGTGAAGATGAAATCAAATCCCCTTTTTTATGCAATTTCATAAATTATAGCCAGTTATAATAGGATTAGAATCATAGTCAATTAATTACTTAGGTAGTTAATTACTTGTGTAATTATGCATCTCTGTTCCTTTATATCATGTAGATTTTATTACATTATTTAAATTTATAGAGACAATGTCACTAGTTTCTAAAACAGAACAGTAGCTAGCATCTGGAAATCCTGGTGGCTTAGTGGTTGAGTCTGGTGGCTTCCAAAAAGTCAGCACTGCAAATCTACCAGGATCTCCTTGGAAACCCTGTGGGACAATTCCACTCTATCCTTTAGGGTCAATGTAGGTCAGGATCAACCTCACATCAGTGGGTTTGGTTTTTGTGTTTTGGAATCTGGCATATAGATGGTATTTAATAAATAGTTATTTATTTGCCTAATAATGGATTATTATAACTTTGTTCTTTGATTTTCTAAGGGCTGCATCCTGGAGATATTTCTGAGAAGAGCCAGGGATACCTTAGAGATGATCCATCCTAATCCCATTCTAAACAGAAGCCTAGGTGGTCCACTCAGCAACATTAAGAGGTTCTTTTCAGTTTCTTCCTGCCAAAAGTTCAGTAGTTTCCCATACTTACTGTCACTGTGGAAGGAGTTCCACACATAAACCCAGGCACTAATGGCGATCTGTTGACTACATCATAAAATTGTGAATTGATAAGGGTGCTATCCAAAAGTCCAAAGTTTAAATGCTAGCAATAAGGACGTTGAGGGTACTCTGTCCTTGAAGTTCAGGGAGGTCATTGAGGGTGCTGTGTTTCTGAAATTCAGGGAGGTTCTCTTATCCAATGATCAGACCTTGCCATTAGCTGAAAACAGCCTTGTATGCCCCACCTGGTATAACCATAAAACCATAGAAAATTTTATGTCTGCCACCCCCACCCTCCTAATCAAAGCACTTCCCTTATTAAACCATAAACAAACCATACCCCCCTTCTAATCAATGCTCTTCTTTATCAGACCATAAATCCTCTTACCAGAATTTCTAGCTACACCCCTTCTCTTTTTAACATCCTTTCTGTATCAGACCATAAATCCCCTCACCCCACAGTACCTCATCCGAACTTCAAAACTATGAAAAACTTTCTCTACTGGCCAGGAGATGTGCTGAGCCACATCTTGGTCAGACCCCACTTTTTTTATCTTTGAATAAACTTCAATGGACTCTCCAGCTGGTGTGTCTCTGCCCCTGATTCATGTCATTCTCTCCCCAGCAGACATTAGTGAAAATTGAAGAGGAAAATAGTGTCGGATCCATAAACAAGTATTTCTCTTATCTCTGTTGACATGAGATGTAAATTGGGATAGATATGATCAGAGATTTCTCAAGCTAATTCTAAGCAGGAAAAGGCGATATAAAGGATAAAAACTTGGATTTCAGTAAGTACCTGAAAATCTGACCAATTCTCTTTCTTGTCACTATGAAATACACACACACACACATACACACACACACACCCCTCAATTCAAGGGAAGGCAAACATATTAAATATAAACTTTTAAAACAGAAAGGTTGGAGCCAATTATCAAATTTTTTAAAATAGCTCTCTTTGTGTCTTCAAGTTGTAAACCACCTGTCTTAATTACCTAGTACTGCTATAACAGAAATACCGCTCGTGGGCAGCGTGACAGAATAGATATTTACCTTCCCAGAATTCTGGAGGTTAATAGTCCGAATTGTTCTCAGCTACCTGATTCCTGCTTTACAGACTCTCTCAGGAGGTCTTTGATTGCCTGGCTTGTAGAAGAGCTTCACATGGCATGTGTTTACACACATCTGTGTGTGAGCACATGTGTGTGCATGCATGTGTGTGTGTGCACCTATATCTCATCTGTTACTTATATAACTTGGAAGTTATTAGATTTAGATCCCACCCAACCTGACAATTATCTAACTAACATGGCAATGGAAACCCTATTTCCAAATAGGATTACATCCACAGATACAGTTGTTAGGATTTCAACACACATTTCTGGTGGACAAAATTTAATCCAAAACACCACATAAGTATACCAGAGTCATTGTTGGATTAAAACAAGAATCACTTAGATCTTTAAAAAGCCATATATTCTAGACTAAATGCAAGGTAATTGTTTCACGATTGACATCATGTCTATATTTTCACAATGACTAAACAGAAAGTCTTGTTGAAAGAGGTCTGTTTGTTGAACATTTCTATCTTACAGATTTTTGATTTATTCTACACTGTTATTACTACACACCAAAATTACATAGCATTTTGTATATTTCAAGCCATTTTGTATATTCTGTGCTTAGGCAATTTTGATTGAATGTGAATATTTTTTCTTTTTCAATATGGAAGAGTTGAAATATTTATATAAAAGCAATGGCATAAATAGATGCAATTATAATATCATTTGGTTAGAAAACTTCAGGCAAGTGAAAAGTTTATATTTGAAGTAGTGAAGACATGGTAAATAGATATATTTTTTAAAGTTGTTTGTTACATGTGACACTTCAGCTGTTCCTTTCTGTTGTTCTTGTTCAGATGGTCGCTCTTGTTCCTTTTTGCGTGGCACCGACATTTACATTCCTCTCTTCCAAAGCCTAACCTTTCTCTGATTACAGACGTTGTGCTAATTACTCGCTGTGATTCTAAGGTTCAAACAGCCAGCTTTGTTCCTGCTTTTGCAAAAGCACACAGCTGCATCAATATTCAGTAGGTAGTTTCTGAAAATAACCTAAGTGGTATTTAGGAACATATCTTCCACCAGTGGGTAAATACTTATTCAAGTCAACAAAGTATACATTCAGTAAGTATATTTTTAAAATGCTACAAAGTTTCCAAATGAGTCTTTTTACAATGATTCATAATATGCTAATACAAGTGCAAATATTACACCAGGTCACATCTAAGGATGGAGAAGTGCCCTAAGTAAGAAGCCGCATTGCCCTCAGGCTTCAGTACTTTGTGCGAGGAAGCGTGCAGGGTAATAGCCCCTAACTGGAAAGAGTATGGAGGTTTTGTTGCTGTTGCTTTGGTTTACTTTATTTTGTGGATATGGGAAGATAAATACACAAGCTACAGAGTCACCTATACAATTTCTTTTACCTATACAATTCTGATTGCCTTGGTGTTAAAATGATTCATTGATTCCTATTCCTAAATAATCAGAAAATATCCTCTAAGACTTGAGTTTCTGTCTTCTCTTGAAAATGTGATAATCCTTTGACTCTGGATTGCTTTTGTACTTGGAAGCTATATCTGCTGTTCAGTAGGGGCTTCACCCTTAGAGGCAGGTGGACTCCTCAGTTCAGAAAGATACCTGGAACTGAGGCCGAAAGTTAGGTGCCACATATCCGTTGTTTTCCTAATGGCAAAGTTTTAAAAGAAAAATGTTGTATACCTGTGTTTTCATAAAGAGTAGAAATGCTAAAAGTGAACCCTGATGGCTGTATGTTTCAAATAAAAGGAGTACAGTGTAGAAAATAATTTGTAGAAGTGAAGAATATTTATTTTGTAATGGTGTCGGTACAGAAGACCACATCTTCAGACCCCTCACCCCTCTGTGACACACATCTTAGATACTGCTCTCCGCCTTGCTACTCACATTTATATAAACTTCTTTGGTCTCTTAGGAATTCAGTTTATAGTCACAGTGACATAATGTGGGTGACTTGTATAAAATTGGTGCATAAATGTTTCAGAAAAAATGTGGGGAAGGACAAATTGCAATGTTAATTCCATTATACCTAGTTATTGGGTCTATTAGTAATTTTGACTTCCTTCTACTTGTTTTTATGTTATGAATTTTTCACTGTATTTCTGTTATTTCTAAAAAGAGAAGCAGCAATGAAATAAAAAAAAATTATTTGGTCAGAATGTTAAAGACACATTCCCTGTTTATTTCCTTCTGGAT
Source organism: Heterohyrax brucei (assembly GCA_028571685.1). Classification (NCBI taxonomy): domain Eukaryota; kingdom Metazoa; phylum Chordata; class Mammalia; order Hyracoidea; family Procaviidae; genus Heterohyrax; species Heterohyrax brucei. The sequence goes on along the minus strand of CM053146.1, from coordinate 28,191,673 downwards.
CTAATTAATGTATTCCTTAGTCTTGATAGACCGTAACCCAAAATGGAAAACTCTTTAAAATCAGCCTTCACAAATTGATTTTCATTCACTCAAAACCCTCCTCTCCAGACACATGGATTTTTCCACTGTCCCATAAACACACCTGAACCATTTCTTCCTCCTTCCTTATATTTATTCCGTTAACCATCTTGACTTCCATCCCAATGCAGCGTATCTTATTTTGTTAATGCATCAAAATATTCAGCTCATTCAAGGGCAGCTCAAACTCTTCACTGAAAACACCTTCCCTGGATTTCTGAAATAATCTCCATCCTCCCTAAATGCCATTGCACTGACTGTAGCAAACAGTTTAATCTTTACAATTTTTCTTTATCTGACTTTTGAGGAATGCTAAGTCCCTGAGATATTAATGATATAAAAAGTTTTGATTAAAAAACAAAAACAAAAACGACCCTAGAGACCTTCGGTTTAAACAAAGTTGATCAGGTTTATCTGCGTATTATGTAATTTCCAGAACTATTACAACAATAAAATTCTCTTGTTAATATTAAAGAAAATATACAGCATTGAAGAAATGTCAGCATCAAACGCTTCAGTCTACATTTTCTAGCAGATTTCACAGAATGTTATTTTGCAAGACACTATTTGGGCAATGCTCGTTCATAGTACAGTTTTTCTGTTTACCCTTCTCCTCCAAACAAGCTAGCTAACAGCTAGACACTGGACGTGATCTTATGGAAGGTAGTGCAGATTTCTTGAACAGTTATGAGCACATGCCATGTGCACAACAACCACACACAGGTAAAAATAGCACTAAAAAGGCATTGCCCAGTGGCTAAGAAATCATGGCAGTGGCATAGAGGTACACAGGAGAAGAGGAAAGGATGCCAAGTGAGCTGTGAATGTGTAACAACGTTTCTCTTTTCTCCAGTCTTGCTCCTGGCTTCTCTCCTTCTGTCAGAACCAAATGATTTCAACCTCATGCTCCACTTTGCTCTCCACTGTGAACAAGGCTTAGAGATAGAATCACTTCAATTCAAGATGCAACCTCGTTTTCCCCCTTACTATTCACAAATTGATAGGAACTTTACATTTGTCATGTCTTCCTTTAAAAATGCATGGAGGAAGGGTGATTGATAACGCACTTCAATATTTATTCAATTTCAAAAATAAATGGGAAGGTGAAAATCCTTCATCAAGTCTTGATGTAAAAAAAATTGATCCAGGAAAACATTCGGCCTGTCTACCAACTATCTCTAACATTCTTTGGCCTTTATTTATAAAGTATGTCTGTATCTATGTGTTCATTAACAAAATTTCTTTTCTTTTTTTATGTCCGTGCTCAGTGCCTGAAAGTAGGACTTAATACACCTTGTTCTATGCTCAGCAAAGGAGAAATACACGCAAGTACATAAGACACACAAGCATTCAGTATATGCTTAATGCACACAGGAGTCTTGCACAGGATTAGCTCCTGCAAGTCCTCCTTTCCATGTTTCACTCCATCTCTCTAGCTTCCTGTCAAACTCTGTTCTCATTTTACATTTACATTGATTGCCCCTGATAACTCATCTTACTTTTGTCACCTAACTGGCCTTTGTCCTTACCTCTCAAAGTGTGGTCTGGAAATCTGGCAGCCTGGGCATCACCTGGGAGCTTGTTACAAAAGCAGAACCTTACGTTCCACGTCAGACTTGATGGGTCAGAATATGCATTTAAACACAATCCCATGGCAACTGTTGTACATGCTGAAGTTTGAGATGCTTGATTTAAGTGTCTTCTGGATTTTTACTGAGTTTATGGTTCATGGTCTTCTCAACCGCCAACTGTTGCTGTTCTCCTGGGAGATTTCTTCAACTCTTTTCTCTGTATCTGTCCTTTTAGCAAATCAGCCTTTTTAACACACTCTAAACCATCATCACAACTAGACTTTCATGCCGTGCAAATTATGGTCTCTAGTCAGCCACCTTCAGCTTTCGTCTACCTGTACACACATTTTCTACACAAAAGATCACCTACTTTCCAAGTTTCAACTACCAAGTTATGTGCAAATGGATCCTTTTACACATGCCTGTGACCTCTCTCTTAAGCAACAAGATGATGCTCTGAGTGTTAAATGACATGTCTCCTGACAGCATGCTTCCAATGAAGCTTATTTCTTTTGTCCCTTTCTGCCGTTCTCCATCTGTTAGCTGAACCTGTAGGCTTACAATCCACATAATCAGCCATTCCTAAACTGAGGAGTCTTTCTCACTTCCTTCCCTTTTCCCTTCACAAACAATTATCCATTGAGTTCTACCAATTCCACCCTCTTGACAGGCCTCAAATCTAGCTGGTTCCTCTTATCATATTGCTGCTTAGTTCAGTACTTTTACACTATTTTACCTGCAATGTAATAACTGTCTCCTACTGTATCTTCCTGCTCCTTACCTGCAAGGTTCTTTCTAATCAGTCCTTCCTTTCTTCAGAGTGAAAAGAAAATCTCTCTTTCTTTATCCTGTAGTTCTCCCTGGTAGTTTTGTCTGTGCAAAGACAAGGGAAGTCTCCCAAAGAAGGCACCAAGGAGAAAGGTACAAGAAGGCAAGCAACCTAACTGAGAAGTGTTTTCTAGGTAGTACGCTCTTCTAACTATGTACAAATGGAAAAAAAAAAAAAATCAAATTGATTCTCTGTGAAAAACTACAGATTTACAAATGGTACTTAAGATGTCATATCTTAATCTTTAGCTAGGTATTCTTAAAATAAACCTTACTGATGACCCATTCAGTTAAGGTATGGTGTTCATTCATGAATGTAAAACTTCCTTCTCCTTTATATCTTTAATTTGTACCTAAAAACTCTGCTTAAGGGTGATTTTTTCTCCTTCTTCAATTCTCCAAGCCTAATCCAAGTCCAAAAACTCTGGTGGTGTAGTGGTTAAGTGCTATGGCTTGTCAGCAGTTCAAATCTACCAGGTGTTCCCTGGAAGCTCCATGGAACAGTTGTAATCCGACACATGAGTTGGACATGACTTGACAGCAGCAGGTTTGGTTCTGGTTAATCAAAATCCAGGCACAGTGGTTAAGAGCTTGTATCACTAACCAAAAGGATGGTAGAGCAAATCTGCCAGGAGATCCTTGGAAACTCTATGGGGGTAATTTTAGTCCATCTTATAAAGTCACTGGAAACCCTGGTGGCATAGTGTGTTAAGTGCTACATCTGCTAACCAAAAGGTCAGCAGTTAAAATCCTCTAGGCATTTCTTGGAAGCTCTATGGGGCAGTTCTACTCTGACCTCTAGGGTTGCTATGAGTCAGGTATGACTTGACTGCAGTGAGAGTTATAAAGTCACTGAGTCAAAACTGACTTGATGGGTTTTAAGTCAAGTCCCTATTAGTGCAAAGAGTTAATGTGCTTGGACGCTAACTAAATGGTTGGAGGTTTGTGTCTTACCCAGAGGCACCTCGGATAAAAAGGCCTGGAAATCTACTTCTTAAAAATCAGCCGTTGAAAACCATATAGATAAGAGCTCTACTCGTACGTGAGATTGCCTTGAGTCGGAGTTGACTCAATAGTAACTGACTGGTTAAGCCAAGTTCCTTGTCTCAACTCTATCTCTTTTGAAGGTGAGCTTGAAAAGATGGTTTTAGAGTTTGAATTCATGGACTCAGATCAAGAGAAAGGGGAGTATTCTAAGAACTTCTAAGGGATTTCCAAATCTGAACAGAGAGAAACTTCAAAAAGCAACATTTTATAAGCCAAAGGTGAGGTAAAAATAAAAAATTACTGAGACAGCCCCTCAGAAAGTTTAGAACCAAAGCTAAATGCTGTGAAACCAGTAATCCAAGCCCTTGCTAGAAAGGGGTATGCCAGGAAGACAAGTCATTGGCGGTTGCTTACAGTTATTGTGGGACATTGGCTATAAAGGAGGTTGCTGCCTGGAGCAAGCAGTCTTATCCTAATATTCGGCAGGTACAGGGTCAGCCTATTATGTTTACAGGACCTGGACTGGACTGGCACCCTCCTCTGTCCCACTGCTTGTTGTTGATATTAGCCGTAGTGGAGTTGGCTGCAGACTCATGGCAACGTGATATAAAACCAAACAAAATGCTGCCCAGTTCAGCACCATACAGTCCTGAGTGGTAGGTTGGATCATTGAGATCTATGGGGTTTTCACTGACTGATTTTTGGAAGTCGATTGCCAGACATTTCTTCCTAGTCATCAGAGTCTGGAAGCATCACTGAAATCTGTTCAGCATCATAGCAACACTCACAGCTCCACTGACAGAAAGGTGGCGGCTTCACAGGAGGTGTCTTGGCCAGGAATAAAGCCTAAGTTCTCTCACATACAAGAGGAAAATTCTTTATGCAAAGCAAATACCTTTTATTTGCATTGTATGCTTTATTTTACTGTAGAAATGTGCAATTATAATAGGAGCCAGAAGGTCAATCAGCTTTATGAGATAAGGCACTATTTTTTATTCAAATCTATGTCCCCAGAACGTGCCATACAACAGGCTGTCCAAATGTAGAATATTTAAGACAAGTTCTGTGGGTCTGTAATCGACAAAGAACAAAGGTGAGACAGATGCTGAGATCAACATAGGCAACCTTGCTGCTGATACATACAGAACAAGAATGGAGCTCAGGCAGGCTTATTTACAGTTCACTGTTCTGAAGCTCACCTGGTTAGCAGGGCTTTCCTGGATCAAAGATAATTTCTTCGCAGGATGCCATTGTTCAACAGGGAAAAAAAACTGAATGACATTGTTTAATACATTACCAGTAGAATTAGTATGTGAATTTTGAGTTATTATCCGACTATTTGAACTAATGGAACCATTCCATCTAATCAAACCAGTTGTCGTTCTGAGGTTTTTATAGCATTCATTAAACTCTTCCGTGTAGATGAGTTTCTGGAAACATTAAAAAAAGGGAGCCAAGTCAGGGGAACTAGGAGCTTTACTAGAGATTCCCAGTGCCACCTCCATACCAGAAAATGCAGCACATTGTCTTTTAGTATTCAGATATGAGAACCAACATACAATCTATTAGCACCTGACATGACACACTTCAATGCCAACATGTACATAAAAGTTCATAAATCCAAAATGAAGATAATGGCTAATCCTCATTACAAACATGGATTGACCAGGTGAGTTTTTCTTTAGGACTTGAAGATCAGGGAATTGGACTAGCGCTGAGCACATCAGACTCTAAAACCTGTTGTTCATGGGCATTTGGATACATTTTTTTTCTCATTTAATCTTTATGAAAACTTCGTGAGTAGGTATTATCAACAGAATAAAATGAAGAAAAATACATGAAAATAACATTAATGAAGTACTTATTAAGTGTCATGTCCTATATCGGATGTTCTGAGGACTTTCACGTAATGTTCACTTTGCAGATCAGAGTCTCTGCCCTGAGACATCTGTGACATGTTCATGGAAACACAACTCATAAGTGGGAGAGGTGGGACATGAAGCTTTGTCTTCCTGACTTCAAGGCCCAAGCTGTTTTCATTATAAACACCTTGAGCCTTTTAAAGACCAGCAACAAGTGCACTAATCTGCTCATCTATTCATCTTTAAGTCAGGTCTGCCAAGGTGTCTGTTAACTTATTTAGTATACACCCCACAGTGCCTAGCATTGTGTTCTGCCATACTGGAAGATCAATAGGTGCTTGCTGAATTGATGACTGGGGTTTAGTGTATGATGACAGAACACTCATCTGGCTCCAAGAAAGCTTTGTGTCCTTGTGTTAATAAACAACTTGCCATGATGAACCTTTTAAAGAAAATACAATTTTTCTCCTCTGAAAATGCATCTAATAAAAATGAAACTTTTATTTGGTTTGTTTTTGAGGTTACTGATCCCCAAATATGATTAATTAGCTGGAATAATAAAGATAGGATTAGAAAAAGGATTCCTTTATGAGACATGATACAGAATAATAATTCTTTGATGAACTGATTTAAACAAAATTCCACAGAAATCCTTATGAACAAATGATGCTCTGTCCTGTACTTGAGGACCCAATACAAATATCTCTTAACTGATAATTTTACATACAACTTATTTGTCACTATGCCTCAAATAGTCATAATAATCTGGGCCCCATCTTCTACAGATGCAGAAAGCAGGCAATGTTTATCATGTATTTTCTCCGCATAGGCCTGTGGTTAGGTTGTGCACACAGACTGCCTCATGATGACACATGGATTCCAAACTCACACCAAATCCACTGCCACTGAATCGATTCTGATTCCTAGTGACCCTACAGGACAAAGTAGAACTGCTACGTAGAGTTTCCAAGGAGTGGCTGGCAGGTTTGAACAGACAACCTTCTGTCTAGCAGATATAACACTTAACCACTACTTCACCAGGCTTTCCCATGTGGGATAGGTGATGCTATAATCACGTATGGATGAGGAAACTGAGTTAGGAAAAGGTTAGGTAAGCTACCCAACAGAACTTGAACATGATAAGGCCAGAATTCAGATTTGCCCACATGACTCCAAGGAGCCTTGACAGCACAGTGGTTAACAGTTATGGCTGCTAACAAAAAGGTCAGTAATTTGAATTCACTATTACTCACTGGAAGCCCAATAGGGCAGTTCTATTCTGTCCTATAGGGTAGATATGAGTTGGAATCAACTTGACAGCAATGAGTTTTAATTTTTGTTTCTGTTTTTTTTTGGGGGGGGGGTGACTCCAAAATCTATCTCCTCTACTTACACCATGCTATCTTAAACAACTCAAAATACAAGGAGACACATTGATGCAAGTAGGGCTTCCACTCAAAAGAATCAGAGTAATAGAATAATGGATAATAAAATATTTAAAATAACTACAGGGTCAAGGATAAGTGCATTTTTGGAAAAAAATGACTAGTAGGAAACACATCACAATGCAAGCAGTGGTTACAGTACATTATATTATATTTTGTGATGTTAGTAATGGAAAAATTTAAACACACAATAAAGTTCTATAAGGGATGCTCTATAAAGTGAATTTTAGGACAGGCCTTTACATTAATTTAAAGAAGGATTCTGGGATAAGAGCAGCCATTGTCTAGCCTGGCCAGCGGGAGAGTTCATTCTACCCTACTTTCCTGGCTGTATGCGCACAGTGGCACATAGCGCTCACTTGTGCAGTACACACTGATTTCAAATCTAGTTACACTCAGCAGTCATGTATTTCTGATGGCTGCATGAGAACATTAAAGAGGATGGTGGTTCCCTCTACCTATTACGTCGAACAAGCACCCAGGAACCAAACTGATTGGGAAGGTAGTGTGCCTGATGTTGGCCACAGTAAGGAAGACAACTCCAGTTTGCAATGGGAGTCAGTGGTCCAAACCTTTAAGGGTCAGCAAGGGTTCCTCTGAGGAGGGGCATATGGAGCACACTCACATGTCTTCTTCCAACAATTTCTGATGACACAGCACACACCAGGGATTGTGAAAGTAGAATGATCTTGATTATTCATAAATAAGACATAAGTACTCCTCCCTGGCCCCGCAAAAAACCCAGACCCATTGCTGGCAAGTCATTTCTAATTCATGGTGACCCCAAATGTTGCAGAGTAGAACTTCTCCACTAGTACTTTATTGGCTATACTCTTCCCCCTGCCCCCCATGGAAGCAGAGCATCAGGCCTTTCTTTTGTGGCATCACTAGATGGGTTTGTACCACCAACCTTTACATTAGTAATAGAGGGCAAATCATTTGTGCCATCTAGGGACTTTAAATAAAACATAGCCATTGTATTACTCACCTTCTGCATTCCTTCTTCTCCTTCTCTTTGCCTTCTTTCCACACATTTGAACCTTGCAAGCATTCCTCTCCTACCTCTCTTATATTGACTAGGTTTGAAGAACATATTGATTATAGTTTTCTATATCATCAGCATCCAATCCATCTGTTTCATGCCCAGATTTTACATTCTATGTTTAACTGTCCAACAAGAAGGGCCGGCCCCATGTTGTGTGAGTGCTGCTGCATGAAATTCTAGAATGATCCATCTCTATTCATCATTTACAGTGTTGTTGTTAGGTGCCGACTCACAGCAACCCTACAAGTCAGGGTAGAACTGACCCAGAGAGTTTACAAGAAGTGCCTGGTGTGTTTGAACTGCTGACCTCTTGGTTAGCAGTCACAGCACTTCACTGCTACGCCACAGGAGTTCTGTTTAAAATGTAGACCATTTAAAACACTATGAAATTCTTCCTGGTCCACACTGCAGTGAAATTTTATTTTCTCCTCTTCTAGAGATGTTGACTTAAACACGCAGAAATGGAGCTTTTTAGTTTTTGTAGTGATGAATAATGATATCAAACCACCAACTTAGCCCACAAGATATTCTCTTATGAGTCACTGAGGCTGGGAAGCCAATCTCAAGTGCTTCAAATATAATTCCAGACCATTATGTGAAAAGGTTTCTTGGCTTCAACTCTAGGATCAAAGACAAGGTATTTCATGGTTTGTGATTCTTAGGTCCTACATGAATTTGTGGGAAGGCTGAGAGTAACAGTGAAGTTACTCTTTCACCGGTCTTTAACTTGGGCACTCAGGCCCGATAATCTGGCCTCTTACTGTCATTCAAATTCTTTCACCAGGAGAGTTTTTCAAGAAGCGGCAGAGCGCTTAGGAGAGGAAATTGTTTTAATTATTCATTTTTAAAAAGTTGAAGGAAACAGGAAGAAAAAAGAGGTATCTTATGTCTCCGAAGAGCCTGTCATGGAGGAAACTCCAGCATACAAGACAGCAGCTACTGGTCTGTCCTGAAATGAGTCAAAACAAAACACAACACAACTGAATATCAATAAAGATGCTGCAACAACTCTGACAAGGATTCTAGACACACTTAGATACTGAGGCGCTCTTTACCCGACATGCTCTCTATGCATTTTCTATACATTCACTACTGGAGGCCAAGTGTTTGAGTCTACAGATACGGGTGTTCTATCTCAGTAGAACTGTGATGATGTGAATATGCTACCAAGATATGTGAAACAAATGATGGTGTTTTCTAACCTTAATGGTGTTCCCTTAGTGTTCGTAAGGTCACATTAACTGAGCAGGGAAGAAGGTACGAGCAAAGAAAAAAAGGCAGAATATGTCAAAAATTATTCTTTCCAGGCAGAAGGGCACAGGTAAGCTGGTACTGGCCAACTCCAGGTCAAGAAAAATAGAGCATTGACATGTTGTGAGGTTGTTATCCAATGTCATAAAACAGTATCTGTACTGTGTAATGAAAAGCTAGTTTGTTCTGTAAACCTTCATCTAAAGTATAACAATAGGATAATACTAATGCAGCTTTCCTGCATGTTCTCAAAAGATAAGCTCACATACTCAATCAGAACTAAATGCATTTTTATGGTATACCATATTCTACCAAACATGGCTATTTCATTGACTAGGTTAAAACAAACTAAAAGAGAAAATGCTGATAGAGATTGGAAAAGGGGAAACCTGTAAAAAATCGACACATAAACCATAAAGCAGACATAGCAAAAAAATCAAACCTATTGCCATAGAGTTGATTCCAACTCATAGTGACCTATTAGACAGAGTAGAATTGCTCTGTAGAGTTTCTAAGGAGTGCCTGACAGATTCAAATTTCACCCTTTTGGTTAGCAGCTGTAGCACTTAATGACTAAGCACCAGGGTTTCCAAAGCAGACATAGAAGCTTTCAGTATCAAGCAATCTGAGGATATCTATCTCAGGGGCCAGCAATTCCATCTATGATAATAATCTTTGAAGGAATTTCATAAAATCTATGTTCCAGATGTTAAAACTAAGCCATCATATTTCAAATCCTCAGTTTAAGAAAGCACAGAGAAATACAATAATTTTATGAAAATGTCCATCCAAGACAGACTTTAAAATATTTTCACTTAAAGACAACATCCTCTTTACCAACCATGTGGGTTAAATTAGGTGGGTTTGAAGTTCACTTAACTCAGTAGGGTCTAGCACTAGGTAGAAGTGGTGACCACTCCCTCACATGGTCCAAATGACTTCACTCTCTTTCTTCAAGACAGTCCCAGAGCAGTTTTCATGCAAGCCATGTGGGAGAGTGTGTGTGTGAGGGAATGGGGATAGATTAGGAAGAGATGTCACCTGTGCTAACAGAAAAAAAAGAAAAAAACACTTCCATGTGTGAAGGACATCTATTTAAAGTTTTTACTTTCTGATAGGAAGTGACAGAAATATAACTAGTACAATAAATTAATAGAGCTTTAGGGAGGGCAACAAAAGAAGCCCAGCCACAGCCAGTGATTTGATTTGCTCTGACTCATCATCTTTCAGGCTGAGCCATCTGGCAAGGAACTGGTGTGTCAGAACAGCAGTGGCTGTGGCTGGGAGGCATGCTTAGCAAGCAGGGCCAAGGAAAAAGTGCAGAATGAAGCAGCAGTGAGGATCAACAACCACCCAGATTATATGGCTGTCAACATAGTAGAAAGCTGAGTGACCAACATCACCTTGTCCAGAGTTTGGCCAGTCCAGCTGTGGAAGATGCCCAAGTTCAATACCAAAGGATATCTAACAGCAAGTGGGGGGATGAGCCGCTAGTTGAGAATACACTGACTGAGCAGGCACTGTGGTTTAGCTAATCAAAAACCAAACCAACCCCAGTGCCATCAAGCATGTTCTGATTCACATCAACTTTATAGGACAGAGTGGAACTGTCCTATAGAGTCTCCATGGAGCCCCTTGTGAATTTATATTGCCGACCTTTTGGTTAGCAGCCGTGGCACTTAACCATGCCATCAGGATTTCCACTAGTGTTATTCATTAACACTGGAAAGAATAGGAGGCAGGAAACGTTTCTCAGTGGGAGGAAAACAGGTTAAGTGGGCTCCCACTAGAAGGACTACCACGTCACAGGTGAGGCTGACAAGAAACACAGCAGGCCAAGGGAATGATCTGATTTAGAGGTTATATGGCCACTTGTTTAAGGCACATCTGAGCAACTAGACTTATTAGTGCAAGAGCTAACTGAAAGTCCTAAGAAACTCAGGAAGTCAGTAGTTTTTACCATGTTGCATTCTAAGCCTTACACAGAGGGATGAGGGTCCCTAATACAGAGATACAGAAGTAAGAAGAAAAAATACAGACACAAAAAGAAAAAGCAGACAGGGACACTGGTCTGCCTTACATTGTTTTAAGATGAACAACACAGAACTGGAACAAATATGTTTTTCATTCTACCTTGCTCTTCCAAAAACCTGTATAAATACATGCATCACTTTGTTCCCCATCTCTCCGGGGGTGGGAGGTTGGAGTTGGCTATTTACAGGAGAGAGAAGAAAGCTTATAAATTATTGTGTTCAATATCCTATTGAATGCATCATTGCATTTAATGGAGGACACAGGGTGAAAAAATGACATCTGGTTAATCAGAGGTTCATATACTATGTGGTGATACAACTAACTTAACTGTACTGAGGATGAAATGTGAAGTTGCGTGTCTTCCCTAGAGCAGCAATATAAAGTATCTTTCCTGGTGCTTAAAATTGATTGTGCATTTTATTGGTTGAAGTCTGGCATTTTGAGAATAAGATTATGCTGATTTGCATTTGTGTTGATAGTGTTGTACACACATTTCGTAAGGACAGGTTTTTTTGGGGGGGAAACACATTTATGGTTTGCATCAATTCATATAATTCAACGTTTATATTCAGTACTGTTTTAAGGGACAAATGTGGATACAATTATTAACAAGGAAAATACAAATGTATGAGTGACAAGGGTTGTTACATACTGCATTTGGAAGAATAAGACACAAATATATTTTTATTAATTAGAGCACATGCAATCTTCAGTAAATACACCAAGATAATTTACTGTTTTAAATTGACAGCTCAAAACAGCATTGTGAAGAATTATATATTATTACCTTTTACATTTAGAATGATATTTGTAGATGATATCAGAATCCTTGATCTGGATCTATTTCTTAAGAATGAAGCTCTGTGTTTGGTTTCTATGTTTTATATGTAGGTCTTTATTCATGATCTGTAGTACTTTTACTGCTTAGATCTGGGCAAAATGTCTTTAACATTGTCAATAACTTCTAAGAAGCACGAAAATGAATTCTATGATGATGATGGAGAAAGCAAACTCCTATATGGGATGCACACAAATTTACCATCAGAATCTGTCTTATTTCTACCTGCACGAGTTTTTTTTTCTTTCTTTTTTTTAATGAAACTCTATTTTCCTAGAGTATATTTGCAAAGGCAGCATAGTATTGCAATTAAAATGACAATCATACCAGTAACAGACTGGAAAATACATGCAAGAAGAGCATTAGAGATATTTTATTTAATTTATGGCACATGACATTATCTTTAGAAAAGAACTTGATGTTCAGAAATTTTCTTCAAATAAGTGAAAAATAAATTGCTGTTATGGAGCCCTGGTGGCAAGTAGTTAAAGAGCTTGGCTGCTAACCAAAAGGTCAGTGGTTCCAATCCACCAGCTGCTCCTTGGAAACCTTATGGGTCACTTCTACTGTGTTCTGTAGGGTCACAATGAGTTGCAACTGACTTGACTACAATTTATTTTTTTAATTGCTATTACAGAATTGCTATTATATGACAGTGTCAGAGAAAAACTAATAGGAAAGTTCATAGCTTTTGTTTAAATTTTTTATTTCGTGCACATCATCGAAGCACTTAAGAAAGGCAGTCTATTTCTTTTGCTGTCTCACACACAAACACATGCATCTGTGCAAGCAAGCGCATATGCACTTGCACATACATGCACCTTAAAAGCTTCATATTTTAAAAATCCAGGCAAATACAACTAAGATGCAGTGAAATACATAGCATGCATCTGGTTGTAAATCTAACCACAATCATTTCTAAAGATTAGCTATAAAATGGACATTTTGGGCTAAGTATCAAAGGTTAATAAATTAAGGCTCCATTGGACAAGAGAGGGAATTAAGCTTGAAAGCAGCTCAGAATGAAAAGCAAATATGGAAAAGTGTTTCCACAGCACAATTAGAGATTCACTTGAGTAGCCCTTAATGTGAAAGTAGATTTGAAATGTTAAATAAGATGTTGAGACTATTTTGTTATAAAATAATTTGCTGATTCTGTGTTAATTACAAGTGAATGACACTTCTATCATCAATACAGTGAACTTGGCCAGTGAACTGGTTTTAAAGTGATCCGTCTGGCCAGATAAATGAGCTCTAGGCCAGAAAATCTAAGCTCTAGAGCTCAGGACTGCATCAGAAAGGAGACAATACTCTTATTTCATGATTCAGATGTATCTATTAAGTGTCTCCCAAATTGGTAGACACTGTTCTGGGTATTTACAGCATAGAAGTAAACAAAACAGACAAAGGCCTTGAGATTTGGAATTGATATTACACTAGGCAAAGATGGGCAATAAGCACATAAACAGAATATGTAAGTATGCTCCAGTGGAGATGAGTGTTATAAAGAAATGAACTAGGGTAGGGAAGTAATAACATGGATGCTACCTTAAAGAGATCAAACCAATTTTCATGGCATTGATAGCAGCCTGCTGTAACTCTATGTATTTCAGACTAAAACTGCGCTCCACAGGGCTCTCAAGGGCTGATTTTTTGGAAGGAGATTCTAGAGCCTTTCTTCCAAGATGTTTCTGGGTGGACTCAAACCTCCAGTCTTTAGGATAGCAGCTGAATGTGTTAACCATTTTGACTATTCAGTGATTTCATTTAGACAATGTGATCAGGTGAGGTCTTCCTGGTACAGTGACATTTGAAGGAGACTTGGATGAAATGCATCACGTGGACTTCAGAAGCAATGCAAACCCCCACAGAGGGAAGAGCAAAGGGAGTTCAGAAAATTTTTCTCTTCTTTCCCCTCCCTTTCCCTCTGTTTTCTTTTTTTTTTCTCTTTCTTCTTTTAAAAGATATTTTACTGTGCTTTAAGTGAAAGTTTACAGTCTAAGCCAATTTGTCATACAAGAACTTACACCCAGACTGTTATGTAACTACCTGCTCTCCCCACCCTGTGATAGCACACTTCTTCTTTCCCCCTGTAGTGCCCATGTCCATTCAACCAACTCCTGTGCCCCTCCACCCTCTCATCGCACCTCTGGACAGGAGCTACCCAGCTAGCCTCATGTATAGACTTAAGCCAAGAAGCACACTTTTTACAAGTAGCATTGGTTATCTCATAGTATAGTGCAATCTTTTTCTGAAGAGTTGGCTTTGGGAATTCTTTCAGTTTTGAGGTAACAGACAATCTGGGGATCATGTTTTCTAGAAACCTTCCAGTCTGTCAGACCATCAAGTCTGGTCTTTTTAATAGAGTTCTACTTCTGGAAACCTATATTTCTCCTGCTACATCAGGGACTCTATTCTGTGTTTGCTATCAGGCCAGTTATTGGTGGTGGCTGGGTACCATCTAGTTCTTCTGATCTCATGCTGATATTGTTTCTGGATTATACAGTCCTTTCTGTCTTTGGAGCTCATATTTTCCTATGTCTTTCATTCTTCTCAGAGGGTTTCTAATTAAGGACCATCAGGGTAGCCCAGGAGGCTGTGGGCCTGCAAGCAGGGGGCGAATGACTGAAGATGATGGCTCAGAGGAAGTGACAGGGAAGGGGCCAGGTCACTGGCAGCCTCTGATGTTGCTGTAAAGGATTAGGGATTAGTATTTTCCTTTCAGCAAGACTGAAGGCCACTGGAGAATTCTGAGTGAAAGAAAAATGTCATCTTGCTCCTTCTAGAAATAGTTCACTTCTGCTACTGTGAGGAAATAGAAGGGAGGTAAGGGCATAGGAAGGGATACGAGGAAGCTTTTGCAACAAATTCAACAAAAGATGCTAAAAGTTTGGACCAGTATTCTAGAAACAGATGTATGGAGAACTGGCTAAATCCAGGATATATTTTTAAACATAAGCCAACAGGATTTGCTAATAAATACGACGTGGTGTGTGAGAGGAGAGCAAAGAGAAGAAAAGAACAATCATTGGCTCCAAGTTTTCTGGAGTGAGTAAATAGAAGGATGGGGTTGCCCATTTACTGAGATACGGAAGATGATGAGAAGGAGGTGAATTACGAGGTCATTTTCTCAGTAAGATAAATCTGAGATACTTACTGCACCCAATTCAATGGTAGTGGGTTGGTTTCTGGTTTATTTGACATTCAAAGACATAGGAAAAGGTGGAAAATATTTATCCGGAAAAGGAGAATGAATGGAGTAATGTGCAGTAAGATTATCAGGTAGCTCTAAAAATCCACCACAGTCTATAAATTTGTCCTAGAGATCTTTGCATTCAGCCAGGAATGAGAACAGTTGAGGAAAGGTAAGAAGACAGAGATGTGCAGAGAAGCAGTTCAGGCTATGAAAACCACTCACGAATATTTTGCAATCATAATGGTGATATTGGCAAGGGAAAGGTGTTACACTGGGTGAATGTTCTGACGTGGAAATTAACCAACATATATTCTTAAACATCCAGAAATTGGTCACTCACGAAGGGAAGATTTACTGAATATCTGTTCTGTCCTAGACACTGTGCTTGCTGCTTTCCACGTCTTAATTAACTGTCCCCAGAAAGCTTCTAACATAGAGACTATTAGCTTCATCTTAGGGATGAGAAAAGTTAGATAAAGTCACTAGCTCCAGGTGACACAGCTAGCAAAGGAGGCCCAGAACTGCAGTGGTTTGACGTTCAGCACTAACTGACCAACTGAAAGATGGAGCAGTCAGCTTCCATAGCGACAGCAGCCTTGGAAACCCCATGTGGCACTTCTACTGTCTTACGTGGTCACTGAGTCAGAATCAACTTGACTGCAGTGGCTTTTTCTGTTTGTTAACATAGCTGGCCAGGGGTACAGCTAGGAGCTTCACTTCCCTGAAGTCATTTTTATCTGAAGACACTGGCAAGATGTCCCTAAACATGTTGTATAACAGCTAATAGTTGCCTTTGAGCAGACTCTGACTCATGGTGACCCCATGTGCATAACAGTAGAATTGCGTTCCACAGGGTTTTCAGTAGCTTATTTTTCATAAGTAGATTGCCAGGTCTTTCTTCTGGCTTTGGTTGGATTTGAAACATCAACCTTTCAGTTAGCAACCAAGCATGTTGACTGTACTACCCAGGGACTTTTGGAATAAGAGTCTTAGTGCTTGTGAGCAGCAAGGAGCTACATGTTGGTGGTGGTGGTGGTGCCGTCGAGTTAGTCCCAACTCATAGTGACCCTGTGAACAACAGAACGAAACACTTGCGTCATGTCTGCAATTGTTGTTATGCTTAAGCCCACTGTTGCGGTCACACTGGCCCTCGACTCTACCAAGCATGAGGTCCTTCTCCAGGGACTGATCCCTCCTGACCACACGTCCGTAGTATGTAAGACACAGTCTCGCCATCTTTGCTTCCACACTCTGGTTTTACCTCTTCCACAACAGACCTGTTTGTTCTTTCGGCAGTCCATGGTGCATTCAGCATTCTTCTCCAACACAATTCAAAGGCATCAATTCTGCTTCTGTCTCCTTTGTTCATTGTCCAGCTTATGCATGATATGATGTGACTGAAAATACCATGGCTTGGGGCAGGCACACTGTAGTCTTCAAGGTGACATCTTTACTTCTCAACACTCTAAAGAGATCTTTTAGATCTTATAGCTTCAAAAGGAGCTACATAGTCATCACTAAATAACACATATTTCTTGTTCTCAGGGATCTGCTATTCTACAGAAAGAGTCAGATAACAGTGCACTGTTTCTGCTTTAAAAGCTGTACTCCTTTTACTTATTTAATATTTATCACTGTCCATAATCCTGGGCTCTGAGAAATCATTTACTGTTTCTGCAGTGATCAGCTAATCAAGCAAGGTCACAAAAGGGCATATCAAACAGTGACAACATATAAGTACAATGAAATATTATTCAGCTAGAAAAAGAAGTTATGATAAATGCTATAACATGGATGAACCTTGAAAATACTATACTGAGTGAAATAAAACAGACACAAAGAGGTAAATATTGCATGATTCCACTTATGGGAAATGTATAGAATAGGCAAATGCATACAAATAAAAGTAGATTTGTGTTTACCAAGAGCTAGGGGTAGGGTGGGGGTAGGGAAGTAGGAGTTACCATTTATGGTACACTGTGGTTCTATTTGGCATGATAAAATAGTTTCGGAAGCACACAGAGGTAATGGGTGCACAACATAGTAGATGTAATTAATGTCACTGGCTTATTCACTTGAACACAGATAAGATGGCAAATCTTATATATATTTTACCACAATAATAAAATAAGCAGGGATGGGTGTGACAGGGTGTGGAAACTCTCAGAAGGAAAGCTTCTCTCTGGGATATTTCTGTGTGTGCTTGCTTAAGTCTCAGACATTTAAAATTTCTGAGTGAGCTCTACAACTTTCACTCTGAGGATTCAGGGAAAGAGGGCCGAGCTCATGTGGTACCCATGGTTGCACCAAGAGGAATAAAACCCCAGTCCTCTAAGTTCCTATCTCCAGAGTTCCTTGACAGTCCCTGGTCTGCTTCAACATCCTCTTCTATAAATGTCTCATTTTGCATAGATTTTTTCCCTGCCAGGGTGGCCAGAATATCCTTGCTGGGCAAAGGGAGATAGGCCCTAGAACTAGTTAATTACCTGAATTTTGGTTCATCAAAGTTAAACTTGAGCTTTCACAAAAGAGCAAGGATCTTGATGCCATTTTCTTTGGTACACTATTGAGCCTGGCCAGTCTCCAGTTGTTGCATCCTCTACAGTTGTTCTTGAGATTTCTGGAGGCCTAGTGAGGAACAGTAGGACATACACACCAGCCATGGGTGAGCATGATCCTGAGGCTAGCTGGAGTTGTCCTGGATAAACAATGAAGGCACGTATCATTTACACTTTGTGGCTGTTGCTAGCCCATGTCTGAGCAGATCGACTATAGCCCCTTTCAGGGGCTAAAGGTTGAAGCTTTAGGGATAGAGCTAAAGAAAACATAGGTAGCAGGCAGTGATGTTTATCCTGATTATTAAAACAATAATGGCAATGGCACACACACACACACACACACACACACACACACGGGGTTCTATTGTTGGAGCTGTCTTAAGAACTTAGTTGCTAAGCAAAATGTCAGCAGTTCACAGTCATCAGCTGCACTTCTTGAACACCCTGTGGGGCTGCTCTACTTTGACCTACAGGATTGCTATGAGTTGGAATAGACTAGAGAATAACGGACTTGATTTTGATTTTATTTATGAGGTCCAACAATTAAGTCTGTGAATTCAATTGTTCTAAGTACTATGTACCTTTTTTGCTGAATATCACTGTGGTCACTTTCAAAATACTCCCTCTGGGAAGCTATGCACTGACTGTAGCATCTAGTCTACCTTCAAAGCAATTTTGTAACTCCTTCTGGAATGGCCATTGTGCACAGTGTCAATGTGGCAAGTTTTCAAACTTAATTGTATAGCTGTTGTGAAGGTGTTTTTAGCTAGTGAACAACTATATTGAAACACTCTCCCTCCTTACATGATCTGGCCCACAATGACTTTAAGGAAATATTAAAAGGAAGATATTTTGATGCTATACACAACATCAATGGTAATATGATGATAGCTCTTGTGGCCATCCCAGAAGACTTCTAAAATTGCTTTGAAGGGTAGATTAGGCACTAGCATAGGAGCATAGCTTCCCAAGGGGAGTACTTTGAAGGTGACCAAAGTGATATTCAGCAGTGAGGTATGTAGTACTTTTTCTAGGATGAGTTCATGAACTTAGCTGGCAGTCCTCATACACACATATATTGAATATGCATGTATTCCTGCAAACAGAGAAAGTTAGAGAGATAGAAACAGAGATTTAACTAAAGGAAATGGTTTAAGCAGATATGGAGGCTGGCAAGACCTCTGTCCATGGGTCAAGGGTCAGGCTGGAGGATTGTCATGACTCGTGTAGGAGATTCTTGGTGAACCAAAAGATTGGAAGGTGAGAGGGAAGGCCACTGACTCAATGTCCAAGTGTCTGTGGAAGTTTTATCAGTAATTCAGATAATTGACACTTATTTCTTAATAAGTCCAGTCACCATAATATCATCAATGTGATGGACTACTGTACCATTTTGTTTGAGGTTAAAAGCAATCAAAGTCCTTGTGGACTGAATAATGACAGAGCTAAGGAGGTGATGTAACTCTGAGGTAAGACATTGAAAGTATATTACTGGCCTTGCCAGGTGAAAGCACACTGCCTCTGGTGTTCCTTTTAAACTGGGAATAAGAAAAAGGCTTCAGAACATGTACAGGAGATATATTAATTTGCTCAAGCAAAGAAACCACATCTAGTACAACAGCTGCAACTGAAGGCAACACTTGGTTAAGTTTATGGCAATCCACTGTCATTCTTCAAGATCCATCTGTTTATTACACAGACTAAACAGGATTATTGAATGAAGATGCAATGAGAATCACCACCTCTGCATCCTTCAAGTCATTGATGGTTGCAGTAATCTCTGCAATCCCTCCAGGAATGCTGTAGTGCTTTTGGTTTATTATTTTTCTAGGTAGATGATAACTCTAATGACTTTTCCTTGGTTTTTCCTACCATAATGGCCTTTTCTCCACTTGTCTGGGATCTAGTGTGGGAGGGGTTCTACCAGTTGCTGGATCCAATTACACATTGCAGAACTGTGGAAATCACTAGAGGACGGGTTTGATGACCTTCTGGATCTACTATAAGTTGCACGAGCTAAGACTTCATTGATAACCTGACTTCTACACACCCCTGCTCTCACCAGTGGGCTACAGTGTTATCTGAACCATCATAATAATGTTCACATGTTCTGTGAGTTAAAAATACAATATGTAATTTTTGGAGACACAATTCAATTAATAAAATCATGGGATATGACATGTCCCCATATGCTAAAGGGATACCTAGTACCTTTCCTTCTCATCTCTGATCCTAGCACCAGTTGAAGGCAGAGAATCTCCCAGATGACACTTCTGCCAATATTACATTCCTTCCATCTGCTCTTTATGTAGTCTCAGGTCTTTGTTTCTCCATAATCTGGTTCTGGATTCACTTAACACTCTATCAACGTCTCAAGCAAAGCGGTGGAAAAAAAATGCAGATACTTTCTGGGGTAGCATTTCTATCATGTTGTACTCTGTCAGAGAATAAGGAGGGCTGTGTACAGCACAGGGTAGAATCTAGTTGGTTTATTTTTCAACATTTTGTTTTAGTCAGCTAATGCTGCTGCAACAGAGGGACGGCTTTAGCAAAGAAAAGTTTATTCCTAAACAGTCCAGTAGGATGTCTGCCCTAGGGTCACCATGAGTCGGGTCCCACTCGATGGCACTTGGCTGGCTGGCCCCAGGGGAAGGCTTGTGTTGCATTAGCCTTTGTTCAGGGAACATCCTGGCACAGAAACCTCAGGTCTGAAGGATGTGCTCTTCTCCCAGTGTTGCTTTCTTGATGTTGTGAGGTTCCCAGTTCTCTGCTTGCTTCCCTTTACTTTTTTCTCTTGTAAGATGAAAGGATAAGGGGTGGTGCATACAGTGGAGCATGGAGCTGATCTTATGAAGGTATTTACAGTCCCATCCTAATCCCGGAACATACCAAAAAGCCAAACCAAACCTGGTACCGTTGAATTGGGTCTGACTCATAGCAATCCTATAGGTCAGAGTAGAACTGTCCCATAGAGTTTCCAACGAGTGCCTGGTGAATTTGAATTGCTGACCTTTCAAGTAGCAGATGCAGCACTTAACCCACCATGCCACCAGCATTTCCATACAGCATAGGAAAATCATCAAATGGTGGACAATCATCAAATATTGGCACTCACGGCCCAGCCACACGGCTACACACATTTTAGGGGGGACACAGTTCAGTCCATGACAATTTACTTGAATAGAAATCACTCAGATAACTGCAGGAAGATGGAAAGACTCAGAATCATTGTGCTTCCTACCCTTCAGTCTTAAAATTCTAGGAACTTGGAACTGAAACATTTTCTTAGAAATACCAGCAAAAGGCAAGATGAGGACAAAAATAAATGTTATTAATCTGGGTATAGTGTATCTCACTCTGAGTCATGCTTCTAGTGATGGTTTGACTGTATCCTCTCTCTTTACGTTCTTTTTATTCTAAATTATATTTTATTCTTTGACCATTCTCATATGGACATATCTTGTCCCTCCCCATATACAGGTTAGGATTCAGAACAAGGAGTCACTGAGTCCTTGTTGTGTAGCATGTTTAAGAGTCCACACTTTTTTTGGAAAATTGTGACCCCAATTTTTTAATACTTTAATAATGTCTTAGTCATCTAGTGGTATTCTAACAGAAATAGCACAAGTGGATGGTTTAACAAAGAGAAACGTATTGTGTCACAGTCCCATAGCCAAGCCAAGTGCCATCGATTGGGTCCAATAGGCTACAAATTTCAAGGCAGGGTGCCAGCTCCTAGGGAAGGCTTCCCCTCTCCGTTAGCTCTGGAAGAGGACCTTGTATTGCATCAGTCTTGCTTTGGTCTGGGAGCATTTCAGCACAGGAACCTCAGTTCCAAAGGTCACACCTTGCTTCTGGCACTACATTCTTAACAGTTTGAGGTCTCCAATTCTCTGTTTGCTTCCCTTTCGTTTATATCCCAGCAGACTGCCTCAAGGTACAAAACAGTCTTGTAGCCTGAATTCTGCCTCACTTACACACCCACTACTCATCCTTCAGTACTGGGAATCATGGTCCAGCAAAATTGCTACACACACTTTTTCAGAGGATGTAACTCAATCCAGAACAAATATACACTTGTCTTTGCAGGCTGTTCATCTAAAGCACCACAGTATACGAGGATTCCAAATTCTCCATACACTAGTAAATACTTTTTGTTATCTTTTTGTAAGATTACAGGCATCCTAGTGAGTGTGAAGTGGTATCTCATTGTGGTTTCGGTTTGCATTTTCTTAATTATGTTGAATACGTTTCATGAATTTGTCATTCGTATATCTTTCTGTAGAAATTTCTACTGCAGTCCTTTGCTACTTTATTTTTTATTGTACTTTATTTCTTTTATTAAATAAAAAATGAAAGTGTACATACTCTGTGCTTACAATATTGGGTTAAGATGGAAGGAGTACACAAGTTGTGTTGAAGTTCCATTAATATTGATCTTCTTACTAACGTGTATTGTCACCAATTTCAACCAACCAAATTCCTAACAAGTATCTAATCTAAACCCTTGCCCCTCACCCTCCCGCTATCCTACCCTCCCCACTCTTGTAGCTGCCAAAGAGTCTTTCCTGTTATGTATGAGTATTTTTTTTTTATTGTAGGGGTCTCATATAATAATTGTCCTTCTGTCACTGACTAGTTTCACTCAACATAATGTCCTTCAGTTGAGACCAAATTGAGAGATGTTTCCTGCTATCATCTTTGTTCTTTATCACTGCATAGTACTCCATTGAGCACATATAGCAAAGTTTACCCATCCATTCTTCTGTTGTTGGGCATCTGGGTTGATTCCATTTTTTTGCTATCATGGACCGTGCTGCAATGAACATTATGTTGAGTTGTTTATATTTTTGCTGTTGATCAAACAGAAGTTTTGGTATTTTATTTGTGTATTACTTCATAAATTTATCTTTGAAACATATTTACACAAAACACATGCATTTCTACAAAAATAAAGTACTCAGGAAATAGTGAGAGAATTTCTCAAATGTAGCTGAATAGGTAGTTGCCTATAGCCCTTTATTTGAAAATACTGTAAGACACAACCTTATTACAGTTAAATGCTTGTCTGCCAACTGAGATGTTGGCAGTTTGAATCCATGAGTGGCTTCTTGGGAGACAGACCTGGCAATCACTTCCATAAAGATTACTGCCAAGAAAACACTATGGGGCAGTTCTACTATGCTATATGGGGTCCCTATGAGTAGGAAGTGATTTGATAGCAGTCAATAGCAACAACAAGAAGCAATAAGATGTATTGTTATTGTCAGTTTCTGTTGATTTAGCTCCTATTCAAGGATAATAGGAGAAAATATTGCTAGTCCCACATCATCCTCATAGTCCTTATATGTTTGAGCTCACCACTGCAGTCACCATATCAATTTATCTCATAGAAGATTTCCATGTTTTTTTCTGACCCTCCGCTTGAGTCAGAAATGATGTCCTTTATCTAACAATTGGTCTTTCCTGACAAAGGGATGAAAGTAAGCACTATAAAATCTCACCATCTTCTCTTCTAGTCAGTATTCTGACTGTACTTCCTCCAAGACTGAATGGTTAATTCTTCAGGCATATGATGGAATATTCAATATTCTCCCAAAGTCAAATGTATCAATTCTTCTTCAATCTTTCTTTTTCATTGTGCAGCTTCAACATGTATATGAGGCAATTGAAAAGACAATGGTTTGAGTCAAGTGCACCTTTGTCATTAAAATGATCTCTTTGCTTTAAACACTTTAAAGCAATCTTTTGCAACCTTAATTCAAATTCATGCTATGACTCCAAATAGCTGTGAAACCTTGGGTGAGCTTCTGTATTATTTTTTAAGCCTCAGTTACCACAAAGGAGGTAGGCACAGTACCTACAGTACAAAACTGTTACATTAAAAGTGTTAGACAGTGCCTAATTCTCATTAAGTCAATAAATATGAGCTACTATCATTATTCACAGAAAAAATATTCAGAAATGGAAATAGACACAACAGAGTGGTAGAGGGGAAAGAGTGCTAAAATGGTTATATGATAGCTAATGTTATAAAGAAATAAATGGCACATGACAAATACATAGTGTAGAGATTAAGGACTTTAGAAATGTACAAAGACAAGAAATTACTTTTCACTGAAGTGCATAGGAATGGCTTCTTGGAGGGGCCTTCGAGAATTTACAGCTTTTCAGGTGGAGAGAATCTGCATTTGGAATGGATGTCTTTTCAGGGATATACAAATTCAAACAGAATCAAAAACTGATTTGGATCCTTAGACATAGCCAACTGTGCCAAGATATGGGAATGAATGTATATACAATGACAGGCTAGACAAGAAGGAAAAGCTTAGAAACAAGGGAAGAGAAAATGTATTCCAAGTACTAATGGAAGCTCAGCTTGAGTAGCAGGTTTTACACCTGTTTATAACTGGACAATTGCAGACTGAGGACTGGAGTGCTTTAAACAAACACACTGTGTTCAAGGAAACAAGAGTCACAGTCACCCAAAGTCATGAACATTGCTAAGAGCAGCAGCTGTTGTTAACATCATAGCCTGCCTAGTTCTGCAACTGGTAAGAAAGAGTGGCTGCAGACTAGGATACAGTGCATTTTCCAGGTAAACGTGGAATTGAACAAACAGACCACAATCTATAATTTTCCCCCATTATGTAGAATGCAGGCTAAGCTGATCTGATGTTTAACAGTATGAAAATGAGTCAATACTCAGTGAAGACATTGTGTGTCATAAAGCACCATTCCTCTCATAACCTTTCTCAGTCTAAGTATTTGCCAACTGTAAGGAGATACAGAAACATAAACAAGGTTAGCATTCTGTTTTCAATGCCATGAATGCATTTGGAAAGAGAGAAGTAATTTTATAACCGTACATGCAGTGGAGAAAGAGTATGACCTTAGGGAGCAAGAGGTTTACTACCACTTGAAAAACTAGCAATTTGAATGCAATTGTTCTAAATGCAGTAAATGTGCCCTTGTCTTTTGTTTTATACTATTCAATAACTACCTTTTATCCTGAGTACTTATTAGGAGCCAAGAACTCTATTAGGCAATTTTTAAAACTTCTGTTGTACAGAAAACCACACAAAATATTGTAAGGTTAAGTACCATCCTAAACACCACCCATATCAAAGAACGAAATTCTGCTAGCAGGTCAGGAGTCCCTCCATATGCCCTGTGCCTCACATTCCTCTCTTTCCCTCCATAAGCAGCCACTACCCTTTAACAAGAATCATTTCATTGCATTACTTCATGGCTTATCACTTAAATGTACATCCTCAGCCACTGCAGTTTAGACATGTATAGTGTTCCAAACTTATAAGTCTTTTGGGTTCATTTTAATCAACATGCTCCTCTTCCCTCAAGACCCATACCTTTTTTTTTCCCCCTTAAATTTTATCATTTGAAGAGTGGGAGCCCTTTGTCTGGTTGAGGTTGCCCCAGAATGGAGTTCACTGATTGTGTACTCATAGTGCAGATTTACATGTTTTCTTCTTGATGTTTCCTGCCAACAGGCAGCAGGGACCTTGATAAAACTAGGTATTTGGCAAGACTATAGGCAGCACTGTGCTCTTCCATCAGGAGGTCATTCTTTTATTGGAAATTTCAACATGGTGGTACTCTCGTTCTATCCATTGTTTAATACTTCAGTTTGAATAATTTTATAAAGATTCGCCCTTTCTCATCTACTCCTTGGTTACCTAGTGGTAAAGTTCCAAAATAGGCAAACATAAATGTTTGATTTTTCTCCTTTTACCCAATTATAAAGATAACAAATTGGTCTGACAGATTAGGTTTTAAATATATCTGATGGATTCCAGTCCATTTAATTTTTGTTTATTGAAGCTCAAATTTTACTTCCTTTAGCCAGGGAGAGACTTTTCAAGGTTAGTTTTTGAGTCCTCTCAACACTACTCTAGCAGTCTTTATAGTAGCTTTCCTACTAATGCAATATATTAAAGCATTCCAGGCTTAGGAAATGGAATGAGTGCCTAATTGCCACCATGAATAAATTCCTCTTTTGCTATGAGTCCAGAAGAAGCTGATGGTGCCTATACCACTATTTAATGTTTTCAACCAAGATTCTATAGAAGAATCCTGATCAAAAGGGAAGCAGAATTTCAAATTCTCACAGAATCACAATTTCTGAGGCCATGAGGCTGGATGAAACCCCAACACTACTGCTCTGAAGTAATTTTTAAACTAACAAATCCGCTGAAGACTTCTTTAAACCAAAGAATAGATAAGCTCAACTAGTAAAGCATGTTTGCCTTCAGCAGAGAACTTCTCTAAGTAACTATCTATATGAAAACCCTAGTGGTTAAGTGCTACAGCTGCTAACCAAAAGCTCAGCAGTTTGAATTTGCCAGGTACTCTTTGGAAATTTTATAGGGCCACTCTACTCTGTCCTTTAGGGTCGCTATGAGTTGGAATTGACTAGACGTCAACAGGCTTTTAGATGGGATCAAATGTACAAGAGCAACTGGAAAGGTTAAACACGAAAATTAGGTGGTAGTGAGTTTATGCCAATGTAAGAGAAACAATTTAGAAAAGGAAGCGGAATTATATTCCTCAAAAATTCTTTGGCCTGTAGTTATAATTCCATTTGAGGATGGGTTCTCTTAGTTAATAAGACGCAATTAGTATAAAAATGTATCCTGAGTCAGCCTCATTTGAGATATAAAACAGGCTAAAAGCAAGTAGAGATGCCAAGTAACATGAAGATCACCAAGCAGCATTATCCCAGAAGAGACAAGAACTTTCCTCTAGATGTGAGAGACAGAGAAAGCCTTCCCCTAGAGCCAACATCCTGAATTCAGAGTTCTAGACTTCAAAACTGTGAGAAATTAATTTTTCTTTTTTTTTTTTAAATAAGTTGATCTACTTCTCCTTGTGATAATCTTGGTGAGTGATTCATTACTTCTCCTTGTGATAATCTTGGTGAGTGATATGAGTCACTCACCAAGATTATCACAAGGAGAAGCAGATCAACTTAATAAATCTATCACAAAGCAAGAGATTGAAAAAGTCATAAAAAATCTACCAACCCAAACAAGTCCTGGTCCAGGTGGCTTCACCAGAGAATTCTACCAAACTTTTAAAGAAGCATTAATTCTGATACTATTGAGGTTATTTCACACCATAAAAAGGGACAGAATACTCCTAAATTCATTCTACAAAGCCAGTATAACCCTGATACCAAAGCCAGGGAAAGATCCATAAAAAAAGAAAATTACAGACCAATACCATTCATGAACCTAGATGTAAAAATCTTCAACAAAATTCTAGCCAACAGAATTCAACAGCATATAAAAAAAATAACTCATCATGATCAAGTTGGTTTCATTCCAGGGATGCAAGGCTGGTTCAGCATCAGAAAAACAACTAATGTAATCAACTACATTGTTTTAGTCAGCTAGTGCTGCTTTAACAGAATACCACAGAGTAGACGGATTTAACAAAGAAAATTTATTCTTATGTAGTCCAGCAAGCTACAAGTATGTAGTCATGGTGTCTGCTCCAGGGGAAGGCTTTCACCTTGTCAGCTCTGGAGGAAAGTGCGGAATTGCATCAGCCTTTGTCCAGGGAGCATCTTGGTGCAGAAACCTCAAGTCCGAAATATGCTCTCTTCTCCCAGTACTGCTTTCTTGATGGTACGAGGTTCCCAATTCTCTGCTTGCTTCTCTTTCCTTTTATCTCTTGTGGGATGAAAGGATTAAGGGTGGGGCAAGCCACAGTCCAGGGAAACTGCCTTTACAGTGGAGCAGGGAGGAGATCCTATGAAGGGATTTATAGTCCCACACTAATCCTTTAACATATAGCACAGCAAAATCACAGAACGGAGGACAATCACAAAATATTGGGAATCATGGCCAAGCCACATGGTTACACATATTTTTGGGAGCACTCAGTTCAATCCATGACATACGTTAACACCACAAAAGGTAAGAATCACCTGATTTTGTCAATTGATGTAGAAAGGCATTTGACAAAGTTCAACACCGATTCATGCTTAAAACTCTCAGAAAAATAAGAATAGGAGGAAATTCCTGAATGCAATCAGTAGCATCTACACAAAGCCAACTGCCTTCATTGTCCTGAATGGTGAAAGACTGGAAGAATTCCCTTTGAGAACAGGAATTAGACAAGGATTCCCACTCCCACCACTTCTATTCAACATTGTGCTAGAAGTTCTAGCCAGAGCAATTAGACAAGACAAAGAAATAAAGGGCATCTATATCGGCAATGAAGAAGTAAAAATCTCACTATTCACAGATGACATGATTGTTTATACAGAGAATGCAAAGGAATTCATAAGTAAACTATTGGAACTAATAGAGGAGTTTAGCAAAGTAGCAGGATATAAGATAAACATAAGTAAATCAGCAGGATTCCTTTACACCAACAGTAAGATTATTAAAGAAGAAATCACCAAATCAATTTCATTTATTATAGCCCCCAAGAAGATAAAATATCTAGAAATAAATCTAACAAGAGAAATAAGAGATCTTTACAAAGAGAACTATAAGAAATTAAGAGAGACTTACATAAATGGAGTAATCTACCCTGCTCATGGACAGGAAGACTCAACATTATGAAAATGTCTATTTTATCCAAGGCAATCTACTTATATAATGCAATCCCAATACAAATTCCAGTGACATTTTTTAATGAGATAGAGAAACAAATCATCAACTTTGTTTGGAAAGGGAAGAAACTTTGGACAAGTAAAGCACTACTGAAGAAGAAGAACATACTGGGAGGCCTTTCACTACCTGACTTTAGAATATTACAGTGTTATAGTAGTCAAAACAGCCTGGTATTGGTACAAAAAGAGACATATAGACCAATGGAGCAGAGATGAGACTCCAGAGATGCCACCATCCTCCTGTGAACAGTTGATACTTCACCAAGGCCCCAAGATTTTAAATGGGGGTAAGAATGGTCTCTTTAACAAATCATGCTGGTAAAATTTGATATCCATCTGCAAAAAAGGGAAACAAGATCCATGTCTCACACCTTATACAAAAACCAATTCAAAGTGAATAAAAGACCTAATTATAAAACTTAATAAATTTCATACAAGATAAAATAGGCTCAACAATGGAAGTTTTAATACACAATGAAGACAGATTTCAAAATTTGCAAATAAAGCACAATCAACGGAAGAGAAAATAAATAAATGGGAACTACTAAGAATCAAACACTTTTGCTCATCCAAAGACTTCATCAAAAGAATTAAGAGACCACCCACAGAATGGGAAAATATATTTGGCAATTATATGTCAGACCAAAGTCTGATCTCCATAATCTACAAGGTATTATAAAATATTAACAATAAAAGGATAAATAATCCAATTAAACGATGGGCAAAGGAGATACACAGACATTTCTCTAAACAGAATATCCAGGCAGCCAAAAGACACATGCAGAATTGCTCATGATCATTAGCTATTAAAGAATTTCAAATGAAAACTACAGTGAGGTACCATCTCACCCCAACAAGGTTGGCCGTGATTCAAAAAACGCAAAACAACAAATGCTGGAGAGGCTGTAGAAAAATTGGAACTCTCCTACATTGCTGGTAGGATTGCAAAATGGTAAAACCTCTTTGGAAAACAATCTGGCACTTCCTTACAAAGCTGGAAATAGATACCATTTGATCCTGTAATTCCACTGCTTGGAATTTATCCTTCCGAAACAAAGGTTGTCACATGAACAGATACATGTCCACGGATGTTTGTTGCAGCAGAGTCCACAGTAGCAAAACGTTGGAATCAACCCAGATGTCCATCAACAGATGAATGGATAAGCAAACTACGGTACATATACTCAATGGAACAATATGCTTTGATAAAAAACAATGACAATTTTAGAAAACACCTCATAACATGGTGTCATTTGGAAGAGACCAAGCTGAGTGAAATCAGTTAGTGCCAAAGGGACAAATTTTGTATAAGACCCCTGTTATAAGGTCTTAACAACAGAATTATCCACAGAAGAAAATGACTGTGTTGGCTATATAGCTGGGGGCAGGGGCTGAGGCTGTATGATAGTTGAGATAATTGATAGATGTTGTAAATGTTTTCCTTTTACTGTAATTAATAAAAAAAATAAAATGAAAATAATAATAAAAATAATTAAATTTGTTAAAGGCATCCATTTGTGATATTTCTGCTATACCAGCACTAGGTAACTAAGAATGGTCATATAACTTGAAGAACTAATCTGTGCCACAGAATTATACATGTAAAAAATGTTCAAGTAATGTATGTTTAATTGTGTTTATTTTTCATCATTAACAACAACAACAACAACATGTTTCAGGTTTACCTGGAACATTTCCTATTCCAGACCTGGATTCAGTCATTCTTCTAAGAAGGACAAGTTCCTTTTAAGATTACATCTGGGTGCAAAGGATAATCATTGCAATTACAGTCACTAGATTCAGGAAATCACATTACGAGGTAACTAAATTTGAATTTTACATAAACAATGAATAATTGAATGAAATATACAGTACAAAATCATAGTAAAACATCACTTTTTAGAATCTAAATTCCAAATTAAACTGGTCTTCCTGTATTATACCTGCAAGTCAGTTGCTATTAGGTTGATCTTGTTTGTAGTTTGTATTAATTCTGGCCTCTGAGAAGAAGATGCATAGGTTGGATCTGAAAGTGCAAGAAATATACAAAAGGCCAATAGTTGTGAGGTAAAGAAGAGAGAAAATAAAAGTGGGGGGCAAGATACAGCACCTCCCTCATGTAAAGTGCACATTAAAGAAACAAGTTTCAACTGTAGTTCAGGTCTAAGGATAAGTGGGAAATTCTCAAGTGAAATACCCAATAAAGAAGTCTTACTTCTCCTTAGAAGGGCCTACTTTGGCATGCCTGCTATACCAACTCATTCCCTGAGAGCAGCAGCCTGAGGTCAACCCTACCAGCTATATTCCTCATGAAAGTCGCTGTCAGCTTCCACAAAGATTTATAGACTTGGAAAACCTGTGGGGCAGTTCTGCTGTGTTTTAAAAGAGTCACTGTGGTTAGAATTAAATCCAGCAGTGGGTTTAATGCTGATGAAGATTCAGAATGAATGCATAATTTTATTTCCAAACAAAAACTACCAATTTCAAATTCAAAGACATGTTTTTTGCTTATTTAATTACTCTCCTCTCTTTTTATCTTCTTTCATTTATATGGAGACTCAGTCTTAGAGATGAAGGAATGACAATACCCCATAATTACTCCTCCTTCCAATATTACATACACAACAGACTCAATCTAAGTATAGTAACACTAGTGTCACACCCACCTATGAAACCTGGGTGAACAGAAGAATCAATGCTCTTGATTTGTGGTGTTAGCAAAGAATATTGAATACGCCATGGACAGCCAAAGGAACAAACAAATCTGCCCTGGAAATACAAACAAAATGTTCCTTAGTAGCAAGGATGGTGACACTATGTTTCACAAACTCTGGACATGTTATTAAGGGGGGAATCAGTCCCTGGAGAAGGACATTATGCTTGGTAAAGTAGCAAGTCAGAGAAAAATAGGTAACTTTGAATGAGATTGATTGACACAGTGGTTCGGACAACAGGCTGAAGCATAACAATGATTTTGAGGATGATGTAGGACTCGGTAGTGTTTCATTTTATATGAGTCAGAACTGAGGCAATGACACCTAATACCAATATTAATGTCACAGACTGAAAATATTTTTTACAAATGTTATCTATCCTCACCAATTTTTAATTTTTGGTTGTATTCAATGAGTGTTGTTGGATCACATAGCCATTATGTGCTATTTCCCACACTTAACAATTCGTCCTAATTCTTGAGTAACTACATATTCAATGTTTGTCATAGTTAATGCTTGCCATAATTCTTATTTTCATGTCTCCCTAGTCTTGTTTTGTCCAAGACAGTTGTGACTACTGAATAACTAAAATGTAGCTTGTCTAAACTGAAATATGTTGTAAATGTAATATGTATTCTGGAATTTGAAGCTTTAGTAAAAAATGTAAAATATCTCATTTTATGTTAATTAGTTTGAAAAGATGATATTTAAATCTGTTAAATTAAATAAATTACTTAAATTCATCTGTTACTTTTCCCTTTTTTAATGTGCTGTTGTTAGATACCTTGTGGTTGGTTCTGACTCATAGCGACTCTACAAACAACAGAATGAAACAATGCCCATCCTTTTTCCATGCCCACAATTGTTTTTATGCTTATGCTCATTTTTAATGCAGCTACTAGAAAATTTAAAATTACTTGCGTTACAGGTTCGAATACACTTGAGAGCAATGTGGTTTTGTTTGTTTTTAATGATGTCTAGTCACTTTGCTTTTTGGAAGCTCCTTTTTAGTAGATTTAGTAGGAAGGACTTCACAAAGACAATATTTATTCAGGTACTGCACATTGGTAATAGTCTGTTATGGCTTTTATGCTTGAAGGTCAGTTTTGCTGGATATAAAATTTCTAGACCACATATTTTCTTGAGTACATTACATAAGTTCTTTCACTTTTTTTCTAGAATAAAGTGTTCTTGTAAACAATTCTGATAACACAGATGTATAGATCTTTTTACCTAGATGTGCAAAGTTTTTTGTTTTTGTTTTTTCCTTGACAGTCCTTCACTTTTACAATATATTTTAGTGTGGATTGGGTTAGGTTAGTATTACCAGCTATACAAGGTGCTTTTTAAAGATGCAGTTTATAACCTTTTTTTTTTCCCTCCCAAATTTCAGGAAAGCAATCTTAAATTGCAGTTTTAAGTATTTGTTTTGTTATCTTGCTTTGCTCCTTGCCCCAGGAATTTCCATTTCCTGTATGTTCAATCTTTTTTTGGCATTTTCAAAATTTTTTACTCTTTGTTAAAATCTCTCTTGATTTCCTTTTGGTATTTGATTTTTTTTTCCTTCTTTTCTTTATTTCTTCTACAGTATTATTTATTTGTGTTTCTCCACTGTTACTTTCCTTTAGGTTTATTATTTATTTTTAGCATGATTTTTCAGTTACAATTTTTTCTTGAGTTCTAGCACCTCATTTCTGAGTTTCTCTAATTCTGGTTAATATTGGTCTTTTATTAACAGTATGATTTTCTTTATGTCCTTTATCTCACTTTGAAATATAAGGTTACTATTCCATTGTTTTTAGCATAGCTTTTTAGAATACCTTATTTGTAAACAGAAAAAAGAAAAAACCAGAAAACTTCCCTTTAAAGTTCCATGTAGAAAATACTGTAGGCTTACTAGGTCATAAAGTGTGTCAGAAATATTCAAGGCTGCTAATTACAGAATGAAAACAGTCACAGACAACCTGTGAATGAACAAGCATGACTCTGTTCTAATTGAATTTTCTTTATCCAAATAAGTGGTGGGCTGGATTTGGTTTGCAGACCAGTTTGCTATCCATTGGTGTATAAATATATAGGTAGGTAGGTAGGTGGGTAGGTAGGTAGGTAGGTAGGTAGATAGGTAGATGGATAGATAGATGGATAGACAGATGGATAGGTAGATGGATAGGTAGATGGGTAGGTAGACGGGTAGGTAGATGGGTAGGTAGATGGGTAGGTAGATGGATAGATGGATAGATGGATAGATGACAGATAGATAGATAGATGATAGATAGATGATAGATAGATAGATAGATAGATAGATAGATAGATAGATAGATAGATAGATAAATAGATAGATGATAGATAGATAGATAGACAGACAGACAGACAGACAGACAGACAGATAGATAGATAGATAGATATACACATACACAATAGGAATTTTGTTTTGGAGGCTAAACAGTGCATGGGATCTGACTTTGAGAGTTTAGTTTTCTATATTTTTCTGTGAATTTAATTTTCCTGAAATTTACAAACAGTTCAGATACATTTTCCAACTTCAAAGAGCTTATTATTCTCTTGTTTTCACATAACATTAAAAAATGTGGTGACTTGCTTTCTCAGATTTCTTATATATGTTCACCTGTTCTCTGGACTTCTCTTTCCTTCATCTTTATTATCATCTTACTCAATTTTGATTCTGCCTCTAATTGCTTCTACTCAGTCTAAGGTTCTGTACTGGAACAAAGCCCTGGGAGATGAGTTTCAAAAGTTCAAAGGAGTTAGACTTCTCCAGCCACCCTTAGGCTAGAACTGTGAAATGTCTGAGATCTCATACTGCTTACAAGCTAATAAGTACATTAACTTGCCTCAATTTCATGGATGACAGCAGAAGAAATAAGACACCTGGGTTTGAGACAAGGCTTTATTTCTACAGTATAGCAAATAGCATGAGCATCAGCATGGTTAGCTGCTCTTATTTCGAGTCCTACAGACACAGCAGGGATGATCCCACACGGATGCCTGTACACACAGTGGGTTCTGTGATCTAAGAGGAACCCTGGGCACAAGTGGCCAGTAAGCATGCCTTGCTTCTGTTACAGAGGGAGACAGAATCTTTTTTTGTATGGGATAGTAACCAGGCTGCCCTTTGATCTGGAGGGAGACACAATCTCTATCTTCCAAGGCTGTAAATAAACTTGCTTTTTACCGGTGAGAGATATTATCCCCTATTCCCAAGTTGATTACTACAGAAACATACTTTAAGAAACTGTGGTAAAAATGGACTGTTAGTCTCTTGCTAGTAAGACATACACAAATGTGAAAGAGCCATGCAAAACTGACTCCTGGCAAGGCTCCTTGCATTAGTTAAGGGAATGCAGGAAGCTTCTAGTTTCATTGGTTGTTCCTAAATTGGTCCACTGTGCTTTCTAGTTAACACCCATGGGCTATTTTGGGGTTCTTACCGTGAACGTTTTGGGATTGCCAGGTCTGTCATGTATTGCTTCCTTCTACTTTCTTTCTGATGTGTGCCAAAGATACTCAGTTTGTATGTTGTTGTTGGTTTATCTTTTTGTTTGTATTTATGGATTTCTTGTAATGTGTTATTATATATTTTTGTGCAAATTTGGGGCTTTTGGTTTGCAGATCTAGTTCTTTATCTAGCCCAAATCCATGCTGATGCCACAGCAGCCCATTTTCCCAGATAAACTGTGTCTTTAATATGAGTATGCTGAGCCTGATGTTCCTTTTTTTTCTTTTGTTTACTGATAACAATTTTACTACATTGTGATATAATTTATGCTACGATCCTACTGAATTGTATAGGAATGTTTGATTAGTTTTTACATCTTCCCTTCAACTAAATGGTACTAAGCCATTCTGCTGTAAGTGGAGGATCTAACTATTTTTCTTTCTCTTATGTCTACAATATTCTGTATGGTCCCTTCTCACTCTTATCTGTGCACCCTGTCCAGCAACAACTACATCTTACCTGCTGCTTTTTAAACATGTGGCCCAAAGACTAGCAAATCAGATAACTGCACTTATTTAAATATGTGCAGTGGATATAAAAGACAAATTACTAGATTCTGAGGTAGCACACAATCCTAGAAGATTTTATTGATTTTATGATTCTTTTTAGAATTATACGGGCAGGCTATAGGAGTTATTTAGGTTGTACTTATGGCAATGAAATACCTCATTTAACACTTCCTAGTAATTTTGCCTGGTATACCACTAATCAAATTCAATATAGGATTTAGAAAGTAGGAGGAAAATAGCATAAAATACATGTGATCTTGCCAATATAACTTTAATCTCCAATTCATTTGTCCCCATGAGCTCTCAGCACTGAAGTCTGTGTTTTTAACAGAGACTATTTGTTCATAAGCATTGAAAAATTCCAAACTTATTTGACTTTTACTTAATGTTCTGGTGCCAAGTAATATCTAGCGAGCTCTTAACTCACACGCAGCATCAGTAGAGCAGAGGAACACCAAGAGTGTACACTTCCTACATGTCAGATGGAAGCAAGTGATAGACTCTAAGACCACAGGGACATAAGAAATTTTCCCTGAGTGGCTATGCTTCATAAATTAAAATGAATAAACCTATAAATTTATTCATGGGATTCTTGAATAATTTTTTTCCAAAGCATATTTCCTCTAAGACTTCCTCTACTTAAGCAGGGCAATTGACATAAACTTCTCCCACTGTGTCCCACAAACACATAACTTAAACCTGGTTCGCAGCAAGTTTCCTATACCCCAAGAATTTGTAATTTAGTAGACAAAGTAAGAAATCACTTGTGACAATCATAATGCTGAATAAGCTAATAGGCATCAACTGTCAGTGAGTGGGGCACCACAAGAAGAGTCAGAATACACAGTCCTTGTGAACGTGAGTTAGGACAGAGCGCGAGGTGGCTGGCTCCTCAGTTATTAAGTTCATCTGGGAAGACAGAAATATTCTGATACCTGCTCTGTTGAGAGGGAGTTGGGAAGACCACTAAGGCGGACTGCCATCTATCCTTGAGGCTTTTAGCTAAAATGAAGCACTCACACAAATTCTGCTGAGTTAGTGAAACTGCAAGTCAAAGTATTTTTCTAGTCATGCCCTTGTATAAACTGTGATATTTATTATAAATTCTCTCTGCCTCCTCCACTGATTCTTAATGCCTAATTGTTAAGTGCAGCAAATGATAAAATATTGCCAGAAAGGTAAACTTGAAATTGACTGGAAATGTCAAATGTAAATCTCCTACAGAGCAACAAGGAATTAAAATTTAGAACATAATTTCTAAAATTATATAAATATGTAGAAGATAAGCAATGGCAGGGGCAATAGCTGGGACTGAACCAGTAGGAACTACACTACTAACGATCCTTATGAAAGTGTTAATAAATATAAAAGACATAATGTACCCTAACATTTATATGATGCATTGTCTTGGCTTTTTCCCCAACTTTTTTTCCATGTCTTCATTTTCTTCTCTTCTACTTCTTCAATTTGGACAAAACTATCTAAATAGCTTCATAATTATAACTATGTGATACATGTTATTACTAGTAAAAATGGATTGGTTTAAAATTTTCTTGTTCTCCCAAATTGACATTGTAGGTGACAGCTAGACAGATAAATATAAGGAAAAAATCTATATCAATAGCAGGTTGCCTATGTCAAAAGGTTAAACAAAATTAACATTATTCAGTAATGAAAGATGTATTTTGACTAGCCTCAGAATAATGGAGACTGCAAACTAAGATGTCCTAAAACTTGAATGGTAAAATAGAAACAGGTATCTCTGTGCCGTAAAAGGGTGAGGCTATGAACTCAAGGAAACCAAAGCTAAACCTACTCCCATTAAGCCAATTCCAACTCATTTTGACCCTATAGGACAGAGCAGAACTGGCCCAAAGGGTTTCCAAGAACATAAATCTTTGTGGAAACAGACTTCCACATGTTTCTTCTAGGTAGCAGCCGGTGGGTTTAAACTACCGGCTGAGTGATTTAGTTCACTGAGTGATTTAGTTCAGAGCTACTCTGAACTCAAGGACTTCGCTTCAGTTTCCTGGAGATAGGAAAAGTATAATTTCCAGAGGTGGAAAGTCAAATGCTGGGGTTTTTTTATGTTAGTGGCTGCTTTGGAGCCATTCCACTGAATCCTAGCTTTACCTCTTGTTTTCCAGAGAAAAATGTATGGAGTAGTCTGAAACTGATGAATAAATAAACGAAGGCTGATGGAAAGTTTTACAGAAGGTGGAAATCCTTCCTTCCTTCCAAAAACTTAGTCAAGATTTCACAGTGGGGTTTTCTGCATCAATTTATAGAAACTTTTTTCTGAAGAAAAAATGTGCTTCGTGCTGTTTTGGGAATTATGTAAGGAAGAAAGTCAGATAATCATTATAAATTCTATATACAAGAAAAGACTGTAATTATGTCCTTTTCAAGGACAAAGAGAAGGAGATTATTTAGAATCATTAGAAAATCTAGTTTTGGTTATAGAAATGAGAAATACTAGGTACAGAAAGATTTATTCCTCAAAGGCAAACTTATTATCTGAAAAGGACAAATGTTTTGTCAATGTTTCTAAATATTCTTCATATCTTACAACACCTGTGACACTCGTCGACTGGATTTGGTTCAGAGAACTTTACCTTCTAAAGATATAGGAAGACTGGAAAAAAAGAACCACTGAGACTAGTCTGAAGAAACAAGTTTTTTTTTTTTTTTTAAGCAAAACAAAACAAAAAACAATGCCAACACTACTAATTATTACTTTCAAGAAAAGCAAACAAATAGAGACTAGCTTCTTGTCCAGCATCTAGTGAATAAAAAAATAATAGTAACTTGGACAAATGTTCCACTTTCTTACATCGCTTTGGTGTTAGAACTAGCTATACAAACTGACAGAAGATCATATATAGGGAAAAAAGTGCTTTGTTTTACTGCTTTAATATTCTTATATATGAACCCTCCTAGAAGCAGTGTGGGGTGAAGGGAAGAAATGAGACGCACAAATACAACCATCCCTGAGGTTCTACAGAACTGGACCTCAGTAGGAAGGAGCAGTTTATCAACATCTTCAAGCATTCAGGGCATCACCAAAAGGGCTCTTAGGACAGTGCAACTCTGTCTGCTTCCACCAGAGATCATAATTGGGCTATGGATTTTGCAACAGGAAAGCCTTCTTATCACAGACTGAGGCAGACAAAAAATCTAGTGAAATTAGTGCCAAAGAATCTCAGAAGAGTATGATTATCAATATCACTTCAATATGTATTGCCTTTTCTTTTCTTTTTTTTTTAAGAACAGATTTCTGTTTTGTTTTATTGGCTAGAAATTCTAAAATACAGCTTGTTTCCAAGGGCTGCTCAGAATACTGATTTTCTGTCCAGTGACATGATGTGCACTTTGGGGAATTCAGGAAACCAGTTGAGGTGAGTAGAGGTGATTTATAAATTGAAACCAAATGATAGCAGACGATGTGAACTAAATCTATTTCTTGATCGGTGAAGAGCTAATTGGGCATAATCCAGGCCAGGTCTCTGAAGGCACAGCTCGTGAACTCTGTCTTCCTGATGCTGTGTGCATTACAGACACTCAATACAGTCCTGGCTAAAGCCAGGGAGTTTCCTACCAAGGCGGCCTTTCCACGACCCTGCAAGTTTACCTCAGGAAAGGCTGAGAATGAAAATTAGAGAGAGATTCCAGACAACTAGCTGCTTACAGATTCCTGTTAGCCTTATACATGTGAAACTGAAACGTTTGTCACTAAAAAATACCCTGCTTCTTAAAATTTTAAAGGATTTTTTTCTTTCTCTGACATATGCTCAATGGTGTAGTGGTT
This sequence comes from Heterohyrax brucei, assembly GCA_028571685.1. Classification (NCBI taxonomy): domain Eukaryota; kingdom Metazoa; phylum Chordata; class Mammalia; order Hyracoidea; family Procaviidae; genus Heterohyrax; species Heterohyrax brucei. The sequence continues at coordinate 28,152,787 of CM053146.1, read as the reverse complement.
ACGAGCCACAGCGGCAAGCCGAAAGGTCAGCAGTTCGAATCCATAAGGCACTCCTTGGAAACTATAAGGGACAGTTCTACTCTGTCCTATCGGATAGCTATGAGTCGGAACTGCCCTGATGACAGCTGATTTAGTTTTTGCTTTTCTGATACAACACAGTTTAAACCAAAAACCAAATCCATTGCTGCTGAGTTGCTTCCAACTCATAGCAATCCTGTAGGCCAGAGTAAAACTGCCCAATCAAATTTCCAAGGACCAGATGGTGGATTCCAACTGCCAGCCTTTTGGTTAGCAGCCATAGCACTTAACTACTACACTGCCAGGGCTTCCAAACCAAAGTCACTGACTTCAAGTCAATTCTGACCCACAGTCAATTCCAACCCACAGCAACCCTATGGGTCAGAATAGAAGAGCCCCACAGAGCTTTCAAGGAGGCCTAGCAGATTTGAACTACCAACCTTCTCAATAGGAGAGAAAGCACTTAACTACTATGCCACCAGGTTTTGCATTATCACAGGTTAGCCCGGGTTTTGTTATTTGGTTGCTGTTACAGTCGACTCGACGGCACTTGGCTTTTGGCTACACTAAATTTGTAGGAGGAAGCTGTCTTTGCTAGCCCCGGGGTCATGGTGATGCCAGCTATAAAGGAATGAACCATGGTGATTCTTCGGGTTCTCACTGGCTGATTTTAGGAAGCGGATCACCAGACCTTTCTGCATCATCTTAGTATGGAAGCTCCACTAAAACTTCTTCAACACTGTAGCAATCTACAAGCTTCTGATACCAGACAGGTAGAGGTTGCATGTGAGATACATTGTACAACGGCTAGGAATCAAACCCAGATCTCCCACAAGGAAAATGAGAATTTTGTTCCTGACCTCCAGTTCTTCATTTTGTCAGAGAATTCTTTTGTCCTGAGTCTGATAATTAGATACAGAAGACTGAGTACAGAACATACCTTACATTATTTCTAGAAGAACCTATTTACACCACTAGTGCTTAAATATCTCAATGATAATTTCAAATTAGTTTAGTTGTTATCTAAATTTTATGCCCTATCCTCAAATTATTCAGGTTAATATTTCCAGGTAAAATGAAGTGCCTGGCATTTGTGTCTTACTTTGAAGGAGTCAAACATCAAAAGAAAAAAGGAGTAGTCATTCACAATGTGCATATGAGAAAATTTTTGAGTGGCTTTAGAAACACAAAGATATTAAGGATGTAATACGGTGGGTTATGTTCATGTGGGAATGTGAAACTGGGATCGGAGGCAACGAAAATCACATGAAGCGAGAGAGTCTGAATCCTAGGAAATCTTTCTGAATAAAATAGCCAAATGTTATAAAGTTTAGACATATATCTTTTCTCTGGGTCTTTTTCAGTTATAAAGTTCTCATTCTATTGTATGAAACCTGTACAAAAGGTATCTTTACTATCATATGAGAATTACTGTATTAAAAATTTGTGGTTGACATTGAGCAAAATTTGAGCTAATTTGAGTTTGTCGAATATATTACATGAGGAAGTGTACTCAAAAATATTCTGTAAATCTTTACAAAAACACTTCCAATATCTCTTTAACTTTTAAAAATGATACTCTATAAAGACATTTTTAATAGCAATTTCTAAATTCTAAAAAAAAAAAACTCAAGTGGAAGATAGTTATTAAACACATGTATATAAGGAGGCATGTGGATAGTTAGAAGGATGTTAAGGATCCTTTGTGAGTTAACTAACCCATCTGTTGATTTTAGCACTACTAGGTTATCACTTAACCCTAGAACTAAAGTTTAATTCAGGAGAAAAGTGGCTTCACTCTGGTCATTATATTATGCTCTAACTCACTAGCCTGGTGCAAATTCCTCTTGTTTACCTTGCACTTAGGTTAGATGTGTTACGCTAGCTTTGAAAATGTGTAGGTATTGGATTGTAAATTAGTTTGTTTTTTAATGGTAACCTATAATAAGAAACCAGAGCTGTAAGTCACACTGTCTTAGGGTATAAGTTAATCATTCTTTTTTTTTTCCCCTTTGGATCATTAGATTCTTTTTCTTCAATAAGAATTGAAAATGAAATAGAAAAAACTACACTGTAATTTAAGTGTATCACATTTCAAAAAACACTATACTTAAATTAGAAAATCCATTAACATGTGATTAAATTTTAATTAGTACCCTTAACCTAGAACCCAATCCTTACAAAGGAAAATTCTTAGCTTGAAAAAATAACAATCCACCCTCAACAGAAAAAGCTCAAGGTTTATCTTTAAAACAGAGGATTTATGCATTCCTGTGTGTTGTGAGTGCCCACATACACACACACAAATAGATGAAACATGAGCCAGCGCTCACTCAACAATAGTGGTTTTTTTTTTTTTTTTTTTTTAATACTATCAATTTATGTCTTGATTTGTAGCAAGGGTAGATTGTACACTGGATACTGAAAATGGATGCAAGTTCAACAGCTGAATTCAATAAAGTAACTAATCTTAAGCAGGAGGACAATACCTATTTGCCCTGTGTCAACAGACATTTCTTCACAAAAAGTAGATATCTTAAATTCATTCACAGAATGGCCCAAAGTGACACTTCATTAAAAGGATGAATGCATTCAAATAATGAACCAAAGAGCAAAATATAAAGATAGAATCATTTTCTGAATACTAGATCACACTCTACCCTCCACTCCCAAAATATTACATAGTCAGACTGGTTGGAGTTACTGGATAAGCTGCCAGAAGGATACATGGTCAGTGTTTACTTTCATGGACCTACATATTACAAGCCCCTCACACTAAGCAACTTGAATACATATTTTTTTAAAGCAAGCTCCCTGTCACCCAAATTCTCTTTCTAAAGAGAAAATCATTATATTTGATTTTCCAATCTAAATTAAATCTACTGGTGCTCATTAATTTATTTCTTTAAATTTTTTTTTAAAAGGACTGTAAAAATTCCTACTTATGACAGTGGTGACAACTCTTGTCTTAGGAGTTAACAAGGCAGGAGCACAACTCTTAAGAACCCACAAAAATCCCCTCAGGTGGGAAGTGGCTAGTTCCTGAGCAACCAGGTGACTCAGACAAAAAAAGAGAGTCCTGGGTCCCTGTGAGTCCGATCCGACTCGACGGCACTTGGCTTAGGCTTTCTTAGTAAAAGGAATTCAAGGTTATTCCTCCCTCACGTTCTTTGTCGTCTCTGCTGGAACCTCCTCACCAACCCCATCCTCAACTCTTTACCATCTGGACACTTAACTCCCTCTTGCCTTTCATCTGTCGAACTGTCCCCAACAACTTGTACTCTGGGTCCTGGGGATTACTGGTGACCCATCTGCTTCGGACAAGTCCTTATCACTCCTCATTTCCCTCATGGTATGTTGTCTGTCACTCGCACACAAATTCAACCTTCCAAGGACTACAGTGACCCCTGCTCCAGACTCTCCCAGCGCCCACACCTAAATCTAGGTTCCCTGTAGGGAGGGATTTGGCAGGTTTGGCTGACTATCCTGCACCCTGACTTGATTTACAGGGCGTTTGCCACAGAGCAGGTGCTCAGTAAACATACTGGACAATTAAAATTAAAGACTAGACGAAAAAGAGAACGGGAAAAAGGGAAACAGAGATAAACAGAGAAAACCAGATTATCATCTTTACAGTTTTTGTCTTTAACTAACCTTTAGGAATTCCACTGGCATTAACCAGGCAGCGAGCAGGGCATCCGGGCTGGAGACTAAGGGATGTACATTGCCCCAAATTGGGAGGCACAGAGCCTGAGGCCGGATGTATGACAACCCCTGGGGTCCCGTCAGGTGTCACCCGCCCCAGTGGGGCTCGGAGCTCCCAGCCCCCAGTCCCCAGCCTCCCACTGCGTTCTTGGAGTGCTGGAGCATGCCCAGTGGCCGCGCCGGAGGCACAGAGGGCTTCGCTCGGACGCACTCCCAATCTCCGGGTTTTAGCAGGAGCCCGCGGGGGGCGGAGGGGTGGGAGAGCCCGCGGAGCCCCGCAGCCTTGGCGGGCGAGTGAGGAGCTCGCGCGCCGCGCTGGGCTCCATCCTGCCCTGCGGTCGCTCGGAGATGCTGGAGCGCGGCGCCGGGCCGCTCCACCTGGCGCGCTGAGCGCGGCGTGGGGCGCCCCCGAGGGCGGACGCGGGGCGCGGACTGCAGTAGAATGCTAGCAGGCTCCGCCGGCGCTGCGAGACGTCGCCCGAGTGCGGTCAGGTGCCGGTGCCCGCCGCTGGCCGCTCCGCTAAGTTGCCTCTCGGTCAGGGCTGGTCTCCCAGGCGCTTCAGGCTGTGGAGTGGTGGGGGCGCAGGAGTGGAGAGTTGGAGGTCTGAGAAGCCGAGGGAAGAGTCCTGCCAGGGGGAGCCTGCCCGGTGCCTCTCTCCTTCTTCCCCTCCCTGCTGCTCCCCTCCCCCCACCCCGTCGCCGCCGCTTTCCTTTCCACCAAAGAGCGAGGGGCGCCTGTGACATGCAATCGCTGCCAAGTGACGGTCCCCGAGTCTGAAGTGCCCGCGAGGAAGTGAGCGCCAAAGCGGGCCGCCGGCGATGACAGCCATGAAACCGGAGCAGCAACCCACCGCGGGGGCCAGGGCGAGCCAGGCGCAGCCGGCGGACCAGGTGAGAGTTGGCGGCTGAGAGCAGGCCCTCCCGGGAGGGGAGGCTCCGACCCGCGCTCCTCCCGCCTCTCCTCCCCGGCTCGGCTCCCACGCCTCCCTCCCCCTACCTCCGCCCCAGTTCCAGGCTCTCTTCTGCTCACCCATGGACTCCGCAGGAAGTTGGAGCTTCTGAGTGCGCTCCGGGGCCGGGCGAGAGGATGCGCAAGGTGGAGAGCCGCGGGGAAGGGGGGAGAGAGGTAAAGGCTGGGGGCGCTGCGGGGAGCCCTGGCGGGCCGGCCGCCGAGGGAGGGAGGGGCGGCCCGGGCCTCAGAAGGGGTCCTCTTGGTCCCTATTAACGCACGTTGGAGGGGTAAATCGCGCGCCTAGAGGCGTTCAGTTGCCGGGCTCGAACCCGGTGCTCCTGGAGCTGGGATGCGCACTGGCCCAAGTGACCGAGTAGGCAAATGACCTTTAGGTCGGCACAGTTGATCTTTCCCTTAATTTTTTCCTGTGAGGAGGCAGGAGTAAAGGGATGGGGGTGCTGGGCATCTGTAGTGCGCTGAGCGGAAAGAAGCTTGGGAAGCAGAAAGGTAATCATTATGAAGGCGAGTTGGGAAGGTTCTGGTTTTAGCGATTTGGCCGATCAAAATGTGTGTCTGCAGAGATAGGATGCCTTGTGCTCCTTGGGGTTTATTTTCGTCTTGCTCCTGTCGTTCTGCACCAGCCACCCCGTTTTTGTTTAGGTCTTTAGGGTTGTAGAATAATCGTATCGGGGTGGACCCCTATGCCATCTCTGTCCCTAGATTGGGGTGATTCGGAGTTGTGTGTCGCTTTTTCCCAAAGTTGGAGGATCAGGAGTGCTGAGGTGACCTGGCAAGGAGGCGGGAGGCTCTGGTGAGTTGGCTCGAGGTGTTGCTACGTTGACATTAGAGACACCGGGCAGAGAGGGCTGCTCTTAGGTCAGCGGATAACTACGGACCAGGAGGACCAAAGCGCCTCGGGGGCAGCAGACCGTGCTTTCTGCCCTGTGCGCTGTGGGAGGCCACCCTGGCTGGTCTCTATTGGAGGTACTCCTAGCACATTGCTAGAAATGGGGTGAAGGGGGTGCGAGCAGATAGGCTCTCGCTTGGCTATTCCCGTATTCTAAGCACTGAGCAGTGTATTAAGGGGAGCTGTCCAAATCGCCCAGGAGTGGCGGCGAGAAAGGGAGAGGCGATGCCAGGGATGCTGTTATTAATATTCCAGTCTTGGTCATCTTTCCTGGCTTGTGGACAGTCTCTTCTTCCCTTTCCTCCCCTTCTTATTTCCTTCACATATGCTTCACACAGGTGGTAGGGATTACTCAGTGCCTTCAAGCTCTCGCTTCCTCTACTAGGGTGAATGTTGCAGTTTTTACCAAGCAGTCGTTTTCTTATACTACTCTCTTTGCTCCCAACCCTGAGATAGTATAAAAATATTAAAGATTAATTACATCCTCCTCTTATTACTCACCCCCCGCCACCCCACAGTATAGCCCCAGTTAGTAGATACATGAAAATAATTTCAGGAGAGGCACATGAATTTAACATCCTCTTTCAGGCTGACAGCCCTTCAATTTCATTAACAAGCTGCTACGCCTCTCCTACAGCTCTTGGAATGATGCTTCCAATGAGAATGATTAGTCAGGTGAGAGTCCCCACATGAAATCTTTAGCCACTAACCTGTGACACCCGCTGGTTGCCTGAGGTGCTGCAAACAGTTGGGTGATGGTGGAGGTGGGAAGGAGGAAGCTGACTGAGTGCACAGAAGCCAACAGTGCCTATGGAAATAGTGGTCACATTCAATCCTTTCGTCAGGACTAATCTCCTACTTAAAATTCATAGGAAAAGATAGAGTGGAGCTTCAATCCATTTTCCTTGTTAGTATGCTTTTTTCTGATGGCCAGTTGAAATATTTAGGGAGTGGCCATTTCTAGAATTCATGTTTTGAGTATTTTAAAGTGTCTTTTTGAGCATTTATGGGATTCTAAAATGAGAGGGATATGCATATTATGCATGTGTTAAAATGAAAGAGATTGAGTTTTGCAAAGAGAAGGCAAATCAGGCGAACGTATACACGGCAGCATCCCATTGAAAGGTTTCCTAGTACTCCCAGAAACTACCTGTGTCTAGTATATTCTTTGTCCAAAACTTGGTGGAGGAAATGATGGCCAGATGATGTGTGGATGACTGGTATGACTGCCTGGACTACTTGCTGTGAGATGACTGTCTTGTATTTTTAGTATCTGTCATTATGGTTTGATTTTGCAATTGTTTTGCAATTGCAGTGTTGCCCTGGATGTGATACCTTCACATAGACATTATTGACAGTTCTGGCTTCTGTGCTACTTCAAAAAAAAACAAAAAAACAAAAAAAAAAAACCCCACACATTTAAATAAAATGTAGCTTTATATAATCCTACCTAAGAGTTAAATAGAAGGAATGTTCCATCAAATCATTCACGTGCCTGATTTTGAATGTTACCAAAGATGACCTTTTACTTTCCATGGTAGAGTTTTTTTTTTTTTTTTCTAAATGAGGCTTTAGAGACAGCTTGTCCTGAGGCCATCAAACACCTGTTTCCACTTACAGCGTGGTGGAGGACCACTGTCTTTGCTCCAAGTGAAAATGGTTGCTGTCAGGGTCCTCCTGAGAACCTGACAACTCCCCACAACTTTGCTGCCTTCTCCTTCGCTGTCCTTCACCACAGGGTGCCATGACCAGAGGCTGTCTTCCCAGAAAGTGGCTGAGTAGAAGAACAGGCGTTGTTTCCTTTTATTAACATTTTGAATCATAGAAATATTTCTTTTATCATTTTAGTAATCTTTCCTTAAAGCTTCATTGAGTAAGTAAGTATTTACAAGTTATTTTGGTTGTTTCTGTAACATGCCACAGTTACAAAATGGGTAAATATAAATGCCTTGCTCTGGGTGGATGCCGTTACTTCCACTTAACGTAATCAATATCTCACTTTTACACTGAGAAATTTAAGAACTTGAGTGACTAATTTTAACTTATTTTTCCCCTCTTGGCTCTCCAAAATCAATTCCTGAGTATTTGCCATTTGCAGATGATTGTTCTCAGGGCTGACGAGGTACCATTTATGGAGCGCATTTTTCTGTTTGATTCTTAAATAACTTTTTGAGGTAGACAGGTCTTGTTGTTATTCCCACATTAGAGATGAGACTACAGAGAATTAAAACAGTTTGGCCAAGTGTGGAGCTGAGACTTGGCTGTGATTGGTAACATTTAGGATAAGCCTAAAGTGATACCGTTGAAATGCTACACACTCACAACATGACACATTCCTATTAGCAGAATATAAAATCATTTCAAATTATGTTTGTGTGTATGTGTGTACAAGTTCACCTAGAGTGGAAAAATGGGTGAATAATTTATTTAAAGTTTTAGATAAAAATGTAAATAACAGGATCTGTAATTTTAAAGTTAACTTCTTATTTCTAGTGATTATTTGAATAATTTAAAAAGAACCAGATAGATCCTTGTAAGTACATTGGAATCTTATTATCATTGCTATTAGTTAATCTTTGTAACCTTTGTCCCCGATAGCCTTTAGACTGTCAGATTTCTTTAAATGACTGCATTTTTACAGGGGAAGTTTAAGATTTGCCTACATTTCCACCAGGTGGCACCCTTCTGCTGAATCCAGTAGGTAAAAGTATTTCATAAAATGCAAAAAAGAAAAAAAAAAGAGAGAACCTCCCAAAACAAAAACAAAAACTAACACCATTTTCTGGAGTATGACCCAAAAGTATATTTGTATAAGCAAATATTTGGCTGCTAAGACAGTATTAGTTATGCATTTTTCTTTTAAAACTTATTGTGGTAGGAAAACAGTCTCTTGCATCTCAGTTTGTAGCAGCCTCATGATGAAATAATTCATCGTCATTTATTATGATCAAGGAAGTAACATGTAAAATGCCTTCTTAAAACATCTGTTGTACTTTTTGGCATTTAGAAAATATTAACACAGAAAAGTTTTAAATCAGAAATTGGGATGCAGCTTTGGTCTGGCAAACCTGGTTAAAACTGTCAAATATATGCTTAATGAACACTTTAAAAAAGTTAAATTCTCATGCTTTCCTGACTTAGATATTAAATTTCATTAATTATATGTAAGTATTGTTTTTAATATGCAAAACCAGGCCAAACCCACTGCCCATCCTGTAGGACAGAGTGGAGCTGCCCCACAGAGTTTCCAAGGCTGTGTAAATCTTTAAGGAAGTGGACTGCTACATCATTCTCTTGTGGCCTTTAATATACAATCTTAAAAATAGCTTTTGGAAAATAAAACAAAGCACCTAACTGGGGGAGACCTGTCTATGATTTGATTATAAAAGACAAGTTCAATAAAGTGTTAGGTGGAAACCCTACGGTTTGTCTGGAAGAATATCCATTTCTTAGATTCCCTTTCTTTGTATATATGTGTATAAATGTCTGTGCACTTTTATCTATTGAATTTAGAATGTATCATTTAAAACATACCACAAAAACATACTTTTCCCCTTTTTATAATTTTTTATCTATCTAAATTTTCCAAGTATCCATAATTTGTCTAATGTTTCTTTTAGAGATTCAGCACATCATACATTTAAAAATATTAAAGTATATTCAAGATTATATTAAGTCATGTTAAGGCAAATTATAGCATTAAATTTCGAAGAGCATTACACTGAAAACAAAACACCAACTAAATTTCTCCTGGTGAAAAATAGAGCACTTTCTAAAATTTGGTTTCTTGAATTATTTATATTACAAAGTGTTTTAATCATTAGTACTTAGAAGCGTATTTGTAATTCATTTACAGTAAACCATGTATCATATAGAGTGCCATGATGTTGTGCCAGAGACTGTGAACATTTTTCCGATCAACACAAATAATTTATTTAGAATAATCTATGAGTTATGCAACTGCAAATCACTGACAGAGATTCATGTCCCAGCTGCACCGGTGACTAATGTGTTTCCTTGAGCACGCTAACTCAATTTCTCCGTTTTATCTGTAAGTGGAGGTAACCACAGGTCCTTTACTTATTGGCAGGATTAGGTGGGGTATTATAGAACAGCTTGCGATAATGCTTGGGCTATTCCAAGTTTTTTGAAAATGGGTATTCTGAAAATAAAAGCCAAGGCAGAAGCTTAGATAATCATTAGTAAGACAACATACAGCAACTAATGTAACATTTCGTAAAATATCTCATTTTTCATTGTTCATATGTCTAGGATTTTATTTGAGTTTGTGCATGTATGCAAATATGCTGTTAGTGGGTTTGGGACTTTGGTACTGTGTTGAAAGACAACCTCTCTTGAAAATTCTGTTACGTTTCTGCTTCCTTTACATCAAAACTCGTTTCCTTTACTGATCTGCTCTTTCAGGGGCTAGGTCCAAAGTAAGCATTGGCTAATTCTCACTAATAAGTGAATGAGCAGCTGGATAGGTTGAATGTTGTTTTCATCATAACACACTACATAACTTAATTAGCAAAAGAAAGGATAACAGGAAAAAAGAGGAATGCAATTTATAGAATTATCTTGGGGTCGAGGCATTTCAAGTAGTGTGGCAGGGGGATGGACATAGTAATAGAATACCCAGGGTCCTAGTGGCATTAACTGGTAGGAGTGAGCCAACGTCAGGATAGACAGAATTCAGAAGACTTTTTAAACACATTTTTTTTTGCGACAGCTAGTCCTTTACAACATTTAAGTTCAGAAATCAGTTTTTTATGTTCCAGTGATTAAAATGGTCATCATATATTTTCATCCTTGCTGTGTGACCTTATGTGTTTGATAACCAAGTTCATGTATTACTGAACATTACAGTAGGGACATAGACAGTAAGGCATACTCTTTGGCACAATTTGGAGCTTTTTCTGCATAAAAAGCTGCAAAAAGTCCAATAAAAGTGTAAATGTAGGATGGGAGAAAACAGACTTCTTCATAAATGTGTTTTCTCAAGTGAGGTTAGAGATGCTCAGAGCTTCTGCCTTAGTGTGTGCTGTCCTCACTTCAAGAAACCACTCAGAATTTTCCAAGCTCCACAACACTTTGGCAATAACCAAAATAGTTTATATTAAGACAGCACCACGGCTTTGAAACTGATCACCCACCTTCCTCCTACCTGGCAGACCTTCTTGTCACCTGTCCTGTATGAACTTAAGAAATGTTTATTTCCAGGATGGTAGAGAAAAAGGGGAAGTAGGTGCAGTGTGAGAGAACAGGGTAAACTGAAGAAAGCTCTTCATCTTGTAGACTTATTTTTATTAAGCTGCCTGAATTCTTGGGAGTTGCAGACATTGCATGTGACATGGCAAAGATACCACCCACTGTGAGATTAAATACAGAATACACACTTTTACGCACCTATAAAATAGTTCCCCTATTTTGAAATTGTTCAATTCAGTAATTGGTGTTACGAGTTTACTTTGTAATGCTTTCTAAACTGAATATACTGATATATGTACATATTTAACTCTTTTCAAGTTTACTTGGCTTTCAAGTTTATCATTCTATAGTTTGAAACTTGTCAAAATTTTAACAATTTTTTAAAAACAAACACGCTTTCAGGTAAAGTGTTTATCCCACTAACCAGACCAGTATATTCTGCAGTCTTTGAGGGATAAACCACTGGGTTATCTTTAGTTATTCTTCGAAGGAGACCACCTGGTGTAGAAGGATTGAGAACAGTGTCTGTGAATGATTGAATTGACTTGAATCCTTCTTGTTTTCTGCTTTATGTACTGAGTCTGCAACCTAGGTCAAATGACTTTGCTCTCAACTGCAAATTACTTAGCTTTAAAGCCATCTTTACAAGGGAGAAGATGGTAAGAATGCTGGAAGGGTTAGAGATGATCTATGTGAATGGGGTTTTATAGCATTTAGCCTAAGACACAGACTCAATAAATATTTGTGTTCTTACTGCTACCATGATTCTGAACCATCTGAGCATATTCTTCTTTGTCATGGGTAATTTGCCATTTATGTTAATGTAAATGGTTAAATACATGTGTGTATACAGTCAGTAACACCCACCCCCCATATATATGTATATATATATATAAAACACACAAAAATACTCCAGTCTAAACCACACACTAGCACCAAGCTAGACCATATGCTGTGACATATGCATAAATACTTACTATCTAAATATACTGGACATGTTCAGTTAGATTATAAAACATATGAACATTAGAGGAAAATCAGCTTACTACAGTCCAATGGATTTCTAATGTTCTCTAGATGATAAACTGTCTATTTCCCAGACGATTTCATGAGATCTTCTTTTGAACTGTCCATGGTTTAATGATCTCTTTCCAGAAGTCTGGTTTCTAGAAATGAGTGGCTTAGAAATTCTTTGCATATGGGAACTGATGGTATTTTGAATTAAAATTTAAGAAAAGTTAGCTGAGTGCATAATCAGAATTGACTTTACATTTGGGAAGGCTCTCCAGCTATGCTGCATATTATCTGACTTTAATATTATTGTAATTTATTGCACTGATCGATTTTCTCAGGTAGTACAAAGACCTATGCATTAGATTCCAAATTGCAAATGAAGAAAAGCAAGGACAAAAAAAGCCAGTTTTACTACTGCTGTCCCAACATAGACCACCCTTTTAAGCTGTAAATGATGATCCAGTTTCTTATACCTTCTGGGAGTCCCTGCACTGAAAACAGAAATATGACAAATCTGAATTATACAGTTGAGAACTTGAATGGCAGGCACTCCCGCAATTCATTTCGTATAGTGGACCAGAGAGACCACTTGAAGTTGCATTAATAATGTTCTTACAAGTGTAGAAGGAGGCCTTCGTTTCTATTGATATGGGGGTTTATTTTTGGCAAGAGGTGAAAACTCAGATACTCATGTTTCCACTAATCGTTTCTTACTCTAGAAAAGATTTTAATACAAGTTAATGCCTGCCAGACATGGCTATGCCTTCATTTCATGTTTTGAAACAAGGACTAGCAAATATTGTTAAAAAGGCAACTTTTTAAAATCTATGATTCACAAACTGGAATAATTATTCTCTCTTAGACACAGACTCAGAGTTTACAATTGAGACACAATTTGAACATGGATCAAAAATACATCTTTTTGACGAGAAAAATCTTAAATTCATGAAGAATTTCTCAAATTTAGAAATAGGTAATTTGTATGTATGAATGAATTTTGTTTCTAATCACTCTACTGGCTTTTAGGGACTTTAAAGGTAAGAGGGGAAGAGTTAATTTCCTTTGTTTCTCTTTAGAGTATTATACATATTAAAAAAAAGTTCCAAGAAATAAAGTGAAATTTTATTTATTGTGGCAAAACACACATATCATAAACTTTTACATTTAACCATTTTTGAGAGTATGATCCAGTGGCATCAGTCATACACCTTGTGCAGTTATCCCCACTGTTGGTTTAAAAACTTTTTCATCTTTCCGAACAGAGATTCTGCACCCATTGATTAATAGCTTCTTCTTCCCCCTTCTGCTTAGCCTATGCTAAACATGAATTTATTTTGTTTCTATTTGCCTGTATATTGTAGATAAGCCAAAATCAACTTCATTGCCCTCGAGTTGGTTCTAACTCCTAGCAACCTTAGAGGAAAGAAGAGAACTGCCTGGTAGGGTTTTCAGGGAGTGGCTGGCTGGTAAATTTCGACTGTTGACCTTTTGTTTGGCAGCCAGACTCTTAACCACTGAGCAACCAGGGCTCCTCTATTCTAAATAATTCATATAAATAGGATCGTATTTGTTACTTTGTGTTTGGCTTATTTCCTTTGTTTTCAAGGTTTATTCACCCATGTTGTAGCATGCATTAAAATTTCATTTTTTTTTTGTAGCTGGAGAATATTCCATTAATTGCATATATCATATTTTGTTTCTCCATTTGTCTGTTGATAGTCACTTAGGCTTTGAATAACACTGCAGAAAACATTGGTATACAAGTATCTATTTGAGTACCTCTTTTCACTTCTTTTAGAAATACTTTTGAGAGTGAAATTGCTATGTCATATGGTAATGCGGTGTTTAACTTTTTGAGAAATTGCCCAACTATTTTCCACCGTGGCTGCACGTTTGTATTTTTTTGACCAGCCATGTCAAAACGTGTGCTTTTCTTTTGTTTTCTTCTTGTCTATGTATCTATCTTCTCTATGTACCTATCTGCTGGGAATAGGCATCCTAGTGAGTGTGATGTACAAAATGGGCATATTTTGAAGCTATTTCCAACATATTGATGTGATCCAAAGAATCATGCGCATTCTGCCACACTGGCACTAATAGGCATGTTTGAAACAAACCTGGGGTTCAGATGGAACATACCCACTTTCCTTTGCATATATGAAGGTTGTTTAAGTTGTTCTAAATGGGATTTACCCAACCTTAATGTTGTAGTGACATTGTGTGTGACTTCTTCTGCACCTACAATTCCTTAAAGATGTCTGCTCATAGAGTCAGTGTCTTTGTTTCACAGGGTTGTGGTTTGGACTCATTTATCTTCCTTTGTATCTGTGCAGTCCCCACATCCAAACCCTGTTCCTTTTAACCTTTCTAAGAGCCATTCTTGGTCCAAGAATTGATGACCTGATAGTAACATCCGTAGTGGCCTTGCTTTTTCACAGTTTTCCTTCAGACAGCCGTAAGAATCATAAATGATGCTAACATTTGAGAGACAGTATCTACTATGAGAAAATGAGATGATCAAAGCCATATGGGTGACAGTGATCCAATCCAGTCGTGCCTGGGGTTGCTTGAGTCTGGGGCTTTGATGGCAGTTGCTAATCACAAGTAGAAGAATTGATTATAGAATCTAACTCCTTAGTTTTCAAGAGACATTGGAAAGGTAAATTGATTTGTCTGATGTTACACTGTTAGATAGACACTACTCTAGATGTTGCGCTCTTCTTAGCTGAGAATTGCATCTTTAAAGTACCTTTCTTCATGACTCTGAAGAAAACAGAAAATTAAAGGTAACTTTAATATTGAGATCCTTTATATAGATAGGATAATATATACATAATCTACATATCAGTGTATATATATATTTTAATATGTAGATTATATGGAGTTATCCTAGCTCCACAGTAAATATGGATTAAGGGATGGTCAGGAAAAGATGCAGCTTCTGTGTTTATATTGTTTATAACTGCAAGAAAGTCAGCCAAATTTTGATTCTGAAAGTGGAGAATGTGCATTTATACAGCCTGACTTTGTTTTTTCCACATCTCTTGGTTAAATTCCATCTCTTGCTTTGTAATACATTCAATGTACTGCTTCATTCCTTCTCAGAGCTATGGTCCTGGAGCCGAAAGAGCAAATCCAGAAAAACTAATATGGCATCACAGATGGTGCAAATATTTGAAAATAGGTAAATACAATCTAGGATTAGCTACTTGGGCTCAGAAATGTCAGCACCACGTTGCTTATTGGTCACACAAGGCAATTTTTGTTAAGGAAAAACCCAGGACAAAGGCATCATGCTGTAAAATTGCTGATTTGGAGCTGTGCAATGTAACAAGCCCGTAATTGTTATATAAACCCAAAATGAGTCATTCTGCAACAAGGGATAGGTATTTCAGAGAGGTCACAAAGCACCCAGAGGTTTTCCTGGGGATAAAAATTTAAGTTGATGTCATAACATGGAACTGCTCTATAGTATCACCTGCTAATCTTCATGTAAAGCCAATTGTTAAAGGGGAGAAGGGATATCTATTCTTATGAATATAGGCACGTATTAAATTACTGGAGTCAGAGAAGTAACAAATTCCCATCATAAAATGTGCAGATAATGGTTATTATTAACATGTAGTCTGTTTATTTCTGACTTGGAGAATTTAAAACAATAGAATCTATTTGTTTCCTCATCTTTCCCTTAAGATTTACATTCTTATCAAAGGAATCTTTGAACCAACCGCAGAGCCACCTAGTTTACTGATAACACAGCTGAGAATGATGACTTGCTCAAGATCATGTTGTTGGTTGTTTTTAGCAACTGTCCTGGCAGCCCCAGGTGTTAAAGAGTAGGACTGCTCCGAAGGGTTTTCTAGGCTGTAATCTTTACAGAAGCAGATCGCCAGGCCTTTCTTTTACAGTGCCATTGGGTGGATTCCAGATGCCAGCGTCTTGGTTAGCAGCCATTCTCAAATGGCTTTCAACACCTAGACTCCTGCTTTAAGATTATAACACTGATGGAATGTGGTAGAGTAGAAGTTAGGGATCCTCCCTTCTTGGTTGGGAGTTGGTAGAGGAAAACTTGCTTAAATATCAGAATCATGGAAATCAGTATATATACATATATGTATATATTTTGCTTGTTTGTAGTGAGTCAGATAGAGAAACAGGGAATGAGAGTTAAAGTGGGAAGGCTTTAGTTAGTTGAAAAGGTTTTTCTTTTTTATTGTTATTTTTTTCCTGGTAACATGTTTAATAAAACCAGTTGTATTATGTAGATGCTGTCTGGAGACAGAAAGGAGTAGGTATTTACCTGTACAATGATTTGGATGAGGCGTAGATTTTCTGCAGTTTCTCATTTCGCAGATAAATTGAGACAATAGGAAGACCAGCTCCAGATCCAGTATAAAGGTCTGTAAGAATCACTGATCTCTGTTTACAGTATGAGCCTACCAAAAACAAACACAAAAACCTGGTTCTCATTTAAGTATGTAGTGAACATATGCCAAAGATAGAACTTATTAGTAAGAGAAAGATCAAGATAGACAAACTGATTCAGAGAGAATTTGATGAGAGAAATTCATATAGTTAGTCTGGTAAAGAATAAGGCTACAGCATACAGAGTTTGCAGAATCAGATGCGAAACTGGTTAATAACTGTTCTAGTTAGCTAGTACTACTCTAACAGAAATACCACAGAGTGGATGGCTTTAACAAAGGAAAGTTTATTCTTACACAGTCTGGTAGGCTACTAGTCCAAATTCAGGATGTCTGCTCTAGGGGAAGGCTTTCCCCCCTGTTGGCTCTGGAGGAAAGTCCTTGTATTGCATCAGTCTTTGTCCAGGGAGTGTCTTGTTGCAGGAACCTCAGGTCTGAAGAATGTGCTCTTCTCCCGGTGCTGCTTGCTTGATGGTGTGGGGTTCTGAATTCTCTGCTTGCTTCTCTTTCCTTTTATCTCATAGGATGAAAGGATTAGGGGTGAGGCAGGCTATACTCCAGGGAAACTCCATTTACAGTGGAGCAGGGAGGTAATCCTATTATGGGATTTACAGTCCCACCCTAATCCTTTATCATACAGCACAGGAAAATCACAAAATGGAGAACAGTTACAAAATGTTGGGAATCATGGCCCAACCACAGGGCTACACATGTTTTGAGGGGGGGGGGACACAATTCAATCCATAACAATATCCTACAGTTCATTTCATCTGTAACCTTTGGAATTACCTTGTAAAGCAGATAGATTTTTTTTTTTTTTTTGTTGGTGTTAACATTTGTATCTTCTGCAAGGTAACACCTAATTTTGCAGACTCTGGGCCTGTATCAGTAGCAAACAAGTCAAAGAAAGGCTTGTTCTTCTAAAAGTATACAATCCTGGGGTAGACTGTTAAGACAGCGCCAGACCTGACTTTGAAAAGATGACGTATAGTCAAATGTGGGTTTTATTCCCAGATTCTCAAAATTTCCTTAACATCCTTTACCTCACAAAAAAGTAGTGCAGCATGGACCCACAATTGATGCTGCAGCCAACTTCTTAAGCAGTTTTAGCAAAGCTTTCTGCAAGCCTGTGGCGTTTCAGGTGTCGGTTCTGATTTACCAGCAGCCAGGTCCTGGAATGCAGCCAGTGTGCCAGCGCTCCTTGTCGGGTTCATCCTAACAAATTGGCCTAGGTGTTTTTGAAGAATGGAGGAAGACAATTTGGTGATCTTGGATGGCTCCTTTGCACAGAAGATGAAGTAGGATAATTGCACACATGGAGGCAAAAGGCCATTCTTCGATGATCTAGCAAAATACTGGTCAGATCAAGTTGCTTGGTGGTAGTTGTCTCTGATAGGTTACTTCCAGAGCTGTCATTAGGAGGGCAGCCCAGTCAGCTGTACGGTATTAGGATAAGTTTTCCTTCTCTCCTCCATTTCTGAGCAGCCCATGTGCTGAAAAATAGCTCTTCTCATCCATCTGCAGTGTGTGGAAGTCCGTTACGACTTCTTTTGTTCCTTTAACTTGAGGCTGAGCACGTGGTGTTAACAATTGAAGTCTAACTTGTTTTTATGATCTGTGTGATTGTATGGGTCATTTTGTCTTAAAAACCGATGTGTTGGGGGACAAAGGGAATGAAATCCTTAAGAATATAAAGTGATGGGGAAAGGAGGAAATAAACAGAATAGTGGGATTCTTAGGAGAGAATTATGCCCTGCATATGAGCCAATCCACTTCTATTCCCTGGTGCTATGTTTTCTCACTGGGATTAAAAAAAAACAAACAAACAGGTTACTTTGAGTGCTTGTGTTCCGCAAAAGAAAGAATTCAATGAGTATATATTTTTTAAATCTGTCAGTGTTGGATTTTATTTTTCTGGAATATCTTTTACTGTGTCACAGAAAACGAGCCTACCAGATGCTAAGAAATGATACTATTTGCTGTCACTGTGCAGTAGTACATTTTGGAATGATGGAAATATTCTGTATCAGCATTTTCCAGGATGGCAGCCGCAAACTACGTGTGGCTGTTGAACACTTACACTGTGGCTAGTGCCACTGAGGAACTGATGTTTTAATTTTATTTAATCTAAAATTAAATCATCTTGGTTGGCTGGTGGCTGCTGTATTGGGCAGTCAGCTCTAGACCGTTGGCTTTCAGTGTTTAATGTGCATATGAATTATCTGGAGGTTTGGTTAAAAACAGATTCTAACCCACCCAATCTAGGCGGGAGGATGTTCAAGTCTGCATTCATAACATGTCCAGATGATACCAGGTCTGTGGACCATAAAATAAGACTCTATTTCTCTGCAGCAGGAATTCCTAGTTCTAATTTATGGTTTAGTTCAGAATGACACTTCTCATAGATGGTGAGTTTAATGGGCCCATGGGAAAATTGCATAGTATAACTTTAGAATTACAAAAGGAAAATATAGTGATAAAATTATTTTAATAAAGTCACATTAATAGTACAATAAATAATAATGGCTGATTTTTTATTATCATTGACAGTTATTAGCCAATACTGTATGTGTACTATTAAACTAAGCAGTGCAGCTGCCATCTGCATGTGTTTCATTTAATCATCACCATAACCGTATGAAGTAAATAGGAATTTTATTCCAGCTTTGCAATGGGAAGCTAAGGTTCAGAAGGGGCAAGTCATTCATTCTAAGGTGACATAGCAAGTAAAAAGCAAGAGTTTGATTGCATATAATCATGCAAATCAATAATTGTCAACATATTTTCATAAAATTGAGCCAGTGATTTACTCTGTGTGAGTGATCAATAAATCATATTTTACTGTCTTCTACAGATAATAGTAATAGTAGTAGTCTTAGTAGTAGTTAGAGTAATAATCCTTATTTATAACTTTGTGGCAGTTACCAGTATCATCATGATATTAAAGATAAAAAGCTAAGGTTGATGAGCACCTTATAATTTCTGAGAGGCAGAGCCAGTTTTTGAACTTTGGCTATCTGCTTCTAGAGTCCATGCTTTCCTCTAATACACAAGGCAATGTCTTGGGTGTTTGGTGAGTATTGATTTTATGTCAGATAATGTGCTGGGAGCATTGTTCCTATCTCTGTGTGTTCAGTTGGAATCATAGTCAACTTTAACAGTTTTAAATATGTGTAATCACAGTTTATCCAGAGTACTTTAAAACATAAAAAAAAATTCTTTCCTCTTCCAAAACGTGATTCAGTTTGTGGGATCTATAATGCCAACCCTTTAACTGTCAAAATAGGCTCAACAGCAATGGATTTATTTCTTTTGTAGGGATGGGGTGGGGGCGGGGGCGGGGGTGTTTATATCATGGTGTGTTTTAAACTTGAAGTATCTTATGTTGACCTTTAGTAGTTGTGATAAGAACTGTAGGTGTGTGTGTGTGTGTGTGTGTGTGTGTAAACTTTACTAAGCTTTACATTTTTTCCTTATCTCTCAAATAGCATTGAACCACAGATTGGCTTTATCATTTTAATAAAGGAGCAAGTGAATGCTTTGAACCTCACAATTCAGTAATATGAGTTGGATCTAAGTCTTGTTTTTCAGAGGTCTCCATTATTTCCTTTAGTTTGGCAAATGTTGTTATCTTAGTCTATTTTTTAATTTTATTATTTTAAACAAAGCCACAGTCCTTTTCTTTAATATCTGCAAAATATATTCACATACTTCAAACCTTGGCTATCACACACATGTACCTAGTGGAACATCTGCCTCCTAGAGTTGATCCTCCTCTACTCAGTTCCATATTTTCTGATTGTCATAACAGGTAACAACTCTCAATGTCTCTTCACTTTCTTTTTTGCTTTTTTTCGGTTGTTATTGTTCCAGATAAATTTTGGCTATATAGCTAATACCAACTCATTCTCTACTTCCTTTTAATATAAATTATTTTCTCTTAAAAAGAACAAAACTTTACCATTGAGTCAATTCCAGGTGATAGCTACCCTACAGGACAGTGTAGAACTGCTCTGTAAGGTTTTCAAGGAGCAGTGTCCTTTTCGTTAGCAGTCAAGTTCTTAATCACTGAGCCACCAGGGCTCTGGTATATTTATAAATGATCGCACACTCATTTGTTTTAAAATGTATCTTTTTTGGTTTTGTTTTAGTGGTCTTTCTATATTATTTTGTTGATAAAAATATGAGTATTATGAAAACCCAGGTTTATGTCCTCTAAATGTTGGCTTCTTTAACAAGTTTTCCTTCTTTACTCATGATTAATTCTTTATTTATAATGCATTATATCTCTTTGATTCAATATTAATGTATGTATACACATAAAATATTCATGTCTCTGTATATCTGTATGTTGCTTTATACATATTAATTGAGGTATTTCAACAGACTGAAAAGTGGATAGTGTTATCTACCGTCATTTCTATTGCAAGTACTAGCATTGGAAATTAATTAATAACACATGCACATTCTCATAATTTGATGAGATAATTGATGAATATTAGTAGTTCAAAGGTAGTGGGAAAAAGGGCATCATTATCAAATTATGAGAGAACATTCCATAACTGTAAGATATTTATGTTAAGGAAACAGTGAGACAGTATTTGAGGACATCAATGGAATTTGACAAGCACCCTGTGTTTTCTTTTAAAAAAGAAGATGCTATAAGGTTACTAACACCTGAATGTATGAATGGTGCAGTGAAGCCTGTTGTTATTTGCCTTCTAGTCTGTTTCACACTTGACAACCGCATGTGTGCAGAGTGGAACTGCTCCAAGGGATTTTCAAGGCGGCTACTTTTCATACGCAGATCATTAGACCTGTTTTCCTAGGTGCTACTGGGTAGGTTCCGCCCTATCAACCTTGAGGCTTATCTGTTTGCTCCACTCAGGGATTTGCTCTGCAAAGTCTAAAGTATAATAATGGACAGGAACAAACATTACAGATCTTTTGTGTCTTATAATTTTGTTATGAAATATAGAAACTTTCAGTAAGTGGTGATAAATAGGTATGTTTTCTGGTATCTTTGGGGGGTTAATAAAATTTGGAGGCATCTCCTTGAAGTATGTACTCTACATCATTTCCATCTTTTTTTAGCCTAAAAAGAATGTATATTGGTATCAGTCTCAGTTAATCACCCCGCTAGTGAAGACAAAAAAGAATAATAAATGTTGAGGGGAAATAGGAGACTTTAGCCTTTGCAGAATTCTTTTTTCTTTGCAAGGAAAAACCAATAAATTACAAACTCATGGATCTCTGTGCCCTTATAACCTCATGTTTTATAGAAGTTGAGGATTATTTCAAACTCTGCAAGTATATATGGCTCCAGGCAGAAAAGTTGCACTGATGAAAGTTCTGTGGATCTATTCAGGTGGACCAGTTCTACAAAAACTCCAAACAGTTTCACAGAAGGAATTTTTAGTTTAACTATTAATAATAATAAACATTTTCTTCACTTAGGATTCTGTAAAGATTAAAGAATTATCGAAGTCAAGTAATTTCTTTGAAATTTTTTAAAGAAAAATCTGGTTTGTGCAGTATGCTTACTGAATTATAACAGTGCATAACTGGTAGTGCATACTGATGTTTTAACCTTTTGAGAAAACAGTTTATAATGATCCCCGAAAGTCTCTCTACTGCATGGGAGGCAGTTCTTAGAATTTAGCCCTTACTTCCTGGTGTCCTGATGGAGATATTGGAAGCATGGGGATGCAAGAATAAGGATACCTTAATGCAAGCCAAGTAAGGCATTGATTGTTTCTCTTCCTTGATCTCGTTAGTGACTCAGAAAAGTTATATTAAAATAGTACCAAGGTGATTCCAGACTTTATATTTTAAAAACTGAATGATTATAACTTAACTTATTAATTACATAGTCATGCATTGAGGTTGGGTAATGAGGCCACTTCATTTTATCATTCAGGGTCATTTGGGTTAGACCAGTTGCTTTCACAAATTAACCTAGAAATCTGAGGTCATATAATGTAGTTACAGTGAGACAAGGCAGTTGATCAGGAGTCAGGTTTCCTGTGGAGTGTTAGTGTGCTCCATGCCACACCAAACCTGTTTTCTCAGCTGTTGTCAGATTCTCATGACATACCCAATAGACAAGTTGTAAATCATGTCCCTAGCAAAATCTAATTTAAACATCTTTTCCCTGAAAGTGTTCAGATGTACACAGGTATACAGGCTGAGGCACTAAGAATCAAAAAACCAACCCTTTGCTGCTGAGTTGGTTCTGACTCATAGTGACCCTGTAGGACAAGACAAAGCTGTACTATCGAGTTTCCAAGGAGCACCTGATCGATTAAAACTGCTGACCTTTTTTTTTAGTTAGCAGCCATAGCATTTAACCACTATACTAGCAGGGTTTCTAAGATCTTTTAAATTAGGAATGAAGATAAGAAAACCTGGCATACGAAACTCCTTTAAACTAAAATCTTGCAAGATATATCTGTTCCTTTGATCCCAAAATTTGAAAAATAGTTTTTAAGCAAACAATTTTTGTATGAAAACATTTAAAATGAGCAATTCTGATTGCTTCTAAGAAGTTGCAAAGAAAGGGCCTGTGAGTTATTGTGCTAGCCTAGAGGTATTCAGAAAGTATTTTAGGAAGATACCATCTTACCTATTGCTGAATAAGCTCTTACCCCATCACTTGATGACTTAAAACAACTACTGTTTTATTTAGTTAGTTAGTTGCAGTTAGTTACTAATTAGCTGTTGTGATTAGATACAGTGATTGAAATAAATTCAATGTTCTACTTCATTAAAAAAAAAGGTGATACATTCTAAACAAACTTGTAACTTCAGAAAATTATGACTAAAGTAATTCCACAGGAATTCAGGCAGGACTTAATGGATAACTCTTCTGCTCCATGTGGAATTGGCTGGGGGCATTAATTCAGCTGCATTCAGCTGATAGCTGGACTAGACTGGAAACTCAAGAATGCTTCCTTCATTATGTCTGGTATCTCAGAACTCCTTTACACAGCCTTTCTTGCTTTCCATGTGAATAGCTTCGATTTTCTTATATTTCTCTGGCCCTCTGGAATTCTTACAAGGTAGCTGTCTTCCAAAATAAAACATCCTAAGCTGTGAAGTCAGGAACAACAGACCTCTTAAATTCCAACCTTAAGAGTTGATGAGTGACACTTATGCCATATTCCATTGCTTAAAGTAGGTTACAGGGTCAGCCCACATTCAAGGGGGTTGCTGTGAGTCAGAATTGACTCCATGACAGTGGATTTCTTTTGATTTGGTTAGTTATGAATGTAATACACCCCTGGGTGGTGTACAAATGGCTAAGCACTTGGCTACTACTTGAAAGGTTGGTGTTCAAATCCACCCAGCTGTGCCTCAGAAGAAAGTCCTTTGAAGTCTGCTTTTGAAAGGTCACAGCCGTTGAAAACCCTGTGCAGCACTGTTCTATTCTGAAACACGTGATTGCTGCAAGTCAGAATCAGTTCAACAGCAACCTTTTTTCTTACATAAATATGTGGAAAATTTGGATTATGAAAACATTATGCAAATAAAAGTGAAACTATGGTGTCAATGCTGCATTATAATTCAACATTTTTCCCTTTGTGGCACCACATGAAGGAAAGTTTTAATTGATAGAAAATCGTTTCTCAACTGCAGTGATGCTTAAAACAATAAGAATTTATATTTTCATTGGGAAATAGAAATAGATTAAATAATCACCTTAATTAGATGTTGTGATTAGATACAGAGATTGGAATAAATTCAGTGTTCTACTTCATTAAAAAGAAGATTGTATGTGCTAAACAAACTTGTAACTTCAGAAAATTATGACTGTCTAAAATAATTTGATGAAAAACTTGCAGCTAAACATCCAAAAGTACGTTATGAAGGAAGGAATGCCATTGTTGATAGACATTGATTATTAAGTCTATAAAAATGCTTTCATTCTGAGATACAGTTGTATTGAATTCTGCCACTGTGAAATATTTCATGTTGTCACATTTCATGCTGGAAGCAGCAGCTAGGCTGCAGTTGGTGTTGGTGAGGTTCCAAAGGTTTCATATAAAATCATCCTTTTAGACTAGGAGAAAATTATCTGAGAAAAACCAGAAATGTAATATAATTCTGTATGGAATATCTTCTTAAATTGCTCCTACCCTTCCTTAGACATTAAAAGTGCATACAAAGGTATAGTGTTATCAATAGCATAACTTCAAAAAAATGGGCTCCAGGGCAAACTGCAAATACTCCTGTCTGGAGAACATTGTTATTTGTAGAAATAATCTCCTTTACTTACCCTTGGATCAGATGAAATTGATTTAATGAAGAGTGGAAAGATGTAGAATTATCCCAGAAGAAAGACACGTACATAATCTAAATGATGTGCAGATCCATTCTTTACTCCCCACTCCTCCATACTGCTTTTTCTGCGTAAAATACTGCTCTGCTTTATCCCTTTACCTTCTTTCATCTTCACGGGAAATGGGTATATAGAAATCAAGATGTCCTGGGGTGGAATCTTAAGAGGAATGCCAGTTCAGTTCACAAACTCATCCTAAAAAGGGTGCTGCATACCTCATTGCTGATTATCACTATGGTCACCTTCAAAGTGCACCCCTTGGGTGCCGTGTGCTGCACTTCAGCGGCCAGCGCTGGATAAAGTCTGAAGGCCGAATGTGGACAGGCAAGGAGATGAGAAGGCAAGGGGATGAGAAAGATCTCAGTCACACATGAAACATGTCACTCACACAAGAACAAATAAACACATCACACCCACAAGACAAAGTTGAGACTAAGTGGGAGCAAAGTCTCTGATGGAGAACAAAGGACCCTGGTCTGCGAACACAATCTTTATTTATATGCTTTACAGGTAGGAGGTCCACGGGGTGGTACATAGCCAGAAATGGTCATGATCTTTGTTACAGAGCAAAGGACAGGGACAGGCAGATAGTTTTAACCTGAGCTATTATCATGCAAACAGTTTCATGGAAATAGTTCTTTGCTGAGTCAGATCCGACTCGACAGCACTTGGCACTTGGCAAGGACTTACTATTTTACAGATAGTTTTGCCTGAGTCAATTAAACTGCATATAGTTTCAAGGAAATAGTTCTAACTTGCAAATAGTTTAGTCTGGGCTAGCATACTAGGAACAGTTTCAAGGAGATGATTCTTATTGTTCTGCAGATAGTTTCAAGGTGCCAAGCAGAGAAGTACAAAATGTGGGGAGAGGGAGGAAGGGGCAAGGGGGCGAAGAGCCAGGAGTTCCCAGCCCACAGCACGTGGGAAGCTGTGTACCGATGCCAGTGCCTAGACCACCCTTCAAAGCAGTTCTGGAACTCTTTTCCTGGAATGGCCATCACAGCTGTCGTTGTATTAACCATTGTCTTCCTTTCAGTATTGTCTTTATCTTCAGGTAAAAAAAAAAAGTCCTTGGGGGCCAGATCAGATGACAGGTATGAGTGTTCCAATATTTATTTGTTTACTGGCGAAAAACTCCCTTACGGAAGCTATAAAGTTAAGCTCCCACACTTGCCACCTTGCCACTGTGTGCAATGTCCATTCCAGAAAGAGTTCCACAGTTGCCCTGAAGGGTGGACAAGGCACTGACGTCATTGTGTAACTTTCCGAGGGGAGTACTCTGAAGGGGACCGTAGTGGTATTCATTAATGAGGTCTGTAGCAGTGAGATAATAGACTTAATTTTCAGACCTCATATTCTACTACCTGGCAAGAGTTGTGGGACATGGACAACAAGCTGTCTCTGGTCTTCTTTGGACCATGCAAATTACACACATACTCACACATCAGCTGAGGAAAAAAGTCTTGATGACCTCTCCCATGGGCTTCCGTAGTACCTTTAGTCCTGCAGAACTAGCTGTGGCCACATTTTAATCCATTTGCTTTTAATCAAAGCAGAAAAGAATGTGGAAGGAAAATATCTAGTGCTAAGAGGTGACATTATTCTACTCCAGAATTTCACATGAGAATAGCCTTTTGTTCCTTACAAGTGGATTTTTCCATTAAAACTCTATAAAGTGTGTAACAAACTATCTCATCCTCAAAAACCGCTTAGAACTGGTACTTGGGAATGACGCTATGTATGGCGTTGTAGGAATTCCTGTGTTGGTTTGGGCTAACCTTTTTCCAGCTGTACTCCCATAGAACTGTTCTTGCCTCCGTCATACCCATTTGCTGATCAGTCTCTGAATTCCTATACATTGCTCAATGACAAGGATTAGGCCTTTAAATTTTTGAATAATCGTTGAGGAGGTATTGAAGTATATGTATATATTTGTGTTTCTAGCAGAAATGAATTAAAGATAAACGCATTCGGCATTTAGAGGACTTGCCCATGGCTGATGAGTACTTACAGTGCCTTTGTATCTGTGGATCACTGTACGGGTAAGGCTCACTGTAAGATGAGAGCCACTGTACAGGTAAGGTTTTTGTACAAGTAAACAACTATTACTTAGTTGGGATAAAAGTAAAGAAGTACGGTCCAAGTAGGAAAGAAAGAGGAGGTTTGTTAGGAGGTGATACCAACAAGAAGCTTGGCAGCAACTTAAGCTGTTTTTATGGAGTCCTGAAAAGCAATTTTTACACCACAGCTTAGCTATCATTTTTGCAAAGATTGCATAGTATTTTCAAACACATAGCCCACAGATGGTCTGATGAGTATACATCTCAAAACAAGTACAAGAAACTTTATTAAACTGAAGACACACATGCTGGACATCTGGATCCAAATCTTTATATTTGTAACAGGCAAAATGAAATAAACTAAAAATCTCTTGGCTAGTGAAATTGGCCTGCCAAATATACTCTGATGGAGATAAGGGGCAAGAAAGAAAGTTGCAGACAAAAAGCACCTGGCAGCCCTCTTAGCTGCCGTCTTGTAAGGTAAAAGTCATTTTTCAAGAGGACAAAGAGGAGGGAGATGAGGGCCTCAAGAGCAGGGAAGACCCTGCCCCGCTTTGGAAAGATGCCAGTACAGCTGGTCTAATAAAAAGAGAGAGTGTACAAAATACCAGGGGGGAAAAAAAGAAAAACTTACAGATCACTTAGAGTATCATTATGGTGTTAGTTGTATCAAGCTCCTAGTGGCCCATTTTAAAAAGGAGAAGGTGTTTTGCAAGGTATTAGGGTCACATGAGTAAGTGTCACTGTAGAGGCACTGTAAGGGGATGGGTCACACAGTAAGGGCACTATGTAAGAAGGACTGATGAGGCCTAGTTGAAGTCCATTGAAAAGTGGAAAGAATGTTTAGTCACTTTTAGGTGTATAAGTCTCACAGAGAACATCAAGAGTAAGCTTGAGCAGAAGGGAAGGACAAGAGCTCCAAAACCTAAATCAAAGGCATTTTAACCTAGTAGAAACAAACAGGGGAGAAATGGAACCCAGGAATTACTAGGCTGTCAGGGAGCCATGCTTCATTTGAGTCTCTAAACATCTTCATGAAAAGCCAGCTGGAGATGTCCTGCAGTAACCAAGTGTGGCCTGAATGGACATGCGGGAGTATGTGCCAGTGTAAGTTTCCCTTTTAAATGCTGTCGGTGTCTTTGGACTTGAGGTACAAGAGGAAGAATACATAGAGAGCTCAGTGACTTTTCTGAATGAGCAGATACAAGAGAGTCTGAAAAAGAAGAATATCCCCAAATGTAGCACCATATCTCAGGGGACATCATAGATAGAAAGGGGACACCGTTAATATATAAAACCTATGCAAGTCAGAACCTGTACAAAGCAGACAGTATCAGAGAAGGAAAACTGAAATGTAAAATGAAGTAAGATTCTTAATAGTGATAGTAAGTGCTCTGTCAAAGGCAGAAACTTGAAAAATCCAGAAAAACAAGACGGTCCTGTCAAGTTCTGGCTCTTATTGGCTTCCATGTATTTAAAACTTGGATCGGATCACCTGAATGATGTCACATTTGGGTGTTCTTTTTCCTTTCTCACCATAACATAATTTGTCAGGAAAATTTCTTCTGCTTTGTGATGAAGATTAGTTGTCTATTTAAGCTGACTATGCTGGGGCTGCATTAGATAGGATATAAGAAACAGTGATTTCAGAAAGAAAGTAGAAGTAGAGAAAATGTGGGAACATCTGTATCTGTAGGTGACATGTCTGAGGTCAGAATGCTTGTGTTTCTTGAACTTTTCTAAGAGATGGTAATGACAGTCAGGAATTCGACAGGGGTAACGTTCCCTTTGGAGGGTGCCCTTGAGGAATGTTCTTATCACAGCAATACAGAAGTCATGTATGGGAACCTGTAACAGGCAAAAGCAAACCTGCTGTAATTAATGATCCAGGCTGAAATATTTGCATAGTAATAAATGTTAGATAAGTAAAGCATCTATTTATCTCTTCACCCAATATACCTTCAAACATTTGTACAACAGTTGGACATCCTAATACAAATATTTGCTGCCTTCTGTATTGCTGGAATCTCTGAACTGTGACTGGTCACAGCAAGTAGCCTTAAGTATTGCAGTGAGATGAGATAATCTAGCCAGAGCTATTGTTATCCCACCTATTATTTTTCTTCTACACATAGTTTAAATAACTGAAAAGTTTTAGTGATCACATAATATCAAAGTCAGAGAGAATGCTGAGAATCTTAAAGGATAGTTTATTACCAGGTTTCATCATCGCTTGAGAAAAAATGAGCTTTAGACTGGAGTCTCATGTCAGTTAAATTATGAGATAAATGTAATGAGAAGGTAACATTGATATCTTTATCATTAAATCAGGACTATAAAATAGACAGGTTACAGATTTGTAATTCTTCAGTGCTCAGCTCTTATGGATGTTAAAATAATTGGTTTTAAAAGTATATGGTGTTTGGAAGTCACAATAGATTAACTCAGTTGTTCTAAAGGTTTGATTTTATAGATGTAGAGTTTTTGTTTGTTTGTTTGTTTGTTTTTAACTTTTAGGTTGAGTGCATGCAATGAATTAACTCTAGTGTTAGTAGTTAAGAGCTATAGCTGCTAACCAAAAAGTCAGCATTTGGAATCCACTAACCAGTCCTTGGAAACCCTATGGGCCAGTTCTTATCTGTTTTGTAGGGTCTCTGTGAGTCAAAATCAGTTTGGTGGCAGTAAGTTGTTTTTTTTTTTTTTTGGTGATCAACTTAAAAAAATTGGAGGCTGAATTTCATTGTATAATAAAAATCTCAAAACCAAACCCATTGCCATTGAATGGATTGATTCCTACTCATAGTGACCTTATAGGACAGAGTAGAGCTGCACCATAGTTTCCAAGGAGCACCTAGTGGATTACAACGACTGACCTTATTGTTGGTGCCATAGCACTTAATTGGTGCACCACCAAGATTTCATGTATTAATAAATAGGAAGGAAATTGCAAGAAGTTAAATTTTCCAACTCTATGAGCATATATTTAGAGCATTTCAACACAGAAACAAATTTAGTGACACAAGTTTTAAGGTATTGTGGAGGAGTTTACACCAAATAAAGAAACTTCGTGGAATACAGATTAGCTATTTTACCAGATTTATTATGGAGAAGAATTATGCCTGGATACTTCATCTGTTCATCAGGGTTTGAAAAATCAAATAAAAGATATTTTTAAAATTTGGAAGTACATATATTTTTATTATTGTTAAAAGTGTTTTAACTTTCCATCGGTTTCTATTATAGTAGTTTCTGAAGATAATTGGGTTGAGTATATGATTATTTTAGGGCTATAATTAACAAACCAAGAGGAAAGTAATACAGATGCAGATATTTGATAATTACTTACATAGGCATAGATGGATGTGGTTTTAATTCAATATAGCAGGAAATGCAGGAAGCTAATTTTAACAAAAAGGTATAATTCACATGATCTGGAAAATATTGCTCATGCAGGTCACTATATTTAGGGTTAATTACTGTAATTATAAACCCATTAATATAGATTGTAACATAAGTACATTTCACTGAAACTCTCCGGGGATTACTCACACTTCTCGGGTGAAAAATATTAGACATAGTTTCAACAACAAAGGTGGTTATAATACAACAGACTAACTTTCACATCTAGTTCACAGTAAATTGACTCAAGAGGAAAGTGTTTGGCTTTTTTTTTTTCTTTTTTAAATGCCAGTGCCTGCCTTACATTATTATGTTACTGAGTATTTCACAAAATTTAATGATTAGCTGAATTTAAAAACCAAGTCTATTGTAATCACTTAATTATTTCCAGCTCTTTCTAAGCTGAAGAAATCATTTTCCTGTTTCTTTATGTTTTCACTCCCGCTACTTAGTAACACCATTGTTTTTATTATTTTTTTCATTTGCTTGGTTCTATTTTTTTATGTATGGCAACTTCTACATGACAGTTTTTCTGTGAACGGAGAATCCAAATAAATTTTGCATGCTTGAGGCAACGTTTGCTGAGTGAACATTGTGCACCAGAAACTGTGTTGATTGCTAGATTTACACTGCTAAAGAACAACTATGCTGCTTTCACATTTTGTGATGGGGTACAGGCAGAGACGTAAGAGAGCAATGGTTCGGTAAGTATAATAATTAAATGCTTTAGGGTTGCAGTGAGTCAGAAGTGACTCCACAGCCAAAGGTTTGGCTTTTTTTAACTCTGTGGCTACCTTATAAGAACATTGTTTGCTTTACTGTTTTGGTGGGAATACTAGAGGGGAGTCAAAGAAGATTACTTGGAGGAGGTGACCACTGACTTGAAACAGGAATAAACCATAGGATTAAAATAGTGTGTGGGGGGGGGTGGGTAGGGAAGGAGAGTGGTCTTTTCAAGAAGGAGGCAGCACTATGTAGAAATTAGAGTGACTGCAGCCTAATGATGCTTGTGGAGAAATTGTAAGGAATATTATATGGCTGTCCTAGAAACTTCAAGAAAGTGGTATATGTGGAAGTTGGAGGAGCTGAATCATTGGAAATCTTTGTTGTTGGATGACATTTATAGAAGCATTGGCTTTTCCCTACAGGATAGGCAGTGGATTGGAGGGCTTTAAGCAGGTGACTAATTAATGTTTAGATGCTTACTTTAGCAGCAGAGAGTAGGGTGGACTTAAAGAGTAGTAATAATGTTAGGTAGAGAGTCTAGCCAGAGCTGTCAGCATAGTTCAGATGAGATAATGAAGGACCGGGACCGAAGTAGTGGTTGTAAGGAAACGGAAGTTCACAGTTTATAAATACAATCGCGGTTTGTCAGAATTTGATAATCAAGTATGAGGATACATAATCAATGTTGGATAATTGTCTATGGAACTACTTCGAGGGAATTAAAGGAATTTAGAATGGCTCCCGGGTTTCTAATTCTTTTGGTTTAGGGAAATAGTGGTAAGACAGATTGTATAAGGAGAAATAAAGCTGACTAGGGAGAACTGAATTTTGATGTATAAAGGTTGAGATACTTATAGGTATTTTTGATATAAGACTAAATCTTGAGGGAGAGAAGGAAGAAAAAAATCTGAGAGTCACCATTGCATACATGGTTGTGAAAACTATGAAAGTAGTTGGAATTTTTTAGGCTTGGTGTGTATAGTTGGCAAATGTTAGGTCAACGAGAGAATATTAGAGAATAGAAAAGCCTAGAGGGCAAATAGAAGAAAAGCCCATGGGGGCTTGGCTAGAGCAGTTGGAGGAAAACAGTAGGGTGTTATGGAACCCAAAGAAGTGTGCAGTTTCAGTAAAAAGAGAAGAATTCAAATGTCAAAGACAGCAGAGTGGTCTGGAAGTGGAACCAGCAAATTTTTGTGGCATTTGGGAGGTAGGAGTGAGAAACTGTGGGTTGAAGCATGAAAGAAACGAGGTGGGAAATAAAATTTAGAAAGAGCTCCACTGAGCAAAGAGGAAAAATAATAGAGTCGACCAAAATCAAACCAAACCCATTGCCAATGAGTTGATTCTGCCTCATAGTGATCCTGTGGAATGCAGTAGAACTGCCTCATGAGGATTCCACAGAGCAGCTGGTGGAGCTGAAGTGCTAACCTTTTGGTTATTAGCTGAACTATTAATCCCTGTGCCAGGAATGGGGGAGACACGTAATTTAGCAGATTTGGCTGCCTTTTAAATTGTGTTTTACATTATCTGTGTGTTTTTCCTTCTTATTTTTTAGGATAAAGAGAATGAAAACATATTGGTAGGCTGCTGACAAAAAAAAATCAGTAGAGAGTGAGGAGATATTGGAGAAAGGTGGTCATTAAGGAAGCAGGGTGCTGGGTGAACAAGTCTCTAGATGTATTTGGGCATATATCTAGGTACTGTATTATGGCAGTTAAATTTTAATGGAATATGATAAAAATGCACTGTTACTCAGGTTATTTTAAACATAAAGAGATGTATTAAGAAAGAGGGGCAATACTTTAGAGTCTCATCAGAAAATTCATGGACTAGGCCAAGAAAAACAGGAAACTTAAAAAAAGTCAGTGATAGAAAATAGGATAGAAAAAGAGAAGTGCAAAAAGTTCTTAACCATATGTAAAAGTGCTTATATTCTCACAGAAAGAGCAACACAAATTCAACCTAGGCTTTGGTACCATTTCTCACCTTGGATTTTCAGAAATCCCCAAATTCCATAAAAACAGCTTTTGGGAGTACCATAAGAATTGCTGGTAGAAGTGCAAAACATCAGCGTTTCAGGAGAATTTGGCTTTACTTAGTAACACTGTGTTTGTTTTCACACTTAGAACTAACATGCCACTCACACTTTTGGAAACCTACTTCACAAATACAATAGCAAAAATATGAAAAAGAAAAAGCGTGTGCTTAAGGCTATTCACTGTAAGAGTATTTGTAATAGCAAAAGAATGGAAAAATAGAAATTTCTTTGTGCATCTATATAGATGCAGTTTACTTTGCAACTGTAAATATGATTAAGCAATAGTATTTATTTGATATTATATTGTAGTGTTTATGATGTGTGTATACATGTGTGTATATATATTTAGGGAAAACACACAAAGTAGAGAAAAGTATGTGTTGTATGCTACCATTTTTCAAAAATGGATGATAAGTATTTTCTTAGATGGGTGCTACATACTATAACACATGGCAACACACACAAACTTAACCGGCTGATGTATATTATTTAATAGAAGCTCCATTCACCTTTCCTCCAAGAGAAACATTAAAAAATAAAAAGCAGAAACTGTCAAAACTCTGGTGAGCGGTCAGTGTTTCACAGTGGCCAAGTCAGTGAAAACTAATCAAGATGGTCGAAAAGCTTTGTCTGTTGTGGATACTTGCTCCTGGCACACATCTGCCCCTGCTCAGTAGACTGCGTTTCCAGCTAGGGAACCTGGTCCTTGGTTTTGGAGTGATCAGAGCGCACATTCACATATTATTGTTTATTGTATTTGTGTGTTCACATGTGTCAGATGCTAAAGTGTAGAAATCAGCACTCACTTTTGTCTGGTCCAGGCTCTGAGTTTTCCAGTCTCAGAGGTACTCAGGTGCAGGAGTACTAGACAGTGCCTAGTGTGCTGTGAGACACTTGCAGAGCCTGTGGCCTCCTGGTGTTAAAGAGGGCAATAGAGTCATGCAGTGGAAAACTTGAGGATCAAGTGAGAAATCTAGAAAGTTTCTTTGGGGAATTGGACATTCAGAGGTGTCTGTATATTGTTTGGAGAGTTGCATGCCCAGGGCAAGGTACAAACTCATAAAGGGCTTTCAGTTCAATGTGACCTCTAGACTCAGTGTAAAGCTGGCTAAGTGTGAAGGAATGCCCCAGCATGACACTATTTCATGCAAATAGCAACCAAAAAGACAGCAGAGGTGGCTGTATTAATATCAGGGAAAACAAGTTTTAAGCCAAAAAGTGTTAAGAGAGACAAAAGAGGAGATTACAAAATGATGAACGGGTCAGTTCATCAAGAGGAGATAACAACTTTAAGTATATACGCACCTGCCAATATTGTCCCCAAATTTATGGACCACACACCAAACTGAAGGGAGAAATAGACAGTTGTACAGTAATAGTTGGTAACTACAATGCATCACTTTCAGTAATAACATCTAGACAGATCAGTAAGGTAACAGAGGACTTGAGTTAACACTGAAAACCAACTAGAGCTGACAGGTGTTTTTTAGGTCACTGTACCACATAGCAGCAGAATATACGTTTTATTCCAGTGTATCTGAGTCATTCTCCAGGACAGACCGTGTGCGAGGTCATTAAACAAATCTCAGGAAGACTGAAGCCACACAAAGCGTCTTGTTCAACCACAATGTAGTGGAATAGAAATAAGCAACAGAAGGAAAATTGTGAAATTCACAGATATGTAGAAATTAACAAAATATCAAACAATCCAGGAATGAAACAAAGGAATTAACAATGGAAATTGGAAAATAGGGACAGACGACAATGAAAGTTCTATATATCCAAACTAATGGGGCTCAGCAAAGGCAGTGTTAGAAGGGAAATTTAGAGCTGGAAATGCATGTCTTAAAAAAGAAGAAAGAAATTCTTAGCATTAAAGACCCTAATAAATCTTTTACCTACTTGGTGAGATAGTCACAGAGAGAGAAGTTATTTCAAGTGAGTTTAATATGCAGTAATTTGAAGGTTTTATGTCTCATGGAATACCACTAAGAGAAAAACAAACAAAAACCAAAAACAAACTTGCTCCCAAAAGTGGCTTCTTACAATCTTATTTTTGGAGTATTTTTGTTCTTATTGTAGGACTCTTGTGTGTGTAATGTTATTAACGTACTGTTATCACTAATTTTTACGTGGAGAAATATCGTATTTTGGAGAAGTTTGGCAACTTGTTTTAGGTAGCACATTGGTAGAGCTAGCCTTTAGAAAGGTAGGAATTGTGGACCAGTCCAGTCTCGGAGACTCCAGTCTGCCTTGTAAAAGATTCAGATAGTTTGAAGCTATTGTCCCATGTTGCCATATAGTGTACTGTGAGGACTTGTACTCCAAATGTCAGGGGACAGATGGGCATTTATGTGTGAAGTTCAGTACCAAGAGGATGTTTTGTAGTGTTTCACTATCTTGTAAACTAGTCTTGGCAGACATGGTATCAGAGGTTCCCTGAGGAAAACAGAACTTGGTGAAGAGCCTTTGCTGAATTACCTGCAAGAGACGAAGGGCGTTGGTCAACTTTCTGGTACTGAGTTTTTCCTGTTTGACACAACTGAGTTGGGCACTGCCTGCTGCAGATTTTGGAGCATTTTGGAGGGTTTGATGTATACTAGCTATCATCATCAAATGAGAAAACGTGTGTTGAAGAAGCAGCATTGTAATTATAAGTGGTGCTCTGCAAATAAATAAGTAAATAAATAAATAACCTACTTGACATTCATGAAACATTTTAAAACCAAAACAAACAAAAAGCTGTTGTCATTGAGTCAGATCTGGCTCATGGCAGTCCTATGTGTTACAGAGTACAACTGCTTCATATAGTTTTCTTGACTGTAATCTGTATGGAAGCAGATAACCAACCTTTCTTTCCAGGTCCTGCAGGATGGGTTAGAACCTCCAACCTTTAGTTTAGTAGTTGAGTGCAAACTGTTTGCATACCCACCCATGGGCCTGTGCTGAAACACTGCAAAAACCAAAAACCAAAAACCGAAAAAAAAAAAAAAACAAACCTCAAAATAAACCCATTGCTCTTCAGTTGACTGACTCATAGCGACCCTTTAGGACAGAGTAAAACTGTCCCAAAGAGTTTCCAAGGAACGCTAGGTGGATTTAAGCTGACAACCTTTTGGTTAGCAGACGAACTCTTAAACCTTACAAGGGATTCTAACTCTGACTCAGTGTAGCTTTCAAGAAACATCTGTTTTTAAGATCATGTCCGTCACAGTTTGTCCTTGTTGCCTACTCTTAAGGACACCAGAGGTGCATGTTGTTTGTGTTCTAGCGTAAAGAAAAAGATCATAGCCTTCCACTCCCACAAGAGATGAGTATTTTATTGGGCTTCCAACTGTGGAATGTAGAGGCTTATTTTGCACAACTGGCTTTTAAAAGTGTGAGTATATATGTGTGTGTGTATTCCATATATATGTATTGCATATGCATATATATTTTATTTTGGGGTTTTAATTGGGATTGTGTATAATCTGCAGTTCCAGGTATGGAAAATTAACATTTTAGCAGCATTGTTTTTGTGATTTTACTTTATTTAGTTGTTGTTGAGAACATGTGCAACAAAGCCACCAATTCAGCAGTTTGTACAGATACCATTTAGTGACAGTGACTACATTCTTTAAATTGTGTAATCATTCTCACTTTTCTTTTCCGAGCTATTCTACCCCTGTTGGAAACCCGGCTGGTATAGTGGGTTAAGTGCTATGTCTGCTTACCAAAAGGTCAGCATTTGAAATCCACCAGGTGCTCCTTGGAAACTCTGAACTACTCTGGCCTCTAGGGTCTCTATGAGTCAAACCTGACTTGACGGCAGTGGGTGGGTTTCCACCTCTATTAATATATTTCCGCTGCCCCCTAAAGTTCCAATG
This sequence comes from Heterohyrax brucei, assembly GCA_028571685.1. Taxonomy (NCBI): domain Eukaryota; kingdom Metazoa; phylum Chordata; class Mammalia; order Hyracoidea; family Procaviidae; genus Heterohyrax; species Heterohyrax brucei. The sequence continues at coordinate 28,116,126 of CM053146.1, read as the reverse complement.
TAATCTTTCAAGTCCTGTTGTCCACTTGATCCCATATAAATATTTCTTAAAAGAACATAATACTCAAAGCAATTTTTTTTTTTTTTTTTTTTACTAGTTTAAACTGTTGTTTGGCTTTAAGAAGAGTTCACGGAATATTTTTGGTTTAAGGTTTATAGATTATATCAGCACAGTAGTTTCAGGGGTTCATCCAGCCTTCGTGACTGCAGGAAGTATAGACTGTAGCAGAATTTAATATCATGCTCTGTATTTCCCCTCTTTTGACCATGGTTCTTCTGAGGAAACTTTGGTTAAATGTTCAGTAATGGTAGCTGGGTTGTATTCATTTCTTCTGGTATTGTGGCAAAGGAAGCAGTTGTTCATGGAGGCAGTTAGCCACACACTCCACATCTTCCACTTCTTTTTGTCTCGTCTGTTGCTGCGTCCATGTCGAAATCAATTTTTATGGCTTCGATGACCACCTGCAAACTTTACATTGAACTAGGGCGTAGAACAGAAGCACTAAGCATGTTATTAGGTTGATTAACTGCATGTTCCATGAAATCACAACCCCAATTCTCCAAACCAAAGAACCAAATTCCTTGAGAATTTTGATGATTTATCATCAGCCTCAGCAGCTACTCTTTCTAAAAGTAAGGACATATTTCTTGGTATTACCTTGACCTTATGCTTTAAAATCTACTCAGTAATAAACTTCTGCGGTTACAGAGTATGTACCTGTTCACAGTCTAGCATCTACTTGAGTAATGTGATTATGTGATTTTTCTATCTGATAAATGCTGCTCTTAGCTATATGTGCTCAGAAATTGTTACCTTTTTTTTTTATCTGTACTATGTGCTAGATAATTACCCAAACTCTTAGGTTCTTAATGTCCATTTAGATCTGGCAGATGATTGTTGATATCTTGACAAAAGTTTTAACAGCTGCTTCTGCCTTGGTTTTGCTGCATGGTATTTCTTTCTTTAATAACTGTGGCTGTGTGTTTCGTGTCACTCCACTCCAAACAAAGCTGCAGAGCAACCTTTCAGCACACTTCACTTCATTTACTCTTAAACCAGCACACAGTACATCCTTTCTTTTATCACTTCCAGTTTGGAGGAAAAGTAGACTTGCTATGACAACCAAGTATTTAATGAAAAAGAAAAATAAAGAACACGTCTTGGAAGGAAAACACAGGAGAAATGTATCATGTCATTCAGATTTTGGTATTGCTGAAAAAAGATACCTATCATTGAGGAGACATTTTCTCAGGGGTCACATGTTCATACTGTTTATTATTCCTGGGCAACCCATAAAGCATAGCAATATTTCCCAGAAATTCTTCCTATATATTTCTGTGGTTTATTTAAAGTATAGAAAATGAAAAATTTCAGCTGGGACAAAAGAATTAGAGTTCATACTACATATATTTGATTACTGGAGCATATTCTTTCCCCAGATGTCAGATATTTAACAAAAACATACTAATGCCTGCCGAGGTTATGCCCAATTCTCCTGAGCTTGGTGTGTTGATGTAATGAATCACATACCTGACAGTAGTTCTTCTCCTCTGTCTAACTGAAGCATATTTTAAAATTATGTAAGTATGATAATGCATTTTAAACTTTCTAAATAATTGGGTTTTCAGACATTTCTGTTTAAGAAAACATTTATAATTTTGTTTTAATTGTGTTGATTCTTAAAAACTAAAACTGCAATTACATTAAATTTTTTTTGTTTCTCTTTTGGTGAGTAGCTATCATTAAAGAGAACTTTTTTAAAGACTGACTTTTGAATTTACTGTTACTGTAAGTAAAATCCTCAGGTTGTACAAATAATGGTTAACTTTCTGGTCTGTTACCCAAAAGATTGGAGGCTTGAGTCTACTGGAAGCTGTCTTGGGAGAAGGGCCTCTAGCTCTACTTCCAAAACATCAGCCATTAAAAACCCTGTGGAGCACATTTCTATTCTGACGTGCACAAGGTTGCCGTTAGTCAGAACTGACTCAATGACTGGGTTCTTTTCGTTGTTCTTGTAAGTAATATTAAGCAAATCTTCTGAACATGTCGTCTTGGAGATTGTTAAGGCCTTTATGGATTTGTATGGAACCTTCTGCTTGAAGCTGTCACTATGCTAAAACATATGAGAGGTTCAGGCACTGTGTGCAAGGGCTGTAAGCATTACAGAAGGTAACTTTCTTCAGAAAATTATCAGGGACTGTTTGGAGGACAGATAAAAACAAAATAAAGTGCAAGATTGACTATAACCACATATTGTGATGAGATACGTGGAACAGAAAAGAGAATCAGGGTTGCTTTATGTCAATAGTGCAACTTAAGTCACATCTTGAATGGGGTAAAGACGATTTGGTTTACCAGTGGTGAAGAGGGGATGGGACATTACTGGGGTGTGGTCATTGGATGAACAAAGGTTTAATCATGGAGTATTAGGGAAGGGAGGAGACTGGAATAAGTGAAGTTGGGAATATAGACTCATAAACTTAACCTTTGAAGTTAATAGAAGAGTGGTCTAGTCAAGATGCTACCTGTGGACATCTGTCAATTTCAAGGGTCTTTAATCATTGTAATTTGGCTCAGTATTCCAATTTTAGGGAAGGATGTCTTACTGGCTGTATTTTAAATTTCTTGGGGGCGGGAATGGATATATGAGGTCTGACAATTAAGTGCATGAACTGAATTTTTCTAAGTGTTACATCACTGCTGAATGTCATTATGGTCAGCTTCGAAGTACTCGCCTTGGGAAGCTGTGCACTGATGCCAGCACCTAGGCCACCCTTAAAGGCAATTTTGGAACTCTTTTCTGGAATGGCCATTGTGCACAGTGCCATGGTGGTAAGTGCATGAACTGAATGGTATGATTGTGTGTGAGGGAGTTTTTAGCCAGTAAACAAATAACTGTATTGGAACACCTCCTTACTCACGTGATCTGGCCCCCAATGACTTTTTTCTTTACCTGAAGATAAAGGAAATATTGAAGGAGGACATTTTGATGACAGGACATCAAGGATAATACAATGACAGCCCTGATGGCTGTTCCAGAAAAAGAGTTCCAGAATTGCTTTGAAGGGTAGGCTAGACACTGGCATTGGTACATAGCTTTCCAAGAAGAGTGCTTGGAAGGGTACCATAGTGATATTCAGCAATGAGGTATGTAGCACTTTTTTTTAGGATGAACTCAGGGACTTAATTGATAGTCCTTGTATTATTCTCTATATACTGTCTTTAAACCATTGCTATTGAGTCAATTCCAACTCATGGCAACCCTGCAAGACAGAGCAGACCTGCTCCATAGAATTTCCAGGGATCACCTGGTAGATATGAACCACCAATCTTTTGGTTAACAGTCATAACACTTAACCACTATGTCACCAGTATTTCGCATACTGTTTTCAAAGCTTATCATAGACACGAACAGATGATTGATTCATCTGGGAAGCTGAAATTAGCGATGATGGTAAATTTTGGCTGGAATGTTTGAAAGTTGGCTTAATGTTCAGACCACTGGGAGGGAGCAGCAAGACACTGAGGTTTTTAAATGTGCTTAAGGAAATGAATACACCCTTTGCTTTCTTGATAAAGTCCTTTGATAAACAAAAGTTTTCAATTTTGATGAAGTTCCATTTCAAATGGGAGAAAAATCTTGACCACAACTTAACAACAAAGACACATAATTCAATCAGCAGTGGTTAAAGGACTTGAATATGCATTTCACCAAAGAGGAAATATGAATGGCCAAGAGGCATAAGGAAGATGCTCAGCTTTATTAGTCATCAGGAAAATGGAAATTAAAACCACAATGAAGTATCATTTTACACTCAGTAAAATAGTTATGAATAAAAACAGTGAAAAACAAAAGATGATGGCAAGGGTGCAGAGAAATTGAAACTGTCATCCATTGCTTGTGAGAATGTAAAATAGGTCAGCACAGAAGAGAGTCCAGTGGTTCCTCAAAGTGCAAAACATAGAATTATAAAATCTTAGATATATACCCAAAATAATTGAATAGAACACAGATACTTGTACATCAATATTCATTTGGGGGCTATTTTCAGTGTGGACCAGTTGGAAACAGTAACAGTCTATCAACAGATAAATGGATAAAAAAAATTTACTGTATGCACACATGGAATGTTACCCAGTCATGAAGAAAATGAAGTCCTGATACATGTTACACTATGGGTAAACTTTGAAAATGTTATGCTGAGTGAAATAAGTCAGTCATGAAAGATAAATACTGTATGATCCCACTTACATGAAATATCTAGAATACACAAGTGTAAGGAGACCTGATTGTACAAATGATTAAATGCTTGGCTGCTAACCAAAAAGTTAGTGGTTCAAACCCAGTAAGTGTGTTTGTAGGAGAATGACCAGGTGATATGCTTTTGTCAAGATTACAACCAAGAAAATCCCCAGGGGCATTTCTCCGCTGTCACATGGGGTCACTATGAGTGGAAATTGATTTAATGGCACCTAACAGCTATAAGAATGAGGTTTATTAGTGGTTGAATAAAGTTTACTGGTGCTTACAGGGATGGAAGAGAGGGAGGGGTGATCTTCTGTGAAGGGTGATGGCATCATTTGAGAAGGGATGAGGTTGGTGGTTAACAACATGGTGACATGGCTCTGAACTGTGCATGTGAAGACTGTTGCAGTGCCACATACTTGGCAACATATGTATTCCCATCAAAAACAATAACAACAAAAAATAAAGGTACCATGGTATGGCATTTGTAGTTGGTGTGATTCAGAAGTCAGCTGGGTAAGCTGCCTGGCATGAGTTTGTATTATTTAGGGTCTTGTTACTAAACTTTGTAGTACTTCTCAGGGAGTAATTTCAGTGATACAGGGTGGATCTTCAGCCATGACAAATTCTATTCTTACTCTGTAATAGCTCATCTATCGAGTCATTTTCATTCTGAAAGATTTGAGGTTGAAGTTTACTGTTGATTTAGTACATTGTCTTCCGATCTTTTTTTCTAATTGAGTTCTTCATTTCTCATTACAACTTAGCAAACCTTGATTTTTTTGAAAATAATTTAAATGCTGTATCAAGGCTAATTAAAATAGATGTGTTGGTCTTAAATGATTAGGCTAAGAATTAAACGGGCAGCCCTCTAATTAAAACTCTGCAGTGGTTCTCTATCACACTCATTGTAATAGCCAAATTTTTTATAATGGCTCATAAGGTCCTTTGTATTCTACCCCTTGATGCTTCTGTGAATTCATCTCGTAAAGCTCCCTCTCATTCATGTGATTCAGCTTTAGCTTTTCCTCAGATATGCCTTTGTCCTTGTTCCCTTAGTCTGAAATTATCCACTCTCATCTATATATTCATGATTATTCCCTCAGCTTCTTAAAGACTTTGATGAAATTCTCAGTGAATCCTTCCCTGAATGGTTTACTCAAAATTGCACCAACACTTCTTCCATATAGTCTCTTCTCCATTTTGGTTTTTGGTATAGCACTTGTCACCTCTGTGTTGGTCTGCATCTATATTTACAGCTATCTACATTTGTACCTGGAAACTCTGGTGGCGTAGTGGTTAAGTGCCATGCCTGCTAACCAAAAGGTTGGTAGGTTGAATCTTCCAGACTTGGAAGTCCTTGGAAACTCTATGGAGCGGTTTTACTCTGCCCCATAGGGTTACTGTGAGTCAGAATTGACTTGATGGCACTGTTTTTTGTTTGTTTGTTTGTTTATATAACTGTACCTATACATAGATATAATGTGCCTATTTTTTTCTTAACTAGAGATTATTTTTTAAAGCAATTTTAAGTTAACTGAAAAAAGTGATAAAAAAGTACAAAGACTTTTCATGTATTTCCCTAACTTTCCAACTCTCTAGTTTCCTCTATTATTAACATTTTGAATCAGGGTGGTACATCTGTTACAATTTTGTTGCAATTAATGAATCCATAGTGGTGCACTGTTGTTAACTAAAGTCCATAGGTTGGAACCCTGGAGGTGCAGTGGTTAAGAGCTCAGGCTGCTAGCTAAAAGATGAGCAGTTCAAATCCACCAGCTGCTCCTTGGAAACTCTGGGCATTCTATTCTCTCCCATAGTGTCGCTCTCAGTCAGAATTGACTTAACTGTGAGGGGTTCCAAGTCCACAGTGTACATGAGGGCTCACTCTTTGTGTTACCAGTTGCAGGCATTTAACAACTGGATAATGTCACATGGGGACTGTTGTTCTATCAGGCAGAAGTTTCACTGCCCTAAAAACACTTTGTGTCTACCTGCTTGTTCTGTGCCTGCTCTGAGGCCCTGGCAACTGCTGTTCTTTTTCCTGTCTTTATAGTTTTTTTCTTGTCCAGAAATCCATACAGGTGGTGTCTGATATACTGTATTTTCTACTTATTTTTTATGATTGTTTGTGTCCTCTCCCTGTTCAGGAGAGCAGCAGTTTTCCTTGTTATATGTTCAGTACTTAATCTCCAAGGCCTTAGTCAGTGTGTGACATGTTTGGTGTCATTGATTTGATTCCAAGTCATAGCTACCCGATATACAACATAACAAAATGTTGCCTAATTGTGTACCATCCTCACACTCACTGTGATACTTGAGCTCATTGTTGTAGCCACTGTGTGGCTACCTGGCCAACTGATTGGAAGAGATGCATATTTTTGCCTATACACAAGAAAAGTGATCCTACCTGATGCTGGCATTATCAGACAATATCATTACTATCAAATGCATGTAAAATTTTGTTGAAGATCATTCAGAAGTGGCTGCAGCATTGTGTCTACAAGAAACTGCCAGAATTTAAGTTAGATTTAGAAGAGGATGTGGAACCAGAGATATGATTGCTGATGTCAGGTGGAGCCTGGCCGAGAGCAAGAATACCAGAAAGTGGTTTACGTGTATTTTACTGACTCTGCTATGGTCTTCGGCTGTGTGGACCATAACAAATTATGGAGAGCACAGTGGAGCATGGAAACTGTGGAACCCGTAAGTGTGCTCATGAAGAGCCTGTATGTAGAGCAAAAGGCCGTCATTCAAACAGAATAAGGTGACGCTGTGAGGTTAAGTGCAGAAAAGGTGAGCCTCAATTTTTCTGAATAGAAGAGTGAGCAGTTGCACTGTTGTACCTGACTGTTGGAAGACCTCAGGTGATATTGCGAGTTTCTAGAGCCGTGTTTTTTGTCAGTGACTTCAGCGCAGCTTCAAATTCTTCCCTCATTACCATGGGTTCCTGGTCATATGCTACTTCTTGAAATGATTCAGTGTTGACAAATTCTTTTCAGTATAGTGACTGTGTAGTCCTTCCATATTCTTTTGATGTGTCATTTAGTATTTTCCCTGTAGCACCCTTTGGTGTTGCAACTCAAGGTCTCAATTTTTTCTTCAGTTTTTTTCCGCCTGAGAAATGCCGAACATGTTCTTCCCTTTCGGTTTTCCAGTCTCAGGTCTTTGGACATCTCATTATAACACTTTGCTTCCTCTTCTCAAGCTGCACTTTGAAGTCTTCTGTTCAGCAATTTTACTTTATCATTTCTTCTTTAAGCTTTACATGCTTAACTTTCAAAGCAAGTTTCATAGTCTCTTCTGACATCCATTTTGGTCTTTCTTTACTGTCTTATTAATAGCGTCTTGCTTTATTCATATATGATGTCAATGACATGATTCTACAACTTGTCTAGTTTTTGGTCATTAGTGTTCAACGTGTCAGATCTCTTCAGATAATTTTTAAATTCAAGTGGAACATACCCATGGTCATACTTTGGGTCTCATGGGCTTGTTCTCATTTCTTTAGTTTCAGCTTAAACTTGCATATGAGCAACTGATGGTCTTCAGTTTCAATTTGCATATGAGGTCTCTCAATTAAGCCCACAAACTTAATTTTTCTCAGTGCTACATACTTCATTGCTGAATATCACTACAATCCCCTTCAAAGTACTCCCTTTGGGAAGCTATGGACCAATGCCAGTGACTGGTCCATCCTTCAGAGCAATTTTGGAACTCCTACTGGAATGGGCATTGCACATGGTGCCATGGTGGCGAGTTCATGAGCTTAACTGTGTAGTCGTCTGTGAGGGAGTCTTTAGCAGTAAAAAAATAACTGTGTTGAAACAGCCTCCCTACTCACCTGATCTGGCCCTCAATGACTTTTTTCTTTACCTGAAGATAAAGGAAATATTGAAAAAAAGACATTTTGATGACATTCAGGACATCAAGGGTAATACAACAACAGCTGTGATACCCATTCAAAAGAAGAGTTCCCGAATTTCTTTGAGGGATGGACTAGGTGCTGTTATAGGTGCATGGCTTCCTAAAGGGAGTACTTTGAAGGTGACCATAGTGATATTCAGCAGTGAGGCATGTAGCACTTTTTCTAGGATGAATTTGCAAACTTAACTGGCAGACCTTATATGCATAATTGTTCTAACTTGTTCTAAATGATGATATTGAACTTTTCCATTGTCCCTTTTTATAGATGTAGTTAATTTGATTCCTGTGTATGCCATCTGATGAGGTCAGTGTGTGTAGTCAGCATTTATGTTGTTGAAAAAAGTTGTCTGTAATGAGGAAGTCAGTAGACTTGCAAAATTCTGTCATAAGACTTCTGGCATCATTTCTATTACCAAGGTCATGTTTTCCACACTGATCCTTCATCTCTATTCCCAGATTTTGTATTCCAATCACCAGTAATTATCAGTGAATCCTGCTTGCATGCTTGATCAATTTCGGACTGTAGAATTTGGTACACAGCTTCAATTTCTTTATCTTTGGCCTCAGTGGTTGATGTGTAAGTTGGAAAAATAGTGATACTTAACTGGCCTTCCTTGTAAGTGTGTGGATGTGATCCTGTCATTGACAGCATTGTGTTTAGATGTTGAAATGTTCTTTTTGAAGTTAAATTAAACACTGTTCCTTGTTGTCATTCCTAGTGTAGTAGATCATGTGATTCAGAACAGCTCATACTAGTCTATTTAGGCTCACTAATGCCTAAGATATCAATGTTTATGCATTCCATTTCATTTTTGATAACTTCCAGTTTTCCTTTATTCATATTTTGTAGCCACATTCCGATTATTAATGGCTGTTTGCAGCTAGGTATTCCCATTTTGAGTTGTGCCACATCGGCCAATGGAGGTCCTGAAACCTGTACTCCATCCACATCACTAGACTCAACACTACTTTCAGAAGACAGCCCTTCCCCAGTCATCTTTTGATTGCCTTCCAGTTGGAAGGGCTCATTTTATGACACAATGTCAGACTATGTTCTGCTGTATTCGTAAGGTGTTTTCACTGGCTAATTATTTTGAGAAGTAGACCACTAGGTCCATGGACGCTGAGCTGAACCCAATCCTTCATGGGTAACCCTGCTAGAACTTGAATTTTTCATTGGCATAGCTTCAACAGCAACATACAGATCCCTACAGTGTGGCATTCTGACAGATATGTAGGGCCGATGTTACACATTTAATAAGTATATGTTTGATTTGTTAATGAAATCATCATTTTCAAAGATACCCCAAATAAAATAATAATAATAAAATTAAAGAAAAAAACAAACTGCTGTTGATTTTGACTCATAGCAACCCTATAGAACAGAGTAGAACTGCTCTATAGTTTCCAAGAAGCACCTAGTAGATTGAAACATTATTGTCACTTTCTGAAGAAGGAGCCCTGGTGGCACAGTAGTTAAGAACTCAGATTGCTAATCAGAATGTTAGCTGTTCAAATTACGAGCCACTCATTGGAAACTCTACAGGACAGTTCTACTCTGTCCCCGTGGGGTCCCTGTGAATTTGAACAGACTTGACGGCAGTGAGTTTATTGTTTTGGTTTCTGAAGAAGTACATTTCAAGATAAAAATGGAAAAAACTTCCTGTGCTTTTTATTCTAGTCAGCAGTTTTTGGTGTAATTGAAAAAGGAAGTGGAATCAAATATAGATTTATGCCTCCAAACAGCATTCTTGGTACATCCAAGAAAACTGTGCAGTGGCTAACTAATTGTATTGATGTTGACAATAATAGTAGTAATAATAATAATTTAATTATATCTAACATTTATTACTTACTAAAGATTTTTATTTAATCATCACAAAATTTTACTAAATTTTATACTAAAGTGCATCTTATTAAATTGTATCTTAAAATGTATTTTTAAAAAATATTTAACAAATACAAACCTCTGGATACTTGGTTGAAATGAACTCTGTATTTTGTCTATTTTACATAATGAAAATCAGCCACAGAGACTGGAAGTAATTTGTCCAAGGTCTGACTGATGGGAAATAGTAAATTGCAGATATTAAGCAAGGTCCTTTGTGTATTGCATGCTTTCTCAGGCCACTGCTAGTTACTACTGAGTTTTGTGGATCCTAGCTATGGGAATACACAGTATTTGTTTCATTTTTCTGTCTCATTTATCACTCTATTTTATTTACTTATTCTTTATTTATTTGCATGCATGCACAATGGAAAGAAACTTCATTGGTCCTGTGACATCTCCGTGATGGTTGCAGATATTGACAGGAAATACATAAAGTTTCTAAAGAGTGGCGCGATTGCACTCTAAGCCTGCTTTACCCAGAACCGATCCCAACTCCAGGTTTCATCACTATTTCTGTGCATCATTCGTTGCATCTGAGAAGCAGAGTACTGTTTGTTCCCCCACAGTTCATCTTGTTGGAAGCAAGAAAATCTAAAAGAACAGCAAAACAAACTGCCTTTTTCAGCTGAACTCTATCTTCTTTGACAGATGGTTTGGTTGGGCGTCTTTTTCATCCAGAGCAGTGCTGTCTGTGAAGAAAGAAAGGATTGAGAGAGGTCATTTGTAGTGTAGATACAGTTTCACATAACCATAACTGCTGCTAGTCTCCACTGTAATGCATGGCTTTCCACATAGGTATACAAGAAACCCAGAGGTGGGATGAAACATTCAGCTAATTTTTTTCACAAAACTCATTAAACACCTAGCATTTAATCTTTTAAGTATGCAGATTACTAGTGAAGGTTGATTAAATAACAACAAAGGAAGGTTCATTCAGAAAAACAGACATAGTCTTTGATTATCTTTGGTGGAAATGTCTATTTTATTAGACAAAAGAGTAAGACTGTATAAGAATATTATTTTCTGAAGCAAGATTAGTACTTGCAAATTATTGTGGAGCATCTGTTTACTCTGCTAGCTCAGTCTTCTGCCCTATAGTCTTGGCAGTGTTCTTCACCATTCTGACTCAGGACTCTACCTAGGATCCCATTGCTGAATGCAGCTCAGGCTTTAACCTTTCCTGACCTCTTTTGCCATATATCGTGATGTTATTCTTTATACTTGTTTACTTGAGCAATTCAAGGTGATGCAAGCTTATTTTTACACTAATTTCAACTAGCATTACTAACTTGATTAATACATTATACTTGCATTGTCCTGGGACTTCAGAGTTTTGTCTCAAAGAAATAACCTTATAAAGGGGAAGCAGTATAATAATTGTTCATAGAAGGGGGTGAAGCAAGAAGTTAATATTTGGGAACTAATTCAGTTACCTTATTCCTCAACCCATAAGACTCATGGTACTCCTTTTGTGATAGCTTAAGAAAATAAAAAGAAACCTGGAAATTATAGAATCTAGAAAAAAAAGTATGTTTTTATAGGCTTCAAAACCATGTTTTGACAGTCTTTACCTAAAAACAGTTCACAGTTTTCAAAACACAGAGATATTTTGGTGGCCTCCTTAGAAATAGTTCAGATTTTTCATGTAACTTCTGAATTGATGAAGTCAGAACTATTGTTCTCGTGTACTGTGATGTCAGTTCTGACTTGTACTAACTCTGTAGGGCAGGGAAGAACTGCCTCTTTGCATTTCCTAGGCTGTAACCATTACAGTGCCAGGTCTTTTCTCTTGCTGAGCAGTTGGTGGGTTCACACCAGTGACCTTTCAGTTGGTGATTAAGTGCTTGACTGTTAATGCACCTACCAGGACTATGTAAGTTTGAACTAAAGCACAAAACAAACCTGTTCCTATCACTTTGTTTTTGACTTGCTGCGAGCCTGTAGAGCAGACTAGATCTGCCCCATAGGGTTTCCAAGAATGAACATCTTTACAGAGGCAGACCACCACAGTTTTCATTGGCTCAGCATCTGGTGGGTTCAAGTTGCCTATCTTTTGGTTTTCTTTTTTTTTTTTTTTTCCTTCAGGTGCTTAACTGCTGTACTAGTAGGGCTTCTCAGACTGGGACTGCTCATTGTCGTCAAGGTAATTCCAACTCACAGTGACTCGGTAGGGCACAGTAGAACTTCCCTGTAGAGATTCAAAGGCTATAATCTTCACAGATTTAGACTTCACATCTTTCTCCTGCAGACTGGCTGGTGAGTTCAGACTACCAACCTGTCAGTTGGTAGCTGCGTGCCTAACCACTGGACTCCCGGGTCTAGTACTACTAATTGAGGAAACCCTTGTTGTGTAGTAGTTAAGAGCTATGGCTGTTAACCTCACTAGTTTGAATCCACCAGGCACTCCTCAGAAGTTCAGTGGGGCAGTTCTACCTTATCCTGTAGGATCAGTGTGAGCTAGAATCTGCTCAGTGCCAATGGATAGTGGGTAATTATGTCTGTACACAGAGGACAGAGGAGATGAGTCCAAGGAAAGGAAACAAAAACAAAAATTCATTAACAAATAAAGTTTTTTTTTTTTTTTTTTTTTTTTTTAAATCTCAAAGAATCTATATTATCCCCGGAGTGTATAGGAATTCTTTTTAAACCAATATTGTTCCACCTTCTGCTCTGCACTCAGCCAAACCCCTCAGCCACAGTGGAGCAGAGAAAGGTGAGTGAAGCCTTGAGATATCTCAGGAGCAATATTCTTGCACATGCAGAATTGCAAACCCCTCCGGAAACCTTGAGTATAAAACTGATTTGAAGAAGAAAAATATCACAAAATTATAGGATTGGAATGCCTATTGCTTCTTTATTAGTGTCTTTCTTCACTCCTACACTGTAGGATATAGCTCGTGTCATGACAGACTCTAAATTCAGTATTTAATAAATATCTGTGCATTCTTGAAATGCTGCTATTGCCAAATTATTTTACATCAGAACAAAACTCACCCATATATTTATAATTCATTTCCATTGTCTGTTTAATTAAAAATACAAAAGATAAAGAGTGCTGATTTTAAAACTGAGAGATTTTTCTAGGCCATAGCAACTTAAAGTACCACCTTCTCTGGTTTATCGTTAAATGAAAGCTGTCTGCTAATTAATTATGGTAAAATCATGGGTTTATGGAATTAGCTAATTTAAATTTTCTGGTTAAATTCCATTGGAATTTTAAACTCATCTGATTCAACTTGTTAGGAATTTTTTTTTTTTTTTTGTAATTACGTGTTTCAGTTTAAGTACTTCTAGTGATCTGTTTGTTTCCATTTTGTCCTGTGCAATCTGTACCACTGAGAGTTGAATTTATTTCAGAGTGTTTCCATATTTGAGTTAAAATTGAGCATTTTATAATTTTTACTTCCTTTTCCTCTTCTTCTAATTAGAACAAGACATTTATTGAACTCTAAAACAGCACTTTGCTGTATGGTGCTTTTCGCAGTGAGGGAAATGTTCTGTATTTCTGTGCTGTCCGGTATGGATATGTGCTATCTGAACACTTAAAATGTGGCTAATATCATTGAGGAGCTAAATTTTCAATGTTATTAAAATTAAATTAAGTTATAATAGCCACATATGAATAGTGGCTACTACAGTGACTAGAAATACTACTTTCATTGAAGACACACACAGTGAAGAAAATATGATCTTCTTGTGTTTCCCTCCACAAATTTTTGGAAAATGAATGCTACTTGCTAAGACTTCTTTCTACATGGAGATAAAGATGTGAGGAAACTTTCAGAGTGTGGTCACTTCAGGTGTAGCAAATCGCCATTTAAGATCACTGATCAGGGATGCTGATAGCAGGGTAGGTGGGGAGGATGTGGAAGGGAGCATGGGAAGGCGTAGCTTAGAGGTTCCTCTTGCTTTTGGTTTCTGATACATTTTCCTTAGTTATGCTGATTTAACTTATGCTGATTTCACTTGACTTCTGGTTACTTGCAAATAAAAAGAAAGCCAGTTGGTGAAATTGTCATCCATAGCTAAAATTCTGTCGTGCCTTGTTGATTTGTCTCTGCTGTAAAGCTCGTCATGAGCTGGTGGCCTGTGAAGTCACTATGTGATGACTTTTAATGTAGGCAACATGTCAAACAGATGTAGCTAAGAAGATAACTGAACACATTTTAGGAAAGTCAGAAACCCTGGTGATGTTGTGGTAAAGTGCTATGGCTGCTAACCAGTAGGTCAGCTGCTAACCAGAAGGGTGGCAGTTCAAACCTTCCAGGTGCTCCTTGGACACTCTCTTGGGGAGTACTACTCTGTCCATAGTGTCGCCATGAGTTGGAATCGACTCAATGGCAGTGGGTTTTAGGGAAGTCATATTTTAAATGTGTACCCAGATCTGGCTGCATGTGAGACATTGTACCCAGCATTCACAGAATGAAAAATAAAAAGCCTCTAGCCGTTTGCAGCTGACAGGAGCAGTGGGTACTATGTAGACCTAGCATGTAGTTTAGGTCTTCTAGTGGCAGAGAAAAATCATCTACTGAGCCCTTAAAAAATGCCCTTTATGAGGCAGATAATGATAATCTCTCGGACAGTATGACCCCCTGTTTTATAAATGGGAGGAGTCCCTGGATGGTGCAAAAGCTAAGTCTTCATTGGCAGACGGGTTACTTAGAAGAAAAGCATGGCCATTTGTTTCCAAAAGGTTACACCTTGAAAACCCTGTGGAGCGCAGTTGTGTTCTGCACACTTGAGGTTGCCATGAGTTGAGATCAACTAGATGGCAACTGGTTGCTACTTTTACAGACAGGGATATTAAGGCTCAAGAAAGTTGATTCAGTGGATGAAAATCCTCAGCCTTGCCACGGGTTGCAGGAACAGGGAATAAAATATCTATATTCTTAGGACAAAGAGGTCACAAAAGAAAGGGAAATGGAGAAGATAGCTTAGATTCAGTGTCTTCTCACCTGACCTAGCAGATAGTGACAGCTGCTTTCCTGGGGATCACTGGACGAGTGAGAGGAATCTGGAAAAGGGGAGGGGCAGTTTCCCAATCCAGCAGGAAAGCAGGGCACAAGATTCCTAATGGAAATGTTAAAACAAGGAAGATGTGTTTCCCCTGTCTGATGATGAAACTGCCAAGCAGGTGCACTAATTAGGTGAATATATTAAGTGTACCACTTTTTTTTTAAGTCTCTGCAGTAGCTTAACATTGCCATTTCCTAATCTGTCCCTCATATGTTGTCAATAAATATCCTCAAAAACAAAAAGCAAAAAATCAAAACTTCCATGAGCAAAGAGTCATATTTACAAGTATGTGTGGGGAAACTGCATACCAGATCCTTCTTCCACAAGGGCTCTGAGAAGTACTGAGGGAAAGAAATGTTTACTCTGGTTTCAAACAGTTATTCCCACGCTTGACAATGGAACCGTGCTTTTGTTATTGTTGTTTTGTTTTCTTCCAAATCAGCCTACCAACATGCCTGCTCTGCAGGAAGCATTAGAGAAGTAGTTCATTAAACCAGAGGAATCAGTGATGTAGAAAATTCAGGTAATATGGTGCGAATGGGAAACACATTTTCGGCAGGGGGTGGATGAAGGCTACCCTCTTATTAACTATTTAAGTAGTTTCACAACTCTGCTTTGTGGTATATGGGGCCATGATGGTATAATTGTCTAGTCTCTAGATGTTATAGGACCAGTTGATTTTTTTATTAAAGCCAAACTGTTAACTGAAGCTAAGATCAAGCATGGGAGTGTTACTTGCTCAACAGAGGTAACCAGCAAGGCTCACACAAAGATTATATGGCAGGAACCAGTTTGGGGATGCTATCTCTTTAAGTCTTCAAAGATGTGCGCATGAGATTTGTACAACTGGAAACAGACGTGACCAAAAAATATGACTACTGGAGATTTTTCCAGCTGCCACCAAGTGTTTTATTGACTGTTCCAGACTTTTAAAAGTGCTGTAACTTCAACATCCGAACCTCCTTTTTGTATGCATAATAAACATCCCTGCTCTGTGTAATTTTAACTAGATTGAACGATGCTTACACTTTCCAGATACCAGCTGTTGAAGCAGCGACTTTCAAATGATTTTGCAGATCGGCAAACACATTATATCATTGTGTGTTTTGCAGCTGTCTCTTCAGTTAGCCTTGCTTTGCTTTTTGCAAGGGAAACTTGTGTACAGTTACAGAAGAGTATTTGTTTTCCTCCAGTAGTCTGGGAAATTAGTGCTTTCCTAACTTGAGTTTTTCTTCAGAAAAATAGGTACTCTGATGTTGTAGACTATTTACAAACCAAGGTAATGGCTTGTGAGTTTTTAAAGAGCAATTATTGCACAAAAAATAAAAATACTTTGTACTGGTTAGAGTCATCTTGCAATTATTAATTCAGCTAATGTTTGAGGATCTTTTGTGTTTAAAGCATATTGATAAGTTCTTTACAGCCGTTGAACAATAAATAATAGACATTAGTTGGATAAAGAGTGGATAGAAATGTTGGTCTAGAGAATACCAGAATTCCAAAGGTTAAAGAGAACATTTTACTGTGATAAAGGTGAAGAAGTCCTGTGAGCCTAGAGTACAGAGTTCAAAAATGAAAACATCTGGAGGTAATACCAGGAACACAGAGGCTAAGCTGTTGAAGCCTATTGTTGTAAGTTGCTACGTGGTTAGCTCCTGCTCGTTGTGACCCCATGGAGAGTAGAATTGTGCCAGAGGTTTTTCAGGGCTGTGACCTTTTGGAAGCAGATTCCTAGACCCAGATGGATTCCAGTCATCAAGCTTTCGGCTAAAAGTGAGTACCTGTGGAATGAGCCTAACATAATGGAAAACCATTGGAGATTTTTTACTAGGAAGATGCCAGGGTCAGATTTGGTATTTCTAAGGAAAGATTTTTCACTATAGTGTGGAGAATAAATTGGAGACTTGTTGAGAAAGTGGTCAGGCTGTCAATTGGTAATCAAAGGGTTGGCAGTTGAACTAACCCTGTGGCTCTGCAGGAGAAAGGCCTAGCCATCTGTTCCTCAGATTATAGCCTGGAAAACCCTATGGGGTAGTTCTGCTCTGTCACATGGGGTCAATATGAGTCAGAATTGACTTGATGGCACTCAGTAACAACAACAAAAGTGGATGCATGGAAAGCAGTCAAGATGCTATTGCCATTGTTAGGTAACAGGGCTATGGAGATGGAGAGTCTTAGCTAGTTTTCTTATGTACAGTTGTTAGCTGGAAGATGATAGAACTTTAGAGCTAGAAGATGCACTGATCTAAGCCCTTGGCTTTGAGATGTGGAAAGGAAGTCATAAGGGAATTAAAATTACTAAATGTTTTAAAGCCTATTTGTAGCAAAGCAAGTATCAACATTCATTTCTCTAGGGAATCTTTTCTTTGTATCCTGTGTCCATTTTTATTTTATTTTATTACTGGGTTATCTTTATCATTTAACCTTCAGTGCATAGTATTGAGCAAAACAGTAATTTCTTTTCATATAATTATGCACTGTTAAAAGAAGTTCTGTAGCCGAGGGACGTGTTCAATGGCAGCTGTCTCTAACTCTCACTGCTTGACTTTGAGCACTGTGTTCATTTAGCTCAAATCTGCTTTACATTTTTCCTCTACCAACTTCACTTGTCTCCATTACTCAGGAAACATGTATTGATCACCATCTGTGTTGGTGAGACCATCATAGGTGTTGGCTGTGTCCTTGAGATTCTTAGAATATGGAGGATTGAGACAGGGCAGCGGGTGATAGGAGTCATGAAGTTCTCTGCAACCACAATGGCAGGACATCCAGCACTTTCTGGGAGGTTAAGAATGGCTTCCGGGGCATGAAACATGATTAAAAGCAGTGTGAAAATTATATTTCAATTTGCTTAGAACTGTGAGTTTAGGAGAAAATTGACAAAGCCCCAAAATGAAATATTTGTATTTCATTTTTTGGGCATAATGTTTGGCCCCTGTAATTGGCTCCTGAGTGTTTAATCTGAAACATTTTCTGGATTGTCCTAGATGTCAAATCAGTTTTTAGACCAGGGAGTTGAGCGTCTAACTAACATGTTGGACTGTTTGGGTCATTCCTTCATGCTTTTGCTATGATGATAGGAGTACTTGAGTCTGAGGCATGCCTGTCTTATCCTAGATTACACCAACTTGTTCTTAATGGGATTGCATTTATTTTAAATACATTTCTCACACTTTAAGCTGGAATTGAATTATAAACATCAAACCTTCAGAAAGCCCATATTGTCTCTGAGGGGCCAAATATAGTTCTGTAGGGAACATGAGTACCTCGGCAGAAATTGAAGAAGCAGTGTCCAAATCTTAGATTTTTTTACTCATTCATTAACTGCTTTTTGGAGACAAATTTACTTAGCAGAATTTAAGGTATACATGTTTGTAGCCATACATCTCTTTCTCTATCTCTGTCTGTCTGTCTGTGTCTCTCTCTCTCTATCTGTATCTTCAGAGTTTGTCTGCCAACCAAAAAGTCAGAAGTTTTAACTCCAACAGCTCTTCCTTGGAAGCCCAATGGGCTGCTTTGTCCTGTAGGGTCACTATAAGTAGGAATTGATTTGATGTCAGTTGACATTATTAAAAAAAAAACAAAAAAAAAACAACCAAAAAACCCACTGTCATTGAGTTGGGTCTGATTCACAGTGACCCTATGGGTCAGAGCAGAACTGCCCCACAGAGTTTCCAAGGAGCACCTGGCAGATTTGAACTGCCAACCTTTTGGTTACCAGATGTAGCACCTAACTGCTATGCCACCAGGGTTTCCCAGTTGACATTAGTTATACATACGTAAGAGATATTCTATGACATTCTATGGCAGTGATGATGCACTGGTAGAGTCCTCACCTTCCATACAAGAGACCGGGGTTTGACTCCTGATCAAATTACCTAAAATGCACCCACCACTCACCTGTCTGTGGAGATTTGTTTGTGGCTGTGATGCTGAACAGGCTTCAGTGGAGCTTTCGTACTAAGATAAATTAGGAAGGAAGACCTGACTACTTATGAAAAATCATCCAGTGAAAGCCTTATGGATTAAAAAAAGTTCAGTCTCACTGTATATGGGGTTGCCGTGAGTTTGGGGCTGATTCGGTGACAGCTAAGAAGAACTATACAAAAACATAGCTAAATTTAGACATGAGAAATCTTGATATGTGAACATGTAGTGTTTTCATTCCA
This sequence comes from Heterohyrax brucei, assembly GCA_028571685.1. Classification (NCBI taxonomy): domain Eukaryota; kingdom Metazoa; phylum Chordata; class Mammalia; order Hyracoidea; family Procaviidae; genus Heterohyrax; species Heterohyrax brucei. The sequence goes on along the minus strand of CM053146.1, from coordinate 28,096,877 downwards.
TTGCCTTCCTGCTGAAGTACACTTTGTTCTGTGAGTTTTGCTCCTCTAGTACTGCTTTCTTGTTTTACTTCATCTAGTCTTTCTTCTTTTATTCTTACTTTAATCATCTTGCTTTCACTCATGTTTCCATTGCAGCAGACAGATAAACTTCTGGGCAGTGTGGTCGTGTGGCTCAGAGCAGGATAGGGGAAATAAATAACCCAGTAGTTGTAAGGAAGAAACTGTATTTCCTTGAGATGAACTCTTGCCAAAGCAGATGCAGAAAGAACTGCTCCTGTGACTCTGGTAGGAACTTTGACGCACTGCAGACATTTCCCCAAATTCTGCTTCCTGGATTTTACTAACACTGTTTACCTTCAGTGGTAACACAGAGTAAAAGCACTGAAGTTTGCAATTCCTCTATCATGCATACCAAAGACATAGAGAGGAAGATTGAGTAAGACAAGGCAATACAAATAAGAAATATTCAAGGCATGTATGTTTTTATGTGATTTGGGAAAAAAAAATCCACAACTGTTTCAGCAGCAGTACCAATTTGATGCCATTTTTGTTTTATACTCTAAAAATTAATATATAACTTCATTGAACAATGTTACTAACCTTAGCATCATTTGCTAGATTTTTATTTTGCTTTCCAGAAAGACATTTAGCTTGATCTTGTTTTGTTGATCTTGTTAATACATTGCTCCTCTTTTATTTTTTATTTTTGATTAGGTCATTTTATTTCCTATAGGAAAGCCTTCCTGAAGGGATAATTTTCCAGTGGACCATGAAATCTCATTTTGCCATCATATTTTAAAATTATCAACACAAAAAATTGATGGTTTCTTTTTTATTTGATGTGAAAATGACATTGTGAATTTCTTAAAAAAATATTTTTGTTACCTCATTCTTTTTATCTAAGCCATCATTTTTCTTTACATTGAGTGATGAATCTGCACTTTAACAACTCAACTAAAACCAGAATAAGATCATTAACCAATAAATTGTTTCTCCTTTTTAAATGTATTTATTATTTTTTAAATTACTTTTTAAAATTTTGGATATTTGTAAATCTATATCAGCCAGAAAGATCCAGTTTGAACAATAAATAAAGATTTTGAGTGATGTGTTCTATAATTTCTGAGTTGCTGATAAAACCACTGAGTTTGTGAGAACAAACAGTGGCTGGTATGGTGATCAAGATGATAGGTTTTGAAACTTGACGAGAATTGGAGTCCAATCTGCCTCTTCTGAGGTGTGTGACATCAGAGATGTAGTGATTCTCTCTAGGTCTCAGAGTGTTTGTTTGTAAAATGACCTATATGCCAGTTGACAAGTAAGAAGAAAGCTGTGAGGAATAAAAACTAGACTACACTTAAAAATCATTTAGCCAAGTCCTAGGAGTTACTGAATAAATTGCCAATGATTAGTATTATTATTACCATTTCTGCAAGCCAGAATCAGAAGAGGAAATGGAACCAGGGATATCATTGCAGATATCACCTGCATCTTGGTTGAAAGCAGAGAATACTAGAAAGATATTTACCTATGTTTTATTGATTATGCAAAGGCATTTGACTGTGTGGATCATAACAAGTTATGGCTAACATCAAGTAAAATGAGAATTCTGAAACACTTAATTGTGCTCGTGAGGAATCTGTAAATGGATCAAGAGGCAGCTGTGTGAATGGAACAAGAGGACATTTCATTGTTTAAAGTCATGAAAGGTGTGCATCAGGGTTGTATTCTTTCAACACACCTTTGCAGTCTATACACCGAACAGTTAATCTGAGAAGGTAGATTATGTGAAAAAGAACCAAAAAATCAGGATTGGAGGAAAACTCATTAACAACTTGTGCTATGTAGATGACACAACCTTGCTTGCTGGAAGTGAAGAGGATTTGAGATACTTACTGATGAAGATCAAAGACCATACCCTTCAGTATGCATTGAGCCTCAGTATCAAGAAAACAAAAATCCTCACAACTGGACCAGGAACCAACATCATGATAAATTGAGAAGGATTGAGGGGTGGAGTCAAGATGGCATACTAAACACATGTCTCCCTAAATCCCTCTGGAAACCAAGACCTGAATTGATAATTAAACGGAGCCTTCTGGACACCTAGTGAGCCCCAGGACACAGCGTAGGGCTGTTAATTTGGACTTCATATCACTGAATGAAGAATTTCCTCTCTTTTGCTGACCCCTGCTCTTGGTGAATGCTGGCTTTCACAGACTGAAGGTAACTCGCCATTTTAACTTTTTTTCCCTCTGTCTTAGCTGACAGGAGGAGCTGGGACCTGACTACCAGCTAATCTCAGGCACACTGCTGGTGGGATTCGCAGGTGAAATTGCCATATTTTGAGAGCATGGCTTTGGATCTGCATCTCGGCACTTTTGGCCTTTCTTTCCACATCTGCCATTGACTAGCCTGTACCGAGGCAGGTAGGGAGCTTATGAGGATTCCATCTTGTTCCGCTGTGAGGCGGAGTACCCATATGGAGACCTCAGCTGGACCTAATTCCTAGGCTGGGAGGCATTGCCTGCCAGGAGGAGAGCACTTTTCTGGCAGGAAAGTGGTATTCTACACAGTGTCACCTATGGCTGGGGTCCAAAAGCAGAGGCCAGCAGGGCAGTAGCCTTTCTGTATTTTGAACTAGTTTATAACATCTGGGGTTGGATATAGAGGTGCTTACATAGTCAGCTGGAAAGAGGGACCTATACACCTGAAAATGTTACTGACTTTGGAAGTTGTCAGATACCTTTTAATTTTCATTTTAAGATGACCTAGAGAAACAACTGTTATGGCATGTCTCCCAGCCTCTTTTAACTCACATAATGCCCCCAAAGCAACAAACTCTTGAGAAAACCATAACCAAGAAATCACCCATGGCTTCAGAAGGCCCCAAAAAGAAAGCACCAAGGAACTTCCTAAATGAAGAAATCTTTCTGAAACTATTGGAAGGTGAATGCAAAGGGATTATATAGAGAGCCTTCCTAGACATTATACAAAAAGCAGCAGAGCAAAATGAAAACTTAAGTGAACTGTTCCATCAGATGGGACACCAGCACTCTGAAATCCAACAGATCAAGAATGAAATCAAAGAGATAGAAACTTAAATTCAAAGCCAAGAAAACATAATGGAACAAATAGAAAATAGCCTTTTGATTTGGAAGACAGAGCTACTGACTCCAGCATCTATGAGGAGAAATCAGAAAAAATAAACAAGAAAAATGAAGAAGCGTTAAGAAACATGTGCGATTCTATTAAGAGGAACATTCTGTGATTAATTGGAGTTGTTGAACAGGGCGAGACACCTGAGAACACAGAGAGTATTGTTGTTGAGCTGCTGACAGAAAATTTCTCAGAAATTATGAAAGAAGAGAATATGGATATCCAAGATGCATTATTGAATGCCACTCAATTTAGATCTCTAAAGAAAGACTCCAAGACATATTATACTCAAGCTTAACAAAATAAAACATAAGCAGAAACTCTTCAAGGCAACACAACTCAAAGCAAAGTTAACATTCATAGTGAAACCCTGTAGGCTTTCATTGGATTTCTCAGCAGAAACAATGCTGGCATGGAGACAGTGGCATGACACATTCAAAGCCTTGAAAGAGAATAACTTCCAACCAATAACTGTTTATCCTGCAAAACTATCTTGCAAATATGAGAATGAAATTAAGACATTCGCAGATAAACAGAAACTCAGAGACTTTGTAAAAACCAAACCAAAACTACAAGAAATACTGAAAGAATCTCTTGGCTTAGAAGAACAAAACCACTAACTTTATATTTTAGAAGCAACTACAGGACATATCACTCAGAAACCTACTCAGTTAGGGAAGGCTCCAAACTCAGTCAAAGCTACAATAGTGAAAGAAATGATCCAGTGATCACATAATGAAAGTTATTATGTCATCATATTAAAAAGAAGGTTGTGCTAGAGTCGTTATAGTCTTTTTAGATGGAGAGGAAGTTAATAAGACTGCTAGTAAGTAAAATTGAGTTTGTAAGTAGTCTATTAAGGGGGATCATAAGGGCAGCTGTAAAACACAGAAAGGTGCAACACATCAAATCAAGAAACAATATAGGAGTCTCAACAGACACAAAACCAACCCTGAAAAAGGTAAAAAATCAACTCACAAAAAAATATCCTAGAACAGGTTAATAAGAACAACAGAGAAAACATCAACACAAAAATAAACATATCACAATGACAGCAGTAAACACATACCTATCAATAATTACATTGAATGTGAATGGACTGAATGCTTCAGTAAAGAAACATTGAGTGACATCTTGGATGAAAAGACACAAATCATTCATATGTTGCCTACAAGAAGCTTACCTTAGACTTAGATGGGAACAAACTGAAAATTAAAGGATGGAAGAATATATATCAAGCTAACAATGAGCAAAGAAGAGCAGGTATGGCAATTCTAATCTCACATAAAGTTGATTTTAATGTACAATCTACCATCGTGGACAAGGATGGACACTTGCTGAAAGGTTCAATACACAAGCAGGACTTCACAATATTAAATATGCACCTAATATTAGAGCACCTAAATGCATCGAAGGAACTCTGACTACACTCAAAAATGAGATAGATCACTCCACAATAATAGTGGGAGACTTCAACACTCCACTCTCAATATGGGACAGAATGTCTAGAAAAAGCTCCATAAAGACACAGAAGACCTTATGGCCACAATTAACCAACTAGACCTCATCAACATAGGCAGAACTTTCTTTCCATCAGTGGACAACTACACTTTCTTCTCCAGTGCACATGGAACATTCTCCAGAATAGACCATATGTTAGGACATAAAGAAATTCTTTACAAAATCCATACTGTTGAATTAATGCAAAGCATCTTCTCAGATCATGAAGCCATGTAAGTTGAAATCAATAGCAGAAAAAAATATAGAAAATGGAACTCATGGAAACTGAACAACATCTAGGTTAAAAAACCAGGGTTTATAGGAGAAATCAAGGATGCAATAAAGAAATTTATGAATTCCAATGAGAATGAAAACAGTTCCTACCAGAACCTATGGGATATAGCCAAAGCAGTGTTCAGAGGTCACTTTATCTCCATAAATGCACACATCTGGAAGGAAAGAAGAAACAAAACCAAAGAACTAACCCTATACCCTGAACAAGTAGAGACAGAACAACAGAGAAACCTCTCAGACACCAGAAGAAAACAGATCCTAAAGATTAAAAAAGATCAACAAAAGTTGACAAACTATTGGCTAAATTTACTAAAAAAACAGGAAAGGAAACAAATAACCCGATAAGAAATAGGAGGGGAGTTGTTATAACGGATCCAACAGAAATCAAAAATATCGTAACAGAATACTGTGAAAGACTAACAGAGTTGAAGAAAGACTAACAAATTTAAAAAATTGAAGAAATGGACAAATTCCTTGACTCATAACACCTACCCAAATCATCACAAGGTAAAGCAGAACAACTTAATAAACCTGTCACAAATGAAGAGTTTGAAAAAATCATCCAAAAACTACCAATGAAAAAAACTGGGCCCAGATGGCTTCACTGCAGAATTCTCCCAAACTTTCAGAGAAGAGTTGTCTCCAATACTACTGAGACTATTCCACAGTATAGAAAGACATGGAATACTCCCAAATTCATTCTATGAAGCCAGCATAACCCTGATACCAAAGCCAGGGAAAGACTCAAAGAAAAAGAAGAAATACAGATTGATATCACTCATGAATCTAGTTGCAAAAATATTCAACAAAATTCGTCCCAATAGAATGCAAAAACATATCCAAAAAATAAGTTGGATTCATACCAGGGATGCACGGCTGATTCAACATCAGAAAAACAATCAATGTGATCAGCCACATACATAACACAAAAGACAAGACTCACCTGATTTTGTCTATTGATGAAGAAAAGGCATTTGATAAAGTCCAACACACATTCATGCTAAAGACTCTCAGCAAAATAGGCACAGATGACAAATTCCTCAATGCAATACAGGCCATTTATACAAACCCAACTGCCTAAGTCAGTGTAAATGGAGAGAAACTGAAACAATTTCCCTGAGAACAGAAAGTAGACAAGTTTGCCCACTTTCACCTCTCCTATTCAACATTGTACTAGAAAGTTTTAGGTAGAGCAATTAGAGAAGACCAAGAAATAAAAGACATCTGTATCGGCAAAAGTAAAAATCTCCCTATTTGCAGATGATATGGCTGTATACACAGAGAATCCTAAAGAGTCTGTAAGTCAGCTACTCAGACTAGTAGAAGAGTTCAACAAAGTCTCAGGATACAAGATAAACATAAGTAAATCAGTAGGATTCCTTTACAGCAACAAGATTACTAATGAAGAAATTGCCAAATCAATACCATTTACTATAGACCCTAAGAATATGAACCTAGGAAAAAATCTAATCAGAGAAATAACAGACTTTTAAAAAGAGCACTACAAGTCCTTCCTACAAGAAACTAAGAGAGACTTACATAAATGGAGAAACCTACCCTGCTCAAGAATAGAAAGACTTAACATTGTGAAAATGTCTCTTTTACCCAAAGCAATCTACTTACATAGTGCAATCCTAATACAAATTCCAGTGACATTTTTTAATGAGGTAGAGAAACAAATCACCAACTTTGGAAAGGGAAGAAGCCCTGGATAAGTAAAGTACTACTGAAGAAGAAGAACACACTGGGAGGCCTTTCACTACCCAAATTTAGAACCTGTTATACTGGCACAGTAGTCAAAACAGCCTGCTACTGGTACAAAAAGATGCAGATAGATCAATGAAACAGAATTGAGACCCCAGAGATGACACCATCTTCCCGTGAACAGTTGATATTTGACAAAGGCCCTACGATATTAAACTGGGGTAAAAACAATCTCTTAAACAAGTTGTCCTGGCAAGGTTGGGTATCCATCTGCAATAAATTGAAACAAGACCCATACCTCACAGGTTATAGAAAAACCAACTCAAACCTGTTAAAAGACCTAAATATGAAATCTCAAACAATAAACCTTGTCCAAGGAAAAGTAGGAACAGCAATGGAAGTTCTAACACACAGTGCAGACAGACTTCAAAATCTGTCAGAGAAACCACAATCAACAGAAAATAGATAAATGGAAACTACTAAGAATCATACACTTTTGCTCATCCAAAGACTTTATTAATAGAATTAAAAGACCAACCACAGAATGGGAAAAAAATATTTGGCAACTATATGTCAGATCGATGCCTGATCTCCGTAATGTATAAGGTACTACAGAATAGCAATAAGAAAAAGATAAATAATTCAGTTAAGCGATGGGCAAAGGAATTGGACAGACACTTCTCTTAAGAGAAGATCCAGGCAGCCGAAAAACACATGTGGACATGCTCACAAGCATTAGCTATTAAAGAAATTCAAGTCAAATCTACAATGAGATACATTCTCACCCCAGTGAGGTTGGCCATGATTGAAAAAACACAAAACAACAAATGCTGGAGAGACTGTGGAGAAATTGGGACTCTCCTACACTGTTGGTGGGATTGCAAAATGGTGCAACCTCTTTGGAAAGCAATCTGGTGCTTCCTTAAAAAGCTAAATATAGATATACCATTTGACCCAGTAATTCCACTGCTCCCAAGAATCAAGGCTATTCACATCAAATAATACATGCACAGGAATGTTTATTGCAGCACAGTCCACAATAGCAAAAAGATGGAATCAGCCCAGATACCTAACAACAGTGGAATGGATAGGTAAACTATGGTATATATACTCAGTGGAATACTATGCAATGATGAAGAACAGTGATGACAGCAGGAAACATGTTTAAACTGGTTTCAAGTGGAGGACATTATGCTGAGTGAAAGTAGTCAGTGACAAAAGGACAAATATTGTATGAGACCCCTAGATAAGAACTTAATACAGACTCTGGCATAGAAGAAAAGACTCTTTGATGGCTGCATGGATTGGGAGAGAGGGAGGACAAGGTGGGGAGGGTGTAGATTGGAATGCTGATACATTAGAAAGATGATCAATATTAACTGGACTTCAACATGATTACTCCTCCCATCTTAACCCAATATTGCAAGTACACAGTAGCTTGGATAGGTTCCCAGGGACCATGCTGTCAGGGGAAATTGAGGCCAATTGGCATAGCTAGCATTTCACTAAGAGAAACTTCTGCACTCTACATTGGTGAGTGGCACCTGGGGTCTTAAAAGCTGCCAAGCTGCCATCTGAGAGTACATCAAATTGTCGCAAGTCAGCAGGAACGGATGATCACCAAGGACCAAAATCATATGTGGGAAAGAGAACCCACAAGATGGCGAGACCCACGTGAGTTAGTGACTACATCGACTTGTGACCGGAAGAACCAGTTGGTGCCCAGCCACCACCCTGATAGCTGTGATGGAGCTCGCATAGTTGAGCCTCACTAGCAACACAAGAATAAAAAGGGATGCACCCTGAGATCTCCACTAGAAGACCACAATTGATGGACCCAGGAGCCAGGAGCCTCGGAGTTCCCCTGGTAGCATGGCCTCTGGCCCTGATGGTGCCCCTGTCCATAAATCATAATGGAGGTCAACTCTTCGGACAGCAGTGGATTGGACTTGGTGACACAGAATGACTGTATCATGTGTGCACTTTATGGTTGCATGCATCTAGAGGATGTTGTCCTGCTGACCTCTTACTGGAGGTGGGGGCGTGGGTGGAGACGAGCAGATAGGAAATTGTTTGGAGGATAAGATGTGTGTGGAGTGGAGAGGAAGAGTGTGCTGTCACCGGGCAGGGAGAGCAGTGGGGGCTGCGTATAGGTTGTCATGGAATTTTATATGCCAATATACACTTTCATTCAGTTATCATCACAGAAAAAGAAAGAGAAAATAGTGGAAAAAAAAAAATTGAGAAAAACTGATTTTGTCAGGTTTTCATTTTACTTAATTCCTCTACTGATGCCCATGGAAGCATCGGTCAAGAAATAAAAAGATTCACTGCCTTGTTAAATCTGATACAAAAGCCCACTTTAAGTGTTGAGAAGTAAAGGTGTCACCTTGAAGATTAAGGTGTACCTGACCCAAGCCATGGTGTTATTTGAGTTGCATCATGTGCATGTGAAAGCTGGGCAGTGAACAAGGAAGATGGAAGAAGAGTAGATGCCTTTGAAGTGTGATGTTGGAGAAGAATATTGAATATGCCATGGATTGCCAGAAGAACAAACAGATCTGTTCTGGAAGAGGTAAAGTCAGAATGCTCTTTCAAAGTAAGGATGATGAGATTGATTCTTACATACTTTAGACGTGCTGTCAGGAGGGAATCAGTCCCTGGAGAAAGACATCATGCTAGGTAAAGTACAGGTCAGCAGAGAAAGAGGAAGAAACTTTAAGGGGATGGTGTGGCACAGTGGCTGCAACAATAGGTTTAATCATAAAAACAATTGTGGGCTTGGCACAGGACTAGGTAGTGTTTCATTCTGTTGTTGATAGGGTTGCTTTGAGTTGGAACTAACTCCATGGCCTCTAATAACAAGTGCCATTATACCTATTGCATATTTGTCAACTGTCTTGTTGTGTGACGTTTCTCGTTTACAACTGTATTAAAAAAATCTACTGTCTGAATGTTTTGTACACTAACGCTGTGTGGTTGGCAGTGAGGAATTCTGTTGTGCAAAATAAGAGTAGCATAGGCTGTGACAATTAAAGTTTAGTGTCAATTTGGCACTTGGTCAGTCCATGATTCTCAGTGGCTTTACAGTTAAGTAATGATGCAACTTGGCAGTTATGTAATTCTGTTATTTGGCATCTATGTAGTGATGTAGTCATCTTCCATGTTGTGATCTGATACAGTCATCCATCATTTTCATATAATGCTGATTTCACTGCACAACCAGGTATTTGGAAATTAATCATGCCAGTTAGTGTGTAGTCAGTGTTTCTGTTTATGAGATTGGTCATATACCATCTAGCATAATTACAGGAAAATTACACATTGAATGAATCTCTATAAGAAACAAAGCAAAGTCAATATATGAGTTAAATAGAGAGTACTGGAGTATCAGCAAATAAACTTTATTTAAGTGGTTGTAATATTTTTCCATTCAATTTATTTTTCTTCACTTGACTAAAAAGTAACTGCTGGTTAAAGCTATTTGATGCTGTGGCCATTTAGCTCTTTATGCAAAGGATAGGTTGGGACCATTTGATTTGTTGAGTTAACTGTGGTCAGCATTATGCAAAAGCAGTAACCCAGGATACAGAGTCTAGTTGTGACCTTAACCTGAAATTACTTCTCAATGAAGCTCTTCCAATGCTTTTGTGGAGTACTTTTAATGTATCCACAAATTAGCTAGCTTTAAGTTGCGAGGTCAGTGTTTATCTATGTTACTTTTAAACTAAGTACTTATTGTTCCCTTAAGCACTTTACTGCTTTAGAAAGCACTTTAAGTGAATGACTTCACCTAAATATGTTATGTCATGACCCTTCATTACCAACTCTTTTGAAGATGAAAAGCAGTTTTATTTTTTTTTTATTTTCAGATTATCAGAGCAGACTGATTTGTGGACAAAATATCCCCATATACATTGCATACATACAACAGTGTTCCTGTTTGCTAAAGGACACACACAAGTCATCTTGATTAGAGACTGCCTTCAGTTAAACTGTGGCTGAAATACTCCAGTTTGATCTGTGTCTTCTTAGATCACACATAAACTTTTGGGAACCTTTTGTGGAACTTTGAAAAGTCTGTATGGGTACATGAAGGCTCTTAACATAATTACATGTTATTTGAACATAAAAAGACAAGTGATATATTTTTATGTTTAATAGATGGGTATTTAAGTAATGATAAGTATGAAACCAAATGTCTTAAATTACCGGATTGCTCAAGCAGACACACAAGTATGATAAAAATGCCTTTCTCTTTGATTGTACTGTAAGCTGTATCAATGTGTATATGCACGTTTGGGTATATTTGTCCATGAATTTTTAGAGCATGATTGTGCATGCTATTTCTAAAAGGATTAGTTCAATATGCCAGTATTTCATCATTAGAAATTTATAGAGTATTCACATTGTGTTTATTGCTAATAGAGTTGGAAAATTCTCTTTTGCTTCTCTTTGAGGGCCATACAAACACTTCATTTATAAAAATTGAAAATAGAAACCCATTCCATGACTACCCATGCCCACTACGTTGACATGTGACCGAAAGAACTAGATGATGCCCAGCCACTACCAGCAATAGCTGTGATGGGGCTCACAAAGTTGTGTCTTACAACACAAGAATAAAAATGGGTGCACTCTGAGATCTCCACTAAAAGACTGCAATTGATGGTCCAGGGGCCTCAGATTTCCCCTGGAGGCGTGGCCCCTGGCCCTGATACTGCCCCTGTCCATAAATTATAATGGGGGTCAGCTCTTCAGGCAGGCATGGATTGGACTTGGCAACACACAGAGCGACCATATCGTGTGTGCACTTTATACTTCTGTGCATCTGTAGGATGTCGGCCTGCTGACCTCTTACTAGAAGCGGGGGAGAGGATTTAGGAGTGGATAGGAGATTGTTAGGAAGCTCTGACATGTATAGAGAGGAGAGGAAGAGTGTACTGTCGCTGGGCAAGGAGAGCAGTGGGAGCTGCGCATAGATGGGCATGCAAATTTATACAGGAATGTACATTTTCACTCAATCATAATGAAAGATAAAAATATCATTATTTTTTTAAATGAGCTTTCATACATAAAACTTGTAAGCCCTGTAGAGTACAGCTGAGAAGATTAGGAGCAGCTATAGTAAAGTAGGATTTCTAAGCAGATGATATTAAAGTCTTCACCAAGGCCTCATTACAGATAGCTAGAGTATTATATCTGTCCCCAGCCCGATCAAATTACTAGGTATTTTCACTTGATGTATTTTGTCTCAGAGTGAATAAGGCAACCCTATTTTGATGTCTAGGGTTGCTGTGATTCGGACATAACTCAATAGCACTGGGGTGGGTAGGGAAGAAAGCAGGGTTCTTGACTAGAGTCAGATTGAAATAACTGAGATTGTAAAATGAAACATGCTAGAGATCCTTTTCTGCAAATCTCATTCTGCTAAACAATCTGTGTTTGTACCCTTGTCATCTACTCACAGCAAAAAGGAAGAACAAGAATAATTAGTACTCGTTCTCAGAGCTTCAAGGTTTGTTGTCTGTCAGGTCGTCATTGATCTGTAGGTGTTACTCTGTTCATCCCCTTACTAATTAATTATATACCCATTTTGTCCACCTATTTAAACTGAAATATTAATTTTTTTTTTCTCTTTGTCAATTACTGCTCACGAGTATACACTTTAGGCTAGGCATTCTTGTTCCATGCAATTTTGTGATTTTTGTTGTTTAATGAATAAACTGTGTGTGTGTGACCAATGTGGACAAATGTGAGCCCACCATGGTTTTTTTAGGGAGAATAAGATCACTGTTTTCCCCTCTTTGGAACCTCTTGCTTGTCCCCCAGCATGTTTTCAGTTGTCACCCTCCAGTTAACGCTTGTATTTGCTGGCATCAGTGTGCTCCCTCCTAAGCACAGGCTATTGTGATACATCGCAGAATGCGCATTGCCGGTGTGACTGGCAGGTGCTGGAGTTCTAAGCACTACAGAAGTAAGATTGGTCTGTCGTACCTACACCAGTATTATTTCCTTATGACTGCAATAAACACCTTCTGAGGCATATTTTAGAACTTAACAAACTGATTCAGATCCCTGAGATGCTTTTTGTTATGTAAAGTGAGTGAAAATTATATATGTACATGAGGTTTGAGTTAAGTTGGCCAGCTTAACTGTTATAAGTGCTACATACCTCACTGGGGGATATCACTGCAGTCACCTTTGAATTTTTCTACTTGGGAAGCTATGGACCAATGCCAGCACCTAGTCCACCCTTCAAAGCAGTTTTGCAACTCTTTTATCTGGAATGGCCATTGTGCATGGTGGCGAAGTGGTAAGTTCACAAACTTAATCGTACAGTTGTCTGTGAGGGAGATTTTAGCCAGTAAACAAATAACTGTATTGGAACACCCTCCCTACTCACCTGATCTGGCCCTGATGACCTTTTTATTTACCTGAAGATAAAGGAAATATTGAAAGGAAGACATTTGGATGACATTTCGAAAATCAAGAATAATACAGTGACGACTCTGATGGCCATTCCAGAAAAAGAGTTCCAAAATGTCTTTAAAGGGTGGACTGGTCACTGGAGTCTGTGCATAGCTTCCTAAGGGGAGTACTTTGAAGGTGACCATAGTGATGTTCAGCAATGAGGTATGTAGCACTTCTAGGATGAGATGGCAGACTTGTTAGTCCTCCTATGTGTGTGTTTTGTACATATATATTGTGTTTAACATAATGATTTGTATAATGAAATAGCTTTTTAAATAGCATTTAGCATTTGGATTTGGTTGTGCAGGTGTTCTGTGTTTGAGAAGCAGCTTTTTCACAGGCTAGAGCTGGGAGGCTGACTTCAGAGAGTCCTCATCATATCCTGGCATATGTGACCATTAAGCAGGAGAGAGCCATGCAAATTGAGGAGGGCTGTGGATGTGGAATGAATGGGGGTTTGGTCTGGGTGCCAAGTCAATGTAAGGAAAGAAAGCTACATCCCATGAAGATAGTTTAGTGACAACCCTGGCTTTCAGCAAGTTGATGAAAAGCTTTATTATTCTAATTCTGTTGCAGAAGCCTTTCAGAGGTTAAGCTTACCCAAGAGTTGTACTCATTTCCATGTCTAAGCATCAGGTCCTGACTGAAGATGTGAAATTGTTAAACCCTGTGGATTTCTAATGGCCTTTTAAAAATCATTTGTATAAACAGAAGTTACCAACTTAGAGACACTGAGTACATTTTTTTTTTTTTTTAAATTCAACTTCAGTTGACTTTGAGAGGGAACCAGATAGGGAAATATTGTTCATCATTGTCATGTGGCAGGCATTTTACACATGAAATAATTATATCCCTTTGTGTGTGCTTGGCTAGAAGGTATAAGGGATTGTCAGTACTGGCCCATATTTCTGATTCCTTCTTTATTAAATAATACTCACTGGGCCTCTGTTGACCTCAGTATGAAGTTGTCTTGTGTCTTTGTAGAAATGTGAGAGATCTGCCAGATTTTCTGTATCAGCTCATCACAGATCTGCCATTCCCATACTTCTCTTCTGACTCTCTTTGGTATGTTTGAGAGACTCTGCCCTCCTTTCTTCCTTTTGCCCTCAGATCTCCTAATCAGCACAGTGTGACTACTACTGTACCAGAATTGCATTTGTAATTCCCATGCTTCTCCTGTTTTTCCTGAGCTCACCACCTTTTTGTAGCTGGTCTGGTATCTATGGCATCAACATGACATAAATTGGAAAACACAGAGGCAAGCATTTTAACTCGCTGTACCCCTCAGTAGGTTTGGTTTTTAAAATCTGTATTTTTATTACATGGTGCAATTTCTGTTGTGATCTAACTGTATGGTAACTTTTTGTGAATGTCTTCAATGTTGGTTATCCAGGAATTGACTTCTAATAATTGTTGGTGTCATTTTCTAGGCTGGCTAATACACTGAGTTTCTATTCATGTTATGCCAAACAGTATCTAATTACGCCTTTATTCCAGTCTAGTAGGAATTCACATTCCTATAAAATGTTTAAGTCATTTGACCTGTGTGATTGGGCTAAGTTATGTTACCAAACTGAAAGCAAACCCACTATGCTGATTTGATTCTGACTCTTAGTAATCCTATAGGTCACAGTAGAACCGTTCCATGGAGTTTCCAAGGAGCTTCTGGTGGATTCAAACTACTCACCTTTTAGTTAGCAGATGCAGTAGCTAACCATTATGCAACCAGGGTTTCTGACGTTGTGATAATAACACTTAAAAGGAGACCTAACCAGTTGCTGTTGGGTCAGTTCTGATTCATGGCTGCTCTACATGTGTCAGAGTGGAATATGTAGAATTCCACTTAGAGTTTTCAATTGCTGACCTTTTGGAAGTATATTGCCAGGCCTTTCTTCAGAGGTGTTTCTGGATGTACTCAAACTTCCAGTCTTTCTTTTATCAGTCAAATGCGTTAACTGTTTTTGCCACTCAGAGACTACAAGATGTTTAAAACATCCTATAGAAGTTTAGACGTCTGTGAAGTTCATGGAAAAACCTTTAAATATTAGAATTTTAAAGTAGGACAGATGTTGTTTTAACTGATATGTACATTAAAATTTTAAATCCTCCATGATCTATGGGTAGACCATCGAACATTAAAAAATTCAGTAATTGGTTTTATAAATATACATGTGCCTGACATAGCATAATCAAAATCATACATTAAAATATTTTAGGTTTGAATTTCAGTACATTTTTACATTGATGTGATGTGTCATGTGTTTGGACTTCTAATTTATATCTCCTGTAAGCTCATATTTATCCCAAGACTTGATTCACATATTAATTTCTCATCGTCTCACAGGTGAACTGATTTTATTGCAGGTTTTTTCTAGAATTTTCGTAATTAGAAGCTATAAATAGGAATCAAACAACCTGATTTTGAATCCTAAGTCTGTGAAATACTAGTGATACAGTCTTGGGCTAATCATTTAACTGCTTTAAATCAATTCCTTTATCTGTAAAATTACATAATAATGATAAATCCAGTACCACTGCATCAATTCTGATTCGTAGTGACCTACCTAGTAACAGAAACTGACCCTTTTTTGTGAATGCTAATGAGATAAGGCATGGTGAACATATTTAGAGTAATTGCCCCATAAGATTCATTTAATATCAGTTATGTTTATGTTTTTGTGGATGGCTATTATTGTAATTACTTACTTAGGACTTTTTTGGTTATATGTTTTAGTTGCTGATATGCCTTATTTCCCTGTAACTGTTTCCTAACTGTGACAAATTGTTATGCATGGAATTGTGTTTCCTGAGAAGTTGACCCATGTCAGAAACGTGTTGTTATTAGACATTCTCAGGGCAGATTGGACTCACGATGAGTTTATGTACAACAAAAGGAAATATTGCCTGATCACATGTCAGTTTCATGATTGTTGATATGCCTGTGTCCATTGTTTGGGTTATTTTCTCAGTCTGTCTCATTGACAGTTTCACTCAATTCTGGCCACTGTCTACTTTACCAAAAGTCTCTGGGTAGTGCCATTCAACATGTGACTACTAACAGAAAAGGGGATGGTTCAGATCTACCCAGAGGCACTCTAGAAGCAAGGCCTGGTGGTCTACTTCTAGACAGATCACAGACATGGCAACTCCGTGGGTCACAGTTCTGCTATGCAATACATAGAGTCACGTACCCATGAGTCAGAATTGACTGGATGGAAGGCTGTGGTGGTGATAGATAATTTCACCCATCATGATTTCCTTGTCTATTGATGAGTCTCTTTATGATGTGTCCAAATTAAGAAAAAGTCTTTCCATCCTTGCTTATAAAGAACATTATGGATCTGTTTTTTTTTTTTTTTTTTTTTTTTTCTGAGACTTATGTATTAGTTTATCTGGTAGTCCACAGCACATTCAATACTCTTCTGCAATATCACAGTCAGAAACATTGGCTTGTTATCAGAAGAATAAATGAAGAATATCCTTCCTTTGTCAACATGCTTACAGTGGGACTTAGGACATAAAAATCAGATCTTGTTTAAATCCTTCATGCTACTCATGACACATCATAAAGCACCTGAGCTCTTATGAAAATCATGTGTTTCTGAAAACTGTCTCTGTGACATTGGTCTGGTCCCTTTGCCCAATGCTCTGTACTGAAGTATTGGGTTCCCCACCCCCCAACACACTGCTGATTCACATCTTTTTTTGTCTTTGCTGACATTAGCATTGGTTTCTTCTGCCTGGAATTGTCCTCGTTTTCTTGATTGGACTAATTTATACCTTCAGGACCCAACTGAAGTACCACCTCCTCTCATCCCCTTCTGGGTTTCTCTATTCCTTGTCTGTGCTCTGCTTTGCTTCCTTGCCATCCGTCACTGAAGCTGGAGTGCTATTAATTGTTTTTGTCTCTTACCTATGAGACTGTATTCTTTTCAAGGGCAGGCAAAATTTCAGTGTTATAATTAATTGTGAAGGTCTTGTCATAGAGTCAGTCCTCAGTTCCTTGATAGGATTCAGTAAACATATGTTGGACTGAACTGTTTTATATTGAGTGTTACTTTCTGTGCGTGGATATGGATTTGTATTCAAAAGGACATGCTTCCAGTTTTTGCATGTGCCTGTATAAAATGTTACACAGAGGTCTTTGTGTCTTAACTGTCAAATTTAAGTAAAAATTGTACTCAAGAGATAAGTAGCTTTGAGGTTTTAGGAAAGGAAAGAAAAAATATTTTTTTCCTTCTTCTTGAAGCATGATCTCCAGCTTTATATCTCTTTCCTGTGATTTTAATCAGTGTGGAGCAAGAAAGTTCTGCTAGTCCCTTAGATTTTCTAGAAAAACTTTTTTTCTCTTACTTCTACTTATTCTGGGCTTTCTTAGAGCATAATATTTGAATTAAATGCATACCCTAGGGAAAAATGTATTTCTTTGAAGCTGCCTCTGAATATTGTACTGATGTAAGAATCAAAGCAGAGACCTCACATCAGTGTTTTAGAGAAAGCAAATGTCATTTAATAAGCCAAGGAGGGCATTGATTTCTTAGGTTTTCTTAAGCACAAAACAAACAAATAAGAAACTGCACCAGCATCATCTCAGTAGTTCTGATACTGTGAAATTTCAGACTCCTTTTAATATAGTAATGAAGGGCAGAAAGATCTTATTCCCTTTCAGTGCATGTCACCAGGCTGTATCTTCCATTTAAATTTTTCTTTGAGAATGCCTGAGTTAAATATTTGGCTCTCTTTTTATTCCAGGAAAAGTCTCTATAAATTAGTGTATACTGACAATAATTGCAATAAAATAGGCTACTGATTTCCCATGTCTGACATTTGGTTCTTTAATGTTTTGTGATGATTGCTTTTCTGATTATAACTTAAAGAAATAATGCTGCTGAATTAAATTGTATTTTAATTGGGAAAAACTCAGTGTATTTTTTATAATACAGGTTTTCATAAGAGGATAATATTTAGATTCAAATCTGAATCAATTGTTCTCCTCATATTAAAAGAATCAATACAACACATCATAGTATTTTCCTACCATCATAAATACTAGAAGCACTGCTATATACATTTAATGCTACATATATACAAGGCTCTTTGTTTAGTGATAACATGCATTATCATATTAATTATAAAAATAAAGTATTATTACCCCTGTCTTATGGATAATAAGCAGTGGCATTAAGAGATTAGCCAATCTGCTCAAACAGAGACTAACAAAGTGAAAATGTGTTTTAGTTTTTCACCTCAAGAGATAAAACTATAGCCATAACACAGGTTTACATTTACCTTTTTGTACCTGAAAGGTCTACTTGGAGCGTTTTTGATTTTTAGATGGAATTTTATTACAATGAACAAAGTTGTTTTGGTATTTATTCATTACTGTATATTACATATTGTAGGTGTGAATAATTTGTATATATATCTGAATCTTGGATATATATTTCTATTTACATGGCTTAAGTTTTCCAACTCTGATTCTGAGTACTTTCCTAGATTCATTTTGCTTCTGTCAGGCCACAAATAATTACCTCAATTCTTAATACTGATCTTTCTCTGACTTGATTCTGAAACTAAGAAACAATTGCTTAAAGAATACTAATTATAACCATTAATAGTAAGAATAATAAAAGTAGTTTGTTCATTAATCTTTAAGCTGGTTTATGGTTAAGAAATATGACTCATAACTCAGGGATATTTATATGTCTCAAAATATTGCTTTAAATGGTCAATTTAAAAGTTGCAAAAACTGAGTACTTAGTGTACAATAACTGTAAAGATAATTATGAAACTGTGAGAAGCAAAGATTAAAAAGACTGTTCAAAGACATAGTTAGCTTGAAATTGAATTTGGAGGTATACACAGGTACACTGACTTAGTCACATGCTCTTTAATGCTGCCACCTCTCATTGGTTGTAATGTTAATAATGACGTGGAGAAATGGGAGAGGTTATTTTTTTAAATCAGAATTCTTCATTTGTCATAGCCAGTTAGCCCACCTAAATACATGATCATTTAATGTCAGTAACTAAAATAATGAGGACCATAGGTCCCATTTTTGAGCTTTCATTGTGCTCTGTGTAAACATCATTTAATTAAATCCTCAACCCCATGAGAATTAAAAGTTTCATTTTAAACTGATACTCAGATTAGTTGTCTGCTTTCCCTGGCATTGTTGCTTCAAATGTTGATAGTCGTTATCTAACACCAAAGCCTGTACTTTTAAAAAAAATTTTGTTGTTGTACATTAAGTGTATATTGATAGAGCAGATTATTTTCCTGTTTGATAGTTGGTACATAAAGTGTAAAGTCTATACTCTTAATCATTATTTTATATTGCCTCCAACTTCCTTTCATCCACTGCTGTCTCAACTGGTAGCTATGAAAATGGTAGACATTAGCCTTACCAAAGACTATCCTTGTAAGTCTGTGTGACAAAGTGATGAAAAATGTATATTTCTGATTAGTTACTTTTGTGTATTACACCACGTGATCTTTTGAAGGACACTTTGATTTTAATATTTTTCTAAGGCCCAGTGGAAGATCTGGAAATTGGAAGTCAAATCAGAGCTTTGACAATTGTTTTCTATGTAGACTTGGGCAAGTAATTTAAATTTTGAATCCAGCTAGATCCATGAAAATGTATATATGAACAGTTCTAGGTATATATCAAAAATTAGGAAACTAAAAACTAGATAATGCATTCAAAAGCAGTTTTAGAAATCATAAACAGTGAATATTTTTAAGAGATTTTGTTTAAGCTGGTGGCTAAGGGTAAGGGCAGCCCCACTGAAAAGTCAGAAGAAGGTTAAATGAAAGAAACAAAGAGCTGGAAAACAAGAGCACAGTCCAGCAGTAGCAACATACCAGAAAGTCTGAGGAAACCACAGCGTGTAGAAACAAACTGATGTCAGACTAATGGGGGGAAAATGGCAGAGAAACTTTGAGAAGTTCCTAAGGAAATGATCAATAGCAGTCACAGAGATGCTCAGAATATTTATTAAAACATTGGAAAGAAACTCCACTTTCATCAAAATGCGTTGCTTAAATAAGCCACACTATATCAATACTTTGGCACTCTTATGGTATCACCAAAATGATACGGTCAGAACATGAACATTAATATCAAAGTTGTTAAGTCATATTTAATTTCTTCAGTAAAAATGTATTTAGCTCCTGCTATCCATTATACATGGAAACCCTGGTGGCGTAGTGGTTAACTGCTGTGTCTACTTACCAAGAGGTCAGCACTTCAGATCAACCAGGTGCTCCTTGGAAACTGTATGGAGCAGTTCTACTCTGTGCTGTAGGATTGCTATGAGTCAGAATCAACTTGACGACAGTGGGTTTGTATGTATTATATTGCAAACCCTAGTGGTGTAGTAAAATGCTACGTCTGCTAACCAAAAGGTCAACAGTTCATATCTGCCAGGTGCTCCTTGGAAACTCTATGGAGCAGTTCTTTTCTGCCTTATGGGGTTACCAGGAGTCAGAATTGACTTGATAGCAATGTTTTTTTTTTTGTTTGTTTGTTTGTTTGTTTTTCTTTTTTATCTTAGTGCATTATTTAAGCAGTTCTGCTGTGTCTATAGGGTTGCTATGGGTTGGAATCATCTTGACAGCAGTGTATAAACATCATTTATATGATGTTGAGCATCTTTTTATGTACTTCTTGGCTGTTTACATATGTCCTTTGTCTACTTTTTGGTTGGGTTGTTTGTCGTTTCCTTGTTAAGCTGTAGGAGTACTTTATGTATTCTGGATATTAAACCATTGTCTTATATGTAGTTGTTTCAATTTTTTCTCAGTCTGTGGGTTTGGTTGGTTTTGTTGCATTGTATGGATCCCTTGTGGCAAAGTACTTAAAGAATTATAGCTGCTAACCAAAAGGTCTGCAGCTTGAATCCACTAGACCCTCTTTGGAAATCCAACAGGGCAGTTCTACTATGTATTCATAACACCACTACTAGTTGAAACCTACTGTACAGCAATGGGTGTGGTTTCTTTTTCTGATGACTTATACACTATTTTGGTTTTTGAAGATTCATTGATGTATGAAAAGTAATGTGGTTTATGTCCCCTTAGAGTTTATGTTCTATTAAGTGGCAGACAGATACTCTTAATTAATATGCAGATGCATTAATATAAAGTTACAGCTGTGGAAACACCATGAATGCTAAAGTGTGGCCTTAGGAAAGTATTTTGAAAGCTAACCTGATTTAATTGTTGGCTTGAGTGGACTTGTCTGAAATCTGAAGATTGGGAGCATTAAGAGTTAACTATGTGTTCTTTATCTTAGCCTTCTTGGTGGGAGTGTGGTACCTTATTATGGTTTTGATTTACATTTCCCTAAGATGGTGGAGTAGTCGTTAAGTGGTATGTCTGCTAACCAAAAGGTCAGCAGTTCAAATTTTCCCCATGCTCCTTGGAAACTCTATGGAGCAGCTCTTCTCTGTCTTCAGGGTTGCTGTGTGTGTGTTCGAATCGACTCAGTGGCAGTAGGTTTGGTTTTGGTTTTAATGGCTAATGATGTTGAGCGTCTTTTTATGTACTTCTTGGCTGTTTACATATGCCGTTTGTCTACTTTTTGGTTGGGTTGTTTGTCGTTTCCTTGTTAAGCTGTAGGAGTACTTTATGTATTCTGGATATTAAACCATTGTCTTATATGTAGTTGTTTCAATTTTTTCTCAGTCTGTGGGTTGTCTCTTCACTGTATTAAGAAAGCCTTTGATGTATAGGGACCTTTAATTTTGATATGATGACAATTATCTGTTTTGTCTTTTGTTGCCCATGCTTTCAGTGTCTTGCCTAAGAATGTCTTGTTGAAGACTAGTTCTTGCAACAGTACCCCTTATTCGAATGGCTTGGATTAAAAAAAAATTAGAAAATAACAAATATTGGTAGGGATAGAAAGAAATAAGAGCCTTTACCCACTGCTGGTGGGAATGCAAAATTGTACAGATCATGTAGAAAATGATTTGGCAACATATTCTATGATACAGCCATCTCACTCTCAAGTATATACCCAAGACACCTGGATGCAGTGACACCAGCAGACACATGTATGCCAATGTTCATTGTATCATAATTCACAATGGTCAAAAAGTAGAAACAATTCAAATGCCCATTAAG
This sequence comes from Heterohyrax brucei, assembly GCA_028571685.1. Taxonomy (NCBI): domain Eukaryota; kingdom Metazoa; phylum Chordata; class Mammalia; order Hyracoidea; family Procaviidae; genus Heterohyrax; species Heterohyrax brucei. The sequence continues at coordinate 28,074,614 of CM053146.1, read as the reverse complement.
AGATGAGTGTATTCCATTGTACAAACAATAGAATATCACTCTGCCATAAAGAAAAATGAAGTATTAACATATACTACAAGGAAAATTGAAAACATGTGCTGAATCAAATGAGTCGGTTACAAGAAGATAAACTTTGTATGATCTCATTGATATGAAATACATAGAGTAGACGAATGTGTAGAGATCAGAGTTCATCAGTGGAATCTGTTTAGCTCTGAGCAAGGGCTAGAAGGAATGGGAAAGATAGGAATTCTTGTGTAGCTGGCATCGAGGTTCTGTTTTGTGGGATGGCAAAAATGACAGTGGATGTTGGTAACGATTGTGCAACATGACTGATGGAGTTGGTTTCCTTGAATTGTACAAGTGAAAAATATTGAATTAGCAAAATTATGTTATCTATACTTTTAAAATCGTAAAAAGTCTTTCTTTTTTTAAGTTAACTACCAGAATGCCAGGAGTTAGAAATACAGGGAAAGAGAAGAAAGAAAAAGAAAAGGTCATATATATATATAGTAGAAGCTCAAGTAAACTTTGTGTTGTTACAGGTTAGAGTATTATAGCCAGTGTGGGAGGACTTGAACCAGATATAGCAGTAGAAGTAACTGCAAGGTGACAAATGTTGTGTGCTTGTTATATGCTAAACATTCTAAATCTGCCACATTATATGGTTTCATGGTTTCAGTAACTTTGTAAGTGTGCATATCATTGTGTTTGTATAGGGAAGGATATGGAGATTAAACAATCTGCTCCAAGTCACAGAGTCTTTGCAGAGCTAGGATTTGAATCCAGACTGAATCATAATCACTATATTGTGTTCATCTTTTAACTAAGTCATAGAGTCAAACCATAGGTTTACTTATGATATTCTAAGTTTTGATCATTTGAATCTTTGTCCTATAGATACAAAAAACAAACACAACTGACAAGTTGATATTTTGAATTAAATTTGTTTGACCATTCTGAGGAGAAATATTCACAAGGAGCAAGAGGTCAAGAAGGGAGACCAGTCAGAAGACTGTTAAATTATGCAAAAGATGTAGTAAGTGCATGAACTAGGGGAGGGACAGTGGAAGTGGAGAAAATGGGACTAACTTCAGTTTTCAGAGCTATTTTACAGGTAAAATTAAATAGTCCATGATGACTGATTGGAGGTTGGAGAGGAGGGAAATTCCAAAGAGAGGAAGGTGTCAAAACAGTCCTAGATTTTCAGTTGATCAACTAGATGGAGAATCAGAACCTTCCCTGAGATGAGCATCCTTGAATACGGAACAAGTTGGGGCATTGAGTGCGAATTCGGTTTTCATCTTGTGGAGTGCTTTTGAAACATGTAATGTTGAAACTAAAGCAGCTGATCATGTTGTTCTGGGGTCAGGGGAGAGTACTGAGCTACAGTTCGGTATTTATGAGTCATTTGGGAATAGTTAGCAATTAAAAATATGGGCATGAAAGAAATTACCTACTGAGGTACATTAATGGATATAGATGAGCATAAGTCAAGTATTAGCAGTGATTATTTCTCTTCTGTTATACTTATAGGTATTCTATTGCCTTTTTTAAACATAGATTTTTGTTTTTACTTTAATCAGAACATACTAATTTTTGTGAGGAAAGAGCTGAAAGTTCAAAAAAATATTGAGAATATAACACAAAAAGTTACAATGATAGAATAGATGCCATTGTGCATGGTACAAAGGGCAGAAAAGGAGAAAAAAGATAGGCTCTGGGCTTCTTTCCTGAATAATGAGGCCTCTCTGGTCGTCTTCTATGCCGTTTGCCTCTCTCAGCTTATCACCACTTTCCTTTCCTTTCTGATTGTATCATCTCCGTCTATACTCTAGTTGTCAAATATGTCATCAGATGGTGATGGTTCCCGTTGGTGTAAGTTGTCAACAAAGTTTAAAATTAATTTTAATTACTCTTCAACAACTAGAGTCGATATGCTAAGCATCTTATCAAGAATGTTGTTCTCATTAGTCTCGACTGCAGATTTTGTTGTCATATTAAGTTTTGTAAAATTCTGGTATTGATTTAGCAAAACTAACCATTATCCTCTGTCACAGTAATGTTTATCATACATTGTTTGCTACATTCTTTATTGCCAAGCCAAGTGCCGTCGAGTCGGATCCGAAGGAATTTAATTATTTGTTAAACTAAATATGGTTTTTCAAGTATGGCAAACTTCTTGTAGCCAATACATTTCTACAAAGATATTATGAGAAAAGAAGCATAGAAAGGTTTTCTGTCAGAAAAGTTGCCACCTAGTTATTATATGGTCTTTTACTGTATCTTCATGCAATGTATTTGAGAAAAAGTAAACATTTTTCATTCAGTACATTAATTATATTTCCAATTTTCCGTGTATGCAAACAGAACTTAGCAACTATGAACAAAGTCTTTGAACTGTCATGTATTATTGTGTCAGATACCCTTTTCAACTATGAAATAATTAATACTTTTAAAAAATAGCTTTCCTGAATGCTTGTATTACTCATATCCAAATCCCCTGTTGTCGTGTCAGGTCCTGACTCATAGTGACTGTAGAGGTCAGAGTAGAACTGCCACACGGAGTTTTCAGGGAATGTGTGGTGGATTTAAATTGCAACCTTTTGATTAGCAGATGTAACACTTAACCCACTATGTCAAATAGAATTTACTAAAATGCCCATTTTCACTACTTCTGACAGTTATTTTAATCCCAACTCAAACTTACTGTTGAAGAGTTGTTTCACAGCTACCTCATATGGTTTCCAAGGCAGTGAAACTCGACAGAAGCAGACTGCCACATCTTTTTCCCAGGGAGCCACTGATGATTTCGAACTAGTGAATGGAAACACAATTCAGTGAAATATCTGGAAAGAAGAAATTTGTTTCAGATCAGAGATAACCTATTTCAGACTAATTGTTTGGATCTCAGAATTTACTTGTTGTTAATAAAGCATCTTGAAATACTTAAGTATAATAGATTAAGCTTTTCATGTGGCATAATGCATGTATTTACAGCTGAGAATATGTCGTGTTTCAAGTTAAAAAAAATCAGATAAACACACATTCTATATTTATTATTATGATTTTTTAAAAAATCCATACATATACCCATACTCCTTTTGTGTTTTTATAGACTATGAAAGCAGACAGGCATTACACCTCTCATCACTGTGACATCAAGACATTTGGACAGGACTTATCTTAAGATTTAATTCTTTTTTTCTCAATTAAATTTTTTTTTTTTTATAATTTAATATGACTGAGTGAAAATGTACATTCCCGTATAAATTTATGTACCCACCTCTATGCAGCTTCCACTGCTCTCCCTGCCCGGTGACAGCACACTATTCCTCCCTGCTCCATACATGTCTCATCCTCCCAACAGTCTCCTTTCCCCTCTTCTCCACCCACTCTCCTTCCTCCAGCCAGAGGTCAGCAGGATTCTATATCCTTTCTTAGAGTTATATCTTAAATACACACATGCATCGTCCTCATTTAATAGAAAATTAAATGTTCTGAATAGCCTGAATTACATGAACACAAGTGATACTAGAGTCTTAATGAAATAAAGACATCTTCCATTTCAGACAGACTACTATTTTTAGTAGTAAATTATTTGGTAGAGTTAGGTGAGTTTATAGAGTATGTGAAATCATTTAGAAATATTAATCTTCCAATACAAGAACATGATGGCTCTTTCAATTGGAATTCAAGCTTTCTTCTTTTCTTCCTTTCATTTTCCAGTTTTTCTTTCCCATTCCCCCCTTCTTCCCTCTCTTTTCCTTTCTTGTCAAGTTTATTGAGATGTAATGCAAATACAGCATAATTGGTATTTTTTTAGTAAATAGTTCTATGAGTTTTAACAAATGCATGCAGCTTTATAATTACCACCCCAATTCAATTACAAACCATTCACCTACAATTCTTGTCTTCTGTACAACTCTTGTCTTCTGTCAGTCATTCCTCCCCACTCTTAGTCCTAGGAAGTCACTGATCTGTTTTCTGTCCCTGTAATTTTGCCTTTTCAGATTGTCAGATAGATAAAAGCATGCTTTTAAGACTGACTGCTTTTACTTAACACAGTACATTTGAGAATCCCACATACTGTTATGTAAAGGAATCAGTAATACATTTCGTTTAACTGCTGAGTAGCTCTGTTGTGTGGTTGTTGTTCAGCAGTTTTATATTTTGTTTTATAGGTAGTGTTCCTGCTGTGAACACTAGCATTCTCTTAGTATTTTGACTGCTTTGTTTGCTTATAGAATTTTTCTAATAAGCTCTCCTAATTTTAACATTTGGCAAGAGGAATCTTTTTATTGTGTTCTCGATAAACATTTACAAACATCTTAATAAGTATTGTATTATAGAAGTGAATTCTATTTGGAAAGATTCTTCCAGCCCCTTCTCCCCTCTCAGGATCTGGTAATAATCTGTCTATTGTTCTTTGTAGGATGCTTATTTTTTTGTTACCAAAATAAGTTTAGTCTTTATTTAATCTTATATTTACTATTTACAATTTAATTTAAAAGTGTTTTCAGCATCTTGGTTCAAACCAGTTTCTAAACGTTTAACCCATTTAAGGGTTGGAATTCCTAGGTATTTCTAATTAAACTGTAGCATGTGTATCTGTGTGTGTGATTTGTTCACATCAAGGCTGTCAAAGGAATTTTGAAACTGTCCGCCACCAAAAGAAAATTATTAATATTGGCTATGTGTTTTAACATAATGCAGTATCTATGTCAACATTTTACTAAATTTCACATTGTGTAATTATTGTGATTCCAGCCACTGCTTGCTGCTTAGTTAGGTCAGTCTCAGCTCCAGTTTCTAATGTTCTAGGTAAGTTCTCTAGTTGGCTCCACTGAGTTAGGTTGCTTGTGCTTAGAACAATAATTTCATCCGGGGGATTGAGTGCCAAGCCACTATGACTGGTAGAAGTGTGTATTTCGAACAGAGTGTGAAGTATTGCTCACCAAGAAGTCTGAGATACTGAACAGACAAAGCTTTATATTTCTTTTATACCTAATGTCTTCTCTTTTAGTCATGATTCTCCAGAGAAATAGACTCATGAAACTTGTTTGTATGTGGGTTTACAGAAAGACAGATTGATTTTTGTAATGAATTAGCTCATGTAATTGTAAGAGGTTGGCAAGTCCAAAATCTGTAGATCAGGCAACAGGACATCAGCCTTGCACCAAAATCCATAGATCAGGGAAGAGTGGAGGAGTTCTGGCAAGATGTCTGTTTACACTGTGGAAGCACAATATCCCTTAGGAAAAACTCCCTTCGTGCCTTTTTGGACTTCAACTGATTGACTGAGCCTTATCTACACTGCAAAGGATAATTTGCTTCAATGAAAGGCTCACTGATTTAGTCACATGTGAACAACTATTTCGTAACAGCATCTGGAAACTGGTGCCCTGGCAGCTAAGTGCTGTGGCCTATGGCTGCTAACAAAAAAGACTGGCAGTTTGAGTCCACCGTGTGCTCCTTGTTAACTCTTTGGGGCAGTTCTACCCTCACCTGTAGGGCTGCTATGAATAGATGACAGTGGGTTTGGTTTAATCACGACATCTATCTTGGTGATTGACTAAACCAACTGGAACCATAGCACAGCCAAGTTGATACATAAAATTAACTATCATACCAGCCAATTATTGTAAGAGAGTAGAATTGACTAGATAAATGTGCAAAACAAAGTGAGATCATTTTTTAATCTTTCTGATTGCAAAAAGATTATGTATAGATTGAAAATACAAGTACCGTTGTTTTCCTAATGATACTTTTTCCAATATTAACTTCACAACTTTTAAACACTTTTTATTTTCAAATACCTTGAAGTTTACAGAAGCGTTGGCAAAGACAGTAGTTCTGAGGGGTCCTACATAACCATCATCTTATAACCTCTAATGCTAACACTTTATTTGCCATGCTACATTTACTGTAACTGGGAATTAACATTAGTACAGCACTGCTAAATAAATCAAAGACTTGATTCACACATCATCATGTTTTCCACTCATGTCCTTTTTCTGTTTCAGAATTCAGGATACCATATTGCACTTGGATTTCATACTTTTTATTATAAATATAATAGAGAATACTTGCAAAGAATTTGAAATTGCAGACAAATATAAAATAAAGGATGAAAATCTATGGTTTTCTGGAAATTAAGTCAATCAATATTTTGTCCAGTCCTTCATGCTGCTGTGGAGGTTTTGACATTATTAATCTGGCATCTTTAAAGGTTCCCTAGGTGATTTCAATACTTTCTAATTCTTGACAATTACTGGCTTATAATACACGTGGAAGCTTTAAAAGTAAAGCCAAAATTAGCTGATTTAGTTAATAACTGAGTAGAGAGAAGCAAGCTGAGGGGATGGAATGTGGGTAAGAAAAAGTGCTTAAAGTGTTTCTAGTTTGGGGGGGTGGAGAGACAAAAATATGAGAGAGAAAGAAGGAGAAGGAACTGAAATTTCAATTCATTATTTGAATTAGCTTATATTCTTCAGTGCAGTTCCCTATTTTTAGTACCCTTTGCTAGGCTGGTGGCTCAAATCTGCCAGGCACTCCTTGGAAACTCTGTGGAACAATTCTACTTTGACCTATAGGGTCGCTGTAAGTCAGAATTGACTCAAGGTAATGGACACTATGTTTGAAATAGACTTAAAACTGAGATTTTAAATCCTCTAGAAGAAAAAAAAATATTATAGTGTAATAGACCAAAAATTATTTTTTTACATGTAAATATCTAAGGTTATGAATTATAGAATTCTACATTTAATATCATAAAACAAGAATGTGCGTATTCTTTTACCTTTATCTCAACCCATATAAAAATATAGCCATGTGTGTTTTGCTGATAAATGTGTGTGCTTATGTCATAGTACAGATGTGTAAAAACTTTTTTACGTTCTTTACACTTCCCCAGAAATAACTTAGTTGGCCTTTTACACATGATTAATGTTCATATGTAAGTCTGCATCCAAGTTGGATATGAACTTAAAAATCATCACAAATCAAATAACTCGTTTTTCTAGAGACAACACCCACCTCTTGAGTTAGTGAACAGATACAAGTGTCTCAACTGTCAGTTTAGGATAATGTACCCTACTCTCCATTGCATCACTATTGTATAAGAGTTCCACCAGGAATAGTTTATCTATACTTCTGTTTGTAACAAGAAACCCTGGTGGTGTAGTGGTGTAAGTGCTGTGTCTGCTAATCAAGAGGTTGTTCAAATCCTCCAAGTGCTTCTTGGAAACGATGGGGCAGTTCTACTGAGACCTGTAGGGTCACTATGAGTCGGACCTGACTCGATGGCATGTTCCTTCCTTTTTTTTTTTCTTTTCTGTTTGTAACAACTTGTAGTTTCAAAGTCTTTGTGATCCGTAGAGTTTCCAGTGACTGATTTTTCTGAAGTAGATCACTAGTCCTTTCTTCCTATTTTAGTCTGGAAGCTCTGTTGAAATCTGTTTAACATCATAGCAACATGCAAGCCTCCAATCACAGATGGTGGTGGTTGCACTTGAGGTGCACTGCCTGGAAATGAACAGAGCTGTCGTACATGGAAGGTGAAAAGTCTATCATGGAACATGTCTGTCCTTGTGAAAGAAGCCCAGTCTTGTGGTTCTCTCTCTGTCACTCACCGAGCTCCCTGCTCCGTATACCCATGTCCATGACACTAGGTCAACCCACCTCACCTCTTGCCACATCAGTGGTTCTCAGACTTGGTTAGGTATGAGAATTAATGAGCACAGAGACAAAGATTCTTTGAAGTATGGACCTTTAGACTTTTCTCAAATTTTGCACATAGTTTTGATATCCACAAAAGTTTAGAATCTCTGGTCAAGACTCTTACATATGTGTCCCCATGGATTCTCTCTCAGGCTTTCTTATACTCCTCTAATCAGGAGGATATGTTTTGGCTGACAAGTCTTCTAAATGCCTAGTCCATTTTCTTCACTGAGCCTGTGTCGTTGTCATGCACTGAACTGCATCCCATTTTCCAGCTGAGTATCTGAGGACTTTGACCTAACTTTCTAGCCCATGTTCCTTTACACTGGGAAGACTGAATTCCCTTTGGAGAGGAGGCACAGTGGTGAACTGGAAAAGTGTGGTGTTGTTGCTAGGGGTCTGGACTCACCTCCTAATTACTCCTAATAGAACTTCTCTGGACCTGGTTGTTTTCCGTTTGGGGAAAAATGTAGACATTTTTATAAGCGATAAATAGAACATTCACAGAAGTGCTAGACATAGTGAAGAAGCGCAGCAAATATTGGGATGCTGATGTGGCAGGCATCCTATATTGTTCTCTTTTTCATTCATTTCTGTTATTCATAGTGTTTCACTTGACTTTCTATTTTGAATGTACACATCCTTCAAACTCCAGTTTTGATTTCAGTTCCTCTCTGAAGTGTTCTGTGATTGTTCCTGTGCTGTGTGTTGTTCCCTCCTTTGCACATGATTAGAATTATCACATAAACCTCTTTTATGAAAGGCATCCTGTCATATGCAAGTGCTAATGTACATTTCACATTATCTACATACAAGACAGGAAGCTAAGTTTTTTCTGCTATTTAATCACTGCACATACAGGTTCTCTAAAATGCATGTTGAACGAAGTAGGTGCGCTCAATCTGAGCTTTTATTGGTATAAGTATTAATATTTCCTATAAATCATAATAACAGCTGCTGTTTATTCTGTAGTGAGTATGTTGCAACCCTGCTGCTATATATTTCATGGATGCTATCATCATTACATCTCCTTAGAACAACCACCTTTAAATGGGAATTCTTCAATACATTTCATCCATGGGACCATTTAAGACTGAAACTAAAACCAAATCCAGTGCCATTAAGTTGATTCTGACTCATAGTGACCCTGTAGGGCAGAGTAGAACCACCCACAGAGTTTCCAAGGAGCGCCTGGCAGATTCGAACTGCTGACCTTTTGGTTAGCAGATGCACTACATAACCACTATTCCACCAGGGTTTCCAATTTAAAACTTAGGTAAGGTAGTTAGCTGAATAAGTTGCCACAGTTGGTAAGGACCAGAAGCTAAATCATGAATGTAACATTTTTAGCAACTTTATTGATAGTCCCATGATTATATTAATCTTTATTGAACATTGTTTTAAGTACGTAAAGTGGCAAAGCAAACAGATGGCTACCATGTCAAGTCTGAAAGCTTTACAGTGGCAGAATTGTGCTACACAAAAGTGAAGGTAACCATCCACACAACTTAAGTTTGTAATTGTAGTTGTACTGGTTTGTGTGTTTGTATGGGGGAGGGGGCCATGTTTATTTACACACAGGTTAGTGGCTGCTAGATCTGTGGTGTTATCTTCTCCAGTAATTGCTATTACTGTTATTCCTGGAAGAAAACAATCTGATTCCATACATTTCAGGTACTTTGAGTTATTGAAACAATTCCACTGAAGTCTTTTTGTCTTATTTCTTAAGACCTGGTTTTAACTGCTAAAGAGCTAATCTGGAATTATAAACTCTGACCCTGTCACAGCTCCCAGGACAGGCCAGTCCAGACTCCATAGGCATCCTTTGAAAGCTGGAGAAGGTTGTTCCTTCCCAATCCCATCATCTTTGCCTCGCTTCTGCACCCCACTCCCAACCCCATGTCCCACTCTGTAGCAGGCATTCAAATATGAATTCCTTCTAGGGATGCACTTGATAGTTCTTAGGAACTTGTTTGAGTCTCCCCTCTACTCTCCCAAGAACAGTATCCTGCCTAGTCTGTCACAGATAGGAAGCCCCCCTCGTCTACAGGCTTCTTAGACTGTTGCAGGATGCTTATAGTATATGTGATTTCTACAGCATCCTTCTTACTTCTGGAAATTCCACTTGAGTTTTCTCACCTCTCTCTCTCTTTCTCCTGCCCCCACAGTATCACATGGTTTAAAAACTTTGAAACTTCCAGACAAGAGTTACAAAGCAGTCCTAAAATTAATCAGGAGTTTGGTGCAAGGAGTGGGGGAAATGGTTCTCAGGTCACCTCAGTCTCAAAGAAAGGGGACAGTTCTAATAAGTAATAGAAGACAGAATGACTGTTTTCTCTAGAATTCAGTTATATCCCAGTTTTGTTTTACAGATGAGTATTTATCTATTTTTCTGTGCAATCCACAGTAACAAAATTTTGATTCAGAGTTTCTACATGTGCACAAACACTTTTGAAATAAAAATGAAGTCTTATGTCCCCTATACATGGCTTTTACTATAGTTTCTCTTTTTCTTTATTAAGTTCTATCCATATGTTAGCCAAGCGTTTTTTCCTATGACCCACTAAACTGGTTAGATGACCTTTCGAAGGGTCAGTTCTCACAGTTATTAAACACTGCTGTGAAAGGTAAACACTTATAAAGATGTTGCCCTTTCTCACCGCTGGTCAAAAAGATTTTCAGTCCGAGAAGGGCTTTTCTAAAATTGGCTCTAAAAAATATATAGTCTTAGTTCTTTACAGACGTTTTCTCTTATGTAATCCCTGCATTTCTGGGGAAAATTTGGAGGCAAGAAAAACGGCAGTCAGACTGTCACCTCAGCGTTTGAGCGCTTCGAGTCGATGGCTTGGTCTGTGTGTTTGTGCACACATGCCTGCTTATGACTGTTACCCCAACTTTAATATTTTCTCATAGAATGACAGTAATGCATGTTTGTAAATGTTATCTTAAATCTATGAAGAAAATTTGTCCACCAGTCCTCATGCCTGCAGCATAATCACTGTTTCACATTGTCTTCAGGCCCTGCACAGTACACGTACACACTCGTCGTGCATGCTTACTTTTTAGTGACTTTTTGTTTTTGCCAAGGCTTCATTTATTCTAGAAGTTGGGCATCACTGGCAGTGTGACCTTGACATGCAAGTCAGCTCTTTCTCTAAAGTTGATAATGGCTCCTCCCTGTTGCCTTGAAGGGTAAATTTATGAGCCCACTGGGGGAGAACATGATCTTTAAACTCCATTATCTTTCCTCCAACTTCTTTCTCATTTAGCATGAAAATGCTGAGGTTCTTTATTTTTTTAAGCTTTATTGTACACTTGCTAATTTTATTCTCAGTGTGACCTCTTAGCTATCCACAGGGAAAGGCAAATTGCTCTAGAAAACCTCTGTGCCTGGAACTTCAGAGTAATAGACTTCTCTATGGAAGAATCCGACTGAAGAATAGTATGGGCCAGGAATGGTATCCTGGGGCGCAGAAAAACCTGTACCATCCAAAAGGGTAGGAGGACAGAGGTATTGATCTGGATGGTGAAAACAATTAGAAAGTCTTTGTCTCAATTAATTGTTTCATAAAATATTTGCAATCTAAGTGATTAATGTGAAAGCCTCTGTTTTCCAATTTATTAAAAAAAAATGGCAGAGGACTATTTGTGGTACATACGAAACTAGTTTCTATTAAGTTGATTCTAACTCATGCTTTCCTATGGCTGACTGCTGTTGGAGACTACTAAGCCTAAAGGTGCCTCTGAGTAGACTTGAACCTTGACCCTTTCAGTTAGCAATAGAGTGGCAATTGTTGCATCATTCAAGGAGCTACTATTTGTGGGAGATAGTCATTTAAAATAATGCAGTCATTTCTAGTTAAGATTTTTACCTGCTTGTTTCAAAGCCATAGTATAAGCTTCTTGCAGAAGTGCTTCTCAGTTTATGTTTTTTAAAATTTTTTTTTATTTAATATGACTGAGTGTAAATGCTCATTCCCGTATAAATTTACATGCCCACCTCTATGCAGCTCCCACTGCTCTCCCTGCCTGGTGACAGCACACTATTCCTCTCTGCTCCATACATGTCTCATCCTCCCAACAGCCTCCTTTCCCCTCCTCTCCGTCCACTCCCCTTCCTCCAGCCAGAGGTCAGCAGGATGACATCCTATAGATGTATAGAAAGTTGAAATTGCTTGGGGTTGTCGACCCAAGAAGTCAGTCTGTGCCAGGATGGCTCTGTGGCTTGAGTCTGCCTGGTAGGAGATTTTTCAGTGAAGTGCTCAGATCGCTAAATCCCATCTCTAGTTTCTTATCTCATAATTTAAAAGTAAAAGATTTACTCCTGGCTAAAGACAGCAGGAAGCAAGTAAACAAAAGCTATACACACTCACACATACGCATGTCTCTCTTTTAACTTACGTAACAGTGATGGTAATCATGAACCGAGTATTTTTTTGTACCTAATGTATTAAATCCTCAAATCTTTTCTAGATAAATGTTATCACCACTTCATGGGTAAAACTAAAAGGCTTAAGACTTTTTTTAAGTAAATGCTGAAGTCCCTTTCTCCCACCTTTATAACCATCAAAGACTGTTTTCTTCTGTGTTTAAATGTTTTCTTAATACTTGTAGTAGTGGTCTAACACAATATTTGTTGTTTTGCAACTAATTTCAGTAAGCATCATGCCTTCTATATTCCTCCACGTGGTGAGATGTCTCCCAAGTTCATTGTTGTTATCATTGTGTAATATTATGTTGTGTGAATATACTACAGTTTGTGTATCCATTCATCCATTATTGGGCACCTAGGTTGATTCTGCCTTTTTGCTATTGTGGACAATGCTGTGGTGAACATTGGTGTGCATGTATCTATTTGTAGGGCAGCTCTTATTTCTCTAGGGTATATTACAAATATTTGGATTGCTGAATTGTGTGCTTATTTCTATATCTAGCTTTTTAAGAATGTGCCAATTTGATTTCCAAAGGGTTTGTATCGTTTTACATTCCCACCAGCAGTGCATAAGTGTCCCAGATAAGACATTTCTTATTTACCTACAGTTACAGTGGTGAGTCTTTTAACTCAGTTCCTTCAGAATACATATTCTGAAGATGCTTGCCAGCAAAATTTGCTAGTGTAGTGCTCCCTTTTGGTGTTTGCTAAGCACATTTTAATGCTTCTATAGAAATCCAGTAGCTGTCTTCTTTATTAATACTAAAGATTAAGTCATAGAATAGTGTTCTCTTTATTTATTTTTGTCATTTTTTTCGAAGTAACGTTTTTGTGTAGTAGTAAGCACTGGAAATAAACCTTAGAAGTACTCATATGGCTTCTTTTTCTATGCATATGTTACTAACCAATCACAGCAGTCTTTCCAGCTGAGCATAGCTTTGGCCCCAACTTCTTCATAAAACAGCAGTGTATGGAGCCACCGTCAGTTAATTGTTGATGACATCAAACTGAAACCACTTTGTCTTTCTTGATTTCTTTCATCTTATGGCTCTCCTACTGTGTTGAATGAAATGATGATTTTTTTTTCCTTAAGAGAAATATTTGACAAGTAGCGCTGTATTAGGCACTATGCAGAATAAGCTTGTGAATTCATAAGATACTCTCTCATGGAGCTTAACTAAGTAGCTGTCTCTCTTAATGCAGACAACATTAGCAGCTTGCCAAGCCAGCCAAGTGCCGTCGAGCAGCTTAGTGTATATTTCATGTTAATTATTTAACTTAAAAGATTATTTAAGATAATTACTTAATGACGTAAATAATATTAATTATTTAATTTTTAAGTAAAATATTGAAGTCAGTTAAATAAAGACAAGTTTTTAGATTTATACCTTAACCCCCCAAACCCAAACCCATTTCTGCTTTGTTGGTCCTGACTCCTAGTGACTGTATAGGACAGAGCAGAACTGCTCCATAGATTTCAGAGGAGCTACTGGTAGGTTTAAACTGTGGATCTTTTGGTTAGCAGCCATAGTACTTAACCACTAGGTTACCAGGGTTTTTGAAACTGCACTCTGCAATTGTACATAAACAACTGAAGTGCAAGCATTAAAACGCCAAAAAAGAAAAGGAAAAAACAAACTCTTTGCCATCAAGCTGATTCTAACTCACAGCAGCTCTCAGTAGGGCAGAATAGAGAGGCCCCATATGGTTTCTAAGAAGCTGCTAGTGGACTTGAACTGTTCGTAAGCCAGATACCTAAACATTGTGCCGTTAACCAAAAAAAAACAAACCCACTGCTGTTGAGTGAATTCTGATTGATAATGAATTATAGAGCTGCCTCACAGAGTTTCCAAGGAGTGCCTGGTGCATTCAAACTGTCAGTCTTTTGATTAGCAGTCGTAACACTTAACCGCTACACCACCAGGGTTTCCACTGTGCCATTAACCCAAACCAAACCCACTGCCACAGAGTTGAGCTGACTCATAGCGATCCTAGCGGACAGAGTAGAACTGCCCCATAGAATTTCAAAGGAGCATCTGTCGGATTTGAACTGCTGACCTTTTGGTTAGCAGATGTAGCACTTAACCACTATGCAACCAGAGTTTTCACTGTGCCATTATGATCTTAAAAAATCATTGTTTTCCTTGCAGTCTCTTAATGTTTAACAGCTGCAACAGTAACAACAGCAACAATAAAACTTTACTGGATTCCTTCTGTACAGCTTAACTGTGTTTGTACTACTATATATTCATGTGTAATTTTAACAGCAATCTTGTGAGATAGTTTCTTTCTCTATAAACTGTAAGAAGATATAACTCAGCTTTCAGTAACTTGCTCACTTAAAACACAGTTTATGACTGATGGACTTGGGATTGAGTCCCAGGTTGGCCTTTTCATCTAAAACCTGTCATGAACCTAATCACAGCAGTGACTTTTCATACAAACTTTATAAAAACGGACAGTGCTTCTAGTATGTTGAAGACTGACTTCTTAGAAATGAGTCATTTTAACATTTTGGTAGCCCTGCTCTAGTATTTCAACTGCCTCTGGTAGCCACAAGTTTCATTTATCTTCTTTGTTTGCTTCATCCAAAAGAACACAGTCCATCTTATTTTTAATATCCTCAGCATCTTGCTTGGTACACATTTCTGATATAAAACAATAGTGAGCTTATTTACAAAGTAAAATATGGTCAGATATTGTGGTTTGCAATAAATCGGTAATAACGCATTGATTTCCTCCCCTTTCCATTGGCCTTGGTAATATTTGTGCTAGAAATTTTATGAACTAGAGCAGGAACATGAGAGAGGTGCGTGAGGACAAATGGGCTGTCTACTCTCAGTCCAGCCACTTCCCGTTCTCTGCCTTTTCAGCAGATAAGTTGGATCTAGTGTAAAGGACAAACACTTCATACTCTGGAGTTTGACTCTGCTGGGTCTGTTTTGAATTTAGCATTAGTTTTGTTAATTATTCCACACTGTGTGAAATCAAGCAATTTTTTTGTGCCTCACAATTTTATCTACAAAATGAGGCCATGGGGCTGTCATAAAGATTTTATTAAGAAGGAATTACTTTGATTTTTATGAGAGCTTGTTGACTATTGTAATCCTTAAAAATGTCTGCTTTAAAGTAGACAACACTTGCATGGGTAATTTAAAAATAATTTTGAAAAAAAGGCTATGGTATAGTCTTGTATTTTAGAAACTAGCTTGAAATAGAAATATTTAATAATAGAATCTGAATTTATATTTTAAATATTTACCATTAAAATTTTAATATTTACCATTAACAGTAATTGGTTATGTTTCTATCACCTTATGGAGACTTACTTTCTCACAAATTATAATATTAAATGCAATAATGTCTTTATAATATATATGTGTGTGCACAAACTGTATGAAGTGCATACAAATATGTAAAAATACACATGAAATTGTGTGTCTATGTAAGCCAAGCCAGCCAAGGGCCGTCGATTCAGATCCATAAGCTGTGTATATATATTTATACACACACACATATACATAATGATGTGTGTGTGTATAATTTTTCTTACGTTTTTACCAAATACTTGGCTTATATTTTTTTTTATCAATTTACTGAAGGTAAGAGTTTTGCCAAAAGTTTTGTTGCTGCCTAACACAGAAAACTATCTTGCTAATCTCTGATACTAGTTTTCTTAGTACTGTAAAGTCAACGACAATTATTATTTCTTTTAATTGTTGTGTGACCCCACTTCATTACTAATTTCTGTATCAGGCTGATTATGGTGCATGCACTAACTTTCACTGAAAAGACTCTTAGTGATTGAGAACAATAAAGGCTTATTTCTTGCTCGAACTACGTGTCTGAATGATGATCGGATGTCTCATCAAGGCAGCATTTTTTTGTATTATGACTCAAGATGCAGGGTCTTTCCAGTTTTTGACCCAGTCATTTCAACACACGGCCTCATAATGGCTACAGAAGGGAAGAGAACAACTTAGGGACCACAGGGTTTATAGTGTACCAGTCTAGATGTGACGTAAAGGAAATGGGATATCATTTACATTCTCTCTGTCCAAGGTGAGAGCTGGATGGGGAGAGAACCACAAGTCTTCACTGTATACATACTAGTGTGCAGAAGGTCACATAGGCAGTGAATGCTGGCATTGCAATAGGTTAGGACAGTCCAACTACAGAACTTACACTCTTAGTCATTGCATCCTGCTGCCTTCTTTTGCATTCTGCTCAGTCAGAATACTAATCTGACATGTTGAAACTGTAATTAAAATCCCAAACAAAGACTTGCGTTTATTTTATCTGGGATTTGGATTTTAGGAAAGGTTGAGGTGGCAGCTGGAAGATCTCATAAAGTCTGAAAGTAAAATTAAGTTTAAAAGGTTAACAAAATATCTATTTTTTATGGATTTTTCTCACATTTTCATGTAATTATGTATTTTTTTAAATGTCATAATTATGAAAATTGAAAAGCCAGTTGCTAAAGAATTCAAATTTTAATAACAGAAAGTGACTTGGTCAAAAATGTGTTTATGCCCCTAGACTTAGTTAATAGCAGGTAAGGTAATAATTTATATAATTAAAAAGAAATAGCCCAGGAACCACTAAGTACTTGATCTATCCAAATCTGTGTCTAATGTCCCTTAGCTCAAGATGTGTTTCTGTTTTTTCTCTTATAATCATTTGATATAACTATCAGAGAATGCTTGCAGGCAGGTAAGATCGGACACATTTTCTAAGCAACTTGTATGCTTTATTAAAAAAAAGATTTATCCAAAAAGTAGTTAAAAGTGTTAGATAATATTATAGGATCTGTTATATTGTTATTTTGAATTTTAAAATAGTTTACATGTGTTGGTTGCCACTTTTTAAAACTTAAACTTTTCACATGCTGGATATTTACTTATCTAGAAAATGTGGTGTTTTACAATAAGAATATAAATGTCCATCATAATAGGTACATTTTGAGCTCACTTAACATTAAAAGGAAAAACTGATAGTAAAGCTCTTGCAGTCTGTTGATAAGTAGTATATGGGTATATTATGCATATGAATGTGTGCTACGATACGTTGGTCTTTTTGAATTACTTCTGCAATTACTATAGTTAATCCTTAATTGTAGCAAAATAACTCACCATAATGAAAGGAATATAAAAGGTTTCTGGCATTATGAAAATTACAACAGAGCTCAGAATTTCAAACTTTATGTATATCATATACACACACACACACACACATATATCTCGTGTAATTGAAATTGTGGTCAATTTTTTTTAGCCCAGTAATGTAAAATAGTTCAAAGTAATAGTTATGAACACTTTATGAAATTATAGTTTAAGAGGGAGAGTCCATTGTATTTTAAACCTGAAGATATAAACAGAAATTAATGCACAATGATTTACCTTCAATTTTTAGTCTGAGAATTCTAGATACATTTTAGTGGGACTACAATAAAATAAAAAAATAAACTAAATATAAAATAGATTATATGCTGTTTCTCTAATCTGCATCAGGCCTATTTCTGTTTTTACCATTTCTTTTATATTTTACATTCCAGGCTTGTAAAAGTTTTAATATATTCTAGGAATAACTACCATATTTAACAAAAGTCAGGCATGTGATAATGACTTTTATGACTTCCTTGTAAATATCTTAACAAGGTAAAGTAACAGTATTAATGGATGAAATTCTAGGTTTTAAAATGCAGGAACTATTTTAAGTATAATTTATAACTGTTTTTCGAATTGGTTTTTGTAGCCATGTAAGTTTGTGTTAGGAGAGCATTTTCAACAAGATGTGTTGAATCATAAAGCTGCACTTATGTGTCATGTGAGAAGCAGCTTGATACTGCCTGAAGAAAATTGAACGATGTGCACCTAAAAGTTACCCAGTGTGTTTACATCAAACACCACAGTTCATTGTATAGTTTATTGGGGTTAGATGTTATATGAATCACTATTCCCAGTTATCCACTAAACTGACAAGTTTTATGTGAATTCGTTGCAGTTGTAAGTCTTTGTCCATATAGCACACACTGTGCTAATAGTAGCTATGTTAGGATAATGCAACTCATTCAGAGTATAACTGGGAGCACAGATATAGGTGAACAGTCTTCCATTGGATACTAAGGTTCTGGGTTAGCACAGAGGAAGACAGCAGTTACTATATTTGGGTAATCCAGCAGAGTTTTTCAGACACGAAGCCCTTGGCTCAAGCTTTGAAGCAGTTGATGGATTTTGCATGTAGAGACCTTGCTGAGAGCATTATAAATTTGAAGGATCAGTGTGAGGAAATGCGTGGAACATAGAAGCAGGAGAACTGGATATCAGTTAGGAGTCTGTTGCAATAATCTACGTGAACAGAATGAGAGAAGTGGCAAGGTAGAAATGGTGATATAATAGAGAGAGACTTTAGACCTGGTAAGATTTTTTTAGACTAATAATGACAAATATTCCATACAGAGTAGAACAAAGTGTGTTCATAAAACACACTTAAATGTGATTGGATTGGTGGATAAAACTTTGAACTTTGGTTTAAAATTGAATTTTATGTAATGTCGTAATAAAATAAATATTACTATATACCATGTTTATATCATGAAGAAAGTTGAAAAGATCAAGTAACTTGCTTTCTAACAGCTTCCACAGAGCCATGAAATAAACTAAGCAAAACTGGCACCACATAATTCACCCAGCTGTGCAAATGAATAGGTAGAAAACATTAGAAATCTTACTGTTGTCAAAGATCTAGGACAAAGATCTTTGTTAGTAATACAGCTAATATTTGAACTCAAAAAGGATTAAATGAAGGAAATGAGTGAATTTTCCATTATCATCATGAATAAATAGCTAAAAGGGAGCAGGAAGAGGAAGAATTTGAGAATTGATCCAGCTTTTTATTTAAATTTTGGTTGGCTGCCAATGTAATGGGAAAAATAAAGAACATAGGAGGAATTGGAAGAGAAGTATGGGCAGATGACCTGAGGAGGGAGTACTCATTTTGTTTTTGATAGGCAGAATTTGAAGTGCCTTCAGGCCTTCACCATACTGCTAAAACAATATTTGTAGCCAACTAAGGCCTATAAATTACAGGTATTGTTTTGAGTATCATCAGTATATAGGTGGCAGCAGGTGTGTGGCCTGGAAAGTTGTGCTGGCATGCTGTGAGTTAGAACCTTGAATATTGAATTCAGAAAGCACAGTGAGGATGTTACATAAATCCTATGTAAACGAACCATAAATTTCTAAAATAAGCAGCAGAATGAGGTTGATGAGCAAAACAAAAGGAGCCCTAGAAGGAAAGATAGGAAGGAACTCAAGTAGGTACCATGGTATGAACAGTGTAGAACACCACATGGGAGGTGAACAAGACAGAGCTGAGAAGAGGTCGTTGATCTTGCCCAATAGGACCGTTAGTACACTGCTTTGTATACTTTCAGTGGACTGATAAGGGAATGGAATCATACTGTAAAAAGTTAAAGAGGACATGGTGGGAAGAATAAAGAAGTAGATTGTCAGGAGGCAGGGTGAACATGGCAGAGTAGCAGGATGCTTCCTGTATTCCCTCTAACAACTAAGATCCAAACAATGAATGAAGTGAGGCTATCTGACATTCTAGGAGCCCTGAACATCAGAGGGGAAGTTGAGAAATCAGACTGAGGAACAGAAAAGGAAGAGTAGGTCCATGCATACCTAGGACAGGCCAGACCTGACCTGACAGTAATTAATGGCCCCAGGTGGTGAGCCTGGTTAGTAGAGCAGTGGCTTTTGGAAAGTGTTTACATCAGCAAAAGAGACTGAGTGGCAGAGAGCCTACTGATGCCTCCAGAATCAGTGAAAAATGTCATCTGATTGTCAAAAGCTAAGTAGATGGCATCTAATCTACTGTTCAAAGATCTAAATCTTTCCTTTGGAATAAGCCTCTCTCCCTGTTCCCAGTGCTTCCCTCTCTCTTCTCTGCAGTGCACCCAGCTCCAGAGTCTGATGCCATTACCTGTGCTGGAAGCAGGACTTCTTATGAGCTCCCTATGTGATTCTTTTAGACTTGGAGTGGGCACTATTTAAGCAAGGGAGAAAAAGAAATAAAATAATTGTCAGCTCTCTTAAACTGGGAACTCAGGGAAGAAAGAGTTTCTGTGGCTAGACTTAGGCATAACAGGCATGACCTCCTCACAGACACTCACAGCTGTCAGCCCCCTGCCTTTCTTAGCACATTCAGCCAGATGCCTGTGCCTACACCAGTCCACCATGCCTAGGACTATAGGGTTCTCGCCTACACCACACACTTGGTGACTGACTGCCTAGACACCTGAGCTGAATACTACAAGAAAAGTAAATGTGTGCCTGGGCTCACCTATCTCCTAACTGTTGTAACCATCTGCTGAAAGGATGTTAGAGTCTCAGAGGTACCAGTAATCAAACAAACTCACCAGACCAGACTATCTTAGCATTTCAGAACAAAACAAAGCAAGAAGCTAGAACGCAGTAAGCAAACTAAATAAATGAACACGACAACTTACTGACGGCTCAGGGACAACAGCCAATGTCAAATCAATTAAAGAGGCAGACCACGCAGGCTTCAGAAAAATCCTAAAACAAAGAATCGAGAATTTTCTAGATGAAGTGAACTTCCTAGAATTATTGGAGATGTGAAAAATAAAAGGTTAGTATTTAGAACTTTTAAGGAGATCCGACAAAACGTGACAAAGGGTAATGAGAAAGTGGTCCTTTCTTAAAAAGCTAGAAATACCGTATGATCTAGTAATCCTACTACTTGGAATATATTCAAGAGAAATAGAGCTTGCATACAAATAGATAATATGCACACCAGGGTTCACCACAGAATTGTCCATAATACCAAAATGATGTAATCAATCTAGGTGCCCAACAATGGATGGATAAACCAGCTGTGATATATTCACACAATGAAATATTATCCAGTGGTAGAGAACAACAATGAATTTGGAAAATGTCTCACAACATGGATGAATCTGGAAGGCATTATGCTGGATGAAAAGGGTCACAAAAGGACAGATGTTGTATAAGACGACTACTGTAAGCACTCAAGAAAAGGTTTAAACACAGAAGAAACCAGTTTTTATGGTTATGAGGGTTGGGAGGGAGGGACAGGAGTGCTTAAATAATTTGATACGAGATAAGAATTATTTTAGGTGAAGGGAGGGACACACACAACAGAGAAGTCAGCACAACTGGGCTAACCCCAAAGCTGTGGAGTTTTCTAAATATAGCTAGACACTTTGAGGGATATAGAAGCAGGGCCAGGCATCTGGAATCCATGGTTTCAGCGGGTATCTAAGCCAATCAGCATAGCAAAGAAAATGTTCTGCATCCCACTCTAGTGAGTAGTGTCTGAGGTTTTAAAAGCTAGTTAATGGCCATCTCATTAGTATCAATTGTTTTCAGCCTATTTGGAGAAAAAAGGAGAGCATGAGTGCAAGAGACTGCACAAAGCAGAATGTACATTGGTGTGAGACTCTTGGCTACCACCAAAGACTCCTCTAACAGGTTACTCAGCAGAGTCCTTAATGGAGTGGGAATATTTGGGATGCAGAACTCAAAGTCTAATATGTAGACTTCATGGTCTGATGCACTGGAGGATCACTGGAAGACATAAGCGCAGAACTGAAACAATTCCAGAAGCCAATTCCTTAGGCAAAGATTAGATTGGTCTGTAACACATAAAATGATACTGGTGAACAGTGTGCTTCTTGGCTTGAGTAGGTACAGGGAACTAAGGCAGCTCCTGTCCAGAGGAGAGCCGCAAAGAAAGACGAGGACAGGATTTGGTTGAATGCACCGGGGAAATATGAGATGGAGGAGAGGTGTGTGCTGTCAAGTGTGGAGAGAGCAGCTGGGGTCACATTACAAAGTGTGCAAGTTTTTGTACGAGAAAGTGACTTGAATTGTAAACTTGCACTTAAAACACAATAAAAAAGTTAGAAAATAAAAAACATGCTGTGCTGAAAAGCCACATTTATATATTTCTGAGCACTTTATCTTAATGCATTGAATACTGTGGAATTCCTCCCCCGCCCAGAAAAAGATGATCAGTGATAAAGGAAAAACGTGAGATACTGCTTGAAGAGACAGCTGATTCCATGTATATGTTTCATACAATTGCATGGCAACAAACTGACGTGTTGTTGTCTTTCATTCTGTACTAAATAATGGTAGATTCCAGCCTCCTTATATTTAGGTTGTCCCCAAGCTGAGCATCAGGTTAGAATCTATGTATCCTTTGCCCTTTTTTCTTCTCTGTTCATGGGTTGCGACGATGTCTGTTGTCACCAATTGTAGCCAAGTACCAGAAATTAACCCGTACCTCCCATAAAGTAAAGTTGAGGAGGCACTTCTGTGTAATAGCACTTTAGTTACTGTATAGATTTGCCTTATACTTTCAGTATCTCGTAGATATCTCAGCAAAGCAGCTCTTAGTTTTTATTTGCTCTTTTATGCTTTAATGTAATTGCTTTTCTTTAGTACTCAGATATGAGTTCCAAAAGGAAAAACTATCAGATGTGTTATGTGCTAGACTATGAACTTCAGTGACTCAGTTTTCTATCAAAACCTGATCCATAGTCTTTGAACTACACTTGTAGGCTTTTCTAGTACTGATGTGTCGTGGTTAGGAACGCAGCTGCCAACCAGAAGATTGGCAGTTTGAAGTGTACCAGCTGCTCCTCAAAAACCCTATGGGACAGTTCTACTCTGTCCTATAGGATCACTGTGATTTAGAATCAACTCAACAGCAACAGATTTGTCTGTTTTTGATTTTGTATACTTGAATCCTTTGGATAGTATTTTTCTTACGGAGTTTCTCTGACTCCACCTGGAGAGCACTCCTCTGTGGACCAGTCTCACTTATGTGTCACATCTGCCTAGACTGAATGGATCAGTGTGCATCTATTAGACTGCTCACTGGGGTAAACTGCTTCTTTAGTTACTGTATAGGGAGTGGTCAAGTGCAGGAAGTTCAAGCTGCTGTTACTCTTGCTTATTGCTGAGTGAAGATAGGAGGTAGAATAAGGGGAGAGGAAATTAATAATAAAAGAGTGATGCTACTTCCATGAATATATGAAGAGCATACATAATTTTCTTGATGCCAGAAGCAAATGTGTAAATGACAGGAAGAATATCAATAGTATAAAACACAAGTATACAAATAATATATCTATTTCTGCACCATGATCTGAGAAGATGGAAAAAGTGATTGAATGTAATTGAATCAGTTAAAAGGCCAGGAGACTATTGCACTGTGGTTGTGACATTTTTTGGATTGGGGCATGTTTGAAAATACTGCATAAGGAAAAATTGGCTGCATCTGTCATGAACATCATAAAAAAGACATTTTGAAAATAGAGACTTTTAAAGTATTATTGAAATTTTGGCAATAATAATTTTGTGAGACTTGATAATTTTTGGTACCTTCATTATGTTCAAGACTAAAACTTTGTGTTGTCCATAACTCCTTTTTCTGGAAACATTTAATATGTGAAGAAGCAAAGTAGTGCAGTGATGCAAAGATGAGTCTGACACTGGGTCTGTCCTTCAGCGAGTAGTGTCATGCGGTAAACTACCAAGAATTATTAAGTATTGGGAGAGGAAAATTATGGGAGTGATGGTTAAAACAGATTATTTCCACAAAAATGATCACGAAAAAGCCTTGAAAAAAGACATATTTTAGCTGTGTCCTAATAGTCTGTAGCATTTAGAATTGCATGGACAAAATATGTGTCTTTGAAATAGATGAAACTGCATGAGCAAAATGAAGACAACAGAGCAGACTGGCATAGTACGAGTGGCTTCATTTTAGTAGCTGAGAGACAAAGTTAAAAGTATAGTTCAAGGCCAATATAGTTGCATATGTCAATCAAAGGACTTTCGATTACATCTTAAAGAATTTCATTAGGTGTTTTTAAAGCCACATTGTTTTAAATTCTGATCTGATACTTCAGAAAGATGTTACTGCAGATATTGACACTTTTGATTTATAATTATTTTTCCTTTCAGTGACTTTTAAAAATATCAGATTGAAAGACCAAACATCACAGAAAAAAGAGCTTTGATTTATTGTTTTAAATGGTGGCTGGTGGAACAGAAAAGTGCTTGGCTGCTTGGCTTGGGTCGGCTAAGGGAGGAAGAGTAACTTCGCGATCATTAAGGTTGTTGTGACGGGATGACTAGCTTGATAAAATAAACAGACTAGAGTGACCGTGATTATAGCTATTGTATGCTACTGTGTAATTACATTGTTTTTGTTGAATTACAGGAAACGGTGAGTTACTAGATAGTACAGAAATCTTTCCAGTCATTTGAAGAAATACTGAAAGAAGTGTATTGCTTTTTGACTTTTGAAGTCACCTTGAAATAGTATCCCAAAGGACCAGCAAACCCAGGTGGCACAGTGATTAAGATCTGAGCTGCTAATCACAGGGTCAGTAGTTCTAATCTATCAAGGGCACCTTGGAAACCCTATGGACCAGTTGTGCTCTGTCTTGTAGCATCACGGTGATACAGAATCAGCTCAGTGGCGATGGGTTTGGTTTGATTTAAAGGCACCAGATGTGTTTTATTTTCTTCCTTCTCACTGCTCTGCCCACTGCCCTTAAATGGGCCAGTTTCGTATGTTAGCATGTATTTCACATTACCAGACCTTTCTTGTTTACACCTTCCTGGCCTGATGTGCATCTACAGGAGATGTCCAATATTTTCATTATTTTGTAAAACAGATAGGGTCTACTGTGTGCCAGAGCCTTACACTGTATCAGATGATTTACAGCATGGTAAGTGATGAAGCAGCTTTTCGACCATAAATCTAAACCAAGACACGGATCCTGCCTTTTGTGGCAGGTGTTAAAATTAGCAATGTGTCTTAAAGAAAAGAAGTCCTTGGAGGAAACATTATGTCATATACCAGATGTGTGAACAGGAGGGTGTAGAGGAAAGGGAGGAGGTGGGAGCTGAGACACAGAGGCCGAGGTGCGGAATAGTGAAGCAGAGTGTGAGCAGTGGGAATACAAGGGAACCACGGAAGGGCTCTGGGCAGAATTCATGGCATGGCCTCTCTTTAGATTCATGGAGCACTTGTCTAGAAAGAAAAATAACTTTGTCAAGGATGGAAATGTAATAACATTTTAAATTCCAAAATTGTATCTTTTAGGTAGTTATTGGCAGCTTAGAAAAAGATCTTTGCTTCAGAGAAGGTATGTGGTGTGAGGTTCCTGCACTGAGATAGCAGATTATTCTAACTTCATCTAATGAATGATAGAAACCTGTTATTTCAAACATACTCCCTATGGAAACACATTCTGAATTCCAGTGAAATGATAGGTTCCTAGAATCTCAAATTGGTGTGAGTTTTCTCTGTGCTGCCGGAGAGTGATGGTTCCTGAAGCTAAGGCCTCCCTCGAGCAGCAGTGGCCTGGAGAACGAAAGCCATGGAGGGATTTCCTCTAAACAGTGGTTTCAGGGCTTTCTTCTCCAGTGTCCTTGAAGGAATCTTCCAGTGGAGTTTTTGTTGGAAATGCGGATTGCAAGTAACAACAACTGCAGAAGCTGCCAGGCACAGGTCTGTGTACTTTGGGAATGAAACTACTTGTATCTGCTATTTTATCTCAACTGGAACCCACAATGATGTGAAACATTCCTATTCCCTGTCTTTCTAACAGCTTCACTAAGAAAAGCTCCACAGATTTCTCTAAGAAAAGCTCTGAAAAGTAAGTGTGATTGACCTAATTTTATTAATGAACACACACACACACACACTGTTAAACAAGACACCACACACACACACACACACACACACACACACACACACACACACACACACACACACACTCCCCTCACTGCACTGTGACCTTTTCAGCTGTCTTTAATTTCTAATTACCTTCTGTAAACTCAGCTAGTTGGGAAGAGTGAGATGACTATAATCCTCTTATTGATAAGTTTTATCTAAACCCCCAATTCCCTAAATATTGGCTCTGTATCTCTTTAAATAGTACATAGAGAGTCTAATTGAAGTGCAAAAGTGTCAAAGAAACCAAAAAAAGCACAAAAATGAGAATAAATATTAAGAAAAGTAAATGGAGTATGAAAGTTGGTCAAAATGTGTTTGCGTTTCTATATTGATGATTTTCAGTGTAAGGAATTAATTTTTGTGTAGACAACTCTTTCAGAAACCTGTTCTAAGCAGTGAAGTGTAAGACATGTAGTAGAAATGGTTTATACCCCCAGGTTACAGAGTAATGCCAAATAAACCAAACCCACTGCCATTGACTCAATTCCAACTCATAGCGAACCCGTGGGACACAGTAGAACTGCCCCATAGAGTTTCTAAGGAGTGCCTGGTGGATTTGGACTGCCAGCCTTTTGGTTAGCAGATGTAGAACTTAGCCACTATGTCACCAGGGTTTCTAAGCATATGTATATTTGTAGAGTGTTCTAAGCTATTTCTAGATAGTTAGAATTGAAATTTGATGAAAGGAGCAGCCTTTGAAAAAAGCTTTTTGGTGAGTTTCCTTTGGCATGGAAAACTGTTGTAAGATGAAAACTGTTGATTAAATTTTTTAAAAAAGACTATGCCTATGAGCTTTGCACTGTATCACAAATCAGTATGAGACCCTCAAGTCAACTCTGGTAGGATTTGCTAAACCAGATTACACATAGGTGTTCATACATGTACACACACACACACGCATACACACACACAGCCAAACCAGTTAGCTGCTGTCCAGGCAGTTCTGATTCATGGCAAGCCTGTGTGTGTCAGAATAGGACTTTGCTCCGTAAGAGATTTCAATGATTGTGACCTTGCAGAAATAAATTGCTGGACCTCTCTTCTGAAGTTCCTCTGGGTGGATTCACACTGTCAAGCACTACCCAAGTACTCCAAGTTAGACCATTCCGCCTCATAGATTATATGGTTAATATGATCCAAGGAAGCCAATTTTCTGTTTGATGAAAAATTCTTTTAGTAAAAAAAATTTAAACCGTTATTTAGTGTATCATGTGATCTGAACTTTGTCTCTAATAATAATTTTTTTCAATAAGAGATTGACATAAATTTGCAACATTTGAGATTAGGTCAAAAACTCACCTGCACAAGTTGCTGCTATTACTTATCTAAGTAATTCCATTTGCAATTTTCAGTTAAATTATTTGAATGATCGAATCGGTTCAAACCTGACTCCCATGAGATACTAATCTACAAGGTTTAAGATTGTAGCTAAGCAAATTACCAAGATTATTGTTTAGGGTGACCCTAAATTAATCGCAGACACTCTTGCCTCATGTGTATTAATGGCATTCTGAAACTTTGGATCTAGTTAACCGTTTATTGAGAGCAGCCTTTTCCTCTCTGTATTTACTTCTGTCTGTAGATCCAATAAGAGGAGAAATCAGCTGGATTTGATATTCACTGTAGTTGTTGGCCTTAAAGAATGAATCCAGATGTTGTTTTAAATTTAATTATATGGGTAAAGAATGTTTTTTAAAAAAATATATTTGAGTGGCATTTGTCTAAATTCTTTAAATCTCCAGAATCTCGGATCAATTGGTTTCTCCGATGTAATGTCTCTTTGTCCATGTTGTGTTGCATGAAATAAAAAAATGTATGTTCCAGCTCTCTAGCTAAGTACTTAAACAACTGAGATACGTATTTCTGACCAGTGGTTCCAACTTCCTTTTTGTGTCAATAGCTACCGTGAATGCACTATGTCTCACTGTGACATTTTATCTGAAAAAGGTAGAAAATCAAAGCAGGAGCCCCATCATTTTCAAGCAAGTGTTTAACAATTTTCTAATTCACATAAAATTGTAGTCTACGTTAATTCATTCATCTACCCCATGTATCTGCCTTGATGATATAATCTGTCTTGTATCTAGGCTCATAATTATTTAATAGGAATTTTTCAAGATAATAATGTCACTGTGATGGAACTTAAAGTTTTAAAGAATTCTGGAAGAATTTTCTGTTAAGGGAAAAATCCAAGTGTGAAAAGAAAGAAGATGCACACAGGATTTCAGTTGAAGTTAAAAAATATGTCACCTGAGTTTTTCTCTTTTCCTCTATTCTCATTATCACTCCTCATAGTTAACTAGGTGGAGCTATCATTTACAACTTGAAAATATTTTTGTTTCAAAAGCAAGGATGATTTATTGATAACAGAAACATCAATAAATTAAATATTTTCAAGATAATTTTGTTTTTGTAGTGGTACACTAAAGTAGAGCTTGCTTGCTTGCTTCTGTGTGTCTGAAATTAGAATCTTATGCAAAAGAATGAAAAACTGACGCACATCAACAGTGAAGTTGATACTTGCTGATGTTAGTTGAACATTTATACTGTGCCAGTACATGTGTTTGTGCTTCTCAATTTTCATGGCAACTCACCAAAATAGGTACCATCCCTATTTTACAGATGAACAAACTACCCACAGAGTTTAAATACCTGATTAGAAAGCAGCTGAATATGAGCAAGATCCAACAATAAGTCAAATTTGATAAATGTTCTAGATTGAAGTCTCTGTAATTCAATTTGGTATATTAAATTCTCTTAAATTTAAAATTTTGCATAAATATCTAGTTGACTTTAAAATGAAAATGTATGTAGAGTAATATTTAGTGATAAATTAACATATCTATGATACTGAAATGAAAAAAATCAGATTCCAAACTATATTCAGAATTGCATTTAAAAAAATATTCAAATATATATACATTACTGAAGACAAAGTTCACAAGCATGTAGCCAAACACCACAAAGAACAGTAACTTGAACAAAGTAGAGCCTTATTTCTCTCTCGTGTAGGCATTCCAGGTCATGTGAGAAGTCGTGGTCTGTTTCCTGGAAACCTGCAAGCACTTGCCTTCCAAAACCAAGGTTCTGTCATGAACCACAATGCCTGTGGAGTTCCAGTCTCTTGCCTGCTTTCCAGGCAGCAAGAGAGAGGAAAGGGAAGCAAAAAAGAATATGTTACAGCTGTCTGCTCCTCTTTTAGGGAGTCTACTCGAGAGTCTGTGAGAAAAATAAAATCAAAGACACTTTTGCTTACTATTTATTTGTGAGAACTTAGTCACATGGTCGTGTCTAGTTGCAAAAGCTTCTAGGAAATACAGAGTCTATACCTGGACATGTTGCTGCCCTGAACATAATTCCTAGGTAGCCACTAGCAGTCTCTGTCATAGTATGCTTGCATTAAATGTATAATGATTTAAAACCTGCGTGCATATGTCCAGCATATGTGATATATAAGTACTATTTATGTGCACGTTTCTCTGTATCCTATGTATAGAAATGTTTCATTTAGCCATATTTGCTTTACTGTGGAAACCCTGGTAGCATAGTAGTGAAGTACTGTGGCTGCTAACCAAAAGGTTGGCAGCTTGAATATACTAGGCACTGCTTGGAAACCCTATGTGGACAGTTCTACTCTGTCCTTTAGTTATCTTTGAGATAGCTTTATATATATATATGTATACATATATACACACACACAACTTTTATAATTTTAGAATATTTTACCTTATATAGACATATGTTTAAAAGTAGTAAATAAGAAACAAAGATCATGCCAACAATTTTAGAAATACCATTCATTCACTGATGGTTCCTGGGTACCACAAATGGTTTGGGCCCTCCAGTAATGAAAGCATAGTGGTTTGAATCCACCCAGTGTCACCATAGAAGAAAGTGCCTCACAATCCGCGTCTATAAAAATTCAGCCAAGATAACCCTGTGGAACAGTTTTACTCTGCAGCATGTGGGGTCTTCATGAGTTAGAATCGACTTCACGGCAATGGACGGTAACAACATATGTATGTATATTCATCGACTATTTTATCAGATCCTTGATAAATTTGGTGGCTATCAGAATATCTAACATGAAAGTTAGGAAGTTAGAAATGGGTTCAAATCATTCTGTTGGTAGTAAGTTAGACTTCCTTCTCTTTTATTGAGTGATTGTTTTTATTTATTGTGTTTTCTTTGTACCACTCTTGCATTGAGAAACATCAAGATCACTTAAATGTATTTGCTTGCTAGCTGAAGATTAAATGTCCAATTCAGTAGAGGGTAGGCATGAGATAAATAATTGTTCTATAAAATAACCCCATAAACTCATGACACCTGTCAGCTGTAAAGCAGAGTAGATTTATGCTTCTCAAAATCTGAATGACAAAAAACGTTGTTTCCTATGGTGTACAGAACTCTCATTTATGAATGTGTTTTGTATTTGAGAGACATGAATCTCATATATGTATCCTATTTAATGCTGTATTCTATTTGGAATCTACTTTGATTATTGAGACAAAAGGGGTGGATATATGATTTCTGAAAGCCCTTTTGTAGGTTGCTCTGTAGAGTTTACATTTTCTTAGTTTCTTCTTCATAAATGTATGTTAATTGGAAGCATGCTCTTGAAAAGTAAGACTAAAACTTTGGGAGTGGAAAATACTTTTGAAGTCAAGTTCTCTCTTGAGTTCATTAGTTCGTTAAATTAGGAAATGAAAAGTAGTGAGACCTGACAAGGGAATTGGGACATACTGTAGAATTGCTTTCAAAGCTAAACATGAAAGTAAAACTGTGTCAAAATCATAATTAGAGTTTGCCCTTGAATTGTCCTTGTTAGCAGAAGTGGAACAGTGGAGAATGCTGCATGACGTTACTGGCTGGAAGCAGTGCCAATAAATCCCAGCGACTTTAGTGGATATAATTAAGGGGAGGACCTGTCGGTGGTTTAAAATAAAGCAGAGCACATCTTGTTCTACATTTCTAACTTGTGGCAAGGATTTGTTGAATCTGTGTCACTCATGATTTTATCACTGGGAGTTAAAAAACTGTATGATGTTGTTAGTTGCCATTGAGGTCCAGGATGGTACCCACTGGTGGCGACCCCAAGTGTGCAGAATATGAAGTGCACTCTTAGGGTTTTCAAGGAGCATTTCAAGAACAGCATTAGGCTTTACTTCTGCAAAGCCCCTGCATGGGTTTGAACTGCTAACCTGTTGGTTCGTAGTCCAGCGCTTAACCATTTGCAGCACTCTAGGACTCAACAGCTGTACTGAAATTAAAAAAAAAAAAGTCTGCCTGATGATGACCCACTTTGGGTGAACCAAAAAGTCAGTGGGCTATACTATTACTTTAAGGAATCATTTCTAGTGTGGGTATTTCCAGTGTTTGTCTTGTAAATACTATAAGGAACCAGTGGTGAGACAGGGAAGTTAGTAAGTGGACCTGACAGTTTGGAAATTTGTCTTGGTGTGAAGGGGAATCCTCTTCCTAATCTGAGCATTTTAAAACTATATGGCCTTTATCTACTGATAAAGTACTTCATACAGTACAGTTTTGTCCCTGATGTTTGTTAAAGAAAAGTGAAATAGCCATCTATTTTTTAAGTATGTGTCTTAGAGAGGATGAAAGTTTGTGTGGAAGCCAAACTTTTACGTCTGTTGTAAAATCGGGAAACGAGATACTTTCCAAATGTTTAAAGGTGGTGAACAGTTGGAAAAGTATGGGATTTCTTTGTACTCCATCCAGACATCCTTGTTTCTCTTTCTAACCTTTCCAAAATTCTACTGACTAAATGGCAGAGTGTTTTATTTATCTCATATTGTCATGTCTTTTATAATATTAAGTTATACTTTTATTACTGTTCAAAAAAAAAGTACAGGCTTCTTCCTTAAACATACCCTAATCCAGTTATACTAGTTCAGTAGTGGCTTTTAAAATTTGCCCCGAGATAAAGTAGGGTCTTAGGATTTTTTGTCAGCAGTTAGGCATTTGACAAGGGATTACAGAGGACCCAGCCAGCAGTCTGAGGAAACAATGCTGGGGAAATCTGAAGGACAAACCTGAGTGCTCAGATGGAAATAAACCTGGCCTACTGAAACATTGATCTGTAAAGGCTGGAAAGTAAAATAGAAACCAGGAGTGAGGCAACAATATAGAATACATACACCTAAGACAGAACAAGTAGGTTTGAAATATAAGTGTCAAATCTAGATCCAGGCTGTTTTTCTGTTGATTCTTAAACTACATGCATGTATTTTATATGAGCCTTGACGGCACTTGGCTGGCTATAATCCCTTTTGTTAGAGAGGATCATTTTAGCATCAGTGGATTAAATCTTTTTTGGGATGTGGCAGATTTTAACTGCAGAGGTATAACAATTCTCTCATCTGTCTATAACTGGGAAATAAATGCTCAGAAAAAAATTCATATGTGGTATGGCACCATTGTAGTGAGGGAGTAGATTGTATTTTTGGTGCTCGGTAGAGAGAATTCATAAAATTCCATTGAATTTAGAAAGGAGTGTTCAAAGTGATCCAGACACAAAGAAATGAATGATTTCATCCCATTTTCATTGGGTAAAATGATGAGCTATTTGGTGAAAGAGTTTCAGAGCAAGGTGGTAAATCAGTGATCCTTACTGTATTTGAAATGAAATTCTGCTCTGAGTGTCTTTCAACTTCCTGTCTCTTCAGTTCCTACACTGGGAAACACTGAAATGATGAACTAAACCAGATGACGCATAACAGAATCATATTGTCCATTCTTTTGATTTTACTTAATTGATTTTGTTTATCATAAAAAAGACATCTGGGAATAAGAGTTTTGATAAAATAGTGAGTAGAATCAGGGGCCTTTACTTCAGCCTTAATGCAGATGAAGGAAGTGGTCTCTACATTTATTACTGAGTTCCTACATTTTATTTAGCATTGTGTCTGATTGGATTTTTGAAACCTAGTTAAATTTTCACATATATATAGCAGAATATCTATAAAGGGACAAGATTTTATTTGTGCTGGTACTGGGATACAAGGAAATTTATTTGTTGTCTTAGTTTTTTTTTTTTTTTTTCTAACTTAACTTTTTAAATAAATGTGTAACTTGTTAGTTTTTATTTTTATAACTTGTAAAATATCAATTTAAGATATTAAATTTATAGCTATATGTATTTCAAATGTTTGATAAACATGACCATTTTATTCTCATCCAGTCCTAAATATTTTAAAATTTCCATTCTTCCTCCTTACTTTATATATTCTTTATAATGGTATATCTTGCTTTAAAAAAAAATTCAGAAAAATTCTTCAACAAAATTCTAGCCAATAGAATTCAATAGTATATATATAAAAAAATCATCATGATCAAGTTGGTTTCATTCTAGGGATGCAAGACTGGTTCAATATCAGGAAAACAATTAATGTAATCAAACACATTAATAACACAAAAGATAAGAATCGCCTGATTTTGTCAACTGATGCAGAAAAGGCATTTGACAAAGTTCAACACCCATTCATGCTTAAAACACTCAGAAAAATAGGAATAGAGGGGAAATTGCTTAACCCAATCAGTAGCATCTACACAAAGCCAACTGCCTTCATCATCCTGGATGGTGAAAGATTGAAAGAATTCCCTCTGAGAATGGGAACTAGACAAGAATGCCCACTCTCACCACTTCTGTTCAACATTGTGCTAGAAGCTCTAGCCAGAGCAATTAGACAAGACTAAGAAATAAAGGGCATCCGTATCGGCAATGAAGAAGTAAAGAATCTCCATATTTGCGGATGATATGATTGTATACACAGAGATCCAAAGGAATCTGCAAGTAAACTATTGGAACTATAGAGGAATTTAGCAAAGTAATGGATACAAGGTAAACCTAAGTAAATCGGTAGCATTCCCTTATACCAACAGTGAGATTATTAAAGTAGAAATCACCAAATCAATTCCATTTACTATAGCCCCCAATAACATAAAATACCTAGGAATGAATCTAACTAGAGAATAAGAGACTGCTACAGAGAGAACTACAAGACCTTACTACAAGAAACTAAGAGAGACTTTCATAAATGTAGTAATCTACCCTGCTCATGAATAGGAAGACTCAACATGGTGAAATGTCTATTTTGTCTGAAGCAATCTACTTATATAATGCAATCCCAATACAGAGTCCAGCGACATTTTTTAATCAGATGGAGAAACAAATAATCAACTCTGCTTGGAAAGGGAAGGAACCTCAGATAAGTAAAGCACTACTGAAGAAAAAGAACACAGTAGGAGGCCTCTCACTACCTGAGTTTAGAATCTATTACACTGCCACAGTAGTCAAAACAGCCTGGTACTGGTACAAAAAGAGACATATGGACCAATGGAACAGAGTTGAGACCCCAGACATGTCACCATTCTCCTATGAACAGTTAATATTTGACCAAGGCCCCAAGATTTTAAATGGAGGTAAGAATGGTCTCTTTAACAAATGGTGCTGGCAAAATTGGATGGCCATCTGCAAAAAATGTGAAATAAGACCCGTATCTCAAAAACCAACTCAAATTGGATAGAATAGCTAAATATAAAATCTAAAACAGTAAAGC
This sequence comes from Heterohyrax brucei, assembly GCA_028571685.1. Classification (NCBI taxonomy): domain Eukaryota; kingdom Metazoa; phylum Chordata; class Mammalia; order Hyracoidea; family Procaviidae; genus Heterohyrax; species Heterohyrax brucei. The sequence continues at coordinate 28,040,069 of CM053146.1, read as the reverse complement.
TCATCCAAGATAAAATAGGATCAACAGTGGAAGGTTTAATACACAATGTAGACAGACTTCAAAATCTGACAAACAAAGCACATTCAACAGAAGAGAAAATAAATGGGAACTACTAAGAATCAAACACTTTTGCTTATCCAAAGACTTCATCAAAAGAATTAAAAAACTACCTACAGGATGAGAGAAAATATTTGTTAACTCCATTGCAGAATGATGTCTGATGTCCATAATCTATAAGGTATTACAAAATATCACCAAGAAAAGGATAAATAATCCAATTAAGTGATGGGCAAAGGAGATGGACAGATGTTTCTCTAAAGAGGGTGTCCAGGCAGCTGAACAACATATGCAGAATTGCTCACAATCGTTAGCTATCACAGAAACCGAAATCAAAACTACAATGAGATATCATCTTACCCCAACAAGATTGGCCATTATCCAAAAAACACAAAACAACAAATGCTGGAGAGGCTGTGGAGAAATTGGAACTCTCCTACACTGCTGGTGAGATTGCAAAATTGTACAGCCTCTTTGGAAAACAGTCTGGCACTTCCTTAAAAAGCTGGAAGTAGATACACCATTTGATCCTGTAATTCCACTGCTTGAAATTTATCCTCCACAAAGGTTGTCATGCAAACAGACACATGTACACAAATGCTTGTCGCAGCACAGTCCAGAGTAGCAAAAAGTTGGAGTCAACCCCCATACCTATCAACAGATGAGTGGATAAGCAAACTAGGGCACATGTACTCAATCGAACACTGTGGTATGATAAAAAACAAGGAGAATTTTAGAAAACATCTCATAACATGGTCTCATTCGGAAGAGATCATGCTGAGTGAGATCAATCAGTGTCAGAAGGGCAAATTTTGTATGAGATCCCTGCTATAAGGGCTTAACAAGAGAATTATCCACAGAAGAAAATGACTTTATTGGCTATGTGGGTGGTTTGGGGGCTGAGGGTTTATCATAGATAATTGATAGATGTTAGAAATTTTATTCTTTTACTGTAATTAAAAAAAAAAAGAATCTTAAATATCCTCCAGTGCAGGCAGAAGAAAATAAAGACTAAGTTGGCAGCATGACAAAATAATATATATATATTTTCTAATAAATATATCATAGTTTGTATTTTAAAAAATATTAACATAAGTTAAAATATAACTTGTATTTATGTTTGTATTATTTCACTCAGCACTTATTTCTAAGAATCAAAACAAAAAAAAAATTTCAAACAAAGTTTTTACTCAGTGCTTTACTGATAGCTCATTTTGCCACATCATGGGCAGAAATTTTTTCATAAAATACTTTTTCCTTGATATTTGATTAGACCAGCTATGAAGTTAAACTCATATTACTTAATTCTTATAAATATTTACATTCACTTGACAGCACTTGGCTTGGCTGGGTATAATGTTACTATAATTTTTTGTTGATGAGTTCTTTACATGTCCAATATATCAAGCTGTTTAAGTACTTAACAGCCATGATATCTTTATCTGAAATACTTCTTCAGGCTGACCTTTGCTTGACACAGCCCTTAGAGCCTGCCTTGTCAAGTATCATCCTTTAGTTAACTGCCCCACAGTCTCAATCAGAATATGTGATATTCTCTTTTGAAGATCTTCCCGTGGATGGATTTTGACATCATTATAAATGATATGTAGGAAGGTTGCTTTGTAGGCTTTATCCTCTTTACAGCCACAAATCTGTGTCTTAACTGTATTTGGAAACACTGGGAGCATAGCGATTAAGTGCTATGGCTGCTAACGGAAAGAATGGCAGTTTGAAACAATGTAGGTAAGTTCTGCTTTGCTTTATAGAGTTGCTATGAGTTGGAATGAACTCAGTGACAATGGGTTTGGGTACCCCCCCTTCACTGTATAAAAAGAGATTAAGTATACATTTTTAGTAGACTTTTGGCTTTGAGAAGTCATGTATATATACACATTAGATAGCTTTGTTCTCTGAAACTGGACTCAAAACTTCTGTTTTCTCACTAGCAAAAATGACAGTGCAAACTTTCACATATGGACCCATTATTAAATATATTAGATAGACACTAATAAGCGTATGTCCGTTTACTTGTGTTCCTGACTGCTATATGTGTGAAATCAAGTAATTACGAATTACATCAAGTTGCATCTGAAATGACCAAGAAAAAAGGTCTAAACTCATGAAGAGAAAATGAAAGCTTATAAGAAGTGATTCCTGTTATTAACTATTAAACATGATTATACACTAAACAGAGTATACATACCAAAAAAATTCTGCTGAAGAACTTGAACAACTGAGGTTTATAAAGAATGCTAATAGATTTTTTGTGATGTAGTTTTAGTACTTTAATTGGTTGAGCATATTTTAATATTCTGAGTTATGAAATATATCAATCAGATTTTACTATAATAATGGTGCATAACAAACCAACATATCAGAGAACAAAATACCATTTATTCTTCATTGAAAAGTCTACAGGTTGAGATAGTTCCACTTCAGGGTATCATTTGCGTTCAGATCTTCTTTGTGTATGTCTCATTTGGGTCCCTCGACTTCCCTGGGGAGTTATATTTGCGTGGTTTAGGGTAATTTTACTGATATCTAAGCTAAACTATGCACACACATTGTAGAAATAGCTTGGCAGCTGCATATAATCTCCTCTACATCACGAGGGGGTGGGGGGAGGAGAATCAAGATCAACAGCCTAAAGCTGATTCCCGTGAAGAGGCGATCAGACTTGCCTTCTCTGTCTGCATCTTTACCAACTCTGACACCAGCCATCCATCCCATGGCATACTCTGTGTCTCTCCTGGGTTTGATAATGCATTGCAGTGGCCTTGTAGAACTCTCAGACAATATTCAAGGTTATGGAGTCCATTAAGGAAATAACAGGCTCAGCAACACTCAGGGTACAGTTCGTCTATTAGGATAGCCTTTTCCCAGCTATGCTACAGGCTCTCCTCACTGTGGTCCCTCAGCCTGTGCCCTGCTTCGGGGACGGTGTTATAAAGCTGTTTTAGCTCTCCTGATAAGTTCCCAGAGGCACCCCACTTTGCCAGTAACCATTGGCCCCAAAGCATTTAGCTGTCTTGCTCACTGGGCTGGGAAACCTACTGTGCCATCTCTTGCTGGTCTCTCCTGTTGCTGTTTCTCTGCTACCACTTCTTGCTGTCTTCAGTGTTACATCTCTCGCAGTGTCCTTGTTTCAGGAGTTTCTTAGCTCAGTATCCCAGGTCCGAAGGATGTGCTCTGCTCTTGACTCTCCTTCCTTGTTGGTAGCGGGATCCTCCCTTCTCCCGGAATTGGCTCTTGTTTGAGTCAGCTAGTGCTGCTCTAACAGGAATATCACCAAGTGGATGGCTTTAAAAGAGAAATGTTTATTCTTACACGGTGTAGTAGGTTACAAGTCCAAATTCAGAATGTGTGCTCCAGAGGAGGGCTTTCCCCCTTACGGGCTCTGGAGGAAAGTCCTTGTGTTGCATCAGTCTTCGTTCAGGGAACATGGTGCAGGAACCTCAGGTCTGAAAGATGCTTTCTTCTCTCGGTGCTGCTTGCTTGGTGGTGTGAGGTTCCCAATTCTCTGCTTGCTTCCCTTTCCTTTTATCTCTTGTAGGATGAAAAGATAAAGGGTGATACAAGCCATCCTCCAGGGAAACTCTCTTTACAGTGGAACAGGGAGGTGATCCTATGAAGGGATTTACAGTCCTGCCCTAATCCTTTAACATACAGCATGGGAAAATCACAAAATGGAGGACAGTCATAAAATGCCGGGGATCATGGCCCAGCCACATGGCTACACATATTTTTGGGGGGACACAATTCAATCCATGACATCCCACCCTTTCGCACTCCAAAAATCACATCTTTGAAATATGTAACACACTTATCCCATCATAGCAAAATCGTGTTCATCCCATGTGATAGAAGTCCTACATCAGTTCCAAGTTCCAGATAAACAAACTCTTCTGCATCTGTGAAACCTAGAATACAAAGTGCCTACTTCTGAAGGTGCAATAGGAAAACAGGCACAAGTTATACATTCCATTGCAAATAGAGAAGGAAGGCGACACAGGCAATAAACAAGTCAGCATAACGTATGTATTACATTAGCCCTCAAAGCTTTGAATATAATCCTCTGCTTTCTGAGACAGTTTGCACATTAGCCTTGCCCTCCAGACTCGAGGTATTGGCCACACTCTGGATTCTGAGTAGAGACCCTTGGTCGTGTGCTGCAACCCTGCCTAGAAAGGCCTACCCGGACAGCAACTGCCCCCTTGGCTTTAGGTGCACCCTAAGCCCAAATGAGTGGCAGTTCTACCCTTACAAACACAGAAAGCCATGGCTCCACCCTTTCAAACCCTTGAAGTCAAGGTCGTACCTCTTGAGACTGAGGCAGCTCATCTTCTTATGCTCTTTATCTCTTCAGCTGCTGCTTCTTGTGGCTTCATAGACCAAGCCTCAGGCCTGCATCTGCCTTCCTGGGGCAAGTGTTCCAAAGCTCTGTAGCTCCACCAATTCAAATGCCCACTCTGCCGTGTAGCCTCCTGCACACAGGTACTCAGCTCTCCTGCTCCGCAGGTCAGCAGGCTTAGCTCCACTGTTTCAAGTGATCTGGGGCACCCCACTACACCAGACAGTCTCTGTGCACGGGCACTGAGCTCTCTCGCTCTGTGGCTTGGCTCCAGTGCTTTCTCGCCCTGCTCTGGTTCTGCTGCTGCCTGTCTGCCACTGCTAGTCCTCTGCTATTTCTCACCCTCTGTGCCTTTTTCACTGTTCAGTTCTCCATTTCTTGACTCTTCTCATTGAGTTTCAAGACTCCTTCCACATTTTAGGTATTTGTTAGAGCAGCACCCTTCTCTCTCGGGACCAAATTCTGTTTTAGTCATCTAGTGCTGTTCTAGTAGAAATACCGAAAAGTGGATGGCTTTGAAAGAGAAATGTTTATTCTTATACAGCTCTCTTTTAAAATTAGCAGAATGACAAAACTGACCAATCCCTTTGGTGGGCTACAATACCTTGTTTGCATATTCCCACCTATTCACTTGTGCGAGAGTTACAAGACTATAGTAAGAAAGCCTCAGAAAAGCAGTCCATTGCACTGTTTACATGTGAAGTCTCTGGTCAGATATGGGTCATTAGGTCAGTTCACATTCCAGTAGTTAAGGCAAATCATAAGGTAAAGTCCAAAGGCAATGAAGAGAAGTTACTTTTCACCCACAAGAAAGCCATATCAGGAAGGGGAAGAGAAGAAAGAATTGGAAGCAAATACTTTTATTTGCCACATGAAATATGCTTGGTGATATTTTGTATCATTTTAAGTACTTCGTATCAAAAGTTCAAAATACACTTTAAGAAAGACAGTAGACAAAAAGACTCCAAGTGCTTTGGAAAGGTTTTGCTCAGGCAGATGGTGCTAATTCAGTTTTGTCAGCTACTTCATGTTTATTCATATGTCCTTTCTGTTTTAAAATATAAAGTTCTATTTACATAGTAAATGGGAAAAGTGGATACCAAACCCACTTCTTGACAATAAGCTAGAACATGAAAGGGAATGGTCATGAGAGAATCATGTATTTACGAAAATGCTGTTTCTGGATTTTATTAAGGCTGCCAATTTTTTCCAGTTTGCACGTAAGTGAGCCTTTCATATTACTGTATGTTATATCTTGCTAGTATTACAAGCTGCTGTACGTTACACTTGAGTTTGATGCTATTTCACAAAGATGACCTCATTGGATAGCCTCATTAGTCACTGTGCCATGTGGAATTGTCATGAGTTCTCAGTGCAGATTCAACTCCAGGTGGCAATGAAAATTAAATATGAGCTTTCTGGGCTGTCTAAGATGGCTCCACACTGCATTGATAACTTAAAGGGAAAACTGTCACAATGTCTAAAACATCTGATGTCCTGCCGATGACAGAGGAAGATGTCCTCAAATTCTTTATCGCAGGAACCAGCCTTGACTTCCAAATAGAACAGTTGCTCTACAAAAGGAAAACTGATGGCATCTACATCATAAACCTGAAAAGAACCTGTGAAGAGCCTCTTTTGGCAGCTTGGGCCATTGTTGCTGCTGAAAACCCTGCTGATGTTGGTGTCGTATCCTCCAGGAGTACCAACCAAAGGCGTGTGCTGATGTGTGGTGCTACCGCTGGAGTGCTGCTACAGCTGGGCCCTTTACTCCTGGAACCTTCATTAACTGGATCAGGCATCCTGCCTTGCCTGTATCTTCTGATGGTTGCAGATCCCAGGGTTGACCACCACCCTTCCAGAGGCATCTTAGGTAAACCTGCCCACCATTGCTCTGTGTAATACAAATTATTCTGTCTACTATCACATGCAACAGCAGAGGTCACTGGGTCTAGTCTGATGTGATGGATGCTGGCCTGGGAAGTTCAGTGCATGTGTGGTACTGTCTCCTGGGAACACCCCATTAGAGGTCATGCCTGACCACTGCTTCTACGGAGATCTGTAAGAGATTGAAAAGGAAGGCAGCTATTGGAAAGCCTGTGGCCAAAGAAGCATTTCAGGTGAGTGGACTGCTCCTGCCCTTGAATTAACTGCTCTCAGCCTGATGTCAAAGACTGGTCTGAAGGCCTGAAGGTGACCTGTGTGCCCATTCAGCAGTTCTCTACTGAAGACCAGAGAGCACAAACAGCAGCTGAAGAGCGGGCTGAGCTCCCACTGCTCAGGCCATCGGCTGGGGAGCAGCGATCACTGAGTGGTCTTCAGTTCTTCCACAACCTCTGAGTAAACAAGAATAAGGTTGAAGGAGAATAAACATCAGTTTCTAAAAAAGGACAGAAAATGAAATTTGACTGTCACAGTTTCACATTCCGCCTGTCTCCCTTTCAGGGCCTATTCATTTATATTCCTCATGTCGTCATTCTGTCTTTTGGCTCTAGCATTCCTTAGGTCTATCTGATTCTTTATAAATGTCATTCTGTCTGTGTTCTGCCCAAGTTGACCATCCTAAATTTAACACAGAGTTCTTTATTAGATGCTATGTATTTGAATAAGTAGAAGACCTATTTTTCTAGGATGATGTTTTTCTTTTTTTCTTTTCTTTTTTGCTAGCCATACATACATAAAGCAGTAGTTTCAGAAATCAGTAGTTACCCTTACCACCTGACCTGTTTCACTGGGAAAAACAGCTGGCTGTGGCTTATTACATGACTGCCAGTTCCACTGATGTTCAATTTATTCTTTATAAATGCTATTCTTAAATGATGTCCTATCCACTGGTGGGTAGGGTTAAAGTAGAGAGAAAGAGATAGCCATGGGTGTCATACATGCTGTGTTATAAAAAAGTGTAAAATTTATGATACATATCATAGCACTGAGAGAGTTCAGAAGAGAAAGGCTAAAATAGTGTCACCCAATTTCAGTATGACTGAAAAAATGGGACTTAGATTTGGTATTGATGTTTAAGAGGGCTCAAATGGGAAGTCATTTTGTTAGAATGGCATGACCCTCAGTACGGTATGTTTTAGACACTATGAATTAGACAAGATAAACTACATCTAGGTCTATTTTTGGAGAGTTAATGTGAGGCAAACTTGAAGTGAAGGATTGATTCTAGATTATGTCTGGCCAAGAATTCCAGATTAAGGATATAATCATTATCCTTTGGGCAATAAGGAGTGTTTTGGGGTTTCTCATTTGAGTCTGGAATAATGTGAGAAGTGTTTAGAATATGAATTTGGCTTGCCACCTGTAGTGTGTTTAGCTACCTGCAATTATGATTCTATTTGACTTTCCAGTAAATGCTTTGGTGTTCAGGTTATTAGCTGCTATACAAGATGTAATCTGCCACTCTTTCCCTGGGGTTTATTTGTGTTTTACAGGAGTTGAATACTATTTTAACTCAAATGAAGAGTAACTAGGCATAGTTTTGAGACAGGCATCCATAGGGACATGATATATTCATCTTCGTGTATTCTATCATAAGGGTTCTTAAAAACATTATTGCAAGTATCCAATATATGTTGATCACTGTCCAGAAATCATTTTCTCTTTTCCTGTGGTCTGAATCTTTCTGAAGCCTCTTCAGATAAGCTTCAGATTTGAGGATGACAATATGTTTGATCAACCCTTGTGTGTTAGGAAATTAATTATATAAGCACATGTATTCTGATAGTCAAATGGCATGAAATACTAATAATGACCTCCTAACCAAGTTGAGTGGGACATATTTTTCTAGCCACACGAGTACTGTACAAAGGTATGAACAAAAGCCGCCGTGTTTTAATACTTGTAGGAGGCTTAGATTAGTTATTTTTGTGAAGATACTGGTGTTTTATTTCAGATGAAAGTGCATTTGTACTTCAGAGTGCTGGTCATTGCAGAAACATGAGGCCCTTTGCTGTCTGGTTCACATCTCCATCCGCATAGGTCTTAACCAGTGAAAAACACCTTGGGTGCCAGATTCTCGCTTTATACACTAAGCCACACTAAAGGAAAACAAAAAATTTTGGGAGCGACTCTTCCTATGATGTTTGCCTTATCACCTTGGAAGAAAATCATGTTTTCTGTGAGCTATCCCTAGGTGCCTATATCAATCACAGATCATAAAGCTGTGCTGTCGTGAACCTGACTCTGTGAAGGAATTCAGTTACACTGGTTTCTGAAATATAAGGAATATATGCAATATATATATATAAGTAATAACCAGAGAAGTGTATGTCTTTGGGCTTTGGGAGATAATGCTAAAGAACCTTTTAATTTTAAAATCAGGAAAATTTTGGAGTAGCAGAGAGTTGTCTTGAAAATCTGATACAGATTTGCAAGCACTATTATATTTAAAACAGTATCTTCAGGGGTATATGATACATGACTATTAAGTTCAAGAACTCATCCTAGAAAATGTGCTACATACCTCATTGCTGAATATCACTATGGTCACATTTGAAGTGCTCTCCTTCAGAAGCTGTGTACCAATGCTAGTGCCCGGTCCACCCTTCGAAGCAGTTTTGGAACTCTTTTTCTGGGATGGCCATCAGAACTATCGTTGTATTACCCTTGATGTCCTAAATGTCATCAAAGTATCTTTCTTTCAGTATTTCCCTTCTCTTTGGGTAAAGAAAAAAGTCATTGGGGGCCAGACCAGGTGAGTAGCAAGGGTGTTCCAATCCAGTTATTAGTTTACTGGCTAAAAACTCTCTCACAGACAATGCCTTGTGAGCTGTTACATTATCGTGATGCAAGAACCGTGAGTTGTTGGTGAAAGTTCAGGTCAATTTTGTCTAACTTTTTTGCACAGCCTTTTCTGCACCTGCAAATAGTATACTTTGGTTATTTGTTTGCCCAGTGGGTGAAAATTCATAATGAACAATCCTTCTGATATCAAAAAAGGTTGGCAACATCTTTTTACTCTTAATTTGGACTAACAGAACTTTTTTGGTCTTGGAGAACTGGCTGACTTCCATTGTGCACTTTGATGCTTTGTTTCAGGGTCATATTGGTGTACCCTTGTTTTATCACCGGTGATAACATGGCCCCAAACAGCATCTTGCCTCTCCAAACAGTCTTGGCAAAATTCCACTCTCTTTTGATTTTGTTCATGGATGAGCTCCTTTGGGACCATTTTTGCAGACCCCTTTCTCATGCCAAGATTTCCAGTTAAGATTTTCCTGATTGTTTCTCAATCTATGTTTATTTGGTCTGCTGTGCTTCTTGCAATCAGTTAATGATTTTGATGCCCAATTTGATGAATTTTTACAACATTTTCATCAGTTCTTGATACTTGCTGCTCTCATGTCTTTTCATCAGTGACACTTTATCTCCCCACAGAAAAAAATTTAATCCATTGGTACACTGCCATTTTCTTTGTGGCATTATCCCCGTAAACTGGAACTAAAATGTCCCTGATTTCAGGTCCACTCTTGCCAAGTTGAAGAAGAAATTTAGGCTTTGTTCATGGCTCTAATTCAAGCTCTGTCATTTTCGCAATGGCACACAAAAACATGCATTAGCAATACTGAATGCCACTCAACAAGACACCACCACATGTTGACAGGAACACAGCTGCGAGACACTGACGTATCAAGGTTTTGAAACTTTACCATTTCTTTGTACAGTGCTGGCAGCGTAAGTGCATGGTGGCAAGTTTGCGAACTTAATTGTCAGCCCTCATAAAAGTATCACATTCTTTAAAAAGAGGGAACCTTCATCGTCATGTAACTGGTTTGCACCAATTTGTGATTCATATCCTGTAAACAGTTTCTTTTCTCCTGTCTTACTCGCTGCACCCATGCATGATATCCCTCTCTGTCTCTGTCTCTTTTGATGTTCTAAAGTGGTTGCTATTATTTGTCTTCACTTTCCTTCCTCAGAACATCTGCTAGGCAGTTTTCTCTATCATGCAGCTTCCCCTCCATAGGTCAATATAACTCCTAACTAGTTTTCAAAGTCCATCTCAATTCAGAGGCTTCCATTGGATTTAATCTTATTTCCCAATTTTCACTGTCCCTTGTAATACTATAGTTGTTTCTTCTGTTTGTTTTATTTACCAATAATTTATGTGTATCCATTTACTCACTTTATAAAGATCTACTGTAGATTGAAGGCTATGTTTGACTCACATGTCTTATTCATTGAAAGAGATTTGCATGTAGTTGTCATGTAATAAACATTTATGCTCAATCTTGGATATGAACCAGATTCTAATCATATGTGTGCCTTTCACTCATGGCTATACAGTTTGTTCTCATAGTGACCCTATAGAACTGAGTAGAATTGCCTCATGGGGTTTCTAATGCAGTAAATCTTTACAGAAACAGACTGCCATGTCTGTCTCTGCAGAAGTGGCTGGTAGGTTTGAACCACCGACCTTTCAGTTAGCAGTTGAGCTACACTACCCATTACCTACTCCCCACTACACCACTGGTGCTTCATGTATGTGGCCCTAACTATAGTATAAACCAACCAGCCAAACAAACAAAAAACAAAAAACCCTATGTTGATGCTGTTTTTTCTATTAGACATCTCTCATAAAAGAGAGCAGAGATCTTGATGCTAGATGCTGTGCCACAGTCATCTTTGTGCCCCCACATATCTAACTATCAATACAGTTTGTGCCAAAATCATTGCTAAGTACTTTATACTTTGTATAACTTATCTCATTGAAATATCTAAAGAAATTTCTAGATAGGAGAACATTTGTGTCTTCATAAAATAATGGAAGCATATTATGCATGTGAGGCTGCTTTACTTTATAAGATTTTATAATCTAGCAAGTGATGACCAGGATTAAAAAAATTCAAACCCAAACACACTGCCATCAAGTCAGTTCTGACTAATAGCAATCCTACAGAGAGTAGAACTGCCCCATAGAGTTTCCAAGGAACATCTGGTAGATTTGAACTACTGATCTTCTGGTTGGCAGCAAGAGAACTTAACTGCTATGCCACCAGAATTAAGTCTGAGAAAATTCTGATTCAAAAGATTCATCCCTTTCTATAAAACCAAAATTATTTAATGAATGAATAGACATGACTTTGTACTTAAGCTATATGCCCAACGTGAGATGGGGGAGGGGGGAAGCAAGAAACAGAACATGTAACATCCTAAATGTGATATACTAACACTTATTTAATTCAGAGTATTTGAGTAAGCATACTGTCCTGAAGAGTTCTTTCAAGGATAGCTTGGGCTTTATGACTTGCAGGGCTGTGGCTACAGAGAAGAAAGGTGTTCATACTATGTTCTGAAATTAGTGGCACAAGTATGTTAATGGAAGAATGACGTATGAGAGCGACATGGGGTCTCTTTATTATATATTTAAGTGATCAATCATTATTTTTGTGTTTGGATACTTAAAAATTTATTGCTCTACTAATGTAACTTTTAATTTCCCTTTTGTTGCAATGATAAGACACTTCACTGTGTACCAGTTAGAGTTTTCACAGTGTCTTACATGAAAGCGATGCTCAATAGATATAATTTGCAAGAAAGCTTTCATTGCTGTGAGTCTCAGGACACTGAACAAATCCCAACTGTGCTTTTAGTAATAATGAAAACTATCATTTGAGTAGCTATTCAGGCATTTTAGGACACTGGGTGGTAGTTCTCTACTGCCACATAACAGATTAGTCCCAAACAAATGGCTTAAAATAGCTAATACTTAATATCTCACAGTTCATTTGGTTTAGGTATCTGGCACAACCAGCTGGCTTAGCCTTTCACTCAAGGCCCTCAATGAAATTGCAGTCAACCTGTTTGCAGGGCTGCAGTCTCGTATGAAGGTTTGACTAGGGAAGGATCTGGTTCCAGGTTCACTTATGCTAGGTTTCAGTTCCTTGCTAGCTATACCACATTACTTCTGTCACATTCTGTTTGGAGTGAGTCATAATTATGTCCAGCATATTCAAGGAGAGAGGATTATAGAGATATGTTATGATGTTGCCCAGAGTTAGCCAAGTGGGTAAGAGCGTGGTTCTCTAGCTGCCGAATCTGCCCGAGATACCTGACACATAGGAGTTTGTCAAACTCCCAAATCAGAAGGAACAGTCCTCAGAAGATTGTAGTCCTGAACCAACAGCTGCAAGTTTGAGCATTACCCCAAACTGCTCTTAGATTCTGTAAATTGCTAGAAAAAACAAAAAAATAATTTAAGCAGTATATGTACAATGGCCATGTTACTACAGGGAAAAGATACAAATGAGCAGTAGCCACAGGTGGATATATACAGGATTAAATCAGGAAGGATTCAAAACATAGACGGCTGTCGTATTCTTTAGGGCTGTGTTACCCTCACTGTCTACGTGTAGCGGTATGGCTAGGCTATTGCCAAGTACCAGAACCTCAGTGCACACAGCTACCTAGTGATTTAATTTGCTTTTTGTTTCATAGGCACGATTGATTGAATCATTGCCCATGTGAGTGAACTTATTCTTAAATCCACTCTTCTCCCAAAGTGGAGTTACTGTCAGCTGGCTAAAAATTCCAGTCATGTAATCACCTGGTTGTTAAAGTGCTGCCTCTGCTAACCATAAGGTCGGTAGTTTGAATCTGCCAGGCGTTCCTTGGAAACTCTGCGGAGGAGTTCCACTCTGTCCTGTGGGGTCACTATGAGTTGGAATCGACTTGATGGCACTGAGTTTGGTTTGAGTTAATCACATGGTTGGTTTTTCTGGCACATCCAGCTCCCTCCCGCTATAACTGTGGCTGGCCCCTTCCTGAGTCAGCTCCTTAACATAAACTATCAGATGCCCAACAAGAGTCAATTTGTTAGCATGAACTATTAAGTATAGTCTGAAGAGCTCATCATGAATAACAATAAGTTAATTTAGTTTGAAAAACAAACAAAATAACACTAAGAAATGTCAAAACTAATCACGAATATATTTATAACCAATGATCAACCCAGTTCAGCCTAGGAAAACAAGCTTTTCACCATTACAGCACTTTCAGTATTACTTTATAGCAGCTTAAAGATAATTTGCAGTTTTGTATGCAATTTGGTGCTATAGGTAAAGAATTTTTGGAAGGTTGCTTAAATCAGCCTAATCAAATTAAATTTAATGGAACATTCAGTGTGATTAGGCTGATATGAACACTCTTAAAGGAAACATTTCCATATTCTATGTTTATAAATTGTTGCTGGCTGTTTTAAGACTGCTAAGTATTAACTGATAAAGGTTTTGAATAAAAAAATCTTGACAGAAAGTGAATAGTGTATTCTTTATATTTTCAAACTGTTAAAACTATGTACTTCTCTAAGAGTAGATTTTAAAGTCTCAGAAGTAATCAGGCTGAAAACTGAATTCTAGAGTCTTTGCTGTACAGGTTTATTTTTTTTCCCTGACTGTTTTCGGAAATGAGGTGACAAGCTCTGAACTCACACAGAAAGAAACAGCAGAAGAAATGCTAGGTGCCTTTAAAGAGCTGTAAGTCTTTTGAAAATATTTTTTCTCTTGAATCAGAAACTTCAAAATCCACCTCAAAGGTGAAATACAAGTTAGAAAACAAAAACAAATTTTTAAATAAACCGTATGTGAAAAACATTTGAGAAGAGAAATAAAAAGAATGGAAAATTTTGGATCATAATTTGATAGCTTCAATGTAATAATTTACAGTACAAATATTTTTTATTAAAATTTGTTAAATATTAACAAAAACTTGGAAGTGAATACTAGACATAGATATTTCAACTGAAATAAATGAAGTTGGCAATATTTAAAGAAAATTCCCATGAGTTCCATTTGTGTGGAGGAAATTCTTTTCTTTACTCAAACATATGTGCAAAATATTACCTAAATCACCTGTTTAGAATTTTAGTAAAAACTGAAATAATGTAAGACCACATGTTGAACCAATCAGCTATATTATGCACTTATACTCTTCTGAAAATAATCTGAGATGACATGTTTTATAAATAGTTGCATAATAAACTTGAACAAAAATATTTCTCAAATCATTTGATGATGAACATGTTATCTTTGTATAGTTGTACTGTCATTAGTTATCATTTGCTATAACATCATCATGTTTTCTATGAATCCAGTCATCTTCAGCACCTAGAGCATATAATAAATAAACCAGCTGTCATCAGGTCAGTTCTGACTCATAGAGACTATGTTTTTGTCACAGTAGAGTTGTGCTCAGAGAGTTTCTTAATGGCTGATTTTTTCAGAAGTAGATTGCCAGGCCTTTCTTCTGAGTGCATCTGGGTAGACTAGAACTGCAACCTTTCAGTTAGCAGTCAAGCCTATTAACTGTTTTCTCCATCCAGGATTACAGAACATACGATAGGAGCTTGACAGAGGGGTGAAGAAGTGAGCATCAAGACAGGCACAGTCACCCAGTTTGCTAGATGGACAGAAGTTCTGCCTTGTGCTCTCAGTGTCTACGGTGGCACTTGCCAGTATTTCCTTATATGTGTAGCTGATAGAAATCGTAGAGACGAACAACAAAAACAAAAACAAAAAAAAAAGAAACAAGCTTTTTCCCTGACTTAGAATATATGAATCTGTGAAATAATGCCAGCCAGCCAGTAGGTCAAATTTAGATTGAAATTGAACTGTATCTTGATCAAGGCTAGTCTTTAATTTCCACTGTTTTGGAGAAAAAACACTTTTATGACATCTTCAGTGACTGGCTCACGTAAGTGTGGTTCATCTTCCATAGAAGTAAATTTGTGGGAGCCAAGTCAACCCCTAACAAAAACATCAGCATTGTGAACAGCCATCTAATAGTTAATAGCAGTGTTGACTATCTCGTTCCTTCCTCCAGCCAGCCAGCTTCGTGTGTTTGGTATGCTCACATTGCTGTGTCCTGTTTCTGTAAGCAATGGGGACTAATAAAGGCAGTAAGCTCTGCAGGAGTCTCTAGTGTTTGATTGCTCATTTTGTTTATTTACTGAGAACAGAATGTTGCAAGTCATTTACAGACATGAATATTTGATACAAATATCCCTTAGGTCAGGTGTGTGCCCTGATTGGGATAAGAAATGGAAATACTTGTCAGGTTTTTCTTATGACACTGAGATGAAGGAAAGGGTGGCTCATTCAAACTTACCGTTATTGCACAAGATTATTTTGTAAAGATGAACAATAAATTTATTGAAATAAAACATCTTTCTGTTTTTACATATAAATAAATGTAAATAGTCCCACAGTTCTATCAGTTTAGTGACCTCTATTGGCTTCTATGCTGCTGTGATGCTGAAATCTATGCCACCTGTATTTCAAATACCAGCCAGGTCACATGTGGTGCAACTGGTTTCAGCTAAGCTTCCAGACTAAGACAGACCAGGAAGAAGGACCTGGTGGTCTGCTTCTGAACAAAACTAGCCGGTAAATATCCTATGAAGAGCAGCTGAACCTTGTCTGATATAGTGCCAGAAAACGAGCCTTATGCAACAGCGGGCTCAAACGTTAAGTTATGAGGACAGTGCAAGACTGGGCAATGTTTTGTTCTGTTGTATAAGAGATCACTTTGAGTTAGAACTGCTTTGATGCACATAACAATGACAACACAAATACAAATAAACATAGAGATACACACACACATATATATCTATATGGTGCAGTCCTTAAATGGCGTAACTGCGTAAGCACTTGACTGCTAACCAAAAGGTTGGATCTTCAGACCTACCTGGAGATGCCTCCGAAGAAAGGTGTGGAGCTCTGCTTCAGGAAAGTAGCAGCCTTAAAAGGTGGTGGTGGGGAGGGGGGTGTTATAGACTTGAGCGTCTTACAGAGCCCATGAGTTGAAATCTACTCAATGGCAACTTTCTTTTTATATGATATCTGTATCAATTTTGTTTTTTTCTCTAACTCTTCAGAAATATTCCCTTTATCTCTTCAGTAGAAGTTACTTGGATGGTCCCAAGTGAAGTACATTTGTTTGCTAAAAGACAGCAGTACTACCACATTCAATGTCTTGGTTTATTCACTGTAAATGTCCACTTGAATTTCCTCTTAGTATTCTTCTTTCTAACCAAGATTATCTCTAACATTTTTTTCTGTTATTTTTAGACTATTTGCTTTTAGAAAGCTTTCTCTAACAGCTAACGTTTATGATTGTTTTCTGATCTCAAGTATATCTCAAACATGTTTCTAGAGACTTGCAGCAATGTTCTTAAATATTACTGAACTTATTGGTGTTTTTTTCAGGCTCAATAGCAAGCATTCATTCTAAAGGTTAAATTTGGAACACAAGGCCAATTTAGTGTTTCCCTACACTGTTTCCAAGATAACACTAGTGTCAGGCTGTATTAATAGGATTCCATGGCCAAATCTACTTAGGTCGGGGGAGGATGGGGGCAGGGGCAGTGTTTCTGCTAATGAAAAAGTCAGCAGTTTGAATCCACCAGCCACTCCATGGAAACTACAGGGCAGTTATGCTCTGTCCTCTAGGGTTGCTATGAGTTGGGATCCACGTAGTGACAACAGGTTTGTGAGGTGTGTCACATTAGTCTCTCAAGAGAGTGTAACATGTTTTGTTGGTTGACAGGATTCATATTAGAATGCTGCTTGCCTTTCACTCCAGCCGCAAATCATCCTGATGAACTCATGTTCTTGTGCACACTTTTTGTAAAATCTCCAATTCATAGCAATCGTCTAAGTCACACTAATATTTGAAAAGCACTCCTATTAAACAGAAGTGTGCAACTATACCTGAAGATGTGGCCGGATGGTTTTAGCTGCTTCGTTTCATCTTAATATGCCGTTACCGTGAACTCTGGCACTTCGTGCTGAGATTCGTTAACATTAAAAATAAAAGCCAAAAAAGCCCAAAACCATTGCTGTTAAGTCAGTTCCAACTCATACTGACCCTGCAGGATAGTAGACCTGCCCCATAGAGTTTCCAAGGAGTGGCTGGTGTATTTGTATCACAGCTCTTTTGGTTAGTAGCCATAGCACTTAACCACTACACCACCAGGCTGTCCATCTTCAGCATCAGGTCGTGCAATGTTAACCCAATTCTGATGCTAAAGCTATTGTGTTGCCATTGTCTCTCTCAGGTGAAGTTTGAATTCTGGTTTGGTATTGTAGTGGTATGTTCAGGGTGTGTTTATTGCCCCTTTTTCTTTGCTAACTTTTTGTTTAATTTACAGAGAATTTCTCAGACTCTTGAGTTTGCATGGGTAGAATTCTGGAGTGTATCCACTGCCAAAAGATGTAATAAAAATTTTACAAAGCGTAGGCCTTGGATGAATGAATTATTCATTGATCAATATCCATTGGGGAATTAGTACTTTATGGCAACATGAACTGTGGAAAAAATAGATGGAGAAATTACGAATCACTAACTTTTTAAAACAGAGAGTAAGAAACTCAAATGCAGTCTGAATTTCAGAGCATGTACATAGACTGTAGGCAGAATAATGAGGTTGCAGTCATTTATGCATCTTATTGTTTAATACATCATTGGCTGCCAGTGATATGTTTGCACCTTTATTTCTAGTCTTTCTCTACCCTCATCAAGTATGACAGTTAAAACAAGAATAATAGCAATGTGTGGGAACCAAGTATGGCTTGGTTTCTAACTTTACCTTTATTCTACTAGAGAATGTCTATCCTTGAAAATTCAGTCAGGGGCTCTTTTCCCAGAATAGAATCCTATTTTGTTTTCTTTTATATTAGGAACAGGGAAGAAAGGTCAATGATTTAAACAAGTTTTAGTAGAAGCATATGTAGAAGTTGTTGCTTGGCTTTCTGAAATGAGTTTTAACAGCCACCTGTAATTGAAAGCTCTTCATGCAAGCATGTCATGCAGGGCACTTCATAAAATAGACCTTCAAAAACTGCAGGTTGACCTGTACTGAAAAAGCAGAATTGCTTTGTGCCTTTGAAAAGTAATAGGGGTAAATCCAGTGCTGTTGTCTCTACTGAGTTAAATAATTGATGTCTCTGTTCTCATTATTCTCTCCCAGTTAGCACTGTATGTGTGTATGCGTATAAGTATGTATGATACAACCAATTAAATATATGTTTATGTTACTAACTTATTTATATGTCTATTAGTGAGTTACGTGTTTGCTACTACCTAGGGTATGTGATTTCACATACACTTTGCATAAATCTATGAGGAAGATAGTGCTGTTAGTATTTTGTATGTGAAAAACAATATTTTGTATATTACAAAAACTGAGATTCAAAGAAGTAAAAAGATTTTCAAAAATATACATAGTAAGAGACAAAAGCCAGCCTTCATTCTTTTTTTTTGAGGATTAAATAAAAAGTAGACAGACAAGTTATTCTTCGGACAATCCCTGCCCTAAGAATGATTCCTGAATTTCCATCAAATTCTAGAATATTTCATTTCTTGAGAACAGAAAATGCTTTCTCAACCTAACCTTCCTGTGAGCTTTGTAACTTTTCTTCTGTGAATAGATGTGTCAGTAGACCAGCTGGCACTCTGCTTTTCTCTTGACTCTAAGCCTACAAAAAACCCATCGCTGTTTAGTTGATTCTGATTCATAGTGACCTGATAGCTATTGATAATTAAAAAACAATCAAGTGGAAAGTTGCCCATTAGAGACAAGGGAACAAAGCACAGAGAACCTGGGTAGTCTGCATGTGGGACAATGGCCTCTTAAGAAATACAGTTCACTAGGATTGCTAATAAATCCTGTCGTTCCTGTCATTGAAGAGGATAACTTACAAATGGTCTGCAGAGAATCACAGGCTAGATATACTTCTATGAGATTTAGAAAACACATTCTAGTGATCTAGTTTCCCCTTCGTTTTTTTTTTTATCTTAAAAAGTGAGATTTTTATAATCCAACAGGTAGATGTTTTTTCTTTTCCCCTCAGTATTTCTGTGTACAAGACTCTAAAAGCACTAATACTGGGGAGCTAAGTTGAGCATCCTAGTGGAGAGTATTACAGGAGTTGGTGGATTACTGAGAAAGCAGACTTTACTTCAGGAGAACTTAATGATGCCTTTTATCTCCTAGAGCTCTGAGGCACAGCCCCCGTTTAGATGGATTGCTCTGAGACTTCTGCGAGATATTCACTGAGATGCAATCACCTTTATTGTTGTCATTATGAGGGCAAGCATGAGAGATTTGGGCAAGATACTCATTTTTAGAGACCCATTTATCATTTTTCTTTTTCTTTTCTACCCCCCTCTTACTCAACAGCAGTGGGTTTGTTTCATTTAATGGTATATTTGACTCTCCAGTGCTCAGCTCTCAGGATTGCACTAACTTTCATAGGATAACTTTATAAAGCTCTTGGTTAAGAAGTCCTGCTGTTGATCTATGGCTTCATTTCTAAGTTAATCCAGAAGATACTTTACCACAGAAGTATATGCCAAAAAGAGTTCAAAGTTTAATACAAACAAAAGTCCATCTTTCTTAATTCTAGAATAATTCTAAAATGTTTTGAAAGAGATTCTAAAATGAATTTCTGGGACAGTCTGTGTAGGATTGAAAAGACTGAGGATTAACAAACCTTGAAAAGTTGTAATTCTCGTTAAGACCTGTGGCTTAGATGTTAAGAATTAAGAAGTAAATTCCTGTAACAATAGCATGCACATTTTTTCGTGTCTTCCTTTTGTCAGTACAGGTGTGCAGACCTTACCATAGGTTGGGGCAATGTCCCCAAAAAACTAACTCATTGTCATCCAGTGGATTCCAACTTATAGCGACCCCGTAGGGCAGAGTAGAACTGCCCCATAGAGTTTCCAAAGAGCAGCTAGTGGATTTGAACCACTGACTTCTTGGTTTTTAGCCAAGTTCAGAAATCTTGATCGGCAAATGGGATATACCAGATGCAGTTTCCTAGAGATCCCAGCAGTCTTTCACCAGCTCTCAGTGCCCCACTTCTAGCTTGGCCCTAGGGTGGCAAGGGGAGGTGGAGGTCCCTGCAACCATCTGTAGCAGCCTGCCCTAGTGCATTTGCCTTAAGCAGAGGCCACATAGATCCTGCTGGAGCTGTTGAGGGAGATTTCCCATGAGGCTGGTGCCTTTCTGATGACTGAGGTTCAGGGCATGGCTCCTCCTTTGGTGGTAACTGGCTGATTGCGTAGGCTGCGGCAGTGGCAGGCGGAGGAGAAAGGAGCCGAATAGGAACTCCAGAATAGGAGCCTAAAGAGGAGCAGGCTGGACTGGAAGAATTTAAAGCCCATAAGGAGGTTACAGGGAAGGCAGGCAGGGAAGAAGCAAGGGAAGGGAGCTAGTGGCCAAGCTAGACGATGAGTGCATGGCTGTCATGCAGAATCAGTGGTGATGGAGGCAGCTCAGTGCTGCGCTTCAGCAGCGCCCGTCTGGTTCACTTCTCTCCATCGTGTGTTATGTGTTTGCACAACATCCTAATCATATAACATCCTGTTTCGCAGAATATTTTGTAGATGTTAAGTAATGTATTCCTGAATTGGGATATAGGATCGTTTTAAAGTAGGGAGCCCTGGTGGTGCAGTGGTTAATTGCTCTGCTCCTTACCACAGGGGTGGTGGTTAGAAACTAACAGCCAGTCCGTGGTAGGAAAAATAAAACAAAAGCAATCTGTTCCTGTAAAGGTTACAGTCTTGCCTACCCTGTGGGGCAGTTCTCTTGTATCATGCAGGGTTGCTATGAGTTGGAATCAACTGGATGGCACCCAACACCAACAATAGGTAGTATCTAGTGAAGGCCACATTCTTAATTGTCTACTTATAGAAGACCCTGGTATATGTGAACTTTCATCTCTTTAGATGCCAGTTAAACTTGTGAACGAGGCACGCAGATGACTACAAAAGCAGAGGATAATTATTATAAATCTCCTTGCCTTGAAGGGCTATTAGTTTGGAAGACTGCATTATCTTTTAGCACAGTGTGCTTGCTGAGATTACTTTAGGGATCTTAGAAAATGATAATGATGCTTAAGTCCTGCCAAGATTTTTTTCCTTTATAGTAAGTACTTTTGGACTCCATACATGACATTCTAAGAGAAAATGTTTTATAACAAAGTCATTTGGGCACTTCAGTCACTATGGCCCCATGGGAACTTATAAAGAATAACTTGTTTCTTTAACAAAGGCCATTTTGGTAATATGTGTATAGTTTATTGGATTCCTCAGATTTCTTTCCTATAGTGGTTGAAACTTAATGAAAATATGGTATAACTGCAGATAATTTGTCCTTATAAAATTTTACTGTGAAATGTATCACTTATACAGAATAGTATATGTAGTATTTGTGACCATTTTAAAGCACAGAATTTTAACTTTCATGAATCATATGTAGTTGATATTATAAAAGTTTATGCAACTTCCATTAGCAATATCTGAGAACTTAGGTTGACAGTGATGCAGGACAATGTTACCTTTATAATCAGAAAGTATATTAGTCTGAAACTGTTTGTCTTAGTCATCTAGTACTGCTCCAACAGAAATGCCACAAGTGGATTATCTGTAACAAAGATAAACTTACTGTCTCACAGTGTAGCAGGCTCCAAGTCCAGATTCAGTGAGTCAGCCCTAGCAGTTTGCTAAGAGATCCTAATTACATCAGTCTTTAGCCAGGTACTAGTGTTCTACTTCCAGCTCGGCCCTAGTGTAGCAAGGGGGGAGGCAGAGGTCCCTGCCACCATCTGTGACAATCAATCCCACTGCATTTGCCTCAAGCAGAGGCCACACAGATCCCCCTGGAGCTGATGAGGGAGACACCCCAGTGAGGCTGGTGCCCTTCTGCTGACTGAGGCTCGGGCCATGGCTCTTTCTTCAGTGGTGATCAGCTAATGATCTGGGCCGTGGCAGTGGCAGGAAGAGTAAGAAAGGTGGCCAGGCTAGAAGAAGGAGGAGGGGTGGGCGGGACTGGAGGAGCTTATAGCCCATTAGGAGGTTACAGGGAAGGCAAGTAAGGAGGATGGAAGGGAAAGCTCAAAGGCTTTCTTTGTCAGCTCTGAAGGAAGGTCCTCTTTATCAGACTTGCCCTAATCTAGGCGATTCTCTGTGCAGGAACCTCTAGTCCAAAGAATACACTCTCCTCCCAGCACTGCTTTCTTGATGGAATGAGGACTCCTCCTACCTCCACCTCTGCTTGCTTTCCTTTTGTCTCTTGTAAGATCAAAAGTGGTACAGGCCAAACGGCAGGGAAACGGATCAGGAATGTGACCTGAATAAGGGTTGCACATCTCACCTTAATCCTTTCAGATCACAAGCGAAGACTATAATGTACAGGAAGATCACAAAATGAAAGATAACCACGCAGTACTGGAAATAATGGCCTAAAGAGGTTGATGTATTTCTGGGGACCATGATTTAGTTAATGATAGTCTGCAGTAGTGTCCCAGATGCATACTTTCAAACAAATGTTGTATCAGTGTATGTTTTGATGTCTTCATCTCCCCGTGGTTAAGACATGGATTCCAGTTTTGTCTCAACTATTTTTAGTTGTGTCTGATTTTGGCGTGCCCCTTATTGTTTCTAAGTTTTATCCCCAGTCATTGTGAAAATAATTATTTCCCCTTTACAGTATAGTTATGGGAGGATGAAATTCAGTCATGTGTTTTCATAGTTACGTGTTAGTATATTTCAACATCATGACATCTCAATATTGTAATTGCTTCCTTATGGTAGTTTGTCACTCAGACCACAGCCATCTGCTCACTGCCTTTGGTGTGTAGCTGTCCCTGTATGTCCAGCCTAGAGGACATGTTTCTCCATCATTTCTGGAGCAGTTACTGATTACATCACTCAGTAGGCTGTTAAGTTCATTATTGTAAGTACTTTTTGGATTCTGACTGCTTAGAACCTATTTTTTAAGAGCTTTATGAAGTTATAATTTACACCCTGTGTAGCTTACTGGATCCCTGGTGGCACAATGGTTGAGAACTTGGCTGCCGTCCAAATGGTTGACATTTTGGATCGAATAGAATGGAATAGAATAGGATAGAGTTTCCTTGGAAACTCGTGTCAGACAGTTCTTCTGTGTCCTGTACAGTTGCTATGAGTCAAAATTGACTTGATTGCAATGGGATTGGTTTTGCTTTTGGTATAGTTTAGTAGTGTAAAATGTATAATTCATTGTTCTTTAGTATATTTACAGAGTTATACAAACATCTCCATAATGAGTCTACAAAACTCAGAAAACACAGTAGTAAATATTTATAATCTTAGGTTAAACAATGATTTCTTAGATTTGACACCAAAAAAAGTGATAAAAAGTAAGAAAAGTTAGAATTCATTGAAATTGAAAATTTCAGTGCTACAAAGGATACTGTTGTAGTCAGCTAGTGCTGTTCTAACAGAAAAATCCCAAGTGGATGGCTTTGAAAAGAGAAATTTTATTTGTTATGGTCCAGGAAGCTAAAATTCTAAATTCAGAGTGTCAGCTCTAGGAGAAGGCTTTCTCTGCTAGCACTGGAGGAAGGTCATTATTGTCAATATCCCCATGGGCTGCAAGCTTCTGAGATGCAGAGACCCCAGTCACTTCCAAAGGACTCACTCAGCTCCCTGAACTGCTTGCTTTCTTGACAGTGTGAGGTGCCCGGATCTCAGCTTGCCTCCCGTTCTGTATATATATCAAGAAACTGCCTTTTTGCTGGAGAAATTGACTCTCCTTCACTGCTGGTGGGATTGCGAAATGGTACAACTTCTTTGGAAAACAGTCTGGCACATCCTTAAAAAGCTGGAAACAGATATATCATTTGGTCCTGTAATTCTGCTGCTTGGAATTTATCCTTCCGAAACAAAGGTTGTCACACGAACAGACACATGTACATGAATGTTTGTTGCAGCACAGTCTACAAGAGCAAAAAGTTGGAATCCACCCTGATGCTCATCAACAGATGATAAGCAAACTATGGTACGAATACTCAGTGGAACACTATGCTATGATCAAAAACAATGACAATTTTAGAAAACGTCTCATAACATGGTCTCATTTGGAAGAGATCATGCTGAGTGAAATCAGTCAATGTCAAAAGGATAAATTTTGTATGAGACCCCTGTTATAAGGATTTAACAAGAGAATTATCCATAGAAGAAAATGACTGTGTTGGCTACATGGGGGGGGGGGTGCTGAGAGTTTATCATAGATGAGATAATTGATAGATATTAGAAATTTTATTCTTTTACTGTAAGTAATACAAAAAGTTAAAAAAAGATCCTGCCTTAAGGCACAAAACAGTTTCACACATGAAGACCTGCTCCACTGACACAACACCCATCTACCTTCGTTAACATCACAGGGGCAGGAATTATAACATGGAAGAACATCAAACTATATACAGGAATTATGGCCTAGCCAAATTGCTACAGATTTTGGGGGGGAACACAATTCAATCCATGACAGATGCTGTAAGAAGTCATTTTTATACTATGCACTGATACCTGGACATAATTGACAAGACCGAGACCAAACATGGACATTTGTTTAACTCATGACAGACTGGCACAGATTTTCTCATGTAGAAATTTGTAAAAGGTACAAAATAAAGAGCAATGCTGTGGACCTATAGCATACACACTCTATAGAACTGTATGTACTGTATTCCATTGTTTAGACCAAGGAACAAGGAAGTCAATCAGAAAAGAAAGAAGAGGCCACAAAAATAATAGAGAAAGTGGAGTGTGGGAGGAGAAGAAGAACTTGATTTAGAAGAAGAGGAGGTCTGACAATGAAGTTCACAAACTCCCTAGAAAAAGTGCTGTGTATCTCATTGCTGAATATCACTATGGTCACTTTCAAAGTACTCCTCTTGGGCAGTTATGCCCTGATGCCAGCACCCAATCTACCTTTCAAAAGCAATTTTGGAATGGCTGTCAGAGCTATCATTGTATTACCCTTGATGTCCTGAATGTCATCAAAAAACCTATCAGTATTTACTTTTTATCTTTGGGTAGAGAAAAAAGTCGTTAGGGGCTAGATCAGGTGAGTAAGGAGACTGTTCCAACACAATTATTTGTTTATTCGATAAAAAATCCCACAGAGACAGTACTGTGTGAGCTGGTGCATTGTTGCGATACAAGAGCCATGAGTTGTTGGTGAACAGTTCAGGTCTTCATCTGTCTTTTTCATGCAGACTTTTCCACACTTCCAGATAGTAAACTTGATTAAATGTCCAGTTGATGTAAATTCACAGTCTCTCTGATGTCAAAAAACGTTAGCAACATCATTTTGACTCTTTATTTGGACTGATGGAAATTTTTGGTCTGGAGAATTGGCTGACTTCCATTGTGCACTTTGACACTTTGACACTTTGTTTCAGGGTTGTATTGGTACACCCATGTTCCATCACCAGTGGTAACATGGCCCAAAACGTTGCCTTCTCTCTCCAAAAGTTCTTGGCAAACTTTGACTCTCCTTTGCTTTTGTTCGTTGGTGAGCTCCTTCGGGACCATTTTTGCACATACCCTTCTCATGCCTACATTTTCAATTAAGCTTTTTCTGTTTCTCCTTTGATGTTTACTTGGTCTGCTGTGTTTATCATAGTCAACCAAAGATTTTGACATGCAATTTGGTGAATTTTTGCAATGTTTTTGTCAGTTCGATTCATTACTGGTTGCCTTGACCTCTCTTCATCTGTGATGTTTTCTCTCCTTGCAGAAAAAAAATGTTTCATCCAT
Organism: Heterohyrax brucei; assembly: GCA_028571685.1. Taxonomy (NCBI): domain Eukaryota; kingdom Metazoa; phylum Chordata; class Mammalia; order Hyracoidea; family Procaviidae; genus Heterohyrax; species Heterohyrax brucei. Next base: position 28,014,067 of record CM053146.1, on the reverse strand, counting down.
TTGTACAGTGCCATTTTCTTCATGGCATTATCCTCATAAACTTGGACTAACATGTCCCTGATTTCACTTGCACTCTTGCTGCCAGGTTTAATAAGAAGTTTAATGTTTGCTGTTTGCTCTAATTCAAGCTCCGACATTCTTGTGCAATAACACTCAACCAGACACTGCCACATGTCGACATGAACACAGCTGTGAGACACTGGCATGCCAAGGTTATGAAACGGTACCGAATTGTTTGTACAGTGCTCCCAGTGTTAAGTGCACAGTGGCATGATCTCAAACCTAATTGCCAGACCTTGTGCTTCTCAGAATGTGGATTGTGAATTGGTACTTGTTTAGTAGTTGCTTGTTACTAATTTCTATAAGAAAAGGAGATTGAGCCAGAATGTATCAGTTCAGCTGATGTATTCTTTCAGTAGCAGATTTGTTCAATTAAAAAAATATATATATTATGTTGATTTACATTCTGATGCAGTCCTGTTTTAAGGGACCAACATTTAGGGTAATACTCTTCTAGAACATTGGAATGTTAAACTTTTTGAGGTTACTCACAATCTCTTAAATTTTGTGCATAGTGCACAGAAAGTTCTTTCTCCTAACAGCACTTGAGTATTGGCTGAAGAAATTGTAAGTGGATGAATAGTATATAAGATCTTGTATTTAGACTTATTATGGCTGTAAAACCAAACTCATTGCTGTCAATTCTGATTCGTAGCAACTATACAGGGTGAGTAGACTACCCCACAGAGTTTCCAAGGGATGTCTAGTGGATTTGAACTGCTGATGTTCTGCTTAGCAGCTGTAATACTTAACCACAGTACCGTTAGAGTTTTCATTATGGCTTTAGAGGGAAGAAAAACAAAAGTACCATAATGAAAAATGTGACTTTAGATTCTCCTGACCTATGTAGAAGCTGGTGTTTAGAGTCATAAGAATGATACTTTCATACTAAAAGATAGACAAACACATAAGATATATGAATTCTGCTTGTGAGCATAAGATGACAGTATTGGTATTGCTAGTTACTGTTGACTTGACTCTCTATTTTTGGTGACACCATATATGTCATAGTAGAACCGTGCTCCATAGAGTTTTCAGTGTCTTTTTTCAGAATTAGCTTGCCAGGCTTTATTTCGGGGGTACATCTGGAATTTTTGATTAACAAATGAATCCATTAATCATTTCTACTATCCAGGGACCCTGACAGTATTGGTAACAGCATACAAATATAATTATCTTTTCAAAAATTTGAGGCATTAAATCTAAGGCTGAAGAATTTGGCGTTTCTTGTATTGCCATGGATTGAACTGAGTCCCCTCAAAATGTGTGTAGCTGTTTGGCTGGGCCATCATTCCCAATATTTTGTGATTTTTTTACTCTATACATCTTTGTGTGTGTGTGTATGTGTATGTGTGATTAAGTAAAAGTATACAATCCAAATTAATTTTGCATACCCGATGTCTTAGGGTGAATTTTCTAGGGAAGCAAAACCAGTCACACGTATATTTGCAAGGAAAGATTTACGTATAAAGGAAACAGCTCATGTAACTGCAGATGCTGAATGTCCCAAGTCCTGGCACAAGCCTCATGTGGCCATGGGACCTGGTGAATGAACCCAAGGTCAGCAGGTCAGAGACCAGAGTTCCAGATCACCGGTTGTGTAGATCAGCACGTCCCAAGCTAGCGGCAAGACAGAACTGCAGAGGCTGGTGAGCCCAGGATCACAGGTTGGGCAGCAGGACTCACAAGTGCTGGCTGTAAGGGTTGATGAATATAACAGCTGCTAGTTCAGGTCCAAGAACCAGACTCCAACAGAAAGCAGGAGCTGCTGGCTACGTGAGCAGACTGCTCTTAGGTGGTGGAAGGTGGAGAGATGAGAGCTGAGGGGCCAGAAGCCACCACAGGCCCCACACTGCCACTTGATACAGCAGCCGAACATGGAGTAGCCAAATTGACATAATCCTGACCACCACATCCATTTATCTACAGCTCTTTCTGCTCTTGTTGCTATGTGACAGCACACTATTCATTTTCATTTTATACTTGTCATATCCTCTTAACAAGCTCCTGCCTCCACCTCTCCACCCTCTCCTCTCCTTTCTAGTAAGAGAGGCCCATAGGGCAGTATCCTATAGATGCATAGAACCATAAAATACACACACCATATGGTCACATTGTGTCCCAAAGTCCACTCCATTCCTGTCCAAAGAGTTCACCTCCATAATGCTTTCTGATAAGTGGCAGCAAGCGGGTTTTAGGGGCCATGCTCCCAGGGGAAACCTCAGGCCTTCAGATCATCAGTTGCAGTCTTTTAGTGGAGTTCCTGAGGTGCACCTCTCCTTTTCTCACGTTGCTGGGATGTTGTTTAAGATTTTTGCATCTAGGTTTGTGAGTGATATTTGTCTGTAAGTTTCCTTTTTTTTTTGTGGGATCTTTCCTTGGCTTTGGTATTGTGGTTCTGCTGGCTTCATAGAATTAATTTGGGAGTATTCTATCCCATTCTATGCTGTGAAATAGTCTCAGTAGTATTGGAGTTAACTCCTCTCTAAAAGTTTGACAAAGTTCTCCAGTGAAGACTCTGGGTCAGGGATTCTTTTGGTTGGTAGTTTTTTGATTACTACCTTTGTGATGGGTTTATTAAGTTGTTCTAGTTCTCCTTCTGATAATTTTGGTAGGTAATATGAATCTATAAATTTGTCCATTTCTTCTAGGTTTTCTAATCTAACAGAAATTTTTGTAGTATTCTGTTACAAAACTTTTGATTTTAGTTAGGTCTGTTGTGACATCTCCCATCTCCTTTCTTATTCAGGTTGTTTCCTGTTTTTCTATTAATTTTAACCAGTGGTTTATCAGTTTTGTTGATTGTTTCAAAGAACGAGATTTTGGTTTTGTTCATTTTTTTTTCTTTTAACTTTAACCAGTGGTGTATCAATTTTGTTGATTGTTTCAAAGAACGAGATTTTGGTTTTGTTAATTTTTTTTTTCAATTGTTCTTCTATGTTCTAATTTATTTAGTTCTACTCTAGTCTTTATTAGCTGTTTTCTTCTGGTGCGTAAGGGGTTTTTCTGTTGCCCTCTTTCTACTTGTTCAAGTTGTAGGGTTAATTCTTTGGTTTGGCTCTTTTCTTCCTTCTAGATGTGTGCATTTATAAATCTAAATTGACCCCTGAGCACTGTGTTAGCTGTATCTCATAGGTTATTGTAGGATGTGGTTTCATTCTCATTTAATCCCATAAATTTCTTTAATTGATCCTTGATTTCTTCTATAACCCAGTGCTTTTTGAGCAAAATGTTGTTCAGTTTCCTTGAGTTCAAGTTTCTACTTGTGTCTTTTCTGGTTTGATTTAAACTTTTATGGTTTTATGGTTGGAGAAGATGCCTTGTAATAATTCAGTGGTCTGAATTTTGTTGAGACTTGCCTTGTGTCCTAAAACATGGTCTGTTATGGAAAATGTGTGTTCATTGAAGAAGAAGGTGCATTTATCTATTCATGGATAAAATGTTTTGTATATATTGATGAGGTCTAGTTACTTAATTGTCTCAATATATCTTCTGTGTCTTTACTGAGCTTTTTTCTGGATGATCTGCCCATTACTGAAAGTGGAGTGTTGAAGTCTCCAACTTTTATTGTGGAGTGATCTATCTCATTTTTAAATGTAGTCAGTGTTTGTTCAATGTATTTAGATGGTCTGATATTGGGTGCATAAATATTTAATGTTTTTAAGTTCTGCCTGTGTATTGAACGTTTCAGCAATAAATAGTGACCATCCTTGGCCATGATGGTGGATTTTACATTAAAATCTATATTATCTGAGATTAGTATTGCCACACCTGCTCTTTGTATGTTGTTAGCTTGGTATACGTTATCCCACCCTTTAATTTTCAGTTTGTTCATATCTTTAAGGCTAATATGTTTCTTGTAAGCATCATATAGATGGGTTGTGTCTTTTGATCCAGGATGTCACTCATTTTCTCTTTGTTGGAGTGTTCCATCTGTTGGTATTCAGTGTAATTATTGGTAGGTATGTATTTAGTGTTGTTATTTTGATGTACTTATTTTTACATTGTTGATGTTTTCCATGTTTTTCTTAACAGCCTGTTATGGGTCATTCTTTTTTATGAGTTGATTTTTCATCTTTTTCAGTATTGGTTTTCTGTTTGATGTGACTCCTGTATGTGCTTCTTTTTTTTATATGTCACATTGTTATTTTTCTTTGTGGCTATTCCTATTATCCTGCTTACTCTTCTACTTTTAAACCAGACTTTAACTTCTGCATATCTCTTTAATTTCCTCTCCCTCTGAAATGGGTATAACTACTGTAATATATCCTCCTTTTTAGTGTGACTATGTCCTAAATTTTAGATATGATTACTGGTTTCCTTCTTTCAATAATGTAGTTTTAGTTGAGCTTTATGCTTGGCAACTGAACAGGATACTGGATGCTGTGTCTTGCATTGCTTCCTTAAGTATACACGTATGGTTTTTATTTTGCTAAACAAAGAGCTTCTTTCAGTATTTCTTGTAGTTTGGTTTTGGTTTTTATAAAATCTGTAAGCTTTTTATCTACAAATGTCTCAATGTGGCTGTTGTATTTGAGAGTTTTGCAGAATATGTAATTCTTGATTGGAAGTTTTTCTCCTTCAGAGCTTTGAATGTATCATCCCACTGCTTTCTTACCACCATTGTTTCTGCAGAGAAGTTAGATGAAAGTCCGCAGAGCTTCCCTCTGAATGTTAGCTTTGCTTTGAGCCTCACTGCCTTTAAGAGGATCTATTTATATTTCATTTTATTGAGCTTGATTGTAATATGTCTTAGTTTGTTTCTTTTGGTGTCTAGTTTTTGTGGCATTTGATATGCATCTTGGATATCTATGTTCTCTTCTTTCGTAATGTCAGGGAAGTTTTCTGTCAGCAACTCTACAGCAACGCTCTCCGTGTTTTCATCTATTCCTCCCTGTTCTGCAACTGTGGTTATTCATAGGTTATTTCTCATAATAGGGTCCCACATGTATCTTAATGCTTCATTTTTCTTACTTCCTTTCTCTGATTTCTCATCATAATGCTAGTGTCAATAGCTCTGTCCTCAAGGTCACTGAGTCTGACTTTCACTTCCTGAATTCTTCCCTTTTGACTTTGAATTGAGTTGCCTGATTTTTTAATTTTTTAATTTTGTTAATAATCTGCTGGATTTCAGATTGTTGATGTTCCATCAGTTTGAATAGCTTACTTAATATTTTTCATTTTTTTTGTGCTCTATTTTGTGTAGTTTCTAGGAGGATTCTCTTTATAATTCTTTGGTTCTCAATGTCAGATAGATTTAGAAAGGCTTCTTCATCTGCTAAGTTTTTGATTCTTGAGGACTTTCCAGAGCCACGGTGGACTGTTTCTTTTAATGGTTAGCAATTGACTGTTGTCTGAATGACATCTAGAAGCTGTTTGATTTCTCTGGTGTTAACCTCAACAGGAGCTGGGGCATAGTTCTAAGAGGGGCGTTGGTTACCTGTCTTCTCTGTGTACTCTATGTACTGGCCCCAGGTAGACTGGTCCTGCCTCCTGACTGGCAAATATGGTGCCCTATTTATAGAATCACGGGGCAGGGAGGTCATCACCCAACCCTATTATGTGTTTAAGTGAAGGGTGGAGGAGATGCTGCTGGGCTTGTTGGCAGTTGTCCTCCAGGTGGTGGTATTTTAAAAGGGTACTTTACTGCTGAACAAAGGGCTGTCCAACAGCTGCCAAAAACAGTCAGGCCCTCAGATGTGGCAGGTCCCACCTTCTGGCTGTCAAGGAAATTACCTCATAGGCCATTCCCAGATGCTATGATGTGGTTCAATGTAGGGAGGGGTTCCAGTATTCCTGCTGTCCTCCACAAGGCCTCACCCATAAATATAGACATGAATCATATCAAACACCACTTTTCTGATGGAGAAGCACTTGCCAGATGTCCTGCTGCTCTGCTTAAGAATCAACCACAGCTAAGGCCCCCAGCTGGGTGATTCTGCCTCCCAGCTGACTGATTCTGCCTCCCAGCTGGCCAAGATGGCATCCCAGCTGAGCTGCCTTCCTGCTGTGAAACAGCAGAACCTATGGTACAGCTCAGAAAAGAGGGTAGAGACACAGTGTTACCCTCAGTCATTAGCTATTCTCTCAATATGTGACTATCCTACATACAGTCTCTCCAATGCGCTATATGCTGTTTACTTAAGCACCACAGTTTGGTATATTTGCTGCTCATGCCCAGGCCCCATGTCCTGGATAACAAAGAAGGCGTCAGTATTTTTAGTCCTTTGAAATGGTGAGTCAGCAGGGAGTGGGGCTCAGCAGCTGCTGGCTCTTCTTTGAGAAGAGGTAGTTTAATCAGTTACTGGTGCTAGTCAAATCTGACAACCCTATGCCAGATCTTAGGGCTCCCTGTATGTCCATGATGCTTGATTCAGTTATCATTCCAGGCCTTACTTCTCAGACGGAATTGAGAGGATGTGTGTTTAGTCTACCGTCTTTGCCCCAACTCCTCTATGCTATACATCATAATCTCTACCTATGTCTAGTAGATGGGATGATTATGTTAAAAGAGGTTTAGAGTGGGACTCCAATATTGTTGCTCAGGGAGTTTTCCTGGAGTATGGCTTGCACCACCTTTTATCCTTTCATCCAGTGAGAGAGAAAAAAAGAGGGAGAAAGCAGAGAAATGGGAACCTTACACCATCAAGAAAGCAACACTGGAAGTAGAACACATCTTTTAGACCTGAGTTTCCTTGTGCCAAGATGCTCCCTGACCAAAGACTGATGCAACACAAGGACTTTGCTCCCTAGCAAACAGAGGGAAAGCCTTCCCATGCAGTAGACATCTGAAGTTGAACTTATAGCCTATTTGACTGTGTAAGAAAAAGCTTTCCTTTGTTAAAGCCATCCCCTTGGTGGTATATCCATTAGAGTAGTATAGAAGTTGGAACTAGGAGCTGGGTGCTGCTCCAACAAATACCTAAAATTTGGAAGAGGTTTTACAACTGAATGGATAAAAGACTCAGAAGTGATGGAGAACTGTTATAGAGCAGTATAGAATTTGAAACTAGGAGCTGGGTGTTTCTCCAACAAATACTTAAAATTTGGAAGTGGTTTTACAACTGAATGGATAGAAGACTCAGAAGTGATGGAGAACTGTTAACACTGAAGAAGGTGCAGATGGTGAGCATTAGCAGGGCACCAGTGTCAGCAGAGAAGCAGCAGAAGAACCAGAGCAGTGCAAGACAGTGCTGAAGCTGGCCCACAGAGCAAGACAGCTGAGTGCTTGTGCAAGAGGCTGTGTGGTGGAGTCGGCTGCCTCTGGGCACTTGAATCAGTGGAGCTACAGAGCTTTGGAACCCTTGCCTCATCAAAGCAGTTGTTGGCTTGAGGCCTGGGACATGAGGCCATAGGTAGCAGAAGCTGAAGAGACAAAGAACATAAGAAGCTAAGCTGCCTCACTCTCCAAAGGTATGGCCATGACTTCAGGGGCTTGAAAGTGTGGAGCCTTGGATTTGCGTGTTTGTATGGTGGAATTGCCACTTACTTGGGCTTCGGGTGCACCCAAAGCTGAGGGGGCAGAGTTTTTGTCCAAGTGGATGTAGTAGGCAGTGTTGTTGACACAGGGCTGAGTAAGGGAGTTTCCCTCAGGTGTGGCTTGCACCACCTTTTATCCTTTCATCATATGGGAGATAAAAATAGAACGAAGCAAGGAGATAACTGGGAGCTTCACACCATCAAGAAAGCAGCACTGGGAGCAGAGCACGTCCTTCAGACCTGAGTTTCCTGTGCCAAGATGCTCCCTGACCAAAGACTGATGCAACGCAGGGACTTTCCTCCATAGCAGAGAGAGGGAAAGCCTTCCCCTGGAGCAGACATCCTGAATTTGAACTTGAGCTTATTGGACTGTGTAAGAATAAACTTTTCTTTGTTAACGCCATCTGCTTGATGGCATTTCTGTTAGATCAGTACTAGATGACTAAAACATACATCCATAGTGGAGAACTGTTACTCTTTGAGGACTGCAGCTGCACCCTGTAGTTAGTAATTTCTCACAGCATGACCAACACCACGGTAACCATATAGACACTCAGTAAACAGCTAACACCAAAAAAGAGAAAAGAAAATCCTCTGCCAAGAAAGATGTAGTACTGATTGTTATATATTCCACATGTGTTGAGAAACTGTATCTCTCGAAACTTTTTTTTAGTTCGTCTTGGACAAACAACCTTTGCTGAAAACCTTTTTAAAAAAATTTTTTTTCTACTTAGGAGGATCTAATACACATATTCTTTTTCCAGGATGATTGAGACAGAAAGTTATCTGTGTTATTAGTTTTCTAGGAAAGGGCATATGAGGGAATGCATTGATAAACACAAAGCAGCTGCTAAGTTTATATCTTTGTCATCTGATTTCTTTCATACCCTTTAAAATTCCAAAGTCTATCCTATCTCTCCAACAACTGCAGTCGAAATGGCTTTGCCCATAAAAAGTGAAAAGGTTAATTGTATGGAGCTGAAGTTTTAATTTGACACTCAAACAATATTGTGCATTTTTGAGTGTTTTTTTTTTTTTTTTTTTGGCAGCTATAAAGTGAAGGAAACCCTGGTTGAGAGCTCCAAATCTACCAGGCACTCCTTGGAAACCTAGTGAGGCAGTTCTACTCTGCTCTGCATGGTTGCGATGAGTTGGAATCCACTTAACAGTGGTGGATTTTTTTTACACCATGAAGGAGGGGTTTTAATTTTTTTGTTTTAATCTACTTGCTTCCAAAAAAGAAGAAAAATTTCTATTACATTCCCCAATCTTTAGTTTACTTCCCACTGTCTGCTCTAAGAGCAAAGTGGACTTCCTGCTTTAATTTTAGCAAGAACTGGAAATAGGTACAACTAAATGAGACAATTCCTGATTCCATTTCATAACAAATCAGCATTTGGCTTCTCATTTCAGAAGTAAAGAAGTGCCTCTGTGTGTGGTCATATGTGTTTCAGAGATTTTTTTTTTTCTTTTTTATGTTTCTGCTAGTTAAAAGTGAGGTAGAATTCCCATGGAGTAATTGTGTTTGAGATGCCACAGACATGAAAACTTTACAGAAAAGGTTGTTTCTTCCTCAGTGGAGCTCATTTGTTAGTGGCTGCCTAGCCTGATTGATGTTGATCTGAAATGGAATACCCAGTACAGCTGCACTTCTTGATAAAAATCACATGAGCCCAGCAGAATGGGATGGGGCTGTGGAAGTAAACATAGCTTTGCATTTTCTTAAAAGAATGCGAAGCACCTTACAAGTTTTCTGGTTATTATTGTCACTGAGGTTGTTGTTAATGACATCCTGTGCTCAGGCAAGAGAAGATCTGAGGCAATAGTAGTTGAATTAGTGAATATTTTAGTCCACAGAGAATAAGCCGTAGGATATCAGTATATACAATCAATATTTAGCTGTAAAACCTGCTGCAACTCTTTAAACATTTTAAGGTCAAATGTGGGAAACAGTTGCTGTGCTTTTCAGTTCCCACCTCTGAAAAATAACAAAATGCTTATAGGATAAAGTGAAATCCTAGGAAGTCTGAAATCCTACCCCAGGAATAACTTTTAATTGGTATTTCAGTAGTGTGTACTTTTAAATTAATGCCATTGTTGGTATTACTTTCGAATTTACAAAATAAAATTATTTTCAGTGTATTCTTTACCTTGAGGTGGGGGTAGAAATCTGTTTAGTGAAGAGAAAGAGAGTCCATTCTTTTATTTTCCTCATACAAAAGAGATTTTATTGGAAAGCAATACTTTTTTCATGAAGAACAGATAAAAGCTCTACACACTTATATAACTCTAATAAGAGTCGAAGAAAAGCACTCAACAAGCAAGACTACGTAATACACTTATGGCTCACTTGGAGTATTTTGAGAATGTCTATATAAGTGAATTTTATAATTAAGTGAAGGTTATAATTTTTAAGCATCCAAACTAGTTTGTATTATTTTGAGTAAGCTTTATGGAGATTTAGTTTCCATGTAATAAGATTCACTTGTTTTAATTTTGATCAGTGTTGGCAAATATATATAGGATCGCTAGGAATCAATTGATTCACTGGCAATGAGGGTTTTTGGGGGGCGGTGTAGTCATATAGCCAAAGCCAAGTGCTGTCGAGTCAGATGTAGTCATATAACCATGAATAAATTATGTATAGAATATTTCTGTTTTATAAGGACACCAGAATTTTTCATCATTTTTTTAATGTTTTGTTGTTTAACTCATACTTGCAACTTTTAACCTTTGCAGATTATTAGTTTCACATACTGTAAGCTTAAAATCAAAGGTCCCTGTTTTGTATATGAACAGATGGTTGTCCTAGCATCATCATTCAGTTGTGTTGACACCTCTTTGGAAAACCAATTGGCCATTTAGGTTGGGATATGTTTACTGTACTGTGTTCTGTTTCACTCACCCCATGTATTTATCTTGATGTAAGTGTATAGTGCCTTAACTATTGTAGTATAGTACTATCGTTTGACTATGCAGAGGCATTCAACTGTGTGGATCATAAAAAAGTATGGATAACATTGCAGGGAATTCCAGAGCACTTAATTGTGCTTATGAAGAATCTGTATGTGGATCCAGAGGTAGTTGTTGGAACAGAACAAGGGGACACTACATGGTTTAAAATCAGGAAGAGTATGTGTCAGGGTTGTATCCTTTCACCATACCTATTCACTCTGTAAGCGTAGCAAAACAATCCCAGAAGCTGGACAACATGAAGAACAGTGAGGCATCAGGACTGGAGGAAGACTGATTAATAACCTGCCTTATGCAGGTGACACAACGTTGCTTGCTAAAAGTGAAAAGGACTTGAAATCTTTACAAAGGAAAGATTAAAGACCAGAGTCTTCAGTATGGATTACACCTCAACTTCAAGAAAACAAAAATCCTCACAACTGGACCAATAAGCAACATAATGATAAATGGAGAAAAGATTGAGTTTGTCATTTTACTTGGTGGATCCACAATCAACACCCATGGAAGCAGCAGTCAAGAAGTTGAAAGACTGATTGCAGTGGCAAAAGACTCCTTTAAAATGTTGACAAGCAAAGATGTCACCTTGAAGACTAAGCTGCACCTAACACAAACCATGATGTTTCAGTTCCATGTTATGCATGTCAAAGCTGGACAGTGAATAAGCCAGAGGAAGAATTGATGCCTTTGAATTGTGGTTTTGTAGAAGAATGTTGAATATACCTTGCACTGCCAAAAGAACAAATGGATCTGTTTTGAAAGAATATAGCCAAAGTGCTCCTGAGAAGTAGGGATGGCGAGGCTACATCTTATATACTTTGACACTTGATCAGAAGGGATCAATCCCTGGAGAAGGACATCATGATTGGCAAACTAGAGGGTCAATGAAAAAGAAGATGACCTGCAAGAAGATGGATTGACACAGTGTCTCAATAGTGGACCTAAACATTAAAAACAATTGTGGACTTGGCTTAGCACTGGGAAGTGTTTTCATTTGTCTGTAGGGTTACTATGAGTCAGAACCAACTTAATGTCCACAAACAGCAACAGCAACAAATAGTGTTTATATATTACAGTGGTTAAGTCTTTGGCTGCAAACTGAAGGGTCAGCAGTTCCAACCTACCAGCTGTTCTGCTGAAGAAAGATACAGCAGTCTGCTTACATGAAGCCTTGGACACTCCACTGGCCAGGGCAGACTATCCAATAAACAAGCACACAGGTTTACTTGCACTGATTTGCTAATCTATATTGAAATTGTTCACTACAAGTTAGTAATTAAGCATATATAAGCCTAGATTTACCTTGTTAACTGAGCCTCCTGCTGCTTGTCAGGGACTGTAAATTGACAAGTGGCTTGTATTGGATAGGAAAGTGCTGTGGGTTGGGGAGACAGTTACAACTCCTTCCTAGAACCACAATGTTTAATGTGGTGAAAAAAGATAGAATTGCCCACTGCAGATGATCTGGTAAGCAAGATAAACACTGTGGTCACCTTCCCTATGGGACAATCCACCTCCACCTCTGCGTGTTGGGCAGTTCTGCTCTGTCCTGTATGGCAGATGTGAGTCAGAATTGACTGGATGGCAAACAGGTTTAGTTTGGGTTATCAAAAGCAGCTAGTTCAAGTCCTCTAACTGTGTTTTTCTGTTTGAAAATAGATTTTGGCTATGTAGATCCTTTGTGTTTACATGTAAATATTGGAACTAGATTATCAATTTCTAAAAATACAAAAAGAAATAGAAAAATAACTGTGACACTGCTGAGACTTTGCCTGAAAGTATATTGAATCAATAGGTCAATGTGGGGAGAAATGGTGTCTTAATAATATTCATTCTTCCCAGTTAATTAACATGACACACCTCTCCATTTATTGGTCTCCATGAATTTCTCCTAGTACGCACTAGTTTTCAGAGACCAGATCTTGCACAAATATGTCCTTAAGTACCTCATGTTCTTGATGCTATTTTAAATGGTAGTATTTTTTAATTTTTAACTTCCTGATCCGCATTGCTTGCATATATATTTTCATTTTTAGTTTTCTAGACTTCTTGCTGGTATACATGCATACTATTCATTTTTATATATTCAGTGGGTGTCCTGTAGCATTGCTGAAGCCTCTTATTAGTACTAGGAACTTCCTCTCCCACCCAGATTCATTAGTATTTTCTCTGTAGAAAATCTTACCATCTGCAAATAGAGGAAGTTGAATGGTTTCTAATATCTGAATGAGTAGAAAATATTGGTGGGTTTTTGCCTGCTGGTGTATGATATCTGCCATGTGGTGTTGGTGAAGAGTACAGAATACATCACAGACCTCATGTGTTTTCAGAGTAAAAGTGCTCCATAGGGTTTTCAATGGTGGTGATCATTTGCAAGAAGAATACCAGGCTTTTTACTGAGATGCCTCAACCACAAAACTTTTGGTTAACAGTGGAAAGTTTAACCATTTGCAACACCTAGGGACTTCCCTCTCCTACTCCTGCTAGGTTTTGATTTTAAGAAAAAAATGTTAGTTGGTGTGAAATAGCACCTTTGTATGTATTTATGATCTAACTTTGGCTTTTGAATATTTCTGATTGTAGTGGGCTTTATTTGTGTGCCTTCCTTGTATTGAATTTTATAATTAACCATTTTTTTTTTTAAGAACTGTTAATTGGCTCGTCTTCTCTGCCTTGTTGAGATCCTTCAATTAGAGTGTTAATCAGTGATTTTTATTTTCAAAATGACAATAGCTTCCATAACTTAAACTTAAATCAGAGTTGAACTAATCAATGAAGAACTTTGTGGTAAAGAGCATTACATATGGGCAATTTTGTTGAACTTCTGTCAGCTAGGAAATTCCTTACAAATTACAAGCTTTACTTCCATAGGTGTCCCCTGAGGGACCAAATTACTGGGCTAAAGTCTGTAGGCGTCATGGTCTCGGGGAATATCTGACTCTATTGGCATAACAGTTTTTTATTGTGATTAACTGAAAGATTGCGGTCCAAAATACGAAACGGCTTGTACCCACCTCTCTGCAACGCTATCTGCTCTCCTCACCCCGGAACAGCATGCTCTTCTTTTACACTCTTTATGTGCAGTACCAACTCAGCCAACATTTGTCCCTTCTCTCCACCCTCTCTTCTCCCCTCTAAAAATAAACCAGTAGGACAGGCTCATGCATATATTAATCCATTAGGCATACACAACACATACATCACTCTGTGTCCCCAGGTCTAGGCCTTTCTTTGTCTGAAGTATTGGCCTCAATACTTCAATACAAGTCCAGGGCCGTGTTCTAAGGGAACTCTCAAGGTTGTAAGATCATCAAGGCCAGCTAATAGAGTTTTCGATCTGCACACCTCTTTATGTCATGCTGTGTCAGACGCTCTACATTGTGTTCCCTGTCAGAGCTGTTTTGGGTGGTTGCTGGGCACCGTCTAGTTCTGTTCTGCTAATGTAGTCTCCTGCTTACATGGGTCCTTCTGTCTCATGGACTCATTTTTCCTCATGTCTTTGATGTATTTCAGGTAGGTTGGGACTGGCTAATGTTCCTTAGATGGCAGCTTACTGGCTTTTATGACCCCAGATGCCACTCACCAATATGGGGTACAGGACACTTTCTTAGAAAAGGACTAATTGTGGCCTAACGTAGTTTTTAAAGACAGTGTTCTCCCACAGGGTGAGGAGAGCAGACAGAGTTTTGGAGAGGCTGGTACTCAGAGTTTTATATGGAAAATTGACTCGGGTTGTAAACTTTCACTTAATCACAATTAAGAAAAAAAGAAAATGTTGTTATCCTTTGCTTTGGTGTGTACTATCTGAGATCATAAAACATTTTTAGTAGCTATCTAAGATACTTAACTGGTCCCAGCCAGCTGAGAGCAAGGGAGAATGAAGAAAATCAAAGACACAAGAGAATCCCCCAAAAATTCAAACTCATTGCCATTGATCAGTTTTGACTCATAGCGACCCTATAGGACAGAGTAGAACTGCCATATAGAATTTCCAAGGAATGCCTGATGGATTCAAACTGCTAACATTTTGGTTAGTAGCAGTAGCACTTAACCACTACACCACCAAGGTTTCCAGGATCTATTTACACATGTTCCTTTTTTAGGATGGTTGAGAGAGAACGCTAGCTGCGTCAGTCTTGGTTATCTCAGAAAGGGCGTATGAAGGAATGAACTGATAATCTCAAACCCATGATTATGGCTAACTTTATATCTTTGTTAGTATTCAGTTTCTTTCATACTCTTTAAACTTAAGAAGTCTGTCATATTTCTCACAAAACTAACTAAAATGGAGATGAAATTTGACAGTGTAAATGCTATTATACATCTTTGCATTTATTTATTTTTTGTCAGCTGTAAGATGAATGGAGCCTTGGTTGTATAGTGGTTAAGAACTATAAATCTTCCAGCCGCTCCTTGGAAACCTTATGGGTCAGTTCTTCTCCGCCCTGTAGGTGTGTTTTGAGTTGGAATCCACTTGACAGTGATGGATTTAGTCCAAATGACTATGCCACAGCCTCCACTAGACTGAGTCTAGCATCACTAGATGGTGCCTGGCTACTAACGCTGACTGCTTTGACAGAAATTACAATATAGAGTCCATGGTAGAGCTGGAGAGAAATGTGGAACAAAATTCTAACTCACAAAAAGCAAAAACAAAGAAACAAACAAAAAAAAAATGGGACTTACTGTCCTAACAGAGACAAGAAACTCTAAGAGTAGGGATACCGTGTTAGCTCAGTTATGAAATCACTCCTGAGATTAACACTTCAGCTGAAGATGAGACAGACTCATAAGAACAAAAGGGAACTAAATGGACATACCAGCTCAGAGAAAGGGGCAAGAAGACAGTAGGGGATAGGAAAGCAGGTAATGGGGAATCAGGGGTCAAGAAGGGAAAGTGTTGACATGTAGTGGTGCTGGTAATCAGTGTCACAAAACACCATTTGTTAATTGTTTATTGAAAAGCAACTTTGCTCTATAAACCTTCATCTAAAGTACTAAAAAAGAATTTAAAAAAAATGTAAGCTTCACTTAATTATAGAATCACCTTATGTAGAATTTATGAAAATATTGAAAGGAATTTGTTTAAAGTTATTGACAGAAAGTGGTACCTGATAAAGGTGAACATTAATTGATTTTCTGCATGCTAGGTATGTTAATTGTGTGTATTATTTGTTAGTTTATATTGATAAGAATTATTTTTAAGTTTAATACTCATTCTTAATAGTCTGGTTGTGTACTTAAGTATGACATATATCATACAGTTCTATTAAAGGCTTTGCTGATCGTAGGCTATATTTGATTTTACCGTAAATTGGTGTTTAAATTCGTTATGAAGGTTGCTCTTACCAGGTAGGGGAGGTGCCACATAACTAGCATTGATTGTTAATCAAACTAACCATGACTAGCAATGTCTTTTATTAACTGTATAGGATTGCCATGAGCAGGAATTGACTCAATGACAGTGGCTTTGGTTTGCAGATTATACAGAATATCAGATATTGTCTTGTTACTGTATCTCCATCATAAGCAACAGTGTTCTGCACAATATCTTGGTAAAGAAATCACAGAAAGGATGAGCTGCAGTAATAGGCTGCATAGTGCATAATGATTCTGTGTCATCCTGCCTGTTGGTCATGAGTCCTATTAGTTTTGGGTGACAAAATGCAAATATTTGCAAAATATGACTCTACTTTGACGTGCTAATTTGTCTAACCTGGTCATATAGCCATTAAGCTAATTCAACAGACTGGGTCCTTCAGCTTATAAATAATCCATTCTCTTTTCAAAAGCTGTATTAATTTTTTATTTATAATCTCTTACTGGCCTCAGGAAATCAGAATATGAACTCATAGTTTAACCTGTCAGAACTTTTGGCATCCAGTAATTTTTCCTGCACTCTTAAATAGCAGCTCAGAATGGTATCTATGATGAAGCAGATATGTTAGTCATTTATGAAAAATAGAGAAGTAGCTTTGGCTCACCAGGGAAGAGATGCTGTATGTATTTCTCTGCCAGAATATGCATTTGGTTAGAATGCTGTTTTCGAAGGACGAAATATATATATATTTTTTGATAGATAGAAAGAGGAGGAAACTTACAGTTTCTTTTGCAACTTAGAAATCTGTGCATCTAAGGAACCATACAGAAAAGGGAGCTCCAGAATAGGGCCAGTGGAGTGTTTCTTTTGTTTATTGTTGTTAGTAGATTAATTTCTAGTCAGTCCTCCAGATCATTTTCTTTTTATCTTCTTTCTTTTGTTGTTTATTCTCCAAAACTAAAACTTTTTCTCATAATTATATCAAATCCTCACCTTCACTGTGGTGTTTCTTGTGCTGGATTTTCCACTGTGCTTCCACATCCTGACCTGCGGGTTTGTCACAAATTTTTATCATAGTTGGCAAACATTTGTTTCATGTCTATTATATGCCTCACATTATGTTAAGGGCTTTGAACTCATCATCTCATATAAAAATGACAACACTCTGAAGTTGGGTACTTGTGAATGAGTGAAGTGAAGCATAAGGAACTGGTTTATAAATTATTAAAGTATGTGGCAGAACAGATGCAGGGCAGAATGGTTTCCATTGTGACACCCAGAATCTTAATCAGTGTTCTTTCATATACTACCCATGAAGTCATTATTAAGCTATTTGTCTTTTTATTTTTTATGATGATTGAATGAAAATGTACATTCCCATGTAAATTCGTATGCTTACTTATATGCAGCTCCCACTGCTCTCCCTGCCCGGTGACAGCACACTCCTCCTCTCTGCTCCATACGTGTCCTATCCTCCCAACAGTCTCCTATCCCCTCCTCTCCATTCACTCCCCTTCCTCCAACAAGAGGTCAGCAGGATGACATCTTATGGATGCAAAGAACCATAAAATTCTCACGAGATATGGTCACTCTGTGTCGCCAAGTCCAATCCATTGCTGTCTGAAAAGTTGACCTTCATTATGATTTATGGACATGGGCAGCATCAGCGCCAGGGGCCATGCTCCTAGGGGAACCCCTGAAACTCCCAGACCATCAGTCACGGTCTTTTATTGGAGATCTCAGCGTGCACCCCTGTTTATTTTCTTCTTGCCAGTGAGACTCAACTTTGTGAGCTCCATCGTGGCTGTCACTGGTGGTGGCATCATCCAGTTCTTCTGGTCATGAGTTGATGTAGAGAGGTCCACTCACGTGGCTCTCGCTGTCTTCTGGGTTCTCTTTAACCTGTGTCATTCTTGTCCTTGGTGATCATCAGTTCTTGTTGAGTTGGGACCATTTGCTGTACCCTCAGATGACAGCTTCAAAGCTTTTAAGACCCCAGGCGCCACTCACCAACATGGGGTGCAGAGAGTCCTCATTAGCAAAATCCTAGCTGTGCCAATTGGCTTCGATTTTGCCTGATAGTATGGTCCTCAGCCCCCCACCCCAGCCACTCTGTCCTTGCAATATTTGTTTAAGAGGGGAAGAGTACTCAAATTGTGTTGAAGTACAGTTATTATTGATCTTATTTCTAATGTGTGCTGTCACCAATTACACCTAACCAAATTTCTATTAACTCTCTAATCTAAACCGTCCTAACCCTTGCAGCCATCTGTTTTGAAGTTCTTATCATAGGGGTCTCATACAATATTTATCCTTTGTCACTGACTACTTTCACTCAACATAATGTCCTCCAGTTGAAACCAGGTTAAGAGATGTTTCCTGCTGTCATTGTTGTTCTTTATCATTACATAGTGTTCCACTGATTATATATACCATAGTTTACTTATCCATTCTTCTGTTGTTGGGCATCTGGGTTGATTCCATCTTGTTACTATTGGGGACTGTCCTGCGATGAACATTCCTGTGCGTATATCAGTTGGTGTGAATGTCCATGGTTCTGTTGGATATATTCCAGGTAATGGAATTACTAGGTCAAATGCCAAGCCAAGTGCCATCGAGTCGGATCCGACTCATAGGTCAAATGGTATATCTATATCCATTTTTTTAAGGGAGCACCAGATTACTTTTGAAAGAGGTTGCAACATTTTGCAATCTCACCAATAGTGTAGAATTCCTGTCTCCCCACAGCCTTTCCAGCATTTGATGTTTTGTGTTTTTTTGGATTATGGCCAACTTTGTTGGGGTGAGATGGTATCTCATTGTCATTTTGATTTAAATTTCTTTAATAGCTAATGATCATGAGCATGTCTGCATGTGTGTTTTGGCTGCCTAAATCTCCTCTTTAGAGAAGTATCTGTCCATCTCCTTTGTCCATCGCTTACTTGGATGATTTATCTTTTTCTTACTGATATTTTTTAGTACCTTATAGATTATGGAGATCAGGCATCTGTTGACATAGAGTTTCCAAATATATTTTTCAATTCTGTAGGTCACCTTTTAATTCTATTAATAAAGTCTTTGGTTGAGCAAAAGTGATTGATTCTTAGTAGTTCCCATTTATCTATTTTCTCTTCTAATGATTGTGGTTTGTTTGACAGATTTTGAAGTCTGTTTACATTGTGTATTAAAACTTCCATTGTTCCTACTTTTTCTTGGATGAGCTTTATCATTTTAGATTTGATATTTAGGTCTTTTATCCAGTATGAGTTGGTTTTTGTGTAAGATGTAAATATGGGTCTTGTTTTAATTTAGTGTAGATGGATATCCAATTTTGTAGATGGAGATTGTTTTCACCCCAGTTTAACATGTTAGGGCTTTTATGAATATCAACTGTTCATAGGCAGATGATGTCAGGTCTGGGGTTTCGATTCTGTTCCATTGATCTGTCTGTGTCTTTTTGTACCAGTACCAAGCTGCTTTGACTAATGTGGCAGTGTAATAGGTTCTAAGGTCATGTAATGAGAGGCCTCCCAGTGTGTTCTTCTTCTTTAGTAATGCTTGACTTATCTGGGGCTTCTTCCCTGTCCACACAAAGTTGATAATGTGTGCCTCCATCTCATTAAAAAATGTCACTGGAATTTGTATTGAGATTGCATTATATGAGTAGATTGCTTTGGGTAAAATAGACATTTTCAAAATGTTAAGTCTTCCTATCCATAAGCAGGGTAGGTTTTTCCATTTATGTAAGTCTCTCTTAGTTTCTTGTAGTAAGGGTTTGTAGTTCTTTTTGTAAAGGTCTGTTATTTCTCTGGTTAAATTTATTCGTAGGTACTTTATCTTCTTAGGGGCTATAGTAAATGGTATTGACTTGGTGATTTCTTTGTTAGTAATCTTGTTGGTGTAAAGGAATCCTACTGATTTAATTATGTTTATCTTGTATCCTGAGACTTTGCCGAACACTTCAGTTTGAGTAGTTTCCTTATGGATTCTTCAGGATTCTCTGCATATACAATCATATCATCTGTGAATAGGGAGACTTTTCTTCTTTGCTGATGCAGACCATGTATTCCTTGATCTTGTCTAATTGCTCTCTCTAGAACTTCTACTACAATGTAGAATGGGAGAGGTGAGAGTGGGTGTCCCTGTCTAGTTCATGTTCTCAAGGGAAACTGTTTCAGTCTCTCTCCATTCAGGATGATGTAGGCAGTTGACTTTGTAGAAATGGCCCTTATCACACTGAGGAATTGGCCATCTATTCCTGTTTTACTTACAGTTTTTAACATGAATCGGTGTTGGACTGTATGAAATGCCTTTTCTGAATCAATAGACAACATCATGTGGTTCTTGTCTTTTGTGATATTTATGTGGTTGATCACATTAATTGTTTTTCTGATGTTGAACCAGCCTGGCATCCCTGGTATGAATCCAACTTGGTCACGATGGAATGTTTTTTGGACATGTTATGGTATTCTCTTGGCAAGAATTGATTTTTGCATCTAGATTCGTGAGTGATATCAGTCTGTAGTTCTCCTTTTTG
The DNA here is from genome assembly GCA_028571685.1 of Heterohyrax brucei. Classification (NCBI taxonomy): domain Eukaryota; kingdom Metazoa; phylum Chordata; class Mammalia; order Hyracoidea; family Procaviidae; genus Heterohyrax; species Heterohyrax brucei. The sequence continues at coordinate 27,993,701 of CM053146.1, read as the reverse complement.
GTTGGATCTTTCCCTGGCTTTGGTATCAGTGTTATGCTGGTTTCATAGAATGAATCTGGGAGTGTTCCATCCCTTTCTATATGATGGAATAGTCTTAGCAGTACTGGAGAAAACTCTTCTCTAAAAGCTTGATAGAATTCTGCATTGAAGCCATCTAGACCCAGGCTTTTTTTTTGATTGGCAGTTTTTTGATGACTTCTTCAATCTGTTCCTTTGTGATGGGTTTATTATGTTGTTCTGCTTCACTTTGTGATAATCTGGGTTAGTGATATGAATCAAGGAATTTGTCCATTTCCTATAGGTTTTCAAATTTGTTAGAATACAGTCTTTCATAGTATTCAGCTATGATATTTTTGATTTCTGTTGGATCTGTTGTGACAATTCCCCTCTCATTTCTTATTTGGGTTATTTGTTTCCTTTCCTGTTTTTCTTTAGTAAGTTTAGCCAATGGTTTGTCGATTTTGTTAATCTTTTCAAAAAAACAGCTTTTGGTCTTTTCAATTTTTTTGGTTGTTCTTCTGTTCTCTAATTTGTTGAGTTCTGCTCTAATCTTTATGATCTGTTTTCTTTTGGTGCCTGAGGTATTCCTCTGTTTCTCTCTCTCTACTTGTTTAAGTTGCACGGTCAGTTCTTTGATTTAGTTTCTTTCTTCCTTCCAGATGTGTGCATTTATGGAGATAAACTGAGCTCTGAACACTGCTTTTGCTGTATCCCTTAGGTTCTGGTAAGGAAGTGTTTTCTTTCTCAGTGGAATTCATAAATTTTTTTTGTTTCATCCTTGATTTCTTCTATAACCTGTGGCTGTTTGAGCATGGTATTGTTCAGTTTCCATGAGTTCCACTTTGTATCTATGTTTTCTTCTGCTATTGATTTCGACTTTTATGGCTTTGTGTTCTGAGAAGATGCTTTGCTTTAATTCAGTGGTATGGATTTTGTTGAGAGTTGCTTTATGACCTAACAGATGGTCTATTCTGGAGAATGTTCCATGTGCACTGGGGAAGAAGATGTAGTTTTCCGCTAATGGATAGAAATTTCTGTATATGTCGATGTGGTCTATTTGGTTACTTGTGGCAAGAAGGCCTTCTGTGTCTTTACTGAGCTTTTTTCTTGACTATCTGTCCAATATTGAGAGGAGAGTGTTGAAGTCTCCTACTATTGTTGTGGAGGGAATCTATTTATTTTCTGAGTGTAGTCAGTGTTTCTTTGACGTATTTAGCTGCTCTAATATTAGGTGCATAAATATTGAGTATTGTTAAGTCCTGCTTGTGTATTGAACCTTTCAGCAATAGTGTCTCTCCTTGTCCACGATGGTGGATTTTACATTAAAATAAATTTTATCTGAGATTAGAATTGCCACACCTGCTTTTCTTTGTTCATTGTTAGCTTGATATATATTCTTCCATCCTTTAGTTTTCAGTTTGTTCCTATCTTTAAGTCTGAGGTGAGTTTCTTGTGGGCAACATAGAGATGGGTTATTTCTTTTGATCTAGGATGTCACTTTACTGGAGCATTCAGTCCATTCACATTCAGTGTAATTATTGATAGGTATGTGTTCAGTGCTGCCATTGTGATACATTTATTTTTGTGTTGATGTTTTCTCTGTTGTTCTTATTAGTCTGTTCTAGGACATTTTTCTTTGTGAGTTGATTTTTTTACCTTTTTCAGGGTTGGTTTTGTGGTTGCTGAGACTCTTGTATTACATTTCTTGATATGGTATGCTGTTTCTTTATTGTGCTTTACGGCTTCCCCTATGATCCCACTTAATAAACTATATATAAACCCAAATTTGATTACTACCAGTCTTGTGCACTTCCTCTGTAGTGACTATAATGACTGTAGTACATCCCTCTTTTTTAATATGATGATATCATAGTTTACATGATATGATAGTAGATAATTTTTCTGTTATAGCTTTGATTACATTTGGAGCGTTCCCTAACTGAGTAATGTTGTGGATAATGTGTCCTTCTAAAATAAAAAGTTAATGGTTTTGTTCTTCCAAGCTGAGAGATTCTTTCAGTATTTCTTGTAGCTTTGGTTTGGTTTTTACAAACTCTCTGATTTCCTGTTTATCTGCAAATGTCTTAATCTAATTTTTGTATTTGAAAGGTAGTTTTGCAGGATATATAATTCTTGGTTGGAAGTTCTTCTTCTTCAGATCTTTGAATGTGTCATGACACTGTCTCCTTGCCAGCATCCTTTCTGTGGAGAAATCTGATGGAAGCCTACAAGGTTTCCCTCTGAATATTACCTTTGCTTTGAGTCTTACTGAGTCAGAGTTTCTGATTCTGTTTCATTCTGTTAAACTTGATTATGCCTTGGAGTCTTTCTTTTGAGATCTATATAGAGTGGTGTTCGATATGTATCTTGAGTATCTATATTCTCTTCTTTCATAATTTCCAGGAAATTTTCTGTCAGCAGCTCAGCAAGAATGCTCTGTGTTCTCAGGTGTCTCGCCCTGCTCAGGAACTCCAGTTAATTGTAGATTGTTCTTCTTAATAGAGTCCAACATACTTCTTAATGCTTCTTCATTTTCCTGTTTCTTGTTTCTGATTTCTTCTCATAGATGCTGGAGTCAGCAGCTCTGTCTTCCAGATCAGAAATTCTCTTTTCCATTTGTTCCATTCTGTTTTCTTGGCTTTGAATTGAAGTTTCTATGTCTTTGATTTTGTTCTTGATCTGTTGGGTTTCTCAGTATTAGTGTTCCATCAGATTGAACAACTTGCTTAATTTTTTGTTTCACTCTGCTGCATTTTGTATAAGGGCTAGGAGGGCTCTCTATGTAATCCTTTTGTATTCTTCTGATAGTTTCAGAAAAGCTTCTTTGGGAAATTCTGAGGTGGTTTCTTTTAGGGGCCTTCTGATGCCATGGGTAATTTCCAGGTTACTGTCTTCTCCAAAGTTTGTTGCTTTTTGCATTGCATGTGGGTCAATAGAGGCTTAGAGAGATGCTGTGAAAATGGACCACAGTTGCTTCTCTAGGCTGTCTTAAAATGAGAAGTAAAAAGTATTTGACAACTTCCAAAGTTAGTCAGGTTTTCAGGTATATACGTCCCTCTTCCCAGCTGGTAAAGTAAGCACCTCTATATTGAACCCCAGATGTTATAAACTAGCTCAAAATACAGAAAGCCTACTGGTCTGCTGGCCTCTGCTATTGGGCCCCAGCTGTAGGTAATACTGTGTAGAATTCTGCTTTTCTGCTGGAAAAGCAGTCTCTTCTGTGTAGGTACTGCCTCCTAGCCCAGGAATTAGTTCCAGCTGAGGCTTCTATGTGAATGAATCTGCCTCCCAGCGAAACAAGCTAGTGTTTTGCAGAAGCTTGCCAGCTGACCAGGACCAGGCTCCCGTCAGAGAGGCCAAGAGTGCCAAAATGCCTAAAATCCACAGCCTCCGCTGCTGGTATCCAGTCCCAGGTGACACTTTGGAAAACACTGCTTCTCTGCTAAAAAAGCACTCTCCTCCCAGCAGACACCACCCCCCAGCCTAAGAACCAAGTCTGGTTGTGGCCTCTGCCTTGGGTTTTCCATTTCCCAGTGGATCAAGATGGTGTCCCGCTCAAGTGCATCTGTACAGTTACTACATGGCAAAGGCAAAAAGATAGGCCAGAGGAGCTGAGGTGTATAGAGTCAAAAGCCAGGCTCTCAGAACCTGATATTTATGCTTGCCAGTCCCACCAGCATTGTGTCTGAGACCAGCAGCTAGTCAAGTCCCAGCTCTGCCCTCTGGCCAAGACAGAGTAAGAAAATCAAAATGTTGAGTTTCCTTCGGCCTATGCAAGTCTGCACTCTCTGAGAGTCGGGTCAGTGAAAGAGAGGAGGTTTTGTGTTCAGTGGTGTGAAGTCCAAATTAACAGCCCTATGCCACATCCCAGCATTCACTAGATGTCCAGAAGACTCTGTTTAATTATCATTTCAGGTCTTGGTTTCCAGAGGGATTTAGGGAGATGTGTGTTTTGTCAGCCATCTTGACTCCGGCCCCCACCATTTATCTGAAAGAATAGAACTTCCACCAGCTATTTTGTAAGCCCTGGTCGACCAGTAGTTAAGAACTCAGCTGTTAATCAAGAAGTCGGCAGTTTGAATCCAGCAGATAGTGCTTGGAAACCCAATGGGGCAGTTTTGCTCTGTCCTGTCAAGTTGCTATAAGTCAGAATGACTTGATGGCAATGGGTTTGATTTTTTTTTCCGTTTGCCTCAAGGATAAATAGCCTCTGATAAGTTGTAATATGTGGATAATAATGAGCATATAATAGGGAGTAAAATTTGAGCATAGTAGGAGGGATCATTGTCTATTGCAGTTTGATTTATTTTATTAAATTTAGTTATCTGAAAATTTATTTCAATATATATTAACTTCTTGGGATGGGTGCTAGTTGTACCACTGATCTTTTGACATAGAGCTCCAATGAGAGAAGGTATCACATTTTGGGATGAAATACTTTTCATTTTAGCCATATCAGCAGCTCAGTTTCGCTCAGGTTTGAACCCCTGCTGAGAGTTTGGATTTCTAATAAATTCCAAGGCAGTTATACGTAAGAATCGCCATGGGTATTCTTAAACCATACATTGAGTTTCCATACATCTGAGCTAGAAATGCAAATTCTCAGAAACGAACTTGTTAGAAATGCAAATTATCATCAGGAGTTGAAACTGAAAATAACATGTTCAAAGTACCACATCTTGTGCCTTAAAAGTCCACTCATCTAAGAAAACAAATAGCATTGCTAAAATTGGCCAGCCTTCCTCTTGGACTGTCTCTTTTTGCCTTTCAATTGTCTCAGTCTCTTGTACCTAAGGCTACTATTGCTGCAAATGAAACCAGGGAACAAATTTCTTCTGTGATTTCCATGTATGATTATATTATAGTGGTTTCTTTTTGCCCTATATTCACTTTGCAGTTTATGATTAAAGCAATGATGGAAATAAAATAAATCATATGGTGTAGTTATTGAAGCTTTTTCTCTGTTACTTCTTCATTGCTTTTTAAAATTTTTTTAAGCAAGATAACATATTTATGCTAATTTTTATGCATATCATAGCTATGTTACTATATATTTTTCAGGGGAACTTTCTCATTAGCTCTAATAAATATACTGTTAGTCATTTTTGCACTCCTTAATTTATTTGTATTTATTATTTTTTGTTACTGCAGGATGAAACAGCACCAGTGTTTTATTTTTTATAATAAAATACTCTGAGACAGTGTTATTATTAGTCCTAATACTAGTATGCAATTACCATTAAAAGTTTACACTGCAATGGCATTTAGTAACATTTGGAGTGATTCTGGCTGTTGCATTTTTGTAGTAATGTTTCTCCTTCAAGATAAGAGAGATGGGATTTAGTTCTTCTCAGTATCCTGAGAAATGCTGGTGTTATTTGTAAATGATTTAAAAATATTTACCTAAACTCCTTTCTAAGCTATAAATGTAGAGTTACATCTTTTTCCCTTTCCATTTATAAATATGGTTTGCCATTCCTGTGTCAGTTAACCTAAGAGTTTAAAGTAAAAATTTATATGTAGAGGACTGAGATTTGAATCCATATTGGTTTATTTTTGATGATGACAATTGAAGTATGGTTTGGAAGAAGTTTATGTGTAAAGGAGGGAAGTGAGAGTTTGGATTAGGAGTGTTGGAAGCTAGATATAGAGAAGGAGGCATCAAAGGTTATTATTTTATTGTTATATTTTGTCTTATATTAAGTGCTCATTATTTTGAGTGGGCCTCCTGTTATTGTTTTTACTCCTGAATAGAAACTGAAAAAGTCACCAATTTTGATGTGGCTTTGAAAGAAAAGGAGTTATAGCATCTAAATCTATGGCAGGAAATTTCCCTAAGTCGCATGTCGCTAATATACTACAAAGCAAATGTGCAATAGTACTTTATCATATTTAAATTGCCTGCTTTGGCATGTATGAGATCTCTATGTGAGAGTTGGCTACAGTCTTGCTCAATCCTTCAAGATGATGAACTGAAGTATGTATTTGAGATCTAGAATGATTGCTGAGAGATTAAAGATGAGATTTCTGCATCCTGGAAAGTTCGAGAATGAAGGACTGTAGGATGTAGGATGAAAGAGTGAAAGTGCGAGCCAATGGAGACTTCCCTTGAAACTTAAAAGAAGCAAGTATTGGACCAATGAAAAGTAATGATACATGATTCATTTGAAATTGATGCATCTTATTCTGCGTAAATTTTGCCTAGAAAAGTCTACAAATAAGTAATTAACTCCAGTTAATGCTATATTCATATTGAAGTACTTAAGATTGAGGTGAACTGATGTCTGAAGTTTACCTTGAAACATACTGAAAGTTAAGATGAATTAATGGCTGGATGCAAAGAAGGTATATAAATAGATAGTAAAAATAAATGATAAATATTAATTATAGTGTCTAGATGCTGAGTATATGGATGTAAAATATTAGTTATAGTGTCTAGATGCTGAGTATATGGATGTTCATTGACCCTTTTCTTAAATTTTTCTGTATAAAATATTAGGGGGAAGTATAAAATATTAAATTTTTCTGTATAAAATACTAAGAAGGAGTATAAAATATTAGGAAGAATACAAAATTATTCTGTATAAAATATTTGAAGTTATCAAATCCAGAATGCCTAGTCAGATAATGGAAGCTGTAAGCAAAAGTGTTAAAAAAAAATACAATCCCCCCCCCCCAAAAAACACTTTTTGATAAAGTCATGCATTGTAGAAGCAGTATTCACCTCTCTGAAGGCCCAAATGCACTCTGACCCTTTTGAAGTCCTGGCTGGATAAAATGTGTCTGATCAAACATGTATTTGGTTTTGCCATGCTTTTAATAGAAGAAGAACTGTAGTAAATACACGTCCTTGGCAAAAGGTTTCCTTAAGCCACGTGACAGTGATGTATTACAAAACAGATGTGCGGTAGCAGTATTTAATACTGAAGACTCCTTCTGGACATATAGAACTTCTGTGTGAGGATTGAAAGTCCCTGAGTGGTGCAAACTGTGAAGTTGCTTGATGGCCAACTGAAAGGTTGGAGGTTCAAATCCACCCAGAGGTGCCTGGGGAGGGGATGGGGGGTGGGGAAAAACTGGTGCTCTACTTTTGGAAACTCAGTATTGAAAATTCTACGGAGTGCAATTCTACTCTGACACACGTGGGTTTGGTGTGAATCTGAGTCAACTTCGTAGCAAGTGGTTTAACTGAACACGAAGATTGGCTAAAGCCTTGTAATATTTAACCCAGTGCTGTTGAGTCGATTCTGATTCATAGCAACCCTGTAGGACACAGTAGAACTGCTCCATAGAGTTTGGAAGGAGAGCCTGGCAGATCTGAATTGCCAGCCTTTTGGTTAGCAGGTATAGCACTTGACCACTAAACCACCAGTCCAAAGTATGCATTAAGTACTGTAGAAACAGCTTGGAACAGTGTCTGACCTCCTTCAGCCCAACAAGAGAGAAAAAGGATCAAGATCAACTGCCCAAAGCTAATTGCCATGAGGCAAAAGTCAGAGAGGCCTCTTCTTTTTTTTACCTTTTCTATCACTTTTGATATTAACGTTCCCTTCCTACTGGGTTCCATAATTAACTGCAGTGGATACACAGAGCTCACCGACTATACTTGTGAATATGGTATTTATTATAAGAGAAGTAACAGTTAAAATTCAGGCTCAGGAACATTCAGGATACAGTTCTTCCCTCAGGCTAGCCTTTCCCCAGCTGTGCTCGTGGATGGGCCTCTCTGCAGTCCTAAACCTCTGCCCCAAAACACTCAACTTCCTTTGTGGGCTGGGAAGCACACTGCACTCAGCTCCTGTTGCTGAGTCTCTGTTACTGGACCTCTGCCGCTGGTCTCTCTCTCCTTGGTGCTGGACTTCTCTGTGCTGTGGAATTGGCTCTTTGTTAAGACAAAACTAAACCAGTTTCCTTGGTAGGCCACAATTACTCTACCATGCAATCACCTGCATGCCAGTTAAAACACTGACTGGAAAGAGCACACATAAAATAATAAGCCACACTGCAGGGACCTAAATTAAGTAGACGTGAGAATAAATTAGAGAGTTGCCTTTAAGTGGGGATTATCTTCTTAACCCAAAAGCTGTCACTGACACTGGAGTAGACAACATTTCTTTATGGTAATATGATGTAAATACGGGGGAAAGGCACTTCCTTTTGTTTCCTCAATTATGACTTACCAATGATTATGCACTTTCTATAAGGTTTCCTCTGATTTCTCTAACATCAGTTATCATATTACTCAAAGGAAAGGTAATTGTTTCTGCCTAACAGAAAAAAAGTGAGGCAGATGACTTTACAGTGTCTGAGGCAAAGTAATCACTGATGATCTGTCAATGTCTCCACCTATAACCTGCAAAGGAGAGGCTGGGGTGTGTCTGAGACTGTAGGGTCATCTCTCCCCTTTTCCCACATACCACCTATTCCATCTTCCCAGACAATACTCAAGGTTGTTGATAAAACATTATTAAATTTGGACACATAAAAATTCTCCACTTTAAACTTTTTTTCTCACCACAAATTTCCAGTATCAAGTAACTTAATAGTGTGTTTTGTTTTTCCTCTTTCAATATTGAATAAGTCACAGCTTTGCTATACATTGGTATCATGATGCTTACCTTCATGAACAATTTCTATAGTCAATGTAGCAATATTTGATTACTTTTTTTCACAGCCTTGCCATACTTGAAAGATGTTGGGTTGGTTCTAAGCCTACTCATCAATAAGAATGAAATAACTACTCCTTGGAAACTTTGGGGAGTGAGATAGCTATGACAAATTCAAAACTGATCTTCTATGTCAGTGAAATGGTCACTGACCAGATCCTCAGTGTAGATTCATTACTTTTCAGCACATTCATCAAGACCAAGACCTTGATAGTGACTGGACTTTATGGATCTATAGCCCTGTGTCACTGTGCACTTCCTAGAAATCCATTAGATAGTAAAGACTGTGTTTTCCCAAGCCTATCATAGGGGAATTGATGGCCTTTCCTGTAAGTTTACATAATCAGAAAAACCCTGAACTGGAAAGTGTTTTAAGCGGTCATCCAGGTCAAACATTTGCTTCCTTATGGAACTCTTTTAAAACTAGTCAAGACATGCAGAAGGTCTTGCTCTGAAGGATTTCTGGAAGAAAATCTTTATTTCATTTAAATCATGACATATATGTATCTAGTCCTTCCTTATGTCTAGTGACTGGTCTGTATTTTTCACTGTAGTTTAAGCATCATTTGTCTAATTGTAACGCCATAGAAAGAAATCCCCATTGGTAATACTTTACCATAGTAGACTTACTATGTAAAACTTAAAACAAACAACAAAAAACAAACCCATTGCCATCAAGTCAACTGTAGCTCATAGTGACCCTATAGGACAGAATAGGACTGCCCTATACAGTTTCCAAAGGGTGCTTGATGGATTTGAACTGCCAGCCTTTCAGTTAGCAGTTGTAGCCCTTAATCACTGTGCCACCGAGGTTTCCAACTTCATGTTTAGATGCAATTAAATAATTTCGTGTAAGACTAATTGAATTTTCTCCCAGTCTTTTTATCTCTAATGTGCAATCTGTATTCTTTTGATCTTATTTTACATCACCATTCTTTAATTTTTTTTACTAAATAGTTTTAGGGTAGTCCTAGAAATTCAACAAGAACTATACTCCTTGAAATATATTTGGAATCATTTATCCTTTAAGGTTTACCATTGAAGTATACCATGTGGCTTTTATTCACTACGTCATACTGAATCTGTGGTTATGTTAAGATATAATAGTTTTACTTATCTACAAGATACAATGTTTTCACACATTAAATGTTTAGGTAAAATGTATTTACTATGAAGATTCTTTGAAGTTATTCTGTGGCTTAGTGTCTTTGGTCTGCTACTATATATTCCCTTATAATGTACCAAAATTTAAGGAACACAGCCTGGGTGGGTTACAAGTCTAATTTATTTATTGTTCTTTCTTTACCTTTTAAAAAATATTTTATCTATAAAAGCTTCCTGCAACCCTTAAACACACAGGGATCAAATTGAAACACTTGCTTTTACTGAGGGCCTTAGCACCGTCAGATGATGTAGAAGGATGTGCCGCTGCGAAGATTCTAGGGAGGATGGTGTTTGGATCCTTACGATACGTCTGTTGTGCAAGTTGGAAAGACAGGTGTATGCCAAGGACAAGCCATCACTCAGTGAAGTCAACTGGCTGGCTGCCCCCATTCTCATACCATCCCATTTACTGTGATGAAGTCATTTAGGCATAAGGTCTGGTACTCAGGTTTGGGGTGCAGATACTTTGACATTTATAAGCATATGAAATGGTTCTGTCTCTTGGGTTCAGATTCACATTAACCAAGGGCACAGAGAGTGACACATTAACCGCATGACAAGATATAAATGTACAAGGAAATGAAAAATGGCTTTGCAGCCTGCAGGACTTGGGCTTTTCTGTCCCTATTGGCAGATATTTTGGGGAAGATAATTAACATCCAGAAGTTGCTTGGTGAGCATGAAATCAAAGGAGGGAAAATCAGTTTTATGATTCAGATGTTTAACAGTATCAGCCTGACATTTGCTTATACATTAACTTCTTCATTAGGGACTTACATGCCGTAAGCATCAGCATCAAGAGCTGGGAGGGCTCTTGGATTGGTTTCTTAAGGCTGCTACAATAATATACAATGGTCTTAGTAGCATTCAAGAACAAAAGCTTATTGTGTCACAGTTTGTGAAGTAGGCTAATTGTCCAAATTCATTGTATCAGCAGTGCCACACTTTCTCTGTTTGCTTTAGGGAAAGATGTTTCCTTGTCTCTTCTATCTTCTGGTAGACCCACGTTTTCCTTGGCTAGTAGCATATCTTCACATGGTAGTCTTCTCTCTGTGTCTGTTTCTGTCTGTCCTGGTATTTTGGCAGCACTCAGATTGAATTAAACCTACACTACTCTACTGTGTACCATATTAATGGATAATATCTTCAAAGACCCTGTTTCCAAACATGCTCACATTTACACATAAGGAATCAGGACTTCAACATACCTTTTTGGGAGACATATGGGTGACTCAGTACATAACAACAGTTACAGTCCTCTCATTGCTACGCAGTTTCTTTAGGCACTGTAGTGTAACCGTGTGTTATAGTAACCATGTGAGATAATTACTATCGCTTTAAAGGTTGAACATAATTTTCAACACGCGTAGTGTAACCGTGTGTCTTAGCTACTGCTGCTCTAACAGAAATACAAGTGGATGGCTTTAACAAAGGAAAATTTAATCTTATACAGTTTGGTAGGCTGCATGTATGAACCCAAGGTGTCTGCTCCAGGTGAAGGCTTTCCCTCTGTTGGCTCTGAAGGAAAGTCCTTCTGCTGTATCAGTCTTTGGTCAGGGAGCATCTTGGGTCAGGAACCTCAGGTCTGAAGGATGTGCTCTTCTCCCAGTGCTGCTTTCTTGATGGTGTGAGGTCCTCGTTTCTCTGCTTGCCTCCCTTTTCTTTTATCTCTTGTAGGATGAAAGGATAATGGGTGATACAAGCCATACTCCGGGGAGACTTCCTTTACAGTGGAGCTGGGAGGTGATCTTATGAAGGGATTTACAGTCCCACCCTAATCCTCTAACATACAAAAATGAAGAAAACAATCTAAGTGCCGTTGAGTTGATTCCAACTCATAACAACCCTATAGACAGAGTAGAACTTGTTCCGTAGAGTTTCCGAGGAATGCCTAGCAGATTTGAACTGCTGACCTTTTGGTTAGCAGCTGTAGCACTTAACCACTATGACACCAGGGTTTCGGTCCTCTAGCATACAGCCTAGGAAAATCACAGAATGGTGGACCATCATAAAATATTGGGAATCGTGGCCCAGCCACATTTGGAGGGACACAGTTCAATCCATGATGCTGTATAACCAGGATATAATCAATAAAGCATTGCTGTAGGTAAAAATTGACTGAGTGGCCGTGGGTTTAATTTGTCTTTTTGTCTTCATTATACTTGATTGCTGAAATCCAGACAGATGGACCTCTGTGAATCTTCACCCTACTGCAGCAAGTGCACTGAAGCCGGAGAGGAATGGGTATTTTTTGTTCTTTTTTTCATTTTTTATACCTAGTATCTTTCCCTGACGGTCAGAGTAAAGGCAACCTTTAAAGCAATAGTAATTTTTTCACACGAAAAACAGCAACAAAAGAACTAGATTTTCCCTTGAAAAGGAAGGCACTTAGTTTCTCTTTAGTGTATACTCTACAGCAGTTACCCCCATGCTGACCAATAAGTCTTTATTGGTTAAAAATACAGCCATTCTCCCTACCATTTCCCTGAATTTTGTACTGTCTAGTGGCAGGGACACATAAAACTTGACAATCAGGTGTAGTTTGATAAGTGCTATTATAGGGAAAAATCATGACATTACTCAGCAGGGGGTCTGCCAATGTCTTAAGGGCATCAGTGGATCATTCTGGAGAGGTGGATTCTAATCAGAGATTCAAAAGACTATCAAGATTTGAGTAGGCATACCCTGAGGGAGACAGCTTTTAGAAACTGGTGGCTTAGTGATTAAGAGCTACAGCTGCTAACAAAAGGTTTGGAGGTGCAATCCACCAGGTGCTCCTTGGAAACTCTATGGGGCAGTTCTGCTGGCGTCACTGTAAGTCAGAATTGACCCAGTGGCAGCAGGTTTAGCATGCAGTCAAAGACTAGTAGGTTAACTAAGCAATTGTATATTGAGATATTACTGTGTATCAGGTTATATTAGCTCTGTGAATAGAGTGGCCCAAAGAGACAAGATACTTGCAAGGAGGTCATATTCCAGCAGGTAGAAGTTTATTTTTAGATTTAGCTTTTATAAATTCATGTCTATAAAACCCATGGCTGTCAAGTCGATTCCAACTCACAGTGACCTTATGGGACAGAATAGAATTGCCCTATGGTGTTTACAAGGCGTTCCTGGCAGGTTCAAGCTGCCATATATTTTGGTTAGCAGACATGGAACTTAACTACTATGCCGCCAGATTTCCTATATGTGTATATATATGCAATTTATATATATATATATTTATAATTTTTATAAATATAGTATTTAAATATATAATTCTTATATTGTTTTTTGTTTCCCTTCTCTCTTTTTGTCTTCATTGTTTTGGGAGAAAGAGGATTGCTGACTGTTCTACTTCTTTGAAGAATTGTTCTTAATTTTATTTTCAACAGTTTGTTCTAAAAGGCATAACTGATTGCTGTTGAGTACATTATGACTCATAGTGGCCCTACGGGACAGAGTAGACACGCCTCATAGAGTCCAAAGCTATGATCTTTTCAGAAGCAGACTGACATTTTTCTCCCCTGAGACTGCTGGTTAGTTTAAACTACTTACCTTTCCCTTAGAAGCTGAGTGCTTTATCCACTGCCCCACCAGAACTCCTTTTTGGAGGACATACTTAATGAAAAATGACTTGGTTCATGTTTGTAAGCTTAACTCTTGAGATTTCCTGTGAATATGGAATTGGGCTCCCAGTGGATTTTAGGACAGGGGAATTCATATTTGGTATATGACAACTGGTCAACACCCCCAAATCCTCAGAATACTTTTGTTATACTAATATGTATCACCATGAATGATTTTATGTTTATCATGTTGCCAATATAGTAATAAATGTACAGGAGGAAGAGGCATGGAGTTGGTTATTTCTTCCTGGCAGTTGGTTATTTCTTCCCCTTCCCCCAACCTATATCCTAACACAGACATGAAGTTGATAGAATTGTCTTCCCTCCTCTTGGAGAATGAACACAGAGGGGATATAAAACAAAATCAAACGTCAATTCAGATTCCAACTGCCCGTAATCTAACCTTTCAGGCAAAATGAAGCATTACAGCAAACTTCTTTTGAATGGGTATGGGAGACGGTATATTTTTTAAATGCTTGTACTGAATGGGTATGCAGGGGACTCCTGCAGATTTCTGCTACCGTATTCACAAAGGCTGGGGGAAAAAAGAGGCTCTCTTCAGCAGATGAATAGAAACATTCACTGGTTTCAGGGCAAGTGATTGCCTTACTCATCTGTACAAAAATTTCAGCCAGACATCCTCCTTCCAACTGAGCCCAGATGACGCCCAATGCATACTTATGTAGATAAAGCGTAGCTTAACCTTGGATTCATTTGCTTATTCTTGGTCCTTGGAGTGTCTGAAAAATAGCATAAACTATATGGCAGATTTAAATAAAAGTTTGAAATCTGCTAATTTCATCTTCTGTTTCTTTTTAACTTGTATAATATGTGTGTAAAATATATATTAGTGTTAGAATTGTTACCAAGAGCAATCACAGGGTAGGACAGAAGTTAAAGCATGTGTATGTTCTTAACATCATTTCCAATTTAAGGTACAGATGCATATTGATTCCCACGGTTGAAATATAATAGTAGAATTTATTTGTTTTTAAAATCCCTATATGCTTCTTGTTACAATTTGTAATGGAAAAAGCAATAAAAAATAATAAAAGCACATTTAGTTCCTGGTCTGCTCACTTTTTAAATTACTGCTTGCTTTTTCTTCTCTTGAATTAAAAAGTTATTTAATTAATGTCTTAGCTATAGTTGAGAAAACCTGGTGGCGTGGTGGTTAAGTGCTATGCCTGCTAACCAAATGTTTGGCTGTTTGAATCCACCAGATGATAATTGGAAACCCAGTGGGGACAGTTCTGCTCTGTCATATAGGGTCACTATGAACCAGAATTGACAGGATGACAGTGTTTTTTTTTGTTGTTGTTGCTGTTTCCTAAGCTATAACCTTTCTTTTTAAGATTATGAGATTAAATTTCTGTATGTGAAGAGGAAACCATGGTGGCAAAGTGGTTAAATGCTGCATCTGCTAATTAAAACATCAGCAGTTTGAGTCCTTCAGGCACTTCTTAGAAACTCTGTGGGGCAGTTCTGCTCTGTCCTGTAGGGTCAATATTAGTTGAAACTGACTCAACAGTAGCAGGTTTGATTTGGTCCGGTTTTATATGTGAATAAGAATTGAGAAGATTTCCACTTATGCACATGCTGTCTTTAAACTTAAACAAGTTGGACTATATATGCACTCCTGCGGTTTAAAAAGCAGAGTTAACATGTTTTATAATGGCATGAACACTTACTTCTCAGTTTGTCATGTGTGTTTTTTTCCGAGTTAGTAAATACTAGACACAATAAGTGAATCTGCAGAAAATAAAGTTTTGAACTGTGTCATGTATTTCTATTTCCTTTAAATGTTGTTTCAGCTCTCTAGAACCTCGAACATTCTTCCACTGAAAGAGATGAATTATTTTCAATCACCAACTTTTCCTTTGTCTGGCCTTACCAAGAAATGGTGCTCTGTTCTGGAGGGAAGAAAGAAATGTCAAAAAGACTCAATAGCATCCTAACAGGACAGTTTTTGGTCTGGGAGGTGGAGGTGGTGGAGACCTGCTGTTAGTTAAAATAGGGTGATTGTGCGCATCGCCAAATTTCTCCTCAGATGGTTAGCAGCATCTAAAGGTCAGGTGTGTTATGAAACACAAGTTAAAAATGTGGGTTTTGAACTTCAAACTGCAGCACCAGTGCTTTTCAAGCAGCCATGTTTTGCCCAGTGGTTTTACTGTTTTCTGAACCTTTCTTTGGATATCTACTGCACTCTTGGGCAACTGCATCCTTTAAACACTAGTAAGGAAGCACGTAATCACATCTCGTTGAACTTAAATAACTGAATGAGGCACCCTCAGCCCAGGGTGACCTCTCTTTCATAGTTAAGATCTTCCTCATTGTAGTCTTTAGCTAGGGAAGAGTCAGAATAGATTTGGGCTTGAGCATAGTATTTCCCAGTTTTCTGAATTGCTGTACTGTTTAGCATCTTAAACTTCAATTTTGGATGTTGTAAAAATATTTTTTCAATATATGTATTTTTTAATGTTAATGAACCATCAGTCCTCTAACTAGATTGTCATTTACTTGATGACACTGAGTTGATCTAGAGTCCTTCCTCATTCCTTTTTGTTTTTCTGTCTGTCAGTCCATCCATCTATTTGTCTAATACAGTGTATTGGCTTCCACCTTATTAGAAGGGTGAAATCATAGATAATCTTCAATGATATGTGTTTGTTAAGAATTTACAGAAGTCTTAAAACAGTTTCAAAGAAACAACTATCTGTCTCACAGACAGGTAATCCTCATTGACAATTATGCATACAGTCATGATTTGATTAATGTCCTTTCAGGCAACATCTGACCAAGTATGTGTCCATGGTCCCGTAAGAATATAATATAGCTCATAAACTCCAATTAGAGAATGGGATGTAGTGTACAGAACAGGACATAGCAAACAAAACGGCTTCCTGTGTGCAGCACGTGTGTCTTGTGTCTCTTGTATACAAAGCAGTTGCACTGCCAGGCATATAAAGAATGGTGCAGAACATGTATACTATATATACTATAATAAATGTATCTTGGTAGTCATAAAAACACTTATGCTACTGACTTATGAATGTACTGGACTGTATTTTCTGTTATTTTAATGTGAACTTTCTCTACTATAAATAAAGTTTACTGTAAAATAGTGTATGCTTGTAGGCAGCAGCATCCAGTCTCCTGTACTGCATGTCTCTTGAGTGTTGCAGCATATCTCGGTTCAATTTTCTTTCAAAAATATTACTGCCAAGTGTGTCATAGCTCCCAAACATGACAAAACCAGTGCTGGTGACAGCAGGAGCAAGAGACAAAGTAGGATATCAATCTGGAAGTGAAAAAAACAGGTATCTCATGTAGCTTGGCTCACAATGTTCAAATCATGTACCATCTTATTTCGCAAAAGGCATCTTAGATGGTAATGCGTGACTGTAGCTTTTTATTATCACTCAAATTTCTGAAACAGGATATAAAACCTAAATTTATATAAGGCAAACTGTTTGTGAACAGCTCTCACCTGCATTATTTCCTCGTAGTTCAAAGAAACTTAGGGGGCTGTTTATGCTAGTGGAGGTGGGACAGTTCAGGAAAGGAGGGAGGGAATGTTGCACAGCTTGAATGTAATCAGCGTCACTGAATTGTACATGTAGACATGGTTGAATTGATAGGTTTTCTTGTGTATATATTTTCAACAACCACAGCAAAATAAAAAATTTTAAAATTGTATGTAAGTAGGTGAGATGACCTCTATTTTACATGTGACCAAACACAAGTTGTATTTTATGTGGGAAGTAGAAAAGCAGAGATGGCTTTGTGCTATGCTTGCTGCAACAGACAATGCCAGTGATGTAATTTGGGCATATACCCCTGTATCTGTTTGATGCCCAAAGATAAGAAAGACTCATTTTAAGTAACACAAGTAATAGTGTGGGCAGACTAGGCTGGTAGGTGTAATGTTTTCTGTCTCTCTACAATGAATATTCCCTACTACATATAAATAATCTGTTAAGTTGGTTTGGAAATCCTGGTGGTATAGTGGTTAAGTGCTACATCTGCTAACAATAAAGGTCGGCAGTTTGGATCGCCAGGCTGGATCGCCAGGCACTCTTTGGAAACTACAGAGCAGTTCTACTCTGTCCTATTCCTATAGGGTCGCCATGAGTCGGGATAAACTTGATGGCAGTGGGTCTGGGTTTTTTGGTTTAAGTTAGTTTATGTTACAACTTGATATAAATTAGTTTTTAAAGAACACTGAAAATTGTGACTTGACATTCTGAAAGTAACTTCCAGGCAAAGATAAGATTAAATATTATACAAAGCCACAATAATGGTTTGTTGGCTTGTTACATAAAGTTAGTGCATATGGGTGAGTGGACCATCACCAAAAGGCTGCTGAACATGGATACAATGAGGATACAATGAGAAATGACTGGACTCTCCATCCTTATAGTGGTCAAGAGATCAGTTTGTTGAAACAGTGCAGCACTGGCCAGATGTAACAGAAGATTAGGGCTTCAGCTGACTCATTACCTGAAATCAAACTTGTTAGCAGTTCATGCTTAGCAAGTTATGCTGCTTAACTAGTGCCAGAAATGTAAGGGTTGTTTACCCCATTTGCAACGCACTCTTCAAGCCACATATATACAAGCAGCAACTGTATCCCAAGAATGTCTTTCCTCTTTCAATTTCAGATGCAGATGGATAGTTCCACAGGCCTCACATTAATGGCATGTGCCCCTATTCCCTTATGTATTGTGCATAGTGCTTGAGTTAAAATATTTCTGTGAAAACTTACTATGTCCTGTACCGGGTGTTAGGGAGTCTTGATGGCATAGTGATTAAAGCACTGGACCACCCCGCTGCTCCTTGGGAGAAAGATGTGGCAGTCTGCTTCTGTAAAGTTTCACGGCCTTGAAACTCTTTGAGGCAGTACTGCTCTGTCCTATACAGTTCTTTTGCGTTCTATTCAACCTCTGTGGCAGTGTTTCATTCTCTTTGTTTTTGGTACTAGGTGTTGGGGATATAGACATGAGGTTGAAATGGCCTTTGACAAGATAGAACTCACTTCAGGCTTAAACTTGATTTGGAAAGTAACAATTAAGTATAAAGGAATGTAATTAAACTAACCACTGCTAGTTAGGTGTATAATTATCCTTAGATAGATTAGGTCAATTGGGTATGTCACAGAGCTAATAAGTGAATGATTGGAAATTAAAACTCAAATGGACTGCTTCCAAACTCACTAAGCCATAATAAACCCAAACCAAAACCAAACCCTCTGCCACAGAGCTGGTTCTGACTCATCAACTCACCTGCAGTGACACCGTAAGACAGAGTAGAATTGCCTCTTTGGATTTCCTAGATTGAAAATCATGACAGAAGCGGACTATCACATGTTTCTCCTGTGAAGAGGCTGATGCCTCCCCCCAAATGCCTCTGTGACTGAGATGGATTGTTTTGGTACTTAACCGTTCCAAAACTGTATCACTCCAGGACTTAGTCTTGATAGAGATTCTCAAATAGTGCATACAGTCACCTTTAAAACATCACTACCTACTACTGTCCCTGAAATCAGGTGGTATGTATAGGGCCCAGTAATCTAAATTTTAAACCGACCGCAGAGATGACACTGATCATTCGTTGTGTAATGATGACCTAGTGGAATATTTCTCAGACTAGTCAGCAGCAGAATCACTTGGAGCACTTGTTATAAAGGAAATTGTTGGGACTACCCTGGAGATTCACACAGTTTGGGGTGGGATTCAATAACTTGTATTTCTAACAAACTTTCAGATGGTATTACTGCTGTTGACACATGAATAGCATTGATCTAACTATCTAAATAGGTCAAGAGAAACAGTCTTTTAAGAAACTCAGCTTTGAAAAATGCAAGATCATTGAAAAAAAAATGTGCAATCTACTTAGAATGGGGAAACCCTGATGTTATAGTAGTTAAGAGCTATGACTACCAAGTTAAGGATCAGCAGTTTGAATCCACCATGGTGCTCCTTGGAAACCTTGGGTGCCAGTTGAGATCTATCCTATAAGGTCACTATAAGTTGGAATTGACTTGGCAGCAATAGGTTTGGTTTTTCTGTGGTGCTTTGCGTGGGATCCTCTCATCAGAGATGTAGAAAAAAGTGGGAAACTGCATGGCTGTGATTTTACTACAATTTTAAGAAGTATTAAGCATTGAAAGCAATAACTGCTGATGATGTATAAGAATATTATGCGTATTAAAAGATAGGCTGCCTGAAGGACATGGGGTGCCTGAAGGATATAGTGGTGTCTTTAGCAATCTGTACACATACAGATCAGTTTATTCTTCATTTAAAAATAGCTTGTCTATGCAGTCTCTTTTTAATACTAACATAAATATTTGATAGAAAATTTGAATCATATATGAGTGACACTAGGAGTAGTGTTCAGGTAGAGAAAAGAGGTGGCACCCAGATTGTGCTTGACAACTACACTGTTTAGAGGTGAGCCTGGGAGAAACCAGTCAAGAATGTGGACTAGCAGTGGTAGCAACAGTCCAGAAAAATGGGTGTTTAAGGAGTTCAGGAAAAGCTTTCCTGGAAGGATTGGATGTTTAGTAGTGTACAGTGCTGCTCAGAAGTCTTGTAAGATAATAGACAAATTGACTCTGTTCTGGCACCATGGAAATCATGAATACATATCTCACTGAAATGTGAGAAACTCCAGATTTCTTTCCCTGCAGGAGGAAGGTGGGGTGAGAAAGTGGAGGTCAAAGTATAAACAATTCTTTTCATGTGTTTGTGTACATGTAATTTTTTCTTTTAAATAAAGATATGGTTGTTTTATATTAAAAGCACAGTCTTCATTAACATAGCTTTGTATTTTCAAAATTTGGTAACAATCATAACTTTTCTTTCTTCATAATTACTGAATCTTCAAGGAATTATTTCTCCAGGTGAATTTCAAGGTCATTTTTTTCAGCTTAGGAAAGAAATTACAAAAAGGTCCGTTAGGATTTTTATTGAAATTGCTTTAAATGGTTTGATTAATCTTTGGGGAATGTACATCTTTCCCATATTGATTTTTCCTGAGTAGGGATTCAGTGATCCTCTCCATCTTTCAAGGGGTGTTGTAAGTCCTCTAGTAATTTTATGGTTCTCTGTCTTTTGGACTTTCAACTTCCTTAAAGTCATTCAGTACATCTATTGCTAATGTTTGTTTGATTGCTTTTTTAATGGCTTTTGCTGTAGTTCTGAACCCTGAATGTCTTCAGAATCACAGATGCTGATCCCCATCACGGGCCTTTAAATCATGATCTTAGAAATATGGAACTACTAATGCATAATCCTTAGGGTCACCATGAGTCAGATCCGACTCGATGGCACGTGGCTTGGCAATGCATAATACATTGATGACAGCAGTCATCTACATTTTATTTCTAATTTAATGGTGATGTGTCTGGCAATGTTACACTGTCAGTCGTAATTATTGGGAAATGATAAGTATCAAATTGTATTGACATAATTGCTGGTCCTTTGATAAACAAATTAATGGTAGACAAACCAAACCAGATCAAGACAATAAATAAAGAAGCAAAGTGAGCAGCCAAAAATGATGCTCATTCTGCATTTCTTACAAGCTCCCAGGGGATGCTGACCTGCTGATCCATGGCCCATACTTTGAGTAGCTCTGATTTATTCACTGTCCTAAAACGTAAACAGAAGAAACCAATTAACAAACATACTTTTCAAAATGTATATCCTATGATATGTGTAAAATCTATGTTATTTACTTAGAATGCAGTGCTCACATTACTTCAGCAGGATAAATGAGGGAACTGTGAAGGACCACAAGTCTAAAGGGTAATTTAAAGGAACAGTAGACACTCTACATATTAGCTGCAACTTTGGATCCGACTCGATGGCACTTGGCTTGGCTACCTATGCTAAATGGTCTCTATGATTTTGTTTATTGATAGTGTTTATTGATATGTTTTAGAGACTGCATCTCCTAAAAAGGCACACAGCTTTTGAAAATCTTTTTTATAATAAACTGTATTTTAACTTGTTAAATGTTATCTAGTATATTTTAATTTTTGAAACTGAACTTAATTTTGTGTGCTATCTTTTTAAGATATGCTATCAAGAAAATGTGAGTTAAAAAGTGAGACTATTTTCCTGTTTCAGCTTGCTCAAAAATATTTTAAACAGTACAGAGATTGTTTATTGCAGGCAAAATATGTGACACTGCAGCTTTGGGAGCTCCTTGAAAATGATCTCAATTTCTTTTATGATTATTGGTCTACTCCAGTAGATAAATTTTGTCAATTATTATTTTTGCTAGAAGGAAAAAAAAATGAAGTTCACCTAATTGACTTTTGCAGATATTTAAGATGTATTTTATCCTCTGTAAGCCACTTATTTGAAAAACTAAACCAAACCAAACCCTCAAAAAAAAAAAAAAAGGAAAAAAAATCCTCCTGTGATTCCTTTTCTCAATCCAGATTTAGCATAGTTATATATTTCCACAACATACAACACCAGCTTTTTAGGAAATGCCAATTGAATGTGCAAAATGAACTTTTAAAATAGCTACATATGAAGTCTGACAATTAAGCCCATAAATTTAATTGTTCTAAATGGTACATACCTCATTGCTGACTAGCACTATGGTCACCTTCGAAGTACTTCCTTTGGGAAGCTATGCAATGATGCCGCACCTAGTCCACCTTCAAAGCAATTTTGGAACTCTTCTGGAATGACTGTTGTGTGTGGTGGCAAGGTGGTTAAGTTTGCCAATTTAATTTTATAATTGTCTATGAGGGAGTTTTTAGCCAGTAAACAAATAACTGTATTTGAACACTCTCTGCTCACCTGATCTGGCCCCCAATCACTTTTTCTTTGCTTGAAAATAAAGGAAATACTGAAAGGAAGACATTTTGAAGACATTCAGGACATCAAAGTTAATATGATAACAGCTCTGATTTCAGAAAAAGAGTTCCAAAATTGTTTTGAAGGGTGGACTAGGCACTGGCTTTGGTTCATAGCTTTCAAAGGGGAGTACTTTGAAGGTGACCATGGTGATATGTAGCACTTTTTCTAGGATGAGTTTGCAAATTTAATAAAGACATCGTAAATTCTGCATCATTTCACATAGAAAAATATTGTGATTTGCTTTTCTACCGTTATTTAGTCTTGCATTACATTGATGTTTATCAACTCTATAATGCTATGTTTGTTTACTATCTTGAATCAATGTACAACATTTAAAAATACTTAAATTCTTAAAAATAATGGAGTGCTTCCTTAGAAAACTAGAAATAAGACTATCCAGAATCCTACTCCTAGGAATGTACCCTAGAGAAGTGAGAGCCCTCAGATGCATAGACATATACATAACCATGTTCATTGCGGCATTGTTCACAATGGCAAAAAGATGGAAGCAAGATAAGTGCCCATCAACAGATAAGTGGATAAAAAACTATGGTAGATACTGTGGAATACTACCACATGATAAAGAATAATAATGAGTGTGTGAAACATCTTACAACGTGAATGAATCTGGAGGATATTATGCTCAGTGAAATAAGTCAATCACAAAAGAAAAAATACTGTATGAGACCACTATTGTAAAATCACATGAAATTATTTCTACATAGAAACAACTCCAGTTTGTAAATTTCGTGGTCCTTCTGGTTGTCAGGAGGTGGGAGACGGGGATGGGGCATTGACAGACAGTAGTTCTACTTGACGGCAATGGTAGATAAGTGGTGACTTTGGTGAACCAAACCAAAACCAAACCAACTACCAAGTTGATTCTGACTCATAGTGCCAGTCTAATACAGGATAGAACTGCCCTGTGGAGTTTCCAAGGAACACCTGGTAGATTCAAACTGCCAGCCTTTTGTTTAGCAACCACAGCACTTAAGCACTATGCCACTAGGGTTTCCGACTTTGGTGAAGGGTGAAACAATACCCAATATTGGGGAAGTCAGCACAACTTGACCAAGGCAAATTCATAGAAACTTCACAGATGCCTGCAAACCTGGCCTGAGAGGTCTATTAGTGGGAAAAAAAAAAGTGACTTCTTCCAATATGTTTTCAGATTATTCATTAGTAATGTCTTTGGATTGCTTCTAAGCTCTACAGTGTATATACAGTGGAAGCTGTGAACACCGTGAGTAGAGTAGAATAATTTAAATAAAAACCAAATAATTCAAGTTTTGGAGCTGTTTAGCAAAATGAACTGAAGTTGTGTGTTTCCCCGTTTTTTAATCAGAGAAACTTTATTGATTTCAGAAGTCATTAAGAGTTTGTGTATGTAAACATAGATTTTGAAGCATGCAAATAATATAGGAAGAGGATTAAAAAAAAGAATCTAGTTTTTAGGTTATTGGTATAAGTGAGAATCAGTGTCATAAATGCTAATATTCTAAGCGTAAAATTATAACTTTACCTTTTTACACAGTAATAAAAGTATTTTAAATAATACTTCCTAGGTTTCTTAGATGGTAGGCATGTAGCTAAAACAAAGATCTATTTTTATGAAAACACATATAACTTTAAATCAAGAAGTGTTGATGACCCGATAGTTAAAGCTCTTGGCTCCTAACCAGAAGGTTGGGAGTTCAAACCCACCAGCTGCTCTGAGGGAGAAAGATGTAGCATTCTGTTTCTGTGAAGAGTTATAGCCTTGGAAACCCTATGGGGCAGTTCTCCTCTGACCTGTAAGGTTGCTAGTAGTCTGAATGTGCTCAACAACAGTGGGTTTGAGGTTGTGAGAATTTCAAATACAGACATAATTTTGACATCTCAAAGAATTTTTCCGTGTGTCTTTCTACAAAAGTTACAACTTTTTGAGACTGTAAATGTAAAGGCATCATATTTCTTCTTAGAGCATATATGACAAATGAATGCACTGTAGTTTTCTAAAGAAAACTGTGTAAAGATTCAAAAGCTAGTCCCTCTGCCATGGAGCCAGTTCTGACTTATAGCAATCCTGTATAACACAGTAGAGCTGACACATAGGCTATAAATCTTTATGGAAGCAGACTGCCACATCTTTCTCCTGTGAAGCAGCTGGTGGATTCAAGCCACAAATCTTTTACCAGCTAAGCGCTTTTAACCACTGTACCACTGGTGCCCTTTACATGTGGTTTTATTGTTTATATAAACCTTAGTGATTTGATGTCATTCATTTCACTTCCTTTTTAAGAAAATTGAATCTGGTAGTTAAACATATTTCCTTATTTCACCTAATGAAATGAGAAATAAATGACATTTTTTTTTTCTGATTATGATTTTAAGCATTTTCCTCGATGTGTCTGAACACAAAAAATTCATTTATATTTAGATAAACTCCTGGTATAGCGGGCAGTCGTATCTTTTGAAATAACCTGTTCACTGAAGGGAGACGTTTGAAAGGCAGCAGACATGACATGAGTAGTTAGGTAATAGATTCAGTATCGTTTAGTCTGATGCACCAGTGTCTCACTAGGCCATTTCAGTGCTGACTATCCTCTGGAATTGGACACTACCATTTCAACTGATGCTCCCATGCACCGGAGGGATGAGTTACAAAGGTTACACAGTCTTTACTTAGATTGTTAAATCTTTGTCCTTGAATCTCCAACTCTTTATTGAGGAATCATGTCCCAACATCTATTCTACACTTCCTCTGAAACATTGAAAGGCCTCAGTTGCAAGCTCAGGATGTGTCTGTTTCTCGCATTGCATCATACATCTTTTGTAGGTCAGCTCTGTGCAGTTGAGTTTGTAGGAAGACACTTGAAAGCAATGTTAATTAGGACCACCTTCCCGCAAGCAGTAGAGATGATGGTGCCAGAAGCTGTTGAAGAAAAAGGCCACCAGAAAATTGACAGCTATAATTTGGAATGCAAGCATTTGATAAATGAGGCTAAAATAATTGCAGTCAAATTGTTCTTTAGCAAGTAGCCGAATTTCAAAAGTTTGCCATCAATGTGTATTTAGCTAATGGCACTCTATTTCTGTAATCTTTCAGGTCACTGTTTATATCACATGATTAATTGGGTAATTATTTTCTAGGGACCTGTTAAGGGAAACAGAAAATGCTAAGAAGTCTAAGGAATCTAAAGTTGTCTGAGATATATATATATATATATATATATATATATATATATATATATTAACTTTTAAGGAATTAAAAACCTCGACAGGGATGTCACGGAAGTTTATACATAGTTTTAAAAATCTACAACTACCACTAGCATTAGCAGCATCATAGCTGCTTCTGTTCATTTATTCATTTTGCATTATCTATGGTGCACCTGAAAGCGCTGGTGGTATAGTGGTTAAGGGCTATGTCTGCTGACCAGAAGGTCAGTAGTTCAAATCTGTCAGGGGCTCCTTGGAAACTCTATGGGGCAGTTCTGCTCTGACCTATGGGGTTGCTATGAGTTGTAAATGACTCAGCAGCAATGAGTTTGGGTTTATGGTGCAGCTGAAACCAAAACCCATAACCAATGAGTTCTTTCTGACTTCTGGTGAACCTGTAAGGCAGAGAAGAACTGCCACACAGGGTTTCTAAGGACTATCTGGTGAATTTGAGCTTCTGGTCTTTTGGTTAGCAGCTGTAACATTTAACCAGTACACCACCAGGATTTCCATGATGTACCTAGTATGTGCCAAACACTTTTAATTGCTAGAGATAGAATAATGAACAAGATAAACTGGTTTATCTACCTCATGGGGCTTATATTCTGGAGAGGTGAAGCATATAAAAAGTTAAGCATATTAATATGTATTCTGATAGATATAAGATTTACTGTAGCACAGGACATAATACTGCAAAGTACTCAAAAGTGCTAACACTATGAAGAAAACTAAGGTTTAGCGAGGAGACAGAAGGAAACTTAGAATATATTTTAGTTGCCAAGAGAGGCTTCTTGGAGGGAGGTGCATCTGAGGTGAGACTTGAATAATATGAAAGAGTGGTCTGTGCAAGTGTGTTGAGGAAGAACATTCCAGGTGTCTCACTTGCCATGAGCTTTCTTACTGTACACTTGAGTAAGAGTTTTTTTTGTTGATTATCAGATTTAATCCTTGCAGGATTTAGAAGTAGTTATCTATATTTTGCCGGTTATTTAGATAACAGGCTCAGAAAAAGAAATTTAGAAATGTGTTTGCAATCTCACAGTTGAACTACTGGCAGTGTTGGTTTCAGACGCTTACAGTTTATGTTAGGCACTCTTCTTTTCCCCAGAGAAAGGAAACTTGTGTCCTGCTTGCCTAATTAGGGAAAGCTCCTTAGACAAGACACATTTTTACAGGATATATTGAATGGTTGGCAGGGTCTGTGATTCAATGGATATGAAAGGAATTGGATAGAGCAGAATTAGCAAAGGTATGACAGTGTGAATGTTGACTCACACGAGGCATATTTTGAAAATGGTAATCGGACCAGTCAGATTACGAGGTCTGTTTTCTAAAGTGGGAGAGACTGTTTTCTAGCTGGGGAGACTGGAACTGATTTATAGAATATTGGTCTTCTAGATTCACATTTGCATCTGACCCTTCCTTAGTGTGTTGTTAGGTGCCATCAAACCAGTCCACCTCATAGTGAGCCTGTGTACGGTGGAATAAAACACGGTTGGGTCCTGCATCATCCTCACGGTTGTTATTTTGCTTGGACGGAATTGTGGAAGCCACTGCATCAGTGCATCTCTTTGAGGGTTTTCATCTTTTTCTTTTATTTTTTAATTATGATTGAATGAAAATGTACATTCCTGTATAAATTTGCCTGCTCACTTATGTGCAGCTTCCACTGCTGTCTCTGCACAGTGACAGCACTCTTCCTCTCTGCTCCATACGTGTCCTATCCTCCCAACAGTCTTCTATCTCCTTCTCTACACCGACTCTCCTTCTTCCAGTATGAGGTCAGCAGGACGACACCCTACAGATGCCTAGAACTATGAAGTGCCCACAAAATATGGTCACTCTGTGTCACCAAGTCCAATCCATTGCTGTCCAAGAAGTTGACTTTCATTATGACTTATGGACAGGGGCAGCATCAAGGCCAGGAGCCATACTCCCAGGGGAACTCTGAAGCTCCTGGACCATCAACTGTGGAATTTTAGTGGAGATCTCAGAGTGGACCCCTATTTATTCTTGTGTTGCCAGTGAGACTCAACTTTGTGAGCTCCACTGTGGCTATCACTGGTGGTTGCCGGGCACCATCTGGTTCTTCTGGTCACAAGTCGGTATAGATACCCCCTCATGTGGGTCTCTCTGTCTTCTGGGTTCTCTTTGCCCTATGTTCTTATGGACCTCAGTAATACTCCGTTCCTGCCAAGTTGGGATCATTTACTGTACCCTCAGATGGCAGTTTGGCAGCTTTTAAGACCCC
The DNA here is from genome assembly GCA_028571685.1 of Heterohyrax brucei. Classification (NCBI taxonomy): domain Eukaryota; kingdom Metazoa; phylum Chordata; class Mammalia; order Hyracoidea; family Procaviidae; genus Heterohyrax; species Heterohyrax brucei. The sequence goes on along the minus strand of CM053146.1, from coordinate 27,965,926 downwards.
AGATGCCACTCACCAATGTGTGGTGCAGAGAGTCCTCATTAGCAAAATGCAAGTTGTGCCAATTGGCCTCAGTTTCCCCTGAGAGCGTGGTCCCTGGCCGCCCGCCCCAACTACTCTGTCCTTGCAATATTGACTTAAGATGGGAGGAATACACAAGTTGTGCTGAAGTCCTGTTAATATTGATCTTCTTAACTAATGTGTGCTGTCACTGATTTCACCCAATCAAATTTCTATCAGCTATCTAATCTAAACCCTCCCCTCCTCACCCTCCTGTCCTCCTCACCCTTGCAGCCATCAAAGAGTCTTTTCTGTTACATGTGAGTCTGCTTTTAAGTTCTTATCGTAGGGGTTTCGTACACTATTTGTCCTTCTCTCGCTGATTACTTTCACTCAACATAATGTCCTCCAGTGGAAACCAGGTTAAGAGATGTTTTCCTGCTATCATCGTTGTTCTTTATCATTGCATAGTGTTCTATTGAGCATATATACCATAGTTTACCTATCCATTCCTCTGTTGTTGGGCATCTGGGTTGATTCCATCTTTTGGCTGTTGTGGATTGTGCTGCGATGAACATTTGGGTGCACGTATCACTTAATGTGAATGGCCTTGATTCTGTAAGATGTTTTCCAAGCAGTGGAATTACTGGCTCAAATGGTATATCTATATTCATTTTTTTAAGGGAGTGCCAGATTACTTTCCAAAGAGATTGGACAATTTTGCAATCCCACCAACAGTGTAGGAGAGTTCCAATCTTCCCACAGCATCTCCAGCATTTGTTATTTTGTATTTTGTGGATGATGGCCAACCTTGGTGGGGTGAGATGGTATCTCATTGTAGTTTTGATTTGCATTTCTTTGATAGCTAATGATCGTGAGCATGTCCACCTGTGGTTTTTGGCTGCCTGGATCTCCTCTTTAGAGAAATGTCCATTTCCTTTTCCCATCACTTACTTGGATGATTTATCTTTTCCTTACTGATATTTTGTAGTACCTTATAGATTATGAAGATCAGATGTCAGTCTGACATAGAGTTGCCAAATATCTTTTCCCATTCTGCAGGTGGCCTTTTAATTCTATTAATAAAGTCTTTGGGTGAGCAAAAGTGATTGATTCTTAGTAGTTCCCATTTATCTATTTTCTCTTCTGATGATTGTGGTTTGTTTGACAGATTTTCAAGTCTGTCTACATTGTGTATTAAACCTTCCATTGTTGTTGCTACTTTGTCTTGAATTAGCTTTATAGTTTTAGATTTGATATTGAGGTCTTTTATCCAGCTTGAGTTGGTTTTTGTATAAAGTGTAAGATATGGGTCTTGTTTTAATTTTTTGCAGATGGATATCCAATTTTGTCAGCACCGTTTATTGAAGAGATTATTTTTACCCCAGCTTAATGTCTTAGGGCCTTTGTTGAATATCAACTGTTCACAGGCAGGTGATGTCATCTGTGCAGTCTCAATTCTGTTCCACTGATCAGTCTCAGTTTTTGAACCAGTACCAGACTGTTTTGACTACTGTGGCAGTGTGATAGATTTTAAGGTTGGGTAATGAGAGGCCTCCCAGTGTGTTCTTCTTCTTTATTAATGCTTTATGTATCCAGGGCTTCCCTTTCCAGACAAAGTTGGTAATTTGTTCCTCCAACTCATTAAAAAATGTCACTGGAACTTGTATTGGGATTGCATTATGTAAAGAGATAACTTTGGGTAAAATAGACATTTTCACAATGTTAAGTCTTCCTATCCATGAGCAGGGTAGGTTTTTCCATTTATCTAAGTCTCTCTTAGTTTCTTGTAGTAAGGGCTTGTAGTTCTCTTTGTAAAGGTCTGTTGTTTCTCTGGTTAGATTAATACCTAGGTACTTTATCTTCTTAGAGGCTATCACAAATGGTATAGATTTGATAATTTCCTCCTTAACAGTCTCATTGTTGGTATAAAGGAATCCTACTGATTTACTTATGTTTATCTTGTATCCTGAGATTTTGCTGAACTCTTCTATCAGTTTGAGTAACTTACTTATAGATTCCTTGGGGTTCTCTGCATATACAATCATATCATCTGCGAACAGGGAGATTTTAACTTCCTCTTTGCCGATGCAGATGCCCTTTATTTGTTCGTCTTGTCTAATTGCTCTGGCTAGAACTTCTAGCACAATGTTGAATAGGAGAGGTGAGAGTGGGCATCCTTGTCTAGTTCCTGATCTCAGGGGAAAGTCTTTCAGTCTCTCTCCATTCAGGATGATGTGGGCAATTGGCTTTGTATAAATGGCCCTTATTGTGTTGAGGAATTTGCCGTCTATGCCCATTTTGCTAGGAGTTTTTAGCATGAATGGGTGTTGGACTTTATCAAATGCCTTTTTGGCATCAATGGACAAAATCAGGTGATCCTTGTCTTTTGTGTTATTTATGTGGTTAATCACATTAATTGTTTTCCTGATGTTGAACCAGCCTTGCATCTGTGGTATGAATCCAACTTGGTCATGATGGATTATTTTTTGAACATGTTGTCCTATTCTCTTGGCAAGAATTTTGTTGAAGTTTTTGCATCTAGATTCATGAGTGTTATCAGTCTGTAGTTCTCCTTTTTTGTTGAGTCTTTCCCAGGCTTTGCTATCAGGGTTATGCTGACTTCATAGAATGAGTTTGGGAGTACTCCATCCCTTTCTATATTCTGAAATAGTCTACTAGTATTGGAGATAACTGTTCTCTAAAAGCTTGGTAGAATTCTGCAGTGAAGCCATCTGGGCCTGAGCTTTTTTTGATTGGCATTTTTTTTTTTTTTATGACTTTTTCAATCTCTTCTTTGTGATGGGTTTATGAAGTTGTTCTGCTTCACCTTGTGATAATTTTGGTAGGTGATATGAAATAAGATTTGTCAATTTCCTCTAGTTTTTCAAATTTGTTAGAATATAGTCTTTCACAGTATTCAGCTATGATATTTTAGATTTCTGTTGGATTTGCTGTGACAACTCCCTTCTCATTTCTTGTTTGGGTCATTTGTTTCCATACCCGTTTTACTTTAGGAAGTTTATAACCAATGATGTGCCAATTTTGTTGATCTTTTCATAAAAACAGCTTTTGGTCTTTTCAGTTCTTTTAATTGTTCTTCTCTAATTCATTGAGTTCTGCTCTAATCTTTATGATCTGTTTTTTTCTGGTGCTTGAGATGTTCTTCTGTTGTTCTGTCTCTACTTGTTTAAGCTGTAGGTCTAGTTCTTTGATTTAGTTTCTTTCTTCCTTCCAGATGTATGCATTTATGGAGATAAACTGACCTCTGAGCACTCCTTAGCTTTATCCCATAGATTCTGGTAGGAAGTGTTTTCATTCTCATTGGAATCCACAAAATTCTTTATTTCATCCTGGATTTCTTCTATAACCCATGGTTTTTTGAGCAAGGTGTTCTTCAGTTTCCATAAGTTCCACTTTCTACATTTCTTCTGCTATTAATTTCAACTTTTATGGCTTTATGATCTGAGAAGATACTTTCTATTAATTCAGTGGTATGGTTTTTTTTTTTTTTTTTTTTTTTTTTTTTGAGAATTGCTGTATGTCCTAACACATGGTCTATTCTGGAGAATGTTCCATGTGCACTGGAGAAGAAGGTGTAGTTGTCTGCTGGCAGAGAGTTCTCTATATGTTGATGAGATCTAGTTGGTTAACTGTAACAATAAGGTCTTCTGTGTCTTTACTCAGCTTTTTTCTAGATGATCTGTCCAATGTTGAGAGTGGAGTGATCTATCTCCTTTTTGAGTATAATCAGTGTTTCTTTGACATATTTAGGTACTGTAATATTAGATGCATAAATATTGAATATTGTTAAGTCCTGGTTGTGTATTGCACCTTTCAGGAACCAGTAGTGTCTGTCCTTGTCCACGGTGGTGGATTTTACATTAAAATCTATTTTATCTGAGAATAGAATTGCCACACCGGCTCTTCTTTGTTCATTGTTAGCTTCATATATATTCTTCCATCCTTTGATTTTCAGTTTGTTCCTATCTTTAAGTCTAAGGTGAGTTTCTGGTAAGCAACATGTAGATGGGTCATGTCTTTTGATCCAGGATGTCACTTGATGTCTCTTTACTGGAGCCTTCAGTTCATTCACATTCAATGTCGTTATTGACAGGTATGTATTCAGTGCTGCCATTGTGATACGTTTATTTTTGTGTTGATATTTTCTCTGTTGTTCTTATTAATCTGTTCTGCAACCTTCTTCTTTGTGAGTTGATTTTTCACCTTTTTCAGGGTTGGTTTTGTGGTTGCTGAGACTCCTGTATTACATTTCTTGATATGATGTGTTGCTTCTTTATTGTGCTTTACAGGTCAGGTGTCCCTAAGATCCCACTTCAAAAACTATATATAACCCCAATTTTGATTGCTACCAGTTTTGTCATCAGCCTGTCCATCTGGAAGGACTATAATGACTGTAGTACATCCCTCTTTTTAATATGATAATATCATAGTTTACATGATATGGTCACTAGATCATTTCACTGTTATAGTTTTGATTGTGTTTGGAGCCTTCCCTAACTGAGTAGGATTCTGGATAATGTGTCCCTCTAAAATAGAAAGTTAGCAGTTTTGTTCTTCCAAGCTCAGAGATTCTTTCAGTATTTCTTGTAGTTTTGGTTTGGTTTTTACAAAGTCTCTGAGTTTCTGTTTGTCTGTGAATGTCTTCATTTCATTTTGATATTTGAATGATAATTGCAGGATAAATAGCTCTTGGTTGGAAGTTCTTCTACTTCTTGCCACTGTCTCTGTGCCAGCGTCATTTCTACTCAGAAATCAGATGAAAGCCTACAGGGTTTCCCTCTGAATGTTAGCTTTGCTTTGAGTGTTGCTGCCTTTAAGAGTTTCTGCTTATGTTTCATTTTTTTGAGCTTGATTATAATTTGTCTTGGAGTATTTGTTTTGAGATCTGTGTTGAATGGTATTTGATATGTATCTTGGATATCTATAGTCTCTTCTTTCATAATTTCAGGGAAGTTTTCTGTCAGCAGCTCAGCAACAGTACTCTCTGTGTTCTCAGGTGTCTCGCCCTGTTCAGCAACTCCAATTAATTATAGATTGTTCTTCCTAATAGAGTCCCACATGCTTCTTCATTTTTTCTTTTTTCTGATTTCTCCTGATAGATGCTGGAGTCAGTGCCTCTGTCTTCCAAATCAGAAATTCTCTTTTTCACTTGTTCGTTCTGTTTTCTTGGCTTTGAATTGAAGTTTCTATGTCTTTGATTTTGTTCTTGATCTGTTGGATTTCTGAGCACTGATGTTCCATCAGATTGAATAGCTTGTGTAATTTTTCATTTTACTCTGCTGTGTTTTGTAAAAGGTCTAGGAGGGCTCTGTATATAGTCCTTTTGTATTCACCTTTGGGTAGTTTCAGAAGAGCTTCTTCATCTGGGAAGTTCTGAGTTGGTTTTTTGAGGGGGCCTTCTGATGCCATGGGTGATTTCCGGGTTACTATCTTCTCCAAAGCTTGTTGCTTTCGGGGCTTCATGTGGGTCAGTAAAAGCTGGGAGAGATGCTATGAAGATGAACCACAGTTGTTTCTCTAGGCTGTTTTAAAATGAGAAGTAAAAAGTATTTGACAACTTCCAATGTCAGTCAGGTTTTCAGGTGTATATGTTTCTCTTCCCAGCTGGCAAAGTAAGCACCTCTATATTGAATCCCAGATGTTATAAACTAGCTCTAAATACAGAAATCCTACTGGCCTGCTGGACTCTGCTATTGGGCCCCAGCTGTAGACTATACTCTGAAGGATTATGCTATTCTGCTGCAAAAGCAGTCTGTTCTAGGTAGGCACTGTCTCCCAGCCCAGGAATTAGGTCCAGCTGAGGCTTCCGTATGAATGACTACACCTCCCAGTCAAACAAGATGGTGTCGTGCACAAGCTTGCCAGCTGGCTGGTACCAGATTCCTGGTGGAAAGAGAGGCCAAGAATGCCAAAATTCCCAGAGTCTGCAGCCTCTGCCATTGGGCCACAGGCCAGGTGGCACTGTGGAAAACATTGCTTCCCTGCTGGAAAAGCACTCTCCCCTGGCAAGCGCCACCTCCCAGCCTAGGAACCAAGTCTGGCCAGGGCCTCTGCTTGGGCTTCTACATTTCCCAGTGGATCAAGATGGTGTGCCACACAAGCTCATCTGTATGGCTACCACATGGCAGAAGCAGAAAGATAGGCTAGAGGAGCCGAGGTGTATAGATTCCAAAGCTGGGCTCTCATAACCTGGCAATTATACTTGCTGGTCCCACCAGCAGTGCGTCAGAGACCAGCAGTTACTGAAGCCCCAGCTCTACCCGCTGGCCAAAATAGAGGAAAAAAAATCAAAATGGTGAGTCACCTTTCGTCTGTGCAAGCCTGTGCTCATCGAGAGTTCAGTCAGTGAAAGACATGAGGTTTTGCATTCACTGGTATCAAGTCTAAATTTATAACCCTGTGCTGCATCTCAGGGCTCACTTGGTGTCCAGAAGTCTCTGTTTAATTATCATTTCAGGTCTTGGTTTCCAGAGGGATTTAGGGAAATGTGCATTTAGTCTGCTATCTTGACTCCACCCCTGGTTTTCATCTTTTTTGCTGACCCTCTGCTTTGCCAAGGTTGAGTCTTTCTCCAGGAACTAATGCTTCCTAAAAACATGTCTAAAGTATGTGAAATATAGTCTCACCATCCTTACTTCTAAAGAACATTCTGGCTGTACTTCTTTCAGCTCATGCAGGAACATTAAAAGATGATACAGTAAAGTGATATAAGACTAGTAAGCAACATCCTGCTAAAGAGAGAAAAGATTGAAGTTGACTAAAGTTTCATTTCAGTGCCCACAGAAACAACAGTCAGGAAATCTAGTGACATGTTGCTTTGGGAAAATCTGCTGCAGTAGATCTCTTTAAAGTATTAAAAAGGTTGCATTAGGGATCTGACCCAAGCCATGGTATTTTCAGTCACCTTGTATGTCTCCAAAAGCTGGAGAAGAAGAATATTGAATACACCATGGACTGCCAGAAATAAAAACATCTGTTTTGGAAGAAATACAGCCCAAATGCTCCACAGATGTGAGGAAGTCAAGACTTCAGGTCAAGTACTTTGGACATGTTATCAAGAAGGATCAGTCATTCAAGAAGAACAACGTGCTCCTTAAAGTAGAGGGCCAGCAAAAAAGAGGAGGACCTTCAAAGAGACAGACTGACACAGTGCCTGCAACCATGGACTCAAACATAGCATCAGTTGTGAGAAGTGTACAAGGACAGTGCATTTCCTTCAGTTGTTGGTGTTTAGTGTTTCTATGAGCTAAACTGACTTGACAGCACCTAACAGCAAAAAGTCAAGTGTAACACAGATGAAAAAAGGAGAATAACGATTTGCTTTAGTCAGCAGTTCCTGAAACAGCAGTTTTGGATGCTGTACAATTTGGCAAGTAATTTTAGAGGAGACACAGACAGTTTTTATGTGCATCACTTTATAGAGAGAAACCTATTTCTCACTCATGTATGTAGATGTTTAAACGGTTTCAAAATGTTATATTTTTCCAGTCTTCTGTAACTGGGAAATTATACATTTAGTTCAAAGTATTCCTGGATTCAGTTTAGTTCATATCACTGTGGCTTTTCTTAAATCAAGGATGTTGTAGTACAACTGTCATCATTTAGGTGTCCAAATCACTGACTGATGGATTCATTTATTTGCAAAATGTTTATGTTTAGGAGCATTATATTATAATCAGGTTAATCAGCTTAACCAAAGCTTGGTCTGTGAAGCCATACTTTGGGAACTGGCCCTCCAGTTCACCCACTTATTAAAGTTAAGTAGATTGGTTACTAATCCCTCTAAATCCCATTTTTCTTATCTGTGAAATTGTCAAAAAATAGTAATCTCACAAGACTCTTCTGAGGATTTATTGAAGATTATGAATATAAAGTACTCAATATAGTGCCAGACACATATAAGAAATGAAAGCGGTTGTTACTGGTAGTGCCTGACATGGTTAGACAATATTAAAAATTGAAAACCACCATCTGAATTTCACTATTTGTTTGACTTGAATTTAGAGTGACTGAGTAGCAAGATCAGAATCAGTAGATGCTAATTTAGAATTTATTCTTGACTCGTAAAACTGGCTAAAAACAGTTATAATTGATAAATTTCTATTCTGATAATTTTTTCTCTAGATTAAAGCAGTAGTACCTAGCTCACCTCCCTTACAGTTGTTAAGTGTGTTCATAATTATTAGCACACACATCCACTTTCTATTTGGTTACTGCTCCCTTCCTTCACTCTCTCAGTTCTTTTTTTTTTTTTTAATTGTGATTAAATGAAAATATAAAATCCAAATTAGATTTGCATGCCCACCTATCTGCAGCTCCTTCTTCTCTCCTTGCCAGGTGACAGCACACTCCTTGTCATTCTATACTTGTTGTCTCTTCTTAACAATCTCCTGTCGCATCCTTTCCACCCTCTCCTCTTCCATCTAGAAGGAGACCAGTAGGACAGCATCCTACTGGATGCTGTATATATATACTTATATATATACAGTAAATACACCATATGGTCACACTGTGTCCCTGTGTCCAGTCCTTTTTTGTCCCAAGAGTTGACTTCAGTAGGGTTCTCTGGACAGGGGCAGCAACAGTTCTGGGGCTATGTTCCCAGGGGATCACCCAGCTGGTCAGACCATCAATTGCAGTCTTTTAGTAGAGTTCTTGAGCTGCACCCCTCTTTTTCTCGTGTTATCACAGAGACTCAATGTTGTGTGCCCCATCACAGCTGTTTTTGGTGGTGGCTGGGCACCATCTGATTCCTCTGGTCACATATTGATAGGGTCTCCCATTCACTTGGGTCCTTCTGTCTTGTGCATTTTTAGCTTGTGTCTTTGTTGTTCTGGGTGATCATCTGTTCCAGATGAGTTGGGACTCTCAGCTCTTGAGAGGGGGTCCACTGTTTTCTGACCATCGCAGACTTTGGTTTATAGCAGTGAGCTCTCCACTTTGATCACTTTGGTGACTGAGTAGCTTCGAAGTAGGGTGTGACCTTAGAGAATCAATCATATATAATCATTAATACATTTTTGAACTAAGAACACACCCAGAAACAGGAAGTAACATTGCATTCTAGAAAAGAGTTTATGGTGTTTGTTACTTTAAAGTGGCTGACTCTGGGAGCCAGTGTCTTGATTTATGTGAAAAATATAAATGTGAATTCTAATTACGTTCTCATATTGGGTATTAAGCATTATTTTAGAAAGAGTTCTGGAGAGATGAGGGAGTGGGTTGTTCTCTGCTAGATTTCAGACACTGTCATGAAAGACAAACAGTTGCTCTGAGAAAGGGAACAAAACAAACAGTAAAGTAATAATAAAAATAAAATAAAAATGAAAAATCAAAGGAATGATTTATTATTGTATCTAACTAGAGCCTACAGGGTGGCACAGTAATGCATTTGGCTGAAAATAGAAATATTGGTGTCTTTACAAAAACAAGTGCCTCACCAAAACACCTGACAGTCTAATTCTGAAAAATCAGCTATTGAAAACCGTATAGAACACAGTTCTACTCTGAAAGATGTGGAGTAAGAATCAAGTCATTAGCAACCGGTAGGTAGTTCTTGAAGGCTGACGTGCTTTTATCAGAATAGAATGCCAAAGTCATCAGATGAAAATTTGTTTCATTGTTTAGATCTGTGAGTCATGGAACCCTCTTAGAAATTATTAAATGATTACTATTCCTTGTATTTTTGCTTAAAGCAAGGCTGGCCTGTGGTTTCCTTGGTGATTTCCATATCTATGTTAACATAGATACTTTTATGTTTTGTTTCAGTTGTCCCTAAATCTGTTTGCTATTTCTGAATAAATAAGATTGCATTGGCAAAGGATGAAAAGAGTCTAGGGAGTGGGATTGGAAGGAAGGAAGAAACTGAAGGCTCAGCATTTTATAAATATCATTGCAAGGAAAACCTAACATTCATTTCAAACCAGGATGGTCACTTCCGTGAATTATGCTCACACATTTCAAGAGAGTAGAACACAGATCATCAAAAACTGAAAAACTTTACTGTGTGCCTTGTGAGAGATGCTGAAGTTTATCTTTCTCCATTGATCTTACCTCCTTGCCAATACCATTATTGCTGCTCAGGGAGAGAATGCTATTAACCATTGCTATAGAACAACTCATTTAATTTAGTTACTACATCCTGCTACATTTTATGGATCATGGGGGAGGTGTCTGACAAACACCTGTTGTGTTAACAGATGTTGAGTGCTCTGTAGTAAGGGGCAATCTAAATTTTTTCCCGTCTCTAAACACTGCCCCCCCACCCCCCCAGTTTTCTAGTTAGAAGGAGTCCTGACGGTGCAGTGATTAAGAGCTTGGCTGCTGATAAAATGTTGGAATCTACCAGCTGCTCCATAGGATCCTTATGGAGCAGCTCTACTCTGTCCTATGGGGTCTGTATGAGTCAGGATTGACTTGATAGTACTGAGCTTTTCTTCTGTTTTTTTTTTTTAGTTTTTCTCATTAGAAATAGTCTGTTGTGCTTTAAGATGACTTATTTTAAATCTTTATTATCGGCTGCATTGTAGAAAGAATAAATATAAACGGGCTGATTTTATTTCCAGACTTACTTTGCAGAGTATTTTGGCTAACACTTAGAGGTTATAGTCAATGTGTTTTAACACTAGCTACATTTTGGGAAGCAAACATAAAACTCTGCTTGGTTGTCCCTTTGAGAAATCAGTTTGCTCCTACCAAAATAGCCGTTTATGAACATGTGCACCTTTGAATAATTAAATGATCTACCAAAGAGGAAAAAGATTCGAATCAGCTTTCATACTGTGATTGCACCATGTACTGATTTATTCCTTTATGAATACATTTCTCGTGGAGTATGAATAATTATGAATCTTTTTTTTCCCCCTATCTTGGTAGGAACTGGGAAGTAACAGCCCTCCACAGAGAAACTGGAAGGGGATTGCTATTGCCTTGCTGGTGATTTTAGTTGTGTGCTCTCTCATCACTATGTCAGTCATCCTCTTAACCCCAGGTAATCTATCTTTATTCCACTCTTATGATAGAATTGTAGATGATAATTTCACATTCCAGTGCCTTAAGAGGGTAGCAGTATGTGGTGTCTTAGGGCACATTAGCATTGGTTGGGATAAAAACAAATGCATAAGCAGACATTTTGGAAATAGCACAGTAGTTCTGTTGTTCAAATATCATGCAGGGCATTTTTAGGATGTTAAAAATGTAAAATATGTAAATTGCAATTCCCAAAGAGAACTTTGGTCTCTGTTGCCACAAAGAAGCACTTTTATGTTTGACAGATAATAAATGCAGGAAATACTTGTGTTTAATTATGGAACGGTGATGAGGGAGTAGAGTATGAAAGTTCCCACATGGAGATTATAGAGCAGCTTTTGAAAAACAGGGTCTTAATTCTCTTGGAACCCCAATGTCTGGGGTCCATGGAGTAGGGGTGAACCGTCTGGGCCATTGCCCTGAGGTGTTCATTTGAATCTTGAGCCCGGAGAAAACTGGTTTCCTAAAGTCACTTTTATGTCTAACAGTAGCCTTGTGAAGAGCTTAGTAAAGACCATGTTGCCTTGAACATTGGGGTCTTCCAAAGAATTACTTATGTGCAGTCAGTTTTGAGAAACAGAAATTCCAAGGTCACCGTGTTTTAGGTAAATCAGTAATTATTTCAGTTGTTCTTCAAGACCATGTTATTTGATATCCTTCCGGACCACAGATTATTTTTAAACAGTCTTGCTCAAGCTGTTTTTCCATGGGAATAGTAAGATGGGATATAAGAATCTTTGTTAAGTTCTTTCTTCTCTGGACCATTTTTGACTTTCTGATTTGCAAATCATATATTCAAAAGATTTCATTCAGTTTCTTTTATTGGCTTAATATTATCTTAACACTGTAATGTCAATGGAAAGGGTATATTTGAAGGAAGAAGAGGATCAGATCTAAAGAGAATGACCTCAGCTTTAAATGTGGCTGCCTCTGTCTTCTTTCTCATTTGCTTCCTTTCCTGCAGTTTCCGTAGTCATCATTGCTCTGCTGTCTCAAGAGCCTCTCCAGATTGCATTTGCAGTGATATTTGAACTCTGCTTTTCAGATTAAAGAGTTTAACATCCACATGGGGATCCACAGTAGGTTTGATTCTTCTTTGAGGATTATTTAAATATCCAGAAGGGTCTTATTTCTTTTCAGTGGCTGGAAATAAGGAAGGTAGAGGAGGCCATGTCGCTCAATTTCTGTCCTGCCCAAACTGTCTTCCAGGAACAAACAGAAATGCCTTGCAGCTACAACCCACCTAGCTAGCTTTTCAAGGACTGGACACTCACATATAGCTCAGTGTTACAAAGATAGCTGTTTCTCACAGAGTATTGTGCTAATCCACTTGATGGTGATATCAAGTGGTAACAGTTTGCTGCTTGTTGCTGAATGTGATGTATTTACAGTTCAGTTCCTGGACTGCCAGCTTTGTTATTTTTGAACTCAATAAACATATACAACTTATTTCCGAATGTACAAATTATGATTAAAATACTTCACTTTCACAGTCATTTACTTAACCAATTACAGTGATTAATTACACAAAAGTCAGTATCAGTTGTTTGAATATAGTACTTTATGAAAAATAGCACTGTGGTAAAAATACCTGCTTTGCAAAGTAGAGACAATCAAAAAATATATATTTATAATTGGTATTTATATGAAATGATTAAGAAATTGAAGAACTCAGAAGCAGAAAGGGGGGAAAGAAGAAACAAATAAAGGAAAATGAAGGAATTAAGTGGGAATTAAAAACAAACAAACAAAACAACACTTCCTGATAAGAGCTGGCTTATTCAATCACCACTCTCTTCAGCAGCACTCCCTTAACTGCCTCCTTTTTCCATCTGTGGTACCATGTAACTGAGCAAACTGATGACTCTGAGTTGCTACAAGATGCCTAGAAGCTTTGTTAAAGGAAGCTGAGCTTATTATGTTCGGCAGAGTGTTTCACTTAAACATAGAGATTTTAGCATAATTATTGAAAAGTGAAGGACTCAGTTATACTGCCTTCTGTGGATGATTATAGAAACCTTGGTGGCTTAGTGCTGTGCTGTTAACCAAAAGGTCAGCAATTCAAATCGACCAGGCACTCCGATGGGGTAGTTCTGCTCTGTCCTGCAGGTATGCTATGAGTCAGAATTCAATTTGATGACAACAGGTTTGGTTTTTGATTTCTCAATTACCATTAGCCAAATGGAGGAAACTGGAGCCGTGATGCTTGTGTGTCCCTCTCAAACACCTTTGTCCATCACAATGTTGTTGTCCATGTGTCTGTGATTCACTGTCTCACAGTTGCTTGTTTTTCTCTGAGGACATAGTGATTCTTTGGAAACTTGAGAGATTGGTATAGCAAAGACCGAAGAGTTGGCTACTCACTAAATTCAATTCTGTCTACACAAACCCTTTCCTCTTTTCTCTGGTATAAAAACATTGTATAGCTTCACTTACTTTGTGATGCACTTACTCGTTTATTAAAACATGGCTTTGAAGAAGACAGATCTTGTTCTAAGTTCTTGCTCTACAATTTACTAGTTTGTAAACAAGTTTTTAAAACATGTCCTTCCCTGCACTCACCTGTGCTGTTGGTATATTTGATATGGTCACATTGACAGCGCAATGGTGGTGATTAAATGACCTGATGTAGGCCACTGTTTTACATATTGTCTGTCCCTGCTGTTGTTTATTTGTCTTATTATTGCTATAATACTCATTGACCAATAGAAATTGTGCCAAATAATGAGGGAGATTTCTGAGAAAACTGTAATGTGTCTCTGGAGTATAGATCTTCTGTGACTTCTGTTTGCATTTATGACTAGTGGAGAGAGACTCGTGATGAAAGCTTATGTTAGATTTTTCAGAAGTCTGACTGTTCTTGCACTTGTAGATTCACTCCATGCAACCTATGGAGTTTGCACCAGGTTCCAGGCATTGCGGGAGCTGGCCGTGGTCTTCTTCTTCTGCTTTAGTCTGTCGTCGCCAGTCTTCTCCAGCCTCTGCTACACAAATACTTAGATCTGGGAAACCACCGCGTTTCTAATCCAAAGACTTCATTTGACGTGAGACTAAGCATATAAATGGGAGGGGTGATGCTTTTTGTGAGATACAGTTTACAAAGTGCTTCTCATGCACCACAAGGTCATAATTCTGAGACTTTATATTTCCTTCTTATTTTTGGTAGACGTGTTGTGAGATGCAAAAATGCAAGTCAGTATGCTGATGTTGAATAGATATTGCTACAGGAGGCAGAAAACCTGTTGTAAGACTTGTGTTTGTAAACTCAGTGCTACCAGGGGCCTAGAAGACAATAGAAATTGATAAAGTGGATAAGTGTAATGACAGTTGTTATGAATTTGTTTGGATTGTGATCAAACATAACATTAGCTTAGTTACAGCCTTTAAAACATAGTCAGCTCAAACATATATAAGTGACACATAAGGCCAGAAGAGAACATTTGGCAATCTAAGATTTGAATCATAAGCCTAGAAGAACTCCTAAACATCTTGTTCCTTTCATTAGACAAAAATGAACCAGAATTTGTATAACCATTGGTTCTAAGGACTGGAGTGTATCAAGGCAGTTTGTGGAGACATTTGATTGAGCACGTGAGTGTGATAGCTCCTATTTGTGGTCACACACTAGTTCTACAATTGCATGGAAACCTTGGTGGCCTAGTGCTACATCATCTTCTCATTATTAGATTTGAGATTTCTCTTGCGCGAGAATAGATGGATATGTCAAAACTTTCAGATGGAGATTAACTCCCAAGCCTCCCTGACAGTTCTTTGTTTCTTTGACCACCACTGTGTTTCCAGAGTCTGGTCTTCTAAGTAGAACCACCCAGTCAGGTAGAAAGTTTTAATACTGTATAATCTTAGAAAATAAATCATTTGGAACCCCTTTGATATAGAGTTTAACTGAAAAAAAAAAAAAAAAGGTACATTTGGCTTGCCACAATCTAAAATGATTTTCTGAGATTTTATAGGCTCTAATATTTATGATCCGATATAACAATAAGAACAGCTTGTTTTGGTAGCACATAGAGCAGCAGATTACATCTGATAAGGTTTTTCACTAAACAGCTAAGATACAAATTGTTACACTCCTATTATTTTTTTGAGAAAGAAGAAAGCATACACGAAGTTATCTAGCCAAAGAAATGATTTAGAAGCTGTTTTGCTAAAAATAGCATCACATTTTTATCCTAATGGCTAAGCACTGCAAGTCTATAATGACAGAAACATGTTCATTATAATTTGGGTTTGATTGCAAGTTTTATTACAGAAGTAATTGGACACAGGTGTCTTAATTTCTAAGGTTATCAGTAACTTCCCTTTCTTATGAAGAGAAGTTCTAATTATTTTCAAAGGTGGAGTTAATCATTCAAGCATTTCTTTAATAAGTAACCATTTCTAAAAGAGACAGATTATTCATTCAATCTAGAAAAAAAGTTAAAAGACAGACTTATTTAGACACTGTTTATCAATCCTGTGTATTTTTCTTATTTGTGTTCAGTTTGTTTAAAGGAAAAACTATATCCAAATTTATATTCAGAATATGTAGCATAAGATCAGTAATCACATTTTAGAAATATGTGAGTGTATATTCATGCACGAAGTTGTGGAAATCAGGCTAATGTAACTATGTACTAACCTTGAAGCCTCGTTTGCATGTTTAATGTGTAAAACAAAAATGTTCATATTCAGGAAACTTTTTCATACTCTATGCAATTGTCCATTTTGACTTGTTTTAAGAACCTAATGTGCTTCTTTCATAAGTTGGAATGTACCTGGTAGAAGATATTCATATATTGAAATTGTCACTAGTAATCTGGATATACTCCACATGAGCACTGGTCACAATGGCTTGGTGCCCTTCTGCTGTGTCTGTAATCAGTCAGTGCCAAGACTGTATCATTGTGCTGAGTTACTATCACAGCTGACTGAAGGCAACCTAGTAAAATGCTGAAATTTTATCTTCATCGTTAGCTCTTGCTTCTTTTGGCAACTTTCGAGTTCCTTTGCTACCTTCTCTAAGTGAGCATCCTAGGTTCGTCTACAGTGATGTGTTGAGTATAAAAGATGCCAAACATTCTTGTATAATAAGCAATTGGACATTTGTTAAGTTGCACTAGATAGGTGTCATTACTAAGAAGTTCTAGAAATACGTCTCATAATAAGAGTTTTACAGTAGGTAGATTCAGGTGCCATTTTGGGAAATATTTTGGGCAGGTTAAGAGTTTCACAGGGATATTGATGGTTAGGTGTTTTTAAGGTCGGATAATGATTTGCTCTGGCAGATTTTGCTCAAATAGTTCGTTTGAGCCAAGACATGGAATCAAAATTCAAAAAAATATTTATGCACTCTTATCGAAGAAAATTAACAAAACCAAAAAAATATATACAAGTTAACATTTTAGGAATTATACCTTCGGCGGAATGGAATTTCAAAGAATGCGAATGATCAGTATCTCATTCAATTCTCATAACATATCAGTTTAGGGAAAGTTTCTTGGATGCAGTTTACTGGATGAGGGGTGGATTTTAATAACTTAGGAAATAATTTAGGAAAATGTGTGTGATGCATAAAGTTATGAACCTCACCTTGGGTTTGTGCTTTAGCCTTTGTAAGTATGACTTATGTTTTCACATCTGTGAAAACTCAAAGGGTTATTAAACAGGTCAACTAAGAGAAAATGCTTTCCATAAGGTACATACCAAAAAATGGCAATTGTTATTGTTGTTTTTGTCCTATAATTAACTCTTGTGGTTCTTCCCAAGTGAATAATGCAAATATAGATACATAATATGAATCGCCATGTTCAGTGTAGTGTTATTAAAATAATGAAAACGTCCAAAAATATTCAGTTGGCTTAATAAGTTAATAATAGCTAAATGAATGCTAGTATATAAAATTTACAGTATTAGCCATATTTTTTTCTTTTGACATAAATACCACGTAGCAGTAAGCAGAGATGCTCATATGGTGACAGCCCATAATTAAAAAATGGGTGTAAATACACAAATTATAAAGCAACTTTGGTTTGCTATTAATGTAAGAAGATTAAAAAATAGAAAAGTTAAAGCTACACGACAAAGTGTTCTATCAGTAATTGCCATGTATATGAGGAATTTCACTTCTAGCTATGATATAGTAGCTTAATCTTTCTGAATTAAGAAATCTTAAGTATTTTCTTTCTGGATAAGATTAATGTTTCTTGATAAGAACAATTATGAAAACTGAATTAAAGACATAACCATTTGAAAACATAAGAGGCAACCAAGGTAGCCAAGATTTGAAAGGTCAAGTCGTCAAATAATAGAAGCACTTTGATGAACTCTATGTTCACATCCAGTTTTTCACATTTGCTGATTTTCAAGGTGTGGGATCCAGGCTGCATAGAAAACAGTGACCTGCAGTTAAAGCTTATGCTGCTACCTCGACCACAGAGACAAATATTGGCATTTAAGGTTACAAGTACAGTATGACTTATGAGAACAATGCCATGTAGGAAAGAGCCCATCAGGAAAGTTAACCAGATACCATCAAGAAATTTATTCTTGAGGCATTTATTGATTCTTAAATTGTATACATGAGCTACACTCTGGAAAACCACTTAGTAGCTAAAGATGAAACAGTTATTTAGGTAGTTTTCTGTTTAAGGAAGACAAAAATCAGAATTTGTTTTCCATCAATAAAAGGAATATTAGTGAATATCCCAAGATTTAAGTTGAGACTTCTAAAATACATAAGGGTAAACTTCACATAAGACTGAACTCAAGTATATCAATATGATCTGACTATACTATCTGTTACAAGAAAAGCAAATCCTTTCTTGAGAAGGAAAGATTTTCTAGAGTCATTATTTTTTCTATACAGTGTTTGGCATTCAGTGAAAAATTATCTGGAATATAAAAAGCAGGACTCAGAGAAGGAATGAAAAACAATAGGCAATAGGGACAGACTCACGGATGATGCATACATGGAAGTTAATAGACAGAGACTTTAAAATAACTGTAATTAAAACTATAGATAATTTACCATGGATTGTTATAATTTAAGGAGCTCAGAGTAGGTGCTAGAAATTACAAATCCAGTAAATAGAATTAAGAATTTAGCAGATGGAATGTAACAGCAGGTTAGACCAACAAACGAAGGGGTTAGTGTACTAGAAGATAGGTAGGTTGAAGCAAAGAGTGTATCCATTCCAAAAAATAAAAAAACAATCAGAGTGCAAAGCTACTCAATTTACATTCTTAATATCACATGATAGCAAATTTTTGCTAAAGATAATTAAACAGTTGCAGGTCTATATCAACAGAGACTTGCCAGAAGTTCAAGCTGGATTAAAAAGATTATGTGAGATGAGGGATATCATTGTTGATAGCACATGAATCTTGGCTGGAAGCAGGGAATACCAGAAAAATGCTCACCTGTGTTTTATTGATTATGTGAAAGCATCCGACTGCCTAGATTAACCAATTATGTATAACAAAGCAGAGAATGGGAATTTCAAATGCTCATGTAGAAACTGTACATGGATCAAGATGCGGTTATTTGAACAGAACAAATGGACACCGCATGGTTTAAAATTGAAAAAGTTGTGCAGTAGGATCATATTCTTTCATCTTATTCAGTCTATGTGCTGAGCAAAGTGTCTGAAGAACTATATTATATAAAAAAAGGGACATCAGACTGGGGAAGGGTCATTGGTCACGGACGTATGCTGGTGATGTAATTTTGCTTACCAGAAGTGAAGACAACTTGACGCACTTACTGATAAAATAAAAAGACTACAGTCTTCAGAATGGATTATACTCTAACATGGTGAAAACAAAAATTCTTATAACTGGGCCAATAAACAACATGATAAATTACAAAGAAATTGTGTTTTTCAAGGATTTAATTTTCTTAGATCAATAATCAATGCTCATTGAAGCAGCAGTCAAGAAATTAAATGAAATATTGCATTGGGCAAATCTGCTCCAAGACTTCTTTGAAGTGTTAAAAATCAAAAATAGCACTTTGAGGACTAAAGTGTGCCTGATGAAGCCATGCTGTTTTCAATTGCTCTGCACACAAAAGCTTAACAATGAAAAATGAAGACCAGAGAAGAATTAGCACATTCAAATTGTGGTGCTGGGAAAGAATATTAAATAGACCATCGGTTTTCAGAAGAACAAATACATCTCTCTTGGAGGAAGTACAGATAGAATGTTTTGTCTGTATGAGGATGGTGAGAGTTTGTTTCACTTGTTTTGGAAATATCATGTGGAGGAACTAATCTCTAGTGAACGATCTCATGAGATTGATTGACAAGGCACTATTCCAATGAGCTGAAATGTAGCAGACATTGTATGGGTGGCACAAGACCAGGTGCCATTTCAGTCTGTCATATATAAGGTCATTTTGAGTCTGAGTTGATTCACGGACACCTAACACAATGAAGGAAACCCTGGTGGCGTAGTAGTTAAGTTCTGTAGATGCTAAGCAAAAGCTCAGTAGTTCATGTCCATAAGTTGGAAAAAAATGGGGCACTTCTACTCTGTCCTATAGGATTGCTGAGCTGGAATTGGTTTTTTGATTTAACACAATAAAAAATGAATCAAACCTGTTGCTGTTGAGTTGATTCTGATTCATAGTGACCCTGTGATCAGAAGAAAACTGTCCCCATAGGGTTTCTAAGATTGTAAGTCTTTATGGAACCAGATTGCCACATCTTTCTCCCATAGAGCAGCTGGTTGGCTACAAACCTTTCGGTTAGCAACTGGATGCTAAACTGCTGTGTCACCAAGGCTCCCGCCAACAATAAAAACAGCAACAACAACAAAAAATCAATACTGTAGAGTGGACTCCTACTCATAATGACCTTATAGGACAAAGTGGAGCTGCCTAATAGGATTTCCAAGGAGTGACTGGTAGATTTGAATGCCAGCCTGTTTGTTAGCAGCTATAGTTCTTAACCGCTGTGTCACCAGGGCTCCACTAACAATAAAAAGAAATTAAGAATGGAATGGCACACACAGACAAAAGATCGTAAGAGACTTATGAAACATGATCAAAATTCTGACATATGGGTAACTGAATAAGTTAGACAAAGGAATTGAAGATGACTTAGAATTCTCCCAAGTAGATAAAGACTTCAGTACAAATAAAAGAGTTCTACAGATCCAAGCAAGATAAATACAAAGAAAATTAAACCTAGGTATATCATAGGCAGAGAAAATATTGTGGAAATTAAAATATATGTCAAGTTGCATTCATGATACAAATAACATACATTGTGGAAAGATGAATAGATTTGAAGTGTTAGATGATTCTTGCATTGCCTAGAATTGACAGTAATTTAAGCCAAACTAGTAAGTCATAGAAATGTGGTAGTCTGTAGAGAAAATAATGTGTGAATATAAAAGAGAATACATTACTACAAAGCTAATAGAAATAAAAAAAAATACTTGCTTAATTAGAAGGAAAGTAGGGAAGGAGAGATAAATAAAAACTTGGAAAAGATGTGAAAAAATAAAATTAATAAAACTTTTTGTAGGGACAAAAGGGCTAATCCCTGAAAAAAATAAAATAATTACAAAGTTGTATGTATTTAATATCATAGCCTAAATATTCATTTTAAAGAAGAAACAGAAATAATAGACAAATTCATAATACAGAGTAGAATTTTTCCTTACCTCTTTCAAGGTACCAAGAGGTAATCTTTCAAAGTATAAAGAGGCAAATAAAGGTAATTGCTTAAAAGAGTGAAAACATGATAAATAAGTTTGAACTAATTGTCCCTGATTCTAACTACTGTAGAATACATCTTATTATCATGTGTGTGGGGAATGTTGACCACATTTGACTATATGGAAAGTCACAATACAAGCCTCAACAAATTTCAGAAAATGGAAATTATGTAGAATATGGTCTCCAAAATAATAATAAAAATATTTCCAAATGTTTGGAATCTAAGTGAGGTATTTCTAAGATTTAACGTATATATATGAGTCATGACAAATAATAAAATGCAGCACATCAAATCCTGTGCACTAGATATTGAACAAACAACCAATAAAACTATAGAAAAACTTTAATGTAAAATACTGTTTATAGAGTAGGAAAGGCAAAGGCTCAAACATTACTAGTCCATACACCTATTCCAAGAAGCTATAAACAGAATAGCAAGTTAAATCCAAAGAAATCAGAAAGATGAAAATAAAGCTAAAGTAACTGAAAACACGTGTACAGTGAAAAATATTAGAGGTCTAAACTAGTTTTTAAAATTATAATAAAATCAATAATCACTTAGTAAAGCTATCCAAAACAGTAAAAGGTAACAGATATTAATAGTGCCATGTCTGTGAAATAAGATATTACCTCAGACTCAAAGATACAAAATTTTGTATAACTTTATTCTGATAATTTTTTTAAAATTGTACAAACAATACCTTTAAAATTACTGTCAACAATGGACAAAAATAAAAACAGAAAGAAAACATGAATTGTACTTTATTCTAAAATTAAAATTAAAGCCTCACCACAAGTGGCTTCACTGGTGAAATTTTTCAAATATTAAAAAAAAAAAAAATGAACAGAAGCAGAAGTCCTAGACAAAGTCATTAAGTAGGAAAAAAGATAATATTTCTAAATTAATTTTATTCATCAACAAGACTATGTTATCAAAACTTAATCAGGAGGCTGTAATAGAAACCTCCCCCATTAAGGTAGATGAAAAATTTTAAACATAAATGTTAATAGATTGAATCCCTGAATATGTGCAACAATTATGTAGCAGACAAATTTGGATAATACCAGAAATGAAAGATAGGCTTACTGTTTGAAAATCAGTCAATATTCATTAAGTTGTCAGCTAAAAGAAGATAAATTGTAATTTTCTTATAAGATGCAACAAAATCAGTTGATAAAAACTAAACATTTGTGACAGAGTTCTTATGTCTTATATAATAAAGTACATCTTCAAAGTCCTATGCCAAAGCCAAGTGCCATCAAGTCAAAATCCTATATTAAATATCATATTTAATGATGAATATGAAATTTTATTCTTAATACTTAGAAGAGGACAAGGTTGCTTATCACCACTTCTATTCAAAACTTTATTATGCAAATAAAAATCATGGGATTAGAAATAAAGAAATAATATCTGTTTTAGTCAGCTAGTATTTCTCTAACAGAGATACTACCAGTGGGTGGCTTTAACAAAGGAGAGTTCTTTCTTACACATTCTGGTAGGCTAAAAGTCCAAATTTGATGTGTCTGCTCCAGGGGAAGGCTTTTCCCTTTGTCTGCTCCAGAGGAAAGTCCTTGTGTTGCATCAGTCTTTGTTCAGGGAGCATCTTGGCCCAGGAACCTCAGATCTGAAGGATGTGTTCTTTGCCCAGTGCTACTTTCTTGATAGGGTGCAATTCCCAATTCGCTCTGCCAGATTTTCTGCTTTATAGCCAGGAGACCGCTTCAAGGCACAAAACAAACTCACACGTTGAGTCTTGCTCTACCAGCACAATTGCTGCCCATCCATCCTCATTAACATCATAGAGGCTAGAATTACAACATGGGGGAATGGCACACAATACTAGGAATTATGGCATAGCCAAATTTTTACATTTTTTTAGGAAAGCATTCAATCAGTAACAGTACCTTCATTACTGTAGATGTCAGATTGTGTATATGCAAAATTTTACACATATGCTATTAGGCCAAGTGCCAAGTGCCGTTGAGTCAGATCTTTAAATAGTTCAGTTATTTTGCTAGATATGAAATCACAATATGAAATTAAATTGATAGAGTTCTTCCAGGAAAAAACAAATAGGAAATTATTGTGAAACTTATCATTTACAATTGCACAACACTTTTCAAACATTTAGGAATAATTAAATCAAAAGATGCATAAATCCTCTATACCAAAACCTTCAAAATGTAAAATCCTGCTACTTTTGAATCACTTCCAGTTGATAGTGACCCTGTTGTTGTTGTTAGATGCCGTCAAATCAGTTCCGACTCCTAGTGACCCTACGGACAACAAAATGAAACAGTGCCTGGTCCTCTGCCATGTCCACATCATTCTTATGCTTAAATTCATTGTTGCAGCCGCTCTGTCTATCTGTTTTGTCAATGGTCTTCTTTGTTGCTGATGCTCCACCCTAACAGGACTGATCCCTCCTGACAAAATGTCCAAAGTATCTAAGCAAAGTATCTTTACTTCCAAGGAGCGCTCTGGTTGTACTTCTTCTAGAACAGATCTGTTTGTTCTTTTGGTGGTCTATAGTATATTACCTATGCCTGTAAACTCTGAAAACACAGACCTACTGTCGTTGAATCAGTTCTAACTAACAGTGACCCTATAGCACAGATTAAATCCGAACCTGTTGACATCAAGTCAGTTCCGACTCATAGCAACCCTCACATAGTAAAACTATCCCATAGAGTTTCCAAGGAGTGCCTAGTGGATTTGAACTGCTGATGCTTTGGTTAGCAGTAGTAGCACTTAAGCACTAGGCCATCAGGTTTCCATAGGACAGATTAACCTGTTGTCATTGAGTTGATTCTCACTCTCAGTGACTCTGTAGGACAGAGAACTAACCCATATATGGCAGATTAGAACCGCTAAATAGAATTTTCAAGACTGTAATATTTACATAAGCAGACTGCTGTATTTTTCTCCCAGCAAGCAAACTGATGGGTTCTGACTGCTGAATGGTTAGGTACTACTTCTTAACCATTGTACAAGCAAGGATCCTCCTCCAAAATATAGGTTAGTAAAATTAAAGATGATCGAAGTAAGCATAGTGTATACAATAACATGGCTTAGAAAATTTAAATAGAACCAATCTCAAGTCTAGCAAAATGTTGTACAGCTTCAAAGTACTCCCAAGTATCTTTGTAAGAGAAGGTGGGAAGTATTCTAAAACCCATATGGCATACAACAGGCCAAGGATAATGAAGATGATTTTGAAGAAAAACACAACTAAGGGGCTTACACTACCAGATTTCAAAATCTACTATAAAATTAATTAAATAGAGTGGTGGTGGCAAAAGTACCCTGATGATTTAAGCACTTGACTGCTAACTGAGGGAGTAGTTGGAACCCACCAACTGCTGCACAAGAGAAACGCTCAACAGTCTGCTTTTATAAAGATTTTCAGCTTTGACAATCCCTATGTGTCAGTTGTACTCTGTCTGATTGTGTTATTATGAGCTGTAATTGACTTGTGGGCAACAGTTTTTTTTCGTTGTTGTTGTTATTATTATTATTATTTTAAGTGGTGGTAAATAGACAATTTGAGTCCTACAGGATCTCTGTGAGCTTGTTGAGTTGATTCAGACTCAAAGAGATCCTAAAGGACAGAGTAGAACTGCCCCATAGTGTTTTCAAGGAGAACCTGGTGGTTATGAACTGCTGACCTTTTGATTATCAGCCTTAGCATTTAAGCACTATGCCACCAAACCACCCACTGCAGTTGAGTGGATTCTGATATATAGCAACATTATAGGAAAGAGTAGAACTGCCCCACGGAATTTCCACAGAGTGCCTAATGGATTCCAAATGTTAACCTTTTGGTGAGTAGCTGTAGCACTTAACCCAGGGTTTCTACTAGGCCACTAGGGTTTCCAAATGGAAAAGGAGAGAATGAAGAATCTAAGAAAAAAAAAAAAAAATTTACATATGCAATCATGTAGTTTACTATACATTTCCTGCGGTAATACAGTGGAAACCTGGTGATACAGTGGGTAAGCCTTAAGGCTGCTAACTAAAAGGTCAGCAGGTTGAATCTACCAACCACTCCTTGGAAACCCAGTGGGGAGCAATTCAACTTTCAGTGTTGCAGTGAGTCAGAATCAACTAAATGACATCCTGTTATAATGCAATGGGGCCAGAATAAGTTAGCAAACAAATAAAACATAGATACACACACGTGAGTCGGACCCGACTGGATGGCACTTGGCTTGACATACACACACAAAATACCTTTTCTCTGATACAAAACATGTCAACATGTTGTCTGATTATTTTATTTTATTTTTATTATGTTTTGATACAATTTAAGTTAATACATTATTGACCTAAATTGAAAAGGAGCCATAATAAATCTAGAAAACATAGGAGCATATTCTTACTACCTCTCAGTAGACCTTTTCGTATAACAAGACACACATAAAGCAGCTAAACAGAAATGAAAAAGTGTGATTTTTACTTGATTACAGTTTAGAATTTCTTTTAATCCAAAAACATCAAAAAGAGATTGGCTAAAGAAGCCATAGTTCAAAAAAGATATTTGTAACATACATATTTCCAAAAGGACACATGGAAAACATGAAAAGGAAACCCACAAATTAATTAAATATATATATATGTATATATATATATCAGTTAAAAAAATAGACAAAGTAATCCTTGGAACAGGCAGTTTACTTTAAGATATCCATATGGAATATAATTAATTTAAAAATTGTTCAGTATCAGTTATTAAGAAAATGCATTCAAAATCAAAGTGTTCCTACCAGAGGACTAAAAAATTAAAGAATCTGATAAGTAAATGGACCACACTGAGAAATTAGAAAGACTATGAGAGCTTTTGTATATAGCAACACCTGAAAATAACAAAAATGATAATCAGTAATACAGTCTAACCAAAACCCAACTGTTATTGAGTCCATTATGGCTCATAGTAACTCTGTAGGACAGAGTAGAACTGCCTGATAGTATTTCCATAGTGTGTCCACTTCTTAGACACCAGACTGTGGCAACAGACTTTCGCATCTTTCTGCTAAGGAACAGCTGAAGAATTTGAACCACTGACCTTTTGGTTTAGCAGTCAAGCACTTTTAACTACTGTACACACAGCCATACTGCTGTGTTGAGTCAGTCCTGACTCATAGCAACTATAGACAGAGTAGAACTCCTCCATAAGACTTTTCAAGGTCTACCTGCTGGATTCATACTGCTGAGCTTTTGGTTTGCACACATAGCACTTATCTACTGTGCCACCAACTGTAAAACCAGAGCTCAGTAGTAGAGCAGGTAAATCAGTTTTGGTATAACTGTACAACTGATTACTCACAATAATTGAAAAAAAGTGATTCCAATGTATCATGGAAGAATATAATAATATTAAAAAACAACACATCAAAATATATTCATTATGTTGCAATTTTTATTAACTTCAAAAGTAGGAAGAATTAATATGTACAAACAAATGTCAGTTTAGAGATTGCATTTGGGGAGGAAAATAAATGTAGTGACTGGGAATGCAAGTGAATGAACCTTTTAGTTCCTGTGTCATTTTAGGTCTTGGTCTTGGTTACTTGTTTGTTGAGTTTATTAAAACTAATCCAGCTAGATTTGTAATTCAAGCACTCCACGGAATATATGTTGTACTTCAGTTAAAAAGAAAATCAAAGTAACATTTGTTCTTAAGCTATATATTCCTTTGTTGATGCCTAAATTCATTTAGTGTGGGTTGCCATTCACAATCTGCTCTATTTTAAGGATTAGTTGTTTTTCTGGATTATATTTCAGCCCCTTTCCTACCGTCACTAGGAACTCCAATCTCAAAGGAACTCCAATAATGTGTGACTATATTAAATCATTTCTAAGACACCAAGTTAAAAAAAAAAAAGAAAAGCAAAGAAAGAAATACTAACTCTAAATGGATTAAGGACCTAAATATCAAATGTAAAACAATAAAACTCATGCAAGAAAAAGTAGAATCAATGATGGATATTCTAATATACATTTTAGATAGACTTCAAAATCTGACAAACAAAGCACGATTAACAGAAGAGAAAATAGATAAATGGGAACTAAGAATCAAACACTTTTGTTCATCCAAAGACTTTATCAAAAGAGTTAAAAGACCACCTACAGAATGGGAAAAAATATTTGGCAACTACATGTTGGACCGTCATCTGATGACCATAATCTACAAGATTCTGCAAAATATCAACAAGTTAAATAACACAATTAAGAAATGGGCAAAGGAGATGGCAGACAATACACTAGAGAGGACATCCAGGCAGCCAAAAGAAGTAAGAGAATTTGCTCACGATCATTATTGAGCAGAGAAATCTAAATCCAAATTATAGTAGATACCATCTTACCCCA
This sequence comes from Heterohyrax brucei, assembly GCA_028571685.1. Lineage (NCBI taxonomy): Eukaryota > Metazoa > Chordata > Mammalia > Hyracoidea > Procaviidae > Heterohyrax > Heterohyrax brucei. Next base: position 27,938,780 of record CM053146.1, on the reverse strand, counting down.
CCAAGGTTGGCCATGACCCAAAAAAACACAAAACAACAAATGCTGGAGAGCTCTGTGGAGAGATTGGAGCTTTCCTACATTGTTGCTAGGATTGCAAGTTTGTATAACATCTTTGGAAAGCAATCTGGTGGTTCCTTAAAAAGCTGGAAATAGATATACCATTTGATACTGTAATTCTACTGCTTGGAATTTATCCTTCAGAAACAAAAGTTGTCACATGAACAGATACATGTATACTAATGTTTGTTGCAACACAGTCCACAATAGCTAAAAGATGGGATCAACCCAGATGCCCATCAACAGATGAATGGATAAACAAACTATGGCACATAGACTCGACGGAAGACTATGCTATGATAAAAAACAATGATGATTTCAGAAAACATCTCATGACATGGTTTCAATTAGAAGAGATCATGCAGAGTAAAATCAGTCAGTGTCAAAAGGACAAATATTGTTTGAGACCCCTGTTATAAGGACTTGAAAATAGAATTGTCTACAGAAGAAAATAACTGTTGGCTACAAGGGTGGAAGGGTGATGGTTTATCATAGATGAAATAATTGATAGATGTTAGAAATTGTATTCTTTTACTATAATTCATAAATAATAATAATAAATACATGTACTTTATAAAAAGATATTATTTTCCTGAGAGTATTTATTAAATTTAAAGACTTTATTGGACTGGTGATATTTGATTTGTTATTGTTATGGAAAGATATAAAGTGAATTTATTCTTGTTACAATTATGTTCAAGCCAAATAATAGTAGCTCCTGCTTATACAGCAGTTAGTTAAAATGCCATGTTATATTATGTTGCAAACAATTTTATGGCAGCCATAATTTAAAAGGTGTCATTTAAACATTTGACCTGTTTTAGAATGTCAAAGCAACAATTAAACTGTCTTATCATGTTTTTTGGGGGTTGGATAATGTTCTACAGTTTTTGAGATTTATGTTACTCACTTGTAAATATTAAGCTCAACCAGGATGTAACTTGTTGATTTTGTTGAGTTAAAAAAGGAGATGTGTTGCATTGAGAAGCATAATTTGTTTTTGCTTCTCTTTCTAAGGTCAGCACAGATGAAAATATTTGAAGGCGACATTATCCAGGCATAATCTAGATCCCCAAAAGAGAATAATGACAAATCCTAACAGCCTTCCCTGGATAATACAGATTATTGTTGCCTTTCTGATAGAGTAATCTTTGATACTAAATAAAGAATGAATTCCCTCTGGTATTAACATAATAGTGTCTTTGCTTTTTAGTTGTATTACCTTCTTAAAAGTAACCTTAAAAATAATATTTTTTAAAAAAGCCACTGCTGTTGAATCAATTGTGATTCATAGCCGCCCTGTAGGACAGTGTAGAACTGCCCCACAGAGTGCTGACTTTTTGATTAGCAGCCATGGGGCTTAACCACTAGGTCATGAATCATATTAGATTCCCTTACTCAGTTTCTTCTTCGCTGTCCAATTAGATTAATTATAGATTTAGTTACATTATAATGTAAGTTTTAGAAGAGTTATAAGATACTCTGTTTTATTAGGTATGTTTTACTTATTAACAATTTGTCACATGCTAGATATTATATTATGTCTTTGCATGTATTTATTTAATCCTCAGAGACAGGCAGGTTATCTAATAGGCAAGGTAAGCACATTGCTTACCTGGTTGCAAGATTTTCTGTAATGAACCAGTTTGCATGATGTGGTGAAGTCCAGATGAAATTGTTCACTAGAGATTAGTAATAAGCACAAATATTCCCATGCTTAACTTGCTTACTGGGAAATCCAGGGATTCTAAATTTGAAAAGAGGCTTTGATTTTGTAGGAAGGGGTGGTAGTGTTGCAAGAAAGATACATGGCCTAATATACCTAGAATCAGAATTTTGAAAAATGGTGAAAAAAAATACAAGAAATTGTTCCCTACAAATGGTCTGGCAAGAAGTGTGGGCATGGTACTTATTTTGTCTATTGAATAATCACTGTATGTACTACCACTGTGAAATTAATAACAAAAAAAAAACATTGCTATAGAGTGGATTCTAACTCACAGTAACCCTACAGGACAGAGTAGAACTGCCCATAGAGTGTCTTTGGTTGTAATCTATGCAGAACTAAAGAACAAATTAAACTGTCTCGGTTTGTACAGCTGTGATGGTTTGTGTGTCACTGTGATGCTGGAAGCCGCTGGTAATTCAGATACCAGCAGGGTCACTCATGGTGAATAGATTTCAGCAGATCTTTCAGACTAAGGCTAGGAAGAAGGACCTGGCTAATTTTTTCAAAAATATTAGCCAATCAAAACCTTATGAATAGCAGCAGAACATTGTCTGATATAGGGCAGGAAGATGAGCTGCTCAGATTGGCAGGTACTCAAAACACAGCTGGGGAGAAGGTGCCTCCTCAAATTAGAGTGTACCCTTATGATGTGGATGGAGTCACAAGCTTTCACAAACTATTTAGTGATGTGGTACAACTCAAAGTGAGAAGAAACAGTTGCAAAGATCCAGTAATAATCAGAATGTGCAGTGTATGAATTTTGAATCTAGCAAAATAGGAAATGACCAAAAATGAAATGGAATGCATAAATATCTAGATCTTAGGCATTCGTGAGCTGAAATGGATTGGCCACTTTGACTTGGACAGTCATGACAGCTTGAGGAGGGATAGCGTTGCATTCATTGTCAAGAAGAGCATTTTGAAATCTATCCTGAAGTACAGTGTGGTGAGTAATAGAACAGTATCCACATGCCCACAAGGAAAACCGGTTAAGGTAACTTCAAATCCACCATCTACTCCTTGGAAACTCTATAGGGCAGTTCTGCTCTGTCCTATATGGAATTGGAATCAGCCAGATGGCAAACAATAACAACAAGAAAGACAATAAATGAGGAAACTGAAGATTTTGTTTTTACCAAGTTCTGCACTCTGAAGGTGACCAAGTGCAATTAAGATGTATTGGTAATTACTGATGATTGGAAAGCAAAAGTTGGAAACAAAAAAGAAAGATAGGTAGTATGAAGATGCGGCCTTGCTAATAGAAATGATACCAGTGATCACATACTAGAATTTTGCCAGACCAATGACTTCTTCATTGCAAATACCTTTTTCAACAACATAAATGACAGCTATAAAAGTGGGACCTTGCCACATGGAATACACAAGAATCAAATTGACTATATCTGTGGAAAGAAATGGTGAAAAAGTTTAGTATCATCAATCAGAACAAGATCAGGAGCTGCTACATTTGTTCATTTGCAAGTTCAAGTTGCAGGTGAAGAAAATTAGAAAAAAGTCAGTGAGAGCCAAAGTACAACCTTAAGTATATCCTACCTGAATTTAGAGACTATCTCAAGAAGAGGTTGATGTATTAAACACTAATGATAAAGAGCAGACAAGTTGTGGATGGAATCAAGGACATCATACATAAAGAAAGCAAAGAGTCATTAGAAAGACAGGAAAGAAAGGGAAGGCCAACATGGATGTCAAAAAAGCCTCTGAAATTTGCACATTGAGCATAGAGTAGCTAGAGGGAAAAGAAGACATGATAAAGTAAAAGAGCTGAACAGAAGTTTTCAAAGAGTGACTCCGAAAGACAGAGCAAAGCAGTAAGATGAAGTGTGCAAAGGCCTGAAGTTAGGAAACCAAAAGTGAAGAACACATCATTTCTCAGGCTAAAAGAACTAAAGAAAAATCCAAGCCTTGCATTTCAGTGTTAAGAGATTTTGTGAGGAAACTATTAAAGGCCATGGGAAGCATCAAAAGAAGATGGAAGGGAAGCTATGGTATCGAAAAATTGTTTGACCTTCAATCTTTACAAGAAGTAGCATATGATCAAGAACCAACAGTAATGAAGGAGGAAGCCCAAGCTACACCAAAGGCATTGCTGAAAAGCAAGGCTCCAAGAATAGAAGGAATACATGCTGAAATATTTTAAAAGATGGATGCAATGCTGAAAGTCCTCACTGGTGTATGCCAAGAAATTTGGAAGACAGCTACCTGGCCAACCTACTGGATGAGATCCCTATTTGTGGGTCCGAAAAAAAGGTAATTCAGTAAAATGAAGAATTATTAAGCAATATCATTACTGTCACACACAAATGAAATTTTGCTAAAGTCCGTTGAAAATCAGTTGCAGCTGAACACAGTAAACTTTCAGAAACTCAAGCTGGGTTCAGAGGAGGATATTGAAAGAGGGTTATCATTACTGATGTTAGATGGATCCTGGCCTAAAACAATGGATACCAGAAGTGTGTTTACCTGTGTTTTATTGACAATACAAAGGCATTCTACTATGTAGAGCATAACAAATTATGGATAACTTTGCAAAGAATGGAAATTCTGGAATACTTACATGTGCTCATGAGGAACCTGCAAATAGACCAAGCGACAGTCATTCAAACAGAACAAGGGAGTACTGCACTGTTTAAAAGTGAGGAGTGGTTTGCTTCAGGGTTTTATCATTTTACCCACGCCTATTCACTCGGTACTTGCTTGGCTTCCATTCACTCTGTATGCTGGGCAAATCATCTGAGAAGTTAGACTGTATGGAGAAGAGTAGGGGCAACAAGATAGCAGGAAGACTCCTTAACCTGTTATATATGCGGATGACAGCTTTGTTTGGTGAAAGTGAAGAGCACTTACAGATGAAGATCAAAGACTACGGACTTAGTATGGCTTATACCTCAACACAAAGAAAACAAAAATTTCCGGAAATGGATCAAAATTACCATCATGATAAGTAGACAAAAGATTGAAATTGTCAAGTCTTTTGTTTTCCTTGGATCCACAATTAATACTCATGGAAGTGGCAGTTAGGAAATCAGATAACACATTGCATTGGGCACATCTGCTGCAAAAGACCTCTGTGAAGTGTTAAACAGCAAAAATGTTGCATTGTGGATGACTGGGTGTCTGACTCAAGCCTTGGTTTTCAGTTGCCTCACATGCATGTGAAAGCTTTATAATGAATAAGGACAGTCAAAGAAGAATTAATTCCTTTGAATTATGGTCTTGCTAAGGAACATTGAATATTCCATTAACTACTAGAAGAACAAACAGATTTCTCTTGGCAGAAGTACAGGCAATGTTCCTTAGAAACAAGGATGACCTCACTTTGTTTCACATACTTCAGTCATGTGTCTCAGTCAGCTAGTGTTGCTTAAACAGAAATACCACAAGTGGATAGCTTTTAGAAGAGAAATTTTACTTGTCACAGTCTAGTAAGCTAGAAGTCCAAAAAACGAGTGTCAGCTTCCAGGGAATCTTTGTCTGTGGGCTCTGGAGGAAGATCCTTGTCATCAGTCTTCCCCCAGATTTAAGGTGCAGGGACCCCAGTCGTTTCCAAAGGATTCACTCAGCTCCTGGCACAAGTTCCCCAAATCTCTCCTCTTTATCTCAAGAGACACCCTCAAGGCATAAACAGTCTTACCCATTGAATCCTTCCCACAAGCACAACTACCACCCATTATCCCTCATTAACCTCATAGGGGTAAGGTGTACAACATAAAGGAACACCACACAATACCAGGGATTATGGCCCAGCCAAACAGCCACACACATTTTTTGGGGAACGTAATTCAGTCCTGGACAGTCATGTTATCAGGAGGAACCATTCCTTGGAGAAGGGCATCGTGCTTGTTTAAGATGAGGGTCATTGGAAAAAAAGCAGACTCTCAATGAGACGGATTGGCACAGTGGTTGTAACAGTGGTCTTAACCATGAAAAAAAAAAAAAAGCTGAGTGGCTTCAGACCAGCCAATATGTTTTTCTGTTTCACACAGGGTCACCATCAAGGAGCATGAACCCATTGGCACCTGTTATGATTGAATTATACTTCAAAGGGGGAAAAAAAAAGTATATCAATTTGGCTAGGCCATGATTCTTAGTATTGTGTGATTATCCAAACCATTTTATCATTGGATATGATTTTCCTGTGTGTTGTAAATCTTTACTCTATGGTGTTAATGAGATTGGGATTTCTATCTTTTCTCTATGATGTTAATGAGATTGGGATTTCTCACAGGAGTCAGGACTAAATCTACAAGATTGAATTGTGTCTTGACCCATTCTCTTTTGAAATATAAACCAAAAAACCCAAACCCATTGCTGTCAAGTTGGGTCTGACTCATAGGGACCCTAGAGGTCAGAGTAGAACAACTGCCCTGTAGAGTTGCCAAGGAGCACATAGTGGATTTGAACTGCCACCCTTTTGGCTAGCATATGTAGCACTTAATGCACTGTACCACCAGGGATGTAAGAGAGAAGCAAACAGAAGGATAGGGGGATCCCATACTACCAAGATAGAAGCTCTAGGAGCATAATACTTCCATTGCATTGCACCCAAGGTCCCTGCACTGAGGTGCTCTTTGACCAGAAGAAAATTGATGATAAAAACCTTTCTCCAGAGTGGACAGAGAAAGCCTTCCCCTTGAGCTGTGTTGAAAGAATAAATTTCTTTGTTAAAGCTATCCACAACACTAGATTTACAATACACAGCACTAATGTAACACCTAACAAAGAGAATAAGACTTACTGTAACTTTGGCATTTTAAAAAGGTGAATGAAAATAAATTTAAAAAATGTACACACGGTAGAGATTAAAGTAAGCCAAAATACTCATTGCCATGGAGTCTTATTGTACTCACAGCGATCCTGCAGGGCAGAGTAGAACTGCCCTATAAGGTTTTCAGAGAACAGGTGGTGGATTTGAACTGTTGACCTTTTGGTTAGCAGTGGTAGCTCTTAACCACTGCATCTTCAGGGCTCTAAGGCAGTACAGGACCCTCTACACTGGGGACCCAAAAGGGCTTTTAAACTTTAGGATTAATTCCATTAATATTTACCCTACTAGAAATGGAAATAAATTTCTGAGACTTTTTATAGAACATGTTACTATATTTAAGTAATTATGAAATGAATGATGACCTGTGATTATAAATAGCATATAATAAAAACTAGCAAAAAACCAACCAAACAAAAGAACAACAAAAAAACACAGTGAGGTGATTGATTGCCCTTGTTTTTATTTTGGGTAAATTGGTTTAATGTCTGGTTTCATAGATGACTGAATTTTCATATCTGCTTCTATATTAATTCTTTTGCAATAGATGGTTTTGGTTGAAGTATATGAGGCTATTATAGTCTCAGTGAGATATGCAATTACAAGGGTAAGAAGTATTTTAATACCTTTTTCAAATAATTATAGACATTCTTCCTTAGTATTTCTTGAAAACTTGCCAAGTGGTCAATTTTCAAAGGTTAGTTAAAATGTAGAATTTAAACCCATGCCATTGAATTTTCCATACCTTGTTATTGAAAATTCAGTGGTCCACTATTTTCACTAATATATTTTTTGGATTATGGAAAATAGTTTTCATTTATGCTATTTTTACTTGTAAGTGATAGCTGTATTATTTTCTTAATATTTTATAGAAAGTCTGAGGAACTAACTTTAATTTCAAGTGTAATAATTATCAATAATCCAAACACACAAAACTTTTTTTGGTTCTACTCTATTGTGTTGTTGTAAGTCAAAATCCTGTCAATGGCAATTACTTTTTGTTTGCTTTTTTTTACATGTAAGAGCTCAAATTAGAGATTCCAAGCTGTGTGTATCTTTCTGTAAAACACAGTACAAAATTTTCTTTTTCTTCTTAAAACTTGAATGAATTTGGTGCAAATGGAAACTATTGTGGTATAATGGTAAAGTTGTATGGCTCCTAATCAAAAAGTCAACAGTTCAAATCTGCCAGGTGTTCCTTTGAAATTCTGTGGGGCAGTTGTGCTCTGTCTATAGTGTTGCAATGAGTTGGATTCAGCTTGACTGCAGGTGTTTTTTTTTTGTTTGTTTGTTTTTTAGGTTTTTTTTTTTTTTTGTGTGTGTGTGTGTGTGTATGTGTGTGTGTGAGACTCCACGACACTTGGCTTGGCTTTGGTGTGTGTATAAATACAAATATGTTTCTCATTATTTAAATTTTCTACCAAAATCAGATAGTAATTTAAAAAAGGTCTAAGAAAGAGAGTACATGTAATTTGTGTTTTGAATAATTCACTAATTTAAGTAATTAGACTTTTGAGTAAATCCTAAACCTCTTATTTATTCAAGGAATGACAAATTTGAGGTAGAATTAATAATAACCCTTCAAAACCTGAAAGTACAGTGCTAAGTTTATGAGTACTCATGAACTCTACTGAGATCAAGGAGGTTGTCAGTCCAAAATACAAAGGAAACTAAAGAATCCAGAGCTGTAAGCTATTAGGTAGCCTATCAAGGGTGTGTATATAGACCTTCCAATAAAATGATGTACAGGCATATAAAGGCAGAATTTCAGTAATAAAGAGTTGAAATCACATGCCTCCTTTTTTGTCTTTTCTCTGACCTGACACTTCTCCTTAGAGGCCCCAGAGATAAGTGTGCTGTGATTTATTCCATTCCTAGACTTTAACAATATGAAAACTGATGCCTAAATAGAGTGGCTTAGCCAAGAGAGTACAGGCTTGTTAAAGTTGGCGCTATGACTAGAACTTGACAGCTTAGCTCTGACCATTGTAATTTTAACTTTCTCTGTTCCTCATGTTTGGGAATCAAAAAGTAATGTAGACTCATAATTGTGCATTATGAGTATGAAAGCATTGCAGTAGGTAATTTTCTTAGAATCCATATTTCAATCTTTGTATTCAATGTGAATTTACTAGAAAAATTCCCAGGTTTTTTTTTTTTTTTTTTTAATGGACTAGATTTTTGGGGAGGAAGAGTATTGTATGAAGTAGAAACATAGCTTTGGTCATAATTTAGCAATTTACCATAGTAGATGTATTTCTAAAATGCTTTTTTTTAATACTATGATATGGCTTTTTGTGTAGAAGTCACATCACATCTTGGAAGTATACTACAGAATGAAGTTATATTTACTGGAAGATAATATGATTTAGGATAAGAATCTAATTAAAATATATACTAGACTTTATCAGATATAAAGTTATTCTGAACTGTAAGTAGTTCTAAGTGATAGTTATTGCCACAATGAGAGTTTTAAATAGAATAAGGCAAGACAAAAGAAAGACACAGTAAGGAAAAGTCCTGCATGCTAAGAAGAGCAAAGGAAATTTTCTGGGACTGTACAGCAGATGTGCGTGATCTACTTTTTTTGCTTTTGTGCTTTTGCTTGAATGAATAAATGAGTGTTCACAACCACACTAAGTCACAAGTTGCTGGAGGTTTCCTTTATCGACAAGACTGACTTATGGTCTATTACTTGTATGATTTATCTTTTTGACTTTACAGATTCTGTGTATTCAAATACTCTTCATTTGAAAAGAAACTTCTGGGTGCTTTTTGCATTTTGTGAAATTTGTTACCTCTGAGAAGAATCTCAAAACTTGTCTGGTAGTTGGGCTACTGTGGGAACATACATGAAAGTATTTTGCTTTAAAGAGAAACTATGAAGAAAGGAGGGAATTCCAAAAGAATGAAAAACATTTTAATGGATATGAAATTACAAAATCCCTAAAATTTGAGTTTTGCCTGTCATTTTGCCCTGTACATTTTACTGTTTGTCTTGGATCCTCTAGGACTGCATTAACAGAATGTTACCAAATTAGTGGCTTTAAAGAACAGAAATTTATTTATTGTCTCTCAGTTCTAGAAACTAAAAGGACAAATTAGGATAATGCTACACTATTTTTTCCTTAAAGTTGTCAGAGAGGAAATGTTCCATGTGTCTCTTGTAGCTTCTAGTGTCTGCTGGCTATCATTGGGATTTCTTTCCTGCTTGTAGATGTGTCTTTGCATGGTGTCTTCCCCTTCTGTACAAGGACTCAACAATTAAGTTCATGAACACATTATACTCACTGAAGTTAGCTCCATAATCTTAGCAGGAAAAAAAAAAAAATCAGTATGGAGTTGAAGAAAAACTAATTTATGACTTCAGTTCTTGGTTTCTCTTTACTGAAATTGTGTTATTTTTTAATCTAGTTTATTATTGACATCCAATATTCATGAACACACGATACCGATGAGTATCACTATGGTCACCCTCAAAGTGCTCTCACTGGGAAACTATGCACCTAAACCAGTGCCTTGTCCACCCTTCATAGCAATTTTGGAGCTCTTTTCCTGGAATGGCCATCAGAACTATCATCATCTTACCATTTATGTCTTAAAAGTCATCAAAATGTTTTCCTTTCAATGTTTTCTTTCTCTTCAGATAAAGAAATAAGTCAATGGGGGCCAGACCAGATGAGTAAAGAGGCTGTTCCAATACAGTTATTTGCTTACTGGCTAAAACCTGCCTCACAGACAACTAGATAATTAAGTTTGCAAACTTGCCTCCTTGCCACCGTGTGCAATGGCCATTCCAAAATTGCTTTGAAGGGTAGACTAGGCACTGGTATTGGTGCATTGCTTCCTAAGTGGAGTACTTCGAAGGTGACTGTCATGATATTCAGCAATGAGGTGTGTAGCACTTAGAACGATTAAGTTCACGAACTGAATTCTCAGACCTCATATGACTCTGCCTCTATGTCCGCCATTCTTTCTCTTTGACAAAAAAAGTTACACGTATAGGATTAGTGCCCACAGCACTCCCCTGTGAGTTCATTAACTTCATAATCTTCATAGAAGGACTGTTTCCCCAGAAAGTTCACATTCAAACACAGTACAGGGCTTAAAGGACTTCAGCATACTGAATTGAGTAACACAATTCAATCAATCGCTCTCAGTTACATTCAGTTAACTACCCTCAGTTGCACTCTTTAACATCTGTAACAGTGCATGACATTATATGAGCTGAGGGCTTTTCCTATATATCTTCATTAATAAAGACAAAAACTATGGACGTGGTATCTTGAGGTGTCATCTGAATTTTTTAGTAATAATTCAGTACTTAAATTTGCATAAAAATTCTCTTAATTTCCTAAGTAGGGCTTAGCAGACATTTTATTTCTTGGTGAAAACTTAAGACATACCTCTTTAGGAAATTGTGATCTTCAGTTTGATCTTGAATGACATAAATCTTGGCAATGTTTAATCTGCTGTTAGTGTAGCAGTTAACGACTATAGTTGCTAACCAAAAGGTGAGGAGTCCACATCCACCAGGTGTTCCTTCAAGGCATTATAGCTCAGGCCTGCTGTGCACTGCCCAGTTGCTATGAGTTGAACTCCACTCAGCAGCAGTGAGTTTGCTTTTATGATATAATGTTTCAGCATCAGAGTAAAAGAAAAGCCTGGAAATAAATAAAGACGGGCAATAAGAAGATAATAAATGCCTTAGGTGTTAAATGGGAACACAAAGCTTTCAAATCTTTTAACTCGCTATGTAATATGTAGCCAACAAATGCCTTGAAAAATCTAGAATTCAACCGTAAGTGCTGTGATTTCTGTTTGGTATTTATAATAGGTTATTTAAGGAGGTGTGGAATCGCATCAAGTAGCTGAGGTATAAACAAATATTATTCCTTCTGTGAATTATAAAATAACATATAAATGGAAATACACTAGAAGAATAATCTGTGCTGCTAACAAAAATGAAAATGAATATAGCCTCTAAGAATAAAATAATATTTAAACTAGAGTGCTGGAAGTGGGGATGGTGGTACCACTGGAGATGCAGAGAGAGAGGGGAATCACTGGAACAGAAAGGAGAAAAAAAGATCTGGTTTTTCTAGTAAGAAATTCTGAATAACTACCTGATTAGAGTTTCCTTTTTATGACTGTTTTCAAATATTACTTTAATAAGGTTTAACTGCAGAGAAATAACACAGTTTTGGTAAAGAGAAACTAAGAACTGGAGTCATAAATTAGTTTTTCTTCAACTCAATACTGATTTTTTTTTTTTTCCTGCTAAGATTATGGAGCCAACTTATTTCAAAAAGACATACGAAAAAGAAAGATTGGATTTTGGGAGAAAAAACACAGAAATCAGTGTCTCTCTGTGATCCAAATGACAGAGGCTAAAGGAGAGAAAAGAACATAGAGTGAATTATTTCACTTGTGTTACTACACATTCATTTTGCCAAAGAAAAAAATATAATTTTAGCTAAAGTTTTACAAGTATAGATCTTTAGCTAAGTTTTATCCCTTGTAACTAGTTAATAATAGTGACTCAATGTCCTATATACTTCACTCTTTCTTAGTTTATATTTCTATAAATACTGGGAGTATTGCTGTAGCCTACATCTTTTTTTATGTTTATTCATAAACATGGCTTTGCATAGACAAATGCTTATTCTTTCACTAGCAACTATGGACTTATATATTAGATTTTTAGGCTTTCATATATGTATACCTGCTCATGCATATGCATGTATCAGAGAGATGTTTCATATTTAATTAAAAAGTAATTAGAGATAAGAGTGTAGTCTATGGGAGGTGAATATTAAACATTAGCAGTGTTCTCCTGATGTTAGATAGTAGCTTTCAATTTAAAATTTGCTGCAGAGATGGTTATTAAGAAAAAAGTTTAACAAAACTAAAGGTTCACATCAACCCAGGGGCAAGGACTGGAAGACAAGAGATGATAGGAAAGCTGGTAATAGAGAATCCAAGGTTGAGAAGAGTGAATGGCGACATGTCTTGGGGTTGGCAAACAGTGTCATAAAACAATATGTATATTGACTGTTTAATGATAAGCTAGTCTGTTTTGTAATCCTTCATCTGAAGTACAATAAAAAAGAACTTTATAAGTGTGATCATCTCTTTAAATCATTTGCCATCTGATCCCAGTTCCTTTCTGAGCTATCTTTGCAGTGTTAATGTAAGTGATAAATATTAATGAGTGCTATTCAGTAATCTCGTTGAAGAGTGGTCCTCTACAGATAAAATTATTAAAATGTACCTAACAATAAGATTTTTTTGTGTGTGCAACCTCCTCTAGTTCTGCTTCTAACATAAATAAGATCCTGAGAAGTTAGTTTGCAATGTGGATTGTTTCTGAATGTTTGCTGATGAGGTGTGATGAGTGATACTACTGAAGTTGTAACACCATAAGTAGAATGAACCAATCAGCAGATAGCATTTTTTTTGTTCTTCTTTTTGAAACAATTTTTTATTGTGTTTTTGATTAAGGTTTAGGTTCTCATTCAACAATTTCTACACATGTTGATCAGTGACCTTGGTTATATTCTTCATAATGTCTGAAACTTCTCATTGTTTCTGTTATGTTGTTTTGTTTCTATGAATCTACTTTCCCTTCCCTTTACATTCTCCCGTTTGTTTTAAAGCAATTGTCAACCATTTAGAAACCCTGCTGGTATAGTGGTTAACAGCTGTAGCTAGTAACCAAAAGGTTGGCAGTTCAAATCTCTTGCTGCTTGGAAACCCTCTGACTAGTTTTACTCTGTCCTTTAGGGTTACTGTGGTCAACATTAACTCAGTGACAGTGACCATTTGATATCATATAAGTTATGTTTTAACAAAGTACAGTGCTTATGGGTTATGCTTGTTAAGCCAATTTGTCATCTACAGTTAGGTATTAGTTTCCATCCCAAATTTTGAAGAGTATTTTAAGAGAGTAGTTACTGTAGTTCTCAGTCTCAACCAGTCCATTAGGTCTATATTTTTCAAAGAGATTCTGATCCACATTTTTCTCCCATTCTATTAGAGTCCATCTGTAGCGATCATCTAGAGTGTAAATTTGAAATTTCAGGCTGACATATTAAAGACTATTTTCTTGACGCAAGCAAACAAAAATTCCTACTCTTTAGTGAATGTAGGTACACTACTGTATTAAAGAGAAGGGGGGCAGGGTCAAGATGGCAGACTAAACACATGCCTCCCTAACTCCCTCTGGAAACCAGGCCTCAACTGATAATTAAATGGAGCCTTCTGGACAACTAGTGAGCCCTAGGACATGGCATAGGGCTGTCTATTTGGTGTCTATACAACTGAGCAGATAATTTCTTCTCTTTTACTGACCCCCACCCTTGCTGAATCCTGGATCTTGCACACTGAAGGTAAATCACCATTTTGACTTTTTTGTCCGTCTTGGCCCATGGCAGGGGCTGAGGTCACTGCCAACAAGGCTCAGACACGCTGATGATGAGATCAGTGAGTGGAGTCACCATATTTTGAGAACCTGGCCTTGGAATCTGCACAACTCAGCACCTCTAACTTCTCTCTCTATCACTTAGAATATCTGGATCTCTGCCACTGAATAGCCTTTCTGAGGCGGGTTGGGGAGCTTGTGTGGGACACTATCTTGATTCACTGGGAGATAGAGTTTCCTATATCAAGGCCTCAGCTGGACCTAATTCACAGGCTGGGAGGCAGTGCCTGCCTGGAGAGTGCTTTCCAGGTAGTAAAGCAGTCTTTGATACGGAGGTATGTACTTTGCCAGCTGGGAAGAAGGACCTGCAGAACTGAAAGCCTGACTAATCTTGGAAGCTGTCAGACACCTTTTAGAGAAAGATACCCTTTAGAGAAATAACTGCAATGGATCTGGACAGCTTCTCTTCCAGCCTTTACTGTCTCACATTACAGAGTTAGCTGATGGCTCCTGAGTGACTCTATAAGTGAGGCTGTGTCTTAGCCAATCAGGACGTGGAGCTGGCTACCCCAAATATTCTACTGAGCCAAGTCACTGGAGCACATAGAGGTCTCTGGTGATCAACTTCCTTTCCACACTGCTCTTGAACCCCATTAAAGTAACATTTGAGAAATAAAACAATGTCCAGATGCCCCCAAAAGCAACAAACTTTGACTGGAACATCAAGAAGAATTCACTTATGGCTTCAGAAGACTCCCAAAAGAAAGACCCAAAGAACTTCCCAGATAAAGAAGCCTTTCTGAAAGTATCAGAGGGCAGGTACAAAAGGATTATTTATAGAGCCCTCCTAGAGCTTATACAAAATGCAGCAGAGCAAAATGAAAAATTAAGCAAGCTGTTTGATCTGATAGAACACCAGTGCTCTGAAATCCAACAGATTATTAACAAAATCAAAGAGATAGAAAATTCAGTTCAAAGCCAAGAAAACAGAAGTGAACAAATGGAAAATAGACTTTCTGACTTGAAAGACAGAGCTACTGACTCCACCATCTATGAGGAGAAATCAGAAAAAAAGAAAGAAGAAAAATAAATGATTTTTTGGAGTTTCTGAACAGGGTGGGACAACTGAGAACACAGAGAGTATTGTTGCTGAGGTGCTGACAGAAAGCTTCCTAGAAATTATGAAAGGAGACAATGTAGATATCCAAGATGCATATCGAATGCCACTGAATATAAATCCCAAAAGAAAGACTCCGTGATATATTATAATCAAGCTTCACAAAATGAAACACAAGCAGAAACTCTTAAAGGCAGCAAGACTCAAAGCAAAACTAACATTCAGAGGGAAACCCTACAGTCTTTTGTTGGATTTCTCAGCAGAAACTATGCTGGCACAGAGACAATGGGATAACACATTCAAAGCCTTGAAGGAGAAGAACTTCCAACCAAGAATTATATATCCTGCAAAGCTAACTTTCAAATATGAAAATGAAATCAAGACATTTGCAGATCAAACAGAAACCCAGAGAACATTGTAAAAACCAAACCAAAGCTACAAGAAATACTGACAAAAGTTCTTGCCTTGGAAGAACAAAACCATTAATTTTATATTTTAGGAGGAAATACAGGACACATCATCCAGCAATCTACTAAGTTAGGGAAGGCTCCAAACTCAAAGCTGTAATATTTTTTTTCCCATCATATATATATTTTTTAATTTTTATTTTTATTTAACATAACTGAGTGAAAATGTACATTCACATATAAATTTACATGCCCACCTATATGCAACTTCCACTGCTCTCCCTGTCCGGTGACTGCACACTGTTCCTCTCTGCTCCATACATGGCTCATCCTCCCAACAGCCTCTTTCCCCTCCTCTCCGTCCACTCCCCTTCCTCCAGCCAGAGGTCAGCAAGATGATATCCTATAGATGTATAGAACCATAAAGTGCTTCCAATATGTGGTCACTCTGCATTGCCAAGTCCAATCCATTCCTGTCCAAAGAGTGGACCTTTGTTATAATTTATGGGAAAAGACAGCATCAGGGCCGGGGGCCATGCTCTCAGAAGAACCCCCAAACCGCTGGACTATCACTTGAGGCCTTTTAGTGGAGATCTCATGATGCACCTCTTTTTATTCTTGTGTTGCCAGTGAGACTCCTCTGTGTGAGCTTCATCATGGCTATCGCTGGTGGTGGCCAGGCACCATCCAGTTCTTCCGGTCTCAAGTCGATGTAGGCACCCACCCTTGTGGGTCTCTCTGTCTTCTTGGTTGTCTTTACTGCATGTCATTTTGGTCCTGGGTGAGCATCCATTCCTGCTGAGTTGGGATCATTTGCTGTGTCCTCAGATGGCAGCTTGGCAGCTTTTAAGACCCCAGATGCCACTCACCAATGTGGGGTGCAGAGAGCTCTCTTAGCAAAATGCTAGTTGTGCCAGTTGGCCTGGAATTTGCCTAAGAGCATGATCCTCTGCCCCCCGCCCAGCTACTCTATCCTTGCAGTATTGAGTTAAGACGGAAGGAGTACTCAAGTTATGCTGAAGTCCACTTAATGTTGTTCTTGTTTCTAATGTGTGCTGTCACCGCTTTCTCCCAACTAGATTTCTAGTAACTATCTAAACTAAACCCTCCCCCCTTCACCCTCCCTCCCTCCCCTCCCTTGCAGCTGTCAAAGAGTCTTTTCTTCTATACATAAGTCTGTTTTGAGATCTTATCGCAGAGGTCTCATACAGTGTTTGTCCTTTTGTTGCTAACTACTTTCACTCAACATAATGTCTTCCAGTTGAAACCAGGTTGGGAGATGTTTCCTGGAATCATCGTTATTCTTTATCATTGCGTAGTGCTCCACTGAGTATATGTACCATAATTTACCTATCCATTCTTCTATTGTTGGGCATCTGGGTTGATTCCATCTTTTTGCTATCGTGGACTGTGCTGTGATAAACATTCTGGTGCATGTGTCCGTTGGTGTGAAAGGCCTTGATTCTGCAGGATATATTCCAAGTAGTGGAATTACTGGGTCAAATGGTATATCGATATCCTTTTTTTCAAAGCTCTAATATTAAAAGAAGTGGTCCAGTAATCATATCATGAAAACTATGATGTCATAATATTAAAAAGAGGGATGTACTACAGTCAATATAGTCCTTCCAGATGGAGAGGAAGTTAACAAGACTTTTAGTAGTTAAAATTGGGTCTAAACATAGACTTTTAAGGGGAATGACAGGGACAATTGCAAAGCACAATAAAGATGCAACATATCAAATCAAGAAACATACTACAGGAGTCTCAGCAGCCACAGAACCAGCACTGAAAAAAGTGAAAAAATCAACACGTAAAGAAGAATGTTCCAAAACAGAATAATAAGAACAGCAGAGAAAACATCAACACATAAATAAACATACCACAATGACAGCAGTAAACACAAACCTATCAATAATTACATTGAATATTAATGGACTGAATGCTCCAATAAAGAGATGACAAGTGACATCCCAGATCAAAAGATATGACCCATCCATATATTGTTTACAAGAAACTCACATTAGACTTAAAGATAGAAACAGACTTAAAGAATGGAAGAATATATATCAAGCTAACAATACACAAAGAAGAGCAGGTGTGGCAATGCTAATCTCAGATAAAATAGATTTTAATGTGAAATCCACTATCATGGAGAAGGATGGACACAATTGCTGAAAGGTTCAATGTACAAGTAGGATTTAACAATATTAAATATTTATTTACCCATTACTAAAGCATCTAAATACATGAAAGAAACACTGACTACACTCAAAAACGAGATAGATCACTCAACAATAATAGTGGGAGACTTCAACACTTCACTCTCAATATTGGACAGATCGTCTAGAAAAAAGCTCAATAAAGACACAGAAGATCTTATTGCCACAATTAACCAACTAGACCTGACTGACATATGCATAACTTTCTATCCATCTGCAGATAACTACATCTTCTTCAGTGAACATGGAACATTTTCCAGAGTAGACCATGTGTTAGGACATAAAACAATTCTCAACAAAATCCCTACCACTGAATTATTGCAAAGAATCTTCTCAGATCACAAATCCATTAATGTCAAGATCAATAGCAGAAAAAAAAAATAGATAAAAAGTAGAACTTTTGGAAACTGAGCAATATCTTGCTC
The DNA here is from genome assembly GCA_028571685.1 of Heterohyrax brucei. Classification (NCBI taxonomy): domain Eukaryota; kingdom Metazoa; phylum Chordata; class Mammalia; order Hyracoidea; family Procaviidae; genus Heterohyrax; species Heterohyrax brucei. The sequence goes on along the minus strand of CM053146.1, from coordinate 27,920,617 downwards.
AAAAAGCCATGGGTTATAGAAGAAATCAAGGATGAAATAAAGAAATTTATGGATTCCTATGAGAATGAAAACACTTCCTACCAGAATCTATGGGATACAGCCAAAGCAGTGCTCTGAGGTGGGTTTATCTCCGTAAATGCACACATCCGGAAGCAAGAACCCAAACTAAAGATCTAACCTTACAGCTTGAACAAGTAGAGAGAGAACAACAGAGGAACCCCTCGGCACCAGAAGAGGCAGATCATAAAGATTAGAGCATAACTAAACAAATTAGAGAATAGAAGAACAACTGAATAAATTGAAAAGACCAAAAGCTGTTTTTTTGAAAAGATCAGCAAAATTGACAAACCATTGGCTAAACTTATGAAAGACAAAAATGGAAACAAATAATCCAGATAAGAAATGAGAGGGGAGTTGTCACAACAGATCTGTCAGAAATCCCAAAGATCATAGAGGAATACTTTGAAAGACTGAACTCTAACAAATTTGATAACGTGGAGAAAATGGACAAATTCTTTGATTCCTGTCAGCTACCAAAATTATCGCAAGGTAAAGCAGAACGAATTTAAACCCATCATAAAGGAAGAGATTGAAAAAACCATTAAAAAACTACCAACCAAAAAAAGCCTTGGCCCAGATGGCTTCACCATAGAATTCTACCAAGCTTTTAGAGAAGAGTTCTCTCCAATACTACTGAGACTGTTTCCAAGCATAGAAACAGATAGAATACTCCCAAATTCATTCTGTGAAGCCAGCATAACCCTGATACTAAAGCCAGGGAAAGACTCAACAAAAAAGGACAATCACAGACCAATATCACTCATGAATCTAGATGCAAAAACCTTCAACAAAATTCTTGCCAATAGATTACAGCAACAGATCAAAAAAAAAGAAAAATCCATCAAGACCAAGTTGGATTCATACTAGGGATGCAAGGCTGGTTTAACATCTGAAAAACAATTAATGTGATCAACCACATAAATCACACAGAAGACAAGAATCACTTGATTTTGCCTATTGATTCAGAAAAGGCACTTGATAAAGTCCAACACACTTCCATGCTAAAAACTCTCAGCAAAATAAGAATAGATGACAAATTTGTCAATGCAATAAGGGCCATTTATACAAAGCCAATTGCCTACATCATCCTGCAGACAGAGACTAAAGCAATTCCCTTTGAGAACAGGAACTCGACAAGAATGCCCACTTGCACCTCTCCTATTCAACATTGTACTAGAAGTTCTAGCCAGAGCAATTAGACAAGACCAAGATATAAAGGGCATCTACATCGGCAAGCCAGCCAGCCAAGTACCATCAAGTTGGATCCAACTCATGGCAACCCTAGAGGCCAGGGTAGAACTGCCCTCTAAAGTATTCGAGGAGCTCCTGGTGGATTTGAACTGCCTACCTTGTGGTCTGCATCAGCAAAGAGGAAGCAAAAATCTCCCTATTTGCACATGATATGATTGTATACACAGAGAATCCTAAGGAATCCACAAGTAAATACTCAAACTGGTAGAGAAGTTCAGCAAAGTCTCAGGATACAAGATAAAAATAAATAAAGCAGTAGGACTCCTTTATAGCAACAATGAGATCATTAAGGAAGAAATTGCCAAATCAATACCATTTACTGTAGCCCCCAAGAAGATAAAATGCCTAGGAATAAATCTGACTAGAGAAATAACAGACCTTTACAAAGAGAACTACAACACCAAGAAACTAAGAGAGAGTTACATAAATGGAAAAAAACCTATCCTGCTCACAGGTAGGAAGACTTAACATTGGAAAATGTTTAGTTTACCCAAAGCAATTTACTTACATAATGCAATCCCAATACAAATTCCTGTGATATTATTTAATGAGATGGAAAAACAAATCACCAACTTTGTTTGGAAAGGGAAGAAGCTCCAGATAGGCAAAGCACTTCTGAAGAACACACTAGGAAGCCTTTCACTACCCCACTTTAGAACCTGTTACACTGCCACAGTGGTCAAAACAGCCTGGTACTGGTACCAAAAGAGACAGACGGATCAGTGGAACAGAATTGAGACCCCAGAGATGACACCATCCTCTTATGAACAGTTGATATTCAACAAAGGCCCTAAGACATTAAACGGACATAAAAGCAACCTCTTCAACAAATGGTTCTGGCAGAATTGGATATCCATCTGAAATAAATTGAAGCAAGACTCATATGACACACCTTGTACAAAAAGCAACACAAACTGGATAAAAGACCAAAATATCAAATCTAAAACAATAAAGCTAATTGAAGAAAAATTAGGATCAAGAATGGAAGCTTTAATACACAATGTAGACAGACTTCAAAATCTGACAAACGAAGCACTATCAACAGAAGAGAAACTAGATAAATGGGAACTACTAAGAATCAAACACTTTCACTCATCCAGAGACTGTATCAATTGAATTAAAAAGACCACTTACAGAATGGGAGACAATATTTGGCAACTATGTATCACACCAACACCTGATCTCCATAATGTATAAGGTATTACAAAATATTGACAAGGAAAAGATAAATCATCTAATTAAGTGACAGGCAAAGGAGATGGATAGACACTTTTCTAAACAGGAGATCCAGGCAGCCCCCCTCCCCCCCCAAAAAAAAACTGTAGACATGCTCACTGTCATTAGCTATTAAAGAAAATCAAATCAAAAGTACAATGAGATACCATCTCACCCCGACAAAGGTTAGCCATGATCCAAAAAATGCAAAACAACAAATGCTGGAGAGGCTGTGAAGAGATTGGAACTCTCATACACTGTTGGTTGGATTGCTGAATGGTATTATCTCTTTGGAAAGCAATCTTGTACTTCCTTAAAAAGATGGAAATAGGTGCACTATTTGACCCACTATTTCCACTGCTTTGAATAGATCCAACAGAATCAAGGCCATTCACAACAACTGATATATGAACATGAATGTTTATTGCTGCAGAGTCTGCAATAGCAAAAAGATGGAACCAACCCAGATGCCCAGCAACAGGGGGATAGGCAAACTATCGTATGTATACTCAATGGAACACTATGCAGTGATAAAGAACAATGATGATTTTAGGAAACATCTTATAACCCTGTCTTCATTTTGAGAACATTATGTTGATTGAAAGTAGTCAGTGGCAAAATTGCAAAAACTATATGAGACCCCTATATAAGAACTTAAAAACAGACTCATGCACAGAAGAAAAGACTCTCTGAAAGCTGCAAACATGAGGAAGGAGGGAGAGAGAGAATGGATTATAGGTTAGATAGTTGATGGAAGTTTGGTTGGGTAAAATCAGTAACAGCACATGTTAGAAAGGTCAATTTTAACTGGACTTCAAGATAACATGATTACTCCTCTTATCTTAACCCAATATTGTAAGGATGGAGTAGCTGGGGTGGAGGGTCAGGGACATACTCTTAGGGGAAATTGAGGTCAATTAGCACAACTAGCATTTCACTAAGAGAGTCTTCTGCACCCCACATTGGTGAGTGGCATCTGGGGTCTTAAAAGCTGCTAATCTGCCATCTGAAGTACACCAAATGGTCCCAACTCAGCAGGAATGGATGATCTCCCAGGACTGAAATGACATGAGGCAAAGAGAACATACAAGACAGAAAGTGGGTGACTGCACTGACATGTGACTGGAAGAACCAGATGGTGCCCAGCCACCAGCAGTGGTAACCTTGATGGGGTTTGCAAAGTTGAGTCTTACTGGCACACAAGAATACAAGGGGATACACTCTAGATCTCCACTAAAAGACCGTAATTGATGTTCCAGGGTCCTTGGGTTCTCCTGGAAGCATGGCTACTGGCCCTGATGCTGCCCCTGACCATAAATCGTAATGGAGGTCAACTCTTTGGGCAGAAATGAATTGGACTTGGTGACATAGAGCGACTATGTCATGTGTGCACTTCATGGTTCTATGCATCTATAGTATGTCATCTAACTGACCTCTTACTAGACATCGAGGAGAAGGTGGAGAGGAGGAGATAGGAGATTGTTAGGAGACTATGAGATGTACGGAGCGAAGAAGAGGGGTGTGATGTCACCAGGCAGGGAGAACAGTGATAACCACGCATTGGAGGGTATGCAAAGTTATATGGGATTGTATATTCTCACTCAATCCTAATAAAATAATATATTAAAACAAAAAGAGAAAAGAGAAGGGCTATGGCAATATATTCATGGGCAAAGAGAGTGGCTGCTGATACCTAAAGAGGAGTAAAGAGGGGCTCTTGTCACTAAAAGCAGTAAGGGGTGCTTAAAATGCAGCTTTTAAAAACTGTGCATTGTCTATTTTTAAAATTTAGTCAATGCAGCAGCAAAGAGATTGAGGAAAGAAAACTTATTTTGAGTGTCAGGAGAGCTTAGTGTTGTCCCTGAGTGGTACAGATAGTTAAGGTTTTTGACTGCTAACTGAAAGTCTGGAGATTGAGTCCACTCTGATTCATCTCCTAAGAAAAGCGTGGTGATCTACTTGAGAAACACCAGACAATGGAAACCCTGTTCTGACACACCTTGGCATGGCCATGATTTGGAGTTGACTCCTAGGCAGCTGGTGGCGGTGGTATCGCTTCGCCTAGAACATGATGTCATAGGCGATGTGGGCTCAAATTTCAGCTCTGTTATTTGCTAGCCGTGTGACCTTTGTCAATCTCTTTAACCTTGTGGAGGCTGTATGAGAATACTAGTACCCAGTATGACTGTTGACCACTTGGGGAAAAGAGGAGAGTGTAAACACTGCAAAAGTCTGTGATGATACATGGATGCAGCAGGTACATGAAAGGAAAATGGTAGTAGCAGTCGGCCTCTAAGGCTCTTTAAAGACAAAATTATTTATTATATATAGAAGGAAGAAATCTTTATTCTAGGACTGAAAAATTCAAGCAACCCCAGGGATAGTGCCTATCAGCTAAGGAAAATCAAACAAAGAAATCGATACCAAAAGAAAGAAAAAAACAACAAAGTAAAGGAAGTACATCATTCACTTAGTAACAAAGAAAGCCCAAGGATGCCATGTAAAAAATTCATCTTTCTCTCTGATTACTATATAAGGGGACAATTAAAATAATTTGACTTATTTTAGTGGCAATTAGAGTTAAAAGAAATATTCTTACTATTAAAATGATTAAACCAGTCCAGATCATAGAAAATGAAATGAAAGCTAAACCTATTTAATAAAATATTAAAATTTTAACTGCGCAATATAGCACAACATGGAAAACCATAATAAATCACCATAATCTGGTAGAAGTGTAAGAGTATTTGAAAATAGCAAACTGTTTTTATACAATTTCTATATCAGCAGATTAAATGAAAAAATACTTTTATGTAAAACACAGCTGAAAGTACATTTGATGAGATGCTATGAATTTCTCATAAAATTTTTAGTGGCATGGGAATACAATAATGTAAGCATTGATGAAAGATTAATTTCCAAAAATAAAGAGTAAATATCTTATTAAATGATAAGATATTAAAAATCATACCATAATACCAGAAGAAGACAGGCATACCACTATCATCATTACTTGTTTTTGAAGTTCAACTTTGTTTTTAATTTCTTCTAAGGAAATAATTCACCAAAATGAAATAAATTATTTTACAAAAATGGTGCTCTCACAGTTGGCATCCCTAAGAGGGAAAAAAAAAATCTGCTGCCATCAGGTTGAGTCTGACTTATAGCGATGCTAGATAGAGGTCAGCATAGAACTGCTCATAGTATTTCCAAGGAGCTTCTGGTGGATTTGAACTGCTGACTTTTTCATTAGCAAATGTAGCACTTAACCCACTATGCCACCAGGGTTTCCATAGGGAAAGAAAAAAAAAATGAACTTTGTACTGAACATCAGAGAGTATGCAAAAAGAAACTCAATGGTTCAGTGTAGAATGTAATACTGTAACATTTTTAATGAAAAAAAATCTTCTGGGGCTTAGGACTAGGTGACGCATCGTTAGATTTGGAAGAAAAATATAAAAGCACAATTCGTAAAAAGAAACATTGATAAACTGGCTCTCATCAACACAGAAACTTTTGTTCTCAAAAATACTTTGTTAGGAGGATGAGGGAATAATGCAGATCACAGATCCTTCAAATAACTCTCTCAGAAGTCAGTAATAAACTAAGTAACCAAAAATAAAAAGAACAATCTAGTTAGAAATGGGCTGGTGGAAATGTAAACTGGTACAACCATTATGGAAAATTGTATGCTACTTCCTTAAAAAGCTAGATATAGAAATACTATATGATTGGCATTCCCACTTCTAGGTACATACCTTAGAGAAATAAGAGCTGTACCACAAACGAATATACACACAACTATGCTCGTTACAGTATTATTCACAACTGCACATAGATGGAAACAACATAAGTGCCCATCAAAAGATTAACAAACTGGCAGACCGACAATGGAATACTAGAAATGCTAAAGAATAAGTACAAATCTGTGCAACATCTCATGACATGGATGAAACTGGAGGACATCGTGCCGCTGAGTGAAGTCAATCACAAAAGGACAAATGTATGAGACTGCTGTTACAAAGTAACAACAAGGTGTTTACAGACATTAAAAAAAATACAACTCTTTAATGGTTAGCAGGGATGGGAGCAAGAAGGAGAGAAAATTGCCAAATAAATAGTAAACACAAGCCAAACAAAAAAAAGAAAGAAAGAAATAGGCCAAAGATATAAACATTTAGCTACAAAGGCTGTACACACAGATGCCAATAAGCACATGAGAAGATGTTCAGCATCATTAGCTATTAGATGGACAGCAGTGACTGAGCAAACTAACTCATAGTGATCTTATGTGGAACGGGAAGGAGTGTTGCCTGGTCTTGCACTGCCTTCACAATCAAAGGCATTTTCAAGTCTACTCTGTGCCAATCCATCTCTCCAAGGGTCTCCCTCACCCTCACTGACCTATCACTTCACCAAATATGATGTCTTGTGCAGCAAGTCAACCCATGTCCAAAGCAAGTAAGTCAGACATTGTTCTGTTGTGAACCATAAGGTTTTCACTGGATAATTTTCAGAGGTAGGTCACTAGACCCTTTTTCCTAATTTGTCTTAGTCTGAAAGCTTCTTGAAATCTGTGCACCATGGGTGGCCCTATTGGTATGGGAAGTACTGCTGGCATAGGTTCCAGCATCACAGTAATATGCAAGCCACCACAGTGTGATGAATGAAAAGATGGCTGGTATCATTATTTGTTAGAAAAATGTGAATTAAAACCACATCAGATATCTTTACCCATAGATCAGAATAGTTAAAATGAAAAGATAGTAACAAAAGCAAATGCTAGCAAGGATCCAAGTAAACTCACTTTTACATTTCTAGTTGGAATGGAGTGGAAAAAAGAAAAAGACAGCTTGTTATCGAGTTGGTTCCCATTCATAGTGACCCTATAGGACAGAGTAGAACCACTCTGAAGAGTCTGCAAGGAGCAGCTAGTGGATTCTAACTAGCAGCTAAGCTCTTAGCCATTGAGCAAACAGAGTGTATCCCCACAACTGTACTCTTAGACATTTGACCCAGATAAAGGAAAACTGATATTTGCCCCAAAAGCCATATATAGATGCCCAAAACAGCACATTTGTAGTAAACAAAAACTGGAAATATCCTAGATGTTCTTCAGTGAGTGAATGGTTAAACAAACTGTAGTACATTCATACCCGGAATGCAAATTAGCAATAAAGAGGAACAGACTATTAGTGCACCCAGCAACTTAGCTGGATCTCGAGAAAATTACCATAGTGAAAAACGTTAATGATTCCACTTACCTAGTAGTTTTGAAATGAGAAAATCATAGACATACAGAGCATATTAGTGCTTTCCAATAGTTATGGAAGTAAGATAGGAAAGGGGGCTATGGCAATAAAAGGGTAGCATAAGGGATTCTTGTCATGGAAATTTACATGTTGTAATGAAAATTCTGTATCTTGATTCTGGTAGTGGTCACATAATAAATTGTGTGGTACTAAATAAACACACCTAGCCACTGCTGTGGTTAGCAGCCAAGTTCTTAACTACTGTGCCACTAGGGATCCCAGTGGAGTATTATCAGTGTCAATTTTGTGTTGTGATATTTTATTACAGTTATGCAAAATGCTTACATTAGGGGAAACTGGATCAAGGATATATGGAGTTTATTATTTCTTACAACTTGTGAATTTATAATTATCTAAGAAATGTAGCATAAATTCTAAATTTGGGGTAAGAAATGCCTGTTTTGAGACATGATATACTTGAATATATAGAAAAACAAGAGTGTTGGAATTGGAGTTTTAAAGAAAATTTGATAATGTACATTATGTATCATTATTCTAATAAGTGTAATAATTATGTAAAAATGAGAATGGGAACTGTTCTGCTCACAGTAATAACAAATGATGAATAATTAAAATCTATAGTGTAAGTGCCTGGGTATATATGTTTGAATGCTCTTTTCCTGGCCAGAACAACTCAAACCCACCCAGAAAAACCTTGAGAGACGGCCCCCGTGATCTGTTTTTAAAGGGTCATAGCCTTGAAAACTCTGTGGAGCTGTTCTGCTTTGCTCACGTGGGGTCACCATGCACTGGAATCACTTTGACAGTAATTAACAACAGTGGTCTATAGTGTATTATAAAAGTGATAAGTATCTTAACTCTATCATGAAAGTTATAGGCTCTACAAGATGAATAGGAGATGAAGCATTATGTAGATAAAAACACAATTTGAAAATAAGATAAATTTTAATGTAGTACACTCTACCTAACAAGGCTGGTTTTGAATATTAACATCTTCCAAAAAGCTACAGTAAACAAAATATGTATAATGTATATAAGAAGAGACAAAATATTTGTAGAAGAGAAAGAGATAAGTATATTATGAAAGGGACAGTCATATTATGTCAGAGTCAGAGAGTTCTCCGATGAACACAGGCAGAGGAGAAGCCACGCCAAGGTTCAGGAAAAGACAGACAGACAAAATTTTGGGATCAGGGGTTTAACAGTAATCCCAGACGAGAGCCCAGAATCAAACTTTATTGAAGTGTTTATACATCCACTGAGAACAGTTAGTATCCTGGGAACCAAGGAGTTGGAAACATCCAGTTACTTAGCTAGTTGTTAAGGTAGAAACAGTTTTCTGCTGCCCATTGTCCTACATGCCTGGGCTGTGATTTTATGCCTCCCTACATGGCTTATCTCATTGCCTGGATGTGTTCCCACATTACTGCCTGGTTAATAATTTATTATCATGCTCTTAGTACAAAAGGTTAATAAAGTTGAAGTAATGGTATAGCAACCAGGATGGCTGCTGTCATGTCAAGAGAGTTAACATATTTTCCCACAATATTATAATACAAGACTCCATGGGTGGCACAAATAATTATGTGCTGTACCACTAACTGGTGGATTGGTAGTTTGAAACCACCCTGAGGTCCCTTGCAAGACAGGCCAGGTGATCTACTTCTGAATGGTCACATTTGTGAAAACCCTGTGGGACAATCCTACTCTGAACACATATGGTCTCCATGAGTTGGAACAGATTCAGTGGCAACCAACAACAGCGTATATAAAACAGCTGACTCTTCTGATTCGGTAGATAATAATTACTTATTTAGTAGATTATATGAACATAATACGCTACCCCACTGAAAGTAAGTCTTTATCTCCCACTTTTATGAATATAGATTTCATTGGCTCTAATAAATAAATCTATATCAAAAATTATTGTTGCCATCACGTCTCCTTAACTCAAGGCAAACCCGTGTACAAAAGAACAACTTTCTCTGCTCTGGTGCCATCCTCAAAATCCGTGGTATGCTTGAGTCAATTGTTGTAGCTACCGTTTGAGTGTCTTCAAGCCTGGGAGGCTTATCCTCCAGCACTATATCACACAGTGTTATTCTGTGATCCACATAGGATTTTAAAGGCATAATTTTTGGAAGTAGATCACTAGGCTTTTCTTACTATTCTCTTTTAACTGGAAGCTCCTTGGAAGTCTGTCTAACATGGCTCACTGTGCTGTGCTTTTGAAACAACAGTGTCATGCTTCTACCGTCATAGCAGCATGCAAGCCACCACAGTACAGAAAACTAGGCATTGTATCAGTAGATATGGTAAAATATAATTCTGGAGTCCAAGAAGGTAGACTAGATGCACTGATGTAATCTCAAGAAGTTTAAATTTTGCAGTTTCTGTACTGTATTCTAGCCTTATTATAATATTCCATAGGATACATAAATTTCTTTGAAGTGTTAGCTTCAGTATTGGTTTCAGCTCTGGGACAGCAGCAAGTCCAGGGGCCAAGTTTTCAGGGGACCCTCCACAATGTTGGACCATCAGGTCTGGTGTTTTAGTAGATTTCTGGATCAACACACCCCTTTTTCTTGTGCTGAGTCAGGGACTCTGCATTGTATTCCCTATCAGGGCTGTCTTCAGTGGTGGCCAGGCAGAATCTGGTTCTAGTCTCTTTATGGTGATGTAATCTTCCAATCATATGAGTCCTTCTGTCTCCTGGGGTCATTTTTCCTCATGTCTTTGGTATTCTCAGTTGTCATCTGTCCCCTGTGGGTTGGGTCCAGTTGATAGATGGCAGCTTGCTGGCTTTCAAGATTCCACTCACCAATATGGGGTGCAGAAGACTCTCTTAGAAAGAGACTAATTATGCTAATTGACCTCAGTGTCCCCGAAAACATGGTGCCCCAACCCCTGTCCCTGCTGCTTTGTCCTGTGAAATGTTGGGTTGAATTTAGAAAACCTTTTAGTTTATTGTGTGTTGTCAGACCCTCCACCTAACTGAAATCCTATTGACTAATCTATGACTAGCCTTTCTCCTTCCCTGCCCTTGTAGCCATCAGAGTCTTTCCTTCTGTGCAGAAGTCCTTTGAAAGTGTCATACAATATTTGCCCAGTTTCAGCTGAATAATTTCACTCAGCATAGTGTCATCTAGTTGATTCTAGGTTATGATATGTTTCAGAAAATCATCGTTGTTCTTTATTATTACATAGTGTTCCATCGTGTATATATATGCCATAGTTTGTTTATCCATTCATCTGTTGATGTGCACCTGGGTTGATTCCCATGCTGCAGCAAACATTCATGTGCATGTATCTATTCATGTGACAGCACTTACTTCTGTAGGGTAAATTCCAAGCAGTAGAATTGCTGTATCATATGGTATTCCCATTTCTAGCTTTTTAAGAAAGCACTAAATTGCTTTCCAAAGAGTTTGTACTGTTTTGCATTCCCACCAGCAGTGTAGAAGAGTTCCAGTCTCTCTGCAGCTTCTCCAGCATTTGTTGTTTTGTGTTTTTTTGAATTAGTGCCAGCCTTTTAGGGGTGAGATGGTATCTCATTGTAGTTTTGATTTGGGTTTCTGTAATAGCTAATGATCATCAGCATTCCCTCATGTGTCTTTTGGCTACTTGGATATCTTCTTTGGAAAAGATTCTGTCCATATCCTTTGTCCATTTTTTAATTGAGTTGTTTACTTTTTTCTGTTGATATTTTGTAGTACCTTGTAGATTAAGGAAATCAGATGTCAATCACATGTGTGGTTGCCAAATGTTTTTTCCCATTCTGCAGGCGGTCTTTTTACTCTCTTGATAAAGGCTTTGGATGAGCCTAAATGTTTAATTTTTAGTAGTTCTTGTGTGTCTATTTTCTTTTCCACTCTGTGCAGATTTAGTAATTTTTTTTTTCCTGTTTAAGCTGTATATTAGAGCTTCCAGTGTTGTGTTTTTTCTTTGATAATCTTTATCGTTTTAGATTTGATGTTTGGGTCTGATCCATTTCAAGTTATTTTTTGTGTACAATGTGAGATATGGGTCTTGTTTTAGTATTCTGCATGTGGATATCAAATTTTGCCAATGCCATTTGTTGAAGAGACCTATTTCCTCAGTTTACGGCCTTTGGGCCTTTGTCAAGTATCAGCTGTTCATAGGTGGGTGATGTCATTTCTAGATTCTCTCTCTGTTTTGTTGATTTATAGATCTGCTTTTGTACCAGTATTAGGCTGTCTTTACTACCATGGTAGTGCAGTAGATTCTGAGGTCAGGTAGCATGAGGCTTGCCATGGTGTTCCTCTTCTTCAGTAGTGCTTTATTTATCCAGTGTTTCTTCCCTTTCTAAGCAAAGTTGGTGTTTTGTTTCTCCATCTTGTTAAAACTGACATTGGAATTTGTATTGGAGTTGCATTGTGTATGTAGATCACTTTAGGTAAAACTGTCATTTTCATAAGGTTAAGTTTTCCTATCCGTAGCAATGCATGTTACTCCACTGATGTAAGTCTCTTTTGTTTTCTTGCAGGAAAGTCTTGTAATTTTCTTTGTGTATGTCTCTTGTATCTCTGGTTAGATTTATTGCTAGGTATTTTATCTTCTTGGGGGCTATTGTAAATGGTATTAATTTGGTAATTTTCCCCCCCAATAATTTCTTTTTTTGGTGAAAATGGATCCTACTGATTTATCTATGTTTATCTTATATCCACATATTTTACTGAACTCTTCTATTAGCTCCGGTAGTTTATATATAGATTTTTTAGGCTTCTCTGTGTATACAATCATATCATCTGCAAATAGAGATACTTTCATTTCTTCTTTATCAATGTGGCTGCCCTTTTTTCTTTGTCTTATCTGATTGCTCTGGCTAGAACCTCTAGCAAAATGTCGAAGAGAAGTTTTGACAGTGGGTATCCTTGTCTAGTTCCCATTCTCAAGGGGAGTTCTTTCAATGGGGAGTTCTTTCAGTCTTTCTCCATTCAGGATGATGATGTCTGTTTCCTTTATGTAGATGCCTCTTATTATGTTGAAAAATTTCCCTTCTATTCTTAATTTGCTGAGAGTTTTTAACATGAATGAGTGTTATACTTTGTCAGATGCCTTTTCTGCATCAGTCAATAAAATCAAGTAATTCTTATGTTTAGTTTTATTTATGTGGTTGATTACATTAATATGATATTGCACCAACCCTGCATCCGTGGTATGAATTGTACTTGGTCATGGTGAATAATTTTTTGATATGTTGATGAATTTTATTGCTTAGGATTTTATTGAGTAGTTTTGCATGTAAGTTCATGAGAGATAGTGGTCTGCAGTTTTCCTTTTGCACACTCTGTTTACCTGGCTTTGGTATCAAGGTTATGCTTGCTTCATAGAATGAATTTAGGAGTGTTCCATCCTTTTCTATGCTGTGAAATACCTTTATTAGAATTGGGGTTAAATGCTTTCAGAAAATCTGGTAGAGTTCTCCAGTGTAGCTGTCTGGCCCAAGACTTTTGTGGATGGTAAATTTTTTTATTAATTTTTCAGTCTTCTTCTTTTGTGTTGGCTTTATTATGTTGTTCTACTTATCTTTGTGATAGTTTTGATAGGTAATGTAATTATAACAATTTTTCAATTTCCTATAGGTGTTTGAATCTGTTAGAGTGCATTTTTCTGTAGTATTGTGTAATGATTCTTTTAGTTTTGATTGAGTCTGTTGTGACATCTCCTGTCTCACTTTTTATTTGCTTTACTTGTCTTCTCTACTCTTTTCCTTTTGTGAGTTTAGCCAATGGTTTATTGATTCTATTGATGTTTCTTTTTGGAAAAAAAAGCTTTTGGTTTTGTTAGTTTTTTCAATTGTTTCTTTATTTTCTAGTTCATTTATTTCTGCACTAATTTTTATTATGTTTTCTTCTGGTCCCTTGGGGGTTCTTTTGTTGTTCTCTGTCTACTTGTTGAAGTTGTAGGGTTAATTCTTTACTCTGGGCCCTTTCTTTGTTTTGGATGTATGGATTTATTAAAATAAATTGACCTCTGAGAACTACTTTTGCTATATTCAGTAGGTTCTGTTAGACTGTGTTTCATTCTCATTTGTTTCCACAAATTTCTTTGTTGCATCCTTGATTTCTTCTATAACCTATGAATTTTTGACCAAGGTGTTGTTCAATTTCAATAAGTTTGAGTTTCTATCTGTATTTTTTCTGTTATTGATTTCAACTTTAATGGCTTTTTGGTCTGAGAAGATGTGCTGCAGTATTTCAGTGGTTTGAATTTTGTTGAGTCTTGCTTTTTGTCCTAATATGTGGCCTATTCTGGAGAATGTTCTATGTGTGTTGGAAATGAAGGTGTACTTGTCTATACTTGCCTGTTGTTGCCTGGAGAGTTCTCTACATGTTTATGAGGTTTATTTGTTTCATTGTCTCAGTAAGATCTTCTGTGTCTTTATTGAGATTTTTTTTCTGTATGTTCTGTCCATTAGTGAAAGTTGGAGTTGAAGTCCCCTGTTGTTATTTGGAGCAATCTCATTTTTCAGTGTTGTCAGTGTTATATATTTAGAAGCTTTAATATTGCATATGTAAATATTTAAAATTGTTACATCCTCCTTATTTATTGAGCTTTTAAGCAGTGGTGACCATCCTTGTGTATTTCATTTTGAAATGATCAAGAGGCAGTTGTGCAAATGGAACAAGGGGACACTGCATGGTTTAAAGTCAGGAAAGGTATGTGTCAGGGTTACATCAGTTCACCATACCTTTTCAATCTGTATGCTGAGCAAATAATCCAAGAAGTTAGATTCTACAAAGAAGAATGAGGCCTTAGGATTAGAGGATGACACACTAATGACCTGTGTTATAAAGATGACACCTCCTTACTTACTGGAAGTGAGGAAGACTTGAAATACTTGCTGATGAAGCTCAAGGACCACAGCCTTCAGTATGAGTTGTACCTCGACATCAACAAAAGAAAAATCCTCACAACTATACCAGTAAGCAGCATTGTCATAAAAGGAGAAAGGATTGATGTTGTCAAGGATTTCATTTTACTTGGTCACAATGAACACCCATTGAAACAGCTGTCAGGAAATCAAAAGATGCATTGCACTGGGAAAATCTGCTGCCAGGGACCTCTTTAAAGTAATGAAAAGTAAAGATGTCACCATGAAGACTAAAATGCATCCAACCCAACCCATGCCATTTTCAGTTGCATCATGTGCAAAAAGTAGACACTGAACAAAGAAGGCAGAAGAAGAATTGATGCCTTTGAATTGTGATTCTAGAGAAGAATGTTGAATATACTGTGGACTGCCAAAAGAACAAAGCAATCTGTCCTGGAAGAGGTATAACCAGAGTGATCCTTGGAAGCAAAGATGGCAAGACTTGATCTCACGTGCTTCGGACTTGTCAGGAAAGATCAGTACTTGAAGAAGGGCATAACATATAGCAGAGTGGAGGGTCAGTGAAAAGAGGAAGACCCTCGCTGATATGGATTGACACAGTGGATGCAACCGTGGCCTTAAGCATAAAAACAATGGTGGACATGGCACAAGATTGGACAGTGTTTCATTCTGCTGTTTATAGGGTTGCTGTGAGTTGGAACTGACTTGTTGGCACCTAACTACAACAACATCCTTGTCTATGTTGGAGGATTTTACTTTAAAGTGTATTTTATCTGAGATTAGTATTATCACTCCTGGTCTTTACATGTTGTTAGGTTGGTATATATTTTTCAATCCTTTGATTTTCAGTTTGTTCATGTCTTTTAGTCTACGGTATGTTTCTTGTAAGTAACATACAGATGGATTGTTTATTTTCATCCAACCTGTTACTCTGTGTTTCTTTATTTTATATACTGTGATAGAATGAAAGTGTACAATACAGTACAAATTGTCATGCCCACCTATGTTAACCTCCTAGTGCTCTCCTTGCTAGATGACAGTGCATTCGTTTCTGTTCTGTACATGTCATATGCTCTTAACAATGTGCTGTCCCCTCTTCTCCACCCTCTCCGCTCCCCTCTAGTAAGATGTCAGTAGGACAACATCCTATAGATGCACAGAACCAAAAAGTACATACGCAATATGATCACTCAGTGTCCCCGAGTCCAGTCTTTTCCTGTCTGAGGAGTTGATCTCAGTGATGATTTATGGACAGGGGCAACATCAGGACTAGGGACCATGTTCCCAGGGCAGTCCCAAGGCCTTTGAACCATCAATTGCAGTCTTTTAGTGGAGTTCTCAGGGTGCACCCTTTTTATTGTTGTGTTGCCAGTGAGACTCAACTTTGTGAGCCCCATCATGGCTGCCACTGGTGGTAGCCAGGCACCGTCAGGTTCTTCTATTCACATGTTGATGTAGTCATCCATTCTTGTGGATCTTTCTGTCCTCTGGGTTCTCTTTCCCCCATGTTGTTTTGGTCCTTATTGATCATCTATTCCTGCTGAGTTGGGGCCATTTGGTATACCTCAGATGGCAGTTTGCTAGCTTTTAAGACCCTAGATGCACCTCACCAATATGGGGTGCAGAAGACTCTTTTAGCAATAAGCTAGTTATGCCAGTTGACCTCGATGTCCCCTGAGAACGTGGTCCCAGGCCCCCTGCCCCTACTACTCTGTCCTTATAATACTGGGTTAAGATTGGAAGAGTATTCAGGTTATGTTGAAGTCCAATTAAATTGACCTTTCTAATGTGTGCTGTCACTGATTTCACCCAGCCAAATTCTGTCAACTGTCTAATGTATAATTAGCCCTCGCCTTCCTCCCTCCCCTTCCTTGCAACT
Organism: Heterohyrax brucei; assembly: GCA_028571685.1. NCBI lineage: Eukaryota > Metazoa > Chordata > Mammalia > Hyracoidea > Procaviidae > Heterohyrax > Heterohyrax brucei. The sequence continues at coordinate 27,904,080 of CM053146.1, read as the reverse complement.
GTCAAAGAGTCTTTTCTTCTGTACATGAGTCTGTTTTTACATCCTTATAGTAGGGGTCTCATAGAATATTTGTCCTTGTGCCACTGACTAATTTCACTCAACATAATCTCTTCCAGTTGAAACAAGGTTATGATATGCTTCCTAAAATCATCATTGTCCTTTATCTGTGCATAGCATTTCATTGAGTACATATACCATAGTTTATTTATCCATTCATCTGTTGTTGGGCATCTGGGTTGATTCTGTTTTTTTGCTATTGTGGACTGTGCTGCAGTAAACATTCATGTGCGTGTGTCTTGTCATGTGAATACCCTTGCTTCTGTAGGATAAATTCCAAGCAGTGGGATTACTAGGTCAATGGTATATCTATATACAGCTTTTAAGGGAAGCACCAGATTGCTTTCCAAAGAGTTTGTACCATTTTGCAAACCCACCAACAGTGTAGGAGAGTTCCAGTTTCTCCACAGCCTCTCCAGCATTTATTGTTTTGTGTTTTTTGATCATGGCCAACCTTGTTGGGGTGAGATGATATCTCATTGTAGTTTTGATTTGAATTTCTATAATAGCTAATGATCATGAGCAATTCCACATTTGTCTTTTGGCTACCTGGATGTCCTCTTTAGAGAAGTGTCTGTCCATCTCCTTTGCTCATCATTTAATTGAATTATTTATCCTTTTCTTGTTGATACTTTATAGTACCTTGTAGATTATGAAGATCAGATGTCAGTCTGACATGTTGTTGCCAAATATCTTTTCCCATTCTGTAGGTGATCTTTTAATTCTTTTGATAAAGTCTTTGGATGAACAAAAGTTTTTGATTCTTAGTGGTTCCCATTTGTCTGTTTTCTCGTCTGTTGATCGTGCTTCGTTTGTCAGATTTTGAAGTCTGTCTGTGTTGTGTATTAAAACTTCCATTGTTGATCCTATTTTTTCTTGGATGAGCTGTATCATTTTAGATTTGATATTTAGGTCTTTTATCCAGTGTAAGTAGTTTTTTGTATAAGGTGTGAGATATGGGTCTTGTTTCAATTTTTCGCGTATGGACATCCAATTTTGCCAGCACCATTTGTTAGAGACTGTTTTTGCCCCTGTTTAAAATCTTAGGGCCTTTGTCAAATATCAGATCTTCATAGGAGGATGATGGCATCTCTGGGGTCTCAACTCTGTTCCATTGGTCTGTATGTCTCTTTTTGTACCAGTACTGGACTGTTTTGATAACTGTGGCAGTGTAATAGGTTCTAAAGTCAGATAGTGAGAGGCTTCCTAGTGTCTTCTTCTTCTTCAGTAATGCTTTACTTATCTGAGCTTTCTTTCCAAACAAAGTTGGTGATTTGTTTCTCCATCTCATTAAAAAATGTCACTGAAATTTGTATTGGGATTGCATTAGGTAAGTAGATTGCTTTGGGTAAAAAATATATTTTCGTAATGTTAAGTCTTCCTATCTATGAACAGAATAAGTTTCTCCATTTCTGTAAGTCTTAGTTTCTTGTAATAAGGTCTTGTAGTTCTTTTTGTAAAGATCTGTTATTTTTCTATTTAGATTTATTGTTAGGTATTTTCTCTTCTTAGGGGCTGTAGTAAATGGTATTGATTAGGTGATTTCTTCTTTAATAATCTCATTGTTGGTACAATCAAATCCTACTAATTTACTTATGTTTATCTTGTATCCTGCCACTTTGCTGAACTCTTCTATCAGTTTCAGTAGTTTACTTATGAATTCTTTAGGATTCTCTTTGCATACAATCATATCATTTGCAAATAGGGAGATTTTTACTTGTTCTTTGCTGATGCAGATTCTCTTTATTTCTTTGTCTTGTCTAATTGCTCTGGCGAGAACTCTAGTACAATGTTGAACAGGAGAGGTGAGAGTGGGCATCCTTGTCAAGTGAATTGTTTAAGTCTCTCTCCACTTGGAGTGATGCCTTTGTATAAATGGCCCTTTTTGTGCTGAGGAATTTGCCTTCTGTTCCTATTTTGCTGAGAGATTTTAGCATGAAAGGATATTGAACTTGAACAAATTCCCTTTCTGCATTGATTGACAAAATCAGGTGATTCTAGTCTTTTATGTTATTTATGTAGTTGATCAAATTAATTATTCTTCTGATGTTGAACCAGCCTTGCATCCCTGGTATGAATCCAGCTTGGTCATGATGAATTATTTTTTTGATATGTTGTCAAATTCTATTAGCAAGTATGTCGTTGAAGAATTTTACATCTAGTTTCATGAGTGATATTGGTCTGTAGTTTTATTTTTGGGTAGCTCTTTTCCTGACTTTGGTACCAGGATTATGCTGGCTTTATAGAATGAATTTGGGAGTATTCCATCCCTTTTTGTTCTGTGAAATAGTCTCAGTAGTATTGGAATTAACTCTTTTCTAAAAGCTTGGTAGAATTCTGCAGTGAAGCCATCTGGGCCAGGGCTTTTTTTGGTTGGTAGTTTGGGGATGACTTTTTCAATCTCTTCCTTTGTGATGGGTTTATTAATTTGTTCTGCTTCACCTTATGATAATTTGGGTAGGTGATATGAATCAAGGAATTTGTCCATTTACTCTAGGTTTTCAACTTTGTTAGATTACAGTTTTTCATAGTATTCTGTTATGATATTTTGGATTTCTGTTGGATCTGTTGTGACAACTCCCCTCTCATTTCTAATTTGAGTCATTTGTTTCCTTTCCTGTTTTTCTTTAGTAAGTTTATCCAATCGTTTGTCAATTTTGTTGATCTTTTCAAAAAAACAAACTTTTGGTCCATTCAATTTTTTCAATTGTTCTTCTGTTCTCTAATTTGTTTAGTTCTGCTCTAGTTTTTATGATCTGTTTTCTTCTCATGCCTGAGGGATTTCTCTGTTGCTTCTTTCTACTTGTTTAAGCTCTACGGTTAATTCTTTGGTTGGGTTCTTTCTTCCATCCAGATGTGTGCACGTATAGAGATAAAGTGACCCCAGAGCACTGCTTTTGCTTTATCCCATAGTTTCTGATAGGAAATATGTTCATTCTCATTTGAATATATAAATTTAGTTCATCGTTGATTTCTTCTATAACCTATGGCTTTTTGAAGAAGATGTTCAGTTTCCATGATTTCCAATTTCTGTGTATGTTTTCTCTGTTATTGTTTTTGACTTTATGGCTTCATGGTCTGAGAAGATACTTCCCAATAATTCAGTGGTTTGAATTTTGTTACATTTTGCTTTATGTCTTAACACATGGTCTGTTCTGAAAATGTTCCACGCGCCCTGTAGAAAAAGGTGTAGTTCTATGTGCTGATGGATAGAAAGTTCTGTATATGTAGATGAGGTCTAGTTGGTTAGTTGTGGCAATAAAATCTTCTGTGTCTTGTTGAGCACTTTTCTGGAAGATCTGTCCAGCACTGAGTGTGAAGTGTCCCACTAGTATTGTGGAGTGATCTGTCGTAGTTTTCAATGTAGTCAGCATTTCTTTGATGTATTTAGATACTCTAATACTGAGTGCATGAATATTTAATATTGTTAAGTCCTGTTTGTGTATTGAACCTTTCAGCAATAAATAGTGTCCATCCTTGTCCATGATGGTGGATTTTACATTAAAATCTGTTTTATCTGAGATTAGCATTGTCACACCTGCTCTTCTTTGTATACTGTTAGCTTGGTATATACTATTCCATCCCTTAATTTTCAGTTTATTTGTGTCTTTAAGTCTAAGGTGATTGTCTTGTAAGCAACATATATACAAGTCATGTCTTTTGGTCCATGATGTTACGTGTGCTTTCTTTACTGTAGCATTCAGTCTGTTTACATTCAACATAATTATTGATAGGTACATGTTTAGTGCTATCATTTTGATGTATTTATTTTTGTGTTGATGTTTTCTGCGTTGCTCTTAATGTTCTGTTCGGTGACATCCTTGTTTATAGGTTGAATTTTCACCCTTTTCTGTGTTGGTTTTGTGTTTCTTGAGACTTCTGTATTACATTTCTCGTTTCGATATGTTGCATCTTTAGTGTGCTTTGTGGCTTCCCCCATGATCCTCCTTAATAATCTGTTTAAATTCAATTTTAACTTCTAGATATCTTATTAACTTTCCATTTAGAAAGACTATAATTACTGTAGTACATTACACTTTTTAATGCGATGGTATCATTGTTTTCAGGATACAATCCCTGGATCAGTTCTTTTATTATTATAGCTTTGATTAAGTTTTGTACCTTTCTTAACTGAATAGGTTTCTAGATGATGTGTCCTGTACTGCCTCTTAAAATATGGAGTTAATGGTTTTGCTCTTCTAAGCCAAGAACATCTTTCCATATTTCTTGTAGCTTTGGTTTGGTTGTTGCAAAGTTTCTGAGTTTTTGTTTACCTATGAATGTCTTAATTTCATTTTCATATTTGAAGACAGTTTTTCAGGATATATAATTCTTGTTTGAAAGTTTTTCTCCTTCAAATCTTTGAATGTATCATCCTACTGCCTCTGTGCCTGAATCATTTCTGCTGAAAAGTCAGATGAAAGCCTGCAGGGCTTTTAGCTGAATGTTAGGTTTGCTTTGAGTTTGGCTGCTTTTAAGAGTTTCTGCTTATGTTACATTTTGTTAAACTTGATTATAATATGTCTTGGTGTCTTTCTTTTGGAGTCTACATTGTATGGTGTTCAGTATGCCTCTTAGATATCTATATTCTCTCCTTTCATAATTTCTGGGAAGCTTTCTGTTAGCAGCTCACAGCAATGCTCTGTGGTTTCAGGTGTCCCTCCATGTTCAGGAACTCCAGTTAATCATAGATTGTTCCTCTTGATAGAAACTCACAATTCTCTTAATCTTCCTTTTTTTTCTTGTTTCTTTTCTGTGATTTCTCCTCATAGATGCTGGAGTCAGTATCTCTGTCTTCAAAGTCCGAAAGTCTATTTTCCAGTTGTTCAGTTCTGTTTTCTTGGATTTGAATTGTGTTTTGTAATTCTTGAATTTTGTTATTGATTTTTTGGATTTCAGAATACTGGTGTTCCATCAGTTTGAACAGCTTGCTCAATTTTTCATTTTTCTCTGCTGTGTTTTGTATAATGTTTAGGAGAGCTTGATATATAATCCTTTTCTACCCAACTTCTGATAGTTTTAGATAGATCTCTTCATCTGGGAAATTCTTTGGTTCTTTCTTTTGGGAGATACTTGGAGCCATTGATGGACATTTCTTTAAGTTTCTGGCCAAAGTTTGTTGCTTTGGGGGCATCTAGAGTTTTTTTAGTTTCTGTAGTGTTACTTTGAGAAGATCTGAAGTGCAGTCTGAGTAGGAAGGTGTTCACCAGTCACTTCTATGTACTCCAGTCACTGGGCCCAAGTGGAATCTCTGGGATATCAGGCTTCACCTCCTGGTTGACTAAGACACAGCCCTACTTATCGAATCACTGGAGGGCTGTCACCTGACTGTATGATGTGGGTCAGTAAAGGCTGGAAGAGATGCTTTCAGCCTGCACCACAGTTATTTCCTCAGATGGTCTTATTTTGAAAGTATAAGCTATCTGACAGCTTCCAAAATCAGTCAGGTTGTCAGGTGTGCAAGCCCCTTTCTGTAGCTGGCAATGGAGGCACCTCTATATACATTTCCAGGTGCTGTGATTTTGAAGTATGGACAGGCTACTGTCCTGCTGTCATCTGCTGCCATGCCCCAACCATATGACTACACTGTGCCAAACACAAATTCTTGGAAAGCGCTCCCCAGGCTGGCACTGCCTTCCAGCCTGGGAATTATCTCCTGCTCAGGCCTCTGTTTGGGTAACTCCACCTCCCAGTCAAACAAGATGGCATCCTTTACAAAGTCTCCTATGAAACAGCCGAGTCAGTAATGGAGGTGCAGAAAAAGGGTGGCAGGGCCAAGCTGCTCAGAGTCCAGAGCCGGGTTTTCAATATGTGGCTATTCTGCTTACTGATGACTTCAGCAGTGTGGCTGAGCTTTGCTGCCATTTAAGCTCTGTCTGCTGAATGCTAGTTACTTTCAGTCCACAAGAGCCAGCCATTCAACAAGAGTGGTGTGGGGTGAGTGGTCAGAGAAAGAGAAGAAGTTTCCTGTTCAGTTACATGTAGCCCAAATTGACAGCTCTGTGCCGTGTCCTACGCCTCACTGGTTGTCCAAAAGACTCCTTTTAATCATCAGTCCAGGCCTTAGTTTTCAGAGGGAATTAAAGAGACATGTGTCTAGTCTGCCATCTTGACTCCACCTCCTCTGTGTCTCTTTATTGGTGTGTTTTAACATTTTACTTTGAGTGTAATTATTGATAGGTATGAAATTAGTGCTGTCATTTTGGCACCTTCTTTGTGTGGTGTTCACAGTTTCTTTATGCCATTTAATAGTCTGTTCTGAGTCTTTTTTCTTTATATGCTTTCTTTTCATGCTTTTCAGTGTTGATTTAATATGTGTTGAGATTTCTAGATTGTGTTTCTTGTTTTGATGTTTGATATTGTTACTTTGTGGCTAGCCCAAGATAATATCTAATATCTTAATTGAATTAGCTTATCTGATTAAAGTCCCAAACTCACCATGAAGCAAAGTGAATTTTAAAGCAAAGAATAATTTTGTTTTATCAAACAACAAACACTTATCCCTACATCTAACATGCTCCTACTTGTTTTCTTGTGTGTGCTGTTACCCTTTCGCTGCCTGTTGAAACTTAATACTTGTAAATTGTTTGTCATTCTTTTTTTATCAGTTTTCTCAGATTGTTTTTGCAAGAATTTTCTCATTTCTCTAACTTGCATACACTCTACATTCTTATTCTGACACCTCTCATATTTTGTCTTGTATTAGACTATGATCCCATAGAAGGCAGATGTTTGCCTTTTGCACCTTGCAATATGTCACTTAATATTGAGTATTTTTGAATGGATTAACTAGGTTTAAATTTTGGTGTGTCAGGCTTCATGTTGGGTAGATGATCAAATGCATATCACTGCAAAATTCAGCTTTTTGTTTTTCATATCTCTGTATATTCACAATGTCTTGTGTAAAGTCAAAGATTGTATTAGTTACATAATTTCTACTAGACCAAGTTTTTGTGTCCCCACCTGTCTTTTATCATTTATTTTGAGGGTTACCTATCTGATTGTTCTTGTAAGATGGCATTGTACTTAGCTATATTGATTCCTTGCCCTGCTTTTCAGCTAGAAAAAAATAGAAGAAAGCAAAATTCTTGCCACAGTAAGTGCTCAAATTTTTAAAAACAAAATCTAATGAAGTTAGCATACATCTTTGACATTTTATTTTGAACAAAGTGAAGGTCACAACTGAAAAGCCACAAAGATGACTTCAAACAGCAAATAAATAGTGCTGTTATTTAACAAATGAAATATTGCTGTCTGTAGCCTGTTATATCTAAAAGACAGTTTCCTATTGTGTTTCATTTTGGAACTTAAATCATGTTGTTCTTCCATTTCGTATATTTTAGAACCTAAAAATGGAGTATTTGTAGGGTATACAGACAGGCTATCTGTCTGCCAGGGACTAATATGAAATCTGCTTTTTGTTAATGTTCTAGGATTTTTATCATTTGAATTCTTACATTTAACTGTTAAATCCACTTAATATTTGCTGGGTGATAATGGTTTGGTGAAATTTGGTATTTATTCAGTTTTTCTTATTTGATTATTTCTGTATGATTCCAGAAGTCTTCTTTATCATATATGTTCAAATTCTTAGCACTCCTGTGTTTGGTCTTTAGACTTGAATTGTAAAATATCATTAAAGACAAAACATCAAAGTGATTTTTGAAAGAAGAGGCTGGGAAGTGTTTAAGTAGTGACACATGTGCCCTGTTGGGCAGAGTACACAGCATGAAGTATTAAAATAATTGAGGTTACCAAAGAAAACTACAAAAGAAGCAAACCTCAAATACCAAAAGCTGTTTTCACGTAGTCACTTCGTGTTGTCATCTAGTTAATGTGTTGCCTTAATGAAAAATACTCCCGGTTTTAATATTTACAATTCCATCTTCATTATTTAGTGCTACCGTAGCAGAGATATCATACCTAGATGGCTTTAAGAAACAGAATTTTATTCTATCATGGTTTAGGAGGCCAGAAGTCCAAACTGAGGGCTCCACCTACAGGTGAAAGATTTGCCTCTTGATTTCCTGGTTCTTGGAGGTTCTCAGTGCAAGGACCCGAGCTCCAAATGATGCACTCTGTTCCTAACTCTTCTTTCTTTGTTGTAGTCTGGTCCCTCCTCTCTGTTCACCTTTTTCTCCTTTTATTTTTTGTAAGGTAAAAGATGATGTAGGCCATACCCCAGGAAAACTTGCCTTATCTTGGATCAGTGCTGTGAGCTAAGTAAGGTTGTTGCCTTCTACCTTAATCCTCTCTAACATAACCTAATCTTGATACATTAACCTTAGGCAGAGCTTAGGATTTATAGCACATAGGACAATTTCATTAGATCACAAAATGGAAGAGAGCCATATGGTACAGGGAATCAGGCCCTAGCCAGACTAACACATTTTGGGGGTAACATAGTTCGGTCTGCACATTCTGTCCTTTGATTCTGCAATATTCATTTCCTTGCCATGTGTAAAATACTTTCACCTCATTATATCATCTCAAATGTCTTAGCCAACTGAAGTCCAAATGTCTTTGTAGCCCAAAATTATTATTTTTTCCTCTACATTCATCTAATCCAGGGATTATTATTATTTTTTTAATTGTAGATGAACTCACTAATTCATCTGAAACTAGACTGTCTTTAGAAGACCTCTTCAGGAAAGACTTTGTGCTTCATGATCCAGAAGCTCGTTGGATCAATGGTATGTGCATGACTTTTTAATATGTTGTATTTATTTAGGGAAGTACATAATTCAAATTAAAATAAATAATGATATATGTAGTTAATATTTAAATTGGGTTGCAAAAATAGAATCCTATTTATTCATTAATAAATATCATGGTTCATCTGAGAGAAAACCACTTCTTAAGATAGTTTATCAGTAACATCCTGCAAACATTAAACGAACTGCTTTCTCTCTACTGCTTCCTCATGGCCATTAGTTATGTGACGTTAAGGATGTATTAAATCTCTAGCATTTCCCTGAATAATTTGATCATTCTTGGTGTAGTAAGTAGTGTATGTATGTTAGCAATCTCTCTATCAGTATTTGTAAGTACTTCAAGTTTAGCAATATAGTTAGCTTTTTTGTCTTAATTTGTGACTTTTCTATTTCAACTTAGGTCCTCCAAACTACAAAGACTTTGGGCCAAATTAAAATGACATGGCAATATATTGCATATAGTGTTTTCTTGGCCTAACAAACAACCTCAGAGATTCCCTTCAGTCAATTTCTGATTTTATTATTTTCAGAAAGGTTAAGAAGACATTTATATTAGAAAGGGAAACAACCAAAACAAGGAAACATAACTCTGAAAGACTCCATGGACTTTTGTTTGCCTTTATGTAAGGTGGTTAAGGGAGTTACTGGATGATGTAGTCATAAGGAATGTTCTGCTAAGAAATGAAGTTAGCTTGTCGTTCTTCAAACTCTCCAGTTTGCCTGGTCATGCTAATCATCATATTTGGGCAGTTGTTCTTTGCCCTCTACTCTGTTTTGATGTGTAGAATTTTTGCTCATTTTTAAAGTGTAGAGTAGATTATTTCTGTGACAGATAAAAGGAGCTGTGCCTTTTTATCTTACAAAGACTATCTCATTTACAGGCTATTCTTTTGTAATATTTTTATTAAGTTTACCTATGCCTGCAAGTTAAACTTAATTTATGGAAGGCATAAAAAGAATAATTTAAGTAATTTTACCATTGAGGGCAGGGGCCCAATCATTCTTCTTTACCTAGCACTGATACGATTGTCTCAGCTTACTCTTAAGGCTTAGTTTTTGAATAAACAAATGTATTTATTTGAAGTCCAGTGTCACTGTTTCATAAACTCTAGTAGTAGTTCTTGGTGTTGGGGAAGAATATTGAATGTACCATGGACTACCCAAAGAACATACAGGTCTATTCTGGACATAGTACAACCAGAGCACTTCTTGGAAGCAAAGATAATGAGACTGAATCTGACATACTTTGGACATGTCAGGAGGGATCAATCCTTGGAAAAGGACATCATGCTTGGTAGAATGGAGGGTCAGTAAAAAAGAGGAAGACCCTCAGCAAGATGGATTCACATAGTGGCTATAGTGATGGGCTTAAGCATAAAAATGGTCTGGGCATGGCGTGGGACTGGGCAATATTTTGTTCTGTTGTGCTTAGGGTAGCTATGAGATGGAATCAGCTCAATGGCACCTGACAACAGCAACAATGCTAGTAGTTGAAGTTGGTCAAAAGATGAATGTTTGTAGTGCTAGTAGTGTTACGCATAGTAAACAACATAATAATCAGATTAACTTACTTGTATATTTTCATTTTAAAATATCTATAAATTTTGGACTTGTCATGGTGCCTTTTCGCTATGATTATTCAGGATAAGCATTATGACTATGAGAGGCTAATAAAAGAGGTTTATTTTTTACAAATGCTATTCTGTGCTCAAATGTCACAAATAAATTTCCTAATGTGCTGTAGTAATTTTATAAACCATGTTATTACTTAAAAAAAATAAATAAATTGCCATCAATTCTGACTCATAGCGGCCCTAAGGACAAAATCTAACTTATAGGATTTCCAAACAGCAGCTGTTAGATTCAAACTGCTGACCTTTTGGTTAGCAGCTGAACACTTAATCCTTGTACCACCAAGTCTCCTGTTATTACTTAATAGTAAATTTTCTATTAAGAGAGACAACAAAAAGGGGAAGTTACCACAGTTTTGTCTTAGATGGTAGTGTTGTGAGCCAGTAGCTTGGAAATATTAAATAGTCTTCTGATTTATTATTCTTGAATTTGGCTAAATTACAGAATTTATGTAGTTTTGTACTTTGAAAATCAAGAACAAAATCCTAGTCCAAATCTCTAAGGTTAGCTAAAACTATTTAAAATACTGTGTACTCCCATGTGTAACTTCCCATTCTATACTGAGGTTCCAAAGGATTGGACTAATATTTAGGTAGTGAACTACAGACTAAATTAAGACACGTGGGAAATCCTGGACACAATTCTACTTGGACACTTCACAGGAAACCAAATAATATATTTGGAATCAATCAACTCAGTCATTTTCTTAGCAATTTCTGTACCAATCATTGACAAACATGATTTTGAGAATACATTGTGAGACAAAGATGCAATAATAACATTATATGCTAAGCATTATCTAACATATTGAACAAGAGGATACTGCATGACTCAAAGTCAGGAAGGTTGTTCATCAGGATATGTCCTTTCACCATACTTATTCAGTCTCTATGCTGAGCAAATTATCTGAGAAGCTGGACTATATGAAGAAAAATGTGGCCTCAGGATTGGAGGAATAAGACCTGTTAACCTGCATCGTGCAGACTACGCAACCCTGAGTGCTGAGAGTGAAGAGAACTTAAAGCACTTTTACTGGTGACGATCAAAGACTACCACCTTCAATATGAATTATACCTCAACCTAAAATAGAAATCCTCACAACTAGACCAATAAGCAACATCATAGTAAATGGAGAAAAGATTGAAGTAGTCAAGGATTTCATTTTACTGAGACCTGCAATCAACACCCATTGGACCAGTAGTTAAGAAATCACATGACACATTACACTGGACAGGGTGCTGCAAAAGTCCTCTTTAAAGTGCTAAAAAATCAAAGATCTCTCTAAGGACTAAGGTGTCACCTAAGCTGTGGTGTTTTTCATCGCCTCATATGTATGCAAAAGCTAAACAGTGAATAAGGAAGAAAAAGAATTGTTATCTTTGATTTGTGGTGTTGGAGAAGTATACTCATTATCCCATGGACTAGCCAAAGAATGAACAAAACTGTCTTGCAAGAAATATAGTCAGATTAGTCCTTGAAAGCAAAGATGATGAAACTGTCTCACATACTTTGGATATGTTTGAGAAGGACTTCATGCTTTGTAAAGTAGAGGGTCAGCAAAAATGAAGAGGACCGTCATGAATGGACTGACGCTGTAGTTGCAGCAGTGGGCTCAGACATAACAAGGTTTGTAAGGATGGCGCGAGACTGGGCAGTATTTTGGTCTGTTGTATATAGTGTGGCTGTGAGTTGGAATCCATTGGATGGCACCCAACAACAATAAAGTAATATCTGAGGCATATATGGAAAATATTGACACAAAAACAAACTTTTGAGCAACAACAATGAAAAGCAGAATCTGTACCTCAGAAGCATGCATTCCTGTATTAAATACCACTGAAGACAATGTGCACTAAGCACATTGGGCCACTTTTCAGGTAGAGGTATGGATTGTGCTCCTTCTTCCCTCTCTTCCAGCTCAGGTCCCTTTCTGACAATCACTCTTTGGCCCATTAGTGTAGTTCTCAGATAACCAGGAACTACAGTGGGAACTGAAGAGAATGCTATTCTATGTAAAATGTGCACTTTTTCTTTAATCTCAAAAATGCCTCACTTCATTTTCTTGGTGACTTAGTGAACTGACAGATTCTAAACTAAGTTCATTTGGAAGCTATGTGTAATCCTTGGAAAATACCAGAAGAACACTTTCTGTATTGCTGGTCAAGGGATACGAAGGCCTGTAGACTGTTCAGTCATGTGCAGATTGTCTGTGTAGAAATGCTACCTACCATGCTGGTTCTCAAACAATATATTTGAGAATGGCATTGGACTGGCGTTCGTGATCGTGGTTAGCTTAGCAAGGGCATCGCCACAAACCTGCTCTTATCCTGGAAATTTCCATTTTTTATGTCACCTTGACACATAAAGGTGCTCTGGTGGTCCAGTGGTTAAGAGCTTGGCTGCTACACAGAATGCTGCATTTGGAATCCATCAGCCACTCCTTGGAAACCTGATGGGGTAATTCTCCTCTGTTCTATTGAGTCAGAATTGACTCATGACAACAGACTTCACTTGACACTTAGAAGTCCATTTTCTTTAGTTATTCGTTTCCCCGCATATCTTGGATGAACAGTTGATTATCAAAGCAAGAGGAAGCATTAATCGAGTGCTTTCCACATTTAACTCTGTGATAAATGCTTGACATATATATATATATATATTTCATAGAATAGCATGTGGTAGCATATGAAGTTAAAAACATGAACTCCAGGAAAATCTGAGGCCTACTAAGACACATACTGAAAGATACAACAGGTAAGAGGTGGAGTCTGTTTGAATCACATCAGGAAATACAAGCTTGCCCTCTCCTGCTTCATTGTTAGCTCTCACATGCATTCTCCACATCTTGCACACATGCCAGATACCTCTTTGGTAGTCTCATTGCTACTAATTCTCATGCCTTGAATATTACAACAATGTTTCTGTTTCACCAGATGTATCCATATGACTGCAACGTGCAGTCACTGATGAAAAGGTGTGCATGAGGATTTATTAGCATGCTCATGATGTAATAAGTGAACCAAAGTTGTCTTCACAGTGGTGTCTCCAGTATACAGTATCACATTGGCTATGTTGTATAAGAAACATTGCCAAATGACTGGATCTTAACTCACTTGAGTAAATATATATAGTTCTGTAATTTTTATGTAATAAGGAAAAAAAAAGTTCCCCTTTCTTTGGTCTCATTGATCTATCAGATCTTTCAGCCATCTCGTGTCAAATAAAGCATTCCCAAGCCCGGCTAAAAACTGCTAACATGACCCTCAGAAACTATCAGATAAACACTTTTGTAAGAGCAATGAACTCCAGACTCCTCCCTTTGTATTCCAGAACTTGCACACACTAGCCTTAGCCTTCTTCTGTATGTTGTTTTCTTCACAGTATGTTTCAGACAAACGGAAGTATTTGATATTTGTCATGTATCTTGAACGTACATGATTTTCCCTGTCCTGAATCTCTTCTCTAGTCCAGAAGTCCAGATTCTATCCCTTTTCAATAAGAGGTGCAATGCCACTGACCTTTTCTCTGTTAGTTCTAAGTTAACATTGCCTTGCTTTAAACTCTTAGTTTCTTTTTATTGTCAAATACAGAAATTTCTGCATTGTCTGTGACTAACAAACCCAGTCTCCTTTATTTTAATGCTTCTCAAACTTCTGTGAAAGGCTACTGTTTTAAAAACTTAATTTGTTTGCTTTTATTTTCAATTTGGCATGAACCAAAACATTTCTAAAATACAGTAAAAATAATTTGCCAGAAAAACGGAATGATAGAAATTCTCATGTTTTTTTCTGATTTAACAGAACTAAATTACAGGAAATTGAAAAATTACATATAGGCAGTTTATAGACAGAATTGCTATTAGAATCATAGTTTTAGAAAAATGTTGTTGTGCTTTAAGTGAAACTTGACAATCCAAGCCAATTTGTCATATAGAATCCTGCACACACACCTCTGTACAACTCTAGCTGCTCTCCCTGCCCTGTGACAGCACGTTTTTCCTCTCCATCCTGTACTTCTTCTATCCGTTCAGCCAATCCTGTCCCTTCCTCTCCACCCTTTCAGCTCACCCCTGCTCAGGAGCTGCTGCAACAGACTCACGTATATATTTAAGCCAAGAAACACACTCATCACCAGCTTCACTCCATATTATCATCCAGTCTGGTCTTCTGTCTGGAGAGTTGGCTTCGGTACTGGTTTCAACTGAGGGCTCTCCAAGATGTCAGATTGAGTCTGGTCTTTAATGCAATCTAAATCTGTGCCCCCATTTTTCTCCTGCCACATCAGTGACTCTGTATTGTGTTCCCTGGTCAGGGTAGTCGTTGGTGGTGGTCAGGCACCATTTGGTTATCCTGGTTTCAAGCTGATGTAGTCTGTATACTGTGTGGCCCTTTTTGTGTCCTAGACTCATGTTTTCCTCATGTCTTTGATATCCTTTGGTCTCCTCTGCTCCTGGTGTATTGGCACCACTTGATGCTACTTAGATAGCAGCTTGCTAGCTTTTAAGACTCCAGATACCACTCAACAAAATGGGATATGAAAATTTTCTTAATAAAAGCAAAAGAACTTAGTTCTGGCAGTTAACCTAGATGTCCCCTGAAGCCATGGTCCCCAGATCTCCGCCTTATTCTCCACCCTTCAAAATGTTGAGTTGTATCTAGGAAACCTTTCAGTGGTGTTGGTTTCCTTTCTACTGCATGGTGTTGCTCCCTTCACCTAACCCAGTTCCGGTCTACAAGGACTGCCAATTAAGTTCATGAACTCATCCTAGAAAAAGTGCTACATACCCGATTGCTGAACATCACTACAGTCACATTCACAGTACTCCCCTTGGGAAGCTATACTTTGACACCAGTACCTAGTCCACTGTTCAGAGCAGTTTTGGAGCTCTTTTCCTGGAATGGCCATCAGAACTCGCATCATAATACTCTTGATGTCTGAAATGTCACTGAGATGTCTTCCTTTCAATATTTCCTTTATTTTTGGATAAAGATAAAAGTTACTGGGGGCCAGATCAGATGAGTAGGGAGGGTGTTCCTGTGGAGTTCTGATAAGAGTTATTTGTTTACTGGCTGAAAAGTATACAATTAAATTTGTGAGCTTTCCACCATGGTACCATGTACAGTGGCCATTCCAGAAAGGGTTCCAAAATTGCTCTGAACAGTGGACTAGGTGTTGGCACTGCCACATAACTTCCCAAGGGGAGTACTCTGAAGGTGACCATAGTGATATTCAGCAATGAGGTATGTAGAACTTAGAACAATTAAGTTTGCACACTTAATTGTCAGACCTTGTACTATCTCATCTTTGACTACCCTTCTCCCTCCCTTCCCTCCCTGGTAACCATCAAAGATTGTTTTCTTCTGTTCTTAAACTGTTTCTTGAGTCCTTGTACTAGGGGTCTTTAACAGTATTTCTCCTTTTGCAACTGACTAATTTCACTCAGGATGGTGTCTTCTAGGTGACTCCATGTTATCAGATGTTTCCCAAGATCATTATTGTTCTTTATCATTACCTAGTATTCCACTGTGTGAATATAGCATGATTTGTTTATTTGTTGATCTGTTGACGGGCACCTAGGTTGATTCCATCTTTTTAATGTGGTGGACAGTGCTATAAATAAACATTGTTGTACAAATACTTGTTTGTATGACAGTCCCTCTTTCTCTAGAATATATTCCAAGTAGAGAGATTGCTGAATCATATGGTATATTTATTTCCAGCTGTTTAAGAAAGCGCCACATCAGTTTCCAAAGTACTTATACCATTACATTACTACCAACAGTGTAGAAAAAATCCAGTCTCTCCACAACCTCTGCAACATGTGTTTAGTGTTTTTTTTGTATTAATGTCAGTGTTCTTGGGGTGAGATTGTATCTCATTCTGGTGTTAACTTAGATTTCTCTAACAGCTAATGATGGTGAGCAGACACCCATAGATTTTTATCTTTCCACAATCAGATTAAAAAGAAAGTTGATGGAATAGTGATTATCTACATTAAATGTTCATTCTTGCACCTCGGACAGAAACTGGCATGGTGATATCTAAAGGTTTTTGTTAATTTCTCTAGTATGGATAGGTGGTAGTGCTATTCACAGGGCATGATGTCTATGAAGGTCATCTCTAGTTTTGCTTAGTAATACTAAATACCAAATACTAAATTTGGAAATTCATCTCCAAAATCAGGATGATGACAGTGAAAGAAGAGATTTTAAAAGTCTAATAGGTGGGCATGTAAATTTATATGGGAATGTACATTTTCACTCAGTAATAAATAATTTAAAAAATCTAACTTTAAACTTTTCTGCAAAATGAACCAAGTGAATGCTGTATTTTCAAAATTTTTCTCCAAAATTTATGCTGCTGAGTACAGGTAAGTTATTTTTAGATATTGTATGCACTTTATGGTTCTATACATCTGTAGGATATCAGCCTGCTGACCTCTGGTTGGAGGAAGGAGAGTGATTGGAGAGGAGGGGAAAGGAGGCTGTTGGGACGATTAGACATGTGTGGAGCAGAGAGGAATAGTGTGCTGTCACCGGACAGGGAGAGCAGTGGAAGCTGCACATAGGTGGGCATGTAAATTTATATGGGAATGTACATTTTCACTCAATCATATCAAATAAAAAAATATATAAAAGTACAAAACAGAAAAAAAAAATTCTTGCAAGTAGATTCTACTTTGTATAGTTACTTGATAGTCTGTACTTCCCACTAGTTTGGCAGTACTGATGTAGTGAGATTAATCCACGAATCATACACTTAGATGTGATCCTGTGTTTGTCAGCATAGAGCTGCACTCTACAGGGGTTTCACTGGCTGATTTTCCAGAAGTAGATTGCCAAGTCTTTCTTCTTAGGCACCTTTAGGTGGCCTGGAACTGCCAACATTTTGGTTAGTAGCTGAAAACTTTAATAGTTTGTATCACTAAAGAAGTAATGCTCACTACAATATAGTGTAATATTGATGTATAAAGGTGGGCCCATTTGATCCATAGTTAAAACCCACGAAACCAAATCCCCTGCCATCAAGTCAGTGACAACTCATTGGAGGCATAGATATTTTTCTGTGGTCCACCCAAAACTGTTCTTTCCAATGCCAGCATGTGAAAATTCTTACAAAATAGCTAGCAGCGATGAATGATCCTGAGTGAGGCCTGGGTTTTATCTTGATTTTATTAGACTTGTGTTAGAGCCAGTTGAACTTCTGTGCCACATGATATTCCAACAGAAATATTAAATATTTAAAATGATGTGTGAAGGTATGATATATTAAAATGAGAAAGTTATTAAAACGAGACAAGACAAGACCTTTCAGCAAGTTGGATAAACCATCTGAGTCCTGGTTTCTATACTTAGATTCGTGAAAAATAAATGAGCTAAAATATCTAAAAAGCAAAGTGTCTGAAAGGTTACTGATTTTCAAATAAGAGATTCTGATAGATAGCTGCTTTTACAGAATCTCTGGACATTTCTCTGTAAAGGCAGTTTTGTCATGATGAATTATATCTGAAGTACTGAATATGCAGTGGAAAGCCGTTAAAGCTTTGCTGAAAATAAAACAAATTGTGGTAAATACCAATAATATTTAGAATAATTAATGAAACTTACCATTAAGGGAATTAGACTCCTAATTGGGGATGAAACAAATGAATGTGTTTTAATTATTTTCTTTTCATTTGTTTGGTACTCTTTTATCATGATGTGATTTTTGTCCATCTCTTCAATTTGATTATGTTGCAGAAGGTGTTAGATTTTTTAGCAGACAAGCAATAGGTTACAGATCCTATGGCAATTTTTCTTTTGGGTCAGAATTTTTATTTTTTATAGGCATCAAACAGTCTGATATTCAGTTGATGTAGAGGTGAATTCACACCTATGTCTTTCTTGAAGCTAATTTATATTTTTATTGCAAAATAATTCATGATTTTGGATAGTTATACCAAATGTACAAAAATAGATGTTAGATAAATTATTTTGTATCTGTTTAATGAAATGTTGTGCAGCCTTTAGAACTGATTCTTTAAAAAGAACTGGTGACATCAGAAGTTAGGAATAAAATCTTAAGTGAAAATAGTAGAATATAGAAATATATGCATAGTATATTCACAGTTTTGTCACATTTATGTATCATGTACACTTGTACATGTGAATAACATGAAATTTAATATCAAACTGTTAAATAGTGTTCTAATGGTATGATTATGAGTTGCTGTTTTTCTTTTTCTTTTGTCTATGTTTTCCAGATTGCCACACGTATATGTTTACTGTCAGAAGGCACGACTGAAATTCCCATTAAAGTGTGTCTTTCAGCTAGTCAGATCTTTCCTTTTTATTATTTGTCAAAGAACTTACTATTTTAGGGTTCTGGAGTTGACGCAAATAGTTAACATGCTGACTGAGTGAAAGCTGTGTTACCGTGCACCCCGGTGCTGTGGGTTTAATGGAGGTTCTTGTACTTTACCTGTCGAGAATGAACAGGTGAGGCACGGGAGCGTCTGTCCCCACCAAGCAAGGTTTACTGGAAAGGCCTGTGGACAGAGATGGAGACGGCCTGGACAACGCTAACCTCTGTCTCATGGAACAAAGGACTTGTGTGAGCTTTGAAGGATTTTGAGAGGAATCATGACTATTCATTACAAGGTGGGAGTGGGGGGCTAGGTGAGGCCAGGGTAATGAAGTGTATACACAAGTGGACTTCAAGATAGTTTTTGTATTAAAGGTATCTAGAACTTGTATTAGGACTTACTATGCTGTTTTGTGCCTACACAGTTTCTTGCTCCCTTGGTTAGATTCTCAGGTCCTGACTGTAACCTTCTAGTCAAACTTGGATTTTTCTGCCCATGTCTTTGGAACTGGTTTCACCTGTTTCCTTCTGAAAAAGAGCTCTGAGGAAGTTTATTCTGTTTATTCTGTTAATTGACTTACCTCAGTGTCCCAGGATGTGGCTGATTACTTATTGGTAGCTTTGTTCACACTGTTTATGGAAAGATACTTAAGAATGTCTCTAGGCTTTGCTATGAGTTGGAACAATTTAAGAGAACTGGATTTGGTTGGGTTTTGGGTCTAGGCTTCCTGTGTTCTATCACCTATTTGTGGTTTGGTCACGCTGTTTACTTGAAAGTTATTTACAGTGGCCTCTAGACTCCTTGTTTCAGATGGAAATTCAAGTCCACCCAAAGGTACATCCCAAGAAAGGCCTGGTGATCTACTTCCAAAAAAATCAGCCACTGAAAACCTTGTGGAACATAGTTCTACTCTAACACATACAGGTCACAGTGGCAATTTACTCAACAGGATTTTGTTTGGCTTTCATTTATTTATTACTAGAAGACAAACTAGGGATGATGGGTAGAATGTGGAGTCTGAGCTATGTGGTAGGAGAAGTGGAACTGAAAAAGAATGGGAAAGAGGAAAATAGCAATGCAACCTCATCTGCAGTAGGCCTAAAAATAATATCATCCCCTAAATGGTGGACTATAAGAGAAACGATGCTGCTTTTCTTCAAAAGACTCAAAAGAGAGGCAGGTGCAGAGGAGAACAGAAACATTATATTACTGACTGAGAGGATGCACGTGCCTTCCAGGCAGGTTGTGCTTTTAGATGTAAAGGGCACAAATATTTCCAAGGAACATCCTCACTCCTTTATTTCCCAGGGGACTGAGTCAGATTATTCCCTACAGTGTACAGTGTTCTTTTTTGCTTCCACTAATATAAACCTATGGAGGACTATTGAAATTATAACATCCCAGCCTGGTTCCTGATTTATACCTCAGAGCTTTGAAAATTAGGTTAAGCATATAATTAGTTGTTATCATGGTTGAACTTATCCCTTTGGTGTAAGTATGTCAAAGGATCTTACCATTAAGTAAGGATAATTTCCTGCTAAAATTAAAGAAGTCCATACAAGAATATACCACTAAGCACATTTAACTTTCTTTAAATCACTAAAAATGGTTCTTTATTGCTGTATCATTAGTACATGGTGCTTTCACCAAAGTTTAAAATAAATGTTGTCTCTATTAGAACTGGAGCCCTGGTGATGCAGTGGTTTAGAGCTCAGCTGCCTACCAAAAGATCAGGAGTTCAAATTCACCAGCTGCTCCTTGGAAATCCCATGGGGCAGTTCTGCTCTGTCTGTAGGGCTGCTGTGAGTCAGAATCAACTAACAGAAATGGGCAGTGGGTATTTTCTTAGTTATCTGGTACTGCTCTAACAGAAATACCATGAATGGATAGCTTTAGGAAAGAAAAGTTTATTCTTACATAATCCAGTAGTCCACAAGTCCTAATTCAGGGTGTCAGCTCCAGGGGAAGGCTTTCCCTCCTTGTTGGCTTTGGAGGAAGGTCCTTGTGTTAAATCAGTCTTTGGTCAGGGAAAATCTTGTTACAAGAACCTCCGGTGTGAAGGATGTGGTTGACTCCTGTTGTTGCTCTATTGTAGGATGAAAGGATAAAAAGATGGCACGAGCTTCACTCAAGGGAAATTCCCTTTACAATGTAGCTGGGAGGGGATTTTAGGAAGGGTTTTATGGTCTCACCCTAATCTTCTTTAACACAATCCAGTCTGTTAACCACAGGCAGAGATTAGGATTCACAGCATAGGAAAATCACAGAATGCAGGGCAGTCACACAATACTAGGAATCACCGGTACAGCCAAATTACCACACACATTTGTTTTTTTTATTGTGATTAAGTGAAAGTATACAATCCAAATGAAGTTTGTATGCCCACCTACCTGCTGTTCCTTCTGCTCTTCTTGCCCAGTGAGAGCACACACCTCCTTTTCATTCTTTTTGTATCATAACCTCTTAACAATCTCTTATACCCTCCTCTTCACTCTCTCCTCTCCCTTTTGTAAGAGGCCAATAGGAGAGCATCCACAGATGCAGAGAACCGTAAGGTACACACACCATATGGTCACACTGTGTCCACGAGTCCGGTTCATACCTGTCTGAAGAGTTGATTTCAGTACTGTTTTCTGGTCAGGGGCATCAGCAGGTCTAGGGGCCATGCTCCCTGGGGAACCTCCAGGCTGCAGGGTCATCACTTGCAGTGTTTAGTGGAGTTCTTGACGTACACCCTTCTTTCTCTTGTGTTGCCATTAGGACTCAACACTGTGTGCCCCATCACGACTCTCTTTCATAGTGGCCAGGCACCATCTCATTCTTCTGGTCACATGATGTAGTCACCCATTCACATGGGTCCTTCTGTCTCCTGGGCTCTTTTTCCCTTGTGTCTTTGTTGTTTTTGGTGATCGTCTGTTCCAGATGAGATGGGAACATTTGGTGTACCTCAGATGACAGCTTGCTAATTTTTAAGACCCCAGACGCCACTCACCAAGTAAGGGATGGAGAAGACTTTCTTAGAAATAGGCTAGTTATACCAGTTGGCCTCGATGCCCTGTGAGAACATGGTACCCAGACCCTCGCCCCTGCTACTCTATCCTTGCAATATTGAGTTAGGACTATAAGAATTTTCAGTTTATGTTGAAGTCAGTTAAGTTGATCTTCTTTCTACAGTATGCTGTCACTGCTTTCACCCAGCCAAATTTCTGTCAACAATCTAATCTATGACCAGCCCTCTCCCTCTCTCCCCTCTCTTGCAGCCATCAAAGGGTCTTGTCTTCTGTACATGAGTCTATTTTTTAAGTCCTTATAGTAGAGGTCTCATATAATATTTGTTCTTGTGCTGCTGACTGATTTCGCCCAGCATAATGTCTTAGAGTTGAAAACAGGTTATGAGGTGCACCATAAAATCATCAGTGTTCCGTTGAGTATGTGTAACAGTTTGTTTATCCATTCATCTGTTGTTGGACAAATGGGTTGATTCCATCTTTTAGCTATTGTGTCTGTCCTGCAGTAAACATTCATGTGCATTTATCTATTCATGAGACTGTCTTTGATTCTGAGGGATATATTCCAAGCAGTGGGATTACTGGATCAAATGTAATATCAATTTCCAGCTTTTTAAGGGAGCGCCAGATTGCTTTCCAAAGAGGTTATACCATTTTGCAGTCCCACTAGCACTGTAGGAGAGTTCCAATTTCTCCAGTCCCTCCAGCATTTGTTATTCTGTGTTTTTTGGATCATAGCCAGCCTTGTTGGGATGAAAGGGTATGCATTGTAGTTTTGATTTGCATTTGTCTCATAGCTAATGATCATGAGCATTTCTTCATTTGTTTCTTGGCTGCCTGGAAGTCCTCTTTGGTGTATTGTCTGTTCATCTCCTTTGCCCATCGCTTAATTGAGTTATTTACCTTTTTCTTGTTGATATATTGCAGAACCTTGTAGATTATGGCTATCAGACATTAGCCCAACATGTAGTTGCCAAATATTTTTTCCCATTCTGTAGGTGGTCTTTAAATTCTTTTTATAAAGTCTTTGAATGAACAGAAGTGTTTGATTCTTAGTTGTTCCCATTTATCTGTTTTCTCTTTTGTTGATCCTGCTTTGCTTGTCAAATTTTCGAGTCTGTCTAACCTGTGTGTTAAAGCTTCTATTGTTTGTCCTATACTTTCTTGCATGATCTTTGTCATTTTAGATGTGATATTTAGGTGTTTGATCCAGTTTGAGTTGAGTTGTTTTTTAGTGTAAGGTGTGAGGTATGGGTCTTGTTTCAATTTTTTGCAGATGGATATCCAATTTTGCCAGTACCATTTGGAGACTGTTTTTATCCCAGTTTACAATCTTAAGGCCATTGTCAAATATTAACTGTTCCCAAGAGGATGGTGGCATCTCTGGGGTGTCACCTCTGTTCCATTGGCCTATATAATTCTTTTTGTACCAGTACCAGGTTGTTTTGACTACTGTGGCAGTACAGTAGCTTCTGAGGTCAGGTAGTATGAGGCCTCCCACTGTGTTCCTCTTCTTCAGTAGTGCTTTGCTTATCTGGGGTTTCTTTCCATTCCAAACAAAGTTGGTGTTTTCTTTCTCCATCTCACTGAAAAATGTCACAGAATTTGTATTGGGATTGTACTCTATATGCAGATCACTTTGGGTAAAATAGACTTCTTCACAACATTAAGTCTTCCTATCAGTGAGCAGCGTATGTTTCTCCATTTATGTAAGTCTTTGTGGAGTGACCCTGCTTCTAAGCTTAGGAATTATCGCCTGCTGAGGCATCTGGTTGGTTAACTCTGCCTCGCAGCCAACCAAGACAGTGTTCCCAGCCAAGCTGCCCTTACCACTGAGAAACAGCAGAGTGTATGGCAGAGCTCAGGTAAGAGAGGGTGATGAGGACTGCAGTGTCCTCAATCAGGACCCAGGCTCTCAAAATGTGGCTTTCCCATGCACTGTCTCTCTGCTGTGCTATACACTATTTACTGTAGAACTGAAGTTCAGCATATTTGCTGGTTCATGCCATCTCCCACTTCCTGGGTAGCAACAACAACAACAAAATAAAAAATGGAAAAGAAAGAAAACAGCATCAGTACCTGCAGTCCACCCGAGTCAGCAGTAGCGGGGCCTTGTCAGAGAGAGGTGTTTTCTTGTTTAAGGACGTGTCATCCAATCTGACAACCCTGTGATGTAACCTAGGGCTCCCTGGGTGTCCAGAGTGTTCCATTCAATTATGAATCCAGGCTTTACCTTTCAGAGAGAATTGAGGAGATGTGTGTCTAATCCACCATCTTGGCTCCATCCCCTCCCTACATTTTTTAAATTCACAAATAAAATGAAGTATTTGCTATCCAAGATATACTGTGGTAACTTGACACACTAAATGCAAATATTCAAACTCTTGTTTGAAATGCCATCTAAACAGTTCTCTTTGAGAAGAAATTTTGAAGATGTAGGTCATCCTAAAATGACAAATGTAGAGTAAAAATCATGCAAGGGTATAGAAAATAATCTGTCCATAAAATCTCAGGGAAAAAGTAATTTTCAAGAAAAATGAAGTATTTTAAAAATGGAAATGCAGTGGTTACTTTAGAGTATTTCTTTTAAAAGAAATTGGAAAAATAAGCCAAAAGATAGGCTAGGAGCACCACACTTCCATGTTACAAGCTGCTTTTTGGAATAAACTATGTTTTGACTGTTAATCAAATGATATCATGAAGAAATAAAAAGAAAAACAAACAAAGAAAAAAAAAAAAACAAAAACAAAACAGTGCCCTGGAGTCGATTTTGAGTATGAGTAAACCTTTGGGAAAGAATGAAACTGCCCCACAGAGTTTCTGAGGCTGTACATTTTCAATAGAAGAAAAACCCACACTAGGTAAATGGGATGAAATAATCATATTTAGATACATCAAAAGTGCTGAGTTACCATGTATTTTAGTCAGCTAGGGCTGCTCTAACAGAAATACCACAGAGTGTATGGCTTTAATAAAGGAACGTTTATTCTTACACAGTGCGGTAGGCTACAAGTCGGTATTCAGGGTGTCTGCTCCAGGGGAAGGCTTACCCCTTGTCAGCTCTGCAGGAAAGTCTGGTACTGCGTCAGTCTTTGTTCAGGGAGCATCTTGGCTCAGGAACCTCAGGTCTGGAGGACGTGCTCTTTTCCTGGTGCTGCTTGCTTGATGGTGTGAGGTTCCTGATTCTCTGCCTGCTTCCCGTTCCTTTTATCTCTTGCAGGATGAAAGGATTAAGGGTGGGGCAAGCCATACTCCAGGGAAACTCACTTTGCAGTGGAGCAGGGAGGTGAACCTATGAAGGGATTTACAGCCCCACCCTCATCCTTTAACATGCAGCATAGGACGACCACAGAATGGAGCACAGTCAGAAGATACTGGGAATCATGGCCCAGCCACATAGCTACACCTATTTTGGGGGGTACACAATTCAATCCATAACATCCCACCGTTTGACACCCCAAAAATCACATCACTGAAATATGTAACATGTAACAAAATTATGTCCATTCCATGTGATAGAAGTCTTAAATCAGTTCCAAGTCTAAAATTTAAAAATTTCTTTACAACTATGAAACCATAAGTAAACAAAAATATCCAGTACACACATACAAAGCAGGAATACTCATAACAATTATAGTCCTCTTTTCTGCAACTGGTCACATGGCCATAAGTAATATTTAGAACTACCTTCTTCTACAGCTCATTCTGTATTCCCTTGCCCTCAGTAAGCACCTCAGCTGGCAGGAGTGATTCACTTGAAGTGAGGGGCTCAGTGTCCCCAGCTTCCATATCATCCTCCCATATGTCTCATTCCAAGTTTCAAGGTCCCATTTTTTCCCAATCAATGCACTCACTTTAATTTCAGATACTTCTTGAGATTAGCAATTGAGCTTGCATTGCATTTCTGCCACTCTAATGATAAGCATCTGGATTTGGCTTTCAGCAGTATCAGCTCTGTTATTACAGGTAATGAGGTTTTCTTTTAAAGCATAAGTTGAAACTTTGAGGTCTCTTACATGACATGAGAACTTTGATTCCAAAGCCCTGAGCTCATCTCTTTCCTTCACCAACTTGTCTAATGCAAGTTGGACCAGCCAACCAACTTCCTTATACTTCTCATCCGCACATAATTTCAAAAAGTTATCACAGATCTTTTCACCCTGAGCATCACCTTTCACCAATATCTGATCTATTAGTGGGGCTGTTTTGCAGATGTGTACCGCCACTTCAGCCCATAGAGTAGCACAGCATTCTTTACCGGTAGGAGCAGAGTTAGCAACAGTGTTACTATTAGCCAGACTCAAGAACCACTTAAAAGGATTCATTTTTACAATTTTGTTTCCCTAGAACCACTCCAGTACCAAATTGTCTCAGGCTGGGTTTTCTAGGAAAGCAAAACCAGTAACATGTGTAGGTACAAGGAAAGATTTATAATATATATAGATAGATAGATACAGATAGAGGAAACAGCTCACACAGTCACAGAAGCTGAATGTCCCAAGTTCTGGCACAAGCCTCACGTGGCCATGGAAGCTGAGGAACCCAAAGTCAGCAGGTCAGAGACCCAAGTTCTAGATCACCGGTTGTGTAGGTTGGTGGATCCCAAGCTGGAGAACCCAGGATTGGCAGGTCAGGGAGCAGGACTCTCAAGTGCCGACTGTAAGGACTGATGAATCCGCAGCTGCTAGTTCAAGTCCAGGAACCAGACGCCGGAAGAAGTGAGCAGGAGCTCCTGGCTATGTGAGCAGACCAGCAGTAGTAGTGGAAGGTCGGGAGATGAGAGCCGAGGGGCGGGAAGCCACCGCAGACCCCACCCTGCCACCTAATACAGCAGCCAAGTATGGAGTAGCCAGGTTGGCATAATCCTGACCACCACACCATGTGTACCCTGGGCAGAGATGTGCATGTTGCAGGTGCCAGCTATTCGTCTTTGAAAGAACTGTGGTTAAAAACCAATATGAAATACTACTGATCTTTTTCTAGATAGGAGAAAAGATGGTGGAAATGAGTGGATAGGAGGTTGTGAAGAGGATGTGACCATTATAGAATGAAAGGAGAAGGGTGCTGTTCCTGGGCAAGGAGAGCAGAAGGAGCTGCAGGTAGGCAGGCGTGCAAAATTAATTTGGATTATATACTTCCACTTAATCACAATTACAAAAATAATACTAACAAACAAAAAAAACATAATGAAAATAATGGTGTTTTTCGGAGATAACTTGTCTAAGCAGTAAACATAGTCCTGATGCATCCTGTAAAACTGGTTGGTCCTCAGCACCATGAGCCTGGACACTGGGTATGTCAACACAACATCTACAGATGAATAGACAGCTTGCCTTTTCTTTCTTTAACTGTTTGTACCACCTGAGAACAAAAGATGTTTATACTATTTCACATTTTACAGGCCACTTCTACACATGTCATCTATTCACATTTCTTGGAAAAAACATTGCTTAGGAGGCAGGGTGGGCACTATCTTTGTTTTTAGATGAGGAAGCTGAACCACAGAGAAGATTTGCTTACTTCTCCCAGATTGAAAGTCAGTAATGAGCTTTGGCTGGAGTCCAGGTATTCCATATTCAATGTGAGCAAATACACTGGAGTTCGGAGAGATCAAAAGTGGATTTTTTGATGTTATTAAGCTGACATTTAATGGTAGTTTGTTTAATTAATAATAAACAACTACAGATTTAAGGAAAGTAGTATTAAGATAAAAATTCCTGTATAATTATATTGCATTATTTTAATTTAGGTGAACTTGAGAAAATGTTATATCATTCATTGTAACTGAATAAAAAAAAAAAATTGTTGCAGCTGGCCATAATAATAAACTCATATTTAGGACAGATTTTTGTAGTAAGCTTTAAATTCAACCTGCTTTGCTTGAATTGTTGTTGATGGACTAAATTCTTTTCCCCCCAAGTGTGTGTTATAAATAAGCCAAACCCCTGTTTGAGTGGAAATCAACTTGAAGATAATGGGTTTTATACTCCTGTATGTACTCTCTTTCAGAATAGGGCTTTCTGTTGTGTTAATAAGACCATACCAGGGTAGCACATATGTTAAGCGGATCACTTTTTAGATATAAACGAGCAGATTAGGAACAGACTGGGAGAGGTAGATGCCACTCCAAATGATGGTTGCTAAAGAACGGGGGAACAAAACTGAAAACAGACCGAAGGACCCCCCTAGAACCTACGCAGAGAGAAAGCCTTTGCCTAGAGTTTAGACTTCAGTTTAGACTTCCAGCTACCTGAACCATGAAGGAAATAAATTTCAGTTTGTTGAAGCTACTGATTTGTGGTTTTCCTGTTATAGTAGGACTAGGTAGTTAAGACAGTCATGACTTCTGCCTATGTACTGATGTGTGTGTGTGTGTGTACGTGCATGCGTGCGTGTGTGCACATTTCTTTCTGATGAGTTGATCATATAGTTAAAAAGTTTAATCATGTAGTTAATTTGAATCGGTCATTGAGACCTTTGGATAACACACACAGTCAATTATTTCAGCCTATTATTATTATTTTTATGATTGAATAAACATATATTATGCATGTAGGTAAATTCCAGAGAAATTTTAGCTAGAAACATTGCTAAAGATAACATTGTTTCTTGTTAAATGTCTAAGATTCTCTGTATTAAACATACAGGCATCTATTTACTCAGCTGTAGTGTTTCATTCTGTTAATAGTATATTTGGTTTCACATGTGTGTTGGAGAAATATATAAGATCTAATTCTGCTTACTTTCCATAAAATTTATCCTGTTTTTTTTTTTTTTTTTCCTTGCTGAAAAC
This sequence comes from Heterohyrax brucei, assembly GCA_028571685.1. Lineage (NCBI taxonomy): Eukaryota > Metazoa > Chordata > Mammalia > Hyracoidea > Procaviidae > Heterohyrax > Heterohyrax brucei. Next base: position 27,875,532 of record CM053146.1, on the reverse strand, counting down.
TAAATGCTATATGTACATGGTACTACCAATAAATAAATAAATAAGAATTCATTGCCCTAGAAGCCATTCTCATTCCTAGAGACCCTACAGCAACCCTGTGGTAAAGGGGAGAACTCCCCTGTGTAGTTTTTGAGGTTCTGAGGCTGTAAATCTTTACAGAAGCAGACTGCCATCTCTTTCTTCTGTGAAGCAACTGGAGATTTGAACTGCTGGCTTTTTGGTTGGTTGTTGAATGCGTGAAGGACTCTGTGTGGTACCATAGAGATACAAAACAACATAAAATAAAATAAGAAAAATGAGAGCAATTATATCATCTTTCATCATCAGTCTTATTATAAATGCTAATAGTAACAGTTATGCTTTGTTAGCCAGACACTATGCTATCCATCCTTTTAGCTACTTTTATATAATGTTTACAGTTTGCTAGGAAGTTCTTGTTGCTGTTGTTACTTGGTGTTAAGTCATCTCTGACCCGTAGTGACCCCATGTACAAAAGAATGAAACGTTGCCATATTCACTAGGGGATAATGAAGAAAAAATGATTCTTTCACAGTTCAGATTCAGTGCTTCAGCTCCTGGGGAAGGCCTTTTCTCTCTGTTAGCTGTGGTCCGTGTCATCAATCATCCTCTGTTCTGGGAACTGCTCAGAGCAGGGATTCTGGGTCCACAGGACACATTCTGCTCCCAGATGTGCTTTCCTGGTGTTATGAGGTCCCTGTATCACTCTGCTTTCTTCTGTCTTTTGTATATCAAAAGAAAAAAAAAATATGTAGAGTTAATTCCAACTCAAAGCAACCCTGTGGGATAGTGTAGAAGTGTCCCATGGAGTTTCTAGGGAATCCTCGGTGAATTCAGACTGCCATCCTTTTGGCTAAGATGTGTAGCTCTTAACCCCTGTGCCCCCAGTATTTCCTGTCTCAAAAGAGATTGACTTAAAATTCAGCCTTGTAGAGTGAGTCCTGCCTCGTTAGCATAACTGCAACTAATCTCATCTCGTTAACATCATAGAGATAGGATATGCAAACACAAAGGAAAATGACATCGGATGACAAAATCGAGGACAGTCACATAGTACTGTGAATCATAGCTTAGCTAAATTCACACACGTTTTAGGGGAACGCAGCTCACTCCATAACAATATTATTTCCTTTACCTTCATTATTAGAAGGTTTGACTAAATGACACGTGAGGTCCTTCCAGTTTTGTTGTTTGGGAATTACTCAGATCTGGATGTTATATAACACATGAAGCCCTGAGGCAAGCTCCAATGCAGCTGTGGTTTTTGTACTTCTAAATTTCTTAATCTTGCGTTCACATGGAACTTTTTTTAGCAGTAGTAATGGTTGTAGTGATTGTGGTCACAGTAGCAGTAGTGGCAGTTGTAATAGCATTTTGTATTTCTCCCCTATCACTTTCAAAACTTGATTCTCCTCTTTTCTAATTTCTAAGGGATTTGCTAAATGACATAATCTAATTTATGCTTTATGTAAGATAAATTCATATATTTTTTGTCATTGAAAATGGCTTAATGCATTAAACTACATGTAGATCTATCACTTAAAATACTGGTTAAGCTTTGTTTCAAATAAGAATTGAGAGTTTTAGATATAGTGACAAGTCTTGATGGAGTTGTTTTTTTGTTTTTTTGTTTTTGCATGGCACCTTTTTATAGATTTTTGTTGTCGATTTTTTTCCTATTATACAGGTGTGTGGAAAGAACAATATAATGAACCTCTGTGTACTGCTCACTTGGTGGATATCAGCATTTTAGGAATTTTGTTGTATCCATGGTCATTCCCTATATTTTTCAAGACTTTACCAAACAAATCTAGACATGGCCATTTTTCCTTGAATTACTCTGGATTATTTCTAATAAAGATGTGTGGATAATGATGTAACTAACAGAATTAAAAACTAATTTCTTAATTAAATCTACACTTTGCCGTCAGGCATTTTGAGATCCCCTAAAATGCTCACGAAACTAACGATGAGGAAAGGACCTCTATAAATCTTCTGCAGAGCATTTGCATCTCTAATTCTTTTAAGGTTCTTAGATAATAAAATTCTACTGTTTTGTTTTTATTAAAAATATCCTTCAGGCAAAGCAAAAACTAAATAATACATGAGCTGTGCCAGAAATTTGTTCTTTAATGAGGGGAAGATCAGAGGATATTAACATCAGTATTATGACATTAAAAAAAAAAAATATATATATATATACAAATATAAATCTTGAAAGCTAGTGTTGAAAGAGCCAAAGGAGTAAATCTAACTGGAGCAAAGAGAAGATACAGAGAAGGTACAGGAAATGTGGTCAAGAGAGAGAGTCTATAGTAATAATAGCTAGTTTCTACAGTTACGCTATTTCTGAATAGCATGATTTATTAGTGAGTGTCATAAACTACAAGGAAGTGAAGCCACCTGATAGACTGGAATCCATGAAATATGGTTGAAGGAAGTAGGACATAGAGAAGCAACATCAGTTCTTGAACGGCATCCAGTGAATAAGGAAAGAGATTTGTCAAGTAGATTTTAGAATGAATTAAAATAGAAGTCAGCAGGATTAGGTATTTGCTCAACTGAATTGGAAATGTGTGATAGGTACAATTTTTTAGCATTTTGTTATGCTAGGTTAGAAAATTAGGAATTACTTTGCTAGTGTTATGGAGAGGTTAGATGATCATTTGATTGTGATACCTCCATGGGATTCATATAACTGATACTAGATTGCAAAAGATAATCTCTACTTCTTATTTTAATTCTAAGATCCTATGATTTTATCTTTGAGTCAATATAAAAGTATAGCTTAAGCTACTGTTTTAATAGTTTCTTGGTTTAGGAAACCACTTGGTACATTTATGGGAGGTAGTTTCTAGGGAATGGGGTCAGCTTTAACAAATCTGTTACTCATTTCCCCTCAAAAATTCTCCTTATGTGACATACAACTCTTTTCCCTGTGGTTTGCCTGACCATATGTTGTTTCTGAAAGATAATTTAGTACTGATCCCATTCTGCACTTTCAGTTGGTAACACCTTGGTGTCCTCCTTTGTGCTGTCTCTACTGCTGACAGTTTTAATGAGCTTGAACATTCATTACTGGAGCTCTGTACCCAAGCCATTAGCTTGTCACTGCCACGTACTCGCAAACAGCATTTGTAAGCAAGCAGCTTGCACCTACCTGGTCTCTGATGACACTCATTTTGTAAGTGGAAAAACAGCACACATGTTGATTACTTACGTGTGTTTATGTCTTCCCTTCTTTCCTGGGAAAGTTCACTTGGTTTTCCACCACTGTCAGTCTGTGATAATTCTAACACTTGTACCTTGTATTCCTTGGGACTTTTAAATTTTTTAAAACTATAATTATCTTCATTATCTGTGTTTTACAGATGAATAAATTTAGACAAAGGGAGTTAGATAACAAAGCTGTTAGATAGTAGAGTTGGATGTTCTGTAGCTTTTAATTCTCCTGAGATACTTGTTTATTCAAAAGATTAAGACATATAATCTGGTACTTAGAAAAGTGATTCATACTATGTGGAACATAAATATCACACAGTCCTTGAAGAATTGTGATCCGGTGTCATTGCTGCTCTGAACCATACAGTTATGTAGCTTTCCCAGACCCATTCATCCCTCAAGGCAGCAAAGCATCTGTCTGTATGTAGGAGGTTGGATGTGACAGCAGAAGGCTCAGGGCTGCAGGAAGTTCATTGTGTGGTGGGAGATGGTGACTAAGTCACTTGGCTTCTCTAGCTGACCATCTCTTTGTCTATAAAACAAAGAGAATGATTCTTCTGAAGCCTTACTTCTAAAATCAATGTGAGCAATGGAGGGACTTTCATTTTTCTAAAATTTGAAGCTGCTTAACATTTTTTGACTCATGGCGACTGAGTGACAGTTGGTTTTCTTTTCTGTAGACTGTTTGACCTTGGGCAAGTCACTCAGTAATTCTGGACATTACTTTTGTCAATGCACTGTAGTGACAATCACAGCCATGATAACTAATGTGTATTGGGCACTGAGTATGTGTCAGGCGCTGGGCTGATGGCTTGGGGCTAATAATGTTTTTATTTTTTTATTTTTTAATTCTCATAGCAACTTGATGAATTAATTTTATTATCTGCACTTAACAGTTGAGAAAACCATGCTCTTGAGGTCAGTAACTTTCTTAAGGTCACGTAGCAGAGCTGGGGTAGATGCTTTAGGTCATCGTATTGGGAGTGAGTAAAACAGTCCAAAAAGATTTACCTAGTTTGGGCATGGAGTGAATGAAACTAAATGGTAGAAAAAGAAAAAGAAAGGTTGCAGTTGTAAATTTCCCCCTTCTTCTTATGGCTAACTTTGTTCAGTTCCTTTTGTTATCTGCTTTGAAATTCCAACTACTGTTGTCACTTTTGGAAGCTAGAACTATTTTTCTTACTATTCTAGAAGTCCTGTTGTTTAAAAGGCCTCTAATTGATTGAACAAGCTTTTAAGCACCCTGGTTACAATAGTCCTGTGCCAGTATCTCTTGCACATTTTCCTCTCTAACACTTGCCACAGTAAGAGGTAGGGCTCAGATCAGGAAAAGAGTGTATGTTGTTTTGTCTTCAAACAATGTCTTGTTCATGAAGGTATATCCTTTTGTTTCTGTACCTAAAGCAAATGCCTGCTTCTTCATATATGACAGTGCTGCTCTAAAGCCAAATCTTATTTTCCTAGGAATCTATCTATGTATACTTTGGGTGGGGGGAACCTCTCAGCATGACTTTTATGCCAATTTTCATCTTTAGAACTATTCACAACCACTCTTCTAAATTGTTTCTTTAGAGTAGGAGTATTACCTTTTGTCTGTGTATTTCCAGCATAAAAACAGTGTCTAGTCTGTATAGTTATTTTGGTATGACAACAGACCCTCACTTTCAGTTGAAAGTAGACATGATTTTGTATGTGATTTCTAAAATAGTTGCTTATAGCCTCAGATGAAGTATAAATAGCTGAGAACATTATTTCTTCTTTCAAAAGTTAAAAAGAATGAAATATTTTTGTTGGCTTAGCTTAACAAAAAAACTAAATTATGAGGACCAGCACTGCCTCTTACTATACCCAGACTGTGGAGTTATTACTGATGGGTAAATCCTGTATCAAGTTACACATAGGTACTCTTTGGAAATGTTTGAAAAGAGTACCATTCTTATTCCACAGTTGCTAAGACAAGTTCTGAGGAGCAGAAACATTTGTCTCTGCTTTGGGCCCTGAAACACTCACTTATGTTTTGAAACTAAACAACCTGTGCCAGAAATGAAAGAGGTGATTGTAGGTATCCCGTACCAGTGGGGCAGATGGATTCTGCTGAAGCCTGGCTCTACCCAAATCCAGATCTGCCATAAGAGAAAGAGGGAAGAAACAAAAAAAGAAACATGAAATTTTTTAAGTGGGAGTAATGTAGATCCTTAAAGAAGGAAATTGTTCAAATTATGGGGTATTTGTCTTTGTAGAGTCATCGTAGATGCCAAGACCTGGAAGAGACTTCAAGCATCAGTTCAGGATACTCCGAGCTGTCAGGCAGAAAGTACAGGAATGCTCACAACGCGTGCTCTCTTCATGAATACCAATGGAATTTGTGTATTCACAACTTTCTTTCCTTCATCTTTTTTTCACAAGTATATTTCTTTATATTGAGCCACTTTTTTCTCCTTGATTTTTGAAATCTAGCAGGACAGTGGTAGTTAGTCCTAGAAAATCACACAGGTAGGGATTTTAGAGTCATCTTCACTTTAGCATTAAGTATTTGAAAGTGAGAAACACGTCTAATTTGTTTTTGATTCTCTAATGCCCAATCTGCTGTATGATTTAGGTGTTCATTATGTTTTGTTTGAGCTGAAATGGCTCTGTGTCTCTCCAGCTGCATTGAAAACCCTGTTTTAAAGTTAAAGAAATTGAAACATAGAATGACTGATTTTTCTCGAGGTTGAAAAGGTAGAGGCAGAAATAGATATAAAATCAACAGATAAATTCTTATTTTCAACATAAATTGTGTTTATATATATATGGACGTTCTTACCTTCTATGATGACATTTTCTGATTGTAGATTTATGCAATTGATAGATTACCGACAACGGCTGCTAATCAGTGCCTGGGATCTTGGTATAATTTTGTCCCTTATTACTTTTATCTTTCTCCATATTGTGAAAGCTTCCCAAATGAAAAAGCTGTTCACATTACTTACTGTATTTTTCTCTACACCATCATTTCTATTCATTAATTCTTCTGAAGTTGCCATTGGAATTTTGGTTCCTTGAAGAGCATAATTCTGTTCCTTTTTATTTATGTCACAATATAGTCTTCTTCATCCCTTAAATTTTTCTCCTGTGATCACATACAGAACACATTGTCATATATCTTTTTAAAGAACTAAGCATATTATAAAATTTTATCTTTTTAAGAAAATTACCTAGGCTTCTACAAATAGGTCATTACTAGTGTTTGTCTCTTTCTCTGAATCCTCAGGATAATGTTTTGTAATTTTTTATATATAGCAATATGTTTTTTACTGTTTGTGTTTAGAGGAAGGACTGTGTAGACTCAAGATTTATTCTTTTGCCCTTACCAATGTCTTCCAAGATCCACAGTCATTGAATAGGTAAAGTTTCCTAATTCCAAGACTCCTGTTCAGCACCTAGTCAGATTCCAGGTACTGAAGTTCCGTTAGACAATTATGCCTTTTCTCTTCTCTTTATCTCTTACCTCTCTGACATTCTAAACAGATGGAGCACATAAAAATAGAACGCATTGCATTACCAACAATACCTAGTTAAAAAGTTCTTGCTTATGCTCAAGCCTGTAGCTCTTGAAAGGATGACACACATGAGGATGGATCCCACCACTAGCGTTTGAATCCATCAGTTACACTGAGGTGTTTATGGATGTTAGAACAGTGGTACTGTGGAGAAGAGAGCATTGGAAAGTAAAGTAAATCATATGTACTCTCTCAGGAGCACCTCAGCAGCAGGCAGATTGCGTGGTTTGATAACAATCACCTTGAATTTTAAATCCAAGGACAGATAATGGTGGTAGGATGTACAGTCTATGTTTTAAAAACTATGTTAAAATAGGTGATTTAAATACTGTGGTATTTAGTTGAGTTCTAGAGTTCTAAGAATCTTGTACATGAAAGAGATTCCTCGTAGTTTCTTTGAGGTTGACAGTTCTAATTTTCAGTATAGTATGACAACTGTTAAAAGTGATTTGATGTATCTTTGTTTATAATTTAAAGAAAATTTAGGAGAGCATGTGACATTCACATGGCATTTAATTAGCAAACATACTTTTTTTTTAACTTAAGTTCTCAAAGTTCTGTTTTAACCAGTGTCAGAATTTTGACTCATTAAGGCGTGTATGAAATTTATCACTGAGACATTTCAAGTCACTAAGACATTGATGAGCCCCTACCCGTGAAAACTGAAACCATACCATCAAACTGACTCTTTCGTAGGGTTCTGATGGCACAGTGGTTAAGAGCTGGGCTGCTAACCTAAAATTCAGCAGTTTGAATCCCTCACAAGATCCTTGGAAACTCTTTAGGGGCAGTTCTCCTCTGTCCTGTAGGTTTGCTATGGATCAATATTGACTCTACAGCAATGGGTTTGGTTTTTGGATATTTATATCTTGTTTTTTATCTATTTCTCTGTTTATCATCTATGATTCAGTGAAAGTATATAATCTGTCATGAATTCTATTGAGACCTCCCAGAAATGCATGTACTGGTTTCACATGGCTCTGAGTCCCAATGTGGCACAATTCCTCCCATGTGTTGTGAATTCTGCCTCTGTGATGTTGATGAGGGAAAGTGGACAGCAGTGGTGTTGGTGAGGCAGGACTCAAGTTACCAGCTTGTGAGATATAAAGGAAGAGGGGAGCAGAGTAAGTTGGGAACCTTGTAATACCAAGAAAGCAGCACTGAGGGCCCAGCACATCCTTTGCACTTGAAGTTACTGTGCTGAGAAGCTCTCATTGAGTTTGGACTCAGCCTACTGGAATGTGATAATTTCCCTTATTGAATTGACTTGGAATTTGTAAATTGGCTTGTGGCTTACTGGACTGTGACACTAAAGTTTCTCTTCATAAAACCAGCCACTTGTGGTGTTTTCTACTGGAGCAGCTAAAAGATAACTAAAAGATAATCCAAATCAATTTTGCGTGCCCACCTACCTGCAACTCCATCTGCTCTCCTCACCCTGTGACAGCGCACTTCTTCTTTTCACTCTTTACTTCTAGTATCCTCTTAAGGAATACCTCACCACCCTTTCTTCTCTCATCTAGAAAGAAACCAGTGGGACAGCCTCCTATAAATGTATAAAACTGTAAAGTACATATGCCACATGCTCGCGCTGTGTCCCTGAGTCCAGTCCATTCTTGTCTGAAGAGTTACCTCAGTACTGGTTTCAGGTCAGGACCAGCAGCAAGTCTAGGGGCCATGTTCCTAGGGGACCGTTCAGGCTGTCAGACCATCAATTCTGGTCTTTTAGCAGAGTTTTTGAACTGCACACCTCTGTTTCTTGTGTCACCTCAGGGACTCTACGTTCTGTCCCCCATCACAGCTGCATTTGGTGGTGGCCAGGCAGCATCTGGTTCTTCTAGGCTCATGCTGATGCAGTCTCCCATTCATATGGGTCTTCCTGTCTCCTAGGTTCATTTTACCTCCTGTTTTTGGCTGTTCTCAGTTGTCATCTCTTCCAGATGGGTTGGCACCATTTTATTACTCAGATAGTAGCTTGCTAGCTTTTAAGACCCCGGACACCGTTCACCAATGTGGGATGCAGACGATTCTCCTAGGAAAAGATTAGCTATGCCAGTTGGCCTCTCTGTCCTCTGAAAACATGGTCCCTAAACCCCCATCTCAGCCACTCAATTGTTTGAAATACTGAGTTGACTTTAAAAAACCTTTCAATTTATGGTGTAGTCCGGTTATGTTGATCTGCTCACTACTGCGTGTTGTCTCTGCTTTCACTTAACCAAATTCCTATCTACTGTCTAATCTATGACCTTCCCTCTTTCCCTGTCCTTCTCTCCCCACCCTTGTAGCCATCAAAAAGTCTTTTCCTCTGTACATAACTCTACTTTTAAGTTCTTATAGCAGAGGTCACATACAACACCTGTCCTTTTGCAGCTCACTGATTTTACTCAGCGTAATGTTTCCTAGTTGAAACCAGGTTGTGAGATGCTTCCTAAAATCATTATTCTTTACCGCTGCATAGTGTTCTATTGTGTATGTACCACAGTTTGTTTATCCTTTCATCTGTTGATGGGCACATAGGTTGATTCCGTCTTCTTACTATTGTGTATAGTGCTGAAATAAACATTCATGTACATGCACCTGTTCGTGTGACCTCCTTTATTTCTGTAGGATATATTCCTAAAAGTGAGATTGCTTGATAAAATGGTATTTCTATTTTTAGGTTTTTAAGGAAGTGCCAGATTGCTTTCCAAAGAGGTTGTACCATTTTACAATCCCACCAGCAGTATAGGAGAGTTCAAATCTCTCCACATCTTCTCCAGCATTTGTTGTTTTGTGTTTTTTGTATTGTTATCAACCTCCTTGGGGTGAGATGGCATCTCATTGTAGTTTTGATTTGGATTTCTGTAATAACTAATGATTATCAGCATTTCCTCATGTGTCCTTTCACTGCCTTGATGTCTTCTTTGGTCCATCTCCTTTGCTCAGTTGGGTTATTTACCTTTCTTTGTTGATATTTTACAATGCCTGTAAATTATGGAAATCAGACATTGGCCTGACATATAACTGGCAAGTACGTCTTTCGCATTTTGTGGGTACTCTTAACTCTCTTCATGATGTTTTCGGATGAGGAAAAGTATTTGATTCTTAGTAGTTCTCATTTATCTATTTTCTCTTCTGTTGTTTGTGCGTTGTCAGATTTGGTAGTCTGTCTAAGCTGTGTATTAGAACTTAGATTATGTCTCTATTTTTTTCTTGCATGATCTTTATTGTTTTAGGTTTGATATTTAGGTCTTTGATCCACTTTGAGTTAGTTTTTGTGTAAAGTGTGAGATATGTGTCTTGTTTCAATTTTTTGCAGATGGCTATCCAATTTTGCCAACACCATTTGTTAAAGAGACTGTCTTTACCCCAGTTCACGATCTTTGGGCCTTTGTCAAATATCAGCTGCACATAGGTGGATGGTGATATTTGTGGCTTATCTATTCTGTTCCAGTAATCTGTATTTCTGTTTTTGTACCAGTAATAGGCTGTTTTGACTACTACGGCAACGTAGTAGGTTTTAAGGCCCAGTAGTGTAAGGCCTCCTGCTGTTTTCTTCTTCTTCAGTAGTGCTTTACTTACCCAGGGTGTCTTCCCTTTCCAAACAAAATTGGTGATTTGTTTCTCCATCTCATTAAAAATGGCATTGGAATTTGTGTCAAGATTTCACTGTATATATAGTTCACCTTGGCTAAAATAGACATTTTCACAACATTAAGTCTTCCTATACAGGAGCAAGGTAGATTTCTCCACTTATGTGAGAATCTTTTGGTTTCTTGTAATAGGGTCTTGTAATTTTCTCTTTATAGGTCTCTTACTTTTCTGGTTAGATTTTTCTCAGGTATTTTATCTTCTTGGGAGCTATAGCAAATGGTATTGATTTGGTGGTTTCTTCTTTGATGATCTGTTTGTAAAGGAATCCTACTGATTTACTGATGTTTATCTTATATCCTGATACTTTGCTGAACTCTTCTATTACTTCCAGTCATTTGTTTATGGATTCTTTAGTGTCCTCAGTGCATATGATTATATCATCTGTAAATAGGGATACTTTTATTTCTTCTTTACTGATGTAAATGCCCTTTATTTCTTTGTCTTGGCTATTGTTCTGGTCAGAACCTCTAGCATAATGTTGAATAGATGTGGTGAGAATGAGCACTCTTGTTTAGTTCCTGTTCTGGGGGAATTCTTTCATTCTCTCTCCATTCAGGATAATGTTGGCTGTTGGCTTTACATAGATGATATTTATTTCATTGAGCAATATTCCTTCTATTCCTATTTTGGTAAGAGGTTTGAACATGAATGAGTGTTTGATTTTGTCAAATGCCTTTTCTGCATCAACTGACAAAATCAGGTAATTCTTATCCTTTGTTTTATTTATGTGGTTAATCACATTAATTGTTTGTCTGGTGTTGAACCAGCCTTGCTTCCCTAGTATGCATCCAACTTGGTCAAGATGAATTATTATTTTTTTATGTATTGTTGAATTCTATTGGCCAGGATTTTATGGAAGATTTTTGCATCTAGGTTCATGAGTGATATTAATCTGTAATTTTTTATTTTTGTGGGATCTTTCCGTGGCTTTGGTATGGGAGTTATACTGGCTTCATAGAATGAATTTGGGAATATTCCATGTTTTTTCTATGTTATGGAATAGCTTCCGTAGTATTGGAATTTTCCTTTCGAAAAGTTTGGTAGAATTCTCTGGTGAAGCCATTTGGGCCAGGACTTATTTTGGTTGGTAGTTTTTTTTTATTACTTTTTAATATCTTCTTTTGTGCTGAGTTTATTAAGTCATTCTGTTTCTCCTTGTGATAATTTTGGTAGGTGATATGAATCTACAAATTTGTACATTTTGTCTAAGTTTTCTAATCTGTTACAATACAGTTTTTCATAGTATACTGTTATTATACTTTCAGTTTCCATTGGGTCCATAGTGACAACTCCCATCTTTGGGGTTATTTGTTTTCTTTCCTGTTTTTCTTTTGTGAGTTTAGCCAATGGTTTATCAATTTTGTTGATGATTTCCACCATCTGCCACTGCATTCTGTAGGTGAAGCTGATTTACGTACAGCTTCTGTGGTAAGAGATACACTGTTCAGCCCTGAGATGATGCTCAGCTTGGCCACTGGCCCCACCTCTTGGCTGATAAAGATGGCAAGCTACTTTTGCTGACTCTATGGAGTCATGCAAGTTGACACTATGGCATAGCTCAGAGAATGGAGGAGAGAAAGATGCCACCATATTTGGCTGCCAGGCACCTCTGCATTCTCTACATGCACTTATCTTAAAAACTCATTTTCTGCTATGAGAAGCACCTTTCAGTGGCAACTGATAGCATCTGGGCCCTCAGTGGCAGCAGGCCCCACCTCCTTGCTGACAAATATGGCACCCTACTATGGAGTCCCTCATGGGACCATCAACAGGCACTGTGATGTAGCTCAGATAAGGATGGGGTAAGGACAATACCACACTTGGCCACCAGCCACTAGTACATTCTCTAGGTATGATTGTCTTGAAAGCAACTTTTATGCTGGGAGAGGCACTGTCCAGACAGGTCCGCTTAAGCAATGTGGCATATAGAATCAGCTGGGACTTCAGGTGTGGATGACTCTGCCTGTCAAGTGACCAAGATGCCTTCCCACTGACACACTTCTCCTGTGCTGAACCAATAGTATCTATGGCATAGCTCAGGGAAGAGAGAGGTTAGGTACACTGGCACTTTCAGTCCCTAGCTGCTGCTAGGTTCTCTAGATGTGAATACCCCAAGCACAGCCTTTGTGCTGTAAAAGACAGTGTTGACTTAGGCCCTGCAGCTCAGCATATCAGCTGGCCCCTGCCAGGCTCTCAGGCTTGACAGTCCCAGTCCTCGTCTTCCCATAAACAGAGATGGTGTCTGCACTTTTAAGCCTCTTAGCTGCTGCACCAGCAGAGGTGGACACACTGCACTGCTGTCTTACCTCCAATAAAGGTAGTTTTCTGCTTCCTGTCACACAATCTGATCTCACAATCCGATGCCCGATCTTGGGGCTCCCATTCAATGAGGCCATAGTTCTCAGAGGGAATCAGGGAGATGTGTGTCTAGTCTGTCATCTCAGCCCCACCTCTATAGTTTTTGTTTTTTTGATGGGGCCTTGGGATCTGTAGGAAACCCTGCTGGTGTAGTGGTTAAGTTCTACAGCAGCTAACAAAAAGGTTGACAGTTCAGATCCCCCTCGGTACTCCTTGGAATCTCTATAGGGCAGTCAGAATTTATTTGACAGCAGTGGGCTGGGGATTTTTTTCTTTAGGGTCACTAATTTGCTGAAACTTCATTGAGCTGTAGCATGTAAGTTACCCTTTTCAGTGAAATAATCAATTAATTACCAGCACTAAAGAATTTCTATACCTTTTGATGAGATATGTGGTTGGTATTTTTTTTTTTTCTGAATTGTTAGGTTATGATAAAATTAAAAGCTAATAAACTTATGTTTACTATTATGGCAGGAGACCCTGGTTGCATATTGATTAAGTGCTATGTCTGCTAACCAAAAATTTGATGGTTCCAATCTACCAGGCACTCCTTGGAAACTTTATGGAGTGGTTCTACTCTGTCCTTTAAGGTTGCTATGAGTTGGAATGGACTTGACAGCAGTGGGTTATTTTTTATTTTTTATTATGACAGTAGAAGCTGATATTTGATTGAAGGTCACAACAGCAACAACAAAAAATCATTCTCCTAGGTTTGGGATTGACATATTTAGATTTCTAATTAGAAATAGCCTAGGAAGTAAAGAAACCTCATCCTACCTGTACCTCTCTCTGGTACGTAGATTTTGGAAAATTGCGTACTCTCCGGTGTATCACGTAGTTGGATGTCGTTGATAAATTCAACATACACCTTTTAGCTCTTACAGTAAATTAAGATCTGTGATAATTGAACATTTCCATGAATCCCTTAAGGTATTGGTCTACTGTCTCTTTTTGTCATGACACTTTGTTCCAGCAAAATCTTACATGGAAGGAGAGAGAAAGAGAGAAGAGCACCTCTTAATAAAGTCATGGACTGGAGGTCAGGAGTCTCCCAGAGAAAAATCTTTCCTTTCTTCCTGGAACCCCTGGGGTTTTTCTGAAATCCCCAGGACTTTCAAGAGCAAAAAATGAAAACCATGATACCTGGAGTTTTTGTGAGATCAAAGAATACAGTAAATGGGAACAGGTCTAGGGATTCACAAAACCTACAAATATAAGAGTTGGTATTATTGTATTTCTCTATTATTGCTTTATTATAAAAGAGCATCCATGATCTTTTTTCCAGTTCATTATCTCTTTTCAATATTTGATAAACTGTATCTCATTATACTAATTCTTGGTCATCTCTTTTTGGTATTATTAAAATTAATTGACTAATTGCAATTGAATTCAATTGGGAAAAAAAGAAGAAATACTAATTTGTAGTAATGCCATTGTTACTGGATTAAAGTATGGGAATTCCAATCATTTTCATGGTCAAATGGATATGTGAGCATGGCTCCATGAAGTGTGTTTCTACTAAAACGATTTGTGAAGGTGTGTGATGGTTCAATGTCTGATTCCCTTGTGAATGAGCTACTTGAAATATTTTCTGTGCACATAATTTGATGCCTGCGTGTTGTTGGTAAACTACTTCTATGTGGTAATATTACTGTGGAGTTAAGTTATATCTAATTATTTTGTGGTAAGTATCTAGTGAGATATATTCATTTATGTGTCTTGTTTGCTGATGAAAATCATTGGTTTGTATTTTTTGTATCAACTACTTTGGAAAAAAAAAACAAAAACATAGGTCTGCATGTGTTAACAGAGTTGTTTGAGCTCCAGATTTCACTGAAATGGTTTCCTAGACCTACTTGCAGATCTGATGATTGTATTTCCTATGGTAATCAGGAATTTATGTTTCAATATATGTAACACCAGATGATAAGACTGCTTCTCAGTCAGTTGGATTTATCTACAGTCATGTTCGAGTATAAGCAAATTAATATGTAATAGACATTGATGAAAATGAAATTTCCCAGCAGCATTTCAAAAATTTAGATTGTTTTATTAGTAAAAGTAGAAAGTTGAAGCTTAAATTACTATGTACATACAGAATTTTCTTTAAATGTATTCAAATAGTTTTCCCTTGAATATTTAAAAATGTACATAAATAATTGCTTTATTCTTCCATAGTACTATTTTGTTAAATATAAAATTATTGGAGCTCTGGTGGTGCAGTGGTTAAGAACTCAAATGGTAACCATCAGGTCAGCAGTTCAAATCCACCAGTTGCTCCTTCGAAACTCCATGGGTAATTTCTACTTTGTCTAATAAAGTTTAAGTCAAAATCAACATGATGACAGTAAGTTGCATTTTGAGTCGTATCATGTGTTATACTCAGTGATGGAAATAGAAAGATGAATGACATACTTTATCTTGAGGGAAAGGAGTGAGCTAGAGAAGTAGACCAATAATTCCTATGAATTCAGTATCATGTAACTTAGAAATTTGTTCAAGATAAAAATTAGCAGAAAGATTGACTTTCTGTGTAAAACAAGTTAACCTCTAGTAGGATTTCCAGGAATTAATTTAAGCTGGTGAATGAATAAAAGTTGGGTTGGGTGCTCAAGGAACAACAATGTCTTCACATATCTAGATGTCACCACAATATTTTCCTGCTCAGTCTCTGAGATTTTCTTGTTTCTGTCTTCTTTTAGTCAATTTATTACTTGATTATTCTGTCCCAGCAATAACCTGTTCTGTTCATGGTGAGCCTAGTTAATTTGTCTTTAATGTGTATAGGTATACCAACAGAATAAATTGCTTTAACTCAAAAGTTTTCTGAATTGGCTGTTAAAAAAATTAGTTCCAAAGATGCATCTTTAGGGGTATGGAAAGAAAACACTTTCCTGATCCACACCTTGAACCAGAACACTTATCACTTTAATTTGTTCTTAACACTGAAGCTTCACATTTGGATTTTTTTTTTTTTTTAAGAGTGAAGATTGCATTGCAATAAGTAAATATACATATAAAATACACTTAATTGAAATCTTCCATTGAAGACATAGGAATACTGAGGGGTAAGCTATAGGTTCCAGTTTACCCAGAAGTACCTTAAACAGAGGTCTGGCAATTTGTTTTAGAAGAATCAGCCATTAAAAATGTTGTGGAGCATAGTTTTACTCAGATACAATACAGGGTCACTGTGAGTCAGAGTTACATCAGCAGCAACTGGTTTTATCAGAGACTTAACCTATGGGTTTTATATCCATTATGTGTAACAGGATCAATGAGAGCTCTTTTATAGACTTGGACTACACATACCTTGAAATCCATGTCTACTTGCTTGAACGTCAGTGATTTTTGCCCCATGATGATTCTAGAAAATGTTAGAGGCAAAAAGACCCAGTAATTCATAATATTAGGATGGAATTAGCCCATGAAGAATAAAAAGCATGACTTTTTGATACTTCATAGTATGCTCGAATTAGCAAGAAGAGAAAGAATAGTTAAAGGCCTGATAAAAGAAGAATAAACATTGAAGCAAAAGCTCTGTAAAGTGTCAAAGACTATAACATTTCTCCTGATTCTGTTATGTGTAAACAAAATAAGTAATGAAAGGTTAAGGTTTAATTCTTGCATTGCATGATTTGTGCAGTGAGAAAATAGATTTAACCAAAAAATGTAAATTTGAATGAATAACGTGTTCTGGAGCCCTTTATCCATTTCTATCACTTATTGTTAATGCCCATATTCCCCAAAAATGTAAACCAGACGTTGGCATACATCAGAATTACGTGGAGGACTTGTTAAAGCATGAATTGCTGGGCTTCAGAGTTTCTGGTTTAGTAGGTCTAGGTGGGCCTGAGAATTTGCATTTTATTAAGTGCCAGGTGCTGCCTCTGTCCCAGTATCTCTCATAAAGAAATCATGGAATAAACAAAACATGAGTTTCAATTTTTGAAATTTTATATCTTCTCCAAAAAGGAAAAAAAAAAAAGAAACAGTGTTCCCTCTTCTGTCTGAAGATTTGTAGAGTCCTTTTCTATAGAACAAAGTTAATATTGCTTTAGAAATTAAAAGTTTTAGAAAAGCATGTTCAAAATAAATATTGCATTACTTACTACTTCTATTGCAAATCAGTTTTTAGGGCCAGGCAACACCATTTTGGGGTGTTTACCAAAACCTTTGAGCTATGTTAGATGAATTCACACATTTAATTTGTTCTAAACCCTTTATTTTCACAGTATGTCAGTCAGTCCCATGAAGAGGCAAAGAAGAAAATGTAGTAACTCTCTTGATAATATACATAGTAGGTAGTTGAACATTGTAAATTGCACATTTAGATTTTCAAACTGAAATCTCAAGCTGAACTCTTTATTTCCCTCAAATTCTTTTCCTGTAGCTAGAGGACAGTGCCACCCTATGGCAGAGGTAATCTCTTAAGTAGATATACCTGTTTGCATGTGGTTAAATGCCTGACTACTGGCCTAAAGGTCAGTAATTTGGAGACACATGTGGCTGTTGGCTTTGTCAAGATTAGAGCATGGAATCCTGAAGGCACAGTTCTTCTCTGCCCCGCAGAGTCACTGTGAATGAGCATCTAATTGATGGCTGTGGATTGGGCATTAAATTATTTGCAAAGTTACCTTTAGAAAACAAATACACCAAGACTTATTAAGATATATTCAAAGAAGGTTGATTTCCTAAGACATTTATTTTCACTCATCCTTTTCCTTAAAAGTTTCCAATGCTATCGCTTCTTTCACTCTTTTCACTGTTATTTTCTTTTTCTTGCTCTAATATCATATGCAGAGCTTATAATTAATGATTGTTCTTCTGGCTGTAAATTTTTCCCATAGCACAGACCTTAAACTACTGAGAATCCTGTGAGGGGAAGACAATTAAAGGAAGAAGAATCCTGATGTTCAAATATTGTAAGGAAAAAATATGTGCAAAACAGTGTATTTTATGATTTATCTTTAGTATCAGTGGACGGAAGTTGAGAAGGAAATGTATTTCATTTTAATACGAGAAAGAACATAGAAACAAATAGAATGATAGAGCAGTTAAACAGTGTGCTGATACTTTCCATAAATATTTTCTCATTATACCAGTGTCAAAGTGTATAAGAAATCTTTTACAGTAGGTTCCTGGATTAGGTGGCAGTTGGTTTGAATGGTGCCCTGATTCCCTTATAGTGCTATTACAAATCTTGTCACACATTGGCCTAATATATCTTTCTAAGGCTTTCTTTCTTTGTAATCTGTGATGGATTGAGTTACATCCCCCCAAAAAATCTGTCAACTTGCCTAGGTCATGATTCTAAGTATTGTTTGAGGACTGCCAATTAAATTTATGAGCTCATCCTAGAAAAGGTGCTGCATACCTCATTGATGAATATCACCATGATCACCTTTGAAGTACTCACCTTAGGAAGCTGTGCACCAACACCAGTGCCTAGTCCACCCTTCAAAGCAATTTTGGAACTCTTCTTCAGGAATGGCTATCAGAGCTGTCATCTTATTACTCTTAATGTCTGGAACGTCATCCAGATGTCTTCCTTTCAGTATTTCCTTTATCTCCAGATAAAGACAGAAGTCACTGGGGGCCAGATTAGGTGAACAGGGAGGGTGTTCCAATATAGTTATTTGTTTACTGGCTAAAAACTCCCTTACAGACAACTATACAATTAAGTTTGCAAACTTGCTTCTCTGCCACCGTGTGCAATGGCCACTCCAGAAAGAATTCCGAAATAGCTTGAAAGGTTGGACTAGGCACTGGCATCAGTGCATTGTTTCCTAAGGGTCATAATTCAAAGGTCTACAAGATTAGACAGTGTCTTAATTTTAGTTATAAAAGAGAGAATCGAGGAGAGAGATAGGGGTCTTCATATAGCCAGTAAAGCAGCGCTTGGAGCACCGTGTTCTTTGAACATGAAGTTCCTGTGCGGACAGGTCCCTAGACCAAGAGAAAATGGATAACAAAGACCTTTCTTCAGAGCTGACACAGAGAAACCTTCTCTTGGCATTGATATGCTGAATTGGGACTTGTAGCCTACTGGTGAATTGGGACTTGTAGCCTACTAGTGGGAGGCTATTTTCTCTTTGTTGAAGCCATCCGTTTGTGTGATATTTCTTTTATAGCAGAACTAGATGACTGAGACATAATCTAACTAGTTTTTAAGTCTTTTTACGTATTCATATATTTAAAAGTATAAAATACCTAGGACTCTAGCATTTTAGAGGTTTATTTATTTGTTTTAATTAATGGATGTAATTTTGTAAACTGTACTTTTGTGACTGTAAGAGAAATTAGATTCTTAACAGAATTTTGGCAGGAAAAGAATAGAAATTTAAAAAAAATGAAAAATCTAAAAAAAATGAAGAAAAAATAATACATGAAAAATCTTTTAGGTTTGAGAATAAGAGCAACTATTTCTGGTCTCATTTTTTAAGAATTGCATTTGGGTGTCACTTAAGACACTTTAAGAAAGAAATGAAAAGGTTACTTTATCCCTTCAAGGTAAAAAAAATGCGCATTTTATAGAAACTACTTAATTTCAGTGAGTATTAAAAGATTGTACTAATTTTGCAGGGTCCTCAACTCAATGTAGAGCTAATCCTAATTCTGGTCTGTGCTCAGCAGGATGAACTTTTTAGTGCTTAGGAAACACTCTTTAATTTGCCCACACCCTTTCAATGGAATTGTCACATAGGCAGAAGCCATGGCTGGTGGTAACCAGCTATTGACTCAGCAACTAGCCTGCAGTAAAAGGTTGTTAATGAACTTTTATCACAGAACAGATTACTTTGCATTTTACAATTCAGCAGCTGGAGTAAACGTAAAACCATCTTTGAAGTCAGAGTAATTTAAACACTGTTCTTGAAGCTAGTCAAGTTCATGAAGAGTGAATATCGCTGTTGACATCAAGCTTGTCTTGGAATCCCAGCCTTGGCTTTCTGTCTCATCTTATGCCAATTATTTAAAATATGCTAGGCACTGGGAATAAAAACATAATCTAGATTTAGTACCTTTCTTCCTTAGAGGAACTTATGCTCTAAAACAGTTTTTTTTAATACCATCAAGTTATTGATATTACAGTGTACTGTATATATGTGTGTCTGTCTGTCTGTGTGTGTATGTGTCTGTGTCTGTGTACATATAATATGGAAACCCTGGTGGCATAGTGGCTACGTACTGTGGCTGCTGTGGCTAAATACTGTGGCTGCTATGACTAAGTACTATGGCTGTTAACCAAAACACCAGAAGTTCAAATTCAGCAGGTGTCCCTTGGAAACTCTATAGGACAGTTGTGCTCTGTACTATAGGGTTGCTGTGAGCTGGCATCAGCTCAATGGAAGTAAGCTTGGTTTATGGTATATATAATATACACTATAGGTAATGGTTTAACAGCTAACTGATAGGTTGGGGATTCTAGTCCACTCACATGCACCTCAGAAGAAAGGCCTGAATATCTACTTCTAAAAAATCACACACTGAAACCCCTGTAGGGCAGAGTTCTACTCTGACACACATGGGGCCACCGTGTTTCAGAATTGACTCAATGGCAGCAGAATGATTGTGGATAATTGCAGTAGAGGAGATAAATGCTGTTAGAGGCATATAGACAGAACCCAAAGAAGTATCTCCTGAGCTCATAAGTTTCCTTGGCAAAGATATATCTTAGGTAAAACCAGCAGAAAAAGTAGAAATAAGGTGTTTTAATAAACACTGAGTATTTATTATGTGTCAGATGCTCAGACAATTACTATATAATTATCCAGTTTGGGGGCCTTGATGGTGCAGTGGTTAACAATTCAGGCCGCTAACAAAAAGTTCAAATTCCCCAGCTGCTCTTTGGAAACCATACAGGGTAGTTCTACTCTGTCCTGTCAAGTATCAACTTGATACAGTGAGACTAGGTGACTAGCACTAGCTAGTTTAGAAGGACAAGCCAATAAATCAAAATTTGTATTATTCCTTGTTGTGAATTGAACTGTGTTTTCCAAAAATATGTGTGTCAATTTGTCTGGCTCGTGATTCCCAATACTGTATGATTGTCTTATCATTTTGTCATCTGATGTGATTTTCCTATATGTTGTAAACACTATTTCTATGACATTCGTAAGAGTGGATATTGACAGTATATTTAATGAGACGGGACTGTAAATATAAGACTGAATTGTGTCTTGAACCTGTCTTGCAATATAAAAGAAGCTAACTGAGAGTGATAGAGACTCATCCAAAAATAAATAAGAACCAGGAGAACAGCACATTGGTTCCTGAGTTGAGAAGCTCCTTGATCACGGAAGGATTGATGACAGGGATCTTCCTCTAGAGCTGATAGACAGAGAAAGCCTTCCCCTGGGGATGATACCTTGAATTTGGACTTGTAGCCTAGAATGTGTGAGAATAATTTTTTCTTTGTTAAAGCCATCTACTTGTGATATTTCTTTTACAGCGCTACCAGACAACTAAGATATTTCTCAGCTTCCAGATGAGAATGTAGATGTCCATTCATTGCCACTGAGTCAGTTCTAAGTCATAGTGACTCTTTATGGACAGAGTAGAACTGCTTCATAGAGTTTCCAAGAAGAGGTTGGCATCAGTGAGGTTGGGGCAATCTAACTGAAGACCTTTTTGGTTACCAAGTACAGCTCATCATAGCTCCTAACCACTGCGTAGTGTCCCTGTAGAAATTTAGGGGATCCTGTCTAATGTCATGTATTTTGTACAGCACATTGCATCTGAACTGGGAGTCCAAATGAAGGTATGTGCTCAACTGCTGTGTAGCACTATGTGGAGTGTTAGACAAATGGCTTTGTCTTTTCTATAAAGGCCATACTGAAGCTTCAGTAATGGATTAGAATGCTAATTGACTGTGGGAAGAAGGCAAAAGATATCTACATATTATTTGAGGAACTCACCTGCTGTAAGAAGGAAAGAAAAAGGGAGCCAGAAAAATAAATGGAGAAACTAGAAATCGGTGGAATGTTTTAAAGAGGGTGTACTTGGTAGAATTAAGTAATCCCAGAATTAAAGTAAGATTGTAACTGATAAACTTCTGTTGGATTTAACACCTTGCAAATTACTACTAGTGTTCGAGATAATAAATTCATTAGATTATCAAGAGTGGAAGCGTGAAAACAAGGCACTAATAGACAGTTGGCGCTAACTGGTGGCTGCTAGGAGAAAGTAGATGGTATATATACGTACTATATAGCAAAAGGAAAACCAAAGAACAATTGATGCCTTTGAATTATGGTGTTGGTGAAGAATATTGAATACATCATGGACTGCCAGGCTATGATCAAATCTCTCTTGGAAGACATACAACCAGAATGCTCTCTAGAAGCAAGAATGGCAAGACTGCATCTCATATACTTTGAACATGTTGTCAGGAGGGATCTGTCCCTGGAGCAGAACATCAGCCTTGGTAAAGTAGATGGTCAGTGAAGAAGAGGACGATCCTCTACATGATAGACTGACACAGTGGCTACGATAGTGGACTCAGGCATAACCACAATTGCAAGGATGGTACAGGACAAGATAGTGTTTCGTTCTGTAGTGGTTGGGGTTGCTATGAGTCAGAACCAAATTGACAGCATGTAACAGCAACAATGATAGAAAAAGAAGAAAGAGGATCATATGAAACACATATGTCTTTATCTGCTTGTTTGTGTGCTGAGTACATTTTTTTTTAAGAAAATTGAGTCCACTGTTACTGTTACACCATTATGTTGTTCTTCTAAATTTTGAGATCTGAGAGGATTGGGCTCAGATAGCCTAGAAGATGAGTTTCAAGATGATAAGGTGTGAATTTTATGCATGAACATTTGGAAGTATTGTGAATTTTGACCTCAGGGTGGGGGAAAAAAGTGTTATTTTACTGTTCGCTCTTCAAGGATTAGACAGAGTCATGGAGATCATTGCCAAAAAGACAGACTATCACCCTTTTTATATTGCCCAGCTCTTTCAGACTGATATTCAAAACCTGAATTTCATCCAAGGATTCTTTGGACCTTTCCCAGTGTGTTGTCATTGTTTAGCTCATGATATTTTATCTCTCTTCCTGGGCTAAAAGGGAGCCATAGCCAAACCAGCCCATTAATAGAGCAGAGGTATGAGGTAAAAGTAGGGATATTTTGCTGTTAAGTAGAACTTGAGTAGAATAATAACAATAAAAGAAGCATAAGCAGGAATAGATTTGCTGCCTCACTGCCAACGTCTGTCAGTGTTTGCTCCAACTAATTCACTGGCAGTTGAAAGAGTCTGAAGTGGTGGGAGAAGTGAAAAGATTGAAGGACAACAAAAGAAGCTGGAGAACGCGGTTTGTAGCAATATGGAATAACTCCCAATTTTAAAAGAAGAATAGAAGTCATTCAGGTCTCGAGTTCTGTCCTAACCTCTTTTTCCCAGCACTCTAGAAGCAGTGTTCTCAGTTATCACTGCATGGTTGTGTCAGGTTGAGACAACTTCATTCTGCTTTTTGATTTATCATCATGTTTGAGAAATATTCCAGAAAGAGATTTGAGTGAAAGGATGAGTGAGCTATTATCAAAGGATGATCAGTGAGGATTTTCCAGAAAAGACAAATGATCTGAGCCTTTGGATTACAGAAGCACGCTGAATTACTGAGAAACATAAAAACCAATCTGGTTACTTGAACATGGAAATCCTGTTCTGCTTATACTATGTCAAACTGGGCTTCTACAGTTTGTAATTTTGCCAAGTAGTGTCTTTATATATATATAAAGTGTCTGTATATATATATATATATACACACATACAGATCAAGGAAATGGCTCACATGATTGTAGAGGCTGGCATGTCCCAAATCTGTAGTCAAGGATAAAGGCTTCTCCTAATTCACATAGCGATAGCGCTTATCAAACCCAAGCTCCATGGATCAAAGAACAGGGTTGCTTTCAGGCTGTGAAGATTAACAAATCTTAAGATTGGCTAGCAAGACCCCAGGTAATCTGCTAGCTCAAGTCCCAACGACCAAAAGTCAGATGAACAGGAACCAGCTGCAGATCCAGAATGGACAAAAGCCTCCAAGCCTTGTCAGACTGTCCACTTATATTTGATGCACACCCAGAGAAACTCACAGCTGATTTGGCTACTCACAGCAGATGCCATCATGGGGGTGATAATATCAGATCTCAATAGAGAAGTCATCACAACATTATACAACTCTCAAAACACTGAGAATCACAACCCAACCAAGGTGACATACACTCTTAACCATCACAGTTGTCTTTCTAAGAATTCTCCTTATTGTTACTCCACTGGTTGTATATGAGCATACCTATTTTTGCCACAGCATTGCCAGTTCATTTGTTTTAGAAAGCTTATTTGATAATGTAAATTAAAATTTGTGTTTCTTATATAATGATTATGCTGCATGTATTACAGTGGTTTGTTTATTCTTTGTGTTCCTGCATTCGTGTATCGTATTAACTAGAACAGGCTTAGCTCAAGTGATTTCCCAGTAATGTAGCATAGCTTTCCTGAAGAACTGGCTTGCCTTAGCTCAAAACAACAAATCGAGCATAGAAAGTGTGACCAACAAAGTGAAATATTTTTCTAAGCATTAAATATGATTAAAATCTGACATCTTTGTACCTACAAAGTTCAGTTACATTTTGTAGAGTATGATACTTATTTTCCTTTTTTTTAAAAAAAAAGCTAAGGTAAACAAATGAGCTGACAGAATATGCTAAGGCTAATTTGCTGCTCGGGAGCAAATAAAGTTGACCATAAAGATAGGGATAGATATTAGAATTTATTAGGTTTATTTTTTTTAATTTCCATTCTATGGAATAACTAGTGGTTGGACAATATATATACCTTACATTCATTACACACACTCTCCTAAGATAATAGCTAAGATATTAGATAGGCTTTATAAGGGAGTCCAGAGTAATTGAAATACAATTAATTAAAAGAATCAAGTGAGCAAGATAAATAACCTTCTTTGTTTCTTCTGTCACAAGTCAAAGTACAAAAATTCTGTCATTGGGTGGTTTTATTTTTCAATATAGCTTTACTAATCAAGGAATATTTATTGATTACCTGTTAAATTCTCAAAACAAACAAAAAAAATGCCGTATTAGAATACTGAGATTTGAAGGATGCGGTACCTGCCCTTACAATGTAGAATTCATCCTTAGAGCCTGTATATATATATATATATATATATATATATATATATGTATGTATATATGTATATATGTATGTATGTATGCAAATTCATACCTTATTTTCTTTTTATTATGAAACATTTGTAATGTAAATGGAAGAGAAGTGATAATGCTCTGTCTGCAGACTCCGGATCTTGAACTCACATCTCTTCCACACCTGTCTGCTCTCCTCTTAAGTTAAAGGGGCCAGTTGCCTTCAGACTGTGATTTTCACTGCCTGCCTACTCACCATCAGTGTCATGTAATTCCAGATTGATTCAGGCAATGGAGGGCACTTGCGGGAGACCTGAAGCTGGGCTTCTCAAGTGGGCTTCTCCCTCTCCTGTCACTATTTTGGGCTGCAAATAAACATGTTAATATGTTGGAGTGTTTGATTCATCATTTTATTTCTTTTCTTAAAAATATTATCAGACATCATGATGTTTTATCCATACATCTGTTACTATGCACATGAAAAAAAATAAGGACATTGTTTTAATAACTAAACCACCATTATTACATGTAATCAAATTAGTGGTAAATCTTTTATTTATTTTTTTGAAATCTTTAATACTGGGTTCTGTTATTCCTGCTGTCCTACAATGTTCTTACAATTGATTTGTTGAAACCAGGCTCCAAAGAAGAGCTCCACATGTTTGTGTAAGAATGGCTTATGCAGTATTTCAGACATTTGTACAGAAATATTATTGTTTATCTGCCTTTAAAATTTAACTGAGAGTACTGTATTTTTATTTGCTAAATCTGTAACCATATCCTCATTTCATTTGGTTGACAAGCCCTGGTGCAATTGCTATTAGTAAGTGATGTATCACATAGGCCAGATCTTCAGGAGATTGCCTTATAATGAAGGGTAGTAAATAGGAAATAATAAAATGAGCAAAATGATTAGAAGTGCCATGAAGAAACAAAAATAGAACATTGTGAAACTTGACTAGGAAATGGGGTCTGATGCACACTGCGAATCCTATTTTTAAGCAAATGACAAGTGTCTTCTACATTTGGTGGCCACCTGCTCCTTCCCACCACCAGGTATTCCTGTAAGCATAGCTGCGCTTCTTTATTTATTTACTATGTGTGACTGTAACAACAACAATGAAAGTTAGCACAGAACACGCACAACATTGTCTTGAGACGGATGAGAAAAGCTGACCAACAAATTTACAAGGCATACGTTATTTCTGTAACAGTACAGTAGTGGTCAGGGAAGCCCTCTCTGAAGAAGTTTAACATTTGCTTGGTGTCAGAAATAATGGGAAGCCTCCATACAGGTGCACATCTTAAGAAAAAGTTGTTTTAAGAAGAAGGAATTGCAGATATGAGATTCCTAAGATAGGAGCAGCAAATGTGTTTTTTTTTTTTTTTTTTCCCTGTAGACTGAAATGAGGTTTTGGTTCTTAGCGTGTCTTTAGTATGTAAGGAGGATGTTTCGAGATAGGAAAAGAAAAAAGAAAAAACTATACTGAGACCATATTACATACAGCTTTTTGTCATAAAATGGCATTTCAGCTGTTTTTCCAACTATGGTAAAAAAAAAAACCACTGGATAATTTAAAGAGGAGGGCTAAATGAAATAATTTAAGTCAGTCAAACAAACTGCAGAAGGTGATCAGAGGGCAAATTTTGACTTGTCAGGTGGGAGAAGGGTGTGGTAGGTTATTGTGTTGGATGACACATAGAATCATTGTAGTAAATTTAAATAGATGGAGATGGTCCCCACCAGAATTGTAGGAGTGGAGGTGAGAGAAAATAGATGATTCAGGAAATGACTTGGACAAATATTTTATGGCCCTTTGAAACAATTCCTTTAGCTCTGGTTACTTCTTTCTTTACACTTCCGGTGGCATCAATGCTTCCAGTAGCATCATAAGAGAACAGGTATCACAGCATCTGAAATTTCATATCGAAATTTCCTGGTTGTGTTTTCTTCTCTGCCAGGCTGTAAACTCCATGAGAACAGAAACAGTGCCCCATGCAGATACACGTCATGTGCTTTCACAGCGTCTTGCTTATACTTAGTGCTCGATGGACGTTGTGGAGATGAATTAGTTTCAAGAGCATTTGCTTTACATTAGTTTCAAGGACATTTGCTTTATATTTCACAGATGCTGTTCAGTAACTGTGCTTCTGCAGTTTTGTTCATTAAAAGGATAGAATTATTGGAAAAATATTGAAATATGTGAGATATGACAATTAAGTCTGCAGACGTAATTGTTCTCAGCACCACGTACCTCAGTACCTCATTGCTCAATATCACTGTGGTTGCCTTCGAAGTATTCCCCTTTGGAAGCTGTGCACTGAAGCCACCACCTAGTCCATCCTTCACAGTGATTTTGGTGCTCCTTCTAGAATGGTCATTGTGTACAGTGGCACAGTGGCAGGTTCATGAACTTAATTGCATAATTGTCTTGGGAAGAACGTTTTAGCCAATAAACAAATAACCGTATTGGAACACTCTCCCTACTCACCTGATCTGGCCCCCAGTGATTTTTTTCTTTATCTGAAAGTAAAAACAATATTGAAAGGAAGAAATTTGGGTGACATTCAGGACATCAAGGCTAGTATGATGACAGCTCTGATGGCCCTTCTGAAAACAGAGGTCCGATATTGCTTTGAAGGGTGAACAAAGCACTGGTGTCCATGCGTAGCTTCCCAAGGGGAATACTTTGAAGGTAACTGTAGTGATATTCATCAGTGAGGTATGCAACACTTTTTTGAGGATGAGTTCACAAACTTAATTGGCAGTCCTTGTATAATATGTAGTTATGGTGGTTATGAAAGCTTTAAGGCCTACTTTTTTTGAATCTTTGAAAGCTACACTCAGGGATATCTTTGTGAGCTATCTGGAGTTACAGCAAAAGTGAATTAAACTTGAATTTTTCAGCCTCTTGAGACAAAACAGATGTACCTTTTCTCAGTTTTTCATTGTCAAATCATATAAATGTTAATTAAATTCATTTCTTCTCCTTTGCTCCTTTTGAAATTGAAGCCACACCAGTTTCTCCTTCTGGAGAATATATTGTGTGATAAGTTGACTCCTTTCATTTAGTGAAATCAGTTTTACAAATGTCAGAACCAACAAAATGTAATGTACACAGCTAAAACATTTTGTCTTCCTGCAGTGAGCTTTTTACAATAGTTAGGCATATATATTTGCACATGCACACACTCACAAACACATACATGTACACTTATTCCACTGCGCGTCAACTCCTTGAGTTTTTATCAGTTCATAGCAAGCAAAATACAATTTCTTGATTTTTTTTATTACAACTAATCATTTATGTAACAACTTATTAAATTTTAGTTTGTCTCTTTATAAATTCCAAGAGGGAGGAATTATTTCTTACCATATGCTTGACACTTTTAGCGTTCTCTCTCTCTCTATGAATAAGCAACTGATAATGAATAAAATAATCTAATTGAGCTTATTATTATGTGTCAAGCAGTGGTTTTCACTCTTGAGTTTTGAGGAGGTAGGACAGTACCAAAACTTTTGCTTAGAATAGTGGTTGTAAATGTTAACACTCAGTAGGGTCAAAATTTTACCATTCACATTGTAGGGTAACCCAAAGAATAGATGAGTACTTTGAGAAACTTTTGAGACTAGTCTTTGGAAAATAATAGGATTGAATATATGATCATTTATTTTAGAACCCTATATGAATTCTTATTTAGTGAGCTAACATCAGAATTTGTACATTGCCTGATAAAGTTTCTCTGTAATCCACCAGCTTTAATTATTTTACCTTAACCTTATTAGTTTATTATAATACATCCTCCCCTAGGGTTGCCATAAGTCAGATCCAACTTGATGGCACTTGGCTGTCTTGGCAATACATCCTCTGATTTTCTGAAACTGAGTTATTATCTCATTCCTATTAATTGATAGCTTTTTCTCCTAGGCCAGATCTTGAGAACAATAGGGAAAATTTGACCATCTCTTTCTTAGTGATAGATAAAATCTTCTGTGTCCAGCGAAATCCTCTTCTTAACCACATCCTCATTTCATTGTATTGTTTTCACAAACTCTCTAGCTCTTATTACACTGCCTAGCAGATTATAGACACTCAAGGGCTGGTTTTTGTAAGTTGAATGAAGAAATACACGTGTATTAAAACTAAGAAAAAGACAACTCTTAAAAGGTTAGTGTTTATATGCCTAAAGATGCTTGTTGACTACACACAAGTACTGCACTGAAATATAATCATCCAAAAAAATAAAATTAAGCTGGCACACTTGCCACAAAAGCTTTTTTTAGTGAGTAATAATTATGTGTTAGCCAACTGGTATTTTCTGCCAAAGAGGAGATGACATTTCTGTTGATGACAAGTTTGTTTGTACTTTGCTCTTTCTACAGCTGTATCTTCATGGCACAACAGGCTGCCTAAGTCTCTAGGCCATAGGAATTAACTGCCAGAGGATTTTGCTATTCTTGCTATTGTTCTGTCTTTATGCTTTACTTGATGTAAACAGAGATACTACCTGTGTCTTAGCTGATCTTTTCTCTTTCCATCAGTACAGTAGTTCTCTTCAGCATTCATTCATGTTTAACACTGAGACAAAGTGTGTCAAAAAAAAGGTCCTTTGATGGTTATAATACACCAATGAGATAAATATTTTTTCTTCTTAAGGCTAAGTAGAATTAACATGCTAAAGTTTCACATTACATACAAGATATTCAGAATCATGTTAAATTGCATGTCCAATTTGTCTAGACTACAGGAAAGATTAGAATCTAAGTGTCTCATTTTAATAAAGACATTTAAATTGAAAGAGATTAAATTATTCGCCTGGAGCTAAGTCCAAGGATTCTTGTCTCTATCCCAGACTTTTTCTCTCTCTCTTTTTTTTCCCACAGTCAAATATTGTCTTAGGCTCTTTATCATTGCCTTGGCTAATAACCAACATAAAAATAATTACACTGTCTTTTTGACCGTCGTTGCTTGACATCCTGCTGTTGGTATTATTGGGACCATTAAATAAAAAAGATAAAAAGAATATGAAAAAACAAAAAAATACAGCCACTAAACAGGGCTGAGGCATGAGTTTTAGGAGCCACGTGAGAGCATTAGATACTCACGGATATCAGTGTGGCTGAGTGGAAACCAGCACTTACCTGGTACATGACTTATGAACTCTGTCATTATTGGGTACCTTAGAATATTTGGAACCTTGAATAAACAATGGTAGAATAATGATTAGCAACTTTTTTTCCAAGTTTTTTTTAGGACTCCTGTTAGTCAAAGGCATGGGAGAGGGTACTAGAGATGGGCACTTGCTGCTGGGTACAAGTACCCAGTTGTGAATCACTCCTGCAACCAATTCAGGAACCCCCCTCGGGGTGAGGGGAGAGCAAACTGAAGCTGTTTCCTCTGGTTGTTTCTTAGCTAACCTCATTGTTATACAGTTGATTCCTACTCAAAGCTGCCCTACAGGCAGAGCAGAACTGCCCCCTAGGGTTTCCAAGGAGTGTCAGTTGACTTTTTACCATTGAATAGCAAGCTGACTCAACCACTGGACCTCTAGGACTTGCTGGTTCACTCCACTTCCACAATTAATGTGAAGGCTGGACCAGTAGATCCCGATTATGTAAGCAATAAAGCATCCACAGAGAGTAATCATGTTCTGAGATTATTCTGTCAGAGCTAAAATAGAGTAAACGTAGATGTTAGGAGAACACCTAGTGTGAATGCTGGCATCTTGAAGGAAAGGATTTTGAAGCAGCAGATGGAGTGAGTAACAGAAGGACTTGTCCATTTCAGCCAAATAAGTTGAGACTTGAAGCCTCATCTTAATAACTGTATAGAAGCTTTAGTTTCCAAATCTGTACTTTAGGAATATCAATGTCTAAATTATGATCATGAAACAAAATAATATGTGAAAACAATGCTGACTTCAGCACAAAATGTACTCTAAGTAATAGGTGCAATAAACCCACTGCTATGGAGTCAGGTCTGATTCATAGCAGCCCTAGAGGTCAGAGTAGAACTGCCCCATAGAGTTTCCAAGGAACTCCTGGTGGATTTGAACTGCTGATCTTTTGGTTAACAGACATAACACTTAACTCACTATGCCAGCAGGGTTTCCAGTAGGTCCAATATTTATTTTATTAAACTGAGACCAGCAGGAACAGAAAAAAAAAATTCCTCATGTTCTCTATGTGGAGAAAAGTGCAAGGTGAGCTGTGGAGGTACTGTGAGAAAAAACCACACAGTCTTCACAGTTACAACAGTTTCTCATCTTCATCTAAGTAGATCTCGGTGAATTAAAAAGCCAGATAATAGAATTATGTGTTAAATAGCTTATCTTTAGTGTCATAAATGTAAATGGCATAGGCCTAGGAGACTGAGGATGTAAATTCTGGTATCTATTTGTATAACCCAAAGCCAGGGCATACCTGCTTGTGTATGTTCTTAGCTGTGTAGCAGAGTGTAACCTGGAGACTGTCAGGACCCTTCTAAACATAACTTCGTATGGTTCTGTGATAATGCATGTTCTCTACTTGCTGATGTAACAGTTCTCCCTGCAAATTCTTTATTCTTATGTTGTCAAATGGGAAATCAACTGAAGGTCCCACATTTTAATACTATTTGGAATTATTTTGTTTTCTTTCCCATCAAACCTGGAATTGCAAAGTGCTGTACAGTCAGCAAAACATACTTAGGCTCTAGTCCTTAGTGACCTTTTGTTTTACAAGCTGTGTCAAGTTTTACCACTAACTAGTGTCTTTTGAGGAGAGATGGTGACTTTGATTTCATGTTAATATAAAGGTCAAAAAGTGTCAGCCTTAAGGAGATAAATTGTTCAGCTGTGTTTTAGCATTTTTAATTTTCTGTTTTAAATTTTTGTGCTTCACAAGTTTTTTGTGTTCTTGCTGGTCTAGTTTAATAAAACGAATGTTGAACCTATTAGAGTACATTTTGTTCTAAAGTCAGCATTAAGTGTTTTCCATATATTATTTTGTTTCATGTTCATAATTTAGATATTGGTATTCCTAATGTATAGATTTGGAAACTGTAACTTCAAAATTACATAGTTATTAATATGAGGCTCCAAGTCTCGACTCATTTGCCTGAAATACTAAACTCCTTCTGTTAGTCACTTCATGTATGCTGTCACTGAAAAAAATCTGTATAATTCTACGCATACTGTGAAAAGACATAAATGAATATAATAGTTTTTCAGAGTATGGGTGAGAAAATGCAAAACAAATTGAGTTTAGTCTTATGGAATATTTTCAGGGTGGTTTTGGATTCAGGACAGTCTTTTAGATGAATAAACTATATACAGTTGCATTTAATATAGCACATATATCAAATGTAGCATGTAATGAGTGCTATATATGGTTTATACCTCTGGCTATCTATCTATGCATGTTATCGTTAACTTTAGAGGCCACCATTTAAAATTTGTAAATCTTAAGTATGTGTATGAGTACATTGTTTTGTAATAGTTAACTCTATGTAAGCATCATTAAATGAGTTTTTCAGAATAGTACGAACAATATTTATGCAAATCTTCATTGACTTTATTTTCAGATTTAGTATCTTTAAAGCAACCTTTTTCTTTTCCATTATAAGAAACTGAAGTTATGATGGCACTTTCATATATACTTTGCAGTGTCACTATACTCACAAGTTCTTAGAGAAAGACCGTTTGGAGCAGAACATAGACCAGATGCTTCTAATGGTATGATTAGCAAGTGTTCGTTACTTACGGAAGAAACAAGTCAAGAACGAGTCGAACTGCATGCATTATCATCCGCCTGGGTTCCCTAAAGTTAGGCTCCCGTCTTCGGAGTTAGATCACGTTCCACGCTGCAATACGACAATCTCCTCTCAGGATTAAATGCTAATTGTACAGTCATGTCTACATGCCAAATAGCACGTACAGAGAATAAGTAGCTGTAGGGGCAATAAAAAGGGTAATAAAAGGTTAAAAAAAAAAGGTGGCAATAAAAGTGGAAAGCCTCCTACAGGCAATGGAAATCATTTATTGATTTCTGAGTGGATTAAATTTAGTGGCACTAAAGAACAGTCCTTCCTATTTACCCTACCAAGTTAGCTTAACAAAATTTTGAATTTCATCAGAGGGCAACCATCCGCCTGAAGGTCATAATTTTGTCGTCAGTAGCTGCTGTACTTATTAGCAGTTAGAGAGATGGTGCAGGGATACTTACAGTACACCTAAACCTAGCATTTATGTGGAATTTCCCTTCGTTGTTAGTATCCTTTCTGTTTATTTCAAAATTGTAAATGAATGAATGTGACAACAACAAAAGATATGCAGTGCTATTAAAGGAAACTATTAATAATTGAAAGACATTAGCAAAGTCTTAATGAATGTATGCTGTAGGCTAGAAACTGAAGATACCTCCCACTTTCATTGTACCGTGAAAAACTGGGGTAGAATCTACCCAGGGTGTTATTAAGTTGTAGAAACTCAGTTGCTGAAGTCTCATATGAGGCTAAGGTGCAGCATGTGGAGGAAGGATAGTATTAGGTCCATTAACAGTCCATGTAGTTTTCTGGCTTTCTAGGGTACCCCTCATGGAAAAAGAAATTTGGAATATGATGCTTTCTCCACTGCACAATTCATGACAGGTTGTTGTTTAACCTGGCTTAGTTAAAGGACCTGATAAAAGAGGCAGAACAATCTCTCAGTCTGGGGCAATTTCCAAAAGAAGGAAAACCTAAGCTAGATTGTGAATGAGAGTTGCCTAAGTCAAATAGGTGACAGTGGTAACATGAGAGCACTCAGGCTGGTGAACTATTATGTGTGGAAAGGTGCATAGATGAGACAATATGGTTTATTCAAAGACCTGTAAGAAGTTTATAGAGAATGGAATATAGACCTGAAGTTTGTGATATGTGGAGTATGGGAGGTTGAGATGAAATAGAATGACTTAGGGAAATTTCCAGATTGAATTATTCATTAACTCATTAAACACAGAGAGTTTGGAATTGTTCTAAAATTTGAGAAGACAACTAAGTGTTTTAAGTGGATGGTGACATAGTAAGATTTCCATTTTAAACTGGAATTTGAAAATATTAGTGTCGTAGAATCTCTTAGAACTAGGAAACAACAGTCAACTTAAATGAAAGTACAGATCCCTAAATAAGTCAAATGACTGTTTCAACACTGAATTTGTATTGAGTGTAAGTAGAAAGACTGTTGAAACCAAGACCACTGCTCCTGAGGATACTCTTTGGGGAATATAGAAAATGTTAAAATTATTTTTCAGTTAAAAAAATAAAACAATATATTACAGGCTGCTGTGAGTAATTAAATCTCATTAAAAAAAAGAAGGAAAAGAAAAGAAAACCCCTGCTAAATGGTGACTTTTTCAGAACACTAATGAAATTAATGGGTAAATTTTTTTTTAAAAAAGGATTTCTCCTCATATGATAACAATTTACTACTGTGAGAGCAAAACTGAGAATTAAAGCAATTAATTGAAACAGTTCTTATTAGATGTAGTTGTTTGTCTGAATAGCAGGAATATTGTATAATAGCAGAAAATCTTTTTTTTTTTTGACATGAAACACCACTATCATTGGCTCGTTCATGTGAGACAATCATCTATTTCTCCTCTGTATACAGACCAAATATGTATATTATATATACATACATGATAATATGTGTGTATCTTCTCTAAATATAGGGCATCCATAAATAGTATCGATGTGAAAATTCTTAAAAGGGATGTTACCATTGTTATCAAGTTTTAAGGGTAGCACATGACACATAAAGAATGATAATCTTTTTTGGAAAAAAATATTTATTCTTCATGTTGTACTACTATCACCACTATCCATTTCCAGAGTTTTCCATCACCTTTAACAGAAGCTCAGTGTCCCCTTAGCAACAACTTCCACTTTCATCTAAAAGGATGCTTGCCTTTTAACTTTGTAGAAAAAGTACTTACAGTCTTGTTATGGGTTGAATTGTGTTGCCCCAAAACTGTATGTATTGATTTGACTGGTCTAGGAGTCCCAGTATGGTGCCATTCCTCCCATGTGTTGTGAATCCTGCCCTCTGTGACACTGATGATGGAGAGTGGACTGCAGTTGTGTTAGGGAGGCAGAAATCAAACTACAAGCTTGTGGGATATAAGGGAGAGAAGTGAGCAGAGGAAGTTGGGAACCTCACACCATTGAGAAAGCAACACCGAGAGCAGAGCACATCTTTTGGACCTAAGGTTCCTGTGCCAAGATGCTCTCGGTGCATTTGGACTCAGCCCACTGGCCTGTGAGAATTTCTCTTATTGAATGGACTTGCAACTTGTTAATGGATTTGTGGCTTACCAGAATGTGACAATAAAATTTCTCTTCATGAAGCCTTCCACTCATGATATTTTCTGTTAGAGCAAGTGACTAAGACAGGTCTCGAAACTGGTTTCACGTAATACCTTCTTGTCTTCAAAATCTCTGATGGCACGATAATACTAACTCAGAAGCATCTCTTGACTTTCTTTCCACATCCTCTGTTTACCTAATACCACCAATTAATGTATGCACATATTTCTACTTAAAATTATTTATTTCCAATAAATTTGTATACCCTTTCTTTCTGTTTCTCTAAATCCTAGCTTGCACTCGCTTTAAAAAGCACTATAAAATTTATCTTGCTGGTTAAGCTATTTGCTGGAGATAAAACTCAAAGCTAACTAATACACAACTTTCACTTAATTTCTACTCTTTTACATTATATTCTAACTGTTCCATGTATTCTGTTGTCTTCTTACATGGGAGGTTTTTAGCTGTACTTACCATACTTTAGTTCTCCTTGTGTGCCCCCTCAAAAATATGACCTTATTTAATAGAGAATTAACTTTTGTTTTGTTTTTAAATCAAGAGTGTAGGAACACAGATGCACTTTTGTGATTGTCATTAAATAATAGACATTCTTGCAGTACATCACTATATCAGGCGAAAATTTCCTGTTGGCCTCCATGAATCATCAGTGCTTGCCTTCAAAGCATTTGTAGAATAATGTTTAGGAATAAATTGCTACATGAACTAAGTATAAAATAGGTCAAGCCATTTTCCCCATGTGGTTTATTAAAATGGAAACCCTGTAATCTCGCTGTTGCTCCTTGGAATAATATACATGTCAAAATGAGGAAAGAATCCTTGATAGTTACTGTTTCTGTTATTTGTTCTTTATTGTTGCACAGTCACTGAAGGAGAGAAAAATAGCATACAATGTCAGTAGCCTTCCAGTTTAAGCTTTTTACTTTCTGGACCTATGTCCCAAAGTTTAGGAAGCAGTAAGAGCTAATGGTCATTAGCTTAGGTTGTTGCAATCAGTCATCCACAGAGGTCAGAGTTGTAGCAATCTTTTTCCTGCCTCACTACATGATCAGCATGGTGATACTCATTTTTCATTAAAGGAAGAATGAACTAGGAAACTTCCAAGGCTCAAGAGTGAATTCATAATAATAGCAAGCTCTCCTCACTTTTTCTGGGAAAAGATACCCCAAACATGTTGAATAAACAATAAAAATATTTGAAATTGATACTATAAATGAAGTTTTGTCCTACCTGTGTTAAAATGGACAAGAAACTGGTATGGATCATTGAGAGAGAAACTTAGATAATTTAAGATGAAATATGCTCTTGACTCAGTGACTTGATCACTCTACTTAATCCATAGTTGCCAAGAAATTTGCAAGAACTGACTGGAGGAAATCCATAGTTATGCCTATTCCCAGGAAATGTCATCTAACCAAATGGAAAAACCAGTAACACATTATTTAAACAGAATGTTGTCTGACCTTAAAATAAAATACCCTAAGAATAAGTAAAATATCCTAAGTTTGTCATGTGTGAATGTTCCTGCTAAGTTATCTAATGTTGAAAGAATTTTGACTGGACTAATGGTATTAATTTTTTTATAAGCCCATTTTCCACGTGCTTTGAGTCATGCCATATCAGCAAGTGAAGATTCTGAGAGCTGGACTCCATCTCTAATTTGAGGAGGCAGCTTTTCTGCAGTTGTATTTTGAGTGTCTTCCAACCTGAGAGCCTCATCTTCTGGCACTACATCAGACAGTGTTCTGGTGCTATTCATAAGATTTACATTGTCTAATTCTTTTCAAAAGTAGACCTCCTGATCCTTCTCCCTAAACTGTCTTAGTCTGGAAGCTCAGCTGGCATTTGAATACCAGTGGCCTGGCTTCCAGCATCACAGCAATGTGTGAGGACCCACAGTGCCACAGCAAGACATCATTAAAAGACAGAAGAGAAATAAAAAAACCTAAGTAAATATCAGAAGAGACTCTGAAACTTGCTTTTGAACATTGAGCAGCTAAAACAAAAGGAAAATAATGATAAAGAGCTGAGCAGAAGGCTTCAAAGGGAAACTCAGGAAGACAAAGTAAAGTATTCTGATGACATGTGCAAAGAGC
This sequence comes from Heterohyrax brucei, assembly GCA_028571685.1. Taxonomy (NCBI): domain Eukaryota; kingdom Metazoa; phylum Chordata; class Mammalia; order Hyracoidea; family Procaviidae; genus Heterohyrax; species Heterohyrax brucei. The sequence goes on along the minus strand of CM053146.1, from coordinate 27,838,150 downwards.
TGGAGATTAAAAAAAAGGGGAAGAACACACTCATCATTTCTCAGACTAAAAGAACTGAAAAGAAATTTGAAGCCTTGAGTCGTAATAAAGATTCTAAGGGAAAAACATAAAAAGATGTGGGAAACATCAAATAAAGATGGAAGAAATACAGTCACTGTACCAAAAAGAATTGGTTGACATTCCACCATTTAAGAGGGAAGCAGATACTCAGGAACCTATGTTACCAAAGGAAGAAGTCCAAGTTGCACTGAAGGCATTGGTGAAAAGCAAGCCTTCAGGAATTGATGGAGTCCCAATTGATATGTTTCAACAAACAGGTGCAGCACTAGAAGTGCTCATTTTTTTATGCCAAGAAATTTGGAAGACAGCTATCTGGTCAACCAAATGTAAGAGATCTGTATTTATGCCTGTGCCCAAGAAAGGTGATCCAACCACATGCAGAAATTATCCAACAATATCATTTATATTACATGCAAGCAAAATTTTGCTGAAGATCATTCATAAGTGGGTGAAGCAGCATATCCACAGGGAACTGTCAAAAATTCAAGCCGTATTTAGAAGAATACATAGAACCAGGGATGTCACTGCTGATGCCGGACAGATCCTGGCTGAGAGCAGAGAATACAAGAAACATGTTTACTTGGGTTATATCAACTTTGCAAAGGCATTCGACTGTGTGGGTCATAACAAATTATGACTAATGTTGCAGTGAGTGGGAATTCCAGAACTCTTTATTGTACTCTTAAAGAATATGTACATGGATCAAGAGGCGGTTGTGTGAGCAGAACAAGGGGGCACTGCATGGTTTAATATCAGGGAAGCTGTGCATCAGGGTTGTATTCTTTCACTGTACCTTTTTTATTTCTGTGCTGAGAAATAATTTGAGAAGCTAGATGTTATCAAGAATGAAGCATCAAGATTGCAGGAAGACTGATTAACAATCTGCTTTATGCAGATGACACAGCCTGCTTGCTAAAACCAAAGAGGACTTGAAGCACTTATTGTTGAAGGGCAATGGCTACAGCCTTCAGTATGGATTACACTTCAACATAAAGAAAACAAAAATCCTCACTATTTGACCAATAGGCAACATTATGATAAATGGATAAAAGGTTGAAGTTGTCAAAGATTTCACTTTGCTTGTAAGAATTACTGATGCCTTTGAATTGTGGTGTTGGCAAAGACTATTGAATATACCATGGACTGCCAGAAGAATGAAAAACTAGATCTTAGAGGAAGTAAAGCCAGAATATTCATTATAAGCAAGGATGACGAGACTTCTTGCCTGCTTTGGGTATGATATCAGGAAGGGTCAGTCCCTGGAGAAGGACCGCATGCTTGGTAAAGAGTTAGTGAAAAGAGCAGGACATTGAGTGAGAGAGAATGACACAGTGGGTGCCACAGTGGGTTCCAATGTAGCAATGATTGTGAGGGTGGCACAAGCCCAGACAGTATTTTGCTCTATTTTACACATGATCACTGTGGTTTGCAACTGACTCCATGGCACCTAGCAAAAACAGAATTACATTCCAGGTCTTTGTTGTTCAGTCAAAACTTTATGATTGGATTAAACATTTGTGGATTACAAAATTTGCATCCAGGCTTGATTGTGAAGACCTTAACCAGTAACTCTCACCATGTCCAAGTATACCACTCCATTATCCAGTGGTCAGAAAAGTAGGTGATGCTCTACTTGTGATCTACATTTTGCTTCCTGTTTAGTTCTCACCTAGTATTGTACCAGAATATTTAAATTTCTGATCTTCACCCTTTAAGCTAGAATCTTTAGGGTAACTTTTGGATTGTTTTGAGTTTTTGTTCATAGGGATTGCAAAGATTACTGCCATAAGTGTGTCCCTACATGTTTGTTTATTTTCTTAATAAATTCTTTGATTTTATTCACCTGTGGTCAGCCCCAGATTATCCCTTTCAGAAGTGTACTGTGTTATTAGAGTTGATCTGAAAATATGAAATATAGCAAATATTCACAGCCATTTTCTAATTTTCTACTTTGATGAAATTTATGAGTACTTTCCCTATAAATGTGCACATCACACAAAATATTGCGTGTAATTTAAAGATTCATTCATGCACTTGACCTTAAAAACCCCTGGTTAAGGAAAGCTTTTGAATATATTAATTTTGAATGTATTGGTTATGTTAAACTCTTTATTAATACTTAGAAAGCAGTATTTAAGAAATTGGACTATCTCTTTCCAAATAAATATGTGTTAAAATTTATAGCAGCCTATATGATTTATTAAACTGAGTCACTCCTGAAGCAAATGCATTATTAAGTAGTTAAAAAATTCATGACATGTCCTAAATACAGTGAAACTGCCTTAGAGGAGCTCATTCATCTGATAAATATGTGTTTAACAAAATTACTTGAAATGAATCTCTTTTATGGATTCTTATAAGTATTGTTCTTATTTAAGACTTAGATATATATAGCATAAATAACAGAATGTGTTTTTCACATAGGGTCATGGTTTGTTTTTTAATGCAAATAGTCACCGCCTTTTCTTTGTGACTATGCAATAAATGTTTTGTTGCATCATTAAAACTGCTCAATTGACTGTGGAGTCCTAGGACATATCATCTACATTGTACATGGCAACATTTCTATTTTGAGAGTTAAAGGAGCATAGGCAATGGAAATTTTCTGTGATTTCTTGTTGTGCATATAGGCTTCCCATCTTAAGCATTTGCTTTGCAGAATGAAGATATAAATTCAAACTTTGCTGGGTTTGGAGGCAGACATTTTCAAGGGGGAAAAAAAAGGTTGTTTTGAAGAATTCTGTTTCCTGTGTGACCAGAAATAGGAAAGTTTTCCTCCTTAGTCATGCTTTAAGATATTCTAAATCAAAGTGGTAAGACTGCTTCAATAAGCCAGTGTAATTTCCCTATGGATATTGTCACATAGAGAGCACAACTCTTTAAGACTTGCAGTTTTCCATCCCTTTAGCACTTATTCATATAGAGCTTTGTGCTGTTGTTTAAGCAGTACATGCTGTGACTGAATATTCTGAGGCAGAATTCATGCTTCTTTTGTTGTTGCCGCTGCTACTACTTGCCTTATAACTGCTTGTTGTACCACTAGAACTATCATTTGTAGTAACAACTATAATTTATTGAGTGTTCACACTGTGACTAGCACCAAGAAAAGCATATTTTTTAAAATTTATTTTCACTATGTTACAGATGAAGAAACAGATCCAATGATTTTAAATCTGATGTGCAAAACACAAAGTATTGTGTTAAATATAACACCCCCCCCCCCGAATTTGGAAATCTACATAGTAATATGGCCAAGAACAAGGAGATAATGTCATAAAGTACTATCCCAACTCTTACTCGCTCAGTACTTGTAATATAGTAAGAACACATTTTTTACAATTATTTATAGTTTATATATTTAAATAATCTTAAAACCTTTTTTTTTTTTTTCTCCCAGCTAAGTTATTTTGTCCCCAAATATCATGAAATCTTTGTAAGGTAAGGAATATTTTTAGCCCAAGTCATATGAGGATTATTTTCATTTTGCTTTAAAAGAACCTGCCCATAATTTGCTGCATTTTTACACAATTCTTTATCTTTCAGTTCTGTAGTTCGTAATATATTAATTTATAACTTTAAAGGCTTGCTTAGAGTCTTATTTTTTAATAAAAAAATATGACTTGAAGATCAGCAATATTTTTTTGTTTGTGTTAACTCCAAATCCTTTTTAAAAATGCTCAGAGGATTCTCTTGACTTAATGAATTTAGTAGATCAACTGAAGAGAAAGAACGGACATCAGCAAGTGAATGGACTTCAGGAATAGAAATCAGTTTCCATATTTAAGCTTTATTTATAGTGGACCTCTACTTATGTCAGCATTAGGTTATTAGCAAATTATCTCCACAACTACTAGAGTTTATCAAAAACAATACTTTAAGACATTGCATGCCAGCTGAGGCAGACAAGTTGTCAAGAATTTGGTCTTTAAATAAATATTGAATATGAAAGTTAAAAGAGTAGATGTCTGTGGCTTGGCCAGCTAAGAATTACATCTGTGGCTTGGCCAGCTAGGAATTACGTCTGTGGCATGGCCAGCTAGGAATTACGTCTGGCATTTAAAATCAGTAACTTTCAGGGTATGGAGAACTGAATGGCTAGGCATGGACCACTAATAGGAAACTTGCCACCAAAAATGGAAGGTATGGAGAGACTTCAGAAAGAGGCTTGCAGCTCCCCTGTAGTGGTGTAGGAGTTTATTGCGGAAGTTTAACCTACAAGACCAAGTCTTCAAAGCAGACCTCCATGCCCTGCATTGGGAAGGTAGGAGTTTTATGGCGGTGATGGACAACAATCGTTACTAGGCAGAGGTTTCTATGAGAGTGACTTAGCAACTTGTAGTGAACTAGTGGAACATGTGAGGGCACTCATGGCCTCACAAAGACTGTTTTCTCTTCATTAAACCCCTCCAGGATGGCTCTTTCGATCTGGCATGCTCCCCTCTTGGTGTTGTAATACAGCAAAACTTGTTCTCTCCTCCTGGATAACAGACAGATATGTAAGAGAGATTGGCCAAGTGTTGTGTGGTTCCCACACATGTGCAAGAAACAGAGCAAGTTACTATGTATCCAGAACAAGGGGAAGATTCTCCAGTAAAGACAAAAGGTAAGAGAGAGGAGGAGGCAGCCCAGTCTAGCCTCTTTATCAGAGAATATTCTGGGCACGGGGCTTTTACTTAGCTAGCCCAGATGGGGAGTTATAGAGACACAGCATTCACCTATCACTGACTTATTTTGGAGTAGAGTGAAAACCTATGCCTTTCTCAAATGAAAGGGAAGTTTTAACTGGGAGCCACAGGAGAAAACACATACCTTTCGTAGCCCAGTGTTGTGATCCTGGTTGGGATGCTCAGTGCACTGGCCAGAAATTTCATTGGGAGATTTTGGAATATGAGCACCATGAGAAGCCTGATGTGAGCTCCCGACTGCTCAACAGGGAACCGATTCACATCTGCTAGAGAGAACTCAAAGGGCTCTGAGAAGCATAAATGCTGAAAAGGTCTTTGAAAATTAGCTCTTACTTTAAATGTATTTCCCAAGCTTCTCAAAAACTGATTGTAAGACGATAGATACCTTAGAGGAAAAATGTCTTTGGCACACATTTATCCAAATGATTGAGCCAATATGTACTCTGAGGGAAAAAAACTATTCCCTCAGCAGATTTTCTTGTGTTTCTGTGCATTTCTTAAAATACCTGGATCTGCAACTTTAAGATTGTAGAAAACAAGGAAAACAAGGCATAAAAACAATAAGACTAAAAAAAGCCAGTGGAAGAAAAAGAGAGGAGAGACAGAGAAGGACAGAGAGAAAAGGAAGAAAAGATGAAAAGGGAGGAAGGAATCAGGGAGGGAGGGAGTGAGGACAGAAGGAAGGAAGAGAAGAAAGAAGAAAGGAAGGGAGGGAGGATGGAAGTAATGAAAGAGGAAAGGAACGAAGAAAGAAAAATACCAGAGTAGCTACTCAGTGGCTGCCTACTATGGAGGAGACAAATTCTACAGTAAATCCAAGGAAGTGAATAAAAAAACAAACAAAACCATGTTCCCTTTGACAGCACATATATACAAAAATTGGAATGATACAGAGATTAGCATGGACCCTGTACAAGGCTGACACACAAATTTGAAAGATTTTACATATTTTTTATGTTAGCAGAGAAGCTGTACCTAAATCAGTAGTACCTAGAAAAAACAATGGTGGCTAGGGACCAAATCTAGCAGTGCCCTTAGTGATGCCCTTCTTTGAACTACACCACAGCTCCCATTGGTGTAATATTGGAGAAATGGAATAGCTTCTTGAAGCCATGAAGACACTGATCAATATCTAACCATTTAAAGAAGCAGATGACCATGACTCCAGAAAACTCTCAAAATAATGAATCAAAAATCTTCACAGATGAAGAAGACTTTCTGAAATTATCAGAGGAAGAATAAAAAAGAATTCTGTATAGAGCTCTTCCAGAGATTAAACAAAGGGCAGCAGAACAAAATGAAAAGTTAAGTAAACTACGTGAACTGCTGGAACATCAATGATCTGAAATCCGGCAGATCAGTAATAAAATTACAGATTTAGACTATTCAGTGCAAAGCTAAAAGAGCAGGATGGAGGAAATGGAATACAGCATTAGTGGGCCTGAAGATAAAGCAATTGATACCCCACTTATGAGCAGAAACCAGAAAAAAGAAACAAGAAAAATGAAGAAGCATTCAGAAACACGTGGAACTTTATCAAGAGGAATAGTCTGTGAAGAATAATTGGAGTTCTGGAACAGGAAGGGGTAGCAGAAAATGCGGAGAGAATTGGTGAAAAGTTGCTGACATAAAACTTTCCTGAAATTGTGAAAGAACATAGATATTCAAGATACTTATTGAACTCCATAAAAACCAGACCCCAAGACATATTATAATCAAGTTTAATAAAATGAAACATAAAGACAGGCACTTAAAAGTAGTGAGGCTTAAAGCAAAACTAATGTACAAAGGGAAGCCCTTTAGGCTTTTTTGGTCTTCTAGCAGAAACCATGTCAGCAAGAAGATAGTGGGATGACTCAAACAAAGCCTTGAAGGAGAAAAACATCCAACCAATAGGTGTGTATCCTGCAAAATTGTCTTTCAAATATATAAGTGAAATTAAGATGTTTGCAGATAAACAGAAGCTTAGATTTTGTAAAAAATTAACCAAAACTACAAGAAATACTGAAAAAAGCTCTTTGTTTGCAAAAACAACATCAAATGTATACTTAAGCATGTAATTCAGGACACAGCATCCAAAGGCCTACCCAATAAGGAAGTCAGTAAGCTTAATCAAAGCTGAAATATTAAAAGTGGAGAACCAGTGATCTCAACATGAAAACTATGAAATCATCACAATTTAAAGAGGAATATATTACAGTAGATATAACCAAGGGTAACAAAGAGAACATCTGGAGAGAGGCATGTGGGCTTCTGGAATTTTAAGTGGAATCTTCTTAAAAGCTTTTCTCCCTCTCTTGTTCCCCTCTTCAAGACCGCATATACACTTTTGTAATTTGGGGTCTCAACATTTGCCTGTTCTTGTAGGGATCATTAGTGTCTTACATAAAACAGATATGAGGCTGCTTTTTGATCAACAACTCTTGCTGCTAATGGGAGGAGGCAAGGAATGGTTAGGCATAGTCCCATTATGGCTAGTACTCCTCCCACCAGGGTCTTCATTCCTCTGAAGGCTGAGAACCATCCTCCCCATAGGCATTGGAGGTTCCATCCACTCCATGTCTGTACTGGGACATGGGCTAATTTCTGAATCTTCTTTACTGTACCTGGTATGATCTTCCCTTGGTTATCAATTTTCAGACAGAGGTTTGTTAGATTGAATTTCCCACACACTACCCCTTCCTGGGCTAGCGGGTAGTCCAGGGCTAGCCTGTTCTGGCAAACAGCATTTCACATTTTGGACTGTTCCTGTGCTAGGAGTGTCAGAACTGTGCTCGTTTCATTGGTTATGATTTTGAGCACTGCTTGTAGTCTGATTACACCGTTCCACATATAAATGGGGGTTTGGTATCCCCAAGACCCATCTTGTGCCCATGTGGCTGGCCCATAATAAATTATCTTTTCAGGGGGCCACTCATCATCTTTCCAATCTCTATTATAATTTATCTTCTCCACTGAGACAGGGTGGCAGAGACTGTATAGCCAAAAAGTTTTCCAGTCTTTAAGGACAGCAAAAAGAAGGAAGGCCTTATGATACCTATTATACATCTCCCACTCCAGTCATCTGGAAGTTGGACGTATATTGTATTTCTGCATATCCAGTATAGTCCAGTCAGGGCTTCCCAATCTCTTGGACTCTCTGGATTTTCCTCACCTTCTCTCAGGTGTGCAAATCTGTCGAGGGGGTTTTGTTCCATTCTGTTTTCCCCCCACCACTTACCTTTCTTATTGGAGGCATTTAGAGTTTTTTTGTTCCCAACATTTTGTCTCTCCAGTGAATGAAGTGAAGTTTTTTCCCCCTCTAGTCAAGCAGTATTGACCTATTGTGGAGGACTTTAAGGCCCAGAAATCCTCATTGTGAGGCGGTCTCTTCAAGTGTATTGTATTAGTAATTTCACTAGGCAATGACTCTTTTGCCTCACAACGTCACTGATCTCCCATGAGAGTTCCTTCACACCCATACCATGATGTGACATTCAGGGACTGAGTTATACCAGCTCTGCTAGCCCCAAGAATAGGTTTTTACTATTTTGAGGAAGTTGGGGGGCTGGTCTGATGACCTCTTTATAGAAAGATGGAAATGCCTGATAAATCTTTTCAGGATGGCTTTTGATGAGAATGGGGACCATAGGATCTTGTCCAGAGCCATCTATCCCCAGTGTATCCTTTGGTCCCTGTTTCCATTGGGGGTCTACTGGGTCAGTGATCACTAACTCTAGCTGGTTACACTGACCTTGCAATTTTTGGGGGGCTATTCCCTTGTACCTGTGTATGTTTTTCCTGAACTGTTGCCCTTCCAAATAGCTCATGCCACACACGACCACCACTGGCAGCTTACATCACACATCAGAGTGTCAGCATATGTATTTATGCTCTTTCGTGTAACTCCTTTGCCATCTGAGGGAACCACACCTACTCATGTTTGTAGAGTAACTTAGGACAGCACAGGCATCAAACTTTAAGATCACCTGACTGGAATTTCTTTCACTTCAGTATGGGCTACTGCAGGTCCCTCTCCAGTTAAAACTAACTTTTTCTTAGTCTTATTTGAATGTCACAGACGTGGAGGGGCTCAGTGGGATTGCAACATGCACATAGGCCTTTACCCTCTCCAGGATCACATATAGAGTACTGAGTTTGGTTATGAGTGCAAGTCCCCTTGTGAGCTCCCTTGCATTCATAAAAGCTACAGAATAACAATGTAGTTGTTAACTTTTGTTGCACCTTAGTGGTGTGAATGTGCAGACTACATTCTTCTTCCCCTTTCCCCAAAGTCCAAAGGCCAATTAAGAGAAGTCTCATGATGGACGTCCTCAAGCTTCATCCATGCATAGACCAGCCAGCTTCTGGTATGTGGCTGGAGCAAGGCATGTCGGTCATCACAATGTCAACTTGAAGGAGTCAGTCGGATTGATCTCTGCTTCCCACTGTAGCAGCGACACCTTCTTCAACCTGCTGTGGTGGATCCAGGCGGGGATTCCTTCTACCTTTGCTGCCATTAGTGTGGTCATGATGATGATGTAAGGGCCCTTCCACCTGGGCTTGAGTGACACCAGACTCCAATCCTTGACCCAGACCTGGTCTCCTGTACAAAAAAGATGAACAGGCACAAAACGGCTAACAGAGATCTGGTCAGCCACCCAGGTGGAAATCTTTAGCTGTGTTCTACATAGCCTCTAACCACCTATGTAGCTCATTTTCTCCCAGCTCTTTGGGTGTCCCTGGCAGACTTTGGAGGATAGGAGGAGGCTTGTTACACGTTCTCATGAGAGGAATACCCTGCCCTCTTGTAAGGAGTGCACCTAATCGTAAACAGGACTACCTGTGTAAGCCTGTGTAAGCCTTGCCTCTTAACACAATTTACTAAATCCTGTCTTTAGAGTCCTGTTCATGCACTCTACCTTGCCCAAGCTCTGAGGCCTATATGCCACTTGTAGTTTCCAAGTAATGTTCAAAGCTCTGGCTGTTTTCTGTACTATTTCCACTATAATAGCCAGTCCATTGTCTGATCCAATTAGAAGTCGCAGCCTATGTCAGGGGATAATTTCTCTGAACAACACTCTTGCGAGCCTTCACTGTTTTGGTTGGAAGGTTTCCATGCATTCTGACTACATGTAGACCAGAACCAGTAGATACCACTTCCCTCCACACTGAGGCAGCTCAGTATAGTCCACCCACACATCTTCAAAGGTGGCCACTCCATAGGATTGAATTCCTATCAACAGAGATGGTCCTTGTTTAACATTGTTCTGGCTACAAGTCACACATCATTGACTGCCTCTGTTTGCTAGAGTGGCTAAGAAGGGGATGTAAAAATATCTCCTCAAAAGTTTCTCAATCTTTTCTTACCCAAAGTGGATGGCCTCATGTGTGGCAAGGACAATTGATGGTCCTAGGAGATGGGTAACTACAGTTTTCCCATCTGGGAGTTTTTTCCATCTTTCCCCAGCCTCCTCTGCCCCCTCTTTGTCCATCCATTCTTTCTCTCCCTCGGAATAGGTCAGGATCAAATCTGGTGACCATGGGATTAAAGGGGCAATAGTAGTTCCCTTATGAGGGAAGGTTGCTGCCCTTTTTGCTTCTGCGTCTGCTTTTGCATTTGCTCTTGCCTCTGGGGTCTGAGTTTTCTGATGTCCATGACAATGGACAGCTGCTACCTGCTTGAGTTTACATACAGCTTCTAGTAGCTGCAGGATCTCACCTGTGTATTTTAAGTCTTTTCCTCCCACTGTTAAGAGCTTTCTTTCTCTAAACATAGCTTCATGCACTTGAAGGGTAAGGAAGGCTTACCTTGAGTCCATGCAAACATTCAGACTCTTCCCTTTGTTGAGTTCCAGGGCCTGAGTCAGCAATATCAACTTGACCCTCTGTGCAAATGTCCTTTGAGGCAAAGTCTTTACCTTAGTCACTTCAGTTAGGAGACCACTGCATAGCCAGCCTGTCTCTCCCCTCCAGCATCAATGAAGCTGCTTCCATCTACAAAGAGCTCAAGGTCTGAGTCTTTCAGAAGCTGGTCAGACCTGCTCGAGTACACTGCCTCAGTGACTTCTACACAATCATGTGTAGGTCCCCCTTCTTTGACTCGGAATAGGGTGGCTGGGTTCAGACTGAACGGTCTGTATGACCAGTCTTGGGTTCACACAGCAAGCTCTGGTTTTCATAAGGCATGAATTGGTTAGCCAATGGTGCCCTCTAGTGTTCATAAGAGTGACAATGCTATGGGGCTCTTGGACTTTTAGACATTGTCCCAAAGTCAGTATGTCAGCTTCTTGTACTAGCATGGCAGTGGCAGCGAGTGCTCTTAGGCGTGGGGGCCATCCTTTTGAAACTCCATCGAGTCGATGGGAGAGATATGCAACTGGCCTTACCCAAGCTCCTGTATTTGGGGTTAGCACCCCCACTGCCGTTTTGTTTTTCTCTGACACATACAATATGAAGGGCTTGGCTAGGTCTGGGAGGTCTGGGGGCAGCTGTAGCAGTAGTTGAAGCCAACTGTCTATGCAAGGAAACCATTCAGGGCGCCCTCAGTCTAGGGTAACAACTGACCACACTCTCTTTACTGTGGCCTGGTCTAAGCTCCCCTCTGTCGTCCATACAACCCCAAATGCTGGCCAATCTATTTCGTAAAGAGTCTAACTTTCTTGGGGTCATGGCTACCCCATAGTCCCCTATAAACCCTTTCTTGAAGTATTTCAACATTGTCCCCAGTGAAGTAGGTTTTCCCTGTGTGTTTCCCATCTCTCTCCCTCAGACAAATGGCAAACATGCCACAAGATGGGTAGGGGTAAAAGGAAGGTTACACAATTGCTTCATCTGCCACTGGCCATTTCCCTTGTGGGAATATAGGACCATCTTAGCCTATGGCAGGCTCATATAAACCATCAGCATGTATCTTAGCCATATGAGGTGCCCTGTGGAAACACAGTTTGGGACTCAGCACTCACTTTAGACTGGTGAGGGGGAGTCAGAACCCCCACTTCTAGGCTCATCTCAGTCAATCCACAAGCTCACACACTCACACAATTCCACCCTTTGCCCTAACTTAGGCAGTTCTCAGATTCCTGCTTCCAGTGGTACTAAGGAGATGCCAGGAAGTGTTCAAGTTCCCCTTCTGCCTCATGGGCAGGATCTTCTCCAAATTACACCTTATACTTACCTAGGCAGCTTCAGTTTCCCATTCGTGCACTCCTCATACTGCGACTCCGAATGGTACTCACAAGGTGCCAGGAGGTGACCAAGTTCCCCTTTGCCTTTAGAAAGTGACCTTTTTCATCCCTTTTAACCCAGACCAGTCCTACGGTGATTCAGACATCTGTCTTCTAGGGCCAATTCCTCCTATTGTTCCACTCCTCAAGAGCCCTCCAGAGGAGGACTTATTTCTGTCCCACCGAGGTGACTGCATAAGGGGTTCAAAATTAGTCACCCCTGGTGTACTTAGCAACCAACTTTGCTCAGGGTCGAAGGGGCTCCCTCTGTGTGTTGTCAGAGGGTTGGTGATAAATCACCAGGTGAATCTGCTCATCACAGGTGTCTCACTTTCCAGTCAGGAAACCAAAAATGTAGCAGGAACATCATAAGTTTAAGCCCACAGAGCAGAAAACACCTCAAACACCACTTTGCTTAAAGAAGAAGGAGCTTTATTAGCTGGTGGTGCAGTGGATGGGCTGAAGTCCAAAATGGCTGTTTACCCCATTTCGTTATCAAACTTTCCTGTATATATGTTTATTCAAGAAAGCAGACAAAGGAGTTTCCATACAGTTTTCTAATTGGCCTCTACAGGTATACAGATGTTCATATGACATTTCTATTGGGACAGCACTCTTAAAGAAGCAAAAGATAAGCAGTTAGTGTTATGTTACAGAAGTCCTTAGAAGTCCTTAGAAGCTGGACTTATCTCAAGAAATTCTGTGAGGGGTGGGGGAAGTGTCCTTGGACTGGTGCCAGAGAGAGGTATCTGGGCATCTAGGCTTCTGAAATTTTAACTGGAAGCTTCTTAAAAGCTTTTCTCCCTCTCTCAGTTTCAGTGCATAAACAGTATGTAAGAATATTATAAATACTTAAGCACCCATTACTAGAGCATTTAAATACATCAAACAAATGCTGACAACGTTGAAAATTGAGAGTGATCACTCCACAGTAATAGCAGGAGACTTTAACACTCTACCTTTGGATCATCCGGAAAAAGCTCAGTAAAGACACAGATGATCTTAAGGTGACGATCAACCAACTAGACCTCATCAACATATAGAAAACTTTTTACCAAACAACAGGTAAGTATACGTTCTTTTCTAATACACATGGAACAGTTTCCAGAATAGACCACGCATTAGGTCATAAAGCAAGTCTGAACAAAATCCAAACCACTGAACTGTTGCAGAGAACCCTCCTGGACCATAAAGCCATAAAAGTTTAAATCAATAGAAGAAAAAACATAGGTGGAAATTTGAACTCATGGAAACTGAACAACACCTTGCTCAAAAATGCATGGGTTATGAAGAAATCAATGACATAGTAAAGAAATTTATGGAATTGAATGAGAATGAAAACACATCCTGCCAGACCCTATGGGATACAGCCAAAGCAGTCCTCAAAGGTCAGCTTGTCTGTATGAATGAAGACATCCAGCAGGAAGCGAGGGCTGAAACCAAAGAATTAATACTACAACTTGAACAAGCAGAAAGAGTGCAACAAAAGAACACCTCCGGCAACAGAACAAAACAGATAACAAAGATTGGAGCAGTATGAATTAGAGAATAGGAAACCAGTTGAAAGAATTAACAAAACCAAAAGCTGTTTTTTTGAAAAGATCAACAAAAGTGATAAACCATTGACTAAACTCACAACAAGAAAACAGGAGAGGAAGCAACCCAAATAAGAAATGAAATAGGAGAGATCACAAGACACTCATCTGAAATCAAAAGTATCATAACAGTATACTACAAAAGACTGCACTTTTAACAGATTTCAAAACCTAGAGGAAATGGACGTATTTCTAGATTCATATCCCCTACAAAAATTATTGCAAGGAGTAGCAGAACAACTTAAACCCATTACAAAAGAAGAGACTGAAAAGGTAATCAAAAACCTTACAAACCTAAAAAGTCCTGGCTCAGATGACTTCACCAGGGAATTCCAACAAACTTTTAGACAGGAGTTAATTCTGATACTACTGAGGCTATTTCACAGCAAAGAAAGGGATGGAATACCCCCAAATTCATTCTATGAGGCCAGCATAACCTTTATACCAAAGCCAAGAAAACATCCTACAAAAAAAATGAAAATTGCAGACAAGTATCACTGATGAGCCTGGATGCAAATATGTTCAACAAAATCCTTGCCAATAGAATTCAACAACATATCAAAAGAATAATTCATCATGTCAGAGTTGAAATCATACCAGGGATGCAAGGCTGGTTCAACATCAGAAAAACAATGTCATCAACTGCATAAATGACACAAATGATAAGAATCACCTGACTTTGTGAAGTGATGCATTTGATAAAGTCCAACAACCATTCATGTTAAAAACTCTCAGTAGAATAGAAATAGAAGAGAAATTCCTCAATGCAATAAGGGGCATCTAGCAGAGCCAACAGCCAACATCATCCTGAATGGAGAAAGACTGAAAGAATTCCCCCTGGGAACAGAACTAGCCAAAGATGTCACTCTCACAACTTCTTTTCGACATTGTACTAGAGGTTCTAGCTGGAGCAATGAAACAAGACACACAAAAAATGGCATTCACATCAGGAAAGAAGAAGTAAAAATCTCCCTATATGCAGATGATATGATCATGTACACATAGAACCCTAAATAATCCATAAGTAAACTAGTGGAACTAATAGAAGAGTTCAGCAAAGTATCAGGGTATTAAATAAACATAAGTAAATCTGTAGGATTCTTTTACATAAAGAGATCCAACGGGAAATCACCAAATAATACTGTTTGCCATAGCTCCCAAGAAGATAAAATATCTAGAGATAAATGTAACTGGAGAAATACCTATACAGAAAAAAAAAAAAAAAATTACAAGACCTTACTGCAAGAAACTGAAAGAGACTTACTTAAGTGAACAAACCTACCTTCCTCATGGATAGGAAGATTTAACATTGTGAAAATATCTATTTTACCCAATGCTAACTACATATACAACACAATCTCAGTACAAATTCCACTGTCTTTTTTTAATGCAGTAGAAAAATGAATCACCGTAAAACATTACTGAAGATGAGGAACACAATGTTAGTCCTCACACTACCCAACCTTAGAATCTGTTACATTTCCACACCAGTCAAAACAGCCTGATATTGGTACAAAAGGAGACATATAAACAAATGTAACAGAATTGAGACTCCAAAAATATCACTATCCTCTTATGAACAGTTGATATTCAACAAAGGCCCAAAGGTTGTAAATTGTGGTAAAAATAGTCTCTAATGAGTGGTAATTGAAAATTGGATATCCATCTGCAAAAAACAGAAACAAGACCCTTGTCTCACACTTCACACCGAAACTAAGTCAAAATGGCTCAAAGACCTAAATATCAAATATAAAGTGATAACGCTTATGCAAGAAAAAAAAATGAGTCAGCAGTGGAAGTTCTAATACACAGCTTGGACAGACTTCAAAATCTGACAGAGCATGATCAACAGAAGAGAAAATAGATAAATAGGAACTACTGAGAGTTAAACAGTTATGGTCATCCAAAGACTTTATCAAGAGAGTTAAAAGACTACCTACAGAATGCGGAAAAATATTTACAGGTACGTGGCAGATCAACATCAGGTTTCAATGATCTACAAAGTACTACAAAATGTCAACAAGAAAAAGGTAAATAACCAATTAAGCAATGGACAAAGGAGACCAACAGACCCTCAGCAAAGAAGACATCTGGGCAGCGAAAAGAGAGATGAAGAAATGTTCACAATCATTAGCTATTAGAGAAATCCAAATCCAAATTACAGGGAGACACCATCTCACCCCAGCAGGGTTGGCAATAATCCAAAAAACACAAAACAACAAATGCTGGCTAGGATATTGAGAGACTGGAACTCTCCTACACTGTTGGTATGATGCAAAATAGTTCAACCTCTTTGCAAAGCAATTTGGTGCTTACTTAAACAGCTAGAAGTAAATATACCATTTGATCCAGAAATCCCACTGCTCTGAATATATCCTACTGAAATAAAGGTGGTGATGCAAGCAGATACATACACATGAATGTTTATTGCAGCACTGTCAACAATAGCAAAAAACAAACAAACAAAAAAAAAACTGAGGTCAACTCTGCAGGCAAGAAGGTACTGGACTCAGGGACACAGTGTGACCATATGATGTATGTACTTTATGATTCTATAAATTTATAGGATGCTATCCTACTGGTTTCTTCCTAGATGGGTTAGAAGAGAGTAGAGAAGAGGGAACAGGTGCTTGTCAAAAGGATACTAGAAATACAGAGTGAAAAGGAGCAATGTCCTGTCACTAGGTGAGGAGACCAGATGGAACTGCAGATAGGTGAGCATGCAAAATTGATTTGGATTGTATGCTTTCACGTATTCAGAATTAAAAAAAAAAGACTTACAGAAATACAAAGCAAGTAACAGTATTATATCTTCTCTAAAATGTTCAAGTTTCAACCAAGAATTATGAGACATGAAGACAAAGTTGTGACTAACAGTCTGTACAGTACTGAGTCAATAGGTGCAGATGTTTGATTTGCAGGAAAAAGCATTCAAAGCAGCTATTATATTTTTGAAGATTAAAGGAAATCATGATATAAAAAATAAAGTGAATGTAATGTTAATGACTAAACACATCTAAAATCTCAATGCAAGTAATTAGTTGCTGGCTGAGTGGATTCTGACTCATGGAAGACTCATGTGTTTCAGACTAGAACTGTGTTTCTCAGGATTTTCTATGACTCTTTCAGAAGTAGATCACTCAACTTTCCTTCTGAGGATCCTGTGATGTATTCTTACCACCAACCTTCGGGAATCCAGAAATGTTGGAAAAATTAATCTTAAAATTTCCCATTTTAGATTAAAACAATAATTCTATGTTAAACAAAACTTAACAAACCTAGACATTATAAACTCATAGAGTTCCTTGCCTCTCATGTTATAATCAAACTCATTAAAGAGAAATTTTGGAAGTAGCAAGAAAAAACTGACTCATCACATACAACAGTAAGTGAGCTCCTTAGAAAGAAGTGGATCGTAAAAGAAGGTTCTGCTTTGTTTCTACTTTGAATCCCTGGGTGGTGCAAGTAGTTTCAAATACTAACCTAAAAGGTGGTTGTTTGAACCAATCCGGAGGCACCTTGGAAATCGCGGTGGTATAGTGGTTAAGTGCTACGTAGTGCTTGCCCCAAAACTGTCAAGTCATATCCTCCAGGTGCTGCTTGGAAAGTCTACTCCGTCCCGTACAATTGCTGTGTGTCAGAATTAACTGAACAGCAGTGGGTTTGACTGGATTTAGAAACACCATGAGAGAAATCTTGGTGCTCTACATCTGAAAGGCTGCAGCTGTGAAAATCCTGTGGAGCAGTGCTGTGCTGCACATGTGAGTTTGCAATGAGTTAGAATCACCTTTATGGAACTCACAACAACAGCAGCTGCCAGCTAGGTGCTCTTTGTTTATGGATGGGTCTGCCACGTCTGTCAGTCTTTCCCCTGTATGTCTCTGTGTCTTACCTGCTGTATTTTATAACTGAGAAGTGATTAGGTTTAGAGCTCACTCTCTCTTTATGACTTATTAAAGTAACAAAATACGACTTTTGTTCCCAAGCAGGGTCATATTTATCGATATAAGTCTGTATTTTAAAGGGATTCATAACACCATGGGAAAGTCAAGTTATGAAACAGCGGACATTAAGCTGCATGGGGGGTGGATGATTGTGGTTCACACCTTCTATTCTGATTTTCCCTGCTACTGATAAGGAAACACTTTTTTGCCACTTTATGCATTACCTTTCCAGTATGTTTTTATTCCTCCCCAGAAAACCCCAAACCTACTGCCGTCAACTCAGCTTCAATTCATAGCAACACTATAGGAAAGAGTATAACTATGCTGTTCGGTTTCCAAGGAGAGCCTGGTGGATTTGAATTACTGTCCTTTTGATTAGCAGCCATACCTCTTAACCACTACACCATCGGAGTTTCAACATACAATATTGTTTTTTAAAATACTCATTAAAGTTCACCATCCATTGACCTGAAAATGTGCTATGAAGCTTGCATGGTGCTAGGCTTAGGCGTAAAATGATTTTTAAAATGTGCTTTTGTAGTTCAAATTAAAAACTCATCCCTAGTCCCAAATTCGATGATTAAATGCACATAATTCCCACCAAAAGAGGCTGCCATGGGCTGGTGAAGGGTGGAGAAGGGAGGAATCTTCTGAGATTCTGTTCATATTTGAGAGGCTATTTATACACAGTTTCCACCTGCATTGATCAAAAGACTACCTAAAAAGATTCTGTCATTACACTAGAAGAAATTAGAATGCATCATGATATAATATTTATATAACTTTTAACTACCCTGTAATTAAAATACAAACCCTAGATTCATGGAAAATAAATCATCTTCAGCCAATTTGATTAAAAGATGCAAATTTTGAGGACCAAAAATATTTTTTAAATTCCTTTGTGAAGACAGGTGTGTACTGTGGAAGTTCATTGAAATTTAAATTTGCTCTGAATTTTTCATAATGAGCTTTGAATAGCATTTTCATCGAATTGCTTATAGCATTATTTTTCCACAGTTGGAATGCAATTGTCTATGATGATCTTTATTTCCTTTATAGAGACTGAGATTATATTAGAGCTTTTCCTTAGCACAGATCTAAATGGAGTATAAATACTTGGGATTATTCACTCACTTCCATTTAATATATTAAAGGAATTTTTCCTCTTGTAAATTTTTGTGACATTTGAGAAAAAAAATTAATATGGACAGGCATTAACTTTCTAATTCTTGGAGATGGCCTCTCACTCAGTGCAAATAACATATATGAGTATCTCTACTGTATTAGTGGAACAGTTGAGAAGTCTTTCTTCGGCAAGGTTTAATGGAATATTCATGACAGTTGGTTTATTTCCTTAAGTTAAATACCATAAGTATGAAAACTAGACCTTTGGCCATCAAGGTGATTTTTACTCATGTCAGCTCCTTGTGATTCAGAGTGGAACTGTGCGCCGCAAGAGTTTCAATGGTTTTTATATTTGGGAAGAAGATCATCAAGATTTTCTCCCAAGGTACCCCTCGGTAAATTCAAACCATCAACTCCAATAAATTGTGGAACACTATACTGTCTTTGCCATTCATAAACTCAACTACCATAAGTAGTTTTATAAAATATTTATGTCAATGTGTTTTGCTACATGTAATTTCCCTTCTCTGAGATGTCTTATGGTGAGTGCTGAACCATACTCCATTTTCGAAGGATTCCTAACTTGTGGGTCACACAGCAAAATTGTCCTTAGATCCAGGCCATCCTGAACACAGCTAACTGGAGCACAGCTGGCAGCCTCTGATGCAGACGCAGCTTTCTGAAGGCTGGCCAGAAGTCTACAAAGTGCAGTGGCACCAAAGCTCAGCCCTACAAGACCATTCTTTACTGGACGGTGAATGGTCAGCCCTTCAGTTGCTCTTTATGTGCTGTCTGCCTGTGAAGCCTGTAGAAAACGGAAGCAAAGAGAAACAGTACATGTGAGTAAATGGAGACCACAATTCAGAAACAATCCTGAAAGAATGAAGTGGCGAAGAGCGGAGTGATCAAAACCCTCTATAAAGGTGAAACACAAGAGTAGTCAGTCTCTGGGTAGTGAGGTATATGTAAGTTTGAGTTGTTCTTTACATGTTGTCAATTTTAAATAGCCTGCAATAAGAAAATACTGCTTTCATGGTAGAAAAACACATGTAAAGATCATAAATTTGGTTGAGATTGGAGGAAAAAAACTAGATTGGTTTAAGTCAGTTTTTCTTTGGTTGTCATCAGTAGTCTGCAAAAGCCACCACATCTGTTGCTTTATGAATGAAGTGTGATTAGGCAGGAGGCAACACAGTTTTCCAGGTTTCACATGCAGGTAACTGTGAAAAATCTAGTTCCCCTGTAAAAGCCAGACATAGCTTTCTATCCCTTGTTGCAGTGCAGGGGCAGTTGTAGATGGTGGAGAGATTCAGCATATAGTCACCAAG
This sequence comes from Heterohyrax brucei, assembly GCA_028571685.1. Classification (NCBI taxonomy): domain Eukaryota; kingdom Metazoa; phylum Chordata; class Mammalia; order Hyracoidea; family Procaviidae; genus Heterohyrax; species Heterohyrax brucei. The sequence continues at coordinate 27,818,208 of CM053146.1, read as the reverse complement.
TTTAAATCTCCATCTGCATACATTTTAGCCATCTTGCTTTATCTTTGGAAGATAACTCTATATAGTTTAGTGATTTTTTTTTCCACTGATGTTTTTTAACACTATAACTGATATTTTTGACATTCTAGCTAGAATCGAAGGGATTTGATATATGCTTCTGACAGTGATCAAAGGTATCTGTGATTCATTTTTACTCCAAAAAGGAGCATCCACCTTCCTCCTTCTACTGGAACACATGTGGTATAAGCCAAGTTTATCCAAGTGCTACTTGGATGATTAATGAAAACATCTCATTGTTGACATTATTAGTTGAGGTTGAGTCAGCTTTAATTCATGGCAACCTGAAACATATAATTATGACATCATAAATTACACCTATGTAGGGCAGGATTTCAAGAATCTTATTTCAAGCTAAAACAGACTTCAGAAATAAAATAGACTTGTTTTCTTATCTGGAAATTCTGGTTGTGTAGTGGCTGAGCTATCACTACTAACAAAAAAGATCAGCTGTTTGATTCTACCAGGCACTCCTTGGAAACCCTTTGGGACAGTTGTACTCTGTCTAAAAGGTCACTATGAGTTGGAGTTGACTCAGTGGCAATGGATTTAGATTCGCTTATTATCTTATCCACTACTGATCTATCAATATTATTTTTGTTTTTCTGCCATGGTTTGTGCATTGCCTTGATACTGTAAGCTATCCCACCAGTATTTCAAATAACAACAGTATTCACCCATGGTGGGTAGGTTTCAGTGGAACTTTCAGTCTAAGACAAAGGGAAACAGACAACAGCAACACCAAGAAACCTGGCAATTGATTTTGAAAATTAGTCAACTAAAACCTTATGAGAGGGATGGGGCCAAGCTAGCAGAGCAGTCAGACGCTCCTGTGATCAGTCTAACAATAAAGACCCAAAATAACAGATGAATTGATTATCTATGACATTCTGAGAGCCCTGGGAACCAAAAAGAAAGCTGAGAAGTCAAATTGAGTGGTGGAAAAGGAACAGTAGGTCCAAAAGTGCATAGGTCTGGCCAGACCTGACCTACCAGATATCGCCTGCAGCTAGGATGATGAATGGAGCAGTGTCATTCAGAGGGCATCTGTCTTAGCGGGAGAGACTAAGCAGAAATGGAGGATTCATTCACACCTACAGTACCAGTGGAAAGTGGCACTAGACGGACAAAAGCTAAGTGACTTATGTCTAACCTACTGCCCATGGATCTAAGAATTTCCTTCAAGTTAACCCTGCCCCCCTTTTCCCAGTGCTTCCCTCACTTCTCTATATTGGTGCCCTGGCACCAGATTCTGGCTCCATTAACTGAACCTGAAGTAGGACTCCTTATGCATGCATTGAGCCATTCTTCTAGACCCAGGGAACAATTAAGCAAACAGTGGAGAGAGAAAAAAAAAAAATCTGTGAATTTGCCTGAGCCAGAAATTCAGTACAGACACAGGCATTAGGGCAATACCTTCTGCACTGACTCTTGGGAACAGCTGTCAGTCCCCTGCCTTTCAGCATGTACAGCCAGATATCTATGCCTAAACCAATCATTTTGTCCATCTAGGACTGCTGGAGAGAGCCTGCATCATACACCTTCTGACTTCTACATAGAAAACTGAAACCATACAATAAAAGTAAATGGACTCCTGAGCAGGAACAGCTCCAATAACCCAGGGACAGAACATTAGAGCTTCAAAGGCACTAACAACTAGCACATAAGACCAACCTCTTTAGACATTTCAGAACAAAACAAGAAGGTAGAACATAGTAGGCAAACAAATAAATACAACTTACTGGTGCTTCAGAGAAAACAATCAGTATCAAATCATGTAAAAAGGCAGGACACGGTGGATTCAGAAAGCTCCTATAATCAGGAAACAAGTAATTTTCCAGATGCAGGGAACTTCCAGAAATTATTGGGGGTAGTATTTAAAAGATTCGTATGTAGAACTCTTTAAGATATCTGGAAGGAGATGAGGCAAAATACAGCAGAACATAAGGACATATTGAACAGGCTGCAAGAAAGCATACAGAGACTGGAGGAAGAAATTCAGAAATTAGCAATACAATTACAGTATTGGATTACTCAGTACAAAGTTCAAGAAGCAGAACTGAGGCAATGGAAAGTCTAATTAGTGATGCTGAAGATAAAGCAGGTGACACCTACATATTTGAAAAATAAAACAGATTTTTAAAATCATTTTTTAAAAATCAAAAGCACTAAGAATTAAGTGGGATTCTATCAAAAGAGAGAATTATTAAAGATTTGTTGATGGAGAACTTCCCTGAAATTGTGAAAGTTGAGAAGATATCTGCAAGATGCTCATTGAATTCCATACTGGATAAATCCCAGAAGAAAAAAAAAAAAGTGAAGTCATATTGTAATGAAACTTGCCAAAACGAAAGAGACAATTTTAACAGTTGTTAGGGAAATGCAAAAAATAACAAAGGAGAATCAGTACAACTAAGTGTGGACTGCTCCACAGAAACCATGTAGGCAAGAAGGAAATAGCATAATATATGCAAAGCTTTGAAGGAAAATAATTACCAGCCAATATATAGTAAACATTCTCAAATATTATTGCAAAATTAGGGCACTTCCAAATCAACAGAAATTTAGGGAATTTGCACAAAGGAAACCAAAATTCACAGAAAGTACTAAAGGGAGTATTTTGGTTTGAAAATCAGTCACATCAGATAACAATGCAAGATTCCAACACGAAAAGCAGCAATCAGATGTCAATCCAGACAGGGAAATCACAAAAATAAACTGAAGGTGAAATACTGAAAATAGGGAGACAAGATGTCATTATGTAAAAGATGCCAATAGTGTAACAAAAAAAGATTTGTAAAAATGTAAATCTCTCATGTGGAGAAGTCAAGGCAATGCAAAGAAAATTAAAAACTGATTTAAATTTAGAAAAATAGAGGTAAATATTAAGGTAACCATGGAGGACATTAATAAGCCTACAAATTAAAATAAAAAAAATTAAAAAAAAAAAGAAGTTTCAGTAAACTCCAAACTGACAGTAATACAAATCATGAAAAGAAAACATGTAAAGAAAAACAACACAGAATGCAAAATTAAGTGGGACAAAAGTATTATCTGCAATGAAGAAAGAAGATATTAAAATAACAGGACTAAACTCACACCTATCAATAATTACACTGAATGGAAATAGATTAAATTCACCAATATAGAGACTGAGAGTGGCATATTGAATAATAATTAAACAAACAAAACGAAACAAAAACTCAATCCATCTTCATGCTACCTACAGGAGACACATCTTACTCATAAAGAAGCAAACTCAAAAGATGGGATAAAAATGAATCAAGTGACAAACAACAGGAGTGGCAATATTAATTTTAGGTAAGTTAGATTTTAAAGTAAAATATACCCCATTAGACAAAGAGGGATATTATGTAATGGGGTAAGTAGGATATAACCATATCCTATATCTATGCACCCAACAACACTGTTCAGAATACAAAGCACAAATTCTAACTGCACTGAAAACACAAATAGTCAGCTCCAAAAAAATAGTAGGAGACATCAACATTCCATTATCACTCAAGGACAGAACATCTGGAGAAAAGCCCAGTAAAGACACAGAAGACTTAAATGCCACAATCAACCAACTTGACCTCAGAGAAACTTACAGAACACCCTACCCAACAGCAACAGAGTCTTCTTTATTTTTCAATGTACATGGACCGTTGTCCACAGTTGACCACATATTAGGCCATAAAGCATGCCTTAGCAATTCCAAGCAATGAAATGTTACAAAGCACCTTTTCATAACAAAGTTTTAAAAATAGAAAGCAGTAAGAGAGAAAGCAAGGGAAAAAAAGTCAAACACATGGGAACAGAAAAACACTTTGCTCAAAAACTTATGAATAATAGAATAAACTGAAGACAGGATAAATATATTCACAAAATCAAAAGAGAATGAAAATACATCTTGCAAGAACCTTTGGGACACAGCAAAAGCATTGCTCAGAGGCCGTTTTAAAATGCACACATCTAGAAAGAAGAAAGGGCCGAAATCAAAGCATTAATACTACAACTCCATGGAGTAGAAATAGAGCAGCAAAAGAATCCCTCAGGCACCAGAATATGGTAAATAATAAAAATTAGAGCATAACTAATGAGTTAGACAATAGAAAAATGATTGAAAGAGTTAACCAAAAGCTTGTTCTTTACAAAGATCAAAACATTTGACAAACATTGGCCTAAGCTGACAAAAGTAAAACGGGAGATGAAGCAAACAAACTGAATGAGAAATCAGATTGGTGATTTCACTACTGACCCAACTGGAATTTAAATAAATTAATAACAGAGAACTATGGAAAACTGTACTCTAATAAATTCGAAAACCTGGATGATATGAGCAAGTTCCTAGAAACACACTACCTACCGAAACTAGCCCAAACAGAGATAGAACAACTAAATAAACCCATGACTAAAGAAGAGACTGAAAAGCTAATTTAAAAATTGCAAATGGAGGGGTGGAGGAAATAGCCCTGGCCCTATTGGATTCATTGGAGAATTCTATCAAACTTTTAGAGAAGAGTAAACACACTATTGCTAATGATATCTCAGAGCATACAAAAGGATGGGATACTGCCAAATTCATTTTATGAAGCTAGCATAACTCTGATACCAATAACAGGTAAGGGTTCTACAAAAAGGAAAATTAAACACCAATATCTGTCATGAACTTAGGTGCAAAAACCCACAATAAAATTCTAACCAATTGGAATTCAAAATAGCAAAAAATAATGTACCATAACTGAGTGGGATTCATGCCAGGGATGCTAGAATGGTTCAACATTAGAAAAACAATCAATCTAAACAACCATGTAAGTAAAACAAAAGACAAGAAGCACTTGATTTTATCAATTGTTGTAGAAAAGGTGTGGAGAATGTCCGGCACCCATTCATATTAAAAACTCTCATCAAAATGGGAGTGGAAGGCAAATTATTCAACTTAATAAAGGACATTTATACAAAGCTAACAGCCAAAGTCATCCTAAATGGAGAGATTCTGAAAGGATTCCCTTTGAGAATGGGAGCCAGAAGAGGATGCCATTTGTCACCCCTTTCAGCATTGTGCTGGAAATTCTAGTTAGCGTCATCAGGCAAGATAAAGAAATAGGGGCATTCAGATTGGTAAGGAAGAAGTAAAAGTATCTCTATCTGCAAATTATATGATTTTATACACAGAACACCCTAAAGAACACACACACACGACAAACAAAAAAATACCCTGCTGGAACAAATAGAGATGTTTAGCAAACCATCAGGATGTAGGACAAACATAGAAAGATCAGTTGGTTTCCTTACACCAACAAAGAGAACATCAAAGAGAGAAATTACTGAATCAATACTGTTTATAGTAGCTCCCAAGACAATAAAATACTTGGGAATAAATCTCACAAAAGATGCGAAAGATGTATTAAAAAAAAAAAACAAAAAACAAGACACTACTGCAAGACATAAAAAGAAACCTGCATAAATGGAGAAACCTGCTTTGCTCATGGATAGTAAGACTCAACATCGTCAATGTCTGTTCTATCCTAAGTGATCTATAGATACAATGTAATCCCAATACAAATTCCAAAGACATTTTTTAATGAAACAGAGAAAAATATCACCAACTTCATATGGAAAGGGAAACACCACAGATAAGCAAAGTATTACTAAAGGAGAACAACAAAGTGGGAGGCTGCCTTCTACCCGACTTTAGAACATGCTACACTGCGTGGTAGTCAGAACAACCTGATAGTGGCACAGCAACAGATATATATATACCAATGGAACCATTGTTGAGAATCCAATCATAAAAGTATCCACCTGTGAGCAGGTGATACTTGAGAAAGGCCTAAAGTTCTTAAACTGGGGGCAAGACTGTTGTTTTTAACAAATGGCGTTGGCATAAGTGGATGTCTATCTGAAAAAGAAAGGAAGGAAGGAAGAAACAAGACCCATATCTCTTACCATGCAAAAAAACGAACTCAGAGATATGTTGAAAACCTAAATATCAAATCTAAAGTGATAAAGGTCAGGGAATAAAAAAATAGGGCAGCACTTTGAGTCCTAGAACATGAGATAAACAAAACACAAAACATTTCCACCAATGTATAGCCACCAGAAGAGAAAATAGGTAACTGGGAACTCCTAGAAAATCAAAAACATAGGTTTATTAAAAAACTTCACCAAAAGAGTAAAGAGATAAGCTACAGACTGGGAAAAAAAAATGGCTAAAACAATCCAATCAGTCAATAATTTCTATAATCTACAGGATACTGCAAAATCTCAATCACACGAAGACAACCCAATCAAAAATGGGTCAAAGATATGAGCAGTCTCTTCACCAAAGAAGACATCCAGCCAGCTAACAAATATGTGAGGAAGTGTTCGTGATCATTGCCCATTGCTGTTAGGTGCCTTTGAGCCAGTCCTGATTCATAGTGACCATATGAACAACAGAACGAAACATTGCCCGGCTTTTTTATGCTTAAGCCCATTGTTGCAGCCACTGTGTCAGTGCATCTCATCGAGGGTCTTCCTCTTTTTCACTGACCCTCCACTCTGCCAAGCATGATGTCCTTCTCCATGAACTGATCCTTCTTGACAATATGTCCAAAGTATGTAAAATGCAGTCTCACCGTCTTTGCTTCCAAGCAGCACTCTGGTTGTACTTCTGCCAGAACAGATCTGTTTGTTCTTTTGGCAGTCCATGGTCCATTCAACGTTCTTCTCCAATAACACAATTCAAAGGCATCAATTCTTCTTCTGTCTTCTTTGTCATTGTCTAGCTTTTGCATGCATATGATGTGATTGAAAATATGGCTTGGGTCAGATGCATTTTAGTCTTCAAGGTGACACTCTTACTTTGGAACACTTTAAAGAGTTCCTTTGCAGCAGATTTTCCCAGTGCAATGTGTCTTTTGATTTCTTGACTGCTGCTTCCATGGGCATTGATTGTAGACCCAAGTAAAATGAAATCCTTTACAACCTCACTTTCTCCACTTATGACAATGTTGCTTACTGGTCCAATAGTGAGGATTTTTGTTTTCTTGATGTTGAGGTACAATCCATACAGAAAGCTGTGGCCCTTGATAGTCATCAGTAAGTGTTTCAAGTCTTCTTCATTTCTAGTAAATAAGGTGATATCGTCTGTATAACGCAGGTTGTTACTGAGTCATCTTCCAATCCTGATGCTTTTTTCTTCTTCATATAATCTAACTTCTCAGATTATTTGCTTAGCATACAGATTAAAAACGTATGGTGAGAAGATACCATCCTGATGCATGCCTTTCCTGACTTTAAACCATGCAGTGTTCTGGAATTCCCATTCTCCACAACATTAGCCATAATTTAGTATGATCCACACAATCAAATGCTTTTGCATAGTCAATGAAACACAAGTAAACATCTTTCTGGTATTCTTTACTTTCAGCCAAGATCCATCTGACATCAGTGATGATATCCCTGGTTCCATGTCCTTTACTGAAGCCAGCTTGAATTTCAGGAAGTTCCTTGTCAATATACTATTGTAGTCATTGTGAATGATCTTGAGCAGAATTTTACTTGCGTGCGATATCAACTATATTGTTTTGTAATTTCCACATTCTGTTGGATCATCTTTCTTTGGAGTGGGCATAAATATGGATGTCTTGTAGTCAGTTAACCAGGTAGCTGTCCTCCAAATTTCTTGCCTCTTAGAGAAATCCATATCAAATGTACAGTGATAGACCATCTCTCTCCAACTGGGATAACGTTAATTCTGAACCACAAAATAATAAATTTTGGAGGGATGGTGGAAAGTAGAACACCTTTACATTGCTAGTGGGACAGTAAAATAGTACAAACACTTTGGAAATCAACTTGGTGCTTTTTTAAAAGCTAGAAGTAGCATATGATCCAGCAATCCTACTTCTTGGAGTAGGTTCTAAAGAAATAAGGGCTGTCACAGAAATGTTTGCACATTAATGTTTATTGCAGGCATTATCAGCCTTGGCAAAAGATGGAATCAACCTAAGTGCCCCATCAACAGATGGATGGATAAACAAACTATCGTTTGTTCACACAATGGAACACTAAGCAATAATAAAGAACATTGATAATCTTGGAAAACATCTGATAGTATGGAGGAATCTGGAAGACATTATGCTGAGTGAAATTAGGTAGTTGCAAAAAGACAAATAACATATGAGACCTCTATTAAAAAGACTTAAGAAAAGGTTTAAACAGAAGAAAACCATCGTTTGTGGTTTTGAGGGTCAGGAAGCTGGGAGGGAGGTTATTCATTGATTATAGATAGTAGATAGTAGATAACAGAGAGGCGTAGGGTTAGATGAAGGGAGGAACAGCATGCATTCAAGAGGAGGTCACTATACCTGGAATAAATTGAAAACTAAGAGGTTTCCTAAATATAACTTAGCACTTTGAACTAGAGAGTAGCTGGTACAGGGGTCTGCGATCCATGGTTTCAGGTGACATCTAGGTCAACTGGCATAAAAATTTTTTTAAGAAAATATTGTGCAGCACACTTTGTTAAGTGGCATTCTGGGTCTTAAAAGTTAAAAAGTGGCCATGTAAGTAGCATCACTTGTCTCCCAACTTCTTGGAGCACTGGCAAATGAAGGACACCAAAGACATAAGGAAAATATGAGCTCCAAAGACAGGAAAGGCCATATAATCCAGAGACCACATCTGCGTGAGACCGGAAGTAGTGGATGTTACCCATCCACCGTCAGTGACTGCCCTGACAGAGAATATAACAGAGTTCCTTATGTAGTAGGAGAAAAATGGGAGTGCAATACTGGAACTCTAGTTTAAAAAGGCCAGACTTGGTGGTAAGACGGACTGGTGGGTCTCTGGAAGACGTGGTCCCTGGACTGTTAGCCCAGAACTGAAACCATTCCCTCAGCCATCTCTTCATAAGAAGAGTAGGCTGGAGTATAGGCATAGAATGATACTGGCAGAGTGTACTTCTTGGCTTAAGTAAGAACTTGGGGTAACAGGGCAGCTCCTATCCAGAGGTGAGATGAGAGAGTGGAGGGGGACAGGAGCTGGTTTAATGGACATGGAAATATAGGGTATAAAGGTGTAACAGGGTGGGGTGAGCAAGTAGAGTTACATAGCAGTTTGACTTTTTTTGTTGCATTTTCAATTAAAGTACAATGAAATATGGGGGAAGAAAAAAACATGTATCCTAACAGGTCTAATTCTTGGATATGGTATCAGGAGGGATCAGTTTCTGGAGGAGTATGTCATGTTTGGTGAAGCAGCAACAGTAAGTGAGACCCTCCTTGAGATGGTCTGGCCCAATAACCACAGTGATGGACTTGTAGTGTTCATGAGGATGACACAGATTTGGGCAGTGTTTTGTTCTGTTGTATATAAGGTTGCCATGAGTTGGAGTCAACTTATCTGTATCTATATCTATGTGTATGTGTCTATCTCTGTGTGTGTATCTGTATCTATATCTCTGTAGCATTTTATGAGTAAAGATATGTAGTCCAAAATAAGGCAGGTGAGATACCAAGATTACACGAAATGTGCGTGACCAATTGGGGTTCAAATCTAGATCTGTTTTTCTTCAGGTGTTACTTAGGCATGCTTTAGGATACACATATTTCTACTCATTTAGTACACTTCGTAACACACAGTAGATCAACTAAAGATTGAGAAAGAATACTGAATACATGGCAAATGACATTTTAAAGAAGTCGCATTTATTTGCACAATATACTTTATTGTGGTAGATTTTGAAACTAATATATATTTAACTTAAAGTATAATTCTTAAATATAGTAGCAGGTTATACCTGGATCGGTGCCACCCCCAAATAAAATTAGCTTTCTTTTTCTAAATGTTTAATATTTAATGTCGAGTCCAAGAAGAACATTGAAAGAAAATCTCAGGAGGAGTTGCTGAGCTCTTGAACATTCTGGCCAGACATGCATGAGAGAGCAAACAGCACAACAACAATTTCTCAAATCAACTCTCAAGATAAAACACTTTTTTTCAAGAGAGACTTGGGTCACGGGGAGCCTGCTACAGATGACCAATGTATAGATTCCTACTGAAAACTCATTTTCGTTAAGGTGGCATACAGATTTCTCTGAAATGCTCCTGTCAAGATCACCTTTGTGTCTCCCTATAGCTTTGGAAGGCTCCACTGTTACCTCAGATCTCAGCATTCGTGAGACTTTTCTCTTCTTTAGGTATCTGTGCCCTTGTCATTGGCCTATTCTTCTTATGTTTGCCTGGTAAGGGTTGGATTTATTCTGCCTATATCTCCGCTCTTGGCTTTCTCACTGTCCCTGACCTTTCTGTTTGTGAGTATTCTGTCTTGTCACCTATTCAATTGGCTATTTTAGCCAATTTCATTATTTATGATTGTTTGGTTTGATGGCTACGTATTTGATCAAGTCAAGTTGTAACATATCTGTAAAATTCCTTGGCTCCATCACAGACCAAGCATTTGTACTAACTACTGCTTCTGTATCTGTCTTTGACACCTATGCCCATACACATCAATACTCTATCAGCATCAGTTTTTAAAGAGTTACTGTCTAAAATCCATCCTTGTGTATATGATCTCTGGTGAAAATGGGAAGTAACAGTATCTGTATTAATTAAAGGCTCCATTAAGGGCTCCATGCCAAAAACTAAATAGATTTAAGCTTGCCAAGTGCACAAGGCCAGGAACTTAATTGTACCTTTCATTAGCAACAGTTCTGTCAACTGTGGTTCTCAAACATATGACCTTCCCTTAATTTTGTGCTAATGCATAAAATTAGGATCTTGCTTGTCTTTGCGCTTGCCACTGGTATGACATATACCTGCCTGACCTAAGTAAGTTTTGTCTATGTGTAAGTGGAAATGAACTTCCTGATTTGATGTCAATGGGAAAGAAATCAAGTTGTGATAGGTGAACCTGTCTGTTTGATATGCCTATGTAAGTATATATGAATTCATATATATTTCAATGGCCAAAGAATGTGAGGCTATTTACAATGAGTTTTTACTATAGTAGTGTGATTCTGGGGAAACCCTCGTGGTGCAGTGGTTAAGTGCTACATCTGCTAAACAGAGGACTGGAAGTTCAGATCTGCCAGACACTCCTTGAAAACTCAGTGGGGCAGTTCTCCTCTGTCCTATAGGGTCGTTATGAGTCAGGATTGACTTGACAGCATTGGATTTGATTTGGCTTTTTGGTTTATTGTGATTCTGGAGTTGTTGCTTTGTACATCTTAAAAATAATTATTGCAAAAATCTGAAAACAAATATGTTTGAAGTCACTTAAGTTGATCATACCTTCTGAAAATATCAAACAACCTATACTGCAAAATGTTCTTTCAAAGTTAAATAATATTTTTCTGCTGGTAACTGGAATGTATTAGAGAATATGTTGCAATGTAATGACCACCTCAATGACTGTCAAGAAGATACACAAACACACACATATATATGTATGTATATATGCCAGTATATATATATATATATATATATATATATATATATATATATACTTTTTTTAAGCCAGGTCAAAGAGGTTCTGGTGAGTTCAAAGCTGATAGAATGTAAAAGCAGCTCATCCTTCCTGATTCCCTGTGTCCCCTTTGGAGTTTCATAGGAAGGTTAACAGTTGGAATTTTCCTTATTAGATTCTGAAAATTTGCTAGTTCTGATCTCATGACTATTTTAATAGAGAATGACTCAGCTATAAACTGGTAGTTGACTCGGTGCATGCAGGTGGATAGGCAGCATTGAGTCCATGGCTATTTCCAGCCAAAGCAGGTGCATGAATAATTGATAACACGTTCTGGAACATCCTCGTCCATGTTACTCTATGACAGTTCTCTATCTGTACTTTTCCTTGTATTGAAAACTTGACTAGTAATTTAAGCTTGTAATTGAAGAACAGACCCAACAAGCATCTTCCCTAGACAATCAGATACTCCACATTCCATTATTCTGTTAATCAATCAATTGAATCACAGAATATTTGTGCACTTTCCACATGGCGAACATTTTACTAATTCTGGTCTTACAAGAAATAAAATAAGAGATCATTTATGCACATTGAGAACTCAAAGGCTTTGATGGGGTTAAACTAATAAACAGGAACTTATGAGACTGAATAGTAATTTACACAGAGATATGAAAACTCTGAGGACATCCATAGAATTTAAATGTGGAGAAAGCTATTCGAATCAAGGGACTATTCTAGAGGAGGGCACGCTGTTTTCTGTTCTCATGCTGCCTGGTGACGTCTTACTGGTCCTTTTGTTTTACAGTATTGGAGAGAATTTTTCTGATCTGGAGAACCAAATTCTGTTATTTCCACCTATGTTTGCAATGTAAGATTGACCTAATCGTATTGTGAGCCTTTTCTACCAAAGATAGGGTATTAGGCAAAGAGGGATATGCTTTAAGTGGGCCTGTGCAAATGTGTCGGAGCTTCCCAACATAGGATGGGGGTTTTTCATCGTTAATTTCTAGGTGCCATGGATTATAAATTGCAAAGTGCCTACTAGGGAAAAGCACAAACAAAGGAACAATAGCAGCAAGCCAGAAAAACAGGAAAAAAATCACCTCTTCTGTCTTTGGTAATGGTTCCAGCTTTTACTGAGGTGTGTTGTTGTATTGATGGTAGAACAGGAGCAGAATGTCAAGGGGATTGGGAAAGGATTTGCAGTTTGGGAATGAATTATGTAAATTTTGATAATGGCTTACTTTGATTTGAATAACAAACATAATGATAGCAATATGCTGCTAATTTAAAAAACAGTTTTATTCCTTGGAATTGTTCCTAGTACTCAACATATATTAACTCTTGATTCTTGTAACAACCCTATAATGTGATTTTCTACAAAACCTCATTTAACCAATGAGCAAGCAGAAACAAAAATATGTTATTAACTGTGTCTAAAATAACAGCTAGTAGGTGTCAGGAGCCTAGATCACAATTATGTAGCATGGTTCCAGGGGACTTAGTCTTAATTTCTTCAACATTATACTGCCTGTAACCATATAATATCCCACTCTTCCCATGCTGTACCTTGTATTTGTTGTTGGAATTTATTTTTCTGTTGAATCATCTGTGTTTCCCAGGTATGCAGTCTTGCTGCAAGAAGTGTTTTTATACCACTACTTTTGAGTTCTTCTTTAACTTCTTTTTCTTGCTTGTTTGTGTTGACCAGTAACTTCATGGTAAATGTTGAGACAGTGGCAATTCTTGCCTTAATAGGAACGCTCTAATTGTTTTCCAAATATATGTGATACCAACTTTGATGTTCACTCACATATATTTTGTTAAGGTTCACATAAGAAAGCAACTTTAGTAATCCCAGTGAAAAAGAGTAGTGTGAAGAGAAGTAATCGGAGTCTGAACTGATAGGATTTGCTGACAGTTGGGATATGGTGTGTGCAGAGGAAATGCAGGATTCAAAGATGACTCCAACTTTTTTGACCAACTGAGAAACATATCTTCTATCAAGACATAGAAGGTGTGGGATAAGCAGGTTTTAGGGGGAAGTCAGGAACTTTTTCTTTGACAGATTAAATTTTAGATGCCATTTAGATATCTACCTGCAAAAATCAAATAGGCTGTTAAACATACATATCTAAATATCAAGAGAGAAATCTAGACAGGAGACATAAATTCCTGATTCATCAGCACACAGATACCACTTAAAGTTTTGCCAATGGATAATGTCCCAGAATCCAAGTGAAGAAAATGGTTCAAGTAGGGAGTGATTATACTTGAATTAATACTACCAGGATAGGAGGAGTTTGAAGAACAGACTGTTGGTTTTAGTAATGTGGAAGCCAGTGTCAGGATAGGTAAGAGCAGTTTCTATATAGTGATCAAGGTATGACTTGAATGGCTTGAGACCAAGAAAGAAGATGGAGAGGAATTAGAAACAGCTCTTCAGCTCTTTCAAGGGCTCTTTTATGTATAAGGAGAAAAGAAAGAAGGAAGAGATCAGGTCTGTGAGACAGGTAGGAGCACTGTAATTTGTCTTTTTCTTTCTTTTTTAGAATGGATTATGTTTTAGCATGTTGCAGTTTGGTGAAAGAAGGAGATACTGCAATTGCTGAAAGTTTGTCCTTGAAAAGGTGGAAAGAATGAGCTTTAGATCACAAAAAGAGGTACTGGCCATAGATTGGAACATTATAGTTCATCCCTAGTACCACACAATGCATGGCAGATTGGAAATGGCACCGTTAGTTATACATGTGAGGTAGTAACAGTATTCTGATTTCTTCAGTTTTCTGTAATGTACAAGGCAATTACTAACAATAAATACACAATTTTACAATGAATATGCATGTAAATGAGAAATCCTGGTAGTGCAAAGAGTTAGAAACTCAACTGCTAACCAAAAGGTCAGTGGTTCAAAGCCACCAGAGAAGGATGTGTTAGTCTGCTTCTGCAAAGAGTATGGTCTTGGAAACCTTAGAGTGACTGTTCCGTTGTTTCCGTTGGGTATTTGTGAGTTGAAATCGACTCAAAGGTGATGGGTTTGGTTTTGGTGTTTGTGTAAATGGTACTTATTTAGTTCGGCAGCACCTAAAAAGCACGTGAAGAAGCTAGGAAAAGTGTCTAGCATTCATTTGTTGTATTAATGAATATATAATAATTCTAGTAATTCTAACCATTGAAACCTATTTAATTTAAGATGAATGGTAAGGGTTTTACAGTTTGATCCTTGACACACACCAAAATTAACAATGGTTTTCGGAAATAAAGCCCATCACTACCTTCAGGATTTCTTGCTTTGCCAAGCCCAGCACAGTGATCAGATTATTAAAGTGAACTCTCAAACATTTACTTAAAAGTAGGCTTTCCCTTTCTGTTCTTTATGACTTACATAAGATTAATCATTTTCATCCCTCCCCCAAAGTTCATTTGCTGCTTGAGATTTATAGAAAGAACTAAAATGGATTTTAAAATGTCTAAAACAATTAAAAATATTCCCTGATCATATTTAAAATGAGAAGGAAGATACCATTCAGGTAGTATATTAATAATGTAGGAATGCTCCGATTCTTCTTGGAGTTCTGGACCTTTCCTTATGAAGTTATCTATATCTAAAGATGGCATGTGTTAATGTTGCCTGAGTGATAAAGCATATGAAAGTGTTTTTGACTCAGCTTCACATGCTTTATACAAAATGTTGAATGTAAACTATTACAAGATGACACCTTGGTGTTTTTTTCAAAATACTTTGGAAGCCTAAATCTTGTCCTGCTGATCACTACTTCTCCATATGGAATTCCTGAGAGGCTATACATTTCAGCATCAATGTATCACTTTAAAGACATCCATGTAAATTTCATATGCTTCCCAAAGCTCTGCATGAAGGATGGGTTGGGTCAGGTGACCTAGACTCAAGGCCTGATGAGAACTTGCTGTTTCTCCATAATACAGGGCTTATTGCTGCTACACACCACACAAGCATGCTTGCAGGAAGGGGAGAGAGATGGAGAAGCCAAAAAGAATTCATTTATGTAGATACCAAAGAAAAGAGTTGAAATAGAAATGTAGGACAAGGAGAGGACAGATAATGGGTAATTGCTTATTAAGCCACTATTGTGTCCCAGTAAAAGGCCTTATGCTATGACCAATGAGATTTACAACTCACCCTTCACAGAGGGACCTAATGAAGAGCCACGATCACTTGGGGAAGTATGTCCAAAACCAAATTTAAGCCTTCGACAAACATGTACCTTTTTGTATTTTGACCTCAACTGCTATAATTTAGGAGATAGCAATTACTTTATTGAACATCTATTTCAGCTCTCTGCTAATAAAAGTGAAACAATGGAAATCTAGAGTGTTAAAGAGTTGCAGAGAAATTTAATAGAACCAGTGCCATGATTTGATTTTTTTTTTTTTTCTTATAAATTACTCTCCTTCTCATAGTTCAAATACAAAACCTCTAATTGGTTTCCTGGTATTTGGTAATGTCTGGCAGATTGATGGAAATACACTACTCACAGTCTGTTTTACATGAAAGAATGAGGATTTTATTGGGATAGAGCTTGACTGGAGGTAAGTTCTTCTGTAGTTTGTCTCAGTAACAAAATCTGTGTTTTGTACAGCCAGACACACAGAGAGATGGAATGGGGCGGAAATGTTGATTGGCCATACGTCTAAATATCAGTGATTCTTATTTGTTGCTCTAAAATCCCCTTTGTATATTACAGACCAAAGTATTAGAGTTCAGGTGTAACAATGTGAAACAGTTATTTTCACTACAGAAAATTCAAAATGTATGGCTCACTGAGGCTATATTGTTGGGTCTCTGGAAAACAATTTAACATAAAAGCAGAGAGGGATTCACTCTTCTTTGGTACAAGACATCATGTTGGTCAGACATGTTCAGGACTCCAGAAAGTTACGTTGTTGTCAGTTCCATTGAATTATGATGACCCAAGTACAAAATAATGAGCTACATACAAAAGAATGAAATGTCCAGCCCTGCGGTATCTTTGTGATCAATGGCTTGCTTGAGTCCATTGTTGCAGCCACTGTATATTTTGAGTATTTTCTGACTTAAAAGGCCAATCTTCTGGCACTGAAGGGTTTTCACTGGCTGATTTTCAGAAGTAGACTGCCAGATCTTTCTTTCCAATGTGTCTTAGTCTGAAAGCTGGGCGGAAACCTGAACACTGCAGAAAACAGTGCTGGTGTTTGAAATACTGGTTGATTGGCATACCTCCAGCATGACAGCAACATGCAAACTACCATAGTACCACAAACTGGGAGGAGGTAGAATACTGTTAATAGCCTTAGTTTACAAAGTATCAAGGATCTAATAACTCCTGAAAATGATGACTGGTGGTGGTGGAGACCTTCCTCCCCAGAGGTAGAACTCATATCAGTGACTCAAAAGAAGGGTGGGAGTAGCTTCTTTGAGGAATTGGTGGCAGCAGTGGTTACCTACCGTCATCAGCAAGCATTTCTTTCGCCGCAGGAGATTCATGCAAAGACAGATTCCTCTTAAAAACTAAGACATGGCCCAGAGGACACTGAGATCTCACAATAAAGGTGGAAAGAGAGGCTAAAAATGATTATGTATTGTTACTGTGTCCCAATTTGTAGCCTTTCTCCTTCGCCTCATCTGGAGTAGGAAACCGTGACCAGTACATAGGGCTGCTGCTGCCTCATCTGCAGGGGACATCAGTCACATTTTTAGCCAATAGTGTAGTGGCTCTGCTTCCCTTTTTGTTTGTTATTCCCTCTTTTTTTTCCTTTATCAATGCACTGAATTCTCAAATTATTTACCCAAAACTCACTATGGTCTTGCCATTAAGAATATTCTATAGTTATATATTCATTGAATGTTGTGATAGTTAATGTTATCTGTCAACTTGGGTAGGCCATAATTCCCGATAGTGTGTAACTGTCCTCTAAATTTTGTGATCTGGTCTATTTGTCTTCCATTTTCTGGTGCATTATGTAACTGTCTTTGTTTTATGTGCTGTAAATGCTAAACGTATGTGTTGATGAAACAGGATTAGAGTAGGCTGTATCTTGATTCATACCCTTACCACAGGGTGTTTATACTTGAGTCAGTGCCTAACTCAGATCAAACCCTTACTCCAGTCAAGTCCTCATTCAAGTCACTGATTTATTCAAGTATCTGACATAAGGGGAGTTTCCGTGAGGGTAAGACCTGCATCCAGTATATATAAGAATGCTCGGACAGAGCAATATCTCAGTGTCAATTCTGCATCTGGCTTGTGTTCGTCTGACTGCTTATGTTTGGGAAGTGAGCTAGCAGAGTCTCATCTGACTTGGCAATTCTGGAATTTACCAACTTTTGCAGCCCTGTGAGCTAGTAACCTACTATCTAACCTGTCAGTGTTGAAATTCACAAATTTCTGCAGCCCCATTAGCAAACAGGCTATTGTCTGACCTGCCAATTATAGATTCTTCAGCCCCTGCAACCACATGAGTCAGGGGAAACATCCAGCCTCGTATGTGACCCATGGATTTACGACTTGTTGACCTCCGTAACTGCATGAATCATTTCCTTGAGATAAATCTCTCTCTCTCTCCCTCTCTCTGTATATGCTTCACCATTCTCTAGAGAGCCCAGCCTAAGACAGGAGTCTTGGCTCAGAACTCCTCTCATGGTAAGTCCAGTAGGTTCTCCAAGCCTGTCCTGCAGAATGCATTATTGGAAGAGGTATACTAAGCAACCAGCTGAACTATGCAATGGACCTCTGACATGTGTAGCAAGGGCTGTTATGGCAGGAAAAGCCAAGAAGAAACCATTAGAACTCCCTCTACCTAGGAAGACAGTAAACCAAAAGCAATGCCGTGTTTCTGGAGAGATGCACAGTTTACTTCTGCCATCGAGGACTTAAGGGTGCAGGGTGGTGATTTGAACCACATCTTGATTCAGCTCAAGTATTTGACCTGTGCGAGAAACAAATAGACTTTGGAGAATGGCAGTGCATTATTACAAGCTTCAACTAGCTGGTGACTAGTTGCAGGCCCCTTCTGATGTGGTTTCGTTGCTTGAGTATATTAATACATCTCTTGGTACCTGGCATGCAACTCTTGATCTGGTTAATGCATTTGTCGATATCTGTATTCTGTGATCATCCTCCATTTTATGGTATCGCATAACTATACCCCATCTTATGTGTTGCAAATCTTAAACCTCTATGTTAATCAAAAATCTTCTCGCTAAGGCCTGGGAGTTCCCCTGGGAGCATGGCCCCTAGACCCGATGCTGCCTTTGATCATAAATCATTACTGAGGTCAACTCCTTGGACAGGAATGGATTGGACTTGGGGACATAGGATGACCATGTCTTGTGTGTGCTTTATGGCTCTGTGCATCTGTAGGATGTCATCCTACTGGCCTCTTACTAGGGGGGAGTGGAGAGGGTGGGGAAGAGGGGACAGGGATTGTGAGGAGTATATGACTTGCATGGAACAGAAAGGAGGACTGTGCTGTCACCAGACAAGGAGACCAGTAGGAGCTGCACACAGGTGGGCATGCAAATTTAAACTGGATTGTACACTTTCAGTCAATCACAGTTGAAAAAAAAAAAAAAAAAAGAAATCTTCTCACTAAAGAGCATGACTCAAGTCACAGCCTTTCTCAGGTCAGCTTCACTGGCTTTGCTTTTTCCCTAGAGAAACTGATCTAAGGCAAATGTCACACCTGAAAATGATCTTCAGCAACATGAAATTTTTAATATTAATTTCAGTCAATTAGACTTAAGCAAATAGTGAACAGTATAGGAGGGAATTCTATGAGCAACTAAATCAAATATATAATCAAATTTTTTTTACCACTATTGAAATTAAAATTTAAGATGTCAAATTCAGGACTGCTTTTCATTTGAAAATTTTCTTTGATCTCGAACCAATTTTAAATGCCTCCCCACCACCCAAAGAATGTCTAGAGATTAGATAGTATAAATAGGATGTTCAGTTCACAGGATTTTATTCTTAGAGCTGATGAGAAGTAACTGCTCTGTGGTAGGCCTCTATGGGAGATTCCTTACAAACTCAAATAGACTCAAGGAAGAAAACTGTTGATGCAAAGCGTTTAACGAGTTCTCTTACTTTGTGCAGATCAAGGAGAAATCTGTCATCCCACGGATTGCTCACTGGGAGAGAGTGAATTGAGACTTTCTTAATGTCAGACATTGTTATATGGATATGTATAGCCTAGGCAACATACAGCTTGAGCTTGTGTTATTTTTCTTCCCAATGAATATATTTTTGTATTGGTTATTTATTCTAACCAAGGATGTTTGAGAAAGCAATTCCATTTGGGGATTCTCTTAGCATGACAATTTAGGTAGGAAGTCTGTGTGACTGTGCTGGTAGCATTTTTTTTTTTTTTTTTTTTCCTGAGAATACTGTGCATCACTCTGCTAAGCAAATAACAAAATCACTTACTCCAGGCAAGCAAAAAATTGCTAGAGGACTGAAATTGTGGATGATGAAAATTCTATCCATAGGTCTTAATTTTCTGTGACTTTCAATCTGTCCCTGTGAATTAGGAATTGAATTGATATATTTTTAGTAAACGTTCACCATTTGTATTCCTCACCTGTTTTTATTATAATTTTAAATATAAAGTAAACTTCTGATGATAATAAGCAGTGAAAATTACTTCCAGTGATGTCAGTTCAGATATTGTTGGTGGTTTGATTGAGGAAAATGAATTAAAACTGTATATAATTGTCTGTGTCTATATGAGTTCTCACCATTGGGACCATTTGTTCAAATTTTCTTACCGGTATAGAAACCTTTTGATCATGTTTTTCTTGAAAGCGGTGATGAAACCCCTTGACATGGTTGTTGTAGTTATTTTCAGTTGCCATCAAGGTGTCTCTGACTCATGGCCACTTTGTATGTGACACAGTGACAGTTTGCCTGGTCCTGGTCTGTCTTTATGATTGCTGGTGTGTGTGAGTCCATTCTGCAGCTATTGTTAAAAAACAAACAGACAAACAAAAAAACCTCTGGCTGTTGAATTGACTGTGTACTCACACAAAGCCATGGCAGAGCACCTTCCAATCTAAGGGGTTCATCTTCCAGCACTGTATTAGCCAGTGCTTTGTTGTGATCCATAACATTTTCATTTGCTAATTTTCAGAAATGTAGCACCAGACTCTTCTTCTTAGTGTATTTTCATGTGGATGCTCCACTTTAACTTGTCAGTCATGGGTGACCCTGCTGTTACTTGAAATATTGGTGGTATTGCTTCTGGAATCATAGCAACATGCAAGCTTCCACAGTGTGACAAACTTGCAGACAGGCACTAGCTTCAGATGGTACTGGTTTAGAATGTATAGCCATGTCCTGAAAATATTTCTAGCTGAGTTCTCTCTACAACAGTTGAAATATACTATCAGCCACAAATGCAAACGGGCAAAATTTAAATTATCTTTTTTTTCTAAATGGAAAAAAAAATACAGCTAAATTATTTTTAATAAAATAATTTGTACAAATGAATATAAACAGTAGTTTCACCACAAAATTAATATAAAATTTATCAATGGGATATTTAACATTCTTGTTTTCATACTAAATCTTTAAAGTATGTGTTGTATGTTATACTAACAGAAAAGCTCAATTTGGAATATCTGGATTTTTAAAGGCTCAAGAGCCACATTACGTTTAGCGACTGCTGTGCTAGACCAAGAAGTTCTAAAATAAATTTTCTCATGGTTATAGAAAAATTATCATTTGGGGAAGCTTCATAGCAAACAGGATTTTTTTTTTAAGGCCAATTAAAATACTAATGAAATGTCATATTTTGTGCAAACTGTATAAAAAAATAAAGTTGTGCCTTGAAGTTGGTGTTTTATTGGTGTAGATGGCTTTCCTTGTCTGTGTAATTTCTGAAGAGGAAAAGATTGAGGGAAGAGAAAAAGAATGGCTTTGATAGGATGTGTGGCAGAGAAAACTGAGTGTGAGGAAAGACATATCCCAAAGCTTGTTAACCACATTTTCATTTAGACATTGGGCATCCTAAGGTATATGTTTTAGTCAACTAATGCTGCTTTAACAGAAATATCACAGAGAGGATGGTCTTAACAAAGGAAAGTTTATTCTTACACAGTCCAGTGGGCTACAAGTCCAAATTCAAGATGTCCACTCCAGGAGAAGGCTTTCCCCCTTTGTTGCCTCTGGAGGAAAGTCTGGTATTCCATCAGTCTTTGTCAGGGAGCATCTTGGTGCAGGAACCTCTGGTCTGAAGGACTTGTACCAAGATAACTTTTGTTTAATATATTATATTGAAACACAAACTTTCGAACTGTTAAATGCAATAGAGATCTAATATATATGTGTTTTTAAAATATATGTGATTTAAAAAAATTATATTTCACATAGCATAGAAGTTAACCCAACTGGACTAAACCAAAAGCTAAGAAGTTTCCTAAAGACAACCAAATGCTCCAAGGGACAGAGTAGCATGGTCCAGGGTCTGGGGACTGTGGTTTCAAAGGATATCTAGGTCAATAGACATAACAAAGGCTATTAAGAAACTGTGCTGCATCCCACTTAGGTGAATGGTGTCTGGGGTCTTAAAAGCTAGAAAGTGGCCATCTAGGTAGCATCAGTTGGTCCCAACTCGTCTTCCACTAAAGAGAATGAACATCGAAGAGATAGGTCACATAAGACCCCAAGAGACAGAAAGGGCCACATAAACCAGAGACTACATCAGCGTCAGACCAGAGGAACCAGTTGACACCCAGCTGCTGCAAATGACTACTCTTACAGGGAACTCAACAAAGAGTCCCCAATGGAATGGGAGAAGTGTGGAGTGCAGAACTCAAAGTCTAGGAAAAAGGCCAGTCTTGATGGTTTCATAGAATGGAGGGTCCCCAGAAGAGAAGGCCCTGGACTCTCTTTAGCCCCCAACTGAAACCATTCCAGAAGCCAGTTCCTCAAAAATTGAAGGGGTCTGTAAGAAATAAAATAATATTGGTGAAGAGTGTGCTCCTTGGCTTAAGTAGGTACAGGAAACTAACTGGGGAGCTCCTGTGCAGAGGTGAGCTGAGAAGGCAGAGGGAGACAGGGGCTGGTTTCAAGTACATGCAAGATGCAAGGTGGAGAGGAGGAGTGCGCTGTCACAGTATGGGGAGAGCAACTGCCGTCACATAACGAAGTATGTGTAATTTTTTATATGAGAAACTGACTAAAATTACAAACTTTCACTTAAGACACAATAAAAGTAAATATATAAAAATTGTGTTCTCATAACAGCACTATTGCATCTATATAATAATTAGAAACTAGGCTGCTACTTTGTTCATTGTTACGAAGCATAAAAATAACATCCATATTATTGATTGCTAAGATCAATTCAAGTAATTTGAGGGTGTGTCTAATATGCTGTAACCAATTGTCTGTAGACAATGATGATGTTGATTCTGTACTAATGAGCCATTTGTAAGGAGCACTCTATCCTGCCTAACTTGCCTGAAAGATAAAATATTCAGGGAAAGAGAAATGGAATCTGTAGAGTATGAATGGAGGGGGAGGCAGTGCCCTTTGGAATGCACAGGGTTCTTTTATGGAAAAGTGACACCGTAGGAGGATACAGATGGTTTTCAGTGTTCAGTGAATACCACTGTGGGAAACCAACCCCGTGTCTACAGACTGAATAGAGCAAAGAGCACAGAGGGAAAAAGGACTGGAGGAGAATGTGCACTTGGGTGGAAGGTGCTGCCCCTAGAAGGGTTATTTAATTACCTAATTGGCTGCTTCATGGTTACCAAATTGATCAGATGATAAGCAGCATCTGATAAAGAAAACTTGGTATCTGGTGGACATTTTTAGAAAATGCTATATCAAATCCAAACCCATTGCCATCAAACCGATTCTGACTCATCACATCCTATACAACAAAGTAGAATTGTCACATAGAGTTTGCAAAGTGTGCCTCGTGATTCTAGCTACTGACCTTTTAATTAGAAGCCATAGCAGTTAACCATGACTCCACCAGGTTTCCCCCAAACTGCTATAAGTATTAAAAATGATTTTGAGTTTGCATTTGAATGCTTAAATTGTGGAGGTCCGCCATCAGCCTTGTAGACAAAGTCACGAACCCCTGTAAATGACGGGCTGAAGCATCTCACCTGTGATGTGTTTTCTAGCCTACTGTACTTGATATTATTTGGCTTCCTAATTAAATTTTCTTCAAAAAAATACCTCCTCCTCTCTTGGCACAAGGATCAGGGAAGATGCCTTCTGAAAGGGGCCCTTTACTGTCCCCTTGGTTTATGAAATAATATTGGGAAAACCTGTACAGGAATTTCTGGGGAAAAGAGCTCAGAGGAATGATTTCTAACACAGCCAGCTTGAGAGCAGCGAGGCTGGCCCAACCTCTGCTGACTTCTCCCAGCTGCTCACCCCTCCCTTCACATGAGATAAGCAAGCTTGCAAGAAGGCCCTGAAGGGCTTTCCAGAGACAGCTCCCCTTCCTCTCTTTCTCAGTTCTTAGATAGCAAACATCTTACTTCAGGAAAATAACTAGATTCCCAAGTTTATTACATTTGGTATCGGCAAACAGACAAATACTAAAGAAATGCCTTTCTTAGAGTAGTTTAAGAGAGACTTAGAATAAGGGACAGTGGACACCCATTGTCCTTACAGGAAGAGATAAGGAAGAGCAGAGAAGGAACAAATAGAGACTGTATAACCTTTAAGATGGGTCTGTCCTCTCTTCCAGCTTAGGTAAAGTTAATAGAAGTTTAAGATTAGTTTTGCTCCAGCTGTTAATTATAAATCACAAATATGCCTGTCTCAGACCATTCTTTAGAGGATCCTAATGGTTAACATAAAAAGGAATAACAAAGTGTTTGCTTTTTACTAACAGAGAAGACCCTAATAGTCCACAAGAAGAGAAGACCAGTGTCTCTAACCGTTGTTTACAAGATCTTAATAGCTAACATAAAAAGAGACACTAGTCTCGAGCCATTATTTAGAAAACTCCAGTGATTGACATGAAGAGACCATGAGGTACCTGCTTCTTACCTAGCCAATCACTGACGTGGTCAAACTACTACTGCCTTACCAACTATAAAAAGATAACAATAAACTAAGACTACCCTTCTCTCTTGCTCTCTGGGTCGGGCTGCCTTAAACCAGACGTCTTTCCTGTCTCTCTTTATTCATTTCCCGCCGCGCCTCTCCCTCCCTCCGTGCAGGACCCCGAAAAGTGTTGGGACTGGCTCCCGGCATTAAATAGCATAATATGTATCATTAAAGAATCTCTATTGAGAAGTGTAGAACAAAATTATAATTCAAAAAAAAAAAGAAAGAAACAACCTGACTTACTGGTCTGATGAAGCCTGAAGAATCTCTGAGATTATGGCCCTGACAGTCTTTCAGCTCAGTAATAAATTAAGTCACTCCTAAATTTCACCTTGCAGACAAAGATTAGACAGGCACATGAAGCAAAATGACACTAAAGGGGCACACCAGATCAGGGACAGGGACTAGAGAGCAGGAGGGGACAGGAATATTTGTAACAGAGAATCCAAGGCTGAGAAGGGAGAGTGTTGGCATGTCATGGGGTTGTTAACCAGTGACGTAAAGCAGCATGTGTGTTGTTTGATGAGAAACTTTTTGGTGGGGGAAGATCTTACACTGTAGTGTCTAACTTAAATATATAGTTTCTTTGTACCCAGAAACGCTCCCTTTAGGAGCCTAGCTTTCAATATTACTGATAGTTGAAGGCACATTCATAATGTTGCTTTTTATGTTTCTATTTATAATGGGGATAAACTGAACAAACCAAAGATTCACAAATAAGAAGGTAGCCAAAAAATAATTAAGAACCTCATTAAACCGTAATAGTATGTTATTTAAGAAAAATGAAGTATGTGTGTAGCGAGGTGCAAAGTCAATTAATCATTTACTTTTGCTTTAAACTGACAGGCATGTTGGAAAAATAGGAAAGCATGGGAAGGGCTGATAAGTGTATAGCAAGGAAAAAAGGAAATTATTTAAAAAGACGCTAAAATACTACATGCTAAACGTCAACTGTGTTAACTTTGGATAATTAAATTGTAGTAATAAAGGGGGGAGCTTCATTGTTTGTGTTATACATTTAATATGTTGGATTTTCCCAGTTGCTTGCATTACTTTTGATGCACATTAAATAAAAGAAAAACTTAGAAATTTTATGCAGAGGTCACTTGGAATTAAGGCCTGCAATCTACTTCTGACTTGTCACAGCCTTGAAAGTCCTATGGAGTGTAACTGTACTCTGCAACTCATGGGGTCACCGTTAGTCTGAATAAATTAGACAGTGTTGTTGTTTGTATTCTTTCTTGTTCTGTGTTACTACAAGATTTAAATAGAAATGTGTTTAGCAGTATACCCTGCATCTTGTTTGAAAACAACATGCGTCAAATTAGCATAAATAAAATGTTTGGAGAAAATGAGTAACAAAGTAGGAGGTGATCACAGAATAGAGTAGTAATGAGGCTAAAAGATGCATAACATAATACGTGACGTAACAATGTCCAAAAATGTGATTTTATATTGTCTGAAATTTAAGAACTTATAAGAGGGCTGTATTTTGTTCTGTGCACATTAAATAAAGCCAAATAACAGTTCCTGGACAAAATACTTCTAACATCTCCAGGACTTTAAAGAACTCATACGTATTTTATAATTAGAGTAAATGTTTACTAGGGACAAGCCTATGCACCCACGTTCCCTGCATGATTATCTGTCTGATAGCTTTGCTTTGTCTCTTTTGTCAGTAGTAAGCCCATTGGCATCAGATTGATTCTGACTCACAGTAACTGTGTAGGACAGAACACAACTGCCTCATAGGGTTCCCAAGGAGTGCCTGGTCGGTTCCAACAGCTGGCATTTTGGTTAGCAGCCATAGCTCTTAACCACTGTTGTCACAAGGGTTTCCTTGTCTGTAACCACCCACCCCTAATTAGATTGACAACATTAAGAGTGCAAGGTAGATAATGTGACAGGTGTTAACAGTCATATTGAATCTTAAGTGTGCTTATTGCATTCTACTCTGTTGAAAATAATTACTTTAAAATCTATTATCTGAGATTAATGTTGCTACTCCTGCTCTTCTTTGCATATTGTTAGCTTGGTATATATTTAATCTAAGGTGTGTTTGTTGTGAGCAACATATAGATGGATTGTGTTTATTCCAACCTGTTACTCTCTGTCTCTTTATGGGTGCATTCAATCTATTTATATTAAGTGTTACTATTGATAGACATGAATTTAGTGCTGTCATTTTGGTGCCTTTATTTTTGTGTCATTGACAATTTCTTTGTCTCACTTAGTATTCTGTTCTTCATCATTTTACTTTCTCTTTTTTTTATCCTTTTCAAAGTTGGCTTTCTATCTGTTGAAATTTCTATATCATGTTTCCTGTTTTGATGTGTAGTATTGTTAGCTTGCTTTGTGGCTACCGCAATATTTCCCCCTAATGTTCTAAGTTTAAACCACTCTTTAACTTCTTAGTATCTCCTCAACTTCCTCCATCTGAAAGGCCTATGAATACATTAATATGTCCCTCTTTATAGTGTAATACCATAATTTACATGCTGAGATCTCTGTTTCCTTAATTTTAATATTTTAGCTTTGATTGAGCTTTGTGATTTCCCTAACTAAGTAGGATTCTGGATGCTGTGTCCTGCATTGCTTCCTTGCATATACATCTGGTGTTACTGATTTTCTAACCAAGGAACTTCCTTCATTATTTCTTGTAACTTTTGTTTGGTTTTTGCAAAGTCTCTAAGCTTCTGTGTATCTGAGAATGCCCTGATTTCACCATCATATTTGACAAATAATTTTGCAGGACATATAATCGTTGGTTGGAATTTTTCTTTTGCCTTCAGGGCTTTGTATGTGTAATCCCGTTGTCTTCATGCCAGCATGGTTTTGGCTGAATAATTGAAGCTCAGTCTAACAGATTCTCCTTTGTAAGTTACTTTTGGTTTAAGCCTAGTTGCCTTTAAGAGGGACGTCTTATGTTTTGTTTTGCTGGTTTTGATTTATAATATTTCTTGGTTTATTTCTTTTGGGATCTACCTTTTGTGGAGTTTAATGGATATCTTTCTTGATTTCAGGGAAGTTTTCTGTCAGCAACTGTTCAACAGTTCTCTCTGTATTTTGTGCTGTCTGTCTCTGTAACTCCAGTTATTCATTAATTGTTCTTCTTGATAGAGTCCCATATAACTCTTAATGACTCTTCATTTTTCTTGATTGTTTTATCTGATTTCTCACTACTTTTGCATTCTGTTTCCTGGATCCTGCTCCTTTAACTTTCAATCAAATTGTCTAACTCTATAATTTTATTATTGATCTGCTCAATTTCATATCCTTGCTGTTCTAGATATTCATTAGTTTGTTTAATTTTTCATTTTGTTCTGTTGCACTTTGTCTAATCTATATCCTGAGATCTAGAAGAGCTCTATACATAATTCTTTTGTATTCTACCTCTGATAATTTCAGGAAGGCTTCATCTGGAAATTTTTTTGGTTCTTTATTTTGTGAGTTTTCTGGAGCTGTGGTGGTCTGCTTCTTTAAATGGTTAGAGATTGTTTGTTGTCTCTGAGCCATCAGAAAGCTGCTGTGATTTGCCTGTTAGGTTAATCCAGTATAACATACTTACCCACTGCTGTTGAGTCAGGTCCAACTCACAGAGACCCTGAAGGTCAGAATAGAACTGCCTCAATCTAATACACACACACACACATACATACACACACACAAACATGCATGTGTGCATGAGCATGTGTGTGTGTGTGTGTAGATTCGGTTTTGGCTGTCCAAGTAATCTAGTCTTTTGAGCTAGAAAGGTTATTGGAACCTCAATAATTCTGATGCCCTATCAACTGATAGTTGGAGTGATGACTGCACTGAGAGATGTAGCAGGAGTTGTTAACTCAGGGGAGCCAGTGACACTCTTCTTCCAGCCCTCTCTTTGTTTCCTACCCCAGGTCCAGGAGAAAGCTCAGGACATGTGCACATGCATAAAATATCCTACCATCTGCCCAGGTAGTGCTCTAGAATTTAGATCTGGTATATACCAGAAAAGGGAGGGGAAAGGCTGGGAACGGGGAGTGAAGTAATGCATAGGAAAGGTTTGAGTCATGAAAATTGATGTGGACTCAGCTTGCAACATTCCAGTAAGTGCAGCAATCTGTAACTCCATGGAGCTAGTGGAACTTGCCTTGTATTGCCCCTTTTGTTACCCTCTCTGAGTCCAGGACTAAAGCTCAGGGTACACAAGTAATACACCCTACTTCTGCCCAGGTAGTGCACTGAGAATTTAGCCTGAAGTGTAAAGCAGATAGGGTAGTTTGGGAAGGCTGAAGACAGGGAGGGAGATTGGAAAGCAAGAAAGGGTTGAGGTTCAAGGTATCCCAAGCACTTATCTTGGAACGTGTGGAATTCACCTAGTGATTTGTAGATGCGGTCAATGCCTAGCTCAGCAGAGGTTTACTTCTGTCTTTGTTTTATTTCCCTCCTGAGTCCTGGGGAAAGGCTCAGGGCACACACATACAATCCCAGTTCTGATACAGGGAGTGCACTAGAATGACATACCTCAAAGAAGGGTGGGGGAAGGATGCTGCCGCACTCGGCTACCAGCCATCACTGTGTTCTCTAGGTGCAGCTATTTTAAACATAGCTTCTCTGTTGACAAAGACATTGTCTGCTCAGGCACTGCTGCTCAGCATGGCCACCAGCCCCAGCTGGGCTGTCAGGTATGGTAGACCTAGCCTTCCAGCTAACAAAGAAGTCATCTATACTTATGAAGCCTCTCTGTTGCCAGCCAGCAGAAGCTGTGGTATATTTCAGTGAAGGAACAGGGGAAGGGCTCTGCTGCACTCAACCACCAGCCACCAGCTGCCACTGTGTTCTCTAGGTACGGCTGTCTTAAGTAAAGCTTTTCTGCTTAGAGAGTCGCTGTCCATTCAGGCACTGCTGCTCAGCATGGCAGCTGGCCCCAACCAGGCTTTCAGGCACAGCAGCCCCAGTTGTAGACTCATGGCTGACAAGGATAGTGTCCATACTTGTGCAGCCTCCCTATTGCTATGCCAGCAGAAGTGGGACTATGTGTGCTGCCATCTTGTTTCTGACAAAGATTCCCCTTCCTATTGCCCAGTTTGATCTCAAAACTTTCTGCTTGACCTTGGGGCTCCTAAAATGTCCATTTTGTTCCTATCAGTTGTTTTGGGGTCCTTAATTCTTAATGGGAATCAAAGAGATGTGTGACTAGTCCTCCATCTTGGCCCCACTTCCAAGAATTATACAGACACACATGGAGAACATACCAGCGAGAGTAACTGGAGGATGAAGACAGGTTATGTGACAAATAGTTGAAGAAAGCATGTTGTGGAGGCTTTCCAAAAAGAGATAGGGCCACAAGGACTGGAGAATATCTGTTTTTAAATACTTAACAAGAAAGTGTCACATGGAAAAGGAATTAAATGCATGCATGATCTGAGGGCTGCAGGTAGAGGTTAGAGGGATGTGGATTAGGTTCCCTCTAAGAAGATATTTTCTATGGTGCACATCTACTATTAGTGAAATTAATTCATTTATAAAATGATGAATTTTCCATTTAACTTTGACGGAATGATTGCTTGGGTGGAACTCAAATGTTGGAAGTGTTCCTGAGCTAGACAACTCCAAGATCGCAAATAGGTTATTGGATCTAGGCATCATATTTTCCTTACTCATTACCTGAGTAACACTCATTAGCTGAGTGTTTGCATGAAATGAATGTGAAACATTAGGAAACATACCCCCCACCCCCAAAATAAAACCCATTGCCATGAAGTCATTTCTGACTCATAGGAATCCTATAGGACAGAGTAAAACTGCCCCATAGGGTTTCCAAGGAAAGCCTGGAGGATTAGAACTATTGACCTTTTAGTTAACAGCAGTAACTCTTAACCACTCTGTTACCAGTGCTTCTACACACAAGATAGAAGCATGCTATTCTTTATATATCAACATGCCCTAGGGGGAAATTAGATTCTTTAACATTTAAAAACATAAATAGCAAAAATATCATTACTCTTTTCATGTGTGTTGATTCTCATAGTCTTTGACAAAGCTTTCAAGTATTTATGGAATTCAGCCATTCACCAGAAATAAAGTCCACTAAGAAGTATGAAAAACAGTCTAATACACTGTAGAAGAAACAAATTTTTACAACATATATAAAGAAATAGTTACATTGATAATCTAGCATTTTGCTTCATGTTGGATTTTCTAACTGAAAAGTCTAGGCCTCAAGCAGTGTTATTTTCAACAATGGTGTTTGCTTCATATATGACTTTAATAAAGACAGTACACTGCCAAGATCCATGGAATGGCAGATGAGCAAATTGCTCTATGTTTTACTGCTTGCTCAACCCTTGTATCATAGTGTCTGACAAATAGGACTTAAAGGAGAATGCTTTTTTATTTTCTCTTTTCTTTCTTTCGTTCTTTTTAAGACAGAGCAACTATACTGAAGAATTCAATGAAACATATTAGAATATAGTGGCATAAATTTCCCTCCTCATTTATTGAGTACTAATCTGTACATAATACTTGGCCAGGCACAGTATATTCGATTGGTTAAACAGATATGATACTAGCTTTTTAAAGAAGGAAAATGAGATGACATCAAAATAGAGATTTATTCAAATGGGCTAATATTCATGTCATTGCATAGAATTCCCTCTGATCTAATAACTTACGTAAGAAATGGAGTTGAGAAGTAACTGTGACAAATATTAGTCAGACTGAACACAACAGTTCTAAGGTATCAAGGCAAAAAAGCTTTCAGGAGGCTTGGAGTCAAATCTGTGACAGGTCCATTGGGTCATATGTGGAGAAACAAGCAAGTGTTAGCAACTGGGAGTCAAAGTTGAGTAGGTTCAGGTTACAAAAAAAAAAAAAAAAAATGACCAAGGGAAAGAGATTCAGGAATGAATGGTAATTGACCACAGTGTGGTCATATAATATAGCTGAGGATTGCAGCCTGATGGAATTAGGATTTACAACCCAAAACTTTTGTGCATTAGTTCAGTCAGGATCTAGATAATGATGGCATGTATGTGGACTGCAGGAATAAACCTTGGTACTGAAGTGTGTAGGGATGGTCCTCTGTAAAACTATCCTGCACAGAACCCCAAACCCATTAACTTTGAGTCAATTCTGACTCATAGCAATCCTATAGGACAGAGTAGACCTGCCCCAAAGGGTTTCCAAGAAGTGCCTGGTAGATTTGAACTGCCAGCCTTTTGGTCATCAGCCATAGGACTTAACTAGTATGCCACCAGAGTTTGCACACCAATCCGGTAATTTCCCAGTTGGAAAAAGAATATGGTTCTTCGTAACTGTAGGACTAAGATTCTAATAATGATCAAGAACAAATACTTGCAGATGCCCCTCTCCTTTGCAAGCTTTGGCGTTCTCATCCTACTGATCACATCCCTGCCTAGTCTCTTAACATTTTGTTGTTATAACCAAATCATTTTCTCTGTATTTGTGACTGTCATGGTTGGAATTGTGTCCCCCCAAAAACGTGTGCAGCCATGTGTCTGGGATATGGTTCCCAGTATCTTGGGACTGTCCTCCATTGTGTGGTTTTGCTAACCTGTATGTTAAAGGATTAGGGTACGGCTGTAAATTCCTGATGTAGGGGGAGTTTCCCTGGAGTATGGCTTGCCCCACCCTTAATGCTTTTAGCTTGCAAGGAATAAAAGGAAAAAGACAATTTGAGAACCTCGCTACCATCAAGCAAGCAGCACTGGGAGCAGAGTGTGTCCTTCAGACCAGAGGTTCTTGCGTCAGGATGCTCCCTGGACAAAGACTGATGCAATACCGGACTTTCCTCCAGAGCCAACAAGGGGAAAGCCTTCCCCTGGAGTGGACACCCTGAATACGGACTTGCAACCTACCAGACTGTGTAAGAATAAATCTTTCTCTGTTAAAGCCACCCACTCTGTGGTATTTCTGTTAGAGCGGCACTAGCTGACTAAAACAGTGACCTACCTTCCCACAAATGTGGATGCCATGAATATTGACCCTCCAGTCTAGGACCTCATCTGCTAACCAAATCCACTAGATGCTCCTTGGAAACCCTGTGGGGCAATTTTGCTCTGTCCTATAGGGTCATTTTATCTCGCAGTCAACTCATGGCAACAGGGTTTTGAAATTTTTGGACAAACTTATTTTCATGCCTACGAGATCTGAGTTTAAAAATAGGAGAACCAAGCAATTGTATTTGTATAAACATCCATGTGAACTACCCTCGGAACATTAGTATTTGGAATCATCATTACTGTAGGGTGTCTATAAATCTGGAACTTGATTAGAATGAAGTTAAAATTACTGCTAATAAGGCAAATAAGCTGTTTTCAAAGCTGAGCAGGAATCCTGTGTACTTTATTCTGAGAAAAATCACACTAGTAAACATAATAATCAACCTATTTTAATTAGTATTTCCTTAAAGAGAGGGGCAGATGAGAAACTATTAACCAAAAATAACTAAACAGGAGAATTTCAGATGATACCAACATCTGTACTCAGTTTTCCTACCATTGTGATCGGTGTTAAAAATCAGTTGCCTTTCCTCAGAAAACATCAAGGTCTATGGACAAGTATGTATAATTATGTTAACTAGAATGCCCAACTCTATGACAGCTGACCACTGCTTTATTTAAGTGGAAATACAAATGACAGAAAAGGCAATTTCTACTAGGAAATAATACTTGAGATTAAGGGCTTGATTTCAAATAAGAAAAATGAGAGACAGTTGGTTTTGCCATTATCTAACAGGTAATCCACTCAACTCTTATGGATCTTAATTCCTTATCTGTGACATCAGGAGGTTGAATCTAATAAATTAAAGGGACTTTTTTTTATGTTACTCTGTACATCATTACTGATGAACAAACTGACAGACTGCAGTTTAAGTTATGAAGTACCTTTGATGAGTCCTTGTTTAAAAGGCATATACAAGTGTGTGTGATTTAAAACATGTGTGTGATTTAAAACTCACTGATTCTCAACCAAGGGAAATTCTGAGTCTTGCCCCACCCCCAGGATGTATTAGGCAATGTCTAGAGGCATTTTTGGTTATCTCAACTGGGGGATGGGAGTACTGCAGGCTTCTAGTGTGTGGAAGCTAAAAATACTTCTAAACATTATGAAATGCACAGGAAATTTTTCCCACATCAAATAATTGTTTGGTTCAAAATGTCAATAGTGCCAAAGCTGAGAAATCCTTCAACTACCCGTATTTCTTATTGTTAGATCCCATCGAGTCAGTTCCAGCTTACAGCTAGCCCATGGACAACACAATAAAATATTGCCCAATCCTGCACAATCCTTACAGTCATTGCTGCATTTGAGCCTCTTGTTGCAGCCACTGTGTCAGTCCATCTCATTGAAGGTTTTCCTCTTTTTTTTGTTGACTGTTGCCAAGCAAGATGTCCTTCTCGAGGGACTCCTCCCTCCTGATAACAATGTCCAAAGTGCATCAGATGAGGTCTTACAATCTCGGTTTCAAAGTAGTATGCTGACTGAACATCTTCTAAGACAGATTTGTCCATTATTCTGTCAGTCCCCAATATGTTCAGTATTCTTTACTGACACTATAATTCAAAACTATCATTTTTGCTTCAGTCTTCCTTATTGACTGTCCAGCTTTCACATGCATATGAGGCAATTGCAAACACCATGGCTTAGGTTAGTCCAACCTTAATTCTCAAGGTGACTGTGGTGGTCAGGATTATGTCAACTTGGCTACTCCATATCTGGCTGCTGTATTAAGTGGCAGGACGGGGTTTGTGGTGGCTCCCCGCCCCTCGGCTCTCATCTCCCGACCTGCACTAGGGCTGCTGGTCTGCTCACTTAGCCAGGAGCTCCTGCTCTCTTCTTCCGGTGTCTGGTTCCGGGACTTGAACTAGCAGCTGTTGGATGCATCAGTCCTTAGAGTTGGCACTTGAGAGTCCTGCTCCCTGACCTGCCTGGGTTCGCCAGCCTCTGCCGCTCCTGCTGCCTGACCTGCTGATCCTGGGTTTGCCAGCCTCTGCTGCTTCGTCTTGTCACCAGCTTGGGATCCACTGACCTACACAACCGGTGATCTAGAACTCTGGTCTCTGACCTACTGACTTTGAGTTCCTCAGCTTCCGTGGCCATGTGAGGCTGGTGCCAGAACTTAGCACATTCAGCTTCTGTGATTGCGTGAGCTGTTTGCTATATCTGTATCTATCCATCTATCTATATATATATTACAAATCTTTCCTTGTACCTACATGTGTTACTGGTTTTGTTTTCCTAGAAAACCCAGCCTAAGACAGTGACATTTTAGTTTTTCAAAGAGATCTTTTGCAGCAGGTATGCCCAGTGAAATGCATCATTTGATTCTTTGACTGCAACATCCACAGGCATTGATTATGAATCCAAGTAAAATGAAATCCTTGACTACTTTCATCTTTCCTCCATTTATCGTGATGTTGCTTATTGGCCCAGTTGTGAACATTTTGTTTTCTTTATGTTGAGATGTTATAGTGAAAACCTACTGAAAGCTACTATAGTCTTTGTTCTTCATCAGTAAGTTGTTCAAGTCTTTTTAGATTTCAGCAAGCAGGATTGTGTCATCTACCTAACACAGGTTGTTAATGAATCTACTTCCAATCCTGATGCTGTGTTCTTTTCATTTAATCTAGTTTCTTGGATTATTTGCTCAGCATATAGATTAACATGATGAAAGGCTACAACAGTGTTGCACACATTTCCTGATTTTAGCTATGTGACATCATCTTGTTTTATTTGATGACTATCTCTTAGTCTGTGTGCAAATTCTACATGAGCATAGTTAAGTGTTGTAAAATCTCCATTCTTTGAAATGTTTTCCATAACATATTATGATCCACAGAGTTGAATGCCTTTACATAATCA
This sequence comes from Heterohyrax brucei, assembly GCA_028571685.1. NCBI lineage: Eukaryota > Metazoa > Chordata > Mammalia > Hyracoidea > Procaviidae > Heterohyrax > Heterohyrax brucei. The sequence continues at coordinate 27,782,721 of CM053146.1, read as the reverse complement.
ATTAAAAAACAAGCAAACAAAAATCCCTGTTGCCGTGAAGTGGATTCCAACTCATAGAGACATCTACTATAGGACAGAGTAGAATCAACCCATAGGGTTTCCAAAGAGTGGCTGGTAGATTCAAACTGCCAAACTTTTGGTAGCAATTGTAACCACTGTACCATTAGGCTTCACACCGAATAAAACATAGGTAAACGTCTTTTCGATATTCTTTGCTTTCAGCCTTGATCTGTCTAACATCCACAGTGATATCCCTTGTTCCATATCCTCTTCTGAGTCCATCATAATTTTCCTGCAATTCTCTATGGAAGCACTGCTGTAACTATTTTTTAATTATCTTCCATATAATTTTACTTGCATGTGGTGTTAATATTATTCAATAATTTTCACATTCTGTTGGATCAGTTTTCTTTGGAATGGACACAAATATGAATCTTTGCTGGTAGATTGACCAGATAGCTGACTTCCACATTTCTTGGCATAAACTGAAATATTTCAGTTGGTATTCTGTCAATTCCTGGAGGCTCTTTATTTTCCATTGCTTTCAATATAGCTTAGATTTCTTCCTTCAGTATGGTTGATTCTTGATGATACATGGCTTCCTGAAATGGTTGATGCTAACTAACATGTCTTGGTACAGTGACTTGTGTATTCTTTCCATTTTTTTTTTTTTGAATTGCACTTTAAAAAACATGCACATTAGTGTGCCATTAAATAATTAATAAACATATTGTTTTGTGACATTGGATGCCAACCCCACAACATGTCAAGATTCTCTTCTTACTCTCGAGTTTCCCATTACCAGATTTCCTGTCTGCTCAACCCTTCTTATCCTTGCCACTGGACTGATGTGCATATTTAATCCTTCTTTCCTGTCACATCTTTAGCTGAAGGTGCACTTGAGGAATGACTTCAATGTTGACTTAAAGGCATGTTCGGGGCCACACCCTTGGAGTTTCTCCAGTCTGTCAGAACAGTAAGTCTGCTCCTGTTTTGTGAGTTAGAATTTTGCTCTGCATTTTTCTAGAGCTCTATCCAGGGCTCTTTGTTGTGATCCCTGTGAGGGTAGTCAGTGGCAATAGCTGGACCACCTAGTTGTGCTGAACTCAGTCTGGTGGAAACTGTGGTAGCACAAACTTCCATCTTCTGTGATAATTTCTTCATCATTCAATTGTTTGAATCCTTTAAGATCACAACTGAAGTCTTGAATTTTTCTACCTCCCCCCCATTCTTTCACCTTGAGAAATGCTGAGTGTATTCTCCCTTTTTGGCTTTCTAACTCCAGGTCTTTGTGTATTTCATTATAATACTTTGTCTTCTCAAGCTACTCTTTGAAATTTTCTCTTTAGCTCTTTTACTTTCTCATTTATTCCATTTACTTTAGATATTCTATGTTCAAGACCAACTTTTGACATCCATTTCGATCTTCTTTTTTGCATTTTTAGTGGTGTTTTACATCTGTTAATGTCCTTGTATTATCACACAGCGTATCTGGTCTTTAGTTATAAGTGTTCAAAGTGTCAAGGATCTTCTTGAGATAATCTCCAAATTCAGATGGAATACACACAAGGTCATTCTTTGGCTCTCACGGCCTCATTTACATTTTCTCTATCTTCAGCTTGAAGTTGCGTGTGAACAATCTCATGTTTCACTCTTGGTCTCTTGGCTAATTCTCTCTGATAATATTGAGTTTCTGCACTGTGCTCTCCACAGATGTAGTCAATTTTATTCCTGTGTATTCCATCTAGAAAAGCTCACATGTATAGTCTGTTTGTATTGTTGGCAAAAGGTAGTTGCAGCAAATAAGTTGTTGGTCTTGCGAAATTCTGTTATCAGATGTCCTTTCATTTCTTTCACCAAGATCGTATTTTCTAACTACCTGATCCTTCTTAGTTTCCACCTTCCACGTTACAGTTGCCAGTAATTACCAGTGTGTCTTGTTTGCATGTTTGGTCAATTTTAGACTGCTGAAGTTGGTAAAAATCTTCAATTTCCTCATCATTGGCAGTTGTGTTTGGTGTGTTGATTTGAGTAATAGTTGTATTAACCAGTCTTTTTTGTTGGCTTGTGAACATTATCCTATCATTGTTCTTATTGCCTGCTAGGATAGATCTTGATTTTTTTTTTTTTTTTTTGACAATGAATGTGATGCCTGTTCTTCCTCTTTGTCATTCCTGGCATAGTGATACATATGATTATCTTATGCAAAATGGTCCATGTCATTCTATTGCAGCTCAGTAATGCCTAGGATGTTGACCTTTATACATTCCATTTCATTTTTGATGACTTCTAATTTTTCTTGATTTTTGTGTTGCAAATTTCACATTCCAACTGCTAAGGCATGTTTGCAGCTATTTTTCTCATTTTAAATCATACTGCATCAGCAAATAAAGGTCGCCAAACCTTATCTCTACCTGCATCATAAAGTTGACTCTACCTTGAGGAGAGAGTACTTCTTCAGTTGTATTTTGAGTATCTTACCACCTAAAGGGCTCATCTTTTAGCATGATATCAGGTAGTATTCTGCAGCCCTCTATAAAATTTAGACTTCTTGCAGAAGTAAATTGTCAGTTCCATCTTCCCAGTCCATCAGTCTACAGGCTCCATTAAAATCTGTTTACCATGAATGACCCTGCTAGTTGAAATGCACATGGCATAGTTTCCAGTATCATAACAACATGCAAGCCACCACAGTATAGCATGTATTACATGTATAGTCATGGATAAATATATAAACAACAACATGACAAATGGACAAAAGACTGACATTGTCAAGGTCTTCATTTTATTTGGACCCGTAATCTATGCCCTTGCAAACAGCAATCAACAAATCAAATGACACATTACTTTAGGCAAGCCTGCTGCAAAAGATCTCTTTAAAGTGTTAAAAAGTAAAATTGTTACTTTGAGGACTAAGATACTCCTGCCACACGCTATGGTATTTTCAGTTGTCTCATACGCATGTGAAAACGGGACAAGAAAAAAGAAAGACCGAAGAAGAAATAATGCCTCTCAGTTACAGTGTTGGTGAAGAATATTGAGTGTAACATGGGCTGCCAGCAGAAGAGACAGAATTGTCTGAGAAGAAGCACAGCCAGAATACTGCTTTGAGCCAAGTATGGCAAGATTTCATTTCATTCACTTTGGGCATTTTTTTTTTTTTCAGGAGGGAGAAATCCCTGGAGAAGGATATCATGGAGAGTCAGCAAAAAGTAGAAAGATCCTAAAGGATGTGGATTGATACAGTGATTGCAATGATGGGCTCAAGCATAGCAATGATTGTGAGAATGGCACAGGACTCGGCAGTGATTTGCTCTGTTGTGCACAGGGTTGTTAGGAGTTAAAGCTGACTTGATGACACCTAGCAGCATATTTTCTTTTCTTGTTCGTCCTCCACTACTTGTGCTGTAGTCACGTTGCCCTGTAACCTCCAACCGTCTGATTGGATATGTGACTCATATTGACAGTATATCCTGTCTGTCTGGATATAGTGATTGGCCCGAGGTATTTTGTCACTGAAACCTGATACATTAGAATCATTTTATCCAGAAAGAAAGGGCCTTTATTTTTCCCATTATTCATTTGCCTTAGACTCTAAGCAATGGGGGCCAACGTTTTTCTCTTGCATGGTGGATACCCCCACCTTGTGAGATTAACAGTCAAATGAGATTCAATCTGAGCATTACTTTTTTTTTTTTTTTAAATTAAGATTTTACTGTGTGGCCTAATGTAATGATGTTTAATAAAATTCCTTTTTAGAGTATGAATGGCAAAATTGGTTCAACACTTGACTAATAGCTGAAAGGTTGGTGGTTTAATTCTGCCTAGAGATGCCTTGGAAGAAAAACCTGACAATCTACTTTCAAAAAGTCAGCCAAAGAGCTTCTGTGGAGCAGGTCTGGTCTGTAACACATAGGATTGTCATGAGTTGCAGTTGATTCAATGGCAGCCAGTTTTTGGTATTCCCAGCAGTGAATTCAATGAGTGGTAAATAGTAAGTTTTCAATAAACTGTGATTAATGAAAAGGGACAGAGTTTATTTGACTCACATATGAATCAGAGATTTTGGAACTTTTGTGGCAAAAACTGAAATGATTTTTTGAGATTTCTAATTATAGATTTTTAACTAGAGAAAATAACATGAATCGAAACTAAAATTATCTAGAAATTAGAATTCATACCATACCTTTTATTTACTTTAGTCAATTGTATTTATTTGTTTACATCATTTATTTATTGTTCTTATTATTGTAGTCAATCTATCAATTATACTATTACTGTCTCCCGGTTATATAGCTATTAATATTTTTCAGAGTCCTTTACAATTTAATGTTGCACCCTCTTTATTAAGGAGAAGACTGATGCCATATTACTGAAAAATAAAATGAACCACAGTATGTAGAAGTTATTCATCTAAAAGCTTGTTGATAATGACTATTTGATTCAGACTAGAATTCATGTCTCTAATAACTTATAAAATCCAATAAAACAGACATTTATTTGGATTTGGATCCAAGCATGGCTGTCATTCTTTCTGACTATGTTCATCTATATTGTGGGACTAAAAGTAATATCTTCTAAAAGGGAAGATGAAATAATCTAGTAAGAGCATGCATAGTGTGTCCAGCCAATAGTAAGTACTCAGTTAATGTTGTTAACTGTCATTATCTTATTATTGTTTCACTGTTATTATTATGATTTGTCCCAAAAGCACCCGTTGTAAAGATTTCTCATCTGCTTCTCCAAAAGTGCATAAAAAGCTTCCTTATTTAAAATGAATGTTGCACATATCCTTGAAGGGATGTCAAAATAAACATGAAGTCATTTCCGAGGGGTTTTCAGAGAGGAAGTTACCTCTGTTTGAAGCAGTAGGAGAGGCCCAAACATTGTTCGTGTGGCCTTTTCTCGTGGAAACCGTATGCCTCTTTCTGTCTACTTGATAGACTCTGATTTAATTCCCACCAGTCTCTCCGGGATCATTTTCTCAGTAAGGCCTTATCTACCCTCTGATCCTCCTGTACCTTTCCTCTCTTCCTAATCCTGTAGAGCTGACTACTTCTTCCTTGGAACCACACTCTGCTATCTCTGGTGCCTGGCTGTGATAGATAACAATTCTTAAATAGAAGTTTAATTATATACATTATATTCCTTTAGTAGACTTGTAACTTCTTCAAGTTTTATTTCTGTATCTTCAGAACCTCATATGTAACACAGTTTTGATGTATGAATGAATATGACAGACTTCCTGCATCATGAAAAATGTACAGAAGTGGCCTGATTTCAGCAGCATACCTGGGTTTCCATATCGCTTTTCTCTGCAATATCATATTGCTATTTCTGTAATTAGAATAAACTATCAAAAAATATATCTTCATATAGCCTGCTGCAATCCCAACAGTCTGTTCTACAGTCTGGGAAAATGAAGGGCATGCAATTCCTGATAATAAATGAGTGAAACTATCTTCTGAAGGATGCAAATTCACCATTTTGAAGATGACTTTTATGACTGTACTGTCTAGCATCTGAAGGAAGGGACTTTCCACACTACATTGACCTGAAACACATCATCACTACAGCCCTTACTTAAAGCCACTGCCGCTGAGTCTTTTCTGACATATAGCAACCCTAAAAGACAGGGTAGAACTAGCCTATAAAGTTTTGCACTGGTAGATTTGAAATGCTGGCCTTTTGCTTAGCAGCCAAGCCCATTACCTTACCAACTGTGCTCCAGTAGCAATAAGAAGGTAACATTTGTTTGGCCCAGTCTTAGTTTGTGTTCCTTTTTTTCTCAGTATTATCTCCCTGTGGGAGCTGTCTTCTGCCAGCACTTCCATCGTTGTAGAAGCATGATTCTTTTATCTTTCTAAAGCTCGCCTATGTCTCTTCCATTATTTCTTTTGAATTTTTCAAAACTACCCCATTCCCAATGTTGTTAACATGCTTTTACTTTTCTTAGTCTTTCATTCCCATTCTTTCTACTTGCCTGGAACACATCGCTATTCTTCGACCCGTTCTTCAACTGTTGGGGTGAAAAAAAGCAAAACAAAACAAGAAAACACCTTTTTAAAAAGACCGTTACAATGCCAATAAATAAATATAATGGGAGTGGTGATTAAAATCTGTTGTCTCAGTTGTGAAGTGATCCCTTTGCAAATAGCGACACACTAGACATATGCTAGGTATTGAGTGGCTTTGAATTCAAGATCACATATAAACTAAATATGATGTACAGCACTGCATATAAACTAAGTACAATGGATAAAATGGTCTGTAAATGGCTTTTAGTTTTCTTACACAAATTGAGGTATAAGAGTTTATCGATTTGGATACAAACTTTCTCTCTTGAGACACCAACCCCAAAAAACCAAACCCAGTGCCATCTAGTTGATTCTGACTCATAGCAACCCTATAGGACAGAGTACAACTGTCCCATAGATTTTCCAAGGAGTGCGTGGTGGATTTTAACTGCCAGCCTTTTGTTCAGCAGCTGTAGCACCTAACCACTATGCCACCAGTGTTTCCAAGTAAATTTTAAATAGATTTTTTTTCCTGAAACTCTTAGGCACTATAGTCTAGGTGAACACTCTATCAATATGCTTGTGTTGCCTTATTTAAAGATTGAAATAGTAAGTGTTAGATTGCAGGTCTTAGTGAGAAAAGAGCTGATTTTGTCTGGCTGATTTTTAGACAAACTCAACAAGGCTCAAATGTTGAATGTAGACCATCAACCAGTTTTTCACACAATTTGTTGAGGCTCATTTAGGGGCTTGGCATTGTACTGGTGTTTGGTTGTAACAGTATGACACCAGAAAAATGACAATAACAAAAATGGAAAAGGCAAGATTAAAGACTTAGAAAGCTATAAAAGCCTTGGAAGCTGTTTGTCTGATTTGGTGTTTCATTGTTCCATTTCTGAAACAGACACATGGTTTGTGTGTACAACTGTGTACTGAAGTAAGAATTGTGATCCTTATGGAGCATTTTCAAGCTAAGCCATACTCAGGACAATTAATTTGTTGTAAATGAATTATCATTAATAATTATTAATAATGAATGATTTGTTTTTCCAACAGTTGATTCAAAACTTCAATAGTCTGTAAAGTATGCCAGTTTCACAAAGTGTGTCATGGAGTATTTCTCCAGAAGAAACTTGTGTCCTTATTGGTGGTAAAATGCAAGACTGCATGAACTTAGATCAGAGTCTCTTCTGTTGATGATTACATGTCTAAGAAATGCAGAATTTTTAAAATCATTTCCAGTTGTTGTCAATTTGTAGGGGCTGTCTGTGTTTCAGAGGATAGCTATGCTTCATAGGACTTTTAGTGTCTGATATTTCTGAAGTAGACTGCCAGGCCTTCCTTCCAAGCTGACTTTGGGGGACTCAGACCTTCAGTCTTTTGATTAGTAACCAAGTATGTGAAGCATTTGCGCTACCCAGGGACTCCTTTAAGTTCCGTGATACTTTGAATGTGATCTCATCCAGCTTCCTACATGATTTTACCTGATGCACAATCTTCATGGAAAAGATGATCTACAAATTGATCCAACTTAGTAAATCAATGAGGTGAAAACATCCTTTAATATTGCCTTGGTGATTCAGGGGGAATTACTCTTTTAGTGCATAGATCAGGCCGCAGACCAAACGTTCTGCTTCTACTGTGTGGGCTTCTTGACACATGCAGACTACCTTTTGGTTCTAACAGCTTGGGTACATTTCCACCTTTAGAAAATAAAGATGTTTTTGCCAGTTTCTACACTTTATGGGTGAAGTGAAGCTGTTACACTGTGCCCTACTCCTTTTTATGCCATGCCCAGGTACATCTTTTCTATCTGCTACTTATGTCAAATAAAACTTCTTTTTGTTTGTTTTTTGTTCTGAACAGCTGAAATCCCATTTCAGTTATTCCATGGAGATTTCAAATCATGATACAGATTCAGCAAAAGGAGAGTTCAGAGAGAGAGCAGAGTGACAGAGATAAAACAGGAGCTTCCTGGGTCACAAAAGTTATATTAATGAAGTGGGTCAGTAGGTAATTGGGGTAGAGTCTGAGGACAGAGCCAGATTTTATTAATAAGTGTTCAGGCTGGTCAGCACAGCTTTAGCAAAGCCTAGGTCATTTATTACTACAACAAGCTTACAGATAAATGTCTATGGGATGCTTTTAAAATTGGAAGTGATGTCAGAGAGCAGATGGTAGCTTATTCCTAATCCAGTGTCCCTTTACCTTGAGCTTATAGTAGACAACAGCTTTCACTAGCAGTGTAGAATTCTATTAAGAGTATGACTAAAATCTTTAAACTGGTTCATTAGGAAATAAGTTTGTATTTTTAGGGCCATAAATGACTTCCTTGGTGATATTGCAAGAGCTGTCATCACAATAATGAGCAAAAAAGATACTATTTTTTTATTGTGTCTAATTTTCAAAGATAATTAAAAAATTATAAAGCATGGTTTAATTTACTGTGTAACTTTTATGTACCACCTAGTGCAAAATAGCTGACAGTCAAGCAATTTAATGCTAACAATGGTAATTTTTAACAGTCTCTGTTAAAACTAATGAATCTCCTTATATGTGAAGTGAAGTTCAAACTGAAAAGCAGAGGTTGGGAAGGTTTACTGATGTGAATGGACTTTCAAATTAAACAAGAATTAGGATTTAAAAACAGTGTTTTTTTTTTTTTTGTCTTGGAAAAAAGGCAGTGCACAACACAAGTAACAAAACTTAATTTAAGAAACATTTACTGTATTTGAATACATTTAGTTACATTTCCACTAAAAAGAGTAAGGTCTTTGAAGTTTGAAAAATGTGATTTAATTTATCTGAATCTCTTTCCCTTTGCCTTTTCCTAGCTGCCAGGTGTTAAAAATTAATGATATTCTTATTAAAATATTATCTGCTTATCACTGCAGTCGGGTAAAATGGTTTTATTTCTCAACCTTAAAGAAAATATAAACTGCAATGTGTGCATTTACCTCAATACCTATTTTGAGTCAGTATGCAAATAGAGTACTCACTGAAGATCTGGAATAGATTAAATCTGTACACCATGGAATCTATAGACCACAAATTTAAGAGAAAATTATATGGAACCTGATAAACATTTTGGATCACATTAGAATTTTTATTCTGTGCCTCAAAATTCTAGCATACACTGGATTAAGAAAAAAAAATCAAGTCTGTTGCTGTGGGATTGATTCCGACTCATAGCAACCCTTTAAGACAGGCTAGAACTGCCCTGTGAGGTTTCTAAGGGGCTCCTGTAGATTCAAATTGCCAACCTTTTGGTTCTTAACCACTGCTCTACAAGACTTGCCCTTCCCTTTATGAATTATAGAGTTGCTGGTTTTGATTTTTATTTCAGTAGTAATTGTACACTTTTGTAAAGAAATACTTAAGATAACATTTTTCCACTTAATCTCATTTTATGGATGAACTAGTTTTTCTAAGCTTTTTTTTTTTTTTTTTCTGGAGGTACTTGTTACTTAGAAACATGGATTGTGTGGGTGTGTGGGTGTGTGTGTGTGTGTGTGTGTATGTGTGTAAAACCTATATGTATTTCTTTAATACATTGCATTGCTTTTCTCTTACACTGGTTTTCAGAAAGTTCTGTGGCAAATTCAATTCTATGAGCCATATAAACTGTTTTTTATTTTATTTCCTTCCTCATATATTTTAGATACTCCCTTTTATATGCAATTTTCTCTCTCCTGATTTAATGTTATGTATATTCTATTCTTTTACAGTACAGGTTCTTGATTAACTCCACAAAAATTTTGAAGTCACTGATAAAACACATCAATAATATGTTAAAGCTACTCAAGAGGAAAAAATAAAAATAAAAAGAGCAAATAAATAGTCATTTTAAGTGCTAGAGCTGTGTGGTCAAATAATAGTGCCATATGAATACAGAGGATCCTCAGTGATGCTGTGGCTAAGTGTTCAGCTGTTAACTGAAATGTCAGCAGTTCAAAACTACCAGCTGCTCAGAGGGAGAAAGATGTGGTAATTGGCTTCTGTAAAGATTACAGCCTTGGTAACTGGATGGACAGTTCTATTCTGTCACGGAGGGTTTCTTAGAGCTGGAATTGACTCAAAGACAAAGGATTCAGGCATTTGGGTTTTATGTGAATCCAGAGGCAGAAGCATAAACTTCCAGCTGGAGTGTTCCAGCCAAGTGTGATTTGTTTGACTCAACTGTAGCTATTTGATGTGCAATTGGATGGTAGGTGAAGTTATGTGAAGTTGTAGGGGATGAAGCTGGAAAGGACATTTATATGTGACCAGAGTTTCTTTATCCTTCAAAGTCAGATTAACTATTGTCTCTTCTGGGAAGTTTTCCTACTTCTACTTGTTCAAGTCCAAGACAAATGATGTCTTGTTTTTTCAAGGATGCTTGGGTTATGTTTGCGGAACTACTTATGTGTCTCTTCCTCTTCACTTGCACTGCTCAATGGGACAGTCACCAGCTATGTACCTTTTGACCACCTGAAATCTAACTAGTCCCAAGTGAGTTTTCTCCTTCATTTTTTTCTTCTTTTTATTTTTAATTGTTTGGAATTTATGTATTCTACTCCAATTATGAAAAATAAACCGTTCTTTGACTTGGATTCCCAAGTCTCATATCTTCTGTGTGAATTTATAAAATTGTGACAGACTAACTTGTTACCTTGAAAGTAGGGTAGGATCTCACATCTTTAACAGTCTTTGATATGGTCTTATCTAGCATAGTTAACCATTCTTCAATATTTTGCTTTCTACTTGCTTTTGTCTTTAGATACTGTTATTGATTCTTATGGTTAATCTTTACATAACTTACCTTGATTTTGCCAGTGTCTTCCTACATCATTGTTTCTTGCACTGTACCATTCCTTCAGGTTTTTGTTTCCTTGGGAGTCCCTAGGTGATCTAAACAATTAATGCACTAGACTGCTAACCCAGAGGTTGATGGTTCCAGTCCACTCAGAAGGGCCTCAGAGGAAAAGCCTGGTGATCTACCTGTGGAGAATCAGCCATTGGAAACTCAGTGGAGCACTGTTCAGCTCTGATGTACGTGGCAGCTACATGAAATATAATTGACTTGATCCCAACCATTTGTTGTTATTGTTGGTACAATATGTCCCTATTAAATATACCTATAAAAAACCCTCAGAAATACACTTTCTTGGAGTATATTTGTCTGAAAAGACAGATAACACTGAAGATCCTTTCTAGGTTGGCAGCTATTTTCCTTTCGTGCTTTGAAAGTTTTTGATCGCCATAGTTATTAGAGCCCTGATTGCTCAGTTATTAAGGGTTGGGCTTCAAATGAAGAGGTTAGGAGTTCAAATTTACCAGCCACCCCTTGGGAATCCTATCCAGCAATTGTAGTCAGCCCTTTAAGGTCGCTGTCTTAGTCAGATAGTGCTGATCTAAAAGAAATACCACAAGTGGGATGCCTTTAAAAAGAGAAATTTTATTTCATCACAGTCTGGTAAGCTCAAAGTCCAAATTAAGGGTGTCAGCTGCAGGTGAATGCTTTCTCTGTTGGCAGTGAAGAAAGGTCCTTGTCAGTCTTCCCCTGAACTGGAAGCTTCTGAGGTGCAGGAACCCAGTCCCTTTCTAAAGCACATGCTCAGCTCTTGGCACTGCTTTCTTTCTTGATGGTGTGAGGTCTTTGCACTTTAGAAGCTTCTAGTCCAGGGGAAGACTGATAACAAGGACCTTCCTACAGTGCCAACAGAGAAAGCCTTCACCTGTAGCTGACACCATGAATTTGGGCTTTTAGCTTACTGGAGTGTGACAAATAAAATCTCTGTTTTTAAAGCAGTCCACTTGTGATATTTCTGTTACAGCACAACTAGCTGATTAAGGTAGAATTTGGTACTGAGGGAGTGGGGTGCTGCTCTTACAAATAACCAAATTGTGGTAGCAGTTTTGAAACTGTGGATGGAACAAAAACTCAGAAGGAACCTAGGACTGTTAACACGGAGGAAGGCACAGATAGTGAGAAAAACCAGCACAGAACCAAACCAGCTGGAGATAGCACCTGAGCTGACCCAAGAGCAAGATTGCTGAGTGCCTGTGCATAGAGGTTTCCTGGTAGAGTGGGGTGCCTCTGGGCGCTTGAATAGGTGGAGCTGCAGTGTTGTAACACTTGCCCCAGCAGGGCGGATGTGGCCTGAGTGTCCAGGCCATGAGACCATAGGAAGCAGGAGCTGAGCATGAGAAGCTGCACCACCTCAGTCTCAACATCATGGCCATAAACTCAGAGGTTTGAAAGGGCGGAGCTATGGCCCCTGCCTGATGTTTCTAACTGTGGAGTTGCCATTCCTGTGGACTTGAAAAATTGTGCCCCTAAAGCTGAAGGAGCATAGGCCTGAGAGCTATAGTACAGGGCCACGGGGCTTCAACTCAAAATGTGGAAAGGACGGCTGATACCTAGAGTCTGGAAGGTAGGGCCATAGAGTAAAGTATCTCAGAGAATTCCACCCCCCCAAAAGCTTTGAAATGTACTGTAATGTATTCTGCTCCAGATTTTAGGGGGAACACAATTTAATCCATGACATAATACCCTTTATTCTCTAAAACATCGTATCTTTGCAACATGTAAAACATATTCACCCCATCATAGCAAAAGTCTTGAACTCCAAGTCTAAAGCCCAGAGATTACTCTTTAGCTGTGACATCTAGAACACTGGTTACCTGCTTCTAAAATACAGTGGCAGAACTTGCTTGTTGCCTGTTGTGATTTATTTGCCCTATTTGTAATGGAAATACCTAACTTGTGCCTGCCTGTTCTCACTGTTGCTATGATGAGGTGAATGTGTTTTACATGTTGCAAAGATAAACAATTTTTTAGAGAGCAAAGGGTGCGATGTCATGGATTGAACTCCCCCCTCCCCGAAATTTGTAGCAATTTGTCTCAGCCATAATTCCTGTTACTGTGTGATGGATGTTCCTCCCTGTTAGAATTCCTACCTCTTAATGAGGACAGATAGGTGCTGTTGAGTCCCTAGGGCAGGGCTTAATGTGTGAAATTGTTCATGCCTTGAGGCTGGCTCTTGAGATTAAAAAAAGAAAGGGAAGCAGGCTGAGATTTAGGGAACTCAGGCCATCAAGAAAGAAAGCAGTGCCAGGAGCTGATTGAGTCCTTTGCAAAGGACCAGGCTTCCTGCCTCAGAAGCTTCCAGTGCAGGGGAAGATTAACAAGGACCTCCCTCTAGTGCCCGCAGAAGAAGCCTTCCCCTGGAGCTGAGGCCCTGAATTTGGACTTTCAGCTTACTGGACTGTGCCAAAGTAAATTTTCTCTTTCTTAAGCGATCCACTTGTGACATTTCTGTTAAGAGTAGCACTGATTAAGACAGCCACTGTGAGTCAAAGTCTACTTGGGGATGAATTTGGCTTTTGGCTTATAGTTGTTGCTAAAAAAGTCTTTTGCTCTCTGATAGTTTTCTTTTATTCTTTTTGGTAAATTATTTTTGTTTTGTTTTTAAAGATCTTATTGTGTTTGATATTTTGCAGTTAAAATGTGATTTGAAGTAGTATTATCCAAGGCAGTTCCTGTATGGTCCAGCTTCTTATCAGTAAAGACACACCACGGTGGGTGAGGAGAACGGAAGAACGTTTATTCTAAGCTCACAGAGTAAGAAAGTGTATACTTCAAATCAAGCTTCCTGAGCCAAGGGAGGCAGAATCTTGTTTTGCACAAGGAAGTGAACATGCTAAGATTACTGACTACACAGGTTACTGAGGCACACAGGTGTAGAAAGCCCAATTGCATTTGTTTCTTTGGCATGTATGCTAGTAAACTGGGTTTCATTGGCTTGAGTCACCCCCGGGTTTTGAGGACAGTGGACGGAGGGGACAGCTTCCAGCTGGTCTAAGCAGCCTCGTTAAGCTACCATGCCGTCTGCTGTCACATAAGCTTCTGTTTCATAGTGGGTAAGTGGCCACTGGCTGCCCTGGCTATCAGTGGGTGTAGGGTTATATTATCTGTCTTGATCAGGGATAGATCCCTGTGCTCATACAGTCTGCACTGTGTTTCATCAATTCTGGAAAATCCTAATTACTTTCTTATGTAATGTTTCTTCTGCATTCTACCTAATTACTCTTCGTGGAACTCCTCTTAAATGCAGGTATAAATTCATTTTGTCCCACGTGTCTCTTAATTTCTTATTCAAATTTCTTTCTTTTTTTTTTGTCTTATTTTGTTTTCTTTATAATTTCAGTAACTCTGTCTTTCAGTTGCTTATTCTATTTTCTGCTCTTAATAACCAGATGTTGAAGACATCCACTAAATTTTTAAACTTTATGATATCTTATATCTATAAATTTATGTGATGCTTCCATCAAATTTGACTGTTTTCATTTTCTATTTTCTATGCTTTCTTTAATTTCTAAAATCATTTAAAGTACATTCATTATATTATTGTTCTCCTTTTCCAAGTGGCAGCTGCTTGGCATTGTCTCATGTACTTTTTTTTATTGTGAATTTACCTCAGATAGGCTCTTTCAAGGGATGTCTGGAGGTTAGGAAAATTGAAGTATACTTTCAAGTAGTTTGCATTTCCTTCTGCCAGAAACCACAAGAGTATCATTGTCTTATTATCTATTTGATGTTAGTTTCTTGGCTTTGACTTTCCCAAATAACATAGTTGGTATAAATTTAGACTCTGCATGTAGAACTGTGCTTCACAGGCTTTTATTGACTGTTGTCTTTAAGGTAGCAGATTATAAGGTCTTTCTGATACAGCACCCCCGTGTGAGATTGGAGTGCCAGCCTTTAAGTTAGTAGTCAATAGGAAGACTCTCAATGAGATGGATTGACACGGGGACTGCGACAGCAGGCTCAAGCAGAGCAACTGTTGTAAGGATGGTGAACACTGGCCAATGTTTCAGCCTATCATTGTAAGGTTGCTATGAATTAGAAGCTATTAGATGACGTCTGACAACAACAACAAGTCAAATGCAAGTGGTTTATGCCACGTAGGTGTCATTATACACATTGTTGTCGTATCACACTGAATTGATTCTGACTCATGGCAACTCTGTGTAACAGAGTACAACTTTCCACAGGGTTTCATACATTGTTTAAGGAACAGAGTACCGGGTCTTTTCTCCCTTGGAGCAGCTGATAGGTTCTAACCACCAGCCCTTCAGTTAGCAGACAAGTAGTTAATCATTGAGCCACTAGTGCTCCCTTTTTATGCTGTAGGAGATCTCATTTGATGGCAGATTTCTAGCAGCCAAGTAGATTAAAAAAAAAAAAAAAAGTTTCCGTTAAAGTGCACTTACTACGAGTGCTACAGTAATGCATTTTGAAGATTTTATACACTTTCTGAAGTGTTTAGATAGACATTAACCTTAATCAAATCCATCTCACTGAGGGTGTTCCCCTTGACCACTAACTTAAAATGTTGGCTGTTCAAACTTACACAGGTATACTGTGTAGGCAGCTGAGAAAATCTCGTCCCCACTGTTATTTCCCTGGTGACAACTGAGAAGGGTTAGTGAGTGTTAAGGATATTGTGTCTCCAACAGCCATTTCCTTTTTGAGCAAGGTGACAGTAGTCCAACTTTATACTAAAAGATGTGGATATAGTGATGATGGTATGAGGAACATACAGTTGGACAAGCTTTGGGCAGATTTTGGAAAGAGAAGAGGATTATAGGAACTGGATAGTAATTGGAATAGAGGTGATATTAATTCATGTGGTTGTTACTTTGTTGTTATTGCCTTCAGTATGTTTTTAGTTGACATTCTTTTATGATACTTTATTCTAATATGGCCATATACTTTGGCTACATTTCACTTAAGATACTAGCAGTGAATAAAACAATGTCATAAAAAATCCAATATCAAAAACAAAGTCATAAAAACCACGGAAGTCAATCCTGAGATAAACGGCCTTCAATAAAAGAAACTGTATGATTTTTACATCAGTGTAGCAGTATTAGCATGTACTCTTGAACTAGGAAGTCCAGTGAGAAACCTTTACTTCCCAAGTGCCACCTGCTATTGCTGGAGAAAAATAATTCAGCACCTATAATTCTGATCCTAAAAGAAAAGAGATATCATAAAACTTCATATATGAAAGACAGTATCACCTGCTGCTGCTGCTGTAGAAGAAAAATTGAGGACGTGAAATCTTGGCTATAGAAAGAAAAAGACGTAAAAACTCATGGTCATTGAGTTGATTCTAACTCATAGGAACCCTGTACACAGAGTAGAACTGCCTCATAGAGTTTCCAAGGAGCACCTGGTGGATTTGAACTGCCAACTTTTTGACTAGTAGCCATAGCACTTAACCACTACACCACCAGGGCCATAGAAATGGGATCCCATTATTCATAAAAGCTCAGCATGAAGAAAATGTGACCAATAAACATTGTTGAATGAATCTCTCAGCTTTTGTATCAAGTTAGAAGTGTTTACACAAATTGACTGATAAATAATGACAGCGTTTTCATTTTATTTAGGGTTCTGCTTAACCAAAACCACCACAGAGATGCCTTCTTAGGCCACCTTTTTTGGTACAATCCTCCTCCTAAGCCTCTTCATGAAAGATGTTCCTACCTGACCTTATATATGAATTATTACACTCTTCCACTGGAAAATGAACAGCATTTGAGTAGGGAGTTTGTTTAATGCTTTACCACTTACACGAAGTTTGTTTAATGCTTTATCACTTATACCTAGAGTGTTGTTGTGTGCTGGCGAGTCAAGCCTGACTCGTAGAGACTCTATATGACAGAGTAGAGCTGCCCCATTGGGTTTCCCAGGCTGCAGTCTTTAGGAGAAAAGATCAGCGAGTCTTTTATCCTACACAGTAGCTGGTGGGTTGGAGTTGCTGACCTTTCAAATAGCAGCAAAGAGCTTAACCATTGTGCCACCCCAAAGTCATTGCTGTAGAATACAGTCTGACTCAGTGTCCTTGTCTGACAGAGTAGAACTGTCCCCGTATGGTTTCCAAGACTATAATCTATAGGATTACATCACTTCTTTCTCCCAGAGTAGCTAGTGACTTAGAACCTCTGACTTTTTGATTAGCAGCCTAGTGCTTTGCCATCGGAGTTCTTTTTATTGTGCCACCAAGACTCTTTATATTTAAGTGAGTGCTGGCCAAAGCAAAATCACTAATGAATAAGTTATCAATGAATAAATGAAATATTTTTAAAGAATGACTATATAAAATATGTGAAATAGTGAACTTTTCAGCAAAGAAAGTCATGTTGTTGAGGTGGGGTTAGTTTCACTTGTTTTTTAAATTTGATTTGTAACAGTATTGTGATTTTTGTTGTTGTTCCTTATTTCTGTGCTATAATTGTAACCAGAAAAATATTATTTTCTAAATGAGTCAGCTGGTATGTCTTGGAAAGCCATTTATTTGGTGCATTATGCGCTGAGAGAGAGCCATGGGTTCTGGCCAGTGTACCATTTTACTGCTGGACATTTTAATAAAACAGTAAGACTGCTGATGCTGCTTTCAATTAGGAAGAATTATTAGAGGAACATATGATGAGAGGATAAACAAGAATGAGACCACGAAGTCCAGTTTGTTTTTTTTTTTCATTAGTTGAGATGACTCTGTTAATATTGGGATAAACATCAGTGCTGGGCTGTTGTTACTGCCTTTCACTGTATCTGGTTTATGTTCAGCTGGCATTTCATGGAGTGCTACTTCATCCTCCCCCTTGGTTAGGGCCAAGTCTATGTTATCACTAGATATGCTGGACAGATGTATGTGTAACAGAGTAAAGCATTAGTGGTTTTGTTGCATCGAGTCGGGGGTCCTAAATGACCCTGTCACAGCCTGTGTCTGAGCTAATGCTGTGACTAGACTGGAGAGTCTGCATCCTTTGGAGAGTTGGCAGAGATTTTTACTTGCCATTCCATACCAAGCTACTATGGACTGCAGAACTGTTCCCACATGGCTGCAAAGATGGTACAGTTTAGGCCCTCTATCCAATCCTCAGCCCATGTGTAATAGGAATCACTGCCTACAGTTAGGGAGACAGTGACAGATGTTACATGAAATGTATTCTACGTTATAGTGAAAAAGGACATATGATGAAAAATATTAAACTAGAGTGCGTTAGAGCTAAATTTATCCTTTCATTATTTAGACAATGAAACAAAATGGAACTCAGAGGACTGAATTTAGTTTTCTGAAGCCTCAAACAAAAAGTCCCATTGCCATCAAGACAGTTCAGATTTGTAGTGAACCTATAGATCAGGGTAGAACTGGTCCATAGGTTTGCAGAGGAGCTGCTGATAGATTTGAACTGCCAACCTTTTGGTTAGCAGCTGAACTCTTAACCACTGCATGTCTAGGGCTCCTTCTGAAGCACAGAGATCATTTATTGGAGAACAGAGGCTTACACAGGGGCCTGTTTGCTCTCAAGAATTTGATACTTTCTACTACACTAATTCTTGAGAATCATCAGAAATTTCACTAAATAAAGCCCTTAGTCAATTTTTTAAATGTAAACTTTTGTCTTACAAAACAAAGAAATGTCAAAATAAAGAAAAAAACTACAAACAAACATATAAGCAAATGCTTCACATATAATAAAAAGGCAAACTTGAAGGATATGTAGTCAACAATACTGCTTCATCATCTCCACTGCCATGTTGTTGAGACAGCCAAGTAGATACAAAAGAGAAAAAAATAGGATGTATTGTTGTTTTTTATCATAAAACAAAATCTTTGCCATGGAGTCAGTTCTGAATCACAATGACCCTACAAAATTGGGTACAACTGCCCCATAGAGTTTTCAAGGAATGCCTGGTGGATTTGAACTGCCACCCTTTTGGTTAGCAGCTGTAGCACTTAACCACTCCCTCCCCCATCGTTGTCCCCCCTCCCGACCCCAAGTTTCTTCATCATTGGCCTAAGATATTTGCTTTCTGTATAAAAGTACCTATTTTAGCTGGGAGAGGCTGCTGAATCTTTTATTGGCTCTGTGTATTCAGGGAAGATTGCTAACTTCTGGAAACATTTCTAAGTTGCCTACCTGTATCCCTCCTGCTTAGCCACAACTTTCTGCATTTTTAGATTTTATTTGTTACAATTCTCCAGATGGAAGATAACTAAAAATACGAACATGAACTCTTTGGTTAATAAAATCTTATTTTTCATTTAATACAAAATCTTATGCAGAGGCACCAGTGTTCTTACGGTTGTTTTACATATAAACAATCTGAGGCTCATAGAAATTGTTACCTGGCATAAATTAGAAGCCTATTAAATGACAGAGCAGGAGACAAGAATTTCCAACTGCAAGGATAAATATTTTCCTACTGTATTTCTGCCAGCACCTATTCATGGGACTTGCTTTGCTTTTTCTTAAGCCTAGTAATCTGTTTAAATTCAATAGTCACTTTTTAAAAAGTTTGTTTAAAAGGTGACATATAACAGATTAGAAGGAATCTCTGGTGGCTTGATGGTTAAGAGCTGTGGCTGCTGTCCAAATTTTGGCAGTTTGAGTCCATCAGGCACTCCTGAAAATGCTATGGGACAGTTTTATTCTTTCCTATAGGTTGCTATGAGTCTGAATCAACAGCAATGTTTTATAATATTATATTTGAGAGAATTTGTTTAATTAAAAATTTTGCTAGTGCAAGGCAGCTGAATATTAAGAAAACACAGTTAATGTGTTAGATCTAGTTACTGTGAGAATTTTACCTGTTAAAAGAGAAGTATTCCATTGGTTCATTAAATATTTTTTTCTTGTGCCTGTTAATTTTAAAATATTTCATTATTGATTTAGGAAGGATCAATTTTCATTGAAAACAAAATAATGGTAAGATTTTATTTATAATAAATGCTAGTAATCATCTTTCACTTATAGATAAATTTAGAATAATGTTGCAAGTTTCAAAAGGATCAACTGAGTAGGTTGATAGATTGGATATGTGTATGTGTTTTTGTTTATATGTTTACAGAGGGAGGAAGTGAGGAACTCATTAAACCCCATAACATTTGTTCTAGATGTGACATTTCCATTTATGTAGTCTACCCAGGCTATCTACTAATCAGCAAACAGGAATTACACAAACAAACAAAAACATACTCCTTGCCCCTGAGTGCATTCCAACTCATAGCTACCCTACAGGATACAGGAAAATGGCCCCATGAGGTTTCTAAGGCTGTAACCTTTATGGAAGCAGACTGCCATATCTTTCTCCTGCAGAGCAACTGGTGGGTTTGAACTGCTGGACTTTTGGTTGGCAGCTGGGCATTTAACTACTGTTCCACCAAGGCTCCTAAACAGGAGCCAGATAAATAAATAACCCAAGCATGAGTTGGACCCGACTCAATGGCACTGGGTTTGGGGTAAGCTTGTTGCCACTAGTTGATTCTGACTCATAGCGACTCTGTAGTACAGAGTGGATTTGGTGAATTTAAACTGCCAAACTTTTGGTTAGCAGCTGGACTCTTCAACTGCTATACCACCAAACCAAAAAAAAAAAAAAACCCAATCCACTGCTGTTGGATTGATTCCAACTCATAGCTACCCTATGGACAGAGTAGAATGGCCCCATAGAGTTTCCAAGGAGTGCCTGGAGGATTTGAACTGTCACCTTTCTGCTTAACAGCTGTAGCACTTAGCAGTATACCACCCACCAGGAGCCAGGAAAGTATGTATTGAAGTCCTAACGATCACATAGTTCATTGATGGCAGAATCACACTTAGAGCTCAGATCTCATTCTCGGTGTTCTCTTTCTCCTTCCTCTGCTTTCTGTTTGGTTTCATCTGCATGAGCTTATAGCCTATCTGTGAAGTGACATGCCATGAGACTTCTGGTGGCCTGCTGTGCTTCATCCTGAAACGGTTATGGTATTGGCACACCTGATTTGATTAAAGGCAGGGACTTTCATGTTTGGTGTGACAACTCTTTATGGTGATTTTCAGTGGCCACCATCACATGCACAAAAAACTGGGCCTTTTGTTTCAATAAATTGGACTACTGTGGCCTTTGGCCCCCATGCTCTTTAATCTGCTCGTTCTGTTATAAATCAAGGATGACTGAACTTGCTTTCTATGAGTAGGATTCTCCCTGTTGGTACCTCCTAAATTGAAGTGCTCAATGACACACACGGGTGACTGGACTCTTCATATTCTCAAACATAAAGATACATCATTGGTTTGATGTGTAAGGTTTCTGGGCCTGCTTCTATTCTTCTTTTTGTATTTCCTGATCTTCTTTATTTTCATGAGTATTTTCATTGTGTCCAGAGCTTTTTGTTCCTTCTTTATCTGTTCTAAATGCTTGCCCCTGTTTTGGCACATCACTC
This sequence comes from Heterohyrax brucei, assembly GCA_028571685.1. NCBI lineage: Eukaryota > Metazoa > Chordata > Mammalia > Hyracoidea > Procaviidae > Heterohyrax > Heterohyrax brucei. Next base: position 27,761,438 of record CM053146.1, on the reverse strand, counting down.
GGGAGCTGCTCATGTAATGTTGTTGGTTCGTGTCCATCGTTCTAGAAAATCCTTAAAAAGTATTGTCAAATAATTCAAGTAAAATTATCCAACAGTATAAAAGATAAGGATTATATTGCGTTTGAACTGAAGTTGTTTCATTGTTCAGATTTTCAGTATTATACTGATGAGCATATAGTACCAACCCAAATCCACTGCTGTTGAGTCAATTCCAGCTAACCTACTGCCATTTAGTTGATTCTGACTCACAGCAACCCTGTAGGATGGAGTAGAATTGCTCCATAGTGTTTGCAAGGAGTGCCTGGAGGATTGGAACTGCTGACCTTCTGATGAGCAGCTATAGAACTTAACCACCAGGGTTTCCAACTAGGTGCTGTTAAATACTTTGGAAACCCTGATGGTATAGTGGTCAGGTGCTCCAGCTGCTAACCAAAAGGTCAGAAGTTTGAATCCACCAGGTGCTCCTTTGAGACTCTTTGGGGAAGTTCTACTTTGTCCTGTAGGATGGCTATAAGTAGGAATTGACTCACTGGTAGTTTTTTTTATTTTTCTTTTTTTAATTAAATAGTTTGCATACCTTCTCTTTATAAACAAGAAAATATAAAGAATGTTTGCCATTTTTTAAAAAAAAAAACGGGAAACATCTCACTATATTACTGTCATCTCACATGATTTATTATCAAGCCTATAATTGAATATTTCCATCTGCCTAGTATGTTTTCTATAAGAGTTATTGGGGATATTGCTGAAATAAAAGCTCACCTTCTGTATGATTTCAACTATTTGTGCCTTAATTCTTAAAATAAGAAGTGTGCATTTTATATTCAATGCAAATTGTTCCATCTTAAGCAATAAGCTTAAGTTACTTCTTATTGCTGTAGTCAAGATATTGTTGAATAGTTGTTTATGAAATCATGAGATATTTTCATTTTATCCCAAATATTTGAGCATTTAGAATTTTTAGGACAAATTATTGCTAGAAGAAATGTGTACTATTAATCAGCATAGTCTTATGTTTTCCTTTATTCTTTTTTGCCTTATGTTCAATTTTTCCATAATATACAATAAAATTTTGTTAGAAAAACCATGAAGAAATCATAGTGTTCTGAGATTTTGTAGTTTCTGTGTCACTGAGATAAAAGCTAAGGGAATTTCTTCGCAGTGATGTATTGAGCATGTTACATATCATAACTGAATATCTAATGGAATAACTCTAGTGGAAGAAAAGGTAGAAATTAGCAAAATATACAGAAAATATTCTAAACGGCTGTATAGGAATGCTTAAGATGAATTAGAAAAAATGGAGGAATTCCTAAAAGATTCAAGTTACCAAAACGGGGACAAGAAGAGTTGGAGATATGAACACTGTATATTTAAAAGAAGTAAAAGAACTGAATCTCTAATTTAAAATCACCCCAATAAACAAAAAATTGAAAGCTCTGGAATAGACAGTTTCACTCTTTAATTGTATCGGCATTTAAAGAAGAAATAGTGTCATTCTTTCAGCAAACAGAGGAAGAGGGACCCTTTTCACTTCATTTTTAAAATTATTTTTTAAACCTACCGAATCACAAACTCTGCCCATTTCTGGGCTATATCTTTCTATACACATTTTTTTTTTTTTTTTTAACAGCTGCATCAAAAACTTTTGAATAATTGTATTTCCTGTTTTGTTTCCCCTCATTCAGGTAGAAACCATTAGCCTAAACACAAGATAGAACCTTACAAATTAATTGTGTGCCAAAGATCATTTCATTTTACTCCTGTGATTGTCAAAACACAACCTAGACTTATTTTTCATTTGCTTAATACCATGATCTCCGGTGATCTTTTTTTCCCCCTCATTGTATTTGTTATTTATTTACTTATTAATTTATTTTCTCTCTCTTTCCTCAACTGTATTAAATGAGACATTTTGGTTAATTTGGTTTTTATAAGGGCAAAATCATTCATTTCAAATTACTGAACACTTGAGACTTGTTGACTCCTTAAGAACTTCATGTGTTTTCTGCATTTTAGGCTTTCCGTGGAGTTCCTCAAAGCCGTTGTTTTCACCCCAACACTGAGGCTACATTACTATCTTGGTAATGTTGCTGGGGGTTTTACATCTTTGCTATTAATTTCAATGTTTCCACTTGAAAACAGTATATGTAAAGGTCATTTTAAAAGTCTGAACTGTATGCTATATTTAGGCTTATTTTCTTCTGTAGTATTCTGTAGTACAGAATAGAAACTAGGATATCCTCCAGGAGACCAGCTGTGATAGAGTTGCAATAATTAAGCCTCCAGGATGGAAAACTGTATTCATTTTTTTCCCATCATATACATATACATATATATAAATATACTTTTTTCTCTCTCACACACACACAATATATTGCAGCTCACTAGTGATTAACTTACATATCTGTTTGAGCATGGTTAGAATATTGAGAGGAGCCGGGATGGCACAAATAGTTTGTGATTGGCTACTAGCCCAAAGATTGATGGTGCAAACAAACCCAGCCACTTTGCAGAGGAAAGACCTGGCAAATTTCATCCATCAAGATTATAGACAGGAAAACCCTCAGGAGCATTTCTACTTTGTAACACGTGTCACCATGAGTCGAGATCCCAGTTGATGGTAGCTCACAACCATAAGGATATTGACGGATTTTTAGAAAGACCGAATACAGAAAGATAAGCTATGATACAGAAGACCAAGAAAAAGAAAATAAGAACTTTTGAAAAATGAAAGGCACACAATAAGATGTATCTGTATGATGCTTATTCTTTATATATGTATCATTTTAAATGTACAGTTTGTATTTCATTGAGTTTATATAGCATGAATATACCAATAAATGTTCAACATAAAATACATGCTTGGTTTTTATTTTGCTGCATTCTGATAACAAAGAATATTAGTTTAACATATAACTTTCTTTTTGCCTGCATTCTAACAGTAGAGACAAAGAATCAGCTCAGTGTCGTAGTAGATGCTATGATTTGAAAAACAAAAACAGCTGCTTAGATGATGTGTCTGGTGCTCCAGTGACCAGCACTGGAAAAGCCCAGGTCCTAGGGAGACAGGAAAGGGAATGGAAAACTCACACAGGAAACACATTACACAAGATAAAGTGGAGGCCAGGTGGGACTAAGGTCTCTGATGGAGAACAATGGCCACTGTTCCTCAATAGGAAACTTTATTTATAGGACTACAGTCAGGAGGTTGGCAGAACAGTCTATTTTGCCAAAAATGGTTACAGTGGTATTGAGGCATTTCATGACAGGCTGACCCATACGTAGAAGTATCATCAAGGCATGAGGTAAGAGAAAAAGGCAAAGATCAGGCATTCTCAGAGGCTCTGCCGTACCCGAGAAGGGCCTAAACCCGTGTATCAGTCAGGTGGGAGATAAGAGAAATGAGAAAGAGGCAAAGGTCAGACTTTCTCGGAGGCTCTACCATACCTGAGAAAAGCCTAGAAAGGTGAGAGATAAGAAGAAAGAGAAAGAGGCAAAGGTAGGCTTTCTGGGAGGCTCTACCATACCCAAGAAAAGCCTAAACCTGCGTCAGTAAGGCTGTAGGCAGGACAGCACATTCCTTGCAGCCCGCAGCCCTTAGAGGATGATGCCGGCTCACGATGACCTCGTGTGTCTCAGTGTATAGTTGTGTTCTGTAGGATCTTCAGTGAGTGATTTTCAGAAGCAGGTCATTAGACCTTTTTTCCAAGGCACCTTGGCGTGAACTCAAACTGCCATCCTTAGCCACTTGCATTTGCACCACTCAGAAATCCGGTGTGCTCTGAGAGGCTTGCAATTGATAACGGCAACTACAAATCATCACTGAAGTTAGCGTTGATTCTGTGTGATGTGAAACTGCTTGGGAACCCATTAGTGACTGTGGATGTCAGGCAGTCAGCGGCCAGAGCTTGAATTGAGTCAGTTTTCATTTTACAAGTGTGATTTAATGTAAAAGTTCTAAATTGCATTGGAGATCATTTGCACAGCTCTGTTGCCATGACGAGATCCGATCTCTTTGTAGCCTGTCGGGCAGGGAGTATTAGCTTTTTACTACACGAATTTGGACAGATGTACTTCTTGATGAGTGCCCACATCTGCTCTTTAAGTAACTGCCTTCTGTGGATACAAAGGGAACCCTGGTAGCACAGTGTTTCAGAGCAACAGTTGCTGACCAGGAGGTCAGCATTTTACATCCACAAGAACTCCTCGGAAATCCTGTGGGACAATTCTGGTCTGTCCTAAAGAGTCGCTATGAGTCGGAGTAGACCCAACAGCAACAGGTTTTTTTTTTTTTTTTAAGGAATGCAAAAGACAATATGAGGCAAACTGTGGCATGAAGCCTTCTATAAAGAGAGGAACAAAAATACCAATTTTGAGGCAAAACCCTGAATGTAATATAAATCCAAATTAGTCCGCAAATTTCCAAATGAGATGTTGTTTCAGTCAGCTAGTGGTGCTCTAACAGAAATACCACAGAGTGAATGGCTTTAAGACAGAAAAGTTTATTCTTAGACAGTCCACTAGGTTACAAGTCTGAATTCAGAGTGTCCGCTGCAGGGGAAGGCCTTCTCTCTGTCAGCTCTGGAGGAAAGTCCTTGTGTTGTATCAGTCTTTGGTTAGGGGGCATCTTGGCACAGGAACGTTAGGTCTGAAAAACACACTGTATTCCCAGTGTTGCACTCTGTGTGAGGTTCCCGGTTCTCTGCGTGCTTTCTTCTCTTTTATCTCCCACAGGATGAAAGGATAAAGGGTAGTACAAGCCACACTCCAAGAAAACTCTCTTAGCAAGGGTGTTGCAGTCCCACCCTAGTCTTATTTTAACATAATCATCCTATCTATTAGCCACAGGCAGAGATTAGTAAGTAGAGCGTGGGACAATCACAAAACATTGGGAATGATGGCCCAGCCAAATGACTACGTACCTTTTTGGGGGGGACACAGTTCAATCCATGACAGATGTGTATAACTTCTAACAGTTAAATGATTGAGATTAATTTCTAAGATTCAGTTTTTGTTCTGCGACTGTAGTAGAAAAAATACTGGAAAAAAACAAATTGTCACCAGGTCACCCTTAGGCAGTCCTGCTTGCAAGGCTCACGTAGAAAACATACGCACTGAGCTGCTTTGTCCACAATGTTATGTACATGCTGTGGATAGAAAGTGATGCAGACTCTCAAATCTGTCCTCAAGGATGGAAAACGTCACTTAATTTTGTTCTTTCTTCTCAGCATATAGTAATAAATGTAGTAATTTTCCATTTTAGAATTAGTAGCCATAGTATTCATTTGAATAGTTATTGGTAATGGGAGTTTTAAATTTTAGCTTTATAGGTGCTTTCTAGTGACTGATATAATAGCTTTCAGAGGCCCATTAACTCTACCTGATGTCCACATAAGTAATCACATACTGTTGTATGAATGGATTACACTTTTCATAATGACCTACAAATATAAAACCTTTCTTTCTCTCCCTATTAGTTATTCTCTTTTGGCACATAAGCAGAAGAGATGTAATGAAGCACCAGGAGTTTTATCTATCTGAACTCAAGTTATATCTCCCAAGGTGACATTCCCTGGCTAAGAAAGCAGTCTTCTTGCTATCATGTTTTAAAACAGGCTTATTTAGATCTAGATTTAGATAGTGTTTTCTTTTAGGAATTTGGAAGTGCTTAACAAACATTAAGTTAATCATTGTCTTTAAACTATACTCAGGCTGCTGACATTCTCTAATTATTCTTCTAGTCCAGCTGCCTATACATTTTTCTAGAGAATTTCTATCATGTTGAGAAGGTAGAGTAGTTATATAATTGCTTCCCGACTGTTTGAATCTGGGTCACTGTCATACCATACCATTAGAATCCTAAGGACTGGGACAGGAAGGTCACTGAAGGATTGCAGTTAACATAAGTCAGCCTTGCCTACTTAATGAACAGAAAGATAGAAGAATTGAGATACATGATAAACAGTTGGAGTGCTGTGAGGTCAGTCTGATCTGTGGTATAACCAATTTAGCCACAGAGTGGGATTATTCCCTATGATGAGAGAGGGAAGTGACCATTTCAGATTGAATTTCAGAGTTAAAGGAGATTGACTGTAACTGGCATTTTGATATCATGTTCCAAGGGAATGGTGAAATTAAACGCAGTAGAGATATATTTATGAAAGCAAACTATGTTAATTAGCCTTTTGTTGGTGGTGGTTAGCTCCTCTGTGTCTTTTTTACTATGGAAACAAAAGGATGAAAAAGCTAAAACAAAACAAAAGCAAAAACTGACCTTGTATTTTAACATCCCAGATGTCAAGAATACCTTTAAACTCAACCATGTAAAGGTACTATTTTGTAGTAAAACTTCAAATCTAGTGATTAAAGGCATACTTTTTGGTAGTAAGAAGATCCTAGGTCTTACTGTGGTGATGGTTGCATGCATACATTTACTTGTCCAAACTCATTGACCTAAGATCTTAAGGTGGGTAGGTTTTGTAATATGTAAAACTATACCTAAATAAAGCCTATGTTAAAAATAGTTTATCTTTCCCTTTTTCATTGATATAAGTGACAAGAATTTGTTTCATTATCTTAAGTAAGAAATAGCACTGTGAAGATATTTTACCAGTATTTTAGTATTGATTTAAACACTAAGATTGTTTCCCTTTTGCTCTTATGTTCTAATTATGGAATAATTCCTGATCGTATGGTAAATTTCCATTTCCCTAGTTTCAGCTTCATCACCTATAGCCATTCCCTGTTTAAGAAATGACCTTACCTATAGACTTATGTGACCCTCGTGGTACTTTGAAATCTTGCTTATTCCTTTAGTGCTTTCTGAAAATGAATTCCGTTTTGAAAATGTAGTGCTTTGCTTTGCTTTGCTTTGTTTTCCATTATAGAAGTAGTGTTTTAATTATTCACAGGCATCTCAAACTCAACATAATCAAAGCTAATGTTATTATTGATCCTTACCAGCTCATTTCTTCTGGTATCTAGACTATGACGGATGATAAAATCACCTGCCAAACACACAAGACAGATTTTTTCTGACTGTTTTCCTGATACCCTACATCCATGTGACATACACGTTCAGTCAGTTCTGCCTCCTGATAACTTCTTGAACCAATTTTCTTATATTCAGCTTTTGTAGCCGTTTTAATTCAGACTCCATCGCTCGTCGTTCATCCTGCTGCTTCTCCGTGTTTCTCTAGAGTCTCACCGCTCACAGTCCATGTACCCTGCAGCTGGAAGAGCAATCATAAAATACATCATGGCAATTCCAGCCTTACGCTTCCGTAATGATTTCCTGTTGCCAATAGGCTAAAATCTAAATTCCTAATAGGACCCAGAAAGTTCTATGTGATATGGAGCTACCCACATCTTCAACTACTGTAAGATCTGGCCATGTTTATTAAAGTTTGGTCTCTAGCCATGATACGTTATCTCAGTTCTTTGCATTTTTGTATCAGCTGTTTCCTTTCCCTGGAATGGCCTTCTCTAAGCAGGGTCACCTTGAGGAATAGCTGCTCAGCTCCAACATTAATCACACTGTAAATTATTCATATTTCTCTCAGAGAGAACCAGCCAGTCCTTTCTTATGGCACTACAGAAATCATCTCTTGAGTTGTGTTCCCTTGTGAGTTTTTTGAAGAAAATACCCATTGCTCATTCCTCTCTGCAGTTCCTTCATCTCTCTTGGCATCTGATATGTGGCATGCCACACCTTGGGAAACTACTGATAGCTATTCATGCTTTATGTGACTTGCTTAATATGAAGAATTATGAAGCTTCAAGTTTGAATATTAAACTTCTAAGATCAATGAAACCCAAATGTGATACCAGAAGAACTGGTGTCTGAGATTTTTAGATGCAAGAAACTATGAGTAAAGGATCATAAAACTGTCTGTAGTCATCTCTCTTGGTATGTGTAGGAGTGACATACAAGGAAGTATTTATCCAAGAGTAGTGGTGTTACAGAACTGCTTATACTTCACTCCAAATATACAGAAAAAGGTAATTTTATTTTTCATTTACTGATCTTCTTTATGAGCCACCACCTGCTGAGTAGTGAGACAGTGTAGTTTATTTCAGTCCTTTTAACTTCAACCTTTTCCATTAAGTTGTAATACAATAGACTGAAGTATTCTTTTAGCCAGCACTCAGACTTCCTGTGGTAAAAATGACCAGGCTCTCGGTTCATCCCTGTTTCCTTATAGTGGAATCTGGGGAAAGATAACTTCCCTGTGCTTCTGATACTCTTTGTAATGCCCCTGAGATCCCTTTACTCAGCCTGCTTGTTTTGTTCGTTAGCCCTATGGTTTCTGCTCTCTCTGTTGGTCTTAATGGCTGAGTTCCTAAACTTATGGAGCCCCAGCTAACATCTTTCTTCTGTGATGAATACTGACCAGTGGTGCCCTCTTGCCGAGGCAGGCTTTGTGTTAGCTCTTTGTGTTGCTAAAGGTACCCTGTGACCTCCTTCAGGTCCCAAGCGTTCAACCTTATGGCTACTTTTCCTATCAGTGTGACTCAAAATTTTCCTCAACTGATGCAGTATGCCCTTTCTAATTGATATGCTTACAAGCTGTGGGGTGATGTGATCAGAACTGTCCCAGTTGTGGTATCTTTGAGTCAAGATCGAGAATATAAATGGAGACTCTTTTACCAAATGTCTAAATATTTTATTGGTGAATCAGCTTAGAGAGTGTTAAATAAAATATATTGTATCTTTCTACCTTGGCAAAGATATATTCTTAATGATCTAGAAAGCCAGATTTGGGCTGAAAATTATCTGACTCCTTCAAGTTCTGTAGCAAAGTTCAGTGGCACCAAAGAACAGGTACCTCCTGGTCTTGGTTGTTCAACACCATTTTTTTCCCATTACTGCTCCGTTTAGTATGTTGAAGAAACTCACACTAGTGTATGTGGATACCCCATTACATAAGCTTAAGCTCTGTGTCACCCTCCTACAAAAGAGCTATCCAATTCTACTCCTCAGACCTAGAGATGACCACATAGGGGGCTCTATCCATCCTAAGGGGGGAAAACTAAGGTGATTAACTTTTATAGGCTTAAGAAGAGGACCCAGACAGAAATTTCTAGAGTTCTGGTTACATGGGATGTAGAGTCTCTGGGTGAGTAGATGGTTAATGTGCTCAGCCACTAACTGAAAGATTAGAGGTTCAAGTTCGCTTAGAAATGCCTCAAAAGAAAAGCCTGGTGATTTATTTCTGAAAAACTAGCCGTTGAAAACCCTTTAGAAAACTGTTCTACTCTGACATGTATGGAGTTGCTATGAGTCAGAATCCACTTGATGGCATCTGGATTCTAAGTGAGTTACACCAGGCAGCTGTGGACTCTGGATGAGTGTATTACCACTAGGTAACTATGGCATCCCTTTGTATAGTAGAGTCATTGCTCCTTAAGTAGGCGTGCAGCTGGGGGTAGAATAGAAGGAGACCCGTCCAGTGTGCGTGGGGCTAGGGTGTCCTTGGTCTAGAGTAGTATCTGATCAACCTGCGGGTGGTTTTTCACAATCTCAAGTATAAAAGGTAAGTTCTCCTACCTACCACTGCCCTGATTTAACCTTTCTCTTTGACCACTCCATGATGCAGTTCTGCTGTTACATTCCTAAAGAGGTCCAGTCACCAACACAATTGACCTGTGGACAATAAAACTTTAAAGCCTATCTTGGAAGAGAAAAAATGTTCAAGAACCAATTTAAGGAGAAAATTAATACTCACGGTATAATATTTACAATAGATGTTCTTTGCAAGTACTGCCCTTGATTCTTTTTAGGTTGTGGTAACATGCATTTATAAATCTAGGAGTTAACTCCTCTAGCTGTGCAAATTATGCTGCTAATTATTTCTTTAAAAAAGCATGTGGTTCCCCTGTTGTGCACTGTGAACTTTGCAATGAAAATATATATTAAAATGTGGCTACAAATTAAACATGATCTGAAAGGCTGTGCAAGTGCTGTATTTTAAATAACATAGTATATTTTCCACACTGAGATATTGAAATAAATTGTACTATGTCAAAATACTTAGTGCAGGATATAAAGATTAATGATGATGATCAAGCATCCTTTCCCAATTTATCGGAAATTATGGTTTAAGATTTGAAGAAATGTTAAAAGTGTTGAAGCGGGAAGTAAAAATATGAGCATAACATTTTTGTCATTTAGTCAGTATATCCATAGATTTTGAGTTTGTCATGAGTCTCATAATGGTTCCCCAAATGAATTCACATACATAATAATTTGCCTTGTTAAGTACTTGACTCAAAATTGCATTATAAGTAACTGTGGTTAACTGTATGTTGAAAGAAGTCTCTTTTACTATTCATGTAATTACCAGTTTGAAATTGGGAAAAACATTGTTTTGGATCAGTATCTCTAAGATGTTTGTTTATAAAATTCCTCGTTAAATTATTTTCTGAGTCTATAAAATGATAGTCATGTTTACAAGCTCATATTAGATTATCTATCCAGAGTAATACTCTTGTTGTGCAAATATGAATTCCTGAGTCTTACCAGGGACTTTCAGAGTTTTTAATACACATTTTGATATTTCTCAGGCAAAAATTTATTTATTTATTTATTTTGTTTTTTTAATGTTTTATTTTGAATTTTTTTGCTAAAATATTTTATGATGATGATGATGAAGATTGCATGAAAATATACATGCCCATATAAATCCACATACTGACCTACATGCAGCTTCCACTGCTCTCCCTGCACGCTGACAGCACAGTCTTCCTCTCTGCTCCATACATGTCTTATCTTCCCAGCAGTCTCCTATCTTCTTCTCTCCATCCATTTCCCTTCCTCCAGTATGAGGTCAACGGGACGACCTCCTATAGATGCCTAGAACTGTAAAGTGCTCATGCAATATGGTCACTCTGTATCACCAAGTCCAATCCATTGCTGTCTGAAAAGTTGACCTTCATTATGATTTATAGACAGGGGCAGCATCAGGGCCAGGGGCCATGCTCCCAGGGGAACTCCGAGGCCCCTGGACCATCAATTGTGGTCTTTTAGTGGAGATCTCAGTGTGCACCCCTATTTTTACCTGTGTTGCCAGTGAGACTCAACTCTGTGAGCTCCATTGTGGCTATCACTGGTGGTAGCCAGGCACCATCTGGTTCTTCCGGTCAGAAGTCGATATAGACATCCACTCACATGGGTCTCTCTGTCTTCTGGATTCTCTTTCCACCATGTCATTTTGGACCTTGGTGATCATGCATTCCTGCTAAGTTGGGACCATTTGCTGTACCCTCAGATGGCAGCTTGGCAACTTTTAAGACCTCAGACGTCAGGCAGAAATTTATAATGCAGTTGTTCTTAGTTTCTTAGTGCTGCTGTAACAGAAACACCACAAGTAGGTGGCTTTAGTGAACAGAAATTTAGTTTATCAGTTTATGAGGGTAAAGGTCCGTACTACACACAGTGGATCTATAGGCGGGCTGTCTCTCTGTCAACTTTGGGAAAAATCCTTGTCTCAGCTTCTGTAGCCTAGAGGGTCCTTCACTGTTCAGGAATATCCAGATAGCTTCTACCTTCTTCCAAGTTGTACTCGCTTGCTGCCGTGTCCAAGCTGCTGCTCTTACCACTGAGAAGCCAGGAGCCTGAAGACATACCTCACACTGACAGAGCCCTATTAACATAGTAAAGGAAACCTTGTTTCCAGTGTCCATAGAGTTTAGGACTCCAGCGCTTGTTTGGGGGCAACACAGTGCTATCTGTTACATAGCTTTCCTGAGATTTTTAAATCCTTGAACTCAAATATTAAAATCTGAAGCCCACCGGTTAATAATTTGCAAAGATAATATTTCATAGAACAGAGTTCTAGAAATACTTTAAACATTTTCTACAAAGAAAAATTACTAGGTGAATTAATATTCCCCGAATTATACTGAAAACCTCCTCTTTAAAAAATAAAAAAAATATCAAATATAAAGTAATTCAAGGTCATTATTTCACTTCTTAAAGATTCTTTCCATAGTTACTTTTCTGTAAAAGTATCCTACAATAAATTTAATGTATTCCATCTATAGTGCCATTTTCTTCAACTATCAAATCAATATTTGAGATGATATCAAAGCATAAATCATAAAACATTTGTGAAAACTTGGAAAGGTTACAGAGCAAAACCTCAGTTATCTCAAGTTTGGCTTTCTAGAAGCTCAGAGTTCTATGTTATTGTACAAAAGTGTGAGCTCTTTTCAGGAGTCTGTTGAAGCATGAGGAAGGGCAAGCTACGGAATCTCTTGGTTTGCAGATTAAATGGTGATAATTTTGCTTTCCTAAAAGAGTTGTGAGATTAATGTGAATGTGATGACCTGACACAAGGTGGACACTTGTTACACTGGTTTTTTTCTTCTCTGCTCATTTTCTTAAATTTCAGATATTACCATGAAAAAGTACTTCTTCTTGACAATGAAGGTCACCAGAATTTTGGAAGGTCTGGAGAAAGTTTAGAGAGTTACAAACAAGGAAAACAAAAAATACAAATAGCATTGGTGGTAGGGAAGAGAAAGTATGCACGCACACACACTCAGGCATTCATGGGCACACAGACACATGCACACTTGTGCACATGCACACGTGCTGCAAACACATTTGCTGATAAAATGAGAATCAGTAGCAAAGGGGGAGAATGGCCTGAGAGGTTATTTATTTTTATATGGTTGACTTAACTGATATCTAGAATGTTATTGATATGAGACCTGAGAAGTTCACAAACTTGCCACCACACACTTATGTTGGCAGCATTATACAAACAACTCAGTAAGATTTCATAATTTTGTATATCAGTGTGTCACAGCTACGTTTGTGTTGATGTGTGATGGTGTCTTGCTGAGTGACATTCATTATTGTCGCGTGTGTTTATGCACTGTAGCGAGAATGTCAGAATTTAAAATATGACAATGAACAAACAGTAAATTTCTCGTTATATTTGGCAAGAGTGGAATTGAAATCAGGGACATGTTAGTTCAATTTATGGGGATAATGCCACAAAGAAAACAGCAGTGTACAAGGGATTGAATGTCTTTCTGAGGGGAGATAAACTGTCACTGATGAAGGGACGTGAGAATAGCAAGTAACGTGAACTATGAAAATGGTGCAAAAATTCATCAAATTGGGCATCAAAATCATCAGCTGACTGTAAGAAGCATAGCAGACCAAATAAACATACATAGAGAAACAATCAGGAAAATCTTAACTGAAAATCTTGGCATGAGAAAGGGGTGTGCAAAAATGGTCCCAAAAGAGATCATCAATGAACAAAAGCAAAGGGGAGTGGAATTTTGCCAAGACCCTTTGGAGAGGTAATGTGCTGTTTTGGGCCATGTTGTCACTAGTAATAAAACATAGGTACACCAATATGACCCTGAAACAAAGCATCAAAGTGCATAAAGTAAGTCAGCTAGTTCTCCATGGCCAAAGAAGTTTTGTTAGTCCAAGTCCAAAGTCAAAAAGATGTTACTAACCTTTTTTGATATCAGAGGGATTGTTCCTTATACATTTGTACCAGCTGAACAAATAACCAAAGTATACTATTTGGAAGTGCAGAAAAGGCTGTGAGAAAAAATTAGACAAAAATGACCTGCACTTTTCGCCTGCAACTCATGGTTTCTGCATCACTATAATGTAACAGCTCACATGGAACTGTTTGTGAGGAAGTTTTTAGCCAGTAAACAAATAACTGGATTGGAACACTGCCCCACTCACCTGATCTGGCCCCCAATGCCTTTTTTCTTTACCCGAGGAGAAAGGAAATACTGAGAGGGAGACATTTTGATGACAGTTCGTACATCAAGGGTAATACAAACGATAGCTCTTATGGCCATTCCAGAAAAAGAGTTCCAAAATTGCATGGAAGGGTGTCATAGGCCCAGGTGTTGGCACATAGCTTGCCAAGGGGAGTGCTGCTAAGGTGACTATAGCTATTTTCAGCAATAAAGTATGTAGCAGTTTTTTTCTAGGATGAGTTTGTGAACTTAATTTCCAGACCTCCATGATAAATTTAAGTGTATAACACATTCAATTTTTTTTTTTAACAATAGAATAACATTACTTCTGACTTTTTGTAACAAGTATTATGCAAAAAATTATCTACATAGGCGGAACATTGTGGAACACAGCTTAAAACTTTTAGCTTAGCAATTGGAGATTACAAACATGAACAGAGGTAACAGAATTAGGGTCTTACAGTGTTCCAATCTTGGTGAAATTAGAAGTGAGGAAGTGCAAGAAAACAATATGAAGAAAAATGAAATATTAAATTATGATTTTTAAACCTACTTAGAAGGGGGGAAGGAGAAACCAAAGAAGTGTCCCTTCCTTGAGTATACACCTATTTGTATTAAACTTACCTCAGTGACAGGATACATTGTTGACTGAATTTTAGCTGACACTGTGTAAAGATATCTGTGTGAAATAGGAAGCCACTGGACAAATTTACTGGCTATCATTTGTACTTTGTGATTTTAGGCTTTAGTTGACATGGAAGATTTGTTATTCAGAAGGTGTTGCCTTTCTGTTATTGCGGCTAAAGCCTGTTTGATCTAAACTTTTTCCCAGTTTAGAGAATTTGCATCATTTCAAAAGTTCTGCATTTGGAGATTGAAACACATAAATAATGAAAAAAAAAAAAAAAAAAGAAAGGAGCTTTTCCATGTTTTACTTAAAAAAAAAAAAAGTGTTTCTTAATGTTCTGCTTATCAGTTACTGTGTGTGCCTTTTATTGCATGTTAAATACATGGAATGCTTTTCATTTTGTTTTTAAAAAGAATCTTGTCCCAGTTGTTGTTTTAAGGTAAAGAATCATTACAGTATAGAATATGAGGAGCCCTGATTGCATAGTGGTTAATTACTCAGCTGCTAACTGAAAGACCAGCCGTTTAAATCTACCACACACTCTTTGCAAATTCTGTGGGCAGGTTCTATTCTGTCATATAGGGTCTCCCAAAATGAGAACTGACTCTGTGGCACTTAGCAATGGTGACAGTACAGCCTTTCAAGCCGTGGGACTATGGTGGTTAAGGACTCAGCAGCTAATCAAAAGGCTGGGAGTTCAAATCCACCAGCCACTCCTTGAAACACTATGGGGCGGTTGTAGTCTGTCCTGTACTGTTTCTACGAGCCAGAACTGACTCAATGGCAATGGATAATGAAGCCTTTAAATAAGAAGCCTTCAAACTGTGAATTTCTTTAGTGTGAAAACAAGTAAACTAAAAGGACCTATGTTCTAACGTAAGAATTTTAAATTTGGGTTTTTATGTAAAAATGACAGAGAGAGATCTATGCGTATGGCTTGTTGCATTTGGTGGATATTAACTGTTTGACTTTGAAACTTTATGGGAGAAAGTGTTTCAGGGCAGACATGCTGGCAAATTGGTTTCTGTTGTCAAAAATGTAAGAGGAGATCCCAGCCTTTTAATGTGGTGAACCCATTTATCATTGAGTCACTACACTGTCTTTTCCAGTTTCATCTGGAGCCAGGGTTTCATGGAACAGAAAGAAACCTGGGCGTGGAAAGCAAGCTTGTGAACAAGTAGATGGCCCAAATGTTTGAAAGAAGAGACATTTCTCTCTCACTGGGCTCTGGTTGGGAGGGTGTGAAGCCTTAATTGCAGCTCACACAAAGAGAAACTGTTTCCATTGGAGTATTTGTGTGGATTTTGATTCGGACAGCTTCTGTCACATTCCCTCACTGTTTGCTTGAGCATTTCTGCTTTATTCTTTTCGCACTATTGCTCATTCCTTTTCCAAATCTGGTTTACTAGCTTTCCTCCCAGCCTCAGTTAGATTTGCAATTTAATATTTGGTAAATAGACATACAGACTCCTAGGATGTTAGACTCTGAGACAACATTAGTAGAATATTTACTTACTTTTGTATTGTCTCTCCAAGAAATATGTATATGTATGTTATATATAAATACATCTCAATCTTAGCTAGACTTATTCTCTTTTCAAGATTAAAAATTTATTGTGACATTAATTTTTAAGGACAATTAACACAAAAATCTAAAACAAAAGAAAAATAGAACTGGAAGAACAGTTGTGATCTTAGACCGTGGGTATGTAAAAAATATGGGCTGTGAATTATGCCTTATGAAAAACTACGAGAGAATGAACATGATACATACAGAGGCAAAACAGCTGCATTTCAGTGGCATATTCAGCGGTGAGAAGAACGCAGCAAAAGTGGGAAGAGTATAGTTAAACCCAGAATTCTTCTGAGTGGCTCAAACAGTTTGCTGTAGGCTACTAGCTTAAAAGTTACTGATTCAGATCTACCCAGTGGTGTTGTGGAAGAAAGGCCTGGTTATCTGCTTCTGTACTTACTGATGCCAAGAAAATCCTTTGGAACGGTTTCACTCTTAGCGTATGGAGTTACCATTAAGTTGGAATGGATTCAGTGGTAATGGGTCAGTGAGTTGTTGTGATCTCATCAAGTAGGAACTTACACCTTTATTTTGTCAAAGTGTTAGAGGATGTTATATGTCTTCCTTTCTTAACTAGCTGTTGAAAACACTAAAGATGAGACACTGCAATCCTGGTAGATAGGAAGTCAAAGAAAAGACGAATGAAAGCTAAAAGTTATTTCAGATGTCATTGTTGTTACTTGCTGTTACAGGTTCTTCTTAAGCATAAGTTTGCCTTGTACTGTACATCCATTGAAATACCCTGGTGGTGTAGTGGTTAAACGCTACATCTGCTAACCAGAAGGCTGACACCTTCAATCTGCCAGGCAATCCTTGGAAACTCTATGGAGCAGTTCTAATATGTCCTATAGGATCGCTATGAGTCAAAACTGACAATGACAGCCCTGGGTTTTGGCTTTTTTGTATACATCCATGTATCTCCATATGTTTGCCTATTTCAGTTGTGTAACATGATGTGATATGTAGCATATTCAAAACTCAACACACCGTATTTTTACCAGAAAAATTTGCCTTATCATTTAATTGTTCTCACCTTATCATGGTAACTGCCTGCATGCCTGTCTTAGTCACCTACTGCTGATATAACAGAAATACTGTAAGTGGATGACATTAACAAATGCAAGTTTGTTCTCTCACAGTTAGGAGGCTGGAAGTCCAAATTCTAGGTGCCAGCTCCGGGGGAAGGCTTTTTCTCTTGCAAGCTTTCAGGGGGGGCTTTCTCTCTCTGTCGCTTCTGGAGAAAGTTCCTGGTCTTCAATCTCCCCCTGGTCTAGGAGCTTCTCATCACAGAGACCCCAGGTCCAAAAGACATGTCCTGATTATTCCTTCTTACTAGCATGAGATCCCTGTCTCTGTTTTGATTCTGCCGTGTCTATCTGAAGACTGAGTCAAATTACAACTTAATCTTGTAGATTGCATCTTCTCTCATTAAAACAACTGCCATTAATCCTGCCTCATTGACGTCATTGAGGAAGGATTTGTAACATAGAAGAAAGTCACATCAGATCACAAAATGGTTGCCAAGCAGAAAATATTGGGAATCATTGCCTAGCCAATTTGACACACGTTTTGGGTAGGACACAATTCAGTCTACAACAATCTCTAAAACAAAGGATGGGAGTCAGCTTTTCAGAGAGTGCTTTTTGTAATACTTCCCTTTCAGTGGGGAGGTAGGTCTCTCTAATTTGGTTTGAACCTTCTGACTTCAAAACGTCCTATGAGTGTTGATACTTATTTATAATTATAATAGGATCTGCATTTAATAGACACTTTGGTGGACCAGGCACCATTTCCAGTTTCCAAAATCCATTTAAATATATATATATACATATATATATATACATATTGTAATTAAGTGAAAGTTTACAATCCAAGTCAATTTTCCATACAAAACCGTGAGCACCCACCTCTCTGCAACTCTGTCTGCTCTCCTTACCTTGTGACAGCACACTCGTTTTCCATTCTTTATTTCCAGTATCCATTCAACCAACAACACTTTTCCTCTCCTCTCTACATTCTTCTCTCTCCTTTGAAAACACCAATTGGGCAGCCTCATATCTAATTAAACTATGACATAGGCACACCACCTGCATCACTCTGTGTCCCTTATTCCAGTTCAATCTTTCTCTAAAGTGTTTGCTTCGGTACTGGTTTCGGCTCTGGATTAGTAGCAAGTCCAGGGTCCATGTTGTTATGGGACCTTCTAGGTTATTGGACTATCAAGTCTGGTCTTTTAATAGAGTTTTTGATCTGCACACCCTTTTTCTCATGCTTCGTCAGGGCTCTAGGTTTTCTAGGGCTGTCTCCTGATTGCCAGGTACCATCTGGTTCTTCTGGTCTCATGCTGATATAGTCCCTCCTCCAATCATATAGACCCTTCTGCCTCCTAGGTTCATATTTTCCACATGTCTTGGTTTTCATTTTTACCAGGTAGGTTGGAACCAATTGATGTTTCTTAGATGGCAGCTTGCTGTCTTTTAAGATCTTTAGTGTCATTGGCCAATATGGGATGAAGACCAATCTCTTAGAAAAAGATTAATTATGACAATTGACCTCAGTGTCCATGACCCCGAGGTACAGCCATGTACCCCGAGGCCCCTGTCCCTGCTATTTTGTCCTTTAAAACATTGGGTTATATTTGGAAAATCTTTTAGCTTATGGTATAGTCCAGTTGTGCTGACCTGCTTTCTACTGTGTGCTGTCACTCCCTTCACCTGACCAAAGTCCTGTCAACTATCTAATCTCTGAGTCACTTGCTTCCTTGCAGCCATCAAAGAGTATTTCTGTCTATGCATAAGCCTATTCTTAATTCTTTACATCAGTGGTCACGTACGCTGTTTGTCCTTTAGTTGCTGAGTGATAAAATCCAACATTTACCTTTGTGATCTTGCTTCTAGTAGGTGTATTACATGAGTAGAAGGCTTGGAGGCTTCTTAGTTGAATAGGCTCGGTTAGTAAAAAAGGATAACTAGTTAACTATTTAAAATCATTCTGCCTTGAAATTCAGAAAAGTGGGGAAGGAAGAAATCTGCCTTCTGCCTCAGATACTGCTTATATTAATAATTTAATGATTTCTTACATGCTGTGACTTCTAGGGTCGCCATGAGTTGGATCCGACTCGACGGCACTTGGCTTGGCTGGCTATCACTTCATTCCCATTTTAGTTATTTTATTTTTATACTTCCTTTCACTCTTTTAGGTGAGTGTCATTTATTTTACAACAGGAATAAATACATAATTTCACAAGTTCCTTAGAACAGTATAGGACAATTCGCTGACCCAGTTCTTGCTTCGATTTCCAGTCTCTCTTTCTACTAGTGCTTCTGAGCAGCTTGTAATCTTATGTCTCGGAAACCACTTCTAGTTTCTGGAAGAGCCAAGATCTTTTCAATTTTGATGACTTTATTTATATTATTCTCTATTCTTAGAGCACTCTTCCCTTCCTAGTACACATGGGCTGCTTCCTCACATTCTTTAAGATTTAGCTAAATCATAACACTTTTTATGGATTGAATGATGTCCCCCAAAATTATATGTTGAAGGTCCAATGCCTGTACCTGGGAGCATGAACCTGTTTGGAGATATAGCTTTTTTCTTTTGTTAAGGTAATAAAGTCATATCTGAGTAGGGTGTGTCTTAAACCTGATCCCTTCTAAACTAGATCTTGTTAAAGGGAATGCAGACACAGAGAGACAGACATACAGGGGGAGACACCATGTGACGGGCTTGCATAAATACCAAAGGAATATCAAGGATGACAAGCGGGCACAGGAAACTGAGGGAGGTCCACAGAAAGAATCAACACAACCAAGACCCTGATTTGGACGTTTAGCCTGTATAACTGTGAGAGAACACGTGTTTATTCTGTAAAGCCACCCATATTATGGTATTTTACTATAGCAGCCCAGGAAAGTAAGGCTGTGTGTGTGTGTGTGTGTGTGTGTGTGTGTGCGTGCGTGCGTGCGTGTGTGTGTGTGTGTGAGTTTACATCTCCTCGTCTGAGTTACATTCCCTTCCTAAATGTCCACTTTGTATTCTCTGCTTATTTCTTTAATAATGATAGCCCTTCATGTGTTTTGATTCATTTATTCATTCTAGGAATCCTACTCAGTAAACAACTGTAACTATCATCAGCTCCATTCTGTACATGAGGGAACTAAGACAAAAGAAAAGAAAAGAATTTGCCTGAGGTCTCACAGTTGGTAGATAATAGCCAAGTGCCATCGAGTCAGTTTTAAAAACCAGAGGTCTGGCATCAGAGTCCATACTAGTGTTTTTCAATAAATCATGTGAGCTACAATTGTAGTATAATTTTAAATTTTATAATAGCATATTAGAAAACAAAATGAAATATGAATTAAGTGCACCAGTTTATTTTATGTTGCACATAATACATTCCAAAGTAACTTTTTTTGGAATGTAAATGATATAAAAAATGAGATATATATATTTTCCTACCCAGTGCATATTTCACACTTACAGGATGTCTCATTTAGCTCATACAGCTAGTAGCTGCCTTTCCTTGATAGTGTGAGTCCTGCTGTTAATCCTAACATTATGTCACTTCTTAGTAACTTCTTCTTTGTATTGAAATAATTTCATTTGTCTTTCTCCTTCATTCAGTTGTGTGCTCTTTTATTATGTAAAAACTGTTTTTTATACCTAGTACATAGATTAGTTAATGCCTGATACATAATACAAACTATAAAGGTTTATTGAATTCTAGAGCTGAAGTATGGCAGTCACTTCAGATTTTAAGGATAACCCAACCCACTGCCATCCAGGTGATTATAACTCTTAGGAGTGTTTAAGACAAAGTAGAACTGCCCTGTAGGGTTTCTAAGGAGCTTCCCACAGATTCAAACTGCCTACCATTCAGTTAGCAGCCAATCTCTTGACCATTATGCCACCTGGACTCGAGATTATAGGGATATATAGATACAATTTTTCATTATTGTTGAGGTGAAGCTTCAAGAAACTCAAGGTTCCGACCAAATTTCTGAAAGGTATGCATCTGCTACTCTTGAGCATGTCATATGAGAAGACTGAGAAGCCATCTCAGAGGATGGCTGTAGCTTTTGGAGTCAACAAGAAGTGTCTGTGTTTCCACATTAAGCATACACTCAAATACTATGGGTTTTACTGAAACCGTATATTAATATAATAAATGGAAACAGAGTCCAAACATGACTCTAAAATTCCTCATTGTTACTGAAGAGTGAATGTTTTGTTAGAAGTGTTCAGTAGGAAATAGAGATTGTAAGATAAAAATGGGCCAAATGAATACAACTTATATTTGGAAAAATCGTGACTGGAACTGTGCCTTATACGTAGTCCAACCAAAAGCCAAACTTATTGCCATGGAGTAAATTCTGACTTAAAGCGGCCCTATAGGACAGAGTAGAATTGCCCCATAGCATTTCCAAAGAGCATCGGTTCAACTTGAATGCTGATCTTTTGGTTAGCAGCTGTAGCTCTTAACCACTGGGCTACCAGGACTCCCTTATGTATAGTACAACTGAACCAAACCCCTGCCTTCAAGTCACTTTGTATTCATAGTGACCTCTTAGGGTTTCCGAAGCTGTAAATGTCAGTGGGGTGAGACTACCACCAATTTCTGCTGGGGAGCTGCTGCTTTCAGTATGCGGTTGTTTGTTTTAACTCCTGTGCCCCTAGGGCTTCCTTATGTCTGGTGATGCCTGGCCAAGTGCCGTCGTGATGCCTAGTATTTTCTTATTTGATTGATTTGAGCCAGAGGTAGTTAGCTCAACTCCTACAGGTGTTGGTGGTTTATATGAGATTCTGTCCAACTTGCCATCAGTTGGGACAAGCTGGGACAGTTCCTCAAAATGAATTCTATTTTAGTCAAATTGTTCCATCTGTTTTCCCTAAATAAATGAAGCTTCCCTTGGTGCTAGTCAAAGAGTGAGGGCTCCTTGACTCAGAACCAGATGCAAGCTTAATACCCTCCTTCCATTTCAGCCCAATTACATTCTTGGCAGCCTATGAGGCTCATGGGGTAGGCTTTTTATAACAATTATCAATATCGTCCAATTTTCCAGAATGGGCAAGAATAAACTTCAATGGCTCCAGGCTGAGTTTTCTGTCTTCCAAGGGCACAAGCTGGCTGACTGCCATGTGAGTGAGAGCATCAAGTCTATAGTTTTGTGAAGGACTCCAGTAATCAGCTAACTTTATGTCTATTTAGATTAAGATTTGATTGATTGAAATTAATTATTTAGTGTTGTTTTAGAGTACTGTTTTATGAGATATGGAAAATTATTTTTCTGGTGATATTTTGTGTTTGGAGCTATAGCTCTGTGTGTGTGTGCACACGTGCATGGGTGTGCGATGCAGGCATGTATTATACAGCATAATTGGAGGACTCATAAGAGCTCTGCAGCACTGAACAGAAATTCTGAAAACTGAGCATGACTCCTTAATTTCAGAATGCTGTTACTAAATGGGAACTCAAAATCCGTCTAATTCTAATCTCCAAACTCTTAATCCATCGCAATCTCCTGCTTCTCTTAGCTAAACACAGGAAGAAAATTATCGTGTACAAGTTTACATATGAATGATAGAAGAGTTGAGCATATTTAGTGAAATTTATGTTACTGCCCTTGGAAGCATGTCTTCCTCTTTCTCAGAACAAGAGCAATTAACAGTCTGTGATGCTGGGCAGAGGAGAGAACATCAGGGAAATAAATAACCAGATATTGGGAAGGGAGAGTGATGTGCAGACAAAACTTGTTCAAACTAAGATGACAATTGAACTATAATGGGTAGTTTTACAAAAACTTTAACAAAAATATCCTCTTTTTAAAAAATAGTATAATTTAATTTGCAGCATGTAGGAAGTTCATTTTTGATTATATTGTAAAAATGTTATGCCAATTGAGCTAGATATCCCTAAGAATGTAGTTGCCAGCCCTTAGCCAAGTAACTCATTTCCCAGGGAATCTGTATATGTCTATAAAGCTGGTTGGTCATCTAACTCAATTGGCATAACATAGTTTATAAAGAAAATGTTCTATATTCTACTTTGTTGAATACTGTCTGAACCTTAAAAGCTTAGGAGCAGCTATCAAATATGCGTCTACTGGTCCCAACCTGTCTGGAGCAAGGGAAAATGAAGAAAACCAAAGACACAGGGAAGATTAGTCCGAAGAAAGTGGAAAAGATTGGACCACAACTACTACAGCCTCCACCAGACTGAGCCTAGCACAACTGAATGGTGCCCACTAGTGCCACTGACCACTCCGACAGGGCTCATAATAAAGAAGCCTCCTGGACAGAGGTGGAGAAAACATAGAAAAATGTCTAAACTCACAGACAAAGACCACACTTACTGGTCTGACAGATACTGGAACTGCCCTAAAGAGTCACTTTTGATTCAGTATTAGAGTTTGAGGTTCATCTTTCAGCCAAAGATTAGACAGACCTATAAAAGGAGCAATAATAAAAAAATAGTTCAGCCATTTATATGGGTACCCCAGGCCGAGAGCAAGGATGCCAAGGCAAAAACTGGACAAATGGAAATGGGGAAACTAGGGCTGAGAGGGGGAGAATGTTGACATGTCTTGGGGTTGGCAAGCACTGTCATAGAGTAATATGTGTATTGTTTAAGGTAAAACTAATTTTCTCTGTAAACCTTCAACTAGAGCAAAATCAAAAAAAGAAAAAAGACAAGAAAAAGAAGAAGGAGCTATATGCCTAAGGCATGTTCCTTTGTTGCTAAACTTAGAAAGTTCAACTCTGGGAGGAAGAGTAAGTTGACTCATCCAGTTGCCAAATTAATTTTATTTAAAATGAACTAAAAATAATTCATACAGTCTTCATATTAGTATAGAACAAATTCACAGTTTTTCTTTTTTCCATGCTTTCTGTTTTATTACAAGAATACATGAAGGAAAAATACTAGTTGCATAATAATAATAAAATATACATAGTAAAATAATCTGTTCTTCAAGCAAATGCCACTGTTGAGTAGACGCAGTCTTACCAACCCTACAGGTCAGAATAGAATTCTGCCCAATAGAATTTCCAAGGAGCACGTGGCAGATTTTAACTGCTAACCTTTTGGTTAGCAGACATAGCAGTTAACCATTATGCCACCAGGGTTTCCTGTTCTTCTCCAGATAGAAATTTTCATTTAAATTTTTTTTAAAAAGACCAAAACAGAAAACGAGGATGGGTATCAGCTAGCCATTTGTGGAGACAGGCCTATCGTTGATTGCCTTATGCTGGTGTAAAGAAAGTATCTTGTTGATGAGCTATAGGCTTGAAAGAACCTGAGGCTTTTGGATTCCTAGGGGACTGGTGTGTGAGTACTGGGATGGGAACTTCTGCCAGAAGTGCAGTTGGAATTCAAGATGCTATTAGATAATACTGTGGAACTGAACCCGGGACTGTTTAAATCATGTTGTTATCAAGTGATTACTTTCCATTTTGAGATTTTCTAAATAAGTCATCATACAAAAGAAATAGCAATTATAAACAAAACAAAAAGTACCACCACCACCAACAAAAAACAGCTGCTTCACTGATTTTGATTGTTCAGATTTTGTGTATCTTTGGCTAGCCTATGTGAATTGAAATTGACTTGACAGCAGTGGATTTGTTCTTTGTTTTTATGTAATCACTTTCCATTTGGTGACCTGATGTGAGCAGCAAATCAGCTGAAAGCAGAATTCCCTTTGGGATATGACTTGTTTCAGTAAATGGAAGTTCTGTAAAAAAAAAAAAAAAAAAAATCTCTGTTTCTCAACCCTGCACTCTTCTGGTCACTTGACCTCCAAGTTCTTAGGAAGTAAGCCTGCAGAGATCTGCAGCCTACTGCGTGACCTGTAGATTTGGGATTTGCCATCTTCTGCAATCCCATGAGCCAGCAAAGGTCTGCAACTTGCAGCGTGATTTACAGATTTTGGGTTTTCCACCTCTGTACTAATGTGAGCCCATAGAGATCTTCAGCCTAGTGCCTGTCCCATGGGTTTGGGACTTCTCAGCCTCCACAGCTGGGTGACCCATTTCCTCAAAATTGCATGAACTATTTTCTGAAGTAATCTCTATGTATCTATACACATGTTTCACTGGTTTTGCGCTTCTAGAGAACCCAGAATGAGACCTGTAACCAAAACTTTTTTACAATCAAGTCAATTCCAACTTATAGGGATCCTGTGTAACTACCTGATAGGATTTCCAAGGGGAGCCTGGTAGATTTGAGCTGCTGACCTTTTGATTAGCAGCCTGAGCTCTTAACCATTGTGCCACCAGAACTGCCTAAGAAATTGCTGTATTACTTACTGAATGTCCATAACCCCCAAAGAACTCTTTATTAAATTGTAAGAGTGCCTAGATTTTTTTTTCTCATGACTTAAAGAAAGCTTTGCTTTTCTTAGAAGTCGAAATCTTATCACTAAGATTGTTAAAAACTAAAGTAAGGATGGCATATGAAAAGAGAAGAAGATGAGTTCAACCTGTGGAGATCTGCATGGACCTGGACTTATTTTGTTTTGCTTTTTGGTTTGGGTTTTTTTTTTTATTGTCTGAGAAAGTGAATGAAATCAAATGTATCTCAGTTTTTTTTTTTTTTGACTTAATTACTAAAAGATCTTTTGAAATACAAGTTACATGGGTCTTACTGCCTTTTGTTTAAGACAAAAAAGAAATGTCACCCAAAACTTTTTTTTTTTTTCCTTAGTGTTCACCATAATCTAATTAAAAGGCTGTAATTGGTTTTTGTCACTTTTTTTTTTTTTTAATGTTTGGCTCTCGTTTTAGTGGGGTTTTTTCTCTCTCTTTTTTATGGTACCTGGAGTAGTGGGTTAAGGGCTACCACTGCTAATCCAAAGGTCGGCAGTTCAAATCCACCAGACACTCCGTGGATACTCTATAGGGCAGTTCTACACTGACCTCCAGGGTTGCCGTGAGTCGGACTCGACTGGATAGCACTGTTTTTTTTAAAATGGTATTTTAAGTGAAAGTATACAATCCAAATCGGTTTTGCATGCTCAGCTATCTGCAGCTTCTTCTGCTCTCACCACCTGGTGACAGCTCGCTTTTCCTTGCCATTCCGTACTTCTAGTGTCCCCTCAACAAGTATTTGTCCCCTCCTCTCCACCTTCTTCTCTCCCATCTAGAAAGAGATCAGTAGGACCACCTCCTATAAATGCATAAAACCATAAGCCACGTACACCGTATGGTCACACGGTGTTCTTGACTCCAGTCCATTCTCATCTGAAGAGTTGACTTCCTTACTGGTTTCTGGTCAGAGACAGCAGCAGGTCTAGAGGCCATGTCCCCAGGGAAGCATCCAGGCTGTTGGACCATGAGTTCAAGTCTTTTAGAAGAGTTCTTGGGCTGCATCCCTCAACTACTCATGTTGTCTCAGGGACTTTACATTGTGTCCCCTATCAGTGCTGTCTTTGGTGGTGGCTGGGCACCATCTGGTTCTTCTGGCCCCATGTTGGTTCAGTCTCCCATTCATGTTTAGAGGAATGACAATTCTAGCACTCCCACTCTCTTTATTGTATGATATTAGTCCAGTTAATTAAGTTCACTGAAGCTCAGTTTTACCTAAAAAAGGTGTAATCCACCAACAAGGCCATTACTGTGAGAATTAAATAAGTATTAATTAATGCCTCACAAAATACCTTTCACGTTGTAGATGTTAAAAAACAGGATTTTGTTTAAGTGTACCATATAACTAACTTGCTGACTAACCTTTTTCTACTCTTTTACATTTTCTGGGAGCATGGCAAACATTCAACAAATAGCTAAATGATAACTGTAAACTTTGTACATACTATCTTGTTGCTTGTTTGGTACCCCAGAATGCATCGATAAGGACAAAATAGAGTGCTTGTTTTTTACATCTTAACTGCATCTGTGAGTGTAGTTCACCTGCTATTTTATCATACTTGTGCTTCCCCACCATAGCCCAAAACAAATGTTAAGAAGGTAAAATACAGAGGAAGAGAGGCAATGTCTGCAGATTGTGATCATACCTGCTTAATGATGTGTACAGTAAGTGTCATATAACAGAGACAATCAGGAAAGTTCATCATTTGGAAACAGAAACATAATGTTCAATGCAAAGAGTTGCATATCATGCTTTCTGAAACATCAAAAATGGTGAAATGAAATGCTTAAGTAGAGACATCTGTTCTCTCCAATTCTTAATTCGCTTTAAAACCTGAAGAGCAAAACAAAGTGACAGTTCAACTCTTGAGCTCTGTCAGGGCCGGATCTTTAGCTCTTGCATCAAAGTGAGCAGGCTGCCGCCTGTGCAAACAGGTGGCTTAAATTACATGTGATGCTGGGTATTAGAAAAAACTCATGTTTAGAGGAATGACAAGCAATGCAAGATTTAAAAATACCCAGAGTGTTGTTAGTAAATCGTGTGAACTGTGGACTGTGTCTAAGTTAGAAAGCAAAATGTGGATATTTGTCCAGAAGGCTCTCAGCACCTGCCTGCTTTATATTTACCCATGGTAATTTTTCATCAGTACAAACCCAAACCCCACTGCTGTTGAGCCAATGCTGACTCACAGCAATCCTATAAAACAGAGTAGAACTGCCCCACAGGGTTTCCAAGGAGTGCCTGGTGGATTCAAACTGCCAATCTTTTGGTTAGCAGTCACAGCACGTAACCACTATGCCACCACAGTTTCTGCGTGCACTCATCAGTGTTCTCATCCCCCCCAAAAAAATTCAGGTGAACCCCTGCTGTGCCCACCCAACTCTCAGCAGACCGTTGTGAGTCAGTGGAGGCAATCTAAAGATACCATGTGTCATAACATTAGTGAGACACAACTTACCAATGACTTAGTTATGACTTAGCAGTGACTCTCGTAGTGTTACAAAAATATTAATGAAAACTTGAAACTCGACAGAAAGGGAAAGAAATGTACAGGATGGAGAGTCAGCTTAAAGAAATAATATAAGCATCCATCAGTGAAGTTAATAGGTAGCTACTTCATCCTCAGATGCTATTATTTAAAGCAAAACAAAACAAAAACAGAAGACAATACTGAATTTGTGGAGAAATTGGAATCCATCAATTGCTGGTAGGATTATGAAATGTTATAGCCATTATGGAAAAATTTGGAGGTTCCTCAGCAAGTTAAGCATAGATATGATCTAATAATTCTAGTCTTTTATATATACTCAGGAGTGCTGGTGGTGCAGCGGTTAAGCACTTGGCTGCAAACTGCAAGGTCAGTGATTTGAACCCACCAGGCAACCAAGAGGAAAAGGATATGGCAGTCTGTTAAAGATTACAGCCTTGGAAACCCTATGATGCAGTTTGACTCAGACCTGCAGGGACTCTAAGAGTACACATTGATTCCACAGCCATGAGTTAGGTGTATACTCAAAAGACTTGAAAGCAGGAAACACTTTTCCACCAATGTTCACTGCAGCACAATCCACAGCAGCCAAAAAGTGGATGCAATCTGTCATGCATTGAACTGAAAAATATCTGTCAGCTTGGCTAGGTCATGGTTCTCAGTATTGTATGATTGTCTCCCATTTTGTCATCTGATGTAATTTCCTGATGTGTTGCAAATCCTATGATGTAATAAGATGGATTAGTGGCAGTTATATTGATGAGATCAACAAAATTAGATAGTGTCTTAAACTAATCTCATTTGAGATGTAAAAGAGAAGAAGCAGAGGCAGGGAGGACCTCATACCACCAAGAAAGCAGTCTTGGGAGTAGAGTGTATTCTTCAGACCTGAGGTTCCTGCCCTGAGGTGCTCCCAGGTCCATGGGAAATGGATGAAAAGCTGACAGAGAGAAAGCTTTGCTTTGGAGCTGACAGCCTAATTTAGACGTCAAGCCTACTGGACTGCGAGATAACTGTTTCTTTGTTAAAGCCATCTGCTTGCGTTATTTTGTTACAGCAGCACTAGGTGACTCAGACAAAACCTAAATGCCCGTCGGTACATGAAAGAATAAACAAATTGTTCTGTATACACTTGCAATAAAATGTCATTCATCCATGAAGAAAAATGAAGAAGTCCTAATACATTTCGGCAACATAGGTCTTACAGCGTGCTACAACACAGATATATATTTTTGTTGTGATAAAGTGAAAGTATCTAGTTCAAATTAAATTTGTGTGCCTGCCTTTCTGTAGCTTCTTCTGCTCTCCTTGCCCAGTGACAGTACACTCCTCTCCATTCTATGCATGTCATACGCTCTTAACAGTCCCTTGTCCCCTCCTCTCTACCCTCTCCTCGTCTTTCTAGTGAGAAGCCAGTAGGACAGCATCCTATAAATATAGAATCATGAAGTACACACACCATGTGGTCATATTGTGTCCCCGAGTCCAGTCCATTCCTGTCCAAAGGGTTCACCTCAGGAATGTTTTCTGGTCAGGGGCAGCTGCAGGTCTAGAGACCACACTCCCAGGGGAACCCACAGGTCACCTGACTATCCGCTGTGGTCGTTTAGTGGAGTTCTTGAGTTGCACCCCTCTTTTTCTTGTGTTGCCAGTGGAACTCAACATTGTGTGCCCCATCACAGCTATCTTTGGTGGTGGCTGGACATCATGTGATTCTTTTGGTCACTTGTTTATACAGTCACCCATTTACATGGGTCCTTCTGACCCTGGGCTCTTTTTCCCTCATGTATTTGTTTTTCCTATTTACCATCTGTTCCAGGTAAGTTGGCACCATTTGGTGTACATCAGGTGGCAGCTTGCTAGCTTTTAAGACCCTGTATGCCACTCACCAATATGGGACACAGAAGACTCTCTCAGCAATAAGATAGTTATGCCAATTGGCCTTGATGTCCTCTGAGATCATGGTCCCCAGACCCCCACCCCTGCTACTCTATCCTTGCAATGCTGGGTTAAAGTTAGAAGAGTTTCCAGTTTATGTTGAAGTCCAGTTAAGTAGATCACCTTTCTACTGTATGCTGTCACTGTTTCACAAAACCAAACATCTGTCAATGATCTCAACTGTGATCAGCTTTCTCCTCACTCCCCACCCATGCAGCTGTCAAAGAGTCTTTTCTTCAGTACATAAGTCTGTTTTTAAGTCCTTCTAACAAGGGTTTCATACAATATTTGCCCTTTTGCCACTGTACTGATTTCACTCAGCATATTGTCTTCCAGTTGAAATCAGGTTATGAAATGCTTCCTGAAATCATCATTGTTCTTTATCATTAAATAGTGTTCCATGGATTATATGTACTGTAGTTTGTTATTCCATTAATCTGCTGATGGGCGTTGATTCCATCTTTCTGCTACTGTGGAATATGCAGCAACAAACATTTGTGGGCATGTATCTGTTCATATGAAAGCCTTTGTTTCTGTAGGATATGTTTTGAGCAGTGGGATTACTGGATCAAATGGTATATCTATTTCCAGCTTTTTAAGGAAGTGCCAGATTGCTTTCCAGAGAGGCTGTACAATTTAGCAATCTCACCAGCAGTGAAGGAGAGTTCCAATTTTTCCACAGCCTCTCGGCATTTGTTGTTTTGTGTTTTTTGGTACGTGGCCAACCTTGTTGGGGTGAGATGATATCTTATTTTAGTTTTGATTTTCATTTCTGTAATAGCTAATGATCATGAGCATTTCCTCATGTGTCTTTTCTTGCCTGGATGTCCTCTTTGGTGAAGCATCTGTCCATCTCTTTTGCCCATCACTTTATTGAGTTATTTACCTTTTTCTTGTTGATATTTTTCAGTACCTTGTGGATTATGGAGATCAGACATTGGTCTGACATGTAGTTGCCAAGTATTTTTTCCCATTTTGTGGATTTTTTTTTTTGTTTGTTTGCTTTGTTTTTAAGTCTTTTGATAAAGTCTTTGGATGAGCAAAAGTGTTTGATTCTTATTTTCATTTCTGTTGATCGTGCTTTGTTTGTCAGATTTTGAAGTCTGTCTCTGCTCTACATTACAACTTCCCTTGTTGGATATTTTTTCTTGCATGAACTGTATCATTTTAGGTTCTATATTTAGGTCTTTTATTCAGTTTGAGTGAAATGTGGGTCTTGTTTCAATTTTTTGCTGATGGATATCCAATTTTGCCAACACCATTTGGTAGAGAGACTAGTTTTATCCCAGTTTACAATCTTAGGGTGTTTGTCAAATATCAAATGTTCATACGAGGTTAGTGGCATCTTTGGGGTCTCAACTGTGTACCATTGGTCTACATGTTTCTTTTGATCCCATTACCAGGCTGTTTGATGACTATGGCAGTGCAATAGGTTCTAAGTTTAGGTAGCATTAGGCCTCTTACTGTGTTTGTCTTCTTCAGGAGTGCTTTACTTATCCAGAGTTTCCTCTCTTTCCAAACAGAGTTGGTGATTTGTTTCTCCAAATCACTATAAAAGACACTGCAGTTTGTATTGGGATTGCATTGTATATGCAGATCATTTGGGGTAAAATAGACATTTTCATGATGTTAAGTCTTCCTATCCATGAGCAGGATAGTTTTCTCCATTTATGTAAGTGTCTTTTGGTTTCTTACTGTAAAGTCTTGTAGTTCTCTCTGTATAGGTCTCTTATTTCTCTAGTTAGATTTAGTCCTAGGTATTTTATCTTCTTGGAAACTATAATAAATGGTAGTGATTTGGTGATTTCTTCTCTGATGATCTCTTTGCTGATATAAAGGAATCCTACTAGTTTACTTATGTCTATTTTACATCCTGATACTTTGCTGAACTCTTCTATCAGTTCCAGTAGTTTGTTTATAGATTCATTAGGATTCTTTGCATATACAATCATGACATCTGCAGATAGGGAGATATTTGTTTCTTCTTGGCCAGTGCAGATGCCCTTTATTTCTTTGTCTTGTCTAATTCTTCTGTCAAGAACTTCTAGTACAGTGTTGAAAAGAAGTGGTGAGAGTAGGCATCCTTGTCTAGTTCCCATTCTCACGTGGAATTCTTTCAGTTTCTCTCCATTGAGGATAATGTAGGCAGTTAGCTTTGCATGGATGTCCCTTACTGTATTGAGGAATTTCCCCTCTCTTCCTCTTTTGCAAATGGTTTTCAGCATGAATGGGTGTTGAACTTTGTTGAGTGCCTTTTCTGCATCAATTGACAAAATCAGGTGATTCTTATCTTTTGTGTTCTTTATGAGGGTTGATCACATTAAATTGTTTTCCTGATGTAGAACCAGCCTTGCATCCCTGGTATTAATCCAGTTTCATCATGATGATTTTTTTTCTTTTAGATATGTTGTTGAATTCTGATTTTGTTGAAGATTTTTTGCATCCAGATGCATTGTTCTGTAATTTTCTTTTCTTTTGTTTTTTTCTTTTTTTGTTGTTGTTGTGGGATTTTTCCCTGGCTTTGGTATCAGATTTATGCTGGTTTTGTAGAATGAAGTGTAAAATAGTATTGTGTAAAATAATCTCAGTAGTATTGGAGTTAGCCAAAGCCACGTGGCGTCAAATGCATGGTAGAATTCACCAGTGAAGCCATCTGGGCCAGGACTCTTCAGTTGGCAGTTTTTTGATGACATTTTCAATCTCTTCTTTTGTTATATGTTTATTAAGTTGCTGTGCTTCTTCTTGTGACAATTTTGGTAGGTGATATGAATCTAGGAATTTGTCCATTTCCTCTAGGTTTTTAAATCTGATAGAGTATAGTCTTTCATAGTACTCTGTTATGATATTTTTGATTTATGATGGATCTGTTGTGACATGTCCCATCTCATTTCTTATTTGGGTTGTTTCTTCTCCTGTTTTCCTTTTGTAAGTTTACCTAATTGTTTATCAGTTTTATTGATCTTTAAAGAAAAAAAAAAAAGCAGTTTTTGGTTTTGTTAACTTTTTTTCAATTGTTCTTCTATTCTCTAATTCATTTATTTTTGCTCTAATCTTTATGATCTGTTTTTTTGTGATGCCTCAGGGGTTCCTCTTACTTTCTTTCTACTGGTTCAAGCTGTAGGATTAATTCTTTGATTTGGGTCCTTTCTTCCTTCTCAGCGTGTGCATTTATAGAGAAAAAATTGACCTCTCAGCAATTCTTTGGCTGTATCCCATAGGTTCTGGTAGGATGTGTTTTCATTCTCATTTGATTTCATAAATTTCTTTAATTAGTCCCTGATTTCTTCTACAATCCATGACTTTTTGAACAAGGTGGTTTTCGTTTCCATGAGTTCAGATTTCTACTTGTGTTTTTTCTGCTCTTGTTTTTTATTTTTATGGCTTTATGGTTTGAGAAGATGCTTTACAATAATTTAGTAGTTTGGATTTTGTTGAGACTTGCTTTATGTCCTAGCACAGAGTCTATTGTGGAAAACTTTGCATACGCATTGGTGTACTTATCTGTTGACAGATAAAAGTTCTGTATATGTTGATGAGAACTAGCTGGTCGATTGTTGCAATAAGATCTTACATGTCCTTACTAAACTTTTTTTCTAGACGATTTGTCCATTACTGAAAGTGGAGTGTTGAAATCTCCAGCTATTATTGTGGAGTGATCCATCTCATTTTTCATTGTAGCCAGTGTTTCTTCAATGCATTTAGATGCTCTGGTATTGGTTGCATAAATATTTAATTTTGTTAAGTACTGCTTGTGTATTGGACCTTTCAGCAATAAATAGTGACCATTCTTGTCCATGATGGTGGATTTTACATTAAAATCTATTTTATCTGAGATTATAATTGCCACTCTGGGTCGTCCTTGTATGTTGTTAGCTTGCAAGATGTTATTCCATCCTTTGATTTTCGGTTTGCTCTATTTTTGAATCTGAGCTGTGTTTCTTATAAGCAACATATTGACAGATCATGTCTTTTGATCAAGGAGTCACTTGCTACTTCTTAATTGGAGTGTTCAGTCCATTTACATTCAGAGTAGTTATTGATAGGTATGTGTTTAGTGCTGCCACTTTGATGCCTTTATTTTTGTGTTGATGCTTTCAATGTTACTCTTAATATTCTGTTCTGGGCCATTCTTTGTAGATTGACTTTTCATCTCTTCCAGTGTTGGTTTTGTGTTTGTTGAGATTCCTGTATTACGTTTCTTGTTTTGATACACTGTGTTGTTGTTATGCTTTGCAGCTAGCCCTACGATCCCCCTATATATTCTAAGTTTAAACTGAATTTTAACTTCTGCATATCTTTTTAATTTCCTTTCCTTCTGAAAGGACCTTAACTCTGTAATATATCCCTGTTTTTAGAGTGATGATGTCATAGTTTACATGGTATGATCACTGGTTCTCTTCTTTTAAAATGGTAGCTTTGATTGATTTTATGACTTCCCTAACTAAGTAGGATTCTGGATGCTGTATCCTGCATTGCATCTTCAAATATACACTTATTGATTTTGTTTTTACAAGCTAAGAGTGTCTTTCAGTATTGCTTATCCTTTTCATGTGGTTTTTACAAAGTCTCTAAGCTTCTGTTTGTCCTTGAATGCCTTGATTTCATCTTTGTATTTGAGGGACAGTTTTGGAGGATGTATATTTGGAGGTTGTACATTTTTCTCCTTCAAGGCT
This sequence comes from Heterohyrax brucei, assembly GCA_028571685.1. Taxonomy (NCBI): domain Eukaryota; kingdom Metazoa; phylum Chordata; class Mammalia; order Hyracoidea; family Procaviidae; genus Heterohyrax; species Heterohyrax brucei. The sequence goes on along the minus strand of CM053146.1, from coordinate 27,727,028 downwards.
TTGGATGTATTTTCCCACTGTCGCCTCGCCACCACTGTTTCTGCCAAGAAGTCAGATGAAAGCCTATGGGGCTTCCCTCTGTATGTTGGCTTTACTTTGAGCCTCTCTGCCTTTAAGAGCATCTTTTTTACATTTCATTTTATTAAACTTGATTATAGTATGTTTCAGTGTCTCTTTTGGAGTCTGATTTTCGTGGTGTTCACTGTGCATCTCGGAAGTCTATGTTCCCTTCTTTCATAATTTCAGGGAAGTTTTCTGTCAGCAACTGAACAACAGTACTCTGTGTTTTCAGATATGCCTACCTGTTTGGGAACTCCAGTTATTCATAGATTATTCCTGTTAATAGAGTCACACATATTTTTTAATGCTTCTTCATTTTTCTTAGTTCTTTTCTCTGATTTCTCCTCATGAATGCTGGTGTCTTGCTCTGTCCTCAAGGTCAGTGCTTCTGACTTCCATCTCCTCAGTTCTGCTCTTTTGGCTTTGGGTTGAAATGTCCAATCTGTAATTTTGTTATTGAACTGCTGGCTTTCAGATGGTTGATGGTCCATCAATTTATATAGTTTCCTTAATTTTTCATTTTGCTGTGCTGCATTTTGTTTAATCTGTAGGAGGGCTCACTGTATAAATCTTTTGTCCTCGACCTCTGAAGTTTTCAGAAAGGCTTCTTCATTTAGGAAGTTTTTTGATTCTTTATTTTGGGAGTTGTCCGGAGCCGTGGTGACCTGTTTCTTTAAATGGTTAGCAATCCTCTGCTGCTTTTGCATCGTCTAGAGGCTGTTCAGTTTCTCTGGTATTACCTGAACAGGAGCTGAGGCATAGTTCTACAAGGGGAGTTGGTAACCAGCTGCCTCTTTGTACTCTAGTGATTGGCCCCAGTGAACTCTATAGTGTGGGAGGCTCTGCCTCCTGGCTGGCAGAGACAGTGCCCTACTTATGGAGTCACTGGGGGACTGTCAGCTAACCCTGTGATGTGAGTCAGTGAAGGGTGAAGGAGATACTACTGGGCTATTCTGTAGTTATTTCTCCAGGCAGTCTTACTCTTAAAAGATACTTTACTCTTAAACTGGGAGCTGTCCAACAGCTGCTGAAATCAGTCAGGCCCTCAGGTGTGGTAGGCCTTGCCATCTGACTGACAACAGAAACACCTCTTCGGCTGTCCCCAGATGCTGTAGCACAGTTCAAAGGAGGGGGAGGAGTTATAGCCTTGATGATATCCTCAGCTGTGCTCCATCCATAAGTTAACACTGTTCTAAACTTGGCTTTCTGCCAGAAAAGCAGTTTCCAGACTGACACTGCTTCTCAGCTTGGGAATTAGTCCCAGCTGAGACCTACATTTGGGTAACTCCATCTCTCAGCTGACCAAGATGGTGTCTCACCTGTGCTGCCCTTGCCATAGAAGAGTAGAATTTATGGCACAGCTCCAAAAAGGGAGTGATGCCCACAGTCAGCTGCTGGGTTTTCGAAATGTGGCTATCCCTAGCACAGTGTCTCTGCTGTGCTGTATACTATTTACTTCAGTATGCAGTTCAATGTATTTGCTGACTCATGCCTAGTCTCCACCTTCCAGATAACAAAGAAAGCATCCGTACCTGCAGTCCTCCCAGATGTCAAGTCAGCTGAAGCAGGATTCAGCGTGTGCTGCCTCATGTTACAGAGAGGTAGTTTCCTGTTTAGTGGTACATAGTGTACTCTGACAACCTTATGCCTTATCCTGGAGCTTCCGGAATGTCCATAGTGCTCCATTCAATTGTCAATCTAGGCCTTAGTTTTCAGAGGGAATTGAGGAGACCTGTGTATAGTCTGCCATCTTGGCACTGCACCCTACAACAAAAATAAATCTCTACAACATTATGCTAATTTAAATAAGCCAGTAACAAAAGACATATAATGTATGTGACTACTTAATTTGAAATATTTAAAATAGAGAAGTACTTAGATACCAAAGTTTATTAATAATTACCAGAGACAGGTAGGAAAAATGGAGAAAGATTAAGTCTTTGCTTAGGGGACACCAATCTTCTCTTTTGGGTAATGGTAATGTTTAGCAACAGATAATGGTGATGGTTAAACCGCATGATGAAAACAATAAATATTATTGTACTGTACATATGAAGGTTGAAATGTCTAATGGTCTGTTTTATATACATAGAATATATATATATATACACAGAGAGTATATATATATATATCTATACACACTTATAGAGAAAATATATATACACAGGAGGATATATATATACACATATATATACCTGTAGAGAGAATGCATATATACCAAGCCAAGTGCCATATATACATATACGTATTATATGTATCCAATAATTAACAAATAAATAACTAAAAGAGATAAGCCAGTATGCAGAAACTGTACTGAGCTTGAAATCCTAATCCTGCCTTTCTTCTTGCTTCTGTTGGCTCCTGGCAATCCTCTGTGGTCCCTGGCTCACTTTTGCATTCAAAGTTACGTGGTGGTCCTTCTGTCTAACTCTCTGTTACCATAAGGATAGGATGAGCACCCATCCTACTTTTGTATACTATAGTATATACTGAGTTCAGCATTCACATTCACAGGTAGCAGGGGTTAGAACTTCAACATATTTTATTTTGAGTGACACAATTCAATCCATAACAATAATCTGGTGTATATATACATATATGTGACTATTATATATTAAATATCAACTATTCACTCAGGATCTGCTATGTGTAAAGCCATAATGAAAGCAAGGATGAGGAAGTTTGAAGTAAAATACATAAATTACAGACAACAACTGTAACGTAAGAACAAACTATTTTTGCTTCAAAGCTGGTGAAGATTTTTAGCTTTAAGTGTTTGGGATAAATAGATAAAGAGCTTGTATGTTTGCTTTTCTATTTCACTGATAGTTTTGGTTTTCATACTGAAAGAATATATCCCCTCTTTGGATCCTCATCACTGTTTTTCTGATTCTCTCTCCCCTCTTCCCCAATCCCTGAAAAACACTAATCTACGATAGATTTCTACAGATTAGCCTATTTTGGAAACTTTTCGTACAATGTGTGGCCATTTGTGACTGGCTTCTTTGCTTAGTGTAAGATCAAGTTTCAGCCAGGATGACCATAATATCTTCCTATTGTCTCTCTTTATCACTTACTGGGAGGAGGAAAAGTTATTTGGTGCAGTGGTTAAGCATTCATCTGCTAACTGTAGGTCAGTGGTTTGAACTCACCCAGTGTCTCCACAGAGAAAGACTTGCCAGTATCCTACCGTAGAGATTATAGCCTAGGACACCCTGTGGGGCACCTCTATGCTGTAGCATGTATCAAAATTATTTCCTTTCTAGGGTCGCCATGAGTCAGATCCGACTCGACGGCACTTGGCTGGCTTTATTGTTAAATGACAATCCTATTGCATGGATATACCACTTTGGTTTATCTATCAGTCCAGGAACTTTAGAGTTGTTCCATTCACAACTACCTTTATTTTAAAAATTGATTCTAAGGTCTTCATTCAAGTATAATAATATGTAGAAAAGTGTGCACATCCTAAATGTGAAGCTTCATAAATTTTGCACAAAGTGATCACACCTAGGTAGTAACCATTATATAGAAAAATAGAAGACTGTACTAGAGTTCTCCACTCATGCTATAATTGCTTTTAGTATTTCCTGTATATAAACTTAGAACCACATTGCAAAGCAAGCTTGTTGCTCTTGGGTCGCTTCTGACTCACAGTGACCGTATAAGACAGGTTAGAACTACCCGACAGAGTTTTCAAGGCTGTAAATCTTTATGGAAACAGACTGTCACATCTTTCTGCTATAGAGCAGCTGGTAGATTGGAACTGCTGACCTTTTGGCTAAGTACCAAGTGCTCGACCACTGCGCCAACATGGTTCTTGAGAACCCCATTAGTCAGTGCTATAGTCGTTCTATTCTTATCTGTGTTTTATAGTTAAAGCAAAAGCCATCCTTGCCTTTTGACCTTAATCTTCTCCTACTTTTTTGTGATTATTGTTAGGAAGAGGCAGCAGTTATTCTTTAAGAAGCCCTGTTGATACGGTGGTTAATTATCCAACTGCTAAGCAAAAGGTTAGGAGACCAACCTACCCAGTGGCTGTAGAGGTGAAAGATATGGCAATCTGCTTCTGTAAATATTACAGCCTAGAAAACAACATGGTGCTGTTGTGAGTCATCCTTCAGAAACTCATTTTATTCTTCTTGCCTGGTTGTCTTCAAACATGTATAGTAATTGTGCAATACTAAAAATGGAAATATTTAGCCTTAATTCAATGAGACACATAAATGCCAATTGTATGAGGTCCAACAATTACATGTACAAACTTAATTGTTCTAAGTACTACATCCTTCACTGCTGAATGTCACCACAGTCACCTTGAAAGTACTCCCCTTGGGAAGCTATGCACTGATGCCAGCACCTAGTCCACCCTTCAAAGCAGTTTCGGAACTTTTTCTTGAATGTCCATTGCACACGGTGGCAAGGTGGCAAGTTCACAAACTTAGTTGTATAGTTGTCTGTGAGGGAGTTTTCGGCCAGTAAACAACTGTTTTCGAACACTCTCCTTACTCACTTGATCTGGCCCCCCATGACTTCTTTCTTTGCCTGTAGATAAAGGAAACACTGAAGGAAGACATTTTAATGATATTGAGGACATTGAGGGCTCTGAAGGCCATTCCAGAAAAACAGTTCCAAAATTGCTTTGAAGGGTGCCGTAGGCACTGGTATAGGTGTATAGCTTCCCAAGGGAAGTACTTCGAAGGTGACCATGGTGATATTCAGCCAAGAGGTATGTAGTACATTTTCTAGGATGAATTGGTGACCTTATGTGTCCAACTTCATATAGTTAGTTCTGTTCCAGATAATGTGATGTAAATGAAAAAAAAAAAAAAAAAAAACTTACTACAACAGCCTGTTGATGGTTAATGCCAATATAATTACTGTAGGAATGGTGTGTAGGTGATGTAGAAAATGAATTAAATATATTAATTAAATAATTCTGTCAAAAATGGTACCTCCATAACCATTATACCCAGAAGCCTGGCTACATAGCCATGTCTAGAAACTGGAATTTTTTCATGTATTATAGTATTTTATACTCAAATACCTGATTTGTGATATGTGCTGTTTCATTCTACAGATAGCAAAAGTACATTACAGCACCAAAACTAAATACTTAGGAAGTATCCAATTTCGTGACTAACTTCAAGTCTTGAAAACACATGCTTAATTTTATAGTTGCACTAATTATACATGCGTATATGTACATGACTAAATTTGTTCCTAGAGAATTCATGGAAGGAGAGAATATGAACTTGCCTATGATGTTTAGCAAGGAAGATTTGATTAATCATTTTCAGAAGTGGGGTTGGATCAGTAGACTGGGAGAAGCAATTACAACAATGAAAATCATGTTTTGTTGGTGATGTAATACTCAGTAATTTATTTTACATAGTATTTTTAAAGTTTTTATTGGCAGGACTTGTCAGTTTAGTCTGTTTTTTTGGCAAATCTGATAAGTCTTAACAGCTCAAGAGGAAACTGACAGTTCTGATGGAGATCTGTGATTCTTCCAGGGAATAAGTTTATATCTTCTCAGCAGTCTCAGACTGATCTTCTGCCAGCATGTTTTTCTTCCCTTTCAGTAGGTTAAGTCTTTGAGTACACATCCTGAGAAAAAACCGCATACAACTTCTACAACAGGCTTCCCTAGTGAGCCACAGAAGTTTAGAGATTTCAGAAAAGAAATAATTTTTCTGTATAGGAAATGTGACCTAAATAGATGGCAAGACCCCAAACAGACTGCACAATCTGCTTAGAATTTTAGTAATTACCAGGACATATTTCTTATTATAGATCTATTCTTCTACCATCAAGTATATACTACATAAACAAACATGCGCACATGCGTGAGCACACACACACACACTCATTTATTTATGTTGTATTTTTCTGCATTTTGAAATGTTAGTTTGTTTAGATTGCAGACACTGTCTTTTGTTATAAGTAACACTTCATAAACAAAAGCTGTCACCATTAATATATGTACATTGTATAACTGACATCTATTATTGTGTCACATATTCAACCTTAATGCTTCCCCAGTCATCCAGGGAATATGATTCTCCTAAAAACAAATTAATTCCAATGACTGGTTACTGTGTTTTGGCAACTACCGATCCTTCTCTCAACTGCAAAAGTGGTCGTGAGAGTTAGGCTTATGGCTGTTAGTATACTGCCTACCTCTAATGTAATATCTGGTACAAGAATGGGTACCAGAAAGACCAATGAGAACAAGACTAAAGGCAAATGGATTCTTTATTTTTTTGTTGCATTTGAATCTGAAAATCTGTCGGGTCTGGAGGTGCCACAATCATCATTTCATCATGAAGGGGAAGTCTGTCTTAATGGAGTCATCTGAAAGGTAACTAGAGAAAATGGTAGGGAGCTAGACCTTGTGCCTTTGGTGACATCTTTTTGAGGCATTTCATCATTTTGTAGCTGAAGTCAGAAACAAGTAAGTCACTTCTGGCTTTAAGCTTTTTTGGCCTGGTGCTTCTGATACTTCGAAGAGAAATAGCCCTTCACTACTCTAGCTCCTGCCATGAAGTAAACATGGTGACACCGCCCACTTGAGCCAGTCGGTGTCAGTCACCTCACTAAGTGATCTTAATCAGTTAATGTTTCATTTGACAGGCATGTAGCACAATATGATTAAATTCATCCTGTGACTTCTAGCTCATCAGCATTTGTCTTCAACTGAATTTTTCTCAGAGTTTTTAACGCTATTCAATAAAAAGAAAGACTAACTACATGTGAGAAGTGGTTTTATCTAAGACCCCAAACAAAAATCTATTGCCTATAGTTATTGCGTCATTTCCACTAAACTTAGACATAACTACACATTCCCAATACTGGTAATTTTGTGTACCTCTTATTTTATAAGCATTTTACGTTTCCAGTTATTCGTCCTAGGTTCTGATTGTGAGTACGTGAATTATTATTCATTTCTTTTGTCACATCTTTCAATACCTTCTCCTGTTAAGTCCATGTGATCCTTCCAGTTTAGCCAGCTAAGTCAATTTTCTATTCAGTTGTGTCTTATCTTACCATTCAGCTGTATACTTACTGGAGTGTAGTGATCAATTTTTAGTCTCTAGTTGGCTGGCTTGGCTAGAGATATAGTTGGAATTGTGCAGTTGTGTATTTGAAGAGACATGGCATCTGTTGTTTAAATGTATTAATTAGTTTTTCAGATAACAAAATTCCCCAGTGCCACACTGTAACGTTATGTTCAGGATTTCAGTATCTACATTTCCTGTTTTCTATACTGCATGTTAGGTAGTGCTACCCGCTCCCATATTTCTAATTTTTTTCAATTCGTTTTTTTCTTTTTTTAGTGACCACTTGAGGTGAGAGTGACAGGCACTTAAAGTAACCACAAATCTCATTTTTATGTTTATTCTATGGCACAAAAAATACATGTATACTCATGCATGTGGGCATACGTAAACATCCACACATACTAGGAGTTTATGGGGCACTGTTAATGAGAGGATAAAATACCTGTTCTATAATTTTAAGAGAATAAAAATGTATCTAAATCTTGATCTCAACTGAATGCTTCATAAGAGAGCACATTCAAAGTTTCCTATTTTTAATTTCTTTATATGTAATGAATGTATATTACTTTAAAATCAGAGAAAAAAGTAAAAAGTTATTTTTCTCTAATCCTACATGGTAATTTTTGTCATTTTGGGTGTGCTGATATTCACAAGGCTAGAAAAGTATTTACATATGACAGTGAAACCTGCCTAAGAAAAATACTTGGAATTGGAGAGGCAAAGTAATGAGTTCATCTGTCCATTGAACTGAAAGACCAGTGGAGACACATTGCATTATCGTAAGAAGGACAAAGCCTTATCAAAGAGACTAAAGAGAAAGCATGGTTGCTAGAAAATTCAAATTGACGTAATGTATTGACTGGCCATAGGGAACACAGGGAGGCCACAGAGAATACAGGCAGGAATCAGAATAGCTAAGTGATGGAGAGCAAGGCTGTACCAATGGATATTTCTCTACTGGAATTTAGTTTAAGTTATGGGCCGTCTGGCAGGAGCAAATCACAAATTGGATATGTAGACTTCACACTGAGTTTCTAGTTTATGAGTGTGATGAAAGATTATTTGATTTATGACAAAGTCAATGAAACATTGCTAGGCAATTTGAGGCAATTTTATTAGTGGTGTATACATTAAAATTAAAATTTGAGAGTTGAAGAGGCAAGATGCTTGAAATAGAGGGAAGATGTCCTTTAAGTGGGCAGCTGTGAACAATCTGAGATTCCACACTACCTGCAAACTGGAGTGTCCTTGTGTGTGTTTATCACAACAGAGGGACTGGTAACAGGCAAAGACGTGTTATTACAGCAGCAGTGGCAGACGAGTCCCCACAGTACAGTGTAGTAGGAGCTGGCTGGTAACTTCACGTGCAGTGGGGGCGCCCTGCAGGAGCAGAACCCTACATTAGGAAGCATTCATCTTGTACATGAGTGATGACAACTTGCTTGTCCTTCAAAAGGACTTTTAGAGAGTGAGATTGGAACCCCAAACCAAGAAACCAAACCCACTGCCATCAAGTCAATTCTGACTCATAAGCAACTGTGTATGATAGAACAGAACTGCTCTACAGAGTTTCCTTGGAGCGCCTGGAAAATCTGAGCTGCCAACCTTTTGGTTAGCAGATGTAGTAGCACTTAACCACTATGCCACCGCGATTTGATTGGTTTAGGTAGAAAGTATTAGAAACTGACTGAAGGAAACTCTTTCAGGCTGAATTGCTGCAGAATGGCTCATGTGTCAGGAACACGCAGAGTTAAAATAAGTGGCCACATCTTGACCATAATCTGCACCTTTTTTTGCTTGTTTGTTTTAAATTCTGTCTCCAAGCTGCAGTCCGTTGTCTCCTTTACTTTCTCTTCAAAGTTGAGAACTAATCTATGCTGTCTTTAGGACTGTGGAAAAACAAGTGATCTTCCTTATGACTGGCAGTTTATATGATGGCCAGGCCACCTCCAGGCCAGAAGTGTCTATTAAGATATCAACACATCTGTGAGAAGGCCACTGTGACCACCCAAACAATAATTAACCTTCTCTCTTTTTCTATGAAACCTCCAGCTTTTCTCCATTTGGGGGATGCAGACTTTAGAGGAATGATCCCCTCTATCTCCTTGACTACATAAGTGTCTTGCTTCCTGTCTCACCCCATCTCAAAGATTGGCTTTTTGAGGCAGGCAGTTCTAACTCCACATAGGTTTGTGGAGGCAAGATCAGCCAATTTCCTCTTTAAAGAATGAGAACATAGTAACAAGGTAGTGGTTAGATAATACCAAATCTAAACCTGCCACTGTTGAGTCATTTCCAACCCACAGCAGCCCTATAGGACAAAGTATAATTGCCCTATCAGAGTTCCAAGGAGTGCCTGGTCCATTTGAACTGCCTATCTTTTGTTTAGCAACCATAACACTTAACCACTACACCTCCGGGGTTTATGGATGGACAATAGACAAAAGAAAATTGGAAGAAACTGGAGGAATGATTTGACATTTGCCTAGCTTCTTATTTTTTTTTCACTGTAACTAGCAGTTTTCATCTTAATTCAGAATAAGCTCTGTTGTCTGCATGTATCAAGGCAGTGTGAACTTACAGACCTTTGGGATCATGGGAAAAAAAAAAAAAAACAAAACAGAATGCCTCATGTATCAGAAACAGGGCAGGTGAAATAAGTGGCCACATCTTGACCCTAACCTGCACCATTTTGTTTTCTAATTCTGTCTCCAAGCAGCAGTCCATTGTCTCCTTTACTTTCTCTTAAAGATGAGAACTAATTTATGCTCTCTTTAGGACTGTGGAAAAACACCATCCTCTCCCTAGCTTTATAGAAGGTGCTCAGAGACTGTAGGATGTGTATCTGCTTGTATCTTCCCTTTGCTGCTGACCTCAGTATATGGAAACACTAAATCAAAGATAGCTGAGTAGATGAATGTGAAGTTGGAAAGCTGTTTGTAAAGCCCTAGTGACATCTGTAGGTTTTAACTAGAGAATGTTAATGAGTGGAGACTGGTACTTAAGCCACTGTTATGCAAACAAACCTTCTGGTGGTAAGAGATATTTGAAATTCTAGAGAGGGATTTTATTTTCCTCTTACATGACCTTTTTTTTTCAAATAATCTAAAGAATTAAATGATCATGTGAAAATTGCTGCTATTCACATTTTAGCTACAAATCAAAAAAAAACATCATTTAGTTGAGTGGCCATCAACTGCACCATTATCTAGGTTTGAAAGGGCTTTTTATCACACAAAGTACCAAGTGCCATTCACAAGATGGACAATTTCGTATGAATTAATGATGATTACTTACAATTACAAGGGCTTTTAAATAAAGATGACCTTTTTTTCCAGTTACTTTTTAGGAAAACATATTTATTTTGTACACCAAGCTTCATTCTGTTTACCATGAATGTTGATCATTTTGAGGCAATTTTATTTTTGATGCCAGGTTGATGGGGCTATTTAGAGTGTACAGAAATTTTGGAAATCCAGAATAACTATTGTCTTACTACACTGCAGTGATCAGTGACTAAATTAATGTGTGTAAATATAGAAAGTAAAAATATGTTCTTAGAATGAGACAAGCAATTTATAGTCTAACACAGAGACTGTTGAACTTTTTCCTTAAAGGACTAAGGGTAAATATTTTAGACTTTGTGAGTCTCTGTCACTAATCAGTTCTTGAGTTATAGTGCATACGTAGTCATAGACAATATGCAAATTAGTAGTAGTGGCTGTGTTTTATATTTACAAAAAGACGTTAGCAAGACAGATTTGGCCTATGGGCTATACTTTGCAAACCTCTGATTAGCATACCAAGTTGTATCTATCTATCTACACATGTGTACATACATGCGTGCACGCACACACACACACACGCACACACACACACACACACACACACACACACACACATGCATGCATAGAGACCCTGAAGGTATAGAGGTTAAGAACTATTTCTGTTAACCAAAAGGTTGGCAGTTTGAATCCATCAAGTGGTCCTTGGAATTCCTGTGACACTGTTGTTCTCTGTCCTATAGATTCACTATGAGTCAGAATTACCTAAACAGCAATGGGTTTGTCTGTGTGTGTGTGTGTGTACATACGTATGGAAGGAGCCCTGGTGACACAGTGTTTAAAGCAATAGGCTGATGATCACAAGGTCAGCAGTTCAAGCCTACCAGCTGCTCTGCGAGAGAATGATGAGGCAATATTCTGGCAAACCTAGGGGGCGTGTCTTAGTCGCCTAGTGCTATTTTAATAGAAATACCACAAATTAAGGGCTTTAAATAGAGAAATTTTACTTTGTCACAGTCCAGTAGGCTAAAAGTCTAAATTCAAGGTGTCTGGAGGAAGGTCCTTGTTATCAGTCTTACCCTGGACTGGGAGCCTCGGAGGCACGGGAACACCTGTCCTTTCTTATGTAAGTGCTGTGCTCCCAGCACTGCTTTCTTGGTGGTGTGTGGTTCCCAAATCTCCCCTTGCCTACGTTTCTTTTATATTCTAAGGGATTGCTCTAAGGCACAATGTAATCGAACACATTGAGTTCTGCCTGCCAACCCAACTGTGCCCTGGCTCAATAACATCATAGAGGTAGGGTTTACAATGTAAAGGAACATTGCACAGTACAGGGAATCACAGCCCAGCCATACTACTAAACGTTTTTGAGGGGACATAATTCAATACATGTCACAGCATTTCGACCCTGTCCTGTAGGGTCACTATGAGTCACAATTAATACGATGGCAGTGGGTTATGTGTTTATATACATATAATTGAATGCTAGAACATTATGAAAATAGGTTACCTAAGTTTAGATACAAAGGATAATGATAAATGTATTTTTTATTATTGTGATTGAATGAAAATGTATATTCCCATGTAAATTTGCGTACCCACCTATGTGCAGCTCCCAGTGCTCTCTCTGCCTAGTGACAGCACACTCTTCCTCTCCTTTCCGTACATATCCTATCCTCCCAACGATCTTCTGTCCCCTCCTCTCCACCCACTCCCCTGCCTCCCGTAAGAGGTCATCAGGACTACATCCTATAGATGCACAGAACCATAAAGTGCACATATGATATGGTCACTCTGTCACCAAGTCCAATCCATTCATGTCTGATTTATAGACATGATTTATAGATAGGGGCAGCATCAGGGCCAGGGGCCATGCTCCCAGGGAAACTCTGAGACCCCTGGATCACCAATTGCCATCTTTTAGTGGAGGTCTCAGGATGCACCTCTTTTAATTATTGTGTTGCCAGTGGGACTGAACTTTGTGAGCTTCATCACGGCTGTTATTCATGGTGGCCAGGCACCATCCAGTTCTTCCAGTCACAAGTAGAGGTAGTTACCCACTATCATGAGTCTGTCTCCTGGTTTCTCTTTCCCCCCATGTCATTTTTGTCCTTGTTGATTATCTGTTCCTGCTGAGTTGGGACCATTTGCTGTACCCTCAGATGGTAGCTTGGCCGCTTTTAAGACCTCAGACGCCACCTACCAATGTGGTATGCAAAAGGCTCTCTCAGAAAAACACTAATTGTGCCATTTGGCCTATTTCCCCTGAGAACATGATCCCTGGCCCCCTGCCCCACTGCCCCAGTTACTCCATCCTTGCAATATAGGGTTAAGATGGGAGGAGTAATCATGTTATATTGAATTCCAGTTAATATTGATCTTCTTTCTAATGTGTGCTGTCACAGATTTCACCCAACCAAATTTCCATCAACTATCTAATGTAAACCCTCCCCCCTCTCCCTCCATACCTCCCCACCCTTGCAGCCATCAAACAGTCTTCTGTGCATGAGTCTGTTTGAAAGTTCTTATCGTAGGGGGTCTCATAAGGTATTTGTCCTTTTGTCACTGACTATTTTCACTTATCGTAATGTCTTCCAATTGAAACCAGGTTTATGAGATGTTTTCTAAAATCATAGTTGTTCTTTATCGTTGCATAGTGTTCCATTAAGTATATATACCATAGTTTACCTATCCATTCCTCTGTTTTTGGGAAGCTGGGTTGATTCCATCTTTTTGCTACCATGGTCTGTGGTGCAATGAACATGCATGTGCATGTATCAGTTGAAGTGAATGGCCTTGACTCTGTAGGATATATTCCAAACAGTGGAATTACTGGGTCAAATGCTATATCTATTTCCATCTTTTTAAGGAAGCACCAGATTGCTTTCCAAAGAGGTTGCACCATTTTGCAATCCCACTAAAGTGTAGGAGACTTACAATTTCTCCACAGCCTCTCCAGCATTTCTTGTTTTCTGTTTTTTGGATCACAGCCAACCTTGTTGGGATAAGATGATATCTCATTGTTGTTTTGATTTGAAATTCTTTAATAGCTAATGATCGTGAGCATGTCCGCGTGTGTTTTTTGGCTGCCTGGATCTCCTCTTTAGAGAACTGTCCGTCCATCTCCTTTGTCCATCACTTAATTGGATGATCTGTCTTTTCCTTATTGATATTTTGTAGTACCTTATAGATTATGGAGATCAGATGTCAGTCTGACATACAGTTGCCTAATTTGTTTTTCTGATTCTGTAGGTGGCCTTTTTAATTTTATTAATAAAGTCTTTGGATGAACAAAAGTGTTTGATTCTTGGTAGTTCCCACTTATCTATTTTCTCTTCTGTTGTTTGTGGTTTGACAGATTTCGAAGTCTGTCTACAATGTGTATTAAAGCTTCCATTGTTGTTCCTACTTTTTCTTGGATGAACTTTACCGTTTTAGATTTGATATTAGGTCTTTTATCTAGTTTCAGTTGGTTTTTATATAAAGGGTAAGATATGGGTCATATTTCAATGTATTGTAGATGAATCTCCAATTTTGTTCTGCTTCACCTTGTGATGATTTTGGTAGTTGATATAAATCAAGGAATTTGTCCATTTTCTCTAGTTTTTCAAATTTCTTAAAGTACAGTATTTCATAGTAGTGTTATGATATTTTTGATTTCTTTTGGATCTCATAAGACAACCGCCCTCTCTTGTCTTACTTGGGTTATTGTTTTCTTTTTGTTTCTCTTTAGTGAGTTTAGCCAATGGTTTGTCAATTTTGTTTATCTTTTCAAAAAAACAGCTTTTGGTCTTTTCAATTTTTTTTTTTTAATTGTTCTTCCGCAGTTCATTTAGTTCTGCTCTGATCTTTCACATCTGTTTTCTTCTGGTGCCTGAGGGGTTCCTCTGTTGTTCTGTCTCTACTTGTTCAAGCTGTAGGGTTACTTCTTTGGTTTGGTTTCTTTCCTCCTTTCAGAAATGTGCATTTATGGATATAAACTGACCTCTGGGCACTACTTTGGCTGTATCCCATATGTTCTGGTAGGAAGTGTTTTCATTCTCTTTGGAATCCGTAAGTTTATTTCATCCTTGATTTCTTCTATAACCCATGGGTTTTGGAGCAAGATGTTCGGTTTCTGTGAGTTCCACTTTCTATCTATTTTTTTTTTTCTGCTATTGATTTTGACTTTTATGGCATTGTGGTCTGAGAAGATGTTTTGCATTAATTCAATGGTATGGATTTTGTTGAGAATTGCTTTATATCCCAACACCTGGTGTATTCTGGAGAATGTTCCATGTGAACTAGAGAAAAAGGTGTAGCTTTCCTTTGATGGATAGAAAGTTCTGCATATGTCGATGAATTCTAGTTGGTTAATTGTGGCGATAAGGTCTTCTGTGTCTTTATTGAGCTTTTTTCTAGACGATCTGCCCCATATTGAGAGTGGCATGTTGAAGTTTACCACTATTATTGTGAAGTGATCTATCTGATTTTTTAGTTTATTCAGTGTTTCTTTGTTGTATGTAGGTGCTCTAATATTAGGTGGATAAATATTTAATATTGCAAAGTCTTGCTTGTGTATTGAATCTTTCAGCAACAAGTAGAGTCCCTGCTTGTCCACGATGGTGGATTTTATAGTAAAATCTATTTTGTCTGAGATTAGAATTGCCATACCTGCTCTTCTTTGTGTATTGTTAGCTTGATATATATTCTTCCATCCTTTACTTTTCAGCTTATTCCTGTCTTTAAGATGAGTTCCTTGTAGGCAACACATGGATGTGTCATGTCTTTTTATCTAAGATGTCTCTTTACTGAAGCATTCAGTCTATTCACATTCAATGCAATTATTAATAGGTGTGTGTTTAGTGCTGTCATTTTGTTGATATTTTCTCTGTTGTTCTTATTAACCTGTTCTGGGATCTTCTTCTTTATGAGTTGATTTTTTGCCTTTTTCGGGGTTGATTTTGTGGTTGTTGAGATTCCTGTATTATGTTTCTTGGTATAGTATGTTACATCTTTATTGTACTTTATGGCTGCCCTTGTGATCCTGCTTAGTAAACTATGTATAAACCCAATTTTAATTACTACCAGTCTTGTCAACTTCTTCTCCATTTGGGAGGACTATAATGACTGTAGCACATCCCTCTTTTTACATCATGACTCCATAGTTTTCATGATATGATCACTGGATCATTTCTTTCACTATTATAGCATTGAGTTTGAAACTTTACCTAACTGAGTAGGATTCTGGATGATGTTTCCTTCTAAAATACAAAGTTAGTGGTTTTGTTCTTCTAAGCCAACAGATTCTTTCAGTATTTTTTGTAGCTTTGGTTTGGTTTTTACAAAGTCTCTGAGTTTCTGTTTATCTGCAAATGTCTTGATTTCATTTTCATATTTGAAAGATAGTTTTGCAGGATATATAATTTTTGGTTGGACATTCTTCTCCTTCAAGGCTTTGAATGTGTCATGCCACTGTCTCCATACCAGCATCATTTCTGCTCAGAAATCTGACAAAAGCCTACAGGGTTTCCTTCTGAATGTTAGCTTTGCTTTGAGTCTTGCTGCCTTTAAGAGTTTCTGCTTATGTTTCATTTTTGTCAAGCTTGAGTATACCATGTCTTGGAGTCTTTCTTTTAAGATCTATATTTAGTGGTGTTCGATATACATCTTGGATATCTATTTTCTCTTCTGAAATAATTTCTCAACAGTTTTCTGTTAGCAGCTCAGCCACAATATACTCTCTATGTTCTCAGGTGTCTTGCCCTCTTCAGGAACTCCAATTAATCACAAATTGTTCCTATTAATAGAGTCCCACATGCTTGTTAATCCTTCTTCATTTTTCTTGTTTCTTTTTCTGATTTCTCCTCATGGATGTTGGAATCAGTAACTCTGTCTTCCAAGTCAGAAAGTTTATTTTCCATTTGTTCCATTCTGTTTTCTCGACTTTGAATTGAAGTTTCTATGTCTTTGATTTTGTTCTTGATTCCAGAGTACTGGTGTTCCATCGGGTCAAACAGCTTACTTAATTTTTCATTTTGTTCTGCTGCATTTTGTATAAGGTCTAGGAGGGCTCTCTATGTAAGCCTTTAATATTCACCTTCCAATAGTTTCACAAAGGTTTCTTCATCTTGAATTCTGTGGTGCTTTCTTTTAGGGGCCTTTTGAAGCCATGGGTGATTTCTTGCTTATACTTTTATCCAGGGTTTGTTACTTTGGGGGCATCATGTGAGTCAATAGAATCTGGGAGAAATGCTGTGAGGATGGATCACAGTTGTTTCTCTTGACCATCTTAAAGTGAAAGGTAAAGGGTGTCAGAGAACTTTCAAAGTCACTCAGGTTTTCAGGTGTACAGGTTCCTGTTCCTAGCTGGCAAACTAAGCACCTTTATATCCAACCTCAGATGTTAGAAATTAGTTCAAAATACAGAAAGGCTACTGCCGTGCTGGCCTCTGCTCTCAGGCCCCTGCTATGGGTGACACTGTGTAGAATACTGCTTTTCAGCCTGAAAAATATTCTTCTCCAGTCAGGTGCAGCCTCCCAGCCTAGGAATTAGGTCCAGCTTAGGACTCTGTATGGGTATAGCCACCCTCAGTGGAACAACAAGCTCTCTGCCTGCCTTGGTATGGGCTACTCAATGGTGGAGGTGGAGAGTCCAAAGGTGGCAAGATGCACAGAGTCTAAAGCTGGACTCCTCAAATATGTCAATTTTGCCGGCCAGTCCCATCTGCAGTGCATCTCAGGTTAGCTGCTAGTCAATTCCCAGCTGCACCTGCTGGCTGAGACAGAGAAATAAAGTTTAAAATGGAGAGTTACCTTTGGTCTGTGAAAGCCAGAAATCACCAAAACTGGGGGTTAGTGAAAGAGAGGAAGTTTTCTGTTCAGAGATATGAAGTCCAAATTAACAGCTGTATGCCATGTCCTAGAGCTCACTAGGTGTCTGGAAGATTCTGTTTATTTATCAATTCAAGTCTTGGTTTCCAGAGGGACTTAGGGAGGCATGTGTTTAGTCTGCCATCTTGACTCCACTCTCCTATTTCTAATTAGGGTTATAACAGTGTGTCTTAGGCTGGGTTTTCTAGGGAAGCAAAACCAGTAACACATGTAGGTACAAGGAAAGATTTATAACATATAGAGAGATACATATACAGATACAAATATAGGAAACAGCTCACGTAATCACAGAAGCTGAATGTCCCAAGCTCTGGCACAAGCCTCACATGGCCACAAAAGCTGAGGAACCCAAGGTCAGCAAGTCAGAGACCAGAGTTCTAGATCACCAGTTGTGTAGGTCAGTGGATTCCAAGCTGGTGGCGAGATGAAGCAACAGAGGCTGGCAAAACCAGGATCAGCAGGTCAGGGAGCAGGACTCTCAAGCGCTGACTGTAAGGACTGGTGAGTCCAACAGCTGCTAGCTCAAGTCCTGGAACCAGACACTGGAAGAAGAGAGCAGGAGCTCCTGGCCACATGAGCGACCAGCCGCTGTAGTAAAAGGTTGTAAGATGAGAGCCAAGGGGCAGGGAGCCACCACAAACCCTGCCCTGCCACTTAATACAGCAGCCAAATATGTAGTAGCCAAGTTGATGTAATCCTGACCACCACACAGTGAAAACGAAGAACCACTTCAATGAAAATTTTAGTCAAATGCATTGATTCTTGCAGCAGATAAAAATATTTCTTGAGATCCTTCTGGGAGATAGGTGCCGCATTATATACAATACAAGTTACAAAGTGTTGAATACCACCAAAATAATCTGTTAAATAAGATAAAGCACTGGTGAGTTGATTTCTTAATTATGTAAGAGACATCAGTGTCATGACAGACTGAGCAGCATATGGAAATAGTAGGGTGAAGTACAGAGCTCTGTAAGGTTCTGGGGATCTGCTTTAAGGCAGGTCTTTCTGGGAACAAGATAATTTGGACAAAATTTGTAACATTAGAGTTCAGGATTGATAACCTCAGGAAGGCAATTGTTTTGGAGGGGGTATTGAATATAGTAGGAGACTGTTTGTAATGCAAATGGCTAAGCACTCAGATGCAAACCAAAAAGTTGGTAGTTGAAGCCTAGTCAGTAGTGCCTCAGAAGAAAGACCTGGCAATCTGCTTTTGGCAAAGGAGCCATTTAAAACCCATGGAGGACAGTTCTGTTCTGCCACACCTAAACTCATCATGATTTGGAATGAACTCAATGACAACCTGGTTTACTTTTGAATAGTAAAAGTCATTTAGTTGAGCTACACATTATTTTGAGCTAGAAGTTTACTCAAGTTACCATTAGTTCAGTCTTCTGCTTTACTATGAAATGAATTTGTGGAAGTTTCTACAGGAAAAAAAAAAAAAATTACAACTGCATCTCACTGACAATAATTTCCTGAAATATTGAAGTCATATTAAAGCAGACTGTTGAATGAGACACTCGAGTTAGTGTGCACAGCAAGCCAAAGTGTGTGAACATAGATGTTTTCACTTCTCAAAGGAACAAGAAATAGGTCCCTTGAGTTTATAAATAATTGAAGACCTCAAATACATCAAAAGTAAATAAAAAAGACAAAAGAAGGTGATGATGAAAGGAATTATATGATTAAATATTAAATAACTTACATAGATAACTGATCCAAAGGGTTTGGAAGAAGGAGATATTGAGTAGAGTCTATAAAAGAATTAGAAATTCAGCTATGCTTTGAAAAATATTGGAACTCTTGGAAGGACTAAGGTGTTTGTCAGTAGTTTCTATCATAAGCAAATCTATGCTTGGAGTGAAGTATAATATGTTTGGGTAACTGTAAAAAATGATTTGGACTACATTATATATTTAAAAAAAAAATAAACACTGCTGTGGAGTTAAGTCACAATTATATTGACTCCACATGTGCCAGAGTAGAGCTGTGTTCCACAGGGTATTCAAAGGCTAACTTCTCAGTGGATTGCTAGGCCTTTCTTAGGTGCCTTCTGTTGGGCTTGATCTACCATCTTTCTTTCAGGAACTGCATATTTTAATGATTTGCACCACCCCAGGACTCATTATTATTATTTTTTTATTAATTATAATTGGGGGAAAATATACAATCTTGTATAAATTTGCATACCTGCCAGTGAGTGGCTCCCACTGCTCTCCCTGCCTCATGACAGCACCCTCCTCCTCTCCTTTCTGTACATGTCATATCCTCCTAACAATCTCCTATCACCTCCTCTCCACCCTTTCCCTGGCATGCAGTAACAGGTCAGTTGGATGACAGCCTATAGACACACAGAACCATAAAGTGCACACATGATGTGGTTAGTTTGTGTCGCCAAGTCCAATACATTTCTGTCTGAAGAATTGACCTCCATTATGATTTATGGACAGGGGCAACATCAGGACCAGGGGCCATGCTCCCAGGGGAACCCCGAGGCTCCTGGACCATCGGTTGAGGTCTTTTAGTGAAGATTCCAGGGTACATCCCTTTTGCTTTTGTGCTTCCAGTAACACTCAACTTTGTGAGCCTCGTCATGGCTGTCACTTGTTGATGTAGTCCCCTACTCACATGGGTCTCTCTCTCTTCTGGTAACTCTTTGCCCCATGTCAGTTTGGTCCTTGGAGTTCATCCATTCCTGTTAAGCTGGGACCATTTGGTGTACCTCAGGTGGCAGTTTGGCAGCTTTTAAGACCCCAGGCACCACTCACCAATTTGGGATGCAGAAGACACAGCAAAAAGCTAGTTATCCTAATTGGCTTTGATGTCCCCTGAGAGTATGGTCCCCAGATCCTCATCCCCACTACTCTATCCTGACAATATTGGGTTAAGATGGAGTATAAAATGCTCTCTTAGCAGAATGCAAGTTTTTCTAATTGGCTTCAGTTTCCCCTGAGAGCATGATCCCTGGTCCCCTGTCCCAGCTACTCCGTCCTTGCAATATAGGGTTAAGATGGGAGGAGTAATAATGTTATGTTGAAGTCCAGTTAAAATTGATCTTTCTAATGTGTGCTGTCACAGATTTCACCCAACCAAATTTCTATCAACTAATCAATACCCTACTCTTTCCCTTCCTCCCTCTCCGCTCTTGCCTCCATCAAAGAGTCTTTTCTTCTGTGTATGAGTCTGTTTTTAAGTTCTTAAAGTGGGGATCTAATACAATATTTGTCCTTTTGCTGCTGACTACTTTCACTGAACGTAATGTCCTCCAATTGAAACCAAGTTATGAGATGCTTCCTAAAATCATCATTGTTCTTTATCATTGTGTAGTGTTCCATTGAGTATATATACTACAGTTTACCTATATATTCCTCTGTTGTTGGACATCTGGGTTGATTCCATTTTTTTTTTTTTTTTTTTCCTACTGTGGACTGTGCTGCAGTGGACAGTTGTGAACATGTATCAGTTGGTGTGAATGGCCTTGATTCTGTAGGGTATGTTCCATGCAGTGGAATCACTGGGTCAAATGGTATATCTATTTCCATTTTTTCAGGAAGTGCCATATTACTTTTCAAAGAGGTTGTACCAGTTTGCAATCCCATCAGCAGTGTAGGAGAGTTCCCGTGTCTCTACAGCCTCTCCAACATTTGCTGTTTTGTGTTTCTTCATCATGGCCAACATTGTTGGGGTGAGATGGTATCTCATTGTAGTTTCAATTTTTTTTAATTTTGTTTTTTTATTAATTAAAGTAAAAGAATAAAATTTCAAAGATCTATCAGTTATCTCACCTATGATAAACCCTCAGCCCCCCACCCACCTATGTAGCCAACACACTCATTTTCTTCTGTGGATAATTCTCTTGTTAAGTCCTTATGACAGGGGTCTCATACAAAATTTATCCTTTTGACAATGATTGATTTCGCTCAGCATGATGTCTTCCAAATGAGAGCATATCATAGGATGTTTTCTAAAACTATCTTTGTTTTTTATCATACCTTAGTGTTCCACTGAGTATACGCACCGTAGTTTGCTTATTCATTCATCCATTGATGGGCATCAGCGTTGATTCCAACTTTGTGCTGTTGTAGCCTGTGCTGTAGCAAACATTCATGTACATGTATCTGTTCATGTGACAACCTTTGTTTCTGAAGGATAAATTCCAAGCAGTGGAATTGCAGGACCAAATGATATATCTGTTTCCAGCTTTTTCTGGAAATGGCAAATTGTTGTCCAAAGAGGTTGTACCATTTTGCAATCCCACCAGCAATGTAGGAGAGTTCCAGTTTCTCCACAGCCTCTCCAGCATTTGTTGTTTTCTGTTTTTTGGATCGTGGCAAACTTTGTTGGGGTGAGATGATATCTTACTGTAGTTTCAATTTTAAATTTCTTTGATAGCTAATGATGGTGAGCAATTCTGCATGTCATTCATCTGCCTGGATATCCTCTTTATCCTCTTTAGGGAAATGTCTATCTCCTTCACCCATCGCTTAATTAGATTGTTTGTTCTTTTCTCATTGATATTTTGTAATACTTCATAGACTAGGGAGATCAGATTTCAGTCTGACATAGAGTTCCCATTTTTTTTTCCCCATTCTGTAGGTGATCTTTTTAATTCTTTTGATGAAGTCTTTGGATGAGCAAAAGTGTTTGATTCTTAGTAGTTCCCATTTATTTATTTTCTCTTCTCTTAGTCGTGCTTTGTTAGCTTTTGAAGTCTGTCTACATTGTGTATTAAAACTTCCATTGTTGATCCTATTTTATCTTGGATGAACTTTATCCTTTTAGATTTGATATTTGATATTTATAGGCTTTGAGTTGGTTTTTGTATAAGCTGTGAGATATGGGTCTTTTTTCAGTTTTTTGCAGATGGATATTGAATTTTGCCAGCACCATTTGTTAAAGAGACTGTTCTTACCCCAGTTTAAAATCTTATGGCATTTGTCAAATATCAGCTGTTCACAGGAGGATGGTGACATCTCTGGGGTCTCAACTCTGCTCCATCGGTCTGTATGTCTCTTTTTGTATCAGTACTAGGCTGTTTTGACTACTGTGGCAGTGTAATAGGTTCTAATTTCAGGTAGTTAGAGGCATCCCAGTCTGTTCTTCTTCTGTAGTACTTTACTTTTCTGAGGTTTCTTCCATTTCCAAAGTTAGTGATTTATTTCCCCATCTCATTAAAATGTGTCACTGGAATTTCTATTGGGATTGCATTATGTAAGTCAATTGCTTTGTGGAAAATAGACATTTTCACAATGCTGAGTCTTCATATCCATGAGCAAAGTAGATTACTCCATTTATGTAAGTCTCTCTTATCTTCTTGGGGACTATACTAATGAACTGATTTGGTGGTTTCTTCTTTAATAATCTCATTGTTGGTGTAAGGGAATCCTACTGATTTACTTAGGTTTATCTTGTACCCCGATACTTTCCTAAGTTCCTCTAATGGTTCCAATAGTTTACTTATGGATTCCTTTGGATTCTCTGTATAAACAATCATATAATCTGCAAATAGGGAGATTTTTACTTCTTCATTGCCAATACAGATGTCCTTTATTTCTTTGTCTTGTCTAATTGCTTTGGCTAGAATTTCTAGCATAATTTTGAATAGAAGTGGTGAGAATGGGCATCATAGTCAGGTTCCCATTCTCAAAGGAAATTCTTTCAGTATTTCACCATTCAGGATGATGAAGGCAGTTGATTTTGCATAGATGCTAGTGATTGTTTTGAGTAATTTCCCACTATTCCTATTTTTTCTGAGAGTCTTGGGCATGAATGGGTGTTAAACTTTATCAAATGCCTTTTCTGCATCAATTGACAAAATCAGGTGATTCTTACCTTTTAGGTTATTAACATGGTTGATTATATTAATTGTTTTTCTGATGTTAAACCAGCCTTGCATTCCTGGATTGAAACTAACTTAATCATGATTAATTATGATGTTGAATTCTATTGGCTGGAATTTTGTTGAAGATTTTTCCATCTAGGTTGATGAGTAATACTGGTCTGTAGTTTTCTTTTTTTTGTGGGATCTTTCCCTGGCTTTGGTATCAGAATTATACTGGCTTCACAGAAAGAATTTGGAAGTATTCCATCACTTTCTATTTTGTGAAATAGACTTAATGGTGTCGGAGTTAACTCTTCTCTAAAAGTTTGGTAGACTTCTCCAGTGAAGCCATCTGGGCCAGGACTTTGTTGGGTTGGTAGATTTTTGATGACTTTTTCAATCTCTACCTTTGTGATAGATTTATTAATTTGATCTACTTCTCCTTGTGATAATCTTGGTGAGTGATATGAATCTAGAAATCTGTGCATTTCCTCTGTGTTTTCAAACCTGTTAGAATGCAGCCTTTCATAGTATTCTGTTATGATATTTTTCATTTCATCTGGGTCTGTTGTAACAACTCCCATCTCATTTCTTAATTGGGTTGTTTGTATCTTCTGTGGTTTTTCTTTTATAAGTTTAGCCAGTGGTTTATCAATTTTGTTGACCTTTTGAAAGAACCAGCTTTGGTTTTGCTAATTTTTTCAGTTGTTTTTCTACTCTCTAATTCATTTAGTTCTGTTCTAATCCTTATAATCTGTTTTCTTCTTGTGGCTGAGGCGTTCTTCTTTTGCTCTCTTTCTACTTGTTCAAGCTGTAAGGTTAATTCTTTAATTTGGGCCCTTTCTTCTTTCCGGATGTGTGCAGTTATAGAGATAAACTGACCTACGAGCACTGCTTTTGCTGTATCCTATAGATTCCAGTAGGATGTGTTTTCGTTCTCACTGGATTCCATAAATTTCTTTATTTTGTCCTTGATTTCTCCTATAACCCAAGGCTTTTTGAGTAAAGTGTTGTTTAATTTCCATAAGTTTGAATTTCTACCTATGAATTTTCTGTTATTGATCTCAACTTTTATAGCTCTGTGGTCTGAGAAGATACTTTGCAGTGAATCAGTGGTTTGCATTTTGTAGAGAATTGCTTTATGACCCAACACATGGTCTATTCTGGAGAATGTTTCACGTGCGTTGGTGAGAAGGTATACTTACGTGTTGATGGTTGAAAAGCTCCATATGTGTTGGTAAGGTCAAGTTGGTTGATTGTTGCAATAAGATCTTCTGCGTCTTTACTGAGGTTTTTTGTGGATGATCTATCCATAACTGAAAGGGGAGTGTTGAATTCTCTAATTATTACTGTGGAATGATCTATCTCTTTTTTCAGTGTTGTCAGTATCTGTTCAATGTATTTAGGTGCTCTGGTATTGGGCACGTAAATGTTTAATATTGTTAAGTCCTGCTTGAGTATTGAAACTTTCAGGAATAGTGACCATCCTTGTCCAGAATAGTGGATTTTACATCAAAATCTGTTTTATCTGAAATTAGTATTGCCACACATGCTGTTCTTTGTATGTTGTTAGCTTGGTATATATTTTTCCATCCTTTAATTTTCAATTTGTTCATATCTTTAACTCTAAGGTCTGTTTCTTGTAAGCAACATATAGATGGGTCATGCCTTTTGATCCAGGATGTCACTTACTGTCTCTTTACTCAAGCGTTCAGTCCATTTACATTCATTGTATTGATAGGTATGTGCTTAGTGCCATCATTTTGATGGAATTACTTTTATGTTGATGTTTTCTATATTGCTCTTAATGTTCTGTTCTGGGCGAGTCTTCTTTATGGTTTGTTGTTTCAGTGTTGGTTTTGTATTTGCTGGGACTCCTGTATTGCATTTCTTAAGTTGATATAATGCATTGTTAATTTGCTTTATGGCTACATCTATTATCCCCCTTAATGTACTAAGATTAAATCCAATTTTAGCTACTGAATAACTCTTACACTTCCTTTGCATCTGAAATGACTGTAACTACTGTAGTCTATCCTTCTTTTAATGTGATAGTATTATAGTTGTCATGATATGATCACAGATTCCCTCATTTTAATACTGTAGCATGAGTCGGATCCGACTCGACAGCACTTGGTTTGGCTGGCTTGATTAAGTTTTGTGACTTCTCTAACTATTTAAAATTTTGGATGATGTGTCCTGAACTGTCACATTTAATATACATTTAATGGCTCTATTTTTCTAACAGAAGAGCTTCTTTCAATATTTAATGTAATTTTGGTTTAGTTTTTACAAAGTGTCAGGGATTCAATTGTGTCCTCCCAAAAATATGTGTACCCATGTGGCTGGGCCATGATTCCCAGTAGCTTGTGACTGACCTCCATTTTGTGGTTTTCCTATGCTGTATATTAAAGGATTAGGGTAGGACTGTAAATCCATTTATAAGATCATCTCCCTGCTCCACTGTAAAGGGAGTTCCCCTGGAGAATTGTTTCATCCTGCAAGACATAAAAGGAAAGGGAAGCAGGCTGAGAATTGGGAACCTCACGCCATTAAGCAAGCAGCACCAGGAGAAGAACGCATCCTTCAGACCTGAGGTTACTGTACCAAGATGCTCTTTAGACAAAGAATGATGCAATACTGGACTTTCCTGCAGAGCCGACAAGGGGGAAAACTTTCCCCTGGAGCAGACATCCTGAATTTGAACTTGTAGCCTACCAGACTATGTAAGAATAAACCTTCCTGTGTTAAAGCCATCCACTCTGTGGTATTTCTGTTAGAGCAGCCCTAGCTGACTGAAACTTCTCTTAATCTTCAAAAATCTTAATTTCACCATTATATTTGATAGACAATTTTGCAGGATAAATAATTCCTAGATGGAAGTTTTTCTCCTTTAGGGCTTTGAATGTATCTGCCCACTGTTTTCTAGCCAGAATTGTTTTGCAGAGAAGTCAGATGAAAGCCTACAGGGTTTCCCTTGGAGTGTTAGCTTTGCTTTCAGCCTTTTTGCCTTCAGAAGCATCTGTTACGTTTCATGTTATGAAGTTTGATTATAATATGTCTTGGTGTCTTTCTTTCTGAGTCTAGCTTTTTGTGGTAAACACCTTGGATACCTGTGTTCTCTTTGCTCATAATCTCAGGAAAGTTTTCTGTCAGCATCTCTACAGCAATACTCTATATTGTCAATCATCTCTTGTTCAGGAGCTCCAATTAAATGTAAATTACTCCTAGGTGTTTCTTAATGCTTCTTAATTTTTCTTATTTCTTTTTTCTGATTTCTCCTCATAAATGCTGGTGTCAGTTGCTCTGTCTGCAAGGTCACTGAGTCTAACTCTGTCTGTTTAATCTTAGTCTTTTGGATTGAATTGTCTAACTCTGTAATTTTTGTCACTGATCTGACATATTTCAGACCATTGATGTTCTATCAGTTCAAATAGCTTACTAAATTTTTTGTTTTGTTCTACTACATTTGTTTAATCTCTAGGAGTGTCCTATATATAATTCTTTTATACTCGACCTCCGATAGATTCAGAAAGTGTTCTTCATCTGGGGAATTTTTTGCATCTTTATTTGGGGAATTTTCTGGAGCATTTGAAGGCTGCTTCTTTAAATGATTAATTATGGTCTGCTGCCTGTGTGCCATCTAGACACTGCTTAATTACTCTCGTATTGGATCTAATACAGTTGATGATCACCCGCTGCTTATTGGGTGGCAAAGAGGCCACCCTTCTTATGGTGAAACTGGGGGCTATCAGCCAACTCCATAATGTGAGTAGGGTGAAGGAATGGTGGGAGGAAAAGCTATTGGGCCTCTCAACAGACAGATCTCCAGGCAAATACATAGGCCTCTCAGCATTAAAAGGAAACTTCTGTTCCATGTGGGGAGCTGTCCAGGTGTTCAACTAGGAGGTGTCTAGCATGTTGGCCAAAACAGGCAGTCAACAGCAGCAAACTCTGCCTTGCAGCTGGTAATGAAAGTACGTTACTGGCTATTGGCAGAAGCTACAGTTCTCTGATACCATGAAACAGCAGAAGCGGAGGTCAGACAGTCACTGGTTCATTTTTGAGAGGGGAAGATTGGTCTGATAGTGGTGCCTAGTCAAATATACTAGGTCTAGGGCTCCCCATATGTTCAGTGCTCCATACAAATATCATCTAGTCCTTAGTTCTCAGAGGGAAATTAGGAGATGTGTGTCTATTCTTCCAACTTTTAATGGTCTCCCCCCTAGGATATGACCTATTGTCTGTTTTATAAACTCACATTGCTTGAGCTTGGTTAAGGAGTGCAGTCTATAATCCTGACAGAACAGATCAGAACTATTAAACTCAGGGCTCCTTCTTGAGACTCATTATGCAGGGACAGATTACCCAACAAGCAAGGTACCCACAGTCTTAATTTTATTTTCACCTGCATGGTAAAATTGTACACTACAGATTAATAAGTAAGCACAGTTAGGCTTGTGTGTACCTTACTTACTGTAAACTCATTGGTGACTGGTTATACCACTCCTAATTATGAAACTGTTTTCCTAGAGCATCAGACTAACATTATAAATTCTGTTGTCACTCTCCTTGTTCAGTATATGTTAAGACAGCTAGCATGATCTTAAAGTTCCCTTCAGATCAGTGCTTCTTTAATTATGAATAAAATGTTCAGGTTTACTATTCCTTCAGGGGATTTGAGATTTATCTGTGCAGCATGGAGGGTGGATGAGTGCGAGATTTCTTTATTTTCTTAGTACTTCTGTAGTAGAAATAACACAGATAGTCATCTTAAAAAACAGAAATTTATTTTCTCACAGTTCGTGAGGCTAGTAGCCTGAGTTCAGGGGATTGGCTCTATGGGAAGACTCTTTGTGGGTCCCAGGAAGAGCCTTGTCTCAGCTTCCTTAGCTTCATTGGTCCTGTGTTCCTTGTCAGTCCTCATGTGTGCCTCAGTCTTTCTCATCATGTGCTTAATTCTCTCTATTTCTAACTGGTCCTATAGTTTAGATGTTTACTGAGTTTAGGACATGATATGTATTGACATGGCGTTATTAGCATAAAGAAAACTATTCCCAAACAGTATTACAGCTACATGCATTGAGGTTAAGACTCAAACTCATGTCTTTTTTTTTTTTTTGAAATTTCACAAACTTTATTGCACCTCTTGTTTTTCAGTCATTTCATGTCAGTAAGAACATACAGTGATTGTTATCTGCCTGCATTTTTTAAAATATATTTTACTGAGAATATACAATCACATGTAAATTTGCATACCTGCCAATCAATGGCTCCTACTGCTCTCCCTGCCCAGTGACAGCGTACTCCTCTTCTCTGTTCTGTACATGTCACATCCTCCTAACAATCTACTATCCCATCCTCTCGATCCTCTTCCCTGCATCCAGTAAGAGGTCAGCTAGATGACATCCGATAGATGCATAGAACCATAAAGTGCACACATGATATGGTCGCTCTGTTTCACCAAATCCAATCCATTTCTGTCTGAAGAGTTGACTTCCATTATAATTTATGGACAGGGGCAGCATCAGAGCCAGGGGCCATGATCCCAGGGCCCTGGATCATTAATTGCACTCTTTTAGTGGAGATCTCAGGGTGCACCCCTTTTTATTTTTGTGTTGCTCATGAGCTCCATTGTGGCTATCACTGGTGATGGCCAGGCAGCATCCTGTTCTTCCAGTTACATGTCAGTGTAGTCACCTGCTCATGTGGGTTTCTCTGTCTTCTGGAATCTTTTTGCTCCATGTTATTTTGGTCCTTGGATGTGATCCATTCCTGCTGAATTGGGACCATTTGATGTACCTCAGAAGGCAGCTTGACAGCTTTTAATACCTCAGGCACCACTCACCAATTTGGGGTGCAGAAGACTCTCTTAGCAAAATGCTAGTTCTGCTGGTTGGTCTCGATTTCCCATGAGAGCATGGTCCTCAGCCCCCCATCCCAGCTATACTATCCTTGCAACATTGGGTTAAGGTGGGAGGAGTAATCATGTTGTGTTGAAGTCCAGTTAAAATTGATCTTTCTAATGTGTGCTGTCACTGATTTCATCCAACCAAATTTTTATCAACTATCTAATCTATACCCTACCATTTCCCTCCCTCCCTCCCCACCCTTGTATCCATCAAAGAGTCTTTTCTTCTATGGATGAGTCTGTTTCTATGCTTGTATCATAGGGGTCTCATTCAATGTTCGTCCTTTTGTCACTGACTACTTTCACTGAACATAATGTCCTCCAATTGAAACCAGGTTATAATATGTTTCCTAAAAGTATCATTGTTCTTTATCATTACATAGTGTTCCATTTAGTATATATACCATAGTTTACCTATCCATTCCTCTGTTGTTGGTCATCTGAGTTGATTCCATCTTTTTGCTATTGTGGTCTGTGGTGCAGTGAACATATGTATGCATGTATCAGTTGGTGTGAATGGCCTTGATTCTGCAGGATATTTTCTGAACAGTGGAATTACTGGGTCAAATGCTATATCTGTTTCCATCTGTGGTGGTCAG
Source organism: Heterohyrax brucei (assembly GCA_028571685.1). Taxonomy (NCBI): domain Eukaryota; kingdom Metazoa; phylum Chordata; class Mammalia; order Hyracoidea; family Procaviidae; genus Heterohyrax; species Heterohyrax brucei. The sequence goes on along the minus strand of CM053146.1, from coordinate 27,697,413 downwards.
GATTATGTCAGCTTGGCTACTCCATATCTGGCTGCTGTATTAAGTGGCAGGGCAGGGTCTGTGGTGGCTTCCCGCCCCTTAGCTCTCATCTCTACCTTCCACTACTACTGCTGGTCTGCTCACATAGCCAGCAGCACCTGCTCTCTTCTTCCAGCGTCTGGTTCCTGGACTTGAACCAGCAGCTCCTGGATTCATCAATCCTTACAGCCGGCAGTTGAGAGTCCTGCTCTCTGACCTGCCAATCCTGGGTTCACCATCCTCTGTGGCTCCATCTCGCCACCAGCTTGGGATCCACTGACATACACAAGTAGTGATCTAGAACTCTGGTCTCTGACCTGTTGACTTTGGGTTATCAGCTCCCATGGCCACGTGAGGCTTGTGCCAGAACTTGGGACATTCAGCTTCTGCGATTGCATGAGCTCTTTCCTATAGCTCTATCTATCTGTCTATCTGTCTGTCTGTCTATGTGTCTATCTATCTATCCATTCACCCGCCTGCCTGCCCACCCACCCGCCTGCCTACCTACCCATCTATCTTTTCTTGTACTTTATGTATATATTATAAATTTTCACTTGTACCTACATGTGCTATTGGTTTTGCTTCCCCAGAATACCCAGTCTAAGACACCATCTTTTTCAGGAAGCACCAGATTTCTTTCCAAAAAGGTTGCACCATTTTACAATCTCACCAACAATGTGGGAGAGTTCCAATTTCTCCACAGCCTCTCCAGCATTTGTTGTTTTGTGTTTTTTGGATAACAGCCAACCTTGTTGGGATGATATGGTATCTCGTTGTAGCTTTAGTTTGAATTTATTTAATAACTAATGATCATGAGCATGTCCACATGCGTTTTTTGACTGCCTGGATCTCCTCTTTAGAAAAATGTCTGTCCATCTCCTTTGCCCATTGGTTAATTGGATGATTTGCCTTTTCCTTATTGATATTTTGTAGTACCTTATAGATTATGGAGATCAGGGATTGGTCTGACATATAGTTGCCAAATATATATATATATATATATATATATATATATATATATATATATATATATATTTCCCATTCTGTAGACAGCCTTTTAATTCTGTTAATAAAATCTTTGGATCAGCAAAAGTGTTTGATTCTTAGTAATTCCTGTTTATCTCTTTTCACTTCTGTTGTTTGTGGTTTGTTTGACAGATTTTGAAGTCTGTCTACATTGTGTATTAAAGCTTCCACTATTGTTCCTACTTTTTCTTAGATGAGCTTTATCATTTTAGATTTGATATGTAGGTCTTTTATCCAGTTTGAGTTGGTTTTTGTATAAGGTGTGAGATATGGGTCTTGTTTCAATTTATTGCAGATGGATATCCAATTTTGCCAGCACCATTTGTTGAAGATATTATTATTTTTAATAATGCTGTGGTTGCTAGGTGTAGTTGAGTTGGTTCCTACTCATGGTGACCTTATGTACAGCAGAGTGACACACTGCCAAGTCCTGTGTCATCATCCACTTGATTGTTGTTATGTTTGAGCCATTGTTGTAGCCCCTGTATTGGTCCATTTCCTTCAGGGTCTTCCTCTTTTTTTCCCACTTTGGCTTTACCAAGTGTGATGCCATCTCCAGAGACAGATCCCTCCTGGTAACATGTTCAAAGTATATTAGATGAAGTCCTGCCATCCTCCTGGATATACAGATTTTTTTTGTTCTTTTGGCATTCTGCAGTATATTCAATTTTCTTCACCACTGCCACAATTTAAAGTGTAGCAGCAGCAAGAAACAGATAAATTTATGTTAAAGTCAAGAAGTGAAAAATTTGCATGCTAGTCTTTGATTTTTATGTTTTATTATCGAGGAGCAATGGATGTTTTGAGAGAATGTGAAATGTTGTGCAGAACAGATTGTTCTGTGTGATGGAAATGCACAGCAGAGATAGAGAACATTTACTAATTAGTGCAGTTGTCTATGTGAAAGGTTATAAAGAGCAGAAGTAAGACAGGAGATAAAGAGATAGAGACCTAGGGGGCATCAGGATATGTGTATAATACCAAGCTGGAGGGAAGGTGTAGCCAAAAAAGATAAGGAGCTTACAATTTTAGTCTGTAGAATTTTCTGTATCTGCAAAATATTTTTTGTGCTATACTATAAAATAGGAAATGTGAAACTGTCATATGGAAGAGGCCAAGACTTGAGTTGAAAGGTTGAGAATCACTATCACTCAGAGAGAAGTTGTTGGGATGGGAGGAGATAAGGCCCACAGCTGAGCTCTGAAGTGTACCTTTGTTTACATAGCATTTGGGAAGACAGAAGATGTAGAGATTTTTGAGGAAAGAATATCAGGATAGTATAACGGTTTGAAGTTTAGAAAAGAAAGTTTCAAAATTGTTCTGCTCGTCATCATTGTCACACATTGCAGAGTTAAGAGAAGTGGAGATTAAGTGTAGGGGAGGAGCACATTGAATTTGGTTACTGGGGGTCGGTAGTGATGTTGGAAGCATGCAGTTTCAAGAGCCTGAGACCCTTGGCTACACTGCAGGAATATGGAGGACAGCACGCAGAGTAAGGCAGGAACTCTTTAATCTAAAGGTTTATTGAGGCTCATTGTGAAAGCAAAAGATCCAGGGTCAGAGCAGAACAGTTGAATGAAGGTGCTCAGTGTTATTTTTTTCATATAAAAAAATAACTACATACACCATGGACAGTACAAGTAACTGGCATAGACGAAGCAGAAATGGAAAACATTTAAGAGTCTGAAAAATACTAAGTTAAAAAATAGGGCTGTATTTTGCAAAGGAGAAAGGTTACCTCTTCCAAGAAGTCTAGGAAAAAGAGAAGTATGTGGAAAGAGAGTATGGAGTAGAGAAAAGGGACAATGAAACCATATCTAGTGGCCTCAGTTTTCTCAAGTGAATTACACAGGGGCTGGTACAATAAAAAGTGAGGAAAGTTGTGCAGAGTTGTGAGCAGTGTTTCAAAAGAAATGTATGAAGAGGACTTCACATTTCAGTTAGTTCATTTCTCTAGATTGACTCTATATTTAATTAATGAATAATCCCTTAACTCTGTTAGTTAATAAATTCTTCAGTTTATTTGAGCACTTTCTGTGATAATCAATGTATTATTTTCTTTAACCATTTTTAATTTAAAATTTGTATGTGATTTTATTGTGTGAGTGTAAATTTTTAAAACATGGAATTCTATACAAATTTAATTCTATATATAGAAATTGAAAATAATGTTTTGATTAAAATGTTTCAGATACCAAAGTATACATACTGCATCATTTTCCTTACACAAAATTAGCAAATACACAGAAGACAAAAATTATTAATGGTTACGTGGAATTCAAGACAGGAAGAAAGGGGGACTGTTGAATCTTTGGACACTGGAGTTGTGGTCATGGTGGAATGCTGCGGATGGTGAGGACGGTGACGATGATGGCACAACGTGATAATGTAATCGGTGTCACTGAATTGTAAATGTGGATTTTGTGGTGCTGGCAGATGTCTCAGCATGTATGAATTCAACAAAATTAAGACTAAAAGAAAACAAAAAGCCTAAAGTCTTTTTTTTACAGTTTTTGAAAACTCTAGAACAACATTTTAGAGGTTTACAAGTCAATTACAAACAGATCATTTTAAAATATTAAAAGACAAAGTATTATGACAATATTAAATGCTTACTTATTGACACTAACACCAACAGCCAATAAGATGACATATATATATATGTAAAATGTTTTTGTTTTTAGGTGATATTGAGTCAGCTCAGATGCATCCCACCCACTGCCGTGGAATTGAGTCCGACTCATAATGACCCTATAGGTCAGGGTAGAACCGTCCCGTAGAGTTTCCAAGGAGTGCTTGGTGGATTTGAACTGCAGACCTATGGTTAGCAGATGGAGCACTTAACGTACTACAGCACCAGGGTTTTCTGCTCACACACATGTGGACCCTGTGTAGGACAGAATGAAGCACTGCCTGCCTGATCCTGTGCCATCATTACAATTGTTGCTGTGTTTGAGCCCTTGGTTATAGTCACTGTGTTAGTCCATTTTGTTGAAGGTCTCTGTCTCTTTCTTTGCTCCTTTACTTTACCAAGCATAATGTCATTCTTCAGGGACCAGTCCCTCCTGATAACATGTCCAAAGTCCAAGAGACAAAGTCTCGCCACCCTCATTTCTATGAACCATTCCAGAACGTGTTTAGGTCACATGTCAGCTTCCCAGATCATTACAATAAATTGGTTCTCAAAGGTGACCTTATTACCTGTTATATTTATGGAGGACAATGTTTTGACAGAGTCTCAAAGTGATCAGAAGGTAGGGGAAGAATGAGAAGAATGGGGACGTGGCATATGTACAGTGTTTAGGAATCTAGAACAGAATGATTAAGAGAGATCTTTTGGTGTTTGGATCTTGTTGCATTTGGACAGAGGCTGATTACTCAATAAACAAGAGGAGTCCAAACTTAATACTGCTTACACTCAAATTTGTGATGACCAACTATCACATAAGACCCAACAGGCTTGTCTTGCCTGTTGGATAATCTGCCCCTGGATAAGGGTATATATTTTTATAAAATTATTTTAGGACTGGTAGATACAGAGAGCCATGCATTTGAAACTGAGTCTTGTTAATAAATACTTACTGATAATTGAGTGATTTACCAAGTTATAAGGACTTGTGTGTCAGATAAATTTATTTTCAGCCAGTTTCTAGGAAAAAAGAAAATAAATGAATATTTTGTACTAGCAGCCTTATTTTTATAGACAAGAACTTTCTAAAACAGATAGTAAAATCATGTCGATATAGATGACCTTAGTTCTTAGACTTAATAGTTCAGGTGGATACAATCTCTGTACTCAGTTTCACTGGTATAGTGATAACAGAGCAGTAATGTGAATGCTTTACTGTCTGCTTTGTGTGGAAAAGGTATGAAATGGGGGGTCGTATTTGCCTGAAAGATCTGAACAAAAAAGTACACTACCATGTTTTTCCTTTTGTTGGCAAAAAAAAAAAAAAAGGAAAAAAGATTGAGCAGAAATGACAGCAATAATCATTTAGGGGCACAGCTGACTGGAAATACCTGTTTTGAGCTCAGGATAAATAGACTAGGAAATGACTCTATCCTATAACACCTTTTCATTTAGAAAATAAAATGACTGAACTAAGTGTGTGTTCAGGATAATTGACTCTTAACTCTCAATGAGGTGAAAAGGAGGAAATATTATTGAGTAAAAATCCTGTAAAGACATGCATAATGTGTTTTGAGACTGTTTCAAGTACACCTATCTTAATCTTCCTGTTCAATGCACTGCACTCATTGATCTGAATCACTCATATTTCATTACCTAATATTAAATAAAATACAAGGTAGACAGGTTTGAAACAGTACCAGAGAATAATTTGTTAATCTACTAAGAGAAATTTCAAAACTCTGATATTCCACTAGTGATTACAAATCAAACAGTGAAGTAGGCTAAATATGAGGCCCAGGAGATCAGATTTTAAAGTGCAGAATTGAAAGGGCTTGGTAACAACGTAAAAGTTACACAGATATTAGATGCTTTTGAAATAATTAATTCATTTTAAAAAATGTACAAAATATTAAGCTAGAGAATTGCACTGGAATTAAAAAAATATATATATCTCTTGCTAATATACTGTTCAGAGTGCAATAGTCAAATTTTCAGGAGTGCAAACCTAAAGGTGTTTATAGATTTCAGATCTCTGTAGATTTTTCTCAAATTCAAACAATTATCCAGCAAAACTGTCTTACAAAAATCAATACCATATGTAGTCTTCTCAGAAAACCTTCATTTTCTCTTACTTTGGCTCTGAGAAAAATAAGGATTAGCTGTGCTTTTCATGCCCCTATCCCAATCCATTATTGTCTTAGGGTTTTCTTTTACTAAAAGTGAAGGCTATGGGCCACACGCTATTTTGTCTCTTCCAGTTAAGAGGACCTGCCATCTGTGCTAAAGCTGCTGAACTCTGCTTTCTCCCCATGACCTCAGGTCTTGGTCCTACTTAGGATTTAGCAATGTGTTTGTCTCTTGGGTGAGCAATGACTTATTGAGTAGGTTTTTCTTGATATATTTATCCACAAAGTGCAACTGAAGAGAGAAAATCCATTTTCTCTTAATTTATTGAGAAAATAGCATTAAGAGTGATTTGTTAGGATGTGGTATAGCTCTTCTTGCTAACCTTTGATAGTAATAATGAAGCAGTAGTCCAGAGCTGAGAGTTGTCAGGAGAACAAGCAGAGAGGAAATGGAGGTTAGAATGCGAGGCAGGAGCTGATGTATCGGAACAACAAGCATGAATTGAGAGCCCGGAGACAGGAGACCAGACTCGGCTGGCAAGACCGAATGAGGAACACAAAGGGACAATTGCGCTGTGGTCATAAAGGTGTGATATGAGGAAAGTGAAGACAAGAAAGTAATAGATATTATTTGTATCAACCAGTTATTGCTGTGTATCAGCAGAAAAAGACAATAGGTAAATAAGAGAAACTAAATTATGATTAACAACAAAAGATCAGAGATGATAATAGTCCTTATTTTACTTATCACACAAGCCTGCCTTTCGGTCTATATAGTCAGCATCAGACAGTAACTTCAAAATCCCTTGTGATTTTTCTTCTTTTCTTAAAACACTATCTGTTTTTCTTTGTCCTCCAAGTCACAGTTTCAGTATGTTACTGACCCAGCGGATAAGGTCAAGAGGAACTTTTGCTCTTTGTATTCCAATCCAGAGGCTATTTTTGCCTCTAATAGAAGCTGAAAAAGAACACACACACACACACACACATACACACAGAGCAGTTTTTCTCATGTTGATTGCTTCTCATCATATAGCTTCTAGGTGGCACCGATTGAAATATTGATATGCTAAGAGAAAGGATCAGAAAAATCTTGCTCCATCAAAATTGTCAGACATTTCCACATGGGTTATTTTCATAACCCACCATGTAGTACTTGGTTTTCCATGATACAGGTAAAGACATTCAGCCTGTGAGAAACTAATTTATATAAACTCATTCACTATAAATGAATGACCTAAATCCCTTCAATATTCTCTTTCTTGCAAGCCTAAGCAGGGGGTTAGCCTATTGCTACTGAGTTGATTCCGTCTTAGAGCTTCCCTATAGGACAGAGCAGAATGGCCCCGTCGAGTTTTCAAGGCTGTGATGTTTCAGGAAACAGACTGCCACTTCATTCTCCCACAGTAACTGATGGACTTGAGCTCACAACACTTCAGTTAGTAGTCAAATGCTTTAACCACTGTGTCACCAGAGCTCCTTGAGCAGGGGTTTCTGAAACTAAACCAAACCTGTTGCCATTGACTGTAAGCCATTCCACAGTCATGCTATAGGACAGAGTGGAGCTTCCTTATGGGTCCCCAAGAAGTCACTGGTGGATTTGAGCTGAACATTTTGTATAGCAACTGAGCTCTTAACCACTGTGCCACCAGGGCAGGGGTCAGGGTAGTATAATAACCATGAAAATGATTAGAATTGAGTAAAACTGGAAAGAAGATTATCATTAGAAAAGGAAGGTGCTCAAGACCTTCATAATTAGTTTTATTTGGCTATCTTCCCATTACCTAGTTCTAGATAACTTTTTTAGCTGCTGAGTATCCTCTTTGGCAGTTTTCCTTTGAGTTGATATTTGTAACCTCAGGTGTCTTAAGATGATTTCATTTCCTGACAAATGTAGCTAAATTTAACACAAAAATAGATACATCAGAAGTTGTCCAGAAGCTTTACAATTATAAGTGAGGACATCATTCTCTTACAGTTGACAAAGAAGATGCAGTCCATGCTAAAAGGTTTCGATGTGTTTTCATGCAAGCCAGATAAAATAACAGAGATGAAATTCTCAACTGAAAGGAAAAAAGATGAAGCAGGAATTGAGCAGTGGTGAAAGGACTAGATACATGCATCAGTATGTGGGAATGAGGTTCAATTTTAGTAACCTTAGAATTGTGCAGAATTATGGCCAATTGGAAGCCTGTGTTATAAGTTAAAAGCATTAGATCATTCATCAGTGACAGCTTACTTTGGCACCTGAAGGCACTTGTTTTGTCCCTCCTTCCTCATCCTTGAATGGGTAGCAGACTGCTCACATTTTAATTAATTTTCATTTGTTAAACCAGAAATTTGAATGGCTCTTTCACTAACCCTGTTTTTATTGCACAGTAGGCCATGTGTTAGCCTGGTTTCCTGATCATTCAAGAGGATTAATGTGAGCTAAGCACAGAAACCTGTTCAGGTTATTAAAGGCTAACAATGGTTGTTATAACGTGTCTGTTTATTATGCATATTTTCTCCTCTGCATTTATTATATTAACTGGTCAATGTATTTGTCAAATGTTAATGTCTTTGTTATTGCAGATACAGATGTGGTGTATAAAAGCGAGAATGGACATGTCATTAAACTGAATCTAGAAACAAATGCTACCACATTATTATTGGAAAACACAACTTTTGTAAGTAATGAATAACTAATTACTTTATGAATTTTCTCATTGTTTGGAAAGCTTTCCAGGACTACATAGCTTTCTATTATTCAGCTCTGGTACTTGTACATCATTGTAGGTAAAAAAAATAAGGGTCATATAACATTGGAATCAGTAGATCTGTTAATGAAAAATAGCTACATGTGCCGTATGCTGCGTATGCTGCATTTACCTTTTACAGTAAATGTTGCAGAACTAATATTGCTTATAATGACTGTCTTCCAGAATTTTCTGTGTAAGAGTAATCATATACTGTCAAGATTTCTTTTTCTTTTTTTTAATAGTTAGCTTAGTCAGTTGTCATTAATTTCCCTCTTCCTTTACCTTTTTCTTTTTCTTTTTAGTATTGAATCATACTTCCTCTATAACTTTTTATTCCTTCTGATTTCCTTCTGGTTCTGTTTTCTGGATCAGACAGAAGGCACACTTCCTAATACTGGCTTTCTGTTGGGATTGATGTGATTTATTTTTGGATTTTAAGATTCTGTCACCTATTTTCCTTATCAGAATTGTTATAAGAATAGCAGTGTTTTCCTGTCTGAATTTATCTATATTGCTGTTATTAAAAATGTAGAAATTGTCTTTCATGGTAATCACAGTTGATTTAAAGCTTGGAGATTTATCTATGATTACATAATGAGTCACAAGTCATAACAAATAAGCCATAATAAATTAAATATTAAAATTGTTCAGACTGTGGCTATTAAAGCTCTGATGAATATTGTGCATGTATTCAATATTTTATAATGAAGTTATAATTTTTGTAAGCAAAGGCCCAGTATATTGCTTATTAGGTCAGTTTAGAAGACATTCTACACAAGTCAAAACAAGGACCAAAATTACTGTCTATGTTTTACTACATGTGAATTTGGAATGAACATTTAATCTTCATGTTTATTCTAGACTGAACAGGTTGAAAAGCTGGACTAGAAGTACTGAATGCTTTATTTATTAATTAGGTAGTCTATTAGGATATTAGAGAAGGGACTGTAGAGTCACTGAAAGATGCTGAAATCAATGGAACACAAACTCTTGATAGCAGACATAAAGAAGTGACAGTGATTAGAAGATATGTAGTGATTTGCTAATTAAAGTCAATGTAAATTGACACTATATGAAATTAGTTTCAGAAACAAAAAATACACTTCTATTTATTTATTTTTAATCATAAGACAAAAAGAAATGTTCTAAGGAGGGTTACAGACTTCAGATGACCTAGCAGTTAGGTTGCTACACTCAGTACACATTCTGTTCTGTGATTGTTTCTCATTCTGATTCCCTTATAAAAATTAATGATGTTTTCCCTCTGCTCCTTAAATATATATATGTATGTGTATATGTACACACACACACACATATGTATATTCAGTGCCTGCTTATTGCTTTTTAAGTTCTATGACACGGCACATTTGTTTGCCACACTGTGATGACTTGTGAGTTATGGTGACGCTGGAAGTTCTGCCAACAGTATTTCGAATCATAGCAAGGTTACCCATGGTGGACACATTTCAGTGCAGTTTCCAGACTAAAACAGAGTTAAAAATAGGACCTGGAAGTCTGCTTCTGAAAAATATGTAGCCAGGGAAAATCTTACAGATAGCAGCAAAATATGGTCTGGTATAATGTCCAGGAAGATGATCCCCTCAGGTTAGAAAGCACTCAAACTATGACTGAAGAGGAGTTGCCTCCTCAAAATAGACTCAACCTTAATGAGAAGAATGAAGTCAGACTTTTGACACTGTCAGTTGCTGGTGTGTCATGCTTAAAATGAGAAAAAAAAAAAAAAAAAAACAGCCACAAACACCCATTAATAATTGGCACATGGAATGTATGAAGTATGAATGTAAGAAAATTATGTCACTAAAAAAAGAATACAGCACATCAACATTGACTGATATTCCACAAATTAGTGAGCTAAAGTGGACTGATACTCACAGTTTTGAATTAGTCATATGGTACACTGTGCTGGGAGTGACAAACTGAAGAGGAATGGCATCACCTTCATCATCAAAAAGAACATATCAAGATTTATCCTGAAGTTTAATACTGTCAATGATAGGATAATATCCATATCCATATAAGAAAGACCAGTTAATGCAGCTGTGATTCAAATTTAGAAACAAACTACTAATGCCAAAAATGAAGCAATTAAAGATTTTTAGCAGATTCTATATTCTGAAATTAATCAAATGTGCAATCAAGATGCATTGATAATTGCTGGCGATTAGAATGTAAAAGATAGAAATAAAGGATCAGTAGTTGGAAACTATGGCTTTTGTGATAGAAACCAAGTTGGAGATCTCATGATAGAATTTTGCAAACACCAGCAATTCATTCATCGGAAATACATTTTTCAACAACATGAACAATGAATATACATGTGAACTTCACAGGACGAGAAACAGAGAAATCAAACTGACTACATTGGTGGAAGCAGACTATGGGAAAGCTCAACAGCATCAGTTAGAGCAAGGGCAGGAGCTGACAGTTGACCATCAATAGCTCATATGAAAGTTCATTTTGAAGCTGAAGAAAGTTAGAACAAATCTGTAACAGCCAAAGTAGCATCTTGAGTGTATCCCACCTGAGTTTAGAGACAATCTCAAGAACCGATTTGACTCATTGAACACTAGTGACTCAAGACCAGATGAGTTGTGAAATAACATCAAAAAAGCAAGAGGTCATTGAAGAGACAGCAAAGAAAGAAAAGGCCGAAATGGGTGTCAGAAGATACTCAGAAGCATGCTATTGACCCTAGAGTAGCTGAAGCAAATGGAAGAAATGATACAGTAAAAGAGCTGAACACAAGATTTTCAAGAGCATCTCAAGAAGGCCAAGTATGATAATGAAATGTGCAAAGACCTGGAATTGGAAAACTGAAAGAGAAGAACACATTTTGGATTTCTCAAGCTGAAAAAATTGAAACCTTGAGTTACCATGTTGAAGGATTCTCTGGGCAAAATATTGGATTTGGATTATACAGCAAGCATCAAAATAATATGGAGGGAGTACACAGTCACTGTACCAGAAAGAACTGGTCAACATTTATTTATTTTAGGAGGCAGGATGTGATCAGAACTGATGGTTTTGCAGGAAAACAGTCCAAGCTGCACTGGAGGCAATGACGAAAAACAGGGCTCCAGGAACTGATGGAGTACCAGCTCAGATGTTTCAGTAAATGTGTGCAGTGCGGGAGGTGCTCACTCATCCATTCCGAGAAATTTGGAAGGCAGCAACTGGCCATCTGACTAGATGAGAGCCATATTTGCGCCTGTGTTAAAGAAAAGTGATCAACCAAATGCAGAAATTACTGAAAAATATTAATATCACAAGTAAGTAGCATTTGGCTGAAGATCCTGCAAAAATCGTTCCAGCAGTACGTAAGTAAAGAACTCTCAGAAAGTTAAGCCAGAAGCAAAAGAGGACATGGAGCCAAGGTCATTGCTTATGTCGTATGAATCATTACTAAAAGCAGAGAATAATAGAAAGATGTTTCCCTGTGTTTTGTTGACTGTGTGAAGATCTTCATCTGTGTAGATAAAAACAAATCATGGATAACACTGAGAAGAGTGGGAATTACAGAACACTTAGTTGTACTTACAGTGAACCTGTAGTAGACAAAGAGGCAGCCTTTCAAGCAGAGGCAAGGGGATACTGTGTGATTTAAAATCAGGAAGGGTGTGCCTTAGGGCTGCATCCTTTTTCCATATTTATCCTATCAGTATAATGAGCAGATAAACCCAGAGGCAGAACCATACAAAGAATCTGGCTTCAGGATTGACAGAAGATCTTCCAACAACCTGCAGTGTGCACATGACACAATCTTGCTTGCTGAAATCCAAGAGAACTTGAAGCACTTACTCTGAAGGTCAAAGACTTCAGCCTTCAGCATGGATTACATGACAACATAAAGAAAATAAAACTTCTAGCAAAGTTACTAATAAGCAACATCATTATAAATGTAGGAAAGATTGAAGTTGTCTAGGGTTTCATTTTGTTTGGATCCACTATCTACACTCATGGATGAAGGGGTCAAGAAATCAGAGGACATACTGCACTGGGCGAATCTGCTGTAAAAAACCGTCCTTAATGTGTTGAAAAGCAAAGATGTTACTTTGAGGATTAAGGTGTACCTGATATAACCTATGATATTTTTCAGTCACTTCATATGTTTTGTGAAAGCTAGATAATGAATAAAGAAGACCATAGGAGAATTGATGCCTTTAAATTATTGTGTTGGCAAAGAATAGTGGATGTACACATCATGGACTGTCAGAAGAATGTGAAGTCTGTCTTTGAAGAAGTGCAGCCAGAGTTCTCCTTGGAAGTGAAGATAGTGACACTTCATCTTATGCACTTCGGTCGTGTTATCAGGAGGGACTAGTCCGTGAAGAGGGACATTATGTTTGATAAGGTAGAGGGTCAGTGCTGGCTTCACTACTGGTTTCAGCTCTGAGCTAGACAAAGTCCAGGGATCAAGTCCTCAGTGGACTCTCCAGGATGTCAGGCCAACAGGTTTGATCTTTTCAGAGTTCTACATCTGCACCCCCATTTTCTCCTGCTACATCAGGGGACTCTACATTGTGTTCCCTGTCAAGGTGGTCATTATTAGTGACTGGGTACCATCTAGTTCTTCTAGTCTCACGCTGACAGTCTCCTGAGCACATGGCCACTTTTGTCTCCTAGGCTCATATTTTCCTCATGTCTTTGACATCCTTCATTGTTCTCTGCTCCTGGTAGATTGGGACCAATTGATGCTCCTCAGATGGCAGCTTGCTAGCTTTTAAGACCAAAAGATACAATACACCAAAATGGGATGCAGAATATTGTAAAAGAAAAAAAAGGAAAAATTAAGTTATGCTCATTGACCTAGCTGTCCCCTAAAACTGGATCCTAAACCCCTTCCCCTGCTACACTGAACTTCAAAATGTTGGGTTATATTTAGGAAACGTCTTAGCATTTGGTGTAGGACAACAGTGTTAATTTCCCACATACTTCGTGCCATCTCTTCCTTCACATAACCCAATTCCTGTTATTTAATCTGTGAATACTCATCTCCCTCCTGCCCTTCCCTTGGAAACATGAAAGATAATTTTCTACTACTCTTGAACTTTTTGTTGAGTCCTTAAAATAGTAGTTTTGCACAATGTTTGTCCTTTTGTGACTGACTGATTTCACTCAGCCTGATGTCTTCCAGATGACTCCATGTTGTGAGATGTTTCCTAAGATCATCATTGTTCTTTATCATTTTGTAGTGTTCTGTTGTGTATATCCATTCATTTGTTGATAGGTACCTAAGTTGATTCCCTGTTTTTGCTATTGGGACAGTGCTACAGTAAACACAGATTTGTATGTGTGACAGCCCTTATTTCTCTAGGATATATTCCAAGCAGTGGGATTTCTGGATGATACAGAATTTCTGTTTCTAGCTTTTTAAGAAAGCACCAAATCAACACCCAAAGTGGTTGTACCATCTTACATTCTGACCAGTGGTATATAAGTATGCGACTCTTTCCATAGCCTTTCTAACATTTATTGCTTTGTGCTTTCTGGATTAATTCCAACCCTGTTGGGGTAAGATGGTATCTCATTGTAGTGTTTATTTAGGTTTCTCTAACGGCAAATGATGGTGAACATTTCCTCATAGGTCTTTTAGCTGCCTGGATGTCTTGTTTTGTGAAGTGGCTGTTCATATCCCTTGCTCGTTTTTTAACTGAGGTTTTTTTTTTTTTTTTTTTCTTGTTGAAATTTTGCAATTCCTTATAGATTATGAGATTAGATGCCAATCAGATTTGTGGTTGCCGTTTCTGTGCCCCCCCCCCACTGCCCCAGTCTGTAGTCAGTCTTCTTACTCTTTTGGTGAAGTGTTTGGATGAACTTAAGTGATGTTTAGGAGTTTCCATTTATCTGTTTTCTCTTCTGGTGTTTGTGCATTGTTAGTAATATTTTATAGCCTGTTTATACCATGTAGTTAGACTCCCAGCATTGTTTTTTTTATTTTTATTCTGTGATCTTTATTGTTCTAGATTTTATATTTAGGTCTTTGAGCCATTTTAAGTTAGTTTTGTGCATGATAGAGATATAGGTATTGTTTCTTTTTCTGCAGGTGGATGTCTAGTTTTGCCAACCTTGTTGAAGAGGCTGTTTTTACCCCAGTTCACAAACTTCAGGCCTTTGTCAAAAATCAGCTGGTCACTCAGCTGATCATAGGTGGATGATGTCATACCTGGATTCTCAGTTCTGTTCCGTTGGTCTATATGTCTGTCTTTGCACTAGTACCAGGCTGTTTTGACAACTCTCAGGCAAAATTAGGCCTCCCACTTTCTTCTTCTTCAATAATACTTATCAGCGACTTCTTCTCTTTCCATGTGAAGCTGATGATTTGTTTCTCCATTTCGTTAAAAAGTGCCATAAGAATTTGTATTGGGTTTGCATTGTATATATAGATTGCTTTGGGTAGAACAGACATTTTACAATGTTAATTAAGTCTTCCTATCCATTAGCAAGGTATGTTTCTATACTTATGTAGGTCTCTTTTGGTCTCTTGCAGTAGAGTCTTGTAATTTTGTTTGTATAGATCTTTTATGTCTCTGGTTAGAGTTAATTCTAAGTATTGTGTCTTTTGGGGGACTATTGTAAATGGTATTGATTTGTGATTTCCTCTTTGATGGTCTAAAGAAATCCAACTTATTTATGTATGTATGTCTTATATCCTGATACTTGACTGAAATCCTCTATTAGTTCCAGTAATTTTATTTATTGATTTATTGTTGGTGGATTCTTTAGGATTTTCTGGGTATAAGCTCATATCACCTGCAGAGATACCTTTACCTTTCCTTACCAGTGTGTATGCCCTGTATTTCTTGATCTTGCCTGATTACTCTGTTTAGAACATCCAGCCTGGTGTTAAATAAAAGTGGTGACAATGGGTGTTCTTGTCTGATCCCCACTCTCGAGTGGAATGCATTCAGACTCTCTCCGTTTTGGATAATGTTGGCTATCTGCTTTGCACCTATGCCACTTATTATGTTGAGAAATTTCCTTTCTATTTGTATTCTGCCATCAGAAATTTGTTCTAATTTATTTATTTCATGTTTACATGAATTATATGTATATGTACATGTTTACACACACACATATTTAGTTTTTGAGTGTCCACATAATCAGATTGTTTGAGGTAGTTTAATTATTGGGGCCTCTCCCTGTCACCAGGTGATTAAAGCTGTGAATGCACTTAAAGAGACAGAGGCAGTTCCCAGCTCAAAGGAGCCAGCAGACTTTTTGTTTTCCCCCTTCCAATTTGTTTCCCCATATAAGTTTGGGAAAATAGCTGAAGGTACCCCATTTCTGGCCCAAGTAGAGCATCAGAATTTACCACCCTGTGCAAAGCAGAGAAGGAAGGGGAAAATGCTGGAGAAAGAAATCAGCAGATAGGAAAGATTTAAATCTTCAAAAGTTCTCAAACAGTTAGCGTATGACACTCAGGTTAACTCCTCTGAAGTTCTGTAGGCATGGCCATCCAAAGCTCAGCTTCTCTGCTGAGAAAGATGTGCTTTGGTCACCACGCCACTGTCTGTTCAGCTGCCTCACCATCATGCCACAGCTATACTTGGCTGGCTGAGGTGGTTCCCTCTGCATGGTACCGATTTAATGCTGACTGAAGTAGTTGCTTCTGGATCTGCTCTCTCCTCGCTGTATCCTATTTCATTCTTTCTTCTTCTCCCCTCATAGTCAGGTTTTCTGGAATGGCCTGTAAAATGCATTTAGTTGTTTTTCTGGTTGTTTGCTATAGAGATCACAGTTTACATGTGGCTACTGCGCCATATTAGTTCCAACTTTTGGGGGACTCCTTTTAGTATTTTTTGTAATTTTTATGTGTTTTTTAACATATTCCCTTAATTCCTGTTTGTCTAGGAATGGCCTAAATTCACTGTGTTATTTGAGTAGCCATTTTGCTGAAAACTCAGGTGGTGTAGTGGTTAAGTGCTACATCTGCCAAGCAAAATGTCAGCAGTTCACATCCTCCTGGCGCTCCTTGGAAACTCTATGGGGCAGTTCTTGTCTGTACTGTAGGCTTGCTATGAGTCAGAATAGATTCAATGGTAGTGGGTTGTTTTCTGTTTTATATACGTGTATGTGTATCTATCTGTACACATACACATTAAGTTCCAATGAACACATGTGTGCTATGTTGGTCATTAATCTGTTCATGGGAAAGCTCTCACTCTGGTCTCAAAAAGTAGCATCTAGGTGTGTTAATCCAGGACACTGTTCACTGTTCTTTTGGTGCTGCCGAGGATAGAGGTGGTGTTTTGGGTTGGATGATGTGTCTGTGCTGCTGGCTACCTGTCTGTGGGTACAAGGAATGTTCTTTTTCATGTTGGCTTGGATGTTGTATGTGTGTTCCACCACTTTCCAATGAACTTAATGTGTAGAAATCTCCTCTTTTATAGCATTAGGGAATTTTTCTGCAAGCAAATCTTCAGCAATTCTCTGTTTTCAACTATCTCCCTCTGCTCTGAAACTCTGGTCACTCATAAGTTCTTTCTTTTTATAGTGTCCCACATAATTCTTAGTCTTTTTCTTTTTTCTTGTTTTTCCTTTAACTGTAGTTTTTGTTGAGGGATTTATTTATCTTATATTTCAGTGATTATGACTTCCACTATTTTAATTATGCTTCTGTGACCTGTTGAGGTGTATAATTCTGAAATTTTATTGTTAATCTTTTGGATTTCTGTTTGCTGTTTTTATATGGCTTCCAGTAGCCTATTTAATTTGCTATTTTGTTTTTGTGTCATTTTCTTGAATTCTGTTACTTTGTATATTTCTTGGTTTAGTCTGTTTTGTTTGATCCACTTGATCTTTTGGAGAACTGTATATTAATTTATTGCGTTCTTTATCAAGTAGTTTCATTGCTTTATCTTCATCTAGCTGGTTTTCTCGTTCTGTATTGGGGCTACTTGCTGGAGTCATCTTGTGATGCTTTTTTATGTGATTTGATATTGACTACTGGAAGCACTTGTGGCATAGTTGTTACGTGCTATTGCTGCTGATGAAGCAGTGAGAAATTCCTATATACCAGGTGCCCCTTGGGAACTTTTTCAGGTAGATCTGTACTCTCCTGTAAGATCACTATGAGTCTGAATTGACTTGAGGGCAACAGGTTTGGTTTTTATGGTTTGGTATTGTCTCCAAAGCATCAAGAAGTTATTATACTTATTTATTGTATGTTAGGTTAGTGCTTTTGAATTTTTGTTTTGATATATTCAAGTAGTGTACACATGTGTGCTATGTTGGTCATTAATCTGTTCATGGGAAAGCTCTCACTCTGGTCTCAAAAAGTAGCATCTAGGTGTGTTAATCCAGGACACTGTTCACTGTTCTTTTGGTGCTGCTGAGGATAGAGGTGGTGTTTTGGGTTGGATGATGTGTCTGTGCTGCTGGCTACCTGTCTGTGGGTACAAGGAATGTTCTCTTTCATGTTGGCTTGGATGTTGTATGTGTGTTCCACCACTTGCCAGATGATCAGGACAAAGGCATTCAGGTCATTGGTCATTGAGTGTGTGGTGTAGATGAGAATCTGGTGAGTAGGGTTACATGGATATCCTTGAGCGTGCATAGGTCTCTTGTTGTAATGGGGGCCAGTGTAGTTGGTGAGGCAGGGGGCTCTCAGCTGTCTCCAGATGTCTAGATAGAGAACATGCCCCTGTAGTTTTGAGCTCATAACCAGTGAGGTAGCACAGCTCGTCCTTTGCTGTCTGGTGCTGTTAGCTGAAGTGATTGTTGGCATCACTGTATCGCAGATCTCCATCTTCGGCAGCTGCCTGGGGTAGGTAGTACCACTGGTCCTTAGACCCTTGATGTTGGTGGTTGAGGTCTCTTCTCAAGGTGGAGGCAGTAGTGAATGCCGTAGTTATGAAGCTTGTGCCTATCTACTGTAGTTAAAAATATGCTTTAGCTGGTAGACCTGCCCTCTTTTACTTAATCAGGATGTTCTGTGTTGAGCTGGCCAGCATGACAGTGGTACAGGTATTTGTCAGGGATAAAGGGTATTGCAAGCCTCTGTATGAGAGGCTGTGCTAAGAGGCAGGTGCCTCAAGCTGGGCCAAGCTATAGGCTTAGAGTCCAGGGTACTATGGAATGTCAAAGATATATAGCTTCCACTTGGGTGCCACTGGTGAAAATGGACTTCACCTGGGAACTCTGCCCTCCTTAAAACTGTGTATGCTGACTCAGCCCATAAGGCACTGTTCAAAGTGAGTGGACAGATGTACAGTGCTTCAAGCCCATGAGCCTCCTATCTGTTGGCTATGTGAAGGGGCAGTTTTCTCTGGACCAGACTTAAAGGATGTGTTAGTGTTGAATGTTGCTGGACTGAATGTGGGTAGGGTGATGAATGAAGGGGAGAGTATTCTTTGTCCCATGACTGAAGTGTGCTACATGGGGTAGATTGGAAACCTGCACTTTGACAGATCTGCTGTCACTCCTTTTGATCCTGGAAGTGTGTGCAGACTTGCTCCTGACTTTACTACACCAGCTGGAGTGAGTTTTGGCTTAGAATACTGTTGTTTGCCTCCATATGCCTTTACTGTGCAGGTTTGGTTAACAGAACGCTGAGGATACCGCTCTCCATAGTTTTGTTTTTGCTGTTTTGCATTGTCTCTCCTTCCATCTGTTGCTCAGTCCTACTCTTCAGATTTGTCTTTGATGCTTAGGGTTCCTAGATTGTCACATGTATCTGATTCTCTTGATTTGTCAAATGTTTGCTGTAAGAGGGATGACATAATGTGTATCTGACTATTCTGTCATCTTAGCTCTCCTACAGTTGCAGTTTTAAAAGTAATCTTCAGTAAAAGTCTAGATTTGGTCTCCTAAGTGTTTCAGTTGAAAACTCTCTTATTAGAGTGAAAGAATTACATTTATGCTACAGTATTTTCGCTGAGTGATTTTCACATTTTTAATTAGAATCATAATTAATTGGATCACATCATTAGAAAAAGTTTTGTAATAACTCTGCCAAGTTAATTCAGAAAACCAATATTTTGTTGACAAAATTATGGTAGCAAAATAACCTGCTGAACAAAATATGTTAAAGTGTGATTGTGGTCACTTTAACTTAATAATAAAGATAATTTAACATCATATTTTTTCTTTACTTAAGCACATTTGAAAATATATTCACTGGGTATCTTTAGGTATGCAATCATAATAAGCAAACTCTATGAGTAACAATACTATTGGGTATAGTTGTCAAAAATAAAATTGTTTCTCCAAACTTTAAAACATCCTTTTGGACTAAAGATAGGTTGACTTCTAATGAAGGAAAAAATTGAAGGGTATATAATGTTTTGAAGAGGAGTTATACAAAAAAGAAGTGATTAGGCCCCCAATTAATCTTCATCATTTCTAAGTGTTTGCAAATGTTATCTCTTAAAGCCAGAACTATTTCAAACAAAAGCTCTTTCACAGTGACATAATGAGGAAAATCCCTCATTAGTATCAGCTGTACTGTTTCTGCTGTCAGTGACTGGAATATCTAGTAGTATTGGCAGATTATAATAGCAGCCATAAATTGTTCCATCACACTGCTTTTAGAAGTTAGAAAAGAATTCATGTAGTGACCTATAAAGGAATAATTGATAGGTAAGAATCTTGAATCTCTTTGTTTCTGAATATTTGTAAGCCTTTGAATCCATGTTTAAAAAAAAGCTTAAAACAGAAAGATACAATTTATGTATAGTAGCAGAATGATTATGAGGAATATGTTAACTATGCATCTTTGTTCTTTGTATAGTTTACTACAAAATATATTTGCTTGGAACCTATCATATATAGAAATAATACCAGTTGGCTTGCAAGTCACTCTAATATATTTTTTAAATACCCTAGTATTTATTTTTAAATTATTTTGCCAATGTATGTGTGGATTGGGGATATATCCAACTCTTTGTACCACCTTGAAGAAAAGGAACATACTTTCTGTTCCCTGCCTGAGGAAATTGTTACCATATCAACAGCAAACAAATAAACTACCAAAACAGTATAAGTAAATAATTATTTGAAAAGGCATCCAAAATTTTTACCTTTTAAAATCTGAGATGAAGACAGGTTACAAGGAAATTCTGATTGGCCATATGACTTTTCATGCCTTTTTTAACCTTTGAGAATTTGTCATTGTTTAAGATCTTACCTTACAAATATTAACATCAGGAATATAATATTGGCTAACCAGTGAAGTCACGCTGATAAATGTTGCTTTTGTGCATAATAGTACTTTTCTTCCTCTCTTCCTCTCCTTTCTTTCCCTCCTCACTCCCTCTTCCTCCCCTCCCCTCCCCTCCCTCCCTTCCTTCCTTCCTTCTTCCCTCCCTCCCTCCCTTCTTTCCTTCCTTCCCTCCCACCCTTCCTGCCTTCCTGCCCCTTCCCTCCCCTCCCCTTCCTTACACTCCCCTCCCCTCACCCCTCCCACTGTTCCCTCCTCTTTTTTCTTTCTCTCTGTGTCTGTCTGTCTCTCTCCCCACTAGTCCTTCTCAGCCGGGGTGATTTTGCTCCTGTAAGGATATTTGGCAATGTCTAGAGACACTTTTGATTGTTACTGCTGAAAGCTGCATGTGTTTGAAATATCACTGGCTTATGGTAGGAACAGATCAGAGATGCTGTAAAACATCCCACAGTGCACAGGACGGCTTTCACAAAAGGAGCTACTGGGCTATTAATGCCAGTAGGGTCCAGGTTGAGGAATACTCTTCTATACAGAGCTATAAAGGAAATCATATGCAAATCAGAACATAATTTTTGCTTGTTTTTATTGAGGGGTAGGAGAGATTCAAGGAAATGACTCTTACATGACTGATTTTTAAGAGAAATCTTAAGTTGTAACTTCAACTTCATTATCATAAGACACATTTAGTCCTTTGAAGGTGAGCACTGCACAGAAGACCATGATATATGAGTATGATCATTTTATCTTTTTTTTTTGATGTTTGAGTATACAAACTGAAAGCATGATTCAGTTTTCTTGTGATCATCTGATGAATCATTGAATGTCCTTGATTCAGATGACATTCAGTTGGTTATCCTCAATCTTCTGATCAACAAGCAATTGTTCCTCTTGAAGTTACATAATAAAATACTGATGGCCACTGGGGAACGCAGTCCAAGTAAGTATTTCTATTGGAATTTGAGAATAATTGAATGTCAGACTTACAAATAAGACCAGATTTATTGTTTTTATAGAGACTGGTGAAACTACTGAGAGTATGGCCCTTAGATATTCTTCAACAGTGGTTTCCTTTGTACATGGGTTCGTTTTTATCACTGTGTAAAAGAGAAGTTGTCAAGGTGGGCATTATTGACACTTTTGGCTTGAGAACTCTTTGTTGCCTGTGTATTGTATGATGTTTATTGAAAACCTTCCTGGAAATCACGCTGTAGCCATACAATAGACAGGTCTGTAAAATGAACAATACACCAGGAACGATATAGAGGTGCCTCCATCGCCAGCTGGAAAGGGGGGCTCGCTCACTTGACAGACTGACTGATTTTGGAAGCTGTCAGATAGCTTTTGCCTTTAAAAATAAGACTACTTAGAGAAATAACTGCAGTACAGCCTGACAGCATCTCTTCTAGCCTTTACTGACCCACATCATCGGATCAGCTGATGGCCTCCCGGTGACTCTGTGAGTAGGGCCATGTCTTTGCCAGCCAGGAGGTGGAGCGTGCTACCCCAGTGATTCCACTGTGCCCAGTCACTGGAGTACATAGAGATGACTGGTGATCACCTTCCTTCTGAGACTATGCTTTAGATACTGGTAAGGTAACACCAGAGAAACTAAACAACCTCTAGATGCCCCCAAAGCAAAAAAACTTTGGCCAGACACTTAAAGAAAAATGCACCCAGGGCTCCAGAAAGCTCCCTAAAGAAAGAACTTCCCAGAGGGAGAAGCCTTTCTGAAACTATTGGAGGTCAAGTACAAAAGGATTATATTGAGAGCCCTCCTAGACATGATACAAAAGCTAAGAGGACACGAAGCCCTCACTGGTGAAGATCAAAGACCTTAGCCTTCAATATGAATTACACCTCAACATAAAGGAAACAAAAATTCTCACAACTGGACCAATAAGCAACATTATGAAAAATGAAGAGAAGTTAGCAGCTGCAAAGGATTTTTCTTTTATTTGGATTCACAATCAACACTCACGGAAGCAGCAGTCAAGACGTCAAACAGTGCATTGCGGTGAAACAGTCTTCTGCAAAAGGCCTCTTTAAACTGTTAAAAAGCAATGATGTCACCTTGTGGACTAAGGTTCAACTAACACAGACCTTGGTACTTCTAGTCATCTCATGGTATTCGAAAACTGAACAATGACTAAGGAAGACCAGAGCAGAGTGGGGGACTCTAAATTATGGTGTTGGCATGCAACACTGAATACGTAATGGACTGCCAAAAAACAAACAAATCTGTCATGGAAGAAATACACCCAGAGTGCTCCTTGGAAGTGAGGATAGTGAGACTCCATGTCATATACTTTGGACATATTATCATTGAGGGGCCGTTCCCTGCAGAAGGATATTATGCTTGGTAAGGTAGAGGATCAGCTGAAGAGAGGAAGACCCTTGACAAAATGGGTTGTCACAGTGGCTGCAAAAATGGCCTCAAAAAGAAATGATTTTGAAGATAATGCAGAACCTAGCAGTGTTTCATTCTGTTGTACATAGTCTTGTTACGAGTCAGAGATGGCTGGAGGACACTTAATAACAACATAATGGAAGTCCAACTCTCTAATACTTCTGCTGTATGATGATGTGAACTTTTTCCAGCCATCTTCAAACTTGCACTCATAATATTTTTAAAACGTCTTTCAGAGCACTGTTGTTCAAAATCAGTTTTTGTTAGGGTAGTTATCATCACTGTGAATAATAAGCTTATTTTAACAAGTCTAAAAAGCCAAAAAAGAAAATCCTAAAACTATGCTTATTGTATGTACCACTGAGTTTAACAAAACATTTAAAAAAATCTGAAAACCAAAAACCAACTCTGTTGCTGTCAAGTTGATTCCAATTCACAGCAAACGTGTAAGACAGTACGGATAGGTAGCTTGACATTGTTTTATCTTTGGTTATATGTCACTCTACCCAGTTTTTAGAAATATATTTCTCTTTAAGTATGTTAACATAAAACTGAATTGATGTCTAATGAAATATAGAATAATTATTAATTAAATAGTATTTATAGTCTCCTACATTGACAGTATTGTAAACAAGGTAACAAACACGTATTGTTAGAAAATTTCCATAGCAGCTTGTAGTATTCAATATGATAGCCACTAGCCAGAGGCAGCTATTTACTACTAAATTAAAATAATGTAAACTTAAAAATTCCATTCTTTAGTCACAGTGTCAGCATTAAAATTTCCATCCTTGTATAAGCTTTTATTCATGAAAGGTGATGCAGACCTTTTGTTATTGTTAGATGCCAGCAGGTTAGTTCTGACACACAGTGACTGGGAACAGAAGGAAATACTGCCTGGTCCTGCTCCATGCCCTCAGTTGTTTTTATGCTTAATCCCATTGTTGCAGCCAGTGTGTCAGTCCATCTCCTTGAGGGACTTCCTCTTTCTCTGTGACCCTCTACCAATTATGATGTCCTTCTCCAAGAAGTGATCCCTCCTGACAACATGTCCAAAGTATGTAAGACACAGTCTCGCTATCCCTGCTTCCAAGGAGCACTCTGGTAGTACGTATTGCAGAACAGATCTGTTTTGTTCTTTTGACAGTCTTCAAGGTGACATCTTTACTCTTCAACACTTTAAAGAGGTCTTTTGCAGCAGTTTTTCCCAATGCAATGCAGACATATATATATGTAATGAAAACGAAAAATTTCCCTCTAGTACATTTTTACCTGCCCATTCAAATGCTTTAGAAACATGTCTATATATGCCTTAATAGATCTATATAAACAATATAGTATCTAAAATATTATATTTTGTGAATTTATGTTTGTGAATTTGTGTGTGTGTGTGTGTGTATTTAATTTCAACAAAAAGGACAGAGGATTTTATTTTTTTATTCACTTAATGTAACTTGAAAAGCTTGTTATATGGATCCTGTCTGTGGATTCAATGTGTCCTCCCAAAAAATATGTGTAGCAATTTGGCTGGGCCATAATTTCCAGTGATGTGTGATTATCTTCCATTCTGTGATTTTCCTGTATTGTAAATCTTAGTCTCTGCCTGTTGTTAATAGGCAAGATTAGATTATGCTGAGGGGGATTAAAGTAGAGCTGTGACACCCTTACTAAGGTCACTCCCTCATCCAGTGTAAAGGGAGTTTCCCTGGAGTGTGGCTTGCACCACCTTTTATCTCATAAAAGATAAAAAGAAAGGGAAGTGAGCTGAGAGTTGGGGACTTCATACCACCAACAAAACAACACTGGGAGAAGACTGCATCCTTCAGATCTTGGGTTCCAATGTTCAGATGCCCCCAGACCAATGAAACACTGATACATCACAAGAACTTTCCTCCAGAGCTGACAGGATGAGAAAGCCTTCTTCTGGAGCCAGCACCCTGAATTCAGACTTGTAGCCTACTGGGCTGTGACAGAAGCTTCTCTTTGTTAAAGCCATCCACTTGTGGTTATTAAGAAAAGCCCCTTTGCTTTCTTTTTCTGTACAATCAATAACGACATAGATTTTTGTTGGCCAACGTACTATTGCTTAATTATTTTCAGTTACATTTATGTCAGAGATACGTTTGGTGAATAATTTTGAGATATATTTGTAGGCTAAATTCACAGCAGCTAGCTCAAACAAAGGTCAGTTTTAAATGTAATAGACAGTATCCAATTGCATCACTCATGCCACCAATGTTTGTAAAGGGTGCTGCCTGTTCTGCTCATGCTGGTACTGACCATTTCAGGCACTTTAATTATTACTGATTCGACTGATGAAAAATGACACTTAGCTGTTAGATTGCAGTCATTTCAGTATGTGTGAGACTGAACATTATCTTTTCATATGCACACTGGCATTTTTTTCTAAATTTCATTTTGTTGTTGATACTATACACAGCAGAACATACACCAATTCAACAATTTCTACATGTACAATTTAGTGAAATCGATTATATTCTTCCATTTGTGCAGCCATGTTCACGCTCCTTTTTTGAGTTGTTCCTCTGTTTTTAATCGTTGCCCTGTAATGTTCTTATCTTTGGAGTCACAGTTGTCGATTTGACGCCATACAGATAGTCCTTAAAAGAGTATCATGCTCAAAGCATACCTTTTTTACTACTTAGCTAGTCTGTTGCTCAGTTTTTAAGATGAATTAAGGGAATATTTGTGGTTTAAGGTTTAAAATTTATCTCAGAGCAATAGTTTTCAGGAGTTCAACCTTAGCCCATGGCTCTATAAATTGGAACTTTGCAAATGATACTCATATGCAGAAATGTTTGTGCCTCATTTATCTAGTTTTATGTAACAGTGGTGCCAGAATTGTCTTTGATGTCAGTAACTCAACCAACATTCTCTTCAAGACAAGCTAGTTTGTCTTTTTTCCTGTAAAGAGTGTTCAGCCTCTACCTACTCACAGTTTCAAAACTGATTTCACTTTTTTGATCTTTGTTAGAGTAGTATTACCCCACTCACACTGCCAAATTCTGCCCAGCTGTCCAGTGCTGCTGCAACAGAACTACCGCAAATGCGTGGCTTCAGTGGACAGAAGTTTATTCTCCAAGGGTCTGTGAGGCTGGAAGACCACCTTCAAAGTGCCAGCTCCAGAGGTAGGCTTTCTTCCTTTGTTGGCTCTGTGGGAAGGTCTTTTGTTACCAGACTTCCTTAGTTCAGGAGATTCTCAGTGCAGGAATCTCTTAACACCAAGAAACAAGAGCAAGGAGAGTAGCGTGTTACAACCTGCAGCCCTTGCGCTGAGAATCGTGACCAGTTAAGACTGAAGACAAGAACCTTCCTGCAGAGTTAGCAGAGAGAGAAAGTCTTCCTCCGGAGCTCATGCCCTGAGTTGGAACTTCTAGGCTATAGACTGTAAGAGAATAAACTTTCTTCGTTGAAGTCATCCTCTTACAATATTTCTGTTATGTCTGTTACAGATAATGAAGGCAATTTGTTTCTTTAGATTTTCTTCATAGTTTGCCTTTGACTATAATTATTCTTGCACCACTACTTTTAAATTTCAGTTAAAGCATTTTCTGCCTTCATTTCCAAATCAGTTAGTAGTTTCCAGTCTGTTAGAAAAGGAAGATGGAAAACCAGGAGGTGTTGGAAGTAAACATCTAAATGATTTAATTTGCTATAAATGTCTCTTTAGTAAAAATTAGAGGAATTTCTTCTCCATGAGGTATTGGAAATGTGAACTTTCAATATTATTTCCTGTCAGTTTTCCAAATGAAATAAAATTATTATTATTATTTTTGGCAAACAGCACAACTTCTTCAGGTCTTAATCCTTGACCAAAATGACATCTGGACATTTAAAAAATGGGCAGAAAAGATACTGATCTTAGCCATGTTTACCTTTCGGTAAGAGATTGGAGCTGTCATTAAACTTTGCAGGGAAAGTAGATAATACAGCCAAGAGATCCAAGTGCCGTGGAGTCGGATCTGACTGATACCTTTGAGCCATAGCAATGCAGATTTAGAATATGGCTTCTTAACAGTTCTAATTTACTCTGAAAATTATTTTTATATTCATTCTTGGGTTTCCAATGAATGTTTAACTCAACTCCTAGAAACAGAATTGAAGAGACTAGCAGAACTATGCCAGTGAGTTTGCAAGATGAGAAAGGAAAAACCTGTTCTAACTTCAGAGCTGGAAATTTGGGCTCAAGGATATTGAATCTGGAGGCAACCTCTGGATATTTCTTCTTGCTATTCTATTGGATTTAGCTTGACTTTACAGTCACTGTGGTGGCATTTGTCATTGTTGTCAGGCATTACCCAGTCCGTTCTGACTCGTGGTGACCCGTGTACAACAGAACAAAACACTGCCCACTCCTGCACCATCCTCATAATTATTTTTATGTTTTAGCTCATTGTCCCAGACACTGTCTCAGTCCATCTTACTGAAGATCTTCATCTTTTTTGCTAAACCTCAATCTTACCACTATGTGTTTCTTCAGGGGCTGATCCCCTCTGGTAATATATCCAAATTATGTGAGACATAGTCTCGCCACCCTTGTTTATAAGAACCATTTTGGCTGTACTTCTTCCAAAACAGATTTGTTTATTCTTTTGGCAGTTTGTGGTATATTCACCATCCTTTGCCAACACCATAGATCGAAGGTATTAATTTTTTGGCCTTCCTCATTCATTGTCCAGCTTCATATACATATAAACCAAACCAAGTGCCATCGAGTCGGATCTGACTCATGGAGATATAAGATGATTGAAAACAGTAGGGTTGGAGACAGGTGCACCTTTATCATTTGTTTTTCTTCAATTTTTAAATTCTGGTTTACGTGAAATTTTACATCTCAAATTAGTTTTCCATATTAAAAAAATATGCACATTGGTATATGACTCTAGTTGCAATCCCTGTAATGTGACAACAGAATCCTCTCCATTCAGGATAATGCTAGCCATTACTTTTGTATACCCAAACCAAACAAATCCATTGCTATCAAGGTATAAATGCCTTTTATTATACTGAGGAATTTCCTTTTTATTCCTATTTTGCTGTTTTTTTTTTTTTTTTAAATCATGATTACAGGGACTTTTTCAAATGCCTATTCTTAATTGATAAAATCATGTAGTTTTTATATTTTGTTTTATGTGTGAGATAGATTACATTGTTTCATTTTCTAATGTTGAACCATACCTGCATCCCTGGTAGAAATCCCACTTGGTCATGGTGAGCTTTTTTTTTTTTTTTTAATATGTTGATGAATTCTCAGTTTTCTTTTATGTCATGTCTTTACCCTGTTCTGGTATCAGGGTTTTGCTTGATTGTTAGAATGTGAGTTTGATAGTATTCTGTCCTTTTCTATACTCTGAAATAACTGTAGTAATACTGGTATTAACTCTTCTTAGGAAGCTTGGTAAAATTGTCCTGGAAAACCATAAGGTCAAGGCTGTTTTTTTGGGAGTTTTTGAATTACCCCTTCAATCACATCTTTTGTTAGAGATTTATTTAGTTGTTGTTCTTCTGTTTCTGTTTGTTTGTGTGTTTCTAGAAATTTGTATATTACTTACAGTTTCTGTGTTCCACTTAATTTTCTATATTGAGTCACTTTTCTTTATGAGTTTTCATTGCTGTAGATTTTGTATTTGCTGAGTCTTTGTTTTTTTCTTGTTTTTATTTATTTTCATTTTGATGTGTAGGATTTCTTGTTTCCTTTGTGGTTAGCTAAATATTTACCTCCATTTTTCTAAGTTTATACCTGCCTTTTATTTCTTGACATTACCTTGACTTCCTTTCCATAAGAAAGTTTTATCACTACATTATCTAGTCTCTCTTTTTATTTTAAAGTTGCCTTTTTTTTTTTAACATACTGATTTATTTCCCTAATTTTAATGTTTTATCTTTGATTTATTTTGGTCACTTTCGTATTTAGTCAGATCTGACTCAACAGCACTTGGCTTTTGGCTTCCTATTTAGTTGATATCTGGTTGTTCTTTCCTGTGTTCTAATTATGAATTGTTATCTGGCGTTACTGATTTTCTAACTGGAGCACTCCCTTTAGCATTTCTTATCATTTGGGCTTAATTTTTACAAATTCCCTAACCTTCTGTTTACCTGGAAATGCCCTGATTTCTCCCTGATATTTGAGAGACAGTTTTTTTGGATATATAATTCTTGGCTTGTGTTCCCCTCAACCCCCTTCAAGGCTGTGTATATTATTACATTGTTTACTGGCTTGCATAGTTTCTGCTGAGTATACAAAAGATAGTAATATTGAGTCCTCTTTGCAGATGACCATGACAGGTCAGAGGGCACGTTAGCCTGGCTGGGCATGACTCTGTGTTTATATTTGACCACTCATGATTGTGTCTGCTGTGAGTTCCCCATCAGTGGAAAGGGACTTTCTTCTGGGATGTGGCCTGCTTCTGAATATAAGCAAACATTCTGGCTTACTTTGGGTCCTGTGTCTGCCTCCTGTTCATTTGACCTCCAGTTCTTGGGACTTGAACTGTCAACTTCTCTGCAGATCTTTGAATCTGTCCATCTTCACAGATGAAGTGCATAGCCCTGCCTTCTGACCTGTAGATGTTGGGTTCACTAGCCTCTAATGTGAATCAGGAGAAGCCTCTATCCAAATCCATGGACTTGAGGCATTCCATCCTCTGCAATCGTAGTAGCTGTTAACTTGATCTCAATCTCTCTCTCTCTCTCTATTACATGTTTTACTGGTTTTGCTTGTCTAGGAACCCAGTCTAAGACCATGTCTTTTTGATTATCACTATCCGCTCTTCATGCAGTTTGGACCTCTTCCTTTAGCGCCATCAGTTTCTGATAATATATTCCCTCCTGAAATGGCTGAACATTGAACAGTTCTTTTTGTTCTAATGATTCTGTGTTTTCTTTCCATTTTCTTTGGATTCTTCCTATGTCCTTCAGTATTTCCCTATAGAATCCTTCAGTATTGCAACTCCAGGCTGGAAGCTTTTCTTCAGTTATTCCAGCTGAGAAATGTTGAGCGTGTTCTTCCCTTTTGATTTTCCATCTCCAGGCCTTTGCACACATCAGTATAGTATTTTACTTTGTCTTTTCAAGCTGTCCTTTGACATTTTCTGTTCACTTCTTCCATCATTTCTTCCTTTTGCTTTTCACAGTTTCTTCTCACATCCGTTTGATCTTTCCTTTCCAGCCTTTTTAATGATCTCTTGCTTGCTTCATGTAGTGTGTCCTTGTTGTCACGCCACAACTTGTCTGGTCTTCATCCATTAGTGTTTGGAGTGTCAGGTCTCCTCTTGAGGTAGTCTGTATTCAAGCAAGATAAACTTAAGATTGTACTTTGGCTCTCACAGATTGTTCTGTTTTTCTTCCTATTCAGTTTAAAATTTAATCTTTGTAATTGATGTTCTGTTCTGCAGTTTGCCCCTAGTCTTGTTCTGCCTGATAATATGGAGCTTTTTCATCTTCTTTTTCCACAGATAGAATCAGTTTGATTTATGCATATTCCATTTGGTGAGGTTCATATGTATGGTTGTTATTTATGTTAGTGAAGAAAGGTATTTGCAATCAAGAAGTCATTGATATTGCAAAATTCTACCATACAATCTCTATCGTTGTTTCTATCAATAAGGATGTATTTTCTAACTAATAATCCTTCTTCTTTGTTTCCAGCTTTTGAATTCCAATGACAAGTAATTGTTATGTATTCTGATTGCATGTTCAGTCAATCCCAGACTGCTGAAGTGGGTAAAAGCCTTCAATTTCTTCCTCTTTGTCCTTAGAGTTTGGTGGGTAATTTTGATTTATAGTTATATTGTCTGTTATTCCTGGTAGGTGTGTGGATAACAACTTAGCGCTAACAGGACTGTGCTTCAGAATAGATCTTGAATTTTTTTTTTTTTTTGACAGTGAATGCAATGCCGTTCTTCAAATTGTCATTCCTGGAATAGTATACCATGTCATTATAAGATTCAGAATGGCCAGTTCCAGTCTGTTTCAGCTCACCACTGCCTAGAGTATCAATGTTTATGACTTCCACTTCATTTTGGATGATCACAAGTTTTCCTTGATTCACACTTCATACTTTTCATATTCTGGTTATTAATGGGTATTTGCAGCTGTTTCATTACATTTTGAGTTGTGCCTTATGAGCAAATTAAAGTCCTGAAAGCTTGACTTTATCCATGTTGTTACGGTTGACTCTAATTTGAGAAGGCAGTTCTTCACCTGTTGTCTGTGAGTGCATTCCAGTCTGATAGGATCATCCTTTAACACTATATCAGATGATGTTCTGCTGCTATTTATAAGTTTTTCACTTACTAAATCTTTTAGAAGTAGATTACTGTGTTTTTCTTCCTAGTCTGTCTTAGTCTAAAAGCTCAGCTGAAGCCTTTCCACCATGAGTGGCACTGCTAGAATTTGAATATCCAGAGGCATAATTTCCAGTTTCCACCATAGTTTCTGTTGTCATAGTGCTTAATAACTCAGCAGCTAACCAAACAGTTGTCATTGTGAATCTACCAGCCATTCACTGCAAACCCTGTATGGCAGTTCTGCCCTGTCCTGTAAGGTCACAAAGTGTTCAAATGGACTAGATAGCGATGGCTTTTCTTTCTTTCTTTATAACCAAAAGATGGACAATTCAAACCCACCCAAATGCAGCTCAGAAGAAAGGCCTAGAACTCTCTTTTCTGAAGATCACAGTCATGAAAACTGTGTGGAGTGCAATTGTATTCTGACTCACATGAGATCTCTGTAAGTTAGAATCAATTCCACAACAACAGTTTTTTTTGTTTTATTTCATGATTTTTCTCTCCCAGCTAAGCAGTGTTTTATAACAGGCAAGCAAGTAAATCTGAGGGCTTTTTTTTGTTTGTTTTTTACTTACTGTAACCTTTGGCTTGGGCAAACAAATATAATTTGTGATATTTCTGTTCATTAAATAGATATTGCCAAAAGAGCAAGAATGTATAATCAGTGTGTCATTATTGGTTTTGGGATGAACAGTAATATTTCACCTGCCTCCATATTGAACAGATATTGATGATTAGAGCTGAAAATGTTAACATTGTTATTCTTTTGGTCCCAAATCAATTGTGTATTCAGAATCTTAATTTGCATAACCTTACTTTTTAATTTTTTGCATCTTATCTCTTATATTCTTCTATTAATACATTATATTTGGCCTATTTAAATCTCATGTTAGTAATAGAGTGCATAGATATTTTAACATGTTGAGTAAAGCTATGGTGGAAACTAGTTAGCCAAGACTATATTAACATAATTACTATAAATAATTCTTGTAAATCAGTTGAAAAATAAACAAAGAATATGAACATATTTTTCACAAAGTATATTTCAAGCAACAAATTGATTAAAAGATGCTCTACATGATCTACAATTATAAAAATGCTTTTCCACAACCTACAGAGATGTTGTGTTGTCCTTAACTCCTTTTGTCAAAGCTTAGTTCTGATGTTAGAAAAAATTGCAAATACTGTGGAGTAAGAGGACCTTTTACATACTGCTGGTGGTTCTTTAAGTTGTATTTTTACTCTGTAACAATTCACTATTTACAGTAAGACATTCACATGTATAAACCCACTTCCCCTCCCTAAATGAATTGTGATTCCGGAAAAAAAACAAATGACCAATCATATAATCATGAGAATAACATAAAATAAAAAGAATATTATATAGTCATGAAACTAAGTAAACTTTAGCTAAATGCAAATGTGCAGGAATCAATAACAGTGCTGAGTGAGTAAAGTATAAGATCACAAACTGAGTGATACCCTCTTGTAAAAGTTTAAAATAAATAAGAATAAGTGACGTCATTTGGATAAGAGTAGATATGTCACAAAGCAAACAAACTAATTGAAGAGGATTATATACACAAAATTCAAGAAAATGTTTACATCTGATAGGGAGTTCTAGGGGAAAGGCTGCTGTGGAGATCATGTAGAAATGTAAGTTATTGGAGTTGATCCACTGGTTGGGTGGTGCCTGATAATTACCTTTGTCTGTTTGTCTATACACCCATCTCTATTTTTTAAATATTTTTACTGTAATTTAGATGTAGGCTTACAGAACTAGTTACTCATTAATAGTTTGTACACCTCTTGTTTTATAACATTGGCCAGCAAATTCCTAATATGTCAGCACTGTGTCTTCTCAAACTTCAGTTCCCTATTACCAGCTTTTCTGTCTCTTCCCGCTGTCTAGTCATTGGTCCTGGGCTGGCTTGCTCCTTTAATCTCATTTTGTTTTATAGTGTACCAGTCTTTGACTGAAGGCTGAAACCACTGGACTGACTGCGTTACTAAACTGGAGGGGTGTCCAGGAGCAAACTTTCAGAATTTTTCCATCTCTGTCTGGTCAGCAAATCTGGTCTTTCTTCTTGAGTTAGGATTTTGTTTTACCTTTTTCTGTAGCTCTGTGTAGGACTCTCTCTTGTGATCTCTATCAGAGCAGCCAGTGGTGGTAGGTAGCCAGGTATTATCTAGTTGCACTGGACTCAGTCTGGTGGAGAGCATGGTAGATGTGGTCTGTTAGGCTTTTGAATTAATCTTTCCCTTGTATCTTTAATTTTCTTCCTTCTTCTTTTGTTCCTGAAGGGGTAAGAATGGAGGAGTATGCTAGATGGCCACTTACAGGGTTTTAAGACTCCAGGGGCTACTCACCAAAGCAGAATGTGAAACGCTTTCTTTATAATCTGTGTTTTGCCAATTAAGCTAAATGCTCCTTAAGACCATGGGGCCCGTAGCACTCAGCCCACAGTTCAGTTGCTAAAGGAGTTTGGATATGTGTGTGGATCGTCCATGACCTTGCCTTGGACAAGTTATACTCACTTTCTCAGTAATGTATACTATCTTACCCTTCACCAATTTTAGCACTTTTCAGTAGTCTATTTAGTTTTTCCATCCTCACTCATTCCTTCTCTTATAACTATCGAAGATTGTTTCTTTTTGTATGTAAACTTTCATGAATTTATATAATAGTGACCTTATACAATATGTGTCCTTTTGTGATTAACTTGTTTCATTAGCATAATTCTCTCTAGTTTTCTCCATATTATGAGATGCTTCACACTCCATTATGTGTATGTACCACAGTTCATAAGTGTGTTCATCTGTTGATGGGCATATAAGTTATTTCTATCTCTTTGCTATTGTGAACAATGCTGCAGTAAACATGGGTATGCATACATTTATTTGTGTGATGACTCATTTCTTTAGGATACATTCCTAGAACTGGGATTACTGAATCATATGGTATTTTTGTATTTAGTTTTCTAGGGAACTACCATATTGTTTTTCAGAATGATTGTATCATTTTTCTTGCCCACCAGTGGTGTGTAAGTGGTCTGATCTCCCTGCAGCTTCTCCAAAATCTGTTTCCTGTTGTGGTTGGTTCCTGTCACTAATGCTAGCATGAGATGGTTTGTCATTGTGGATTTGATTGGCATTTCTCTAATGGCTAGTCATTATGACCATTTTCTCATGTGTCTGCTGATCACTTGACTGTACTCTGTGATGAAGTGTGTTCATTTCCTTTACCTGTTTTTTTTATTTGCATTATTTTTCTTTGTGTTGTAGAGTTGTTGTATTTGTAGATTTTTAAAGTTTACATCTTTGTCTGATTTGTAATAACAAAAAAAACTCTTTTTTTTTTTTTTTCCAATCTGTATCGTTTTACTCTTTTGGTGAAGTATCTTGATTAGCTTAAGTGTTTAGTTTTTAGAAGATCCCAATCTTCTCATGTTTGTCTGTTTGGTTTTAGTATGTATCCTGTTAATACCATGTATTAGGGGTTCTAGCATTGATCCTATTATTTTTTCTATGAATATTGTAGTTTCAGGCTTTATATTTAGGTCTTAGATCAATTTCAAATTAGTTTTTGTATATTGTATGAGGTATCAGTCCTGTCTTTCTCTCTCTTAGCATACAGACATCTGATTTTGCCAGCACTATTTGCTAAGCAGACTGTGTGGGTTCTTTTTTCCCCCATTTGATGGATTTGTCACTTTTTGAATATCAGATGAACACAGGTGGATAGATTTATGTCTGGGTTCTCAGTCCTGTTCCATTGGTCAATGTATCTGTCATTGTGCCCATACCAAGCTGTTTTGATGAACATAACTATATTGTAATTCCTGAAGTCATGCAGTGTGAATCCTCTTTATTCTTCTTTAGTAGTGCTGTGCTTATCTGGGACTTCTTCCCTTTCCCATATAAAGTTAATAAGATTTTCCATCTTTTTTCAAGAATATTTCTGGTATTTCAGTTGAGACTGCATTGTATTTGTACACAGCTTTGGGTAGGTCCAGAAACCCTGGTGGCATAGTGGTTAAGTGTTACAGTTGCTAACCAAAAGGTCAGCAGTTGAAATCCTCAAGATGCTCCTTGGAAACTATGGGATATGGAACAGTTTTACTCAGTCTTGTTGGATCATCATGAGTCTAAATTGACTTTATGGCAATTTTTGGGGGGGGTAGATCCATCATTTTCCGTGAATATAGTATGTTTTTTTCCATTTATGTAGATCTCTTTTGAGTTTTTGCAATAGTGTTTTGTTTTTTTTTTTTTTTTTGGTATAGATCTTTTATGTCCCTGGTTAGATTTATTATTATTTTATTTTTTTAGGGGCTATTAATGGTGGAATCTCTGGTGGCTTAGTGATTGAGTGCTATGGCTGCTAACCAAAAGTTTGACGGCTCAAATCTACCATGCATTCCTTGGAAACTCTATGGAACAGTCCTACTCTGCCTTCTAGGGTTACTATGGGTCAGAACTAATTTGATGGCAATGGCTTTGGGTCCTCATTTTAAGTGGTATCATTTTTCTGATTTTTTCTGTCACTCTCTTTGTTGGTGTTTAGTAATCCAATTGATTTTTAATGTTTATACTATATTGCTTTTCTGCTGAATCCTTCTATATTAGTTCCAGTAGTTTCCTTGTGTAGTCTTTTGGGTTTTCTTTTTATAGTATCAGAAACCTTTGTAGCATGGTGGTTAAATGCTTCAGCTGCTAACTTAAAGGCTGTCAGTTCAGATCCACCAGGTGCTCCTCAGAAACCTCATTGAACAGTTCTGCTTTGTCTCACAGGGTCACTTTGAATTAGAATCAACTTGATGACATTTTTTTGTTGTTACTTGTTTATTTAATCTATGGTATCATAGATTAAAACAAATAGGGACAATTGAAATTATTCATCACCAATCTGGATGTCCATTATTTCTTTTTGTTTTCTTACTGCTCAGGAAATCCTAGCCGCATAGTGGGTTAGGTGCTACTACATCTGCTAACCAGAAGGTTGGCAGTTCAAATCTACGCGGCACTCCTTGGAAACACTGTGGGGCAGTTCTACTCTGACCTCTAGGGTCACTATGAATCAGACCTGACTTGATGGTAGTGGGTTTTTCTTTCTGCTCTAGGTAGGACTTCCAGCACAATGTTAAATAGAAGTGGGATAGAGGGGCGAGTCAAGATGGCAGACTAAACGCACGTCTTCCTAAATCCCTATGGAAACGAAGGCCTGAAATGATCGTTAAACGGAGCCTTCTGGACACCTGGTGAGCCCTGGGATGCAGCGTAAGGCTATTAGTTTGGGCTTCATTCCACTGAATGGAAAACCTCCTCTCTTTCACTGACCCCACTCTTGGCGAGCACAGGCTTGCACAGACCAAAGGCAACTCACTATTTTGATTTTTTTTTTTTTTTTCCCTCTGTCTGGGCTGGTGGGCACAGCTGGGACTTGACTAGCTGCTGGTCTCAGATGCACTGCTGGTGGGACTGGCAAGAGTAATTGCTATGTTCTGCATCTTAGCTCCTCTGGCCCGTCTTTCTGCCTTCACCATGTGGTAGCTGCACAGATGTGCTTGTGCAGGATGCCATCGTGACCCACTGGGGAATGGAGAAGCCCAGGCAGAGGACCCAGCCAGACTTGGTTCCTAGGCTTGGAGGTGGCTCCTGCCGCGTAGAGAATGCTTTCCAACAGGGAGGTGATGTTTTGCACAGTATCTCCTGAGGCTGAGGCCCAGTGGCAGAGGTTGTGGACTCTGGGCATCTCAGCACTCTTGATCTCTCTTTCCGCTGGGAGTCTGGTCCTGGACAGGTGGTGAGCTTGTGTGGGATGCCATCTTGCTTCACTGAGAGGCAGAGTTTTCCATATAGAAGCTTCAGCTGGACCTAATTCCTGGGCTTGAAAGCAATGCCTACCCAAAAGAGACCACTTTTCAAGCAGAAAAGGATAATGCTACACAGTATCACCTGCAGCTGGGGCCCTACAGCAGAGGCCAGCAGGCCAGTACCATTTCTGTATTTTGAGCTAGTTTGTAACATCTGAGATTCAATATAGAGGTGATTACTTTGCCACCTGGGAAGAGGGACATATACAGCTGAAAACCTGACTATTGAAGTGTTGTCAGATACTTTTTACTTCTTATTTTAAGGCAGCCTAGAGATACAACTGTGGTCCATCTTCACAGCATCTCTCCCAGCCTCTATTGACCAACATGAAGCACATAAAGCAACGACCTTTGGAGAAAATGGTAACCTGGAAATCACCCATGGCATCAGAAGGCCTCCAAAAGAAACCACCTCAGAACTTCCCAGACAAAGAAGCTTTTCTGAAACTATCAGAAGGTGAATACAAAAGGATTATATAGAGAGCCCTCCTAGACCTTACACAAAATGTGCAGCAGAGCAAAATGAAAAATTAAGCAAGCTTTTCAATCTGATAAAACACCAGTACTCTGAAATCCAACAAATCAAGAACAAAATCAAAGACATAGAAACTTCAATTTAAAGCCAAGAAAACAGAATGAAACAAATGGAAAAGAGACTTTCTGATTTGGAAGACAGAGCTACTGATTCCAGCATCTATGAGGAGAAGTCAGAAAAAAGGGAACCAGAAAAATGAAGAAGTGTTAAAAAGCATGTGGGACTCTATTAAGAAGAACAATCTACGATTAATTGGAGTTCCTGAACAGGGCGAGACACCTGAGAACACAGAGAGTATTGTTGCTGAGTTGCTGACAGAAACTTCCCAGAAATTATGAAAGAAGAGAATGTAGATATCCAAGATATGTATCAAACACCACTCGATATAGATCTCAAAAGAAAGACTCCAGGACATATTATAATCAAGCTTAACAAAATGAAACAGAAGCAGAAACTCTTACAGGCCACAAGACTCAAAGCAAAGCTAACATTCAGAGTGAAACCCTGTAGGCTTTTGTAGGATTTCTCAGAAATGATACTGACATGGAGACAGTGACATGACACATTCAAAGCCTTGAAGGAAAAGAACTTCTAACCAAGAATTATATATCCTGCAAAACTGTCTTTCAAATATGAAAATGAAATTAAGACATTCATTGATAAATAGAAGTGGGATAAAGGGCATCTTTGTATTGTTTTTGTTCTCAAGGTGAATAATTTCAGCCTTCCCCTCTAAAGAATGATGTTGGCCATGGGTTTTCATAACTGCCTTTCATTATGTTGAGAATTTTTCCTTCTGTATCTATTTTACAGGCAGTTTTTGTGAGAAATGGGTATTGGACTTTGTTGAATGATTTTTCTGCATTGATTGAGAAGACCATGTGATTCTTTTTATTTATATGTTGGATTAAATTCATTGATTTTCTAATGCTGTGTCATTCTTGCATACCTAGTCGGAATCCTATTTGGTCATGGGGTATTATTCTTTGATACAGTGCTGAACTCCATTTGGTAGAATTTTGTTGAGAATTTTTGCATCAGTATTCATGAGAGATAATGGTCTTCAGTTGTATTTCTTGTGGTGTCTTTGCCTGGTTTTAGTATTAGTGTTATTCTGGTTTCCTAGAATGAATATGGAAACATCATATCCATCTCTAGGCTCTGGATAGTACTAGCATAAGCTTTTCTCTAAATGTTTGGTAAAATTCTCCAGTGAAGCCATCTGGTCAGGACTTTTTTTGTTGGAATCTTTTTTTATTACTTTTTCAATCTCTTGTGGGTCTGTTCAAATATTTCACATCATTTTGCACTAGTTTAAGTAGGCAGTGTGTTTCTGAAAGTTTATCTGTTTTCTCTAGGTTATCAAATTTTCTGGAATATAGCTTTTCATAATACTCTTAAAATCCTTTCATTTGGAACTACTGTACTGTTCCCTGTGTTATTTCTTATTTTGGTTATTTGCATTCTGTCCTGTTTTTGTTTTGTCAGTTTGGCTGATGGTTTGTTGATTCTGTTGGTCCTTTCAGTGAACCACCTTTTGGTTTTATTGATTCTTTCTATTGCTTTTCTACTTTCTGTTTCATTTCTTTCTGTAGTAATCTTTATTATTTCCTTTCTTCTGTTTGCTGCAGACTACTTTGGCTGTTGTCTTTCTATTTATGTGAATTCTGTGGCTATTTTGATTTTATCCAATCTTTTTGGAATATTTTTTGGGGCTTTAAGTGAAAATTTACAATCCAAGTCAATTTGTCATACAAAAACTTGTACACACACTGCTATGTAATGCTAGTTGTTGTCCATGCTGTGTGACAGCACACTCTTTCTTTCCACTCTATATTCTCTGTGTCCATTCACCCAGCTTCTGTCCCCCTCCACCTCTGGACAGAAGCTGCTCGGTTAACGTCATGTAGATACTTAAGCTAAGAAGCACACTTTTTGTGAGTATCATTATAAATCTTATAGTCCATTCCAATGTTTGAAGAGTTGGCTTTGGAAATGATTTCAGCTATGGGCTAACAATGAATCTATGGGCAATGTCTTCGAGGGAATCTCCAGTCTGTCAGACCATCAAGTCTTGTCTTTTTAATCAAGTTTGAGTTCGGCACACCTGTTTTTCTCCTGCTATGCCAGGGACTCTATGTTATGTTTCCTGCCAGGGCAGTCACTGTTGGTGGCCAGGCACCATCTAGTTCTGATCTCATCTGATATAGTCTCGGGATTATATGGCCCTTTTTATCCTTTGGGCTTATATTTTCCTTGTGACTTTTTTGTTTGTTTGTTTGTTTTCATTCTGCTCTGCTTCAGGTAGGCTGGGATCAATTGATGGTATTTAGATGGCCAATTACTAGTTTTTTATGACCCCAGATGCTACTCACCAAAATGGAATGCTAAATAGTTTCTTAAAAAAGGAGGGGAAACTGTGTTAGGCCAGTTAACCTAAATATACCCTGAAACCGTGGATCTGAGACCTGTGCCATTGCTATGCTGTCCTCTGAAATGTTCGATTATGCTTAAGAAACTTCTTAGCTTTTATTTGGAGCAGCTGTGTTGCTTACCCTTCTTTTATTGCACACTGTCCTTCCCAAACTCCTATTTACTGTGTAATCAATGAATGTACCTATCCCTCCCTCTCTATCCGTGTAACAATCCGTGTTTTCTTCTATGTTTAACTCTTTCTTTGAGTCTTCATAATAGTGATCTCATAACAATATTAATCCTTTTGCAACTAATTTCACTCAACATGATGTTATCCATATTCCTCCATATTATATTTCCAAAGATCATCATCTTTGTTTATCATTGCATAGTTTTCTACTTGTGAAAGTAACGTAGTTTGTTTATTCAGACATCTGTTAATGGGCACCTAGGTTCATTCCGTCTTTTTGCTATTGTGGGCAGTGCTATAGTGAACATTGGTATGTTTGTGCATATTCCTGTGACAGCCATTATTTCTCTAGGAAACATTCCAAGAAGTGAGATTGCAGTTTCCAATGTTGCTGTACCACTTTACATTCCCATGAACATTGAAGAACTGTTCCTTTCTCTCCATGACCTCTTCACCATTTATTATTCTGTGTTTTTTGGATTAATGCCAGTGTGTTTGGGTGAGATGACATCTCATTATAGTTCAAATTTGGGTTTCTCTAATGGCCAATGATCAGGTGCATTTCCTCATGTACCTGTTAGCTGAGTGTCTTCTTTGATGAAACGACCTTTCATATCCTTTGCCAATTTTTTAATTGGGTTATTTGTCTTTTTGTTAATGAGGTTTTGCAGTGTCTTGTGGATAATGCAGATTAGATGCTGATTGGATTTGTCCTAGCCAAAAGCTTTTTTCCCCAGTCTCTAGGTTATCTATTTGGAAACCCTGGGGCATAGTTCGACGGCACTTGGCTTGGCTGGGGCATAGTGAGTTAATTCTACATCTATTAAGCTAAAGGTCAGCAGTTCAAATCTGCCAGACACTCCTTGGAAACTCTGGGGCAGTTCTGTTCTGACTTTTAGGCTTTCTATGAGTCAGACATGATTTGACGGCAGTGTTTTTTTTTACTATTTTGGTGAAATCTTTGAATTAGCATTAAGAGTTTGATTTTTAAGAATTTCCAGACATCTATTTTTTTTCTTTTATTTATGAATTGTTAGTCGTGATTTGTAATCTGTTTAAGCCTTGTTTTAGGACTTTCAGCCTTGTCTCCATTTTTTTTTCCTTCTATGATTTTTTTTTTTTTTTTTTTGGTAAGATTTTATGCTTATGTCTTTAGTCCATTTTGAGTTAGTTTTTGTGCATGATGTGACATGTGGGTCTTGTTTCATTTTCTTGCAGATCGTTATACAGTTGTGCCACCATCATTTGTTAAACAGACTGTCTTCCCACTTTATGGATGACGGGCCTTTGTCAAATATAGGGTTCTCACAGGTGGTGATTTTATGTCTGGATTCTGATTTCTGTTCCGTTGGTCTGTGTATCTGCTTTTGTACCAGTGCAAGCTGTTTTGACTACTGTGTCAGTGTAATAGGTTCTAAAGTCAAGTAGTAGGAGATCTTCTACTTGGTTCTTCTTCGGTAATGCTTTACTTATCTGGGACTTCGTTCCTTTCTATATACAGTCAGTGATTTTTTTCCCCTCCATGTCATTAAAAAATGCCATTGGAATTTGTATTTTGATTGCATTGTATCTATAGATTGCTTTGGGGAGAAGACATTTTCATGATGTTGGGTCTTCCTATCCATGAACAAGGTAAGTTTCTCCTTTTATGTAGGTCTCTCTCTCTCTCTCTTTTTTTTTTTTTTTTAATAGCAATGTCTTGTAGTTTTCTTTGTATAGTTCTTTTATATCTCTGGTTAAAATTATTCCTAGGTGTTTTACCTTCTTGGGCACTATTTGTAAATGCTGTTGGTTGGTTATTTCCTCTTTGCTATTCTGTTTTTAG
Organism: Heterohyrax brucei; assembly: GCA_028571685.1. NCBI lineage: Eukaryota > Metazoa > Chordata > Mammalia > Hyracoidea > Procaviidae > Heterohyrax > Heterohyrax brucei. Next base: position 27,655,132 of record CM053146.1, on the reverse strand, counting down.
GTGTAAAGGAATCCAACTGATTTTTATATGTTTATTTTTCATCCTGATAATTTGCTGAACTGTTCTCTTAATTTCAGTAGGTTTTGTTTGTTTGTTTTTTGTGGATTCTTTAGTTTGCTGAGTGTCATCTGCAAATATACTTCTTCCTCACCTCTGGAATTTGTATTGGAATTACACTGTGTTTATAGATTGCTTCGGGTAGAATAGACATTTTCATGAGGTTGAGTCTTTCTATCCATGAGCAAAGTAGGTGCCTTTTTTTTACTTTATATTGCCTGACTGCTCTAACTAGAACTTCCAGCACAGTGTTTTGAATAAAAGGTGGCAAAGGGCATCTTTGTCTGATTCCTATGCTCAAGGGGAGTGCTTTCCAGATTCTCTCCATTTAAAGTGATATTGGCTGTCAGTTTTGTGTGGAACTGCTTTATGATGTTGAAGAGTTTCCTTTCTGTTCCTATTTTGTTGAGAGTTTTTAAGAAGACCGATTATTGAACTTTATCAAATGCCTTTTCTGCCTCAAGTGGTTGATTCATGTGGTTGATTACACTGATTGTTTTTCTAATGTAGAATATCCCTGCATCCCTGGTATGAATTCCACTTGGTCACAGTAAATTATGTTTTACATATGTTGTTGAATTATATCAGCTAGAATTTCATTGAGAATTTTCATGTGTAAATTCATGAGAGATATTCGTCTGTAAATTTTCTTTCTTCCGTAGTCTTTGCCTGATTTTTATGTCAGGGTTATGCTAGCTTTATAGAATTAGTTTGAGGATGTTCCATCTTTTTCTATCTTCTGAAATACATCTTTAGTAATAGTGGTGATAACTCTTCTCTAAAAGTTTGGTAGAATTCTCTGTTGAAGCATTCAAGGCCAAGGATTTTGGAGGGTAGGAGTTTTTAATTACCTTTTCAATCTCTTCTTTTGTGATGGGTTTATTTAGTTGTTCTACCTCTGTGTTAGTTGAGGCAGGTTGTATGTTTCTAGAAATTTGTCCATTTCCTCTAGCTTTTAAAATCATTAAAGTTTTCATAGTTAAGATTGTTTTCATTTTGGTTCAATTCATTGTGATATTTCTCATCTCATTTCTTACAAGATTCATTTGCTTCCTCTCCTGTTTTTATTGTGTCAGTTTTGCCAGTGATTTATCTATTTTGTTGATATTTTCAAAGAAACAGCTTTTGGTCTTGTTAACTCTTTCAGTTGTTTTCCAATTCTCTAATTCATTTAGTTCTGCTCTAATTTTTATTGTTTGCTTTCTTCTGGTGCAGGAAGGGCTCATTTGCTGCTCTTTTTCCACTTCTTTGAGCTATAAAGTTAATGCTTTGATTTGGAATGATTCTTTGTTTTGGACATGTGCATTTACTGAGATTAATTGACTGTTTAGACCTGCTTTCCCTATGTCTCAAACATTCTGACAAAATGTGTTTTCATTCTCAGTGGATTCTGTGAATTTCCTTATTCCATCCTTTATTCTATAACACCATAGTTTCTCTGCAAGGTGTTCTTCAGGTTCCACGTGTTTCATTTTCTTTCTTTCTCTCTCTCTCTTTCTCTTTTTTTTTTTCCTTTTCTACTTTTATGGTCTGAAAGATGCTTTGTAAACATTAATGCTTTCATTTTTTTTAGTGCTTGTTTTACGATCTATTATTTGGCCTATTCTGGAGAATGTTCTATGTGGAATGGAATGGCTGCTGTCAGGTGAAGTGTTCTGTATATGTCTATGAGGTCCAGTTGATTGTGACGTTTAGATCTTCCATGTCTTCACTGAGCTCTTTTCTGGATGTTCTGTCCTTCATTGAAAATGGTATGTTAAAATCTTTTGTTGTTACTGTGAAGCTGCCTGTGTCTGTTGTCAGTGCAGTTAGTTTTATGTGTTTTGAAACCCTGTCTTTGGTGTGTAAATATTTAATATAGCTGTATCCTCCTGGAATATTGACCCTTTAATCATTATATAGTTACTTTCCTTATCCAATGTGGTGTATTTTACTTTAAAATCAATTTTATCAGAAGTTAATACTTCTACTCCTGCACTTTTTTGATTGTTGTTTGCCTGATGTATTTTTTCCATCCTTTGAGTGTGAGTTTGTTTACTTCTTTAAACCTAAGGTGTATCTCCTGTGGGCAGCATATAAATGGATGATGTTTGTTTTTCAATCCAGTCTGCTATTCTCTGTCTTTTTAATGGTGCATTTAATCCACGCATATTCAGTGTAATTATTGATAGGTATGATTTTTATGTTGTTGTTTTTATACCCTTTTTTGTTTGTTGTAGACAGTTTCTTTGTTCCACTTAATTTTCTGTGTTGATTCATTTTTCTTTGTGTTTTCATCTTTTTTTATTGTTCATGGTTTTGTATTTGCTGCATTTTTTTGGTTTGTTTCTGTGTTTTGCTGTGTAGGTTTGATAATTTCCTTTGTTTTTGCAGTAATATTTACCTTCTTAGTTCTAAATTTAAAACATCTTTTAATTTCATTGTATTGCCTTCAGTTTGTCTCCATATGAAAGATCTATGATTATATATTTAAGTGCACTTTTTTGTTACAGTGTTTACATAATGGCATCTGTTTCTCTATTTTCAGTGTCTTGCTTTTGATTTATTTTTATAATTTTTCTTCTGAAGTTTATATCTAGCTGCTGTATTCTGTGTTCTAGTCTTGCATTGTTATCACATGTTATTAATTTTCCAGTCAAAGGACTCCCTTTAGTATTTCTTGTATTTATGGTTTGGTTTTTGCAAATTCCCTAGATTTCCATTTATCTGAAAATGTTCTCTCATCATCGTATTTGACAGATAGTTTTACTGTATATGCAATCGTTGGCTGAGAACTATTTTATTCAGTCAGCCAAGTAGCCAAGTGCCGTCGAGCAGGCTTTATATATGTCGTCCCATTTCTTTCATGACTCCATGGTTTCTACTGAGTAGTCTGAATTTTTTAGTCTTATTGACCCTCTTTTGTACATTATTTTTTCATTATCCTTATCCACTTTTAAAATTGTCTACTAATCTGTAGTTTTGGCAAAGTTGATTATAATATGTCTTGGTGCCTTGCTTTTAAGATCTACCTTGTGCAGAGTTCTGTGATTGTCTTGGGTAGATTTTCTTTCGTCTTTACTGACATCAGAGAAGTTTATTGCCAACAAATCTTCAACAATTCTCTTTGCTTTTTCTGTTTTTCCCCCTGTTCTGTTATTCCAGTCCTTCATAGATTATTCCTCTTGATGGAGTCCCAGTTTCTTGAATTTTTTATCTGATTTTTCCTCATATGTGTTGATGTCATGTGCCTTGTCTGTAATCTCACTAATTCAGCCACCTGGTCTCTCAATTCTGCTCCTTAGATTTTCTATTGAGTTGTCTAATTCTGTAATTTTGTTATTAATTTTCTTAATTTCTGATTCTTATTTCTGTACTCATAGCCTGTTGAATTTGGCATTATGCTCTGCTTCTTTTTGCCTCATCTTCATTTTGATCTCATGAAGAGTTCTAAATATTAATCTATTCTATTTTGCCTCTCATATTTCCAGGAAGTTCTCTTCATGTGGAAATCTTCTTGATTCTTTGTTCTGAGAGCTTTTAGAAGACACTGAGATCTGCCTCTAAATGATTTCCTATTAGTTGTTGTCATTGATCCATCAGTAAATTGTTGTATTTATGTATTTTATGTTTGCCTGTTTTTTCTAGTCTTCAGTTTTATTTTACTTTGAAATATCCGAATAGGCTGATTGTGTGTGCTAGTTTGGTTATTGGTGCTTTTGAAGCTCTAATATCCTGCCACCAAGTGTTTAGAGCTGTTACTAGAGGTGAGAGGGCAAGAGTCTGTTTACTTTTCTTGTATGGATTCAGCTCTAGTGTCCAGGTAGTCACTTGTCATATATGTGGTGCAGGTTCTCTACTACTGTCCTAGGTGGGCAGGAATGATTGATACCGACACAGGTATCTGGCTGCAGGCACTGAGAAAGACAAGATGCTAACTAACCATTATCCCCAAATGTCTGTGAAGAAAGCATGTCCCCTTATGTCTGAATCTAGGTAAAGAAAATTTTTCTGCACTGAATGTCCACCTCACAGGAAGTGGAAGATATTTCCCCTCTTTCCCTGGTTTGTTAAACTGTTCCCTCTTCAAGTCTCAGAGAATGGCTCAAGGCAGACTTCAAGAGTCCTACTTCCGGCTCAGTTTATCACATGAAACTCCAAAGCCAGGCGTAATACAGAGAATGGAGCAGGAATTGCTGGCAGAAAGATAGGTTTATCTAGAAGTAAAGATTTATATCTAGGTAAGTTAGATGCAAACCATTTAGCTCTTGCTGAGCTTGTGCTGTTTTTCACTAGTTCTGGAGGTGCAAGTGATTTCTCTGGTCAGTTTCTCTTGCTGATAAGGATGCCCTCCATCTACTACCACTCTGCTTACCATGCTGGCTACCGCTGATTCTCGGTAGATCAGGTCTAGCCATTCCTAAGGTACTTCTGGACCTATCTCCATTTCCCATTGCTTGGTCAGATTTCCAACTTTCTCTCTGATGTTCAGGCACCCAAGCATATCATATGTTATTGACTCCTTTTAGAAGGATCACGGGAAGCATCTAACTATTCTGCCATGTTCTTCTTTTTTGATATGTGCGCCTATTGGTATAACTTGTCTTCTGAGGACTGCCTTTGCTGTGTCCCAAAGGCTTTTGATAAGTTTTCATTTTCATTTGATTATAAGAATCTTTTGATTCTATCTTGATTTCTTCTATTACCCATTGGTAATAGTTTCCATGCATTTGATTTTTTTTCCTTGATTTTCTTTTTGTTAGTATCTACTTTCATGGCATTGTAATTAGAAGAGATACTTTGTATTGTGTCAATTATTTGGATTCTATTAAGGGTTATTCTGTTTCCTAAAATGTGGTCTATTCTGAAGAACATTCTATGTGTGTTGGAAAAAGAATGTGTAATTTGCTGTTGGGTGGAGTGTTCTGCATATATGTATGAGGTCAAATAGCTGATTGTGCCCTTTTACTACTCTGTGCCTTTGTTGAACTGACTCCCAGAATTCACTTTGTTGAGTTTCTTACTAGGTGTTCTGTCCTTTACTGAGAGTGGTGTGTTGAAATCTGCTACTGTTATTGTGAAACTGTCAATTTCTCTTTTCAGCGCTGTTGGAATTTGTTTTAAGTATACTGGAGCTCTGTCATTGGTTATATAGATGTTTCTTATGTTTAAGTCTCCATGACGGGTTACCCCTGTAGTCATCATACAGTGCCATTCTTCGTCTCTTATGGTACATTTTGCTTTAAAATCTATTTTATATGGGAGTAGTAATACGATTTCTGGTCCTTTTTGGAAGCTGTTTCCTTTGTTTGTTATCATCCTTTGATTTTTAATGAATGAACATCTTTGTTTCTAGTGTGTGTCTCTTGTAGACAGTGCATGAAGACTGCCAGTTAAGTCCCCAAACTCATCCTAGAGAAAGTGCTGCATACCTCATTGTTGGATATCACTGTGGTCACCTTCGAAGTACTGCCTTTGGGAAGCTGTGCACTGATACCCAGTACTTGTTCACCCTTCAAAGCAATTTTGGGACACTTTTTCTGGAATGGCCATCAGAGCTATTGTCCTATTACCACTGATGTCCTGAATGTCATCAAGATGTTTTCTTTTCAGTACTTCCTTTCTCTTCAGATAAAAAAAAAGTCTGGGAGCCAGATCAGATGAGTAGAGACAGTGTTCCAATATAGTTATTTGTTTACTGGTTAAAAACTCCCTCATAGACAAATAGACCATTGAATTCATGAAGTCGCTACCAGACCTCCATGCACAATGGCCATTCCAGAAAGGGTTCCAAAATTGCATAGCTTCCTTAGGGGAGTACTTCAAAGGCGACTGTGATGGCATAGCTTCCCATGAGGAGTATATCAGAGGTGATTGTAGTGGTATTCAGCAATGAGGTTTGTAGTAATTAGAGCAATTAAGTTCATAAACCTAATTGTCAGACCTCATATTGATGGATTTTTTAAAATGCATTCTGTTACTCTCTTTCTCTTTATGGGTGCGTTTAAGGTATTTATATTCAGTATGCTTATTAAATGTGAATTTATTTTTCTCATTTTGTAGTACCTTCCCCTCCCCCCCTTTGTGGTGACAACATTTTCTTCTTTCCTCTTACTGTCTAGTGCTGAGTTCTTTTTTTTAAATTTATTTTTGCTTTGTAGATATCTTTTAATTGAGATATTTTACCCCCTTAGTGTTGTTAAATTGGTTTATTGACTTATTTTGTGGTTGTCTTGAAATTTACTCTTGTATTCCTAGGCTTGAACAGTGTGTTACTTGATACCATCTTATATTCCACCCCATTAACAAATTTTGTACCTACAGCATTTATTTCTTCTTTTATTCAACTGACATTGTTGTCATTTACAGATTAACCTCACTGGTTTCCTGTGTTAATTATTTTGGTTTGGGATAATCATCGAGAGTTAATTTCCTAGGCTAGTAGATTGTTTTACTCTCTTGCATCCTATATTCAGGCTGTGGTGTGATTTTGTTTGTTCTCAGGACAAAAGAATCCTTATAATAATCCTTATAAACAGATATATATATATGCCAGCCAGCCAAGTGCCGTCTATATATATATATATATATTTCCATATTGTCTTAATTTCTGTCTATATGGAAATGTCCTAATTTCACCATCGTATTCATATGAGAGTTTTGTAGGATATTTTATTCTTGCTTGCCATTTTGTTGTTGTTGTAGTTCAGTGTTTCATATATGTAGTCTCATTTCCTTCTTGCCTGCGTGGTTTCTGCCCAGTAATCAGAATTTAGTTGTATTGTTTCTCTTCAGTGAATTTTTTTTACTCAAATTCCTCTTGGAATTTTTTTTTTGATTTTCATTTTAGTCAGAATGACTGTGATATGCTTCAGTGATTTCACTTTAAGGTCTCTCCTGTATGGGTTTCACTGAGCTCCTTGGATGGTCAACTATTCATCTTTGATTATATTAGGGAAATTTTCTGTTGGCAGATCTTCAAGATTTTCTCTGACACCTCTGTTTTTCTTCCCCTGTTCTGTAATTCCAATCACTTGTACATTTTTGCTTTTGATTGTATTACACATAATTTTTGGGATTTCATAATTTTTCTTTATTCTTTTTTTTCAGACTTTTTCTCAGAATTGTATTCAAGTGTTTGTCTTCAGATTCACTTATCCTGTCATCTGTTATCTCAAGCCTGCTCCTTGGCAATTCTGTGACTGTTCATTCCCGAAATGTTGTTGTTTATCTTTTGTATGACTAATTGTTATTTTTGTGTGATTTCTAGTTGTGAATTTATTCCCCCCGTGTTATTATCCTGAATTCTTCCTTTTTTTGTCTATACACTCCATGAATTTGTCTGCTTTTTTCCTCATTTTTGTCTGATTTTTGCTTCAACTGTTTGACAGCTCTGAATACTAGAGATTTCAGTTCCCTGTCAGGTAGTTCTAGTGTCTTATTCTGGAAAGTCATCTGATATTGTCATTTGAATCTCTATTGGAACCACCATGTCCTATTTTTAAATAAATTTTGATAGTGTCTGGTGTTTTTTAGGTCATTCAGTAATTATTTTTCTTCATGTATTCATTGTAAATCTGTTTGTTTTGTCCTACTTTTTTGTTTTATTTGGCTATGTCAGAGCAGGTGAGCTGTACACTCCTTTTTATTTGCTCTTCTGTGGTTGTGATAAGTTTTTACCTCCTTGTGCAAAAGGCAGTGCCAGTCACTTAGCTGTGGTGCAATAGGGCAGGACCTGCTGAAGGTGATGGGCTGGGATGGTGTTTTGTGGCACATACTAGGCTGACAGGGCAGCCTATAAACCAGCACTAGGCAGGTTCCAGTAGGCTATGACTATGCTGCTCAGGGACGTGGTATTCAGTGAATAGTGCAGATAGGTGGGAATGCAGGGGGAAGTTGTGATGTGTGGAGCTAAAATTAGTATAGGAAAGAGGAGAGAGAGGAGAGACAAACAAGAACCAAAAGCAAACAAACAAATCCAACAAAATGAATGCTAAGTGTTATGGGAGTGGAGAGATGAGAAATCAAGAAATGTAGACTAACAGAAAGGGATATTATGAGAAAAGAAAGTAATAAATGATATAATAAATGTAAAAAGAAAAAAGAAACAATGGATAAAAATTTAGAAAAAAGCAAAGAAAAGGAAGGCCCACAGGGGTCTCACTGATATGGCTTTGAAGACTGGGGATGTGTCTCTGAGGCTGCATAATGTAGGCTGGCTAGAAGTGGTACAGTTGTTAGCACAGGTATTCAGGAAACAAGAAAGGATGGTAAGTGTAGAGACAACAACTAAGAAATAAAGAAAGCCAGGAAACAAAAAAGGAAAGAGAAAACAGCAAGGAATAGAAAAAAGGAAAGAAAGAAAGAAATAACCCCAGGGATTCCACCACCATGGATGCCCATTCTGGGAGGTGGGTTCTAAGATGTGTAGTACAGCACTGATAGAAGGGGCTCTTGAGCCATGAGAAGAAAAATAAATAAAATACAGCAAGCAAAACAGAACAGAAAATAAAAGCCTTTAGAATCTAGTAGTGTGGCATCATAGGCTACAGTAGTAGTTCCCCAGTTGAGTGATTTTTCACTGTCTTTCAAAAAGAAGAAAAGATGGTACATGGAGCCAGGTTTTTGAGATAAAAGTGGAGAAGACAGTGGGAAGCACAGAAGAACTCATAGCCAAGCCAAGCCAAGTGCCATCGAATCGGAACCGACTCATGGCGATCCTAGGGACCAGGGTAGAACTGACCCCCAGAGTATTCAAGGGGCACCTGTAGCAATATCAGCTACAGACAAATGACACTCAGGGAACTCGCCAGTGTTGGCCCAGTGAATACAAGTAACTGGGCATGAAGCAGTTGCCTCTCAGCCAAGAGACTGTGGCTTGTGGAAAGCATAGTAGTGCAGGATGGGGAAAGGATGTAGGTTATAAAAGTATATATTGCTAGTTGCTGGGTGGTCTGTGTCCTGCTGGGAGCTTCAGGAAGCTACATTTCTATAGTCTTTGTCTTCTAGTCTCCAGTATGGGAAGGGCTAATCCAAGCAGTACAAATACTGGACTTCCTGGTAGATAACACTCTACAAATAGTCAGGAGATGTCATTTGTAGAGCAGCAGGGAAAGGATGGAGGGTGGGAAAATGTGTAATGATAGTCACCAGGTGCTTTGTCTCCTGCTGGGATTTCTGTGAAGCTGCTTTCACATTCTCCCTATCTGCTCATCTCCAACAGGAAAGAGTTAAGATGGTAAATCCTTGCTGTATTAGCTGATAGGAGACTTTGCCTCATATTTGTTCTTGCTCTCTCTTCTCCATCAGTTTCTTATTCCATTTAGTGTCTGATTGAGTTCTTTATCTCTTCATTTCATACTTCACGCTCCAGGATGTTTGTCACTATTTTAGTTGGTTTATTGGGTCTTTGCTGTGAAAGGACAGCGTGGTGCTTCTCTCTGTAGTGCCATGTGGGCCAGAAGTCCTGCTTATCTATCTCTAGAGATAGAGAAAGAGATGGATAGAGAAATTCATGTGAGGGTCAGTGATAAATATTGTTGCTAGATCAAATGAAAAATGGTGAGTTAAATGACAAGAGGGCAGTAAATGTTCAGTGGTAAAATTCTTGTATTTGCCGTAGGAGATGCAAGTTCAATTCCAACCAATGTATTTCACATGTAGCTACCACCCATTTGTCAATGTTTTCATGCTGTCTTAAGCTGGATTCTCTAGAGATGCAAAACTAGCAAAGCATATATGTAGAGAAAGAGGAAGAAAGAGAATGCTTTATAGCAAGGAAATGTCTCATGTGGTTGTAAAGACTGGAACCTCCCAAGAGTCTAGGTTGGATGTCAGACTGGATGCTTCACCTGACTCACATAACTGCAGTCAGACAAACCCAAGATTGGCAGGTTAGATAGCGTACTGCTGGCTTACAGTTAAGATGGCTCACTGCTGTCTGAGATCCTAAGATCCTAAGTTTAGTTGATGACAAGCCAAATTCAGGATCCAGAGCACAGTAAGAGCCAAGGAGCCTTGCCAGAAAGTCCATATATATTAGATGCAGTCCCTGTTTCCAAGGAGATTCCTTTTCAACTGACTGGCTACTCATAGTAGATCTCATCATGGAGGAGATTGCATCATTCTGTAACTGCCAAACTACCTCTTAACTACCATGCACTGAGAAGCATGATCCAGGAAATTTGACACACAACTTTAACCACCACAGATACAAAACAGGTCTCAGTCGGGCCTCCAGAATAAGACAGAGAAGGACTGTTAATCTACTTTTGATAATCAGTCAATGCAAACCCTGGCAATGGTCTCATTCAAAACTGTTCATAGAGATGGTACAGAGCCATTGAAGTGTTTCATTCTTTTATACATGCAATCAACATGAATCCACAAGAGATTCAGCAGTAGCTCAACGTCATGAATAACATTTTTTCAGGAGATAGAAGTTATGATTAGTCCAACCCTACACATGTGAGTTTCATTAAGAGAAAAGGCTGAATAGTTACTACGCTATCTAATGTGATAATTTCATTGAAGATTAAAAATAAAGAGAATTATCAGTGATAATGCTAAATTAATGATATGTTTTGACTTCAGCTTCTTCTGTAACAAATCTTGGATAACATTACAAAGAATTACATTTCTAGAACAGTCAGTTATGCTCATGTGGAATGTGTACACACATCAAGAGGCTGTTGTTCAAAAAGAACAATGGAATTTTACATGGTTTAAAATTGTAAAATGTTTTCAAAAGAGTTGCTTTTTTTATCTTTCTTATTCAGTCTGTATGCTGACCAATAATCATAGAAAGTGGGCTGTATGAAGAAGAATGTAGCATGAGGAAAGAAAGAAGACTCATTAGCAACCTGTATACTATGGAGCTGTAAACAAAAATGATGAGCTCTAAAGTTATAACATAGATGAATCTGGAGAACTTTATGCTGACTGAATTAAGTCAAACACACACACACAACAAAACAAATGCTGCATGGTCTCACTTTTATAAAAAGAATAATATACGTACAGGAAGCAGTATACTTTGGAATGAGAGAGAAATAGAAGAGGAATCACTTTTTATGTTGCAGCCTCTTGTTTTCTTTTTCCCTGATGTGAAAGACAATATCACATATGGGCAAAGCCTGCACAACTGGACCATGATACATGATGATACTAAGAAATACACAATAAATAGTGACAATTTTGGTGTGCTAAAACATATAAAATTTTGAAACGATTGTAACAAACAAAAAATATGTGTGTGGTTACAGAGGGTAGATATGTATGCATGTATGTGTACAGGAAGACACATACATGTGTCTTCGATGTATATATGGATATGCATATATACATGTATTTGTAAGTACTTTATGTACACGTTTGTGTGTGCTGAATATATATTCACATATATAATAAAGCACATAGAGGGTACAGTTATGGATACTTCCTGAAAATAACCAAGCAGTGGTTCTGGTTTGCTGGGTTTGAAGGCTTTGTCCCATCATCTTATGGGACAACTGGATCAACTGATACAATAGTTCTTAATGATAATGTTCTATATCCTAGTTTGATGAGTAGCTTCTGGGGTCTTCAGGCTTTGTGAGCAGCCATCTTAGGTGCAGTTGTTGGTCCGTATTCATCTGAAGCAAAAAAGAGAGAAACCAAAGACTTAAAGGAACTAATCTGCAAGATTAATAGCTTACATGATCCATGGCTTGTCTTATCTATCCAGAGACCAGAAGAATAAGATGGTACCTGGCTACCACTACTTGCCACTCTAACTAGGAATCAATAGATAGAACATAGAATGAGAGAAAAAATGTGGAACGCAAATTTCTAAAATTGTTCAGACTTACTGGACTGAAGACACTAGAGAAAACTCTAAGCCGGTCACTCTGAGATACCCTTTAAACTTGGAACTGAAACCACTACTGGAGGTCTCATTTCAACCAAATAAGACTGGCTCATAAATAGTATTATCCATGAGCACTGTGCTGCTGTAAATAATGTACATATGAGAGTAAATAGCTAATATCCACTCTAAAGCAAAAATTAAGGGAGCTGGAAGGTGGCAGGGCAGGTAGGTAAATGGAAACAGAACAAAGAGTAGAAATGATGAGAATGTTAACACGCTATAAAAATATTTTTAACCATTGTCACTAAACAGTGTGTATAGAAATTGTTAAATGGGAACCTGGTTTGTTGTGTAGACTTTCACAAAAAATGCAATAAAATACAAAAAAAAAAAAAAAAATCACCCTGTAGTATTCAGATGACACAACCTTACTCGCCAAGATTGAAGACAATATCCGAAGGACTTACTGATGAAGACAAAAGGAGAAAATTTCTCACAATTGGAGCAATGAAGAATATTCTCATAAATGGGAAAGAAATTGAAGTTGTCACGGATTTTATTCTACTTTCTTCAATAATCAGTGCACATGGAAGCACCTGTCAGGAATCAAAGACTATATTGCACTGAGAAAATCTGTTGCACAGCATCTCTTTAAAGTGTTAAAAAGCAAAAGTGTCATTTTGATGACTAAGGTGCACCTGACCCAAACATGAAATTTTCAGTTGCCTCCTATGCATGTGACAGCTGAACAATGAAAAATTAAGACTGAAAAAGAATCATCACATTTGAATTGCATTGGTAAAGAATATTGAATATACTGTGGTCTGTCAAGAGAACAAACAAACCAGTATTGAAGAAAGTACAGCCAGAATACTTCTTCTAATTGAGGGTGGCAAGACTTCGTTTTTGCTTACTTTGAACATTTCATCAGGAGAGACCAATCAGCAGAAAAGGGCATTATATTTGGGAAAGCAGAGGTCAGCAAAAATGAAGGAATCCCCCAAGAGATGGGTTGACATGATGGCCATAAGAATGCACTCCTATATACCAATGATTAAGAGGATGGCAAAAAAACAGGCAATGTTTCATTCCTTTATAAATAAGGCTGCCAGGAGTCGGAGCCAACTCAGTGACAACCACAACCATCAGCACTGTCTGCTTTAAAGGCACATTCACACCATAAGGAAACCCTGGTGGCATAGTGGTTAAGTGCTACAGCTGCTAACCAAAAGCTCAGCAGCTCAAATCCACCAGATGCTCCTTGGAAACTCTATGGGGTAATTCTACTCTGACCTATAGGCTTTCTGTTTGTCAAAATCGATTTGACAGTGCTGGGTCTGGTTTGGTTTTACGCCCTGAGGAAATCCTGCTAGTGCAGAGGTTAAGTGCTATGACTCTTAACTTAAAGAATGGCGGTTCAAATCCATCAGGTACTCCTTGGAGACTCTATGGGGCAATTCTACTCTGTTCTATATGGTCACTATGAATCAGAATCGACTTGACAGATCAATACAAATTGATCATTTCTCAAGATTTCCTCTTTAAAGTACTGTTGTTTTTGTATTTTAATCTCATTCTTAGGAAAATTCACTGAGGTGTTGTTAAAAAAGATAGCTTTGCTATCCATCAGTATGCTTCTGTATTGTCCCTTCTTTTTAAAAACCTGAGAATTGTGAGATCTTGTTATCTGTTTTCTCACCTATGCCAGAAATAAGAATCATGTTACTGATTTTATAATTTAAAATGTAATATTACAATTTGTTAAAATATAATTTCACTTTAAAAATACATCTGTTATTTAAGGTTATGAAGTCATGCTTTCTAAAATTTGCCTGATGAAGTAGAGCAAGAATAAACTTAAATAATTTGTTACTGACCCACTGTAGTCTATCCATCTTATTCTATACGGGGATAGAATGAAGAGATAGGCTTTATACACACACACACATACACACAAATATATATACATATATATATACAGCACAGGTGTTTCCAAATTAGAAAATAAGAAACTCTACACTGTATTGAGAATTTTGGGGTGGGTCTTCATTTATTCCCTCAAACATAAACAGTCTTACATTAGACATTCAAGAAACAAACAAACTCACTTTCCTCAAGCTGATTCTAACTTACAGCAACCTTACTGGACAAAATAGAACTGGTCCACAAGGCTTCCAAGGAGTGTCTGGTAAAATTAAACTGCAGAACTTTTGGTCAGCAGCCAATCTCTTAACCACTGTGGGTCCAGGATTTCCTGTGTCAGACAAAACCCAAAAACAACAACAGAAACCAAAATCACTGCCATCAGATCAGTTCTGACTCACAGAGATCTGATAGGACCATACGGTTTCCAGGACTACCTGATGGAGTCAAACAGCCAGCCTTTTGGTTAGCAGCTGTATCACTTAACCATTATGCCACCAGAGTTTCCTGTTAGACAAGTACAAGAATATTGGATGCATAGCATGAGAAAAACAATCAAGAAATTTTAAGATGATATTGTGTTCCTTGTATTTTATCTTTATGGGCTATATTCCTTAAAACCTTTCAGTTTTAAAGGATCAGCCTCATTTAAGAGAAGGACATATATGGACTATAACATTTAAAAAGCATTAAGACATTTAAAGAGCAAGATGACCAGAGTAAACTGAATTTCAAAGAAATAATTTGCATAAATATGCACGTTACAATGACCGTTTCCTTCCATCTCCAGCCAAAGCTTTCTAATTTACAGATGGAGCAGAAGAAAATTGAAGTTTTTCTTTTCTACAAAGTAACCTTTTATGACTTTTTTAATGAGGAGAATTCAGTGACCATTAGTTTTCACCTTCCATTAAAAACAAAAATGTTTGTGGGTACGGTATCAAATCAGTAAAATATTATTTTAGCTGTGTGCATGTGTTGATGGTATATGCGGAGCACACCTACGTGGGTGTGCAGTACCAATTTAATAGTCCTCAGTGTTCCATAGTAGGACTGTGGCATTTTCTATAGTGAGTTTTGTTATGAAGTAGTCCATTGTTAGTAAAATGCATGATGTCCAGAAAAAAGAACAATAATACCTATTACATTTACACAAACAGCATAGATGCTGTGGGTTTCACTACTTCTACATGAAGTAGTCCGGGAGCTAAGGAAAGAGAATATGAAAAAATAACCTAATAAAGAGTCTATATTTAAATTCTCTGCATGAAAACATAGTTATGGCTATGAAAAACAAATCATGACCTTGTTTAGAGCTACAAGACAAATACTTTATCTTTGCTTCCTCCCTCTTCCTTATTTGGAGCCAGCAGGGAACAAGAACCTATCATGGCATGATACTGTAGGCTGAAATTTGGTTGCTTCTTTTTGCAGTTCCTTTTGATCTTCTTTTCCTTTTTCATAAATAGTGACCCTTTCCTTTGCTCAACCCATTTGTGGCAAACTAGCTTCCTAAATCCGTTCTTCTTGTTCAACCAAAAGAGTGTTTTGATCTGACTGAGTAATTAAAGAAAGCTAAAATATATGTTCACATATTTTTTTTTTTAACTTTTATTTAACATGACTGAGTGAAAATGTACATTCATGTATAAATTTACATGCCCACCTATATGCAGCTTCCACTGCTCTCCCTGTCCGGTGACTGCACACTGTTCCTCTCTGCTCCATACATGTCTCATCCTCCTAACAGCTTCCTTTCCCCTCCTCTCTGTCCACTCCCCTTCCTCCAGGCAGAGGTCAGCAAGATGATATCCTATAGATGTATAGAATCATAAAGTGCTTCCAATATATGGTCACTCTGCAGTGCCAAGTCCAATCCATTCCTGTACAAAGAGTGGACCTTTGTTATAATTTATGGGAAAGGGCAGCATCAGGGCCAGGAGCCATGCTTTCAGAGGAACCCCAAAACCGCTGGACCATCAGTTGAGGTCTTTTAGTGGAGATCTCATGATGCACACCTTTTTATTCTTGTGTTGCCAGTGAGACTTCTCTCTGTGAGCTCCATCGTGGCTATCGCTGGTGGTGGCCGGGCACCATCCGGTTCTTCCGGTCCCAAGTCGATGTAGGCACCCACTCTTGTGGATCTCTCTATCTTCTCGGTTGTCTTTACCGCATGTCATTTTGGTCCTCAGTGAGCATCCGTTCCTGCTGAGTTGGGACCATTTGCTGTGTCCTCGGATGGCAGCTTGGCAGCTTTTAAGACCCCAGACGCCACTCACCAATGTGGGGTGCAGAGAGCTCTCTTAGCAAAACACTAGTTGTGCCATTTGGCCTCGCTTTCGCCTAAGAGCATGGTCCCCTGCCCCCCGCCCTAGCTACTCTATCCTTGCAGTATTGAGTTAAGATGGAAGGAGTACTCAAGTTATGCTGAAGTCCACTTAATGTTGTTCTTGTTCCTAATGTGTGCTATGACCGCTTTCTCCCAACTAGATTTCTAGTAATTATCTAAACTAAACTCTCCCCCCTCACCCTCCCTCCCTCCCCTCCCTTGCAGCTGTCAAAGAGTCTTCTTCTATACACAAGTCTGTTTTTGAGATCTTATCATAGAGGTCTCATACAGTATTTGTCCTTTTGTCGCTGACTACTTTCACTCAACATAATGTCTTCCAGTTGAAACCAGGTTAGGAGATGTTTCCTGGAATCCTCGTTATTCTTTATCATTGTGTAGTGCTCCATTGAGTATATGTACCATAGTTTACCTATCCATTCTTCTATTGTTGGGCATCTGAGTTGATTCCATCTTTTTGCTATCATGGACTGTGCTGTGATAAACATTCTGGTGCATGTGTCCGTTGGTGTGACAGGCCTTGATTCTGTAGGATATATTCCAAGTAGTGGAATTACTGGGTCAAATGGCATATCGATATCCATTTTTTTAAGGAAGCACCAGATTACCTTCCAAAGAGGCTGGACCATTTTGCAACCCCAACAACAGTGTAGGAGGCTTCCACTTTCTCCACAGCCTCTCCAGCATTTGTTGTTTTGTGTTTTTTGGATCATGGCCAATCTTGTTGGGGTGAGATGGTATCTCATTGTCATCTTGATTTGAATTTCATCAATAACTAAAGATCGTGAACATGACCTCATGTGTTTTTTGGCTGCCTGGATCTCCTCTTTAGTGAAGTGTCTGTCCATCTCCTTTGCCCATCGCTTAATTGGATGGTTTATCTTCTTCTTTTGATGTTTTGTAGTATCTTATAGATTATGGAGATCAGGCGTCGGTCTGACATAGAGTTGCCAAATATTTGTTCCCATTCTGTGGGTGTTCTTTTAATTCTATTGATAAAGTATTTGGATGAGCAAAAGTGTTTGATTCTTAATAGTTCCCATTTATCTATTTTCTCTTCTGTTGATTGAGGTTTCTTTGACAGATTTTGGAGTCTGTCCTCATTGTGTATTAAAACTTCCATTGTTGTTCCTACCTTTTCTTGGATAAGCTTTATTGTTTTAGGTTTGATATTTAGGTCTTTTATCCAATTGGAGTTGGTTTTTGTATAAGCTGTAAGATATGGATCTTGATTCAGTTTATTACAGATGGATAACCAATTTTGCCAGCACCATTTATTGAAGATACTGTTTTTACCCCAGTTTAATGTCTTAAAGCCTTTGTCGAATATCAACTGATCATAGGCAGATGGTGTCATCCCTGGGGTCTCAATTCTGTTCCATTGAGATGATCACATAATTTTTAAGGTATATTTGATTTTTATATAATGAGAAATGACCTTTCTAAACACTTATTTTCTAGGTAAATAACTTAGAGTGAGACTGTAATGAGAGCAGTTATATATCATAATTAGTTAAACTTAGTGGAGTGGGGCTTGATGGAGATGGAAGAAAAAACAATCAAGTCCAAGAAGACCAATATTTTTGTCTTCATCATTCCTTTTTTGTTAAAAATTTACTGCTGACACTCTAAGGCTAAGGAATCCATCCAGCAAAGGCTCCGTGTCCAGGATATTTTGTCATCAGAGATGCATGTACATATTTTTATCACCAGCTTGTTTCTAGATCTAGATCTCTCTTATTCTTATCCTCTTGTTGAATCCTATCTCATTCCCAAGTCATACAAATATATAGTTTATATAATCTATTCTGATGTTTGAGTATGTGCTGAAGGATTTTTCTTGCGAGTCTTCAAAATCTGACATATTTGATCACCATTATTATCTTATTCCTACCTCTAGTTGCATTATGTCTTAGAAAAGTGAATTATTGCAATGGAACCTCTTAATAGGGACATTATTGTGGCAATAAAACATATAAATTGCAGTTCTGAACAACCCATAAGAGCAGTCTTGAAGTAGTGATCCACTGTTAGATGAGCTGCACATATTATGTTGTATTATGATGGTGTGATTTGATGTTATATATGGTCAAATGTATAACTTGAGCTGAGAAGGACAGGAAAGACTTAAAGGGGGTGAATCAGGATGATGATTCAGAAAAAGAAAATTTGAATAAGCAGACAAAGTTCAGTGCATTGCAGGAGAGAAGAGCAGATTTAGCAAAAATATAGAAAAAAAATTGACTATTTTAAAGAATAAACCCATTGCTGTCAAGTCATTTTTGACTCTCAGCAACCCTGTAGGACAGAGTAAAACTACCCCATAGAGTTTTCAAGGAGTACCTGGTGGATTTGAACTGTTGACCACTTGGTCAGTAGCTGTAGCAATTAACCACACTCCATCACCAGGCTTTCCAGTAGACATAATAAACAATATCAGTAACAACCACATTGTCATTGATCCACCACCCCACTAGAGAATTTGGTTGATGGACTCCTCCCCTCATTTTTAGTCTGTTAATAAGGAAAGGTTTGTATGGAACTAACCACAGACCTTCATCAAGTACTTTGCATAACTGATTAAAGATGAGATTCTCAGATATCCCTTCTAAACTCCAGGCTTTTATGAACAATCCTGGATGTCTCTTATTTGCTATCCTTCAGGAACTACAACTCAAATTGTTCTCAAAATGTATTAGTTTTTTCTAAAAAAGAAACAAGGGAGAGAATAGTCCAAAGGATTAATGGACCATAACTACCACGGCTTCCACCAGACTGAGTCCAGCACAACTTAGTGTCTGCTGCTACTACTGACTGCTTTGGCGGGGATCACAATAGAGGATCTGAGACAGAGGTGGAGAACAAAGCAGAACAAAACACTAACTCATAAGAAAAGAACAAATTTATTGACTTGACAGAGACAGGAGAAACCTGGAGAATGTAGTCCCCCAACACCATTTTAGCTCGGTAATGAAGTTATTTAAGAGGTTTACCCTTCAATTGTTAAGATTAGACAAGTCCATAAAACAAAACAAGACTAAAAAGGGGTACACCAGTCCCGGGACAAAGAACTACAAAACAAGAAGGGATAGGAAAACTGGTAACAGGAAACCCAAGGTGAAGATGGGAGAATATTGATATGGGGTTGTTAACCGGTATCATAAGATAATATGTGTACTGTTTAATGAGAAGCTAACTTGCTCTGTAAACTTTCATCTAAAGAACAAAAACAGAAAGAGAGAATGAGAGGAAAGAAGGAAATAAAGAAAGACAGAAGAGAAAGGAGGAGGAGGGGGAGAAGGGGGGAGGGAGGGAGACTAAGCAATTTATAACATTTGGTATTATAAAAATAAAAGAGTGCTGTTGTTTCTTTTTCCCAGTCTAGATAGTGATTGAAACATTCAGCAAGTTACACAAAGTTGAAAATCTAGAGTCATTGTTTACTTTTCCTTGCTTCTTGGTCTTTAGCTCTAACCATTATAGTCTTTTTTTTTTTTTATTTGCAACCTCCCTTGAACATGCCCTGTTTTTTTCATGTTCCTGATTTTGCCTTAACTAGGGCTCTTCTCCTTGCTCCCTGGATTGTCATGCCTGTCACTAACCAGATCTCACCACCTCAGAACATCATCAGCCCCAACTCAATTTTCATCCACCTTCTGGAATAACCATTCTGAGGTCAAGTTTGATTTTGTGTAGTTTCCTTGGTTTTGAATTTCACTGATAATGGAAACAGCCATCAGCTGTGCCGTGTTTATGTTGGTAATAAAGTTTGCATTATTAGTATTAGCATTAATACATGTTGTTCCTCTCCCAGGATTCTTTTTGTAATTTGTTTCTTTTTGTTGTTGTTTGTTTGTTTTTCATGTGATTAAGTAAGTTTACAGTCCAAGTCACTTTGCTGTGTAAAACAGTGTACGTACACCATTAGGTGACTCTAACTGCTCTCCCAATCCTGTGACGGCACAGCCCTCCTTTCCATATTCCTTCAACCAATTCCTGTCCCTCCCCTCCACACTCCTCCGTCTCATTTCTGTAGGTGAGCTGCCCCAACAGCCTCATCTTACAGTCTAGTTTAGTTTTTGTTTGAAATGATGACTTTGGCTTTGAATTAGGATTGAGTCTAGAGGTCGTACTTTCCGGGGATCCTCTGGGATGTCAGACCATCAAGACTGCTCGTTTAACAGAATTTTAGGTGTGCACCCTCCTTTTCTCCTGCTTCATCTGGGAGTCTGTGTTGCATTCCCTGGGAAGGCAGACACTGGAGGTAGCTGGGCTCTATCTAGTAATTCTGGTCTCATGCTGGTGAAGTGTCTCGGTTTTTTGACCCCTTCTCTCTCTTGGGCTCACGTTTTCCTCCTGTCTTAAATGCCCTTCATTTCTAAGCTTTCCAGTTCAACTGGGACCAGTTGATGCTCCTTAGATGGCAGCTTGCTATATTTTAAGACCTGAGATACCACTCACTGAATTGTGATGTAGAATATTTTCTTTTCTTTTTCTTTTTTTTTAAAAAAAAAAGCTTACTTATGCAAATTGATCTAGGTGTCCCTCAAAAGCATGGTCCCTAGACTCCTACCCCTGCTACTATGACCCTTGGAATGTTGGTTTGCATTTGGAAAACCTCTTAGCTTTTTTGTATAATCCAGCAGTGTTGAACTGCCTTCTATATTGTACTGTCACTTTTTCACTTAGCCCAGTTCCTGTGTAACATCTAATCTATGAATACCTGTCTACATCCCCCCGCCCTGTAACCAATAGATTATTTTCTTCTTAGTCAATTTCTTGAAACCTCATAAGCATAGTCTCATACAGCATTTGTCCTTTTGTGACTTATTTCAGTCAGGATAATGTCTTCGAGATGACTCCATGTTATAAGGTGTTTCCCAAGATTGTCATCATTCTTTATCATTGTGTGATATTCCATTGAATACTGCATCAAATGTACCATTGTTTATTTCTCTGTTTTTCTGTTGATGGGCACCTAGGTTAATTCCATCTTTCTGCTTTTGTGGACAGTGCTACAATAATTCATGTGCAAGTATCTGTTCATGTGGCAGCCCTTATTTCTCTAGGATATATTCCAAGCAGTAGGATTGCTAGATCATATAGTATTTCTATTTCTAGCTTTTTAAGAAATTGTCAAGTCGTTTTCCAGAGTGGTTATGTCATTTTGCATTCCCACCAGCAGTGCAGAAGGCTTCCAGTCTCTCCACAGCCACTCCAAAATTTGTTGTTTTGTGTGTTTTGGATTAATGCTAGGCGGATGGGGATAAGATGGTATCTCATTGTAGTTTTGATTTGGATTTCTTTAATGGACAATGATTGTGAACATTTCCTCATGCATCTATTTGATACGTCGATTTTTTTTTTTTTTTTTTTTTTTTTTGGTGAAGTTCTGGTTCATATCCTTTGCCCATTTTCTGATTAGGTTATTTGTCTTTTACTTATTGAGGTTTGCAGGGCATGCAGATTACGGAGATTAGATGCTGCTCAGAATCTTGGTTGCCAATTTTTTTTTTTTTCTAGTCTGTAGGGTATCTTTTTACTCTGTTGATGAAGTCTTTAGGTGAGCTTAAGTGTTTGATTTTTAGAAGCCCCAATTTATCTATTTTTTCTTCTAGTGTTTGTAATGTTTTGTAGTATATTTATGCCATGTATTAGGGCTCTGAACATTTTCCCTATTTTTTCTTCCCAGATCATCTTATAATAGGGGTTTGATCCATGTTGGTTTAGCTTTTGTGCACGGTGTGAACTATGGGGTGTTTTCTCCCTTTTTTGCAGATGGATGTCCAGTTTTGCCAACACCATTTGCCAAAGGGACTATTTTTTCCCCAATTCGTGGACTTTAGGCCCTTGTCAAATATCAGCTGTTTATATATAAATGGAGTTATATTTGGATTCTTTAGACTGTCCCATGAATTTACGTATCTATTTTTGTGCCAATACCAGGGTGTTTTGTCTACCATAAAAGTGCAATAGGTTTTAAATTCAGGTAGTGTAAAGCCTTCTTAAGTAATACTTTACTTATCTGAGGCTTTTTTATTTCATATGAGATTAGTGATTTGTTCCTCCATCTCATTAAAAAAAAATGGTATTGGAATTAGTATTGGGATTGCATTGTATCTATAAATAGCTGTAGAAGAATAGACATTTTCGGGATGCTAAGCCTTCCTACTGATGAGCAAAGTAAGTTTGTTATGTAAGTCTTTTTTTTTTTTTTTTTGGTTTCTTGAAATAGAATCTTGTAATTGTCTTTGTGTAAGTCTTTTACATCTTGAGTTAGATTTATTCCTAAGTATTTTATCTTCTTGGGGGCCATTGTGAATGGTATTGGTTTGGTAATATCCTTTTTCATGATCTCTTTGTTAGTGTAAAGGAATCCAATGGATTTATTTATGTTTATCTTTCTGATACTCTGCTGACCTCTTACTTACATTAGTTCCAGTAGTTTCTTTGTGAATTCTTCAGGGTTTTCTGTGTACAAGATTGTAACATCTGGAAATAGAGATGTTTTTACTTCTTCCTTACCCATGTGGGTGCCCTTTATTTCTTTATCTTGTCTAATTGCTCTGGCTAGAACTCCCAGTACAATGTTGAATAGAAGTGGTGAATATGGGCATCCTTGTCTGGTTCTCTTTCTCAAGGGGAATGCTTTTCATACTCTTTCCATTTAGGATGTTTGCTGTTGGCTTTGCATAGATGCCTCTTGTTATGCTGAAGAATTTCCCTTATCCTGTTTCTAAATTCTTGGGAGTTTTTAGCATGATTTTGTTAAATGTTAGATTTTCTTAAATGCCTCTTCTGCATCAAATGATAAAACTAAGTGGTTCTTTTGTTGTATTTATATGGTTGATTACATTGATTGTTTTTCTAATGGTGAATTCCTGGTATGAATCCTACTTGGTCATAATGAGTAACTTTTTGGTATGCTAGTGAATCCTCTTGGCTAGAATTTTGTTGAGGATTTTTGCATCTAAGTTCATGAGAGATATTGGGCTGTAATTTTCCTTTTTTGTGCTTTGTTTACCTGGTTCTGGTATCAGTGTTTTGCCAGCTTCATGGAATGAATTTGGGATATTCCCACCCTTTCAATGCTGTGAAACACATTTAGTAATAGTGTAATAACTGTTCTCTAAAGTTTGGTAGAATTCTCTGATGAAGCCATCTAGACCAGAAATTTTGGGGGTTGAAAGTTTTTTAATTACCATTTCAGCCTCTTCTTTTGTGGTGGATTTGGATTTGTTTAGTTGTTCTATTACTATTGTGTTAGTTTGGGTAGGTAATATGTTTCTAGAAATTTGTCCATTTCCTCTGGGTTTTCAAATGTATTACAGATTTTCAGAGTATTATGATTTATTATTGTTTTTTTTTTATTTCCATTGTGTCTGTTGTTGTATCACCCCTCTCATTTCTCACTGCAGTTATTTCGTTGCTTTCCTGTTTTTCTTTTGCCAGTTTGGCCAGTGGTTTATTGATTTTGTTTATCTTTTCAAAACACCAGCTTTTGACCTTATTAACTCTTTCAATTGTTCTTCTATTCTCTAATTCATTTAGAACTGCTGTAATGTTTATTATGCTTTCTTCTGTTACTTGAGGAGGTCTTTTGTTGCTCTCATTCTGCTTGTTCAAGTTGTATGGTTAATTCTTTGATTCTAGCCCTTTTATCTTTTTAAGATAATTGACTTCTACAACTCCAAAATTTTTGAGCAAAGTGATTTTTTTCTGCTTACTTTTTCAACTGTTGATTTAGACATTTTGGCTTTATGGTATGAGAAGATGCTTTGCCATATTTCAGTCTTTTGGGTTTTGTTAAAACTTGTTATGTGACCTAATGTGTGGACTATTCTGCCAAATGTTCCCGTGCATTGGAAAAGAAAGCATACTTGTCTTTTGATGGGTAGAGTGTTCTATATGTTATGAGGTCAAGCTAGTTGATTGTGGCATTCAGGTTTTCCATGCCTTTACCAAATTCCCTTGGAGTTGTTCTGTCCATCACCTAAAGTGGTGTATTGAGGTCTCCTACTATTATTGTAGAGCTGTCTGTTTCCCTTTTCAGTGATGTTAGAATGTTTTAATGTGTTTATCAGCTCTGTACTTGGGTGCATAAATATTTAATATGGCTATGTCCTCCTGATGTGTTGACCCATTAAGCAGTATATAAAGATCTTCCTTGTCCACTGTGGTGGATTTTACTTTAAAGTCTATTTGTTATTAGATTACTATTATCACTCTTGCTCTTTTTCGAATGTTGTTGGCTTGATATATATTTTACTATATTTTAAGTTTCAGTTTGTGTTAAGTGTAAGCTATGTCTCCTATAAGCAGCATAAAGATGGCTCATACGCTTTTTAACCATTCTGCTAATCTGTTTCTCTTTATTGGTGCATTTAACCCATTTACATTCAATGTTGTTATTGATATGTGTGAATTTAATCCTGCATTTCTGATGTGCTGAGTCATTTTTCTTTGTGAATTTTCTTTTCATCATTTTCAGTGTTTTTGGTTTTATATCTGCTGAGACTTCTTAATTTTATTTTTTTGTTTTGATATATAGGATTGCTAATTTTCTCTCTGGTACCTTTATGTTTACCCTTGATGCTTTGAAGTTTAAACCTGTATTTAATTTGATTGCATCGCCTTAACTTCCTCTCCTTGTGAAAGAGTTATGAATACATTAATTTATCCCTCTTCTGGCATAATCTTGTCATCATTTACCTACTAAGATGTCTGTTTCCCTATTTTTAGTGTTTTGACTTTGAATTCTTTGTGTGGATTCTCTATTCCCGTTGATACATAGATGCTGTGTTCTGCCTTGTATTCATGAGTGTATGATGGATGTTACTGATCTGCTAATCCAAGAACTTCCTTCAGTGTTTCTTATCATTTTGTTTGGTTTTTGCAAATTCTCTAAACTTCTATTTATCTGGAAATGTCTTAAGTTCACCGTCATGTTGGAGAGACAAGTTTTGCAGGATCTGTAATTTTTACTTGGCAGGTTTTTCCTTCAAAGCTTTGTATATGTCATCCCCTAGCTTTCAATTCAACAACTTTTCAGCTGAATACGGAGGGCTAATTCTTAAAGACTATACTTTGTACCATATGTTTTTTCCTATGGCTTTATTCATTTAAAAGTTTCTCTCTATGTTTGGTTTTCTTAAGTTCATTAAGTGTCCAAATAGAACAGTAGAATGCACTGTTTCTGTTAGTTGGAGCAGTTGCAATTTCAAAACCCTGTCACCAGTTTATTAGTCCTCTAGCTAGAGATGGGGCCCCAGCGTTAGTTTACTTTTCTCATGTGTGTTCAGCTTGAGCAGTCAGCTATATGGCTCCCAAGTATGCAGTGTCTGTCGGGGGATGTTGATAAGTGTGGGCTCAGGTCATAGAGTGTGTGTGCTATGAAAGCAAGGTGTCTTCCTGTGCCCAGACAAGTAAATGGATGGCAAAGCTGATTCTAGAGAAACAGCCTGCTTCCGCCCTGGGTGTCTGGCTGGCAGGCTTCCCTTTTATATACATATTTTCCCCCTCTGTTAGTTAGGTGCCTATCTGATGCTTCAGGTACCATGTTAGAATCAGGCACCCAGCACTGCACAGAAAATAATGGTGGGGAGAACCACAGAGATGGCAAGGTTTTGTGTCCCGCAGAAAAAGTTTGGATCCACACACAAGTGCATGATCTTTTCTTTTGGCATTCAGATAGAAGAGTGATGAAATCTATAGATGTGTTTGTCTGAAGCTTGACTTCTGTGCTGAGAAAAACACTCTCTGGACATGGCTATGTTCACAGCACTGGCTCAGGGGTCTTCCCGAAGAGTGCCAACTCCTGCCAGCCGTCCTGTCTGGACTACTGTGCATCTGCACTCTGCTCTCTTTTGACCAGCTCATTCCCACAGCTTCCCTCTGGTGATCAGGGCTCCAATTAATGTGTCCTAGTTAATCTGTTAAGTTGTTTTTCTGTGTCTTTTGTTGTTAAAGCAATCAAAAGGTGGCTCTGGCTACTCCACCATGTTATCCCTGCTTTCCCAGGAATCTTTTAAGGTACTTGTCTGTTTTGTGAGGTTCATACTCACAGTGTAGTTTATAATTTCATTCAACTGGAAAACAGTTTTTTCTTTTATATTCCATTTTCTGTGGAGTTGATTGCAACTCACATGTGTCCAAGTAGAACTGTGATCTGTAGGATTTTCAATGTCTGGTTTTTCAGAAGTGGGTTTCTAAGTCTCTCTTTCACAAAACCAGTAGGTGCACTTGAACTGCCAACTTTTTTATTAGCATCCAAGGGGTTAATAAAAAAAAAGATATAGTTCTCCTTTTCTTTAAACTTTAGAAAACTGTTGTCTTTCCCTTCTCCTGTCCTTATGGCAATTATTTCCCAAAACTAGGAATTTGACTTTCCTACAAGGAGAATCAGGTGCTCAGACAGGTTTTTGTTATTGCTTTTAATTTGGTCTCTCATTAAAAAAAAGTAAAATAAAATAAAATAAAGATTTAAGTTAATTGTTGATTTGTAACTTTTCTTAAAAAAATTTTTGCTAACAGCAATATTGTCCTGCTTTTCTGTAAGACAAGAACTATTCAGAAACTGGCATGCTACTGCGTATTTCAGACAACAAAACTGCTCCATTTGGCTTGTGTCTGTAGTTCAAATAGTTCCTAACCAGGCCCTTTACACATTTGTATTTTGGTTTCCTGTTTTGCC
This sequence comes from Heterohyrax brucei, assembly GCA_028571685.1. NCBI lineage: Eukaryota > Metazoa > Chordata > Mammalia > Hyracoidea > Procaviidae > Heterohyrax > Heterohyrax brucei. Next base: position 27,628,285 of record CM053146.1, on the reverse strand, counting down.
ATGGACAACAGACATCCAGGGTACTTGGCTTTTCCTTCCAAGTATGGGGTGGAAAATGTCCTAGTAACACTTGTTTCTTAACTTTTTAGCACTTTTATCAGAAGCCAAGCCAGTTGTCTTTGGCTCAGTTCCTACTCAAGGTCTACCATTGCTGTTGGTGGTGGTGCTGTTGAGTTTTTTTTTTTTTTTTTAACCACAATCACATGTGTGCAGAATAGAACTGCTCCATAAGGTTTTCAAGGCCATGACCTTTTGGCAGGAGATCATCAGGCATTTCTTCCAAGGCACCTCTGCATGAGTTTTAACTGCCTACCTTTCAATTAGTAGTCACACATTTCACAGTTTTACCACCCAGGGACTCCTGGTCGTATGATGAAAGCTCAAAAATGATGTTTGGTAGAATTAAAGAATACATACTAATTTTGTTGTTGTAGGGTGCCATCAAGTTGGTACAGGTTGATTCCAACTCATAATAACCCAGTGAACAACAGAAGGAAACACTACCCGGTCCCCTGCCATGCCAAAATTGTTTCGATGCCTAAATCTATTGTTGCAGCCACTGTGTCAGTCCATCTCCTTGAGGGTCTTTCTCTTTTCGTCTGACCATTTACTTTACCAAGTATGATATCCTGTACCAGATACTGGTTCCTCCTGACAACATGTTCAAAGTATATGAGACATAGTCTCACTGTCTTTGCTTCTGAGGAGTACTCTGGTTGTGCTTCCTGCAGAGCAGATCTGCTCGTTCTTTTCCTACTCCGTGTTATGTCATTGTCCATCTCCAGTACCACAATACAAAGGCATCACTTTTTCTTCTGTGTTCTTTATTCATTGTCCAGCTTTTGCATACAAATGATGCATTTGAAAATACCATGACTTGTGTCACATACTTCTTAGTCTTGAAGGTAATACCTTTACTTTTCAGTACTTTAAAGAGGTCTTTTGCAATGAATTTTCTCAATACAACGTGTCTTTTGATTTCTTGACAGCTGCTTCCATGGGTATTGATTATGAAACCAAGTAAAATAAAATTCTTGATAGCCTCAAGCCTTTCTTCATTTATCAAGACATTGCTTACTTGTCCGGTTGTGAGGATTTTTTGTTTTCTTGATGTTGAGGTGAAACCTATACAGAAGGCTGTGGTTTTTTATCTTAATTGGTGTTTCAAAATTTCACTTTCAGCAAGTAATATTGTGTCATCTGCATAACGCAGGTTGTTAATGGGTCATCCCCACTCCTAATACCTCATTCTTCTTTGTATGGCCCCACTTCTTAGAGTACTTCCTCAGTCTACCATTTGAAAAAGTATGTTGAAAGGATACAACTCTGACACACACTTTTCCTGAATTTAAATCATGCAGTGTCTCCTTGTTCTCTTCACATGACTGCCTCTTGATCCGTATACAGATTTCTCATGAGCACAGTTAAGTGTCAGGAATTCCCATTTTTTGCAATAATATCCATAATTTGTTATGATCCACACAATTGAATGACTTTACATAGTCAATGAAATGCAGGTAAACATGTATCTGGTATTCTGTGCTTTCAACCAAGAATCATCTGTCATCATCAGCAGTGAGATCCCTGGTTCCCCGTCCTCTTCTGAATCTGGCTTGAATTTCTGAGAGTTCCCTGTCAATACACTGTTGCAGTCACTTTTGAATGATCTTGAACAAAATTTTACTTATGTGTAATATTGTTGGATAATTTCTACATTCAGTTGGATCAGTTGGCCAGGGAGCTATCGTAGAAATTTCTTGGCTTAGATGAGTGAGCACTTCCAGTACCTTCATTTGTTGAAATATCTCAGCTGACACCCCATCAGTTCCTGGAGCCTTGTTTCTTGCCCATGCCTTCAGTGCAGCTTCAACAGCTTCCTTAAGTATCATCCACTCCTGATCATATGCTACCTCTTGAAATAGATGATGGTTAGTTATTTCTGGTATGATGATTTTGTGTATTCCTTTCATCTTCTTTTGATGCTTCCTGAGTAGTTTAATATTTTCCCTGTAGAATCTTTCAGTGTTGTGACTCAAAGCTTGAATTTTTTCTTTGTTCTGTCAGCTTGAGAAACTCAGGCTGTGTTCTCCACTTTTGGTTCTCTATCTCCAGCTCTGTGCACATGTCCTTACAGTACTTCACTTTGTCTTCTTGAGCTGCCCCTGAAATTTTCAGTTTTTGACTTCATTATTTCTGCCTTTTGCTTTAGTTACTTAATGTTCAAGTGAAAGTTTCAGCGTCTCTTCTGACATCCAATTTAGTCCTTTCTTCCTTGCCTATCTTTTTAGTGACTTCTTGGTTTCTTCATGTATGCAAGTGACAGACCATAATATCTTCACTAGTTGCTTGAAAGCCTGATTTTACATCTCAACGTGAGCAAATGGTTTCTCTTTCATGTTTAGTTTAGTTAGTTCCTACCTATTTATTTTCTTTTTTTAAGTCCTACCATACCTGGCTTTAATGGAATGTCCCTAGATGGCGGGGTTCATGTCTTTTAATGGCCTTTGTACAATGTTAGGTTTCGAAGATACCTAACTGGTGATAGGCACCAGTGCTGAAGAATGATGGTAAACATGGAGAGCACATTTCTGCATCCTTTTATGTAAATAGTAATTAAGTGATTAAGTATGTAGCTAACATTAGAGTATACTGATGTTAATAAACTTCCTGGAACACTCATTTGAAGCCCTATTATGCTGGCACACAACCAAAGCTCTACTAATGCCTGTACTTAGGTTCAGGGTAGACCAAGGGGTCTCCTGTGGCTGCTAGGGAGAATTAATCCCCTGGATGTAACAGATGAAAGTGTTAATGGTTTATACTAAGAAGGATTTTCCTGGATTTATAATGTCCTTTGACTAAGATACCAGGTTATATTTCTTATATATGCATCAACAGTGAGTCTTTACCCCACCAGTTACCTGTACAGAACTTTCTAAATGAAGAAAATGTTGGACATCTCAGAGCCCTTAAAAGGTATTTGGAAAGTTTCCAAGTTTGTGTGCTGCATAAACTGGAGGTGGTATAGTGATAATTAATAAAGTGCCAGGCTGGATAATTTCCGGAACTGTAAAAGATACTTGAATGTTGTTACCAGAGGCACAGACACACCTGTGAATGCGTGAAGTTAATTTGTGTGAGGACTGTCACATGAGGGCAGTGGGCACAGGGGAGGTGAGGATCTCTTTAAATAATTCAGACTTCAGACAGTGAAGTGTTCTAAAAAAGAATTCCTGCTGGTAAGATAATATAGGGCTTATGAAAGGAATGTCTCCTGGATTCTTTGGTTATGTATGCTTCCCTGTGACCTTGAGCAAAGTTTAAGAATTGTGCTCTTTGTTTTCTAATCCTTGTAGGAAGGACATGATGACATTGCCTCTGAAAGGTTTTTAAAATAATAATATACCTCCTGATGACTTTGAAAGACATGATTCTCTTGATGACCAAAGAAGAGATGACCTTGTGTCCTCTGTGTCACTGTGAATTTTCCCAAGGCCAGTTTCTAGCAAGTTATCATATATAAAAAGTTACTGTAGCCGGGGTGGGGTGTTAGAGAAATGAAGATACTTATCTCCCTATCGCACATGTTTTCACCATAATTACTGAGACACAACTTATAAAAAGTAGTAACTTGTAGAACATCTGAAGTCGGTTAATCAATAGTCACTGTTACTACTGTTACTGTTGTTTGTACTTTCATTGTTGCAATTATTTTCATCATTATTGAGATGAGAAACGGTGATTACCTTAATCTCTTCTGAAGGGTCTTTTCCATGAACTGTACAAGATGAATGTATGGAGGCAATTCCCCCACCAAGTTAGCATCACCAGTCAGTGGTATTTTCTCTCTGGTCTCTGGAATACCTAGCTGAGAAATTAACAAATTTTGCCAAATATTAATGATCTATATGTCTTATACTCTCCATGGTGTTTTTGTAGTTACTGAGTAAAGAAAGAAAACCTGATGAGGTTGTAGTTAAGTCTCGTGGCTGCTAAGAAAAGGCCAGCGGTTCGTGTCTTCCAGGCACTCCTTGGAAACTATGGAGCAGTTCTACTCTGTAGGGTCACTGTGAGTCAGAATCGACTTGATGGCTTTTTTTTTTTTTAAGTACAGTAACCTATTTGCACCCTCATCTGTTTTACATAGAGAATAGCCTTTGGGAAGCTGCCCTGACTAAATTGTACAAAATTATTTGTGTATGTGTTTTTCTGAAAATACCATGCAGACTATTTGGTTTGTTTTACAGTCATGTAAATTTATTTTGTTCTTTTAGTTTACATTTTGCAAGCTTTTGAGGCATCAGCTTTATCTGCTTATTTTATCCTGTAGATATGAATCAGATAAATATCTATTTCAAGTAAAATTGTTTCCTCAGTGTGTTTCTCCTTCCTTTCTTGTGACCGCAGGTCTATTCAATGACTAAACTGCTGACTAAGAAGACAGTGCAGTGCAGTGCAGTGTTGTTTTTTTATTTTTTTAATTATTATTTTTAGCTATGTTATAATCCGTTATGCAACTGTGTTCCCATCTGTTTCACCCTGAGAGACTTTTCAAAAGAGAGTCTGGCGGTCCTTAATGTAAACATCCTTCAAATATGAGTATTCAACCAATAAGAAAACAAACCACTGGGACACAAAGTTATGACACCACAAAGTGCCGCTATGTCTTTGCCTTTTGATTAATTCAACAGGAAAATACCAAAGAATTTTTTGATTATTTAAGAAAGGCAACAAGGCTCTGTCTTTTTTTCCTTTTGAATGATGAAAATATTGGCATCATAGTCTTCACAGGGTAAAGATATGTAAAAAAATGCATAAGCTTTTTTTTTTCTTTCCTTCTTTCCTGGAATGTCTAATAAAACCTAGTCAAGTATTTTTTTTTTTTTTTTAAATGAACTGTTTAATGAAATCTCTCCCAGCTATCATACCCATGTATGTAATAACACATTCATAAACAGCACTTGGCTGGCTTAAATAAATATGCAAATAGATAGATAGATATAGGAAGGAAAATTATTCCAACATTTCAGAATGTTGGAATAATAGAGGTTTCCTTTTTAATATTATATATCTGCATGGATTTTATCTCTGTGTTATTATTAAGCTTTTTAAGATAATATATATATATATATTTTTTTTTTTTGTCTCCCAAGGTAACCTTCAAAGCATCGAGACATTCAGTGTCACCAGATTTAAAATATGTTCTTCTGGCGTATGACGTCAAACAGGTAAGAGAGTGACCTTCTTTGAGAAAACTTTCCTTTATGACGTATGCAAGTGACTGTTCATATTTTTCCTGGAACATTCACTCATGTAGGGAAATTTTAGCATATCCAGTAGTTGCAGAATGACATTGATGACTGGTATTGCAGAAGAGAAGTTTTAGAAATAACATCCTTGTCTGGCTAGTAAATATCTTGGACAACCTGTGTGTGTTTGTGCTGATCCAAGTCTGCATTTTTAGAGTGGTATGGTTTAGCAAATGCAACAAAAGTGGACTTTGAAATTCTTAGGAAGTCCTACTATGTATGCCAGCTGTTATCAAGAGCTACACTGTATATTGTAGGGTGACACACACACAAAAATCAGTTATTCAGATTGTGGCTATTGGCTTATTTTCAGTAGTATTTGAGCATGAGTTTTGTGGTTGCAGGAAATTCAGCAAATGGTTTTGATCAAATAATGTGTTCTAATTATAATTGGTGTTTTTTGTTCCATGTCAGCTCTAAAGTATAATTAAAGCAATATGTATAGTTGTTGAATATTTTGTACTTAGTAAAGTAAATATTGGAAAGGCAATTCAGCAGTTTAGTTTTTGTAGAAAAAAATGATTGGAAATCAGTCAAGAAAGTTTTATGAGCTTTAAGATAGACAATAAAAATTTATAGACTTAAGGCAGAAAACTACATAGAATGCATTGAAAGCATTTGAACACTTTGAAGTTCACAGTTCAGAAGATCTGCTGTTTGCTAGTTTTAGTTTCTTCTGGAATATACATGTGCTGTGTTTTTAGGAGTGTTTGTATTTCATTGATTTAAAATAATTAATTTTTATTTTAAAAAAGAGAAATTGCAGTGAAAGACATCATTTCCTATTGTAAACCTTGGCCATTTTCTCTTTATTATTGTTAAACTTTTGCTCTGTGCTATGGCTGTTTAGTGAGACTTGGAACATCATATGTACTTGTTAGGAAAAAATACTTGACTTTTTTTTTTTTTTTTTGCTATAGCCTAGTAAAATTCTTTTTTTTCTTTATTAATTACAACAAATGAATAAAATTTCTAACATCTGTCAGTTATCTCGTCTATGATAAACCCTTACCACACCACCCACCATTGTAACCAAAACAGCAATTCTGTAGATAATTCTGTTTTTTGCATCCTTATTACAGAGGTCTCATATATGTACTTTTGACACTGACTGATTTCACTCAGCAGTATCTCTTCCCACTGAGACCATGCTATGATATGTTTTCTAAAATTATCATTGTTTTTTAGCATTGCATAGTGTTCCATTAAGTATATGTACCATGGTTTGTTTATTCATCTGTTGATGGGCATTGGGGAAAATTCCATATTTTAGCTGTTGTGGACTGTGCTGCAGCAGACATTTGTGTACATGTGTCTGTTCATGTTGCAACCTTTGTTTTTGAAGGATAAATTCCAATCAGTGGAATTACAGGATCAAATGGTCTATTTCCAGTATTTTAAGGATGTGCCAGATTGCTTTCCAAAGAGGTTGTACCATTTTGCAATCCCACCAGCAATATAGGAGAGTTCCAGTTTCTCCACAGCCTCTCAGCATTTGTCATTTTGTGTTTTTTGGATCATGGCCAGTGTTGTTGGGGTGACATGGTATCTCATCGTAGTTTTGAATTTCTTTAATGGCTAATGATCGTGAGCAATTCCACATGTGTCTTTTGGCTTCCTGGATCTCCTCTTTGGAGAAGTGTCTGTCCATTTCCTTTGCACGTTGCCTACTTGGATTATTTATCCTTTTCTCATTGATATTTTGTAGTATCTTATAGATTATGGAGATGAGACATCGATCTGACGTATAGTTGCCAAATATTATTTTCCCCATTCTGTAGGTGATCTTTTAATTCTTTTGAGAAAGTCTTTGGATGAGCAAAAGTGTTTGATTCTTGGTAGTTCCCATTTATCTGTTTTCTCTTCTGTTGATCTTGTTTTGTCAGATTTTGAAGTCTGCCTACATTGTGTATTAAAACTTTCATTGTTGATCCTATTTTTTCTTGGATGGTCTTTATCATTTTAGATTTGATATTTAGGTCTTTTATCCAATTTGAGTTGATTTTTGTGTAAAGTGTGGGATATGGGTCTTGTTTCAGTTTTTTTGCAGATGGAGATCCAATTTTACCAGTACCAGTTGTTAAAGAGATGTTTTTACTGCAGTTTACAATCTTAGAGCCTTTATTGAATATCAACTATTTGTAGGAGGATGGTGGCATCTCTGGGGTATCAGTTCTGTTCCATTGGTCTATATATCTCTTTTTTGTGCCATTATAAGGCTGTTTAGACAACTGTGGAGGTGTAATAGGTTCTAAAGTCAGGTAGTGAGAGGCCTCCCAGTGTGTTCTTCTTCTTCAGTAGTGCTTTACTTATCCAAGGTTTCTTCCCTTTCCAAACAAAGTTGATGATTTGTTTCTCCATCTCATTGAAAATGTCACTGGAATTTGTATTGGGATTGCATTATATAGATAGATTGCTTTGGGCAATACAAACATTTTCACAATGTTGAGTCTTTCTATCCATGAGCAGGGTAGATTACTCTGTTTATGTAAGTCTTTCTTAGTTTCTTGTGGTAAGGACTTGTAGTTCTCTTTGTAAAGGTCTCTTATTTCTCTAGTTTGATTTATTTGTAGGTATTTTATCTTCTTGGCCTTTTGGCTAAGATCAAGTGTAGTATCTCTTCTTACCAGTTTAAAAACAAAATATTGCACTATCCTAAAGTATTTTTTAAATAATGCTAATTATCTCTAGAATTTTATATTAAAATAACTACTATATTAATCTGATAATAAAAGAAAGCGGATTTGAACAATCATGGCAGTTAAGGCTGTGACTGGCAGAATGATTCACACAGACTGATGAAGTACAACAGAGAGCCCGGAAATAGATCCCTATGAATGTGCCAAACTGGAAAAAAGAGTGCAAAGACAACTGAGTAGATGAAAGAGAGCATTTTTAACAAATGGTTTAAAAACAATTGGGTAGTCAAAGTAACACAAACAAACGAAAGAATCTCGACTTAACTGCTTATAAGAATTCAAAATGCATCATAGACTGAGACATAAAGGGTAAAACTATAAAACTTTGAGGGAAAAATGAGATGGAAAATCTTTGAAATCTAAAACTATTCACATAATTGACAAAGGACTAGTACTGAGAATATGTAAAGAACTCTCAAAGTGCAATTAAAAAGAAAACCAGTCCAACTAGATAATGTGCAAAAGATCCAAAGATATACTTTAATGAAGATAATATAAAAATAACAGATTCTCATGAACATATGAAAATGTGTTCAACATAATTAGCCATTTAGGAAAATACAAATTGAAACAGCAATGAAATATTACTATACATGTATCAGAATGGCTAAAGTAAAAAGTAATGACAACACTAAAAGGTGGCAAACATGCAGAGAAACTCAAGCACTAGTATGTTGCTAGTGGGAATGTGAAATGATACAGCCACTCTGGGAAATATTTTGATAGTTTCTTTAAAAACTAACCATGTAACTACCATCTGACCCAGCAATTACAATCCTGGGCATTTATCCCAGAGACATGAAAATTTCTATTTATTTAAAAACCTGTGCACAAATATTTATACTAGCTTTGTTTGTAATAGCCGAACACAGGAAATAATACAGATGCTGCTCTTCAATGGATGAATCATAAACAGACTGTGATGCATCCACACATGGAAATATTACTCAGAAATAAAAAGGAACACAAGCTGTTTACACATGTGACAATCTGAATGCATCTCCGGAGAATTATGCCGAGTAAACAAAGCAGTCCTAAAGGGTTATGTGCTGTGTGATCCACCTCATATCCTGTTGTGCCATTGAGTCAGTTCAGACTCATAGCAACCCTATAGAAAAGAATCAAACTGCTCCATAGGGTTTCCAAGGAGGGACTAGTAGATGTGAACTCCTGACCTCTTTGGTTAGTAGCCAAGTTCTTAACCACTGCATCAGTAGAAGTGATTTATATAACATTATTGAAATAACAAAATTATGGAAACAGGAACAGATTAGTGGTTGATAGGAGTTAGGGAGAGCAGGGAATGTGTCTGTTTAATTTTATAGACAGCGTAAGGTGCCCTTATGGTGAGTGCAGTGTTCTGTATCTTGAATGATAAGTATTCATATTGTGGCTCTTATACCATGAAACGAAACTAGGTGAAGGATACATGGACTCTCTTGATAATTGATAATTATCTCAAAAAGTTTAATTTAAAATGTATGTAGTAGGATATTTACTGAAAATAAGACTGAAAGAAATTTAATTTATTCCTCTTTGTGCATATAGAATTCATCAGCTATATGGATTATAGTTTAGCTTGGAGATCTTCCTTCTCAAAAATAAATTTCTAGATAGATGCAAAATAGTGTAGAAGTTATTTTCATATTTATCAGATTTTACATGGATTTGATATGATTTTCAAGATGTGGGTGAAAAATGTTTAAAAAATACTAAAAGATGATGAATTATTAAGCAACCTGTTCTTATTAGTTTGAGATTGTTGCTTCATGCTCCGTGTCAGCCAGTGTCTCTCTGGAAGAACAATCTTTCGTAGTTCCTTTAAGAGAAGCTAGTTAACCCTGTATGAGAAATAAAATTGTCTTATGATAGATTGCATCATCAGTTACTACCTTCCGGCCACAGAAAGGAAACCCTGGTAGTGTAGTAGTTAAATGCTGTGTCTGCTAACCAAAAGGTCAGTAGTTCAGATCTTCCAGGCACTTCGTGGAAACTCTAGGATTGCTATGAGTTGGAATCACTTGGTGTAAAGTGAAGTTGCTTTTCCATCTTATTTTTGAATGCTAATGTTTTAATAATGTCTGTGTATCTTTAAAGGAATGGTGTAGAATGTAAAATATAAAACTAGACTTTCTTTAGATACTTGGACATAATATGTCAAGATCCTATGAGAATATAATTAGCAAGTTCATTTACTTGACCAAACTTAATATGATCATATCATTTTTTATTTACTTTGGGGAAAAATACTGTATGGCAAATCAATTTCTCAAAGTGAGAGAAAGCTGTTATGGTAAATAAAAATGATCGAACTAAAATTCACAATCTTACCCACTTCATTTATTTTATTTTATCAGCTACCATGTAGAAACTACTGTACTAGGCCTTTTGCAGGTTGTGTATGCCTGTGTGTATGTCTTACAAGACTGAGTCGTATCCTTCAAGACACACAAAGTCAAGTAGAGGTAATACGACATGAACACTTACAGCTATCACATAGAGCAGTCAATAATGTAAAAGTAATAATATTAGAGAAAATTTTCAATAAAAGTAAACATGGGATGCTGAAGGGGATGCCTATACTGGGCTTGAAGAACAGGTAGATGAAGATAAATAGAAAATAAACATTGCTGGTGGGTAGACAACCTGAAAGGAACTTCATGCATGTAGCATGAAATCTTTGAGGACTAGCAATCAATTCAGACTAACTAGCCCACAGCCTGACAATTTGGAAAGAAAAAATAAACCTGTAAATTTGGGTTGAACCCAAATTATAAAATAATTTGAATGCTGTTCTGTTCTACACAAATTATACTAAAATGACAGTTTGGGGTATTAAATTTTTTTAGAGTAAGCACAGGCCATGAATAGTGGTGTGTATATGTATATGTGTGTATGGAGCTCTGGTTACAAAGATGGAAAAAAATAATCACAAAGTTCACTCAAACTTATACCCTAGAATTATTTTGTGTTTCATTTCTTTTATTTCCCATTATACATTAAAAAACAAAGAAAAAAGCCTCATTACTTTTAGGTGATTAGGCAGACTATATAATTCTGATTTCAGAGAGGTTCAAATTTCTGGATTTAATATTTCTATGGCATTTATTTCCAGAAGAAGAATTTCTGAGTGATAGATAAAATTTTATTATTTTTTTTATTTGAGGTGAAATTATTGTAACATAAAATAAAACATTAGAAAGTGGCATTAATTCCATTGATAATATTGTGCAACTGCTGCCTATAACTAGATCAAGAATATTTTAATCACCAAAATAAGAAACTCTCTTATCAGGACAAGGAAAGAGAAATCAATGTTTTTCCTCCTGGCTCAAAGTCATCATCGTGAGCACTGATTGCCATACCATAGTACAGTGAGAGTGGTCGTACCTGTGTTCTTCCCCACCCCCCTCAAATGATAAGCAAATTTATTTTCTTATACGAAAGGATATTAGGCATTTGTTGTGGATGGAATTGTGTCCACCCAAATGTTTGCAGTAGTGGCTAGGACATGGTTCTCAGAATTACGCAGTCATCCTCCACTTTGTGATCTGATGTAATGATGGTATGTGTTGGAACTCCTAATCTCTATGATGTTAATAAGGCAGGACACAGCCTGTAGGCTTAGGTCGTATTTTGAGTCAGTCTCCTTTGAAACTGAAACAGGAGCAAGGAACAGAGAAGGACATTATTACCACCAAGAAAGAAGGGCGCTAGTCTTTTGGACCTGACATCCCTGTGCCGAGAAGCTCCTAAACCCAGGGAAAGATTGTTTCCACCATACATGGAAACTTCTGAAGAGCACTTGGCCCATTGACTTTGAAAGGAGACAAAGACCTTCCTCCAAGCCTGGCAGAGAGAGAAAGCCTTTTCCTAGAGCTGGCAGCCTCAATTTGGACTTGTAGCCTCCTAAATTGTGAGAGAATAAGATTCAGTTTATTATATCTATTTGTGGTAGCTGTCACAGCAAACTGTGTATGCAGCTAAGACAGTATTCTAGAACTGGTATGGTGAATTGTCAGACTTCAGAGTCCTGGGCTGCTTCTGCCTTTCTGTTTCATCTTTCAAGTTTTAAGTTCCCACATAGATACAGTGGTTACCAGAGCTCCAATCACCTTGCTTTAGTTACAGATCCAAAGGAGGAAAGAAAATCAGTGGCTTCTATCCACTTTTTTTAAGGAGTCTCCTGTGATTCAGCTGGTAAGGTGATTTCCGTTGCCTGTATTGCTGCATCTTTATATCTTAGAGTGATAACTACTCCAGGTAAATGAAGAGTCCTTTGAAATAGAGGGGTGGTTTGCTGCATTGTCTGTCCCTCGGATAATGTAGCAGCCCCTGGCTATTCATTCTGCAGTCACTCTCGTTTTTTGTAAATCTGTTTTTAGGCTAAACTGATCTTTTTCATGCCTGCCTCTCCAGCCTCACTTCTCATCATTTTTTCTATCCTGCTCATTGGCCTTTCTAAAGTACCTGAAAATACCAAGCTTCCTTCCATAATGAGGCTTTTAACTACTCCTCTGCCTAAGATGGAAATCCTGGCAGCTGGTAGTTAGTTGCTACAACTGCTGACTAAAAAGATCTGCGGTTCAAATCCACCAGGTGCTCCTTTTCCAGTATAACTGCAGGAAAGTGCACATTGTGAATATAAGCTGATGGATTTTTACAAACTGAATGCATTCATACAACACTAATGGGATCAAGAAGCAAAGCATTATTCCACTCCTGCCCAGTCACTACCACTCCAAGTGGAACCACTGTCTAAATTTTCAACAGTTTAGATTGGTTTTACTTGATTTCTGTACGGCCAGTGGGGTAGTTCTTCTTTGTCTTACAGGGTTGCTATGAGTCATAATTGACTCAGTGGCAGTGGCTCTGACTTCTGCCTCAGACTAGTATCCTTCCCCATGCTTTCTCCTTCACGTGGCCACTCAGTCATTGCCTGCAATTACAGCTGTCCGAGACTTCCTTGACTTGATCGAATTCCTCTACCATGAGTTGTATAACATCTATCTCCCTTTTTTTACAACGTATTAAAAATGTAATTTTGTCCAACACAGTGCAAACCTGAACCTCAAGCAAACTTCCTCAAGTGCCAGGTGAAAATGAGTGACCCTTTTCCATGCTTTCAGGGCCTCTGATTTGTACCTATGTCTTAATAGTTTTGCTATTGTATTGAACCTATCCCTTATGAATATACTTACTCAATTAACTTCTAAGTTTCTGCAAGTTAAGAACTTTACTCTGTTCATTTTATACCCATAAGGTTTCCTGCACTGAGTGGCACCAGTCAGGGTAGGTAGAAGTTAAGTCATGATTCTCAAACTTGGCTGCACATTGGAGTCACCTGGAGAGTTTTAAAAATTATGAATGCTCAGTTTGCACCCTGCAGAAATTCTTATTTAATTGATCCGGGGTATGGTTCAGACTTGGAAGCTTAAAAACTTCCCAGGAGATCCCAATGTGCAGCCAAGTTTGAAGACCACTAAATTTAAGTGAGCTGGTTTATTCCACATATGAAAGACTTTCCAAACTTCAGACAAGGGAAAAAAAAAAAATACATATATATATGTATATATATATGTTTAACACTTCAACTACTCTGTGCGAGTCTTAATTGTTCACCCTTCATCCTCAATTTGTTTTAATCCTAATTTATTAAGGACAATACAGAGACTAAGAGGATTCTCAAATTTATGTGATATAATTTGAGATTAAAATCTTTATGTCTAAAGCAGTGTTTCTCCAGGTTGAGTCTAAGTACAGCAGCAGCAGAATCTGGGAATCTGTTAGAGGCTCTCATACTCTGGCCACAGCCAATACCCACAGAAACAACAACTTAGAGGAAGCAGCCTTCTAGGTGACTGTGGTGCAGGCTCAAGACTAAGAACCAATGGTTGAGAGGAAGAAAAGCCTGGTGGCATAGTGCTTAAGCACTGTGTCTGCTAACCAAAGAAGGTTGGCGGTTCAAATCCACCAGGTGCTCCTTGGAAGATCTATGGGGCATTTCTGCCCTGTCCTGTAGGGTTGCTATGAGTCAAAATCAACCAAGTGGCGGTGGCTGGTTTCTAGGAAGTGATTCCTTCACCTCCACTTCTAGCCAGCAAAAGACCTAAGCAGCCGGGCCTTCACATGTCTAGAACAGAACACAAACACAGGAAACATATCACTTAAGATACACCTCGTTTTTTTGTTTGTTTGTTTTTGTAAGTATATCGTAATAATCTGATTTAGGATTTAATGTTAACTGTTCCATGATGACTTTGGACCCCAGTTTATCCTCATTTACTCTTCAGATCTGGTGCTTGTTCTGTTCTGTTTCAATTATAATGCATAAGATTTGTAGCAAAATATATGAGTTTAATTTTGTGTTAATCATTTCAATTTGATACCACAGTAGAACTGCAGGGAACTCCATACTGTGAGTATAAACTGATGGATTTTTACAAACTGAATGCATTCATACAACCCTAATGAGATCAAGAAGCAAACCATTATTCTACTCCTGCCCAGTCACTACCACCCCAAGGGGAACCACTGTCTAAACTTGCAACAGTTTAGATTGATTTTGCTTGTTTTTTTGTACTTTATAGGAGTACAGCCGTAGCATATGTATTTCTTCATGTCTGTCTTCTTTTACTCAACAATATGTTTATAAAATTTATCCACATATTATCATGTAGTATAATAGAATGTTCATTCTCATTATAATTCAGTATTCCCTTGCCTTTATCATGATTTATACATTCTGTTGTTGTTTGGACTATAAAAAGAAGATGTTTGAATAATATATTTTTGTGTTGGATTCATTCTCTGATCACTCCAGCTCCCTCTATAATCCTACTTGTACTTTGACATCAATTTTAAAAAGAGATTATAAAAGGGGAAACAAATGTTTGTTGAGTGTCTCTTACACAGGAACTTTTTTGCAAATGCTTGTCAATCTAAATCTCTCAGAGTCTCTGCTCTTCAGCCACTGATCCCTTATTTTAGAGGGCTTGAATCATTAGGGATGATAACTAATTTACTCAGGGACACCACAGTTGTGGGGTTGGGATTCAGTCTGATCTTTCTAGCTCCAAAGCTGCTGGTCTTTTGGTTACTGTAGTTTTGAGACTCATGGTGACCCTAGGGTCGCCATGAGTCGGATCCGACTCAACAGCACTTGCCTTGGCAGTTTTGAGAAAGTTCTGTGTATGTCTTCTCTTGAGAGATTTCTTTTGTACTATGTCATAATTATTCTCCTACTGTTTTGAAACCATATCAACTGGATTGTATTTAATTAATGGAGTACAGATGGAACATGTATAATAATTTGAAATTCCTAGATAGCATTTATTACACATTCCAAGGCTTGAAACCAAACACAAACCCATTGCTGTTGAGGCAATTCTGACTCATAGCTATCCTATAAGACAGAGAAGAACTGCCCCATAAAATTTCCAAGATGCAAGTGGTGGGTTTCAGCTGCTGACCTTTTGGATAGCAGCCACAGCACTTAACCACTACGTCACCAGGGTTTCCTTTCCGGTCTCTGTGGTTATTTATTTTCATTGTATTTGGTTCTTTGAAATTGGTTCTCAAAAATAACCACATATATCACTGTGAGATGCATTTCAGTGCCTTATAGTGGAAAATATTTGTAAAGATATTGATGGGCAGAATATTTGTGGTTAAGAATTTTCATCTAGAATTTTGACATTTCTCATATTCAACTTTTGTTTTTCCTTTTTTTTGGTTATTCTGAATCATGCCTATAAAAGATTGAATTTAGTCTTTAACACTAACTTTATTTTGCATACTATCTCAATACACTTCAAATTATGGGTCTGTTGAATTATTTAATTATCATTTTCAAGGCATCTTTAAAAAATTAACAGTGTTTGTATACAAAACTGTTTTAAGACAAACACTAAGTAGAATGAAGTATTTGAAAAACAATATTAAGGAAATTTTCATTTTCAGTTTTTTCAGGGTTTGGATTTAAAATACAGGTTAGATAGATTACTTTTTTTTATCCTGTTAACTTCTTCCTTATTAAGTCTTATATTTTCGGTCATTAAATTATTGTTGCTTTAGCATACTGAGAAGTACTTTTGTGCATAATGATACACAAATCTGCATGAGAATAAACTCTGAATATAAAAGTAAGAATTGAATGAATTATTTAAATTACATCTAAGAGAAGGAACAAATCAATTATACATGTTAGATCTGCTGCTGCTGTCTGTCCTCCAAACTTGAAGCTCTTCAAAAGACCAGTGTTGTTATTCCCTAGAATTAGATGCATTGATTTCTGTTTATGTCTTTACTAGCCTGCTCTGTAGACAAGGCTCTCTTTGTGATAAATATCTATTTTAACTAAGAAGTAACCACTATAAAATGAATCTTGCATGCACTGCTGCCTGAAAAAGTAACTCTTCACTAGTGAATTATGTAATTAAATTCTGGGCCTTAATACTTCTGTGCTTTACGATTACAGACACTTATTTAAGGAGGCTGTAGAACTGCATGAGCTGGTCATGGGAATGCCTAAGCTGTTAAGCTTCATATACTTGGGTTGTACTAACATTTTAAATAATCCTATTATGGATAAAGTCAGAAAAAGTGCAGCATGGGAAAGTGACTGTCTTCAAATCTGTGAAACCAGGAATGCATCCTGAGTGCTTCCCAAGGTCCATGAAATGAGCACCTTTTCCTGTATGAAGTTGTTGCTGCAAAAACTCCCTCCTAGTTGATCTCCTTCTTATTAGAGAAATTATAAAACATGGGAGAAAAAAAAAAAACAAAAACTAAAGACTTCTGTTTTTATATTGTTTTTGGTTGTAGCAGAAGACAAAAACTCCTGGGGGAGAAAAAGCAGGGAAACCCAAGAAAGAGCTTTTGAAGCTGGTATTTACAATTTATGAAAACCCTGATGGCGTGGTTGCTAAGAGCTGTGAATACCAACCAAGTTTGCCATTCAAATCCAGTAGGCGCCCCTTGGAAACTTAATGGGGTGCTTCTACTTTGTTCTGTAGGGTCATTATGAGTTGGAAGTGACTTGACAGCAGCAGATTTGTTTTTTGTGTGTGTTTATAACATTTCCTTCATGTTATCACTAATTCATCCACATACTTGGTGTCATGGATTGAATTGTGTCCCCCCAAAAATGTATGTGTTGATTTGAATTGGTTTGGCGTTCCAAAATGGTGCCCTTCCTCCCATGTGTCATGAATCCTGCCTGTGTGATACTGATGATGAAGAATGATTTGCAGTTGTGTGAGGCAGGACCCAAGCTACAAGCTTGTGGAATATAAGGGAGAGAAGTGAGCAGAGGAAGTTGGGAACCTCGTACCACCGAGAGAGAAGCACTGAGAGCAGAAAACATCCTTTGGAGCTGAGGTTCTTGTGCCGAGATGCTCTCACTGGATGTGGACTTAGCCTACCGGACTGTGATAAATTCTCCTACTGAATGGACTTACAATTTGTAAATGGATTTGTGGCTTACCAGACTGAGACAATAAAAGCTTCGCTACATGAAACCTTCCACTCGTGGTATTTTATGTTAGAGCAGTACCAGGTGACTAAGACACTTGGTTATAGCACTTTCTATTTTAATTGTCAAAGTAATCTGTATTTACTAGAGAATCTGAAAATACTGAACAACCTAAAGATAATCAAGTCCCTAGGTAATGCAAACAGTTTGCACTTGACTGCTAACCTAAAGGATTGTGTGGGAACCAACCTAGTGGTACCATATAGGAAAAGCCAGGCAATCTATGTGGAGTAGCTCTGCTGTGCAACATAGGGGGTCACCATGTGTTGGAATTACTTTATAAAAACTAGTAGCATAAAGTTAATTCCAGTGCCCATATTCATGTCTTTTAGAGAAAACAACTATTAATATGTGACTTTATCTCATCCAAGACTTACTTTTGACGTGTAGTTTTTCTTCTTATAGACAACAGATTAAGAATAGTAAAATAGGGAATTAGATCATGAATGTTGTGTATGTCTTAAATATTTTTCAAAACATATTCTTAATACATCCATGATAATCTTTCTTTTTAAAAAAAAAAAAAATTCTGCTGCTTTGATTCTTAGGGTACATCTAATCCTTCACTTATATAGAATAAAGGTAACAATGGATATCCTTGTACAGAACCAACATCTGTCCCTTTTTTGTTTTTTATAAAAATAGTAGAACTGAAAAGACTAAATTACTTTTTTCACTATTTAGGTTCTTGATACATATTGCTAAAATGCTTACTACAGAGTATTGTAAATATATTCTCTCCAAGTATAAAGATTTTAATATTTATTTTTCATTCACAATGCTGTTTCACAGGATATTAATGGCTATTATAAGTTAAAGCAATGCACCTAAAGTAACAAAATAGTTTATCAGTGTAAGAATCTGCAGTATGTTAGCACATTTCAATCCCTGCCTTCTCTTCCTTTCTCTAAAAGCTCTCCTATTCAAGCTGATTGTCTTGAGTGCTGAGTATCTAACCTTAGGTCTTTGAGGAATCAAGCCTACATTTTTAAAATGAACAGTTTCTCCAGCAAGCAGTTGATTTAGTTATACTAGAATTACACTAGAAATAACAAACACCAAGTAGAATATTTCCAAGTTACAGACAATGAGGAAGTTTCTGAGCATCAAACTGACTTAGTGAAACATCTTTATTTTTTTCTCATGTATAGCAAGCTGTTTTAATAGTAAAAATTAATGGAGTCATCATTTGTATCTATTTACAAATAGAACACTTCTATAAATAGAGTAGGAGCCCCTGGGTTATATAAACTGTTAATGCACTTGATTCCTTTAAATTTGGAAAGCTTCTATGCAGATGAATAACCAGATGAGCTCTGTATACCTTTAGAACACTCAGGCATTCATAGAATATAATTACAACCCAATTGACTCTTGGATATTGTACTCAATTAGAGCTATATTTGCATAGAAGGAGACAATGAGAGTTCTCAAAGATTTAGAAATGCTGATTAATAAATTATAAATTCTGTTGTATAGACAAAAACAACAAAATATGAGGATAACAATGTGTATTTTCAGTATTGAAGGGCTATCTTAGAGAATAGAATACTAGATGTGTTTCTTTAAAGTAAAACTAAGAGAAATGATGTTAAATGATGCCAGGAAATCAGAATAAGACTTAGCACAATGAAGCCCTCTCTAACAGTTGTGTTTTTTTCAATAATGCAGGAGCCTGCATTGGAGGTAAAGAGTATATTTTCTCTAAGAGAGTTTATTGATATCTGTCCGTAATTGGCATTGTCAAGGAAATCTTGCATGGAGGAGCTATTAGGATAGTTGACTCTCAATGTCCTCTATAAATCTAGGGAGGATAACAGTTTTCCCTGTGAAATACATCATAACACAGACAAAGGAAGATAGAAATGTGTGACTTTCCACCTATGTCATGTTTGAAAACGTGCCACTTTTACAGTACTGGCTTTCTCTTCAAGATCCCTGTGTGGTGTGAGTAGTTTGGACTTGGCTTATAGTTGAAAGGTTGGTGGTTTGAAGCACCCCGGTGGAAGTAAGGCTCAGCAATATGCTTTCATGAAGAATACAGCTAAGAAAATTTTATGGAGCTCAGTTCCACTGTGTAACACATAAGGTTACTATGGGTCAGAACTGACTCAGCAGCAGTGGGTTTGGATTTTTCATTCTGGGTTTTAGGCTTTAGGTTTTTTTGTTTGTTTATTTTCTCTTGCCACAGATTTCAAAACAGTAAATTTTGCTCTAGTGTATTAGTCAGCTAGGGCTGCTCTAACAGCAATACCACAGAGTGCATGGCTTTAACAAAGGAAGCTTTATTTTTACTCAGTCTGGAAGGCTACAAGTCCAAATTCAGGATGTCCGCTCCAGGGGAAGGCTTTCACCCCTGTTGGCTCTGGAGGAAAGTCCGGTATTGCATCAGTCTTTGTCCAGGGAGCTTCCCGGCACAGGCACCTGGGGTTTGAAGAATACCGTCTCTTCCTGCTGCTCCTTGTTTGATGATGTGAGGTTCCCAGTTCTCTGCTTGTATCCCTTTCCTTTTATCTCTTGTAGGATAAAAGGATTAAGGGTCGGACAAGCCATATTCCAGGGAAACTCCCTCTACAGTGGAGCAGGGAAGTGATCTTATAAAGGGATTTACAGTCCCACCCTAACCGTTTAACATACAGCGTAGGAAAACCACAAATGGAGGACTGTCACCAGATACTGGGAATCATGGCCCAGACACATGGATGCACGTATTTTGGGGGGGACACAGTTCAATCCATGACATCTAGACAGTCATGCCTATTTTTTAAAGTGTTAAACACACTGTGAGTTTTCAAAACTATAGTGCAAATAATTCTTACAAGAAATAAAACACTCCAGGTGAAAAAAGCCAGAATATGCACAGATAGTGTGAAATCAAGAAGCAGGGTTTTGTGATTATCCCAAGAGACAGCAATGTTATGATTTTTAATTGGAGCTTACACTGACTAACTTTTAATTGCTTTTGTTTCCTATTTAAACAAGAACGACAATGAAATCTTGTGTGTTAGTAAATGAAGCGGTGGAAAGATAGAGTGTAGTGTGGTGGGCCACTAATTAGCCATGTGGAAAGGACTATAATGGCTCTGAGGAAGAAGATAGCAGAGAATATAATTAGATTAGTAAGACCAATGTATTTTTAAAAGATCTTAGCAAGAAAATGATCAACTCTTAGTGTCATAAAATTTGAAAAGAGCAAATATTTGTTTAAACATTAGATGCATCCCACGGTTAAGATATAATGAAACGTTGCATTATTTATATTTAATTGTACATATTCAGACTTGATTCTGCTTAATTTGTCTTTTTGCTTGTGTTTGTCGTCTGTTCCCTTGTGGTCCCACAGCCCTCATGGGCCTTCAGTCTATGTATTACCCTCAACACCAACTGCAATGTCTGAAGCAATAAAGGTACATGGTAATGTCATTTGATAATTTATTTCTTCTGTCAGTTTAGAATGGGGAACAAAACATCTCTACCTGAGTAGAGAGAATACATTTTCTCCTTTTTCTCGATTCTCTTTCATGTACAGTTATGGCAAAATAAAATGTATTTGCTTGAACTTTGATCTTGCAGAAAGGACACTAAGTAAGTTTTTCACATAGAACATTCCTCCCCAAGTTAGATTTTTAACCTATAATTTTACATTTAAAGTTATAAATAGGAAAAGTGATGTCAGCAAGACAACAGAGTAGGCAGCTGCAAGCTGCCATCCCGTAACAGAAACACCAGAAAGCAGACACTGTCACAATCAACTTTGCCAGAAATATGGAAAACACTTGGTGGTTCACAGAAGTGACAGAAACATTGAATCAAGAAAAAGGCTACTTCAAAACAGTAGAAAAACTTCATGAGCATTTTAGTCATCTGTGTTTTATTGTCTTGGTGGCAGTGTTGAAGACTGTAACTGATGACTCCAGTGTGGACACTTGGCCCTTGTCTCTTAAGGGAACAGAACAAACTGTATTTTTAAATTGTTGTGTTTGTCTGTTTTCACCTGTCGGCAGACTATCTGAAGGACTGGCACAGGTGCTTATATTTGCTTCACCTGTCCTAGAACTCACTCAGATTTAAAAAGTGCTGTACATTACTTAAAAACACTGTCAAGTGAACACTCAGTCCTAACTGCGTGTTGTAAAAAAGTTAAGACATGTAATGTACTGCATAGATAATAAAAGTTGGGAAGAGAAATTCTTAGGAAAATTAAAACAAAACAAAAGACTCTGTTGCCCTAGAGTTGGCTCCAACTGATAGAGCCCCATGTGTTATAGAACAGGACTGCTTCATAGAGTTTTCCTGACTATAATCTTTTTGGAAATAAATTGTCAGCCCTTTCTCCTACAGTGCTGCTGGGTTCTGCTTATACCAAAAGCAAAGTAAAACAAAATAACAAACTCTAGAGAAAGGAGAAAATCTGATTTTAACAAACACAAATTATTCAAACATCATATTTACATTAGGCAATCTTAGGAAATACAAATAAATAGGATACAATAGTCCACTAAGAGAAACAAAGTAAAGCAACAAAATCCAACCCTGAGGAAGCCAAGACATTGACTTACTAGACAAAGACCAAAACAGCTATCTTAAATATGATCAAAGAAGTAAACAGTAGACAAAGAACTAAAAGAAAAAGAGAAAGTGATATAATGACATATGAACAAAATGAACGTATCAGTAAAGAAGTAGCAGTTACCAAAAAACCCTAAAAAAGAACCATACAGAAATTCTGGAGCTGAGAACTACAATACCTGGTATCAAAAATTTGCTAGAGGAGTTCAACAGCAGGTATGCACAAGTGGAATAAAGAATAGCCAAGCCAAGTGCCGTCGAGTCGGATCCGACTCATGGCGACCCTAGGAATAAAGAATAAGCAAACTTAAAATAATGTGGTGGTGCTACAGTGAAGTCAATTATGATTCATAGCAACTTCATGTGATGGAGTAGAAATGCTCCATAGATTTTCTTAGCTATACTCTTTATGGAAGAAAATCACTGTGTCTTTCTTCCACAGGGCTGCCAGGTAAAATTGAACTGCCAAATCTTCATTTAGCATCCAAGTGCTTAACTGCTGTGCAGCAAGGCCTTCTTAAACTTGAAGATAAGAAATTGACATTGCTAAGCATGAAAAGCAGAAAGAATAAAATTAAAAAGTTGCTAGACCCTAGAGAACCTGTACCATACCATCAGACTGACAGTCAAATTGAGAGTCCCACAGAAAGATGAAAAAGGCAGAAGAAATCTTTGAAAAAATAATGACTGAAAACATCCTGAATTTGAAGAAAGACATGACTGTATCTGTCCATAAAAGCTAACAAACTCAAAGATGAATATACTGATAAAATGTCTGCATCGAGACATTACAGTAGGTTCAGAACCAAAGACAAAGTGAAAATCTTGAGAGCAGCAAGGGAGAAGTGGTTTGTCAACAATAAGATATCGTCAATACGGTTGAGAGTCAATTTTAAATCAGAAACCTTTGTGGCCAGAAGGAAGTGGCATGACACATTTTAAGTGCCGAAATTAAGTCAAACAAACAAAATTCAGACAGATAAAAAAACTGTCAACCAAGAATGTTATATCCAGAAAACCTCCCCTAAAAAAGGGACCGGGAAAGTAAAACATTTTCAGGTAAACAAAGCTGAGAAAGTTCTTTACTATGAGACTTACAAGAAACACTGTAGGGAGCACTTCGGGTTAAAATAAAAGGACCTAGGCAGTAACTTGAAGCAGCATGAAGAAATACAGATCTCAGCAATACTAACTACATGGACAAATATAATTCCAGTTGTCATTTTGTTTATATCTCATCTTTTTAGGTCCTATATGTTTTAAAAGCAAAGGTATAAAAGGAATTTTGTTATTGGAGACACAGTTTATAAAAATGTAATTTGTAACAGAATGCATGTTGCTGCATTTAAGTAGGTATCCATTCTGAGTATATTATTAAATATTTAGAATGTTAAATGTGGTCCTCATGGACTGGAAAGAAAAAATATTTTAAAATATGCACAAAAACACATGAAGTTATCAAATGGCTTGCTATTTACAGAAGGTCAACTGGTGACAATAGAAGGCAGTAATATAGAAACAAGGGACAAAAGTCAAAAGGCAAAGAAAACAAAAAATGACAATCAGAAGTACCTCTTTATCAATAAAACTTTACTAAAAATGAAATAAACTTCAATAAAAAGGCTCATTGATAGAATGATTTTTTAAGATGATCTAGCCATGTACTGTACACAAAGACTTCAGATTCAAAAGCAGAATAGGCTGAAACTGAAAGACTGACGTACACACACACACACACACACACACACACACACACACACACACACACACACACACACACACACACACACACAAAAATAACCAAAAAAGAACAGGATGGCTGTATTAATATCAGAACAAATAAAAGAGAGATAGGACATTATATAGTAAATAAAAGTGTCAGTCCTTTAAGAATATACAAAAAGAATCAGTAACAATTACAAACATATTACAGCACAGCTCCATATATATTATGCAGATATCTCCAAAACTGAAGGGAGAAATAGACATTTTGAGAGTAATAGAGACTTCGATATACCGTTGTCAGTAATGGATAAAACATCTAGACAGAATTCTGGTTAGGGAATAGATGATTTGAACAACACTATAAAACAACCAGACCTATGTTCTAAGTGATTCATTGCTTAGGAACTCACACATGACATAGAAAAGAGGAGCAAAGGATGCCTCGAAGAGTAATTAAGTTTGTTATACTCGTGTTTCCTACAGACTGGGAGGTGTAGAAGCTAAGAAATGGGTCGCATGGGGGCATTAGAGGACAAGCTAACAACAAGCTGGAATCATAGGAGAGGATTTATCATAATAAGTACTGCAAGGTTAACTGGCTTTCTCAGGCTTCGTTGGATATTGGACATTTTAAATAATTCTGAATGATCAGGCTCCATTATTTGCTGTTTACCCATAAAAAATAGGGAGTGTCCCTAGCTGTTAGGTACCTGAAATCTGGATAATTAAGAAAGGTGAATAATGATCCAGGAGTGTGAAAACCTGATAGAGAAAGAATGTAGTCAGTTAGCAGCTCAAGAAGAAGAAAGTACCAGCCTCCTACCATGGCTATGTCAAGACAGCATTTTAAAAATATTTTTATATGCACACCAACTGGCATTTATAGAATGTTCCACCCAAAACAGAAGAATACACTTTATTCTTCAGTACACATGGGGCATTTTCCAAGAAAGATCACATATTAGGCTATAAAACAAGCCTCTATAAATTTGAAAATATTGAAATCATACAAATTATCTTTTGTGACCGCAGTGGACTGACACTAGAAATCAGTAACATAACATAATCAAAATGGGAAATTTCACAAATATGTACAAATTAAATAAGACACTGTTAAATACTCAGTGAATCAAAGAAGAAATTATAATTATAATTTAAATTAGAAAATTCTGAGAGGCCATCAAAAATGAAACCACATCACATTAAGATTTAAAGGATACTTGCAGTCAGTGTTCAGAGGGAAATTATAACTTTAAATGTCTGCATTGAAAAAGAGAAAGAACAAAGATCCCAAATCTACCACCTTACTCTACACCTTCAGGAACAAGGAAGAGAAGAGCAAATGAAACCCAGAGAAACTAAGAGAAGAAATGATGGAGATCAGAGATAAGTAAAATAGAGAAGAACTGATATGTAAGAGTGAATCAGTTAAATTAAAAGTTGTTTCTTTGAAAGATTATTGAAACTGACAAATCTTTAACTAGAGTGAGAAAGACTAAGAGTAAGCAAATAATTAAATCGGAATTGAAAGGGGTAATATTATTGCCCGGATCTGACTCCACGGCCCTTGGCTTGGCTATACACAGGTAAAATGGAATTTAAAAGAATGCTATAAATAATTGCATACAACCAAATTAGATAATCTGTAAGAAAAAAGTCCTAGAAACACGTGAATTATGTAAGATAACTTAAGAAGAAATAAAAACAGATCTATTATAATTAAAGAAATGAATCTTTCAACAAGAAAAAACTCCCAACAGAGAAAAAGTTCAGGTAAAGGGCATGGATGTATGCTTTCAGTGCTGTTATTCAACATTGTTCTAGAGCTTGTAGTCAAAACAATGAGACAGGACATATAAATAAACCACATCCAGATTAGAAAAGAAAAAATAAAACTATATTTGTCGATTAAGTGACCCCTTATCTCTATCATCTGTTTCTGTCAAAAATTTCTTGTAAAAACTCCACAAGAAAACTTCCAGAGTTAATAAACAAATGCAGAAAAGTTAGAGTACACAGAATGCAAATGAAGGAAATTAAATCCCTACTTCACATCATATACAAAAATTACTCAAAAAGGATCAATGACCTAAATATAAGAGCTAAAACCCTGAGATTTCCAGTAAAAGACTGCAATTGATGGCCCAGGGCCTCGGAGTTCCCCTGGGAGCATGGCCCCAGGCCCTGGTGCTGCCCCTGTCCATAAATGATAATGGACAAGAATGGATTGGACTTGGTGATAAAGAGTGGCAATATTGTGTGTGCACTTTATGGTTCTATGCATCTATAGGATGTCTTCCTGCTGACCTCTTACTGGAGTCAGGGGAGTGGGTGGAGAGGACAGGAGAGAAGATTGTTGGGAGGATAAGACATGTATGGAGTGAAGACGAAGAGTGTTCTGTCACCAAGCAGGGAGCAGTGGGAGCTGCTTATAGATAGGCACGCAAATTTATATGAGAATGTACATTTTCATTCAATCATAATAAAAAAAGAGATAAAACCATAAAACTGTTAGAAGAAAGAAGTAAATCTTCATCACCTTAGATTTTACAGCAGACTTGAATTCAACTTAAAAAGCATGAGCAACAGAAGAAAAAGAAATAAATTTCATAAACATTGAAAATATATGTAAAACTCTATCATGAAAGTGAAAAGAACAGTTGATAGAATGGGAAAAAACATTTGTATGTGTATATATATGTATATATACATATATATTTTTACCTAATAAGGAATTAATATCCAGTATACAAAAAGAAAAACACAATCACTGCCATCAAGTCAGTTCTGATTTATAGTGACCCTATAAGACAGTATAACTGCCCCATAGAGTTTCCAAGGAGTGCCTGGCTGATTCGAACTGCCGACCATTTGGTTAGCAGATGTAGCACTTAACCAGTAAGACCTTGTGGCAGAGAGGTTAAGAGCTTGGCTGCTAACTAAAAAGTCAGCAGTTTAAATCTATAGCTATTCTTTGGAAGCCCCATGGGGTAGTTCCACCTTGTCCTGGAGGGTTGCTAAGAGTCAGAATTGACTCAGTAGCAAAGAGTATTTTTGTCTTTTTGTTTGTTTAAAATACGAAAAGAACTCAAACAAGTAAACAACAAAAAATGCAGTTAAAAAATGATCAAGGGTCTTAAGCAAACACTTCTTCCAAGAAGGTAGGGCAAATAGCCCATAGATACATGAAAAGTTACTCAGCATCAGTCATTTCAAAACCAGATCAAACTTTGCCATCAAGTCAGTTCAGACTCGCAGTGACCCTATAGAACAAAATAGAACTGCTCTATAGAATTTCTAAGTGCCTGCAGCATCTGTAATGCTTATATTTCATATCACAGCGGAGCTTCTTAACCACTGCGCCAAAGCCACAGCGAAACACCCATCTCATAGTCACCAAAAAAAGAAAAGAAAGAAGAAAAGATCATTGATATATTGTCTCAGTGAGGATGTGGGGAAATTGCAAACTCCATCGATTGCTGGTGTGAATGTATGAGTCAAATCTATAGAGCTCAGCTGAAAAGCTTTTCAGTGGTTCCCCAAAAAGTGGAATTACCGTAATGTTTTTGTTGTTGTTAGCAGCAGTTGAGCGAAGTCCTGATTCAAGATGAGCTTATAAATTACAGAATAGAACTGCACCATAGAATTTTCTTGGCTGTGATGCTGCTGGTAGGTTTGAACCTTCAAGCTGTGGGTTAGCAGCTAAGTACAAACAACTTGCCCCACCCGGGTCCCTTAATTATTGCAATATGCCACCTTAGCTCCACTTTCAGGTATCTACCCAAGACAATTGAAAGTACTTATACACCAGTGTTCAGAGAAGCATTAGTCACAGCAGGCAAAAGGTGGCATATTCATCAATAAAAAGTTAAACCAAATGTGTCACATATGTAAAATGGAATATTATTCATCATAAAAATGAATGAAGTTCTGTATACTCATATATGCTACAATGTGGAGGAACCTTGAAGACATTGTATGTGAAATACACCATAAACAAAAGGATACATATTGTATGATTTCCTTTATATGAAAAATCTAGATGACCACAAATTCATAGAAACAGAAGACAGATCACAAGTTACCAGAGACTGAGGAGAGAGAAAAATGAGGAGTTTTGGCTAGATAGGCACAGAATTTCAGCTCGGTGATAAAAATGTTTTGAAAATAAAAGTGATAATGGTAGTAGTTATAGCTAATGCCTCTAAAATGTATGCTAACCTGGCTCAAATGGCAAATTTTATGTCATATGCACTTTACTGTAGTAATTTATTTCAAGTATGAATGGTTTCTGCTTTAAAGAAATTTTATTATAATATCTCAGTGACAACATTCAAAATTTTCAGTTTAGAAGTTTTGCTTTATTATGAATTACTTTTCCCCATTGTGGAATTAATGAGCTTTTAATGTACTCTAGATTTCTTTTTGAAAATTGCATTTCATTTAACATCTATGCCTGTTATTTATCATAACAAATTCCACATCCTAGTGGAAGTGAATTTGATTGTTAATCTACCTTTTCAGTATTTGCAGATTCAATATTCTTGTGAAATCACAACAGTGGGATGCATGATCATTTATTCTTCTTTATAATTGATAAATGAAATTATTTTTACATTAACTGATACAGTACAAAATATAACCATCTGAAAACCTAAGGGATTTCTAAGTTAAGGGAAGGGATTTCTTCTAACTAAAGAGGTTGATGTTCCTGATGCTAATAAGAAAAAGTAATTTAAAATCTTTACCGTATTGTTGATTGCAGTTTAAGGTTACAGTTTCAGAGATGAATGTCGGCATAGAGTCCTAGGAGATGAATGAATCATTTCCACACTGTCTTGGTCATCTGGTGCTGCTCTAACAGAAATACCACAAGTGGATGGCTTTCTCAGGGGTTTAGTTTCTCACAGTCTAGTGCACGAGAAGTATAAATTCAAGGTTCCAGTTCTAGGGGAAGGTTTTTTCTCTCTGTTTTTTTTTTTTTTTTTTTTTCTCTCTCTGTTTCCTAGCTGAAGAGATTCTCAATTCAGGTACCCCAGATCCAAAGGATACACTCTGTTCCTGGCACTTATTTCTGGATGGTATGAGATCTCTCTTCTCTCTGAGTCTCTCTTTTATGTCTCAGAAAAGGCCGACTCAAGATACAACCTAATCATGTAGATTGAGTCCTGCTTTCTTGTCATAACTGCCTCTAGCCTCATTAAAATCATAGAGATTAGGATTTCCAACACTGTTTTAGTCAGGTAGTGCTGCTCTAACAGAAATACCACAGAGTAAATGGCTTTAATCAAAGAAGGCTTATTCTTACATAGACTGGTAGGCTGCAAGTCCGTATTCAGGGTGTCCACTCCAGGGGAAGGCTTTCCCCTTGTCGGCTCTGCAGGAAAGTCCGGTATTGCTTCAGTCTTTGTTCTGGGAGCATCTTGGCAGAGGAACCTCAGGTCTCAAGGACACGCTCTTCTCCCGGAGCAGATTTCTTGATGGTGCGAGGTTCCCAATTCTCTGCCTGCTTCTCTGTCCTTTTATCTCCGGTAGGATGAAAGGATTAAGGGTGGGACAAGCCATACTCCAGGGAAACTCCCTTTACAGGGGAGCAGGGACATAATCCTATGAAGGGATTTACAGCTGCATCCTAATCCTTTAAGGTACAGTTTAGGAAAAACCACAAAATGGAGGACAGTCACAAGATACTGGGAATCCTGGCCCAGCCACAGGGCTACAGCTGTTTTTTGGGAGACACAATTCAATCCACAACAGACACCAAATAGTTGCATCAGGTCATAAAACAGCACACAACCACATAATACTGGGAATCATGTCTTATCCAAGCTACACATGTTGGGGGACACAGATGAATCCACAACACCTGCTTGCCTACTTCATCATTCCTGACACGAGCCACCAACACGGCACACCGTTTCTCTCTTACCCTAGCCAGGCTAGGTTGGACCTTGGGAGTTAAAAGGACACTCAATGTCCTTTAACCTGCTGGAGAGGCAGACACAAACTTCAAATTTGGGAATCCAAAGGCAGCACCCTCATTTTCAACTGTTGGCATGCCCCTCTCCTTTTGGCTTGATAATCTGCTGCAGTAAATCAGAGAACTTCACAGAAAATACTTCACTTAATATAGATTTATCCCTGGGGGTGCAGGGTTAAACGATACGGCTGCTAACAAAGACATTGGCAGTTTGAATCCACCAGGCGCTCCTTGGAAACCCGTGGTGCAGTTTGGCTTTATCTAGTAGGGTCACTGTGAGTTGGAATCAACTTGATGGCAGCAAGTTTGGTTTTGTTTTATTATATCAAAAGGATATAAACTAGGTTCATCATAAAGAATAGACGCATGAGCCAGGTTTGGTAAGGTTCTCAACTTGGAGCTGCCATGTCTCAGAGAAGGCAAGTCATCCTCCCTTCTCCTGCTCGGAAGGTCTTGGAACCTGAGGATTCTGGACTTTTACAGATGAGTCCTACATGGCAGACTAAATCATGCCTCCTAAGGAAACTGTAGTGGTGTAGTGATTAAATGCTACAGCTGCTGGCCAAAAGGTTGGCAGTTTGAATCCAGCAGGTGCTTCTTGGAAACTCTGTGGGGCAGTGCTACTCTGTCCTATAGGGTCACTATGAATCAACTCGACAACAAGGGGTTTTGGGTAAGGCTATTTGGGTACTAGTGATACAGTTTTAAGCATTCAGCTGCTAACCAAAAGGTCGGCAGTTGGAATCTATATGTAGGTAGGTACTCCTTAGAAACCCTGTGGGTCAGTTCTTCTCTGTCCCACAGGATAGCTATGAGTCACAATTGACTTGACAACAGTGGGTTTGGTTTTTTGGTTTAAGGCTAGTTGATGTTGACCTCCTTGGTGAAGCGTACCTGGCCTGTCTCATCCTCACTCTACAGTATAAATCCTCGGGTATGGCCTGGAAATCCCATACCAAAGTGCCTCAAGCAAGCTAGCAAGGACAAAAGCCACTTTAATGTGGGTAAAGCTAAACTCTTAACCACAAAAGCTGTACTTAGTGCTAGTTTTTCATTCATAAAATGAACAAAGCTGTTTTCAGAAAATTTTTCCACTATTACAAATAGTGCTATGATTGTCTTTTAGTTAGTCTGCCTTTATGGGCTTGGCTTTGGCTGCCTTTATTTCTAACAGATTACTATGTCAAATGCTGTTAATTTTCTAAAGGTTATTGAATCATTTTGCTGTATATCTTTCCACGACATTTTTCTAAAATTACAGTTCTGCCAGTTTCTATATTGTTTTTTCTCGACTTAAACTTTTGAGCTCTTTTAATTTTTTGGATGAAGAAAATTAACAGTGCGTATTTCAAATGATGTGGTGAACACCTGCTGTTAATAGCAGATGTGGGACTAAACCAAAGTGCAAGATATTAACCACAATGGTAAGATTTTTTTAATGTAAAATGTTGTATTCATTAATCATAATGTCATACAGTAACTATTTATAGAGAACTTATTCTGTTCCTGGCATTATTTATGTGCTGTGGATTCAGCAATGGACAAAACAAATAAGAATCCCTAGTTCATATGGAGCTTGCATCCTGGTAGGAAGAGATAGGAAACAAAATAAGTAAAACATGCAGCATTTGAGATGGTTGTAAGTATAAGAGATTATTTTTTAAAAATCTTTTTGTTTTTATTTACTTTACTTTCAACTATAGACTCATAAGAAGTTACAAAGTAGTCCAAAGAAATGGATTTTGTTGTTAACCTACCCTTTTCTTAACTTGCAGATTCAGTAATCTTGTGAAAACCAAGAGTGGGATGTTTGTTCCCCTTTATAATTAATAAATCAATGCATGAAGGTGACCAATAGGTGGTCCATGCATAAGGATGATCTACAGGACTTTTACTCACTGGTTTTGTTTTGTTTTGTTAGAGAGTAGATTGCCAGACCTTTCTTGCTAGTCACTCAGCTCCTGTGTTGGCCCTTTTGAGTTAGACTCTAGTTCCCCATCTCTAATCTGTGAACTTTTTTGTTTTCCATCTTTGTAATTTTGTCATTGTGAGACTGTTGAATTACTGGTATCATATAGTATATAAGCTTTTGAAACTTACTTTGCTTTTTATTCTGCTTAATGTCACAAGTTCCATGCCAGCTGTCGTGTGATCAGCAATTTCTTCCTCCTCCTTGCTGAACATTTACCAAGAAGTTGAAAGGAGGAATGGATTCCCCCATATGAAGGGTACAGTTTTTCGTGTGTCAATAGTGAAGGCATTCACAAGAGAAAGACCTGCGTTGCTGTAGTCATCAGTCAGTGGTGAACTCTTTATGTTTAGGAGTGGAAGTCTTCTCTGTGACTCTCAAACTTGTGTCAGTATAGGTGCAAATTTGCTCAGAAGTTGTATGGATACCTGTGTAAACAGGTAAAGCACCTGAAGAAGAAATACTGAGAGTGATGCAGAGCCTACATATACGTTTCCAAACTCCTTGGCCACAGAAATATCACACTCTGCCCAAAACATCATAGGTCCACCTACATTTGTCATGAACTCTTTCAAACTACTAGACCCATCTCAAAGCTTTCTATGTCAACAACTAAAAATTGTTAACTGTTTCTCAAAATGGCTTCATGGAAACTAAGTGACAATGAAGAGAAACCAGAATCAAGAATGGTGTATATACATTTCACTTAGATCCATGATCTGATTTCTTTACCAGTTTCCCTCTGGGATCTGCAGCTTTCCACAGATACTGGTCAGTGACTTTTGCCATGATATTGATCTAATACATCACAGCAATGTCCTATAAGATAGTGTTCTCATATGCAACCAGTAACAAGCAACCAGGAAACATGTCTGATTTGGGACAGTCAGCTAGAGCCTTTCACATAGTGGTCTAGTGCTACAGCTGCTAACCACAAGGTCAGCAGTTCAAATCCATCAGGTACTCTTTGGAAGCTCAATGGAGCATTTCTACTCTGTCCAATAGGGTCACTGTGAGTTGGAATTAACTTGATGGCAACAGGTTTTTTAATCTGTCTATCTATGCTTATCCTCCTAACCCTACCTACATCCTCATTAGTTACATCTGGGCTACATCTTGAAGCCACACCTGCATCTATTTTTTACTCACACCTAGGAATTCCTCTAACCTCTCCCACCTACTCACCTCCTGTATGTGGACTTTTTTTCTGATCCCCTACCACCTCCTTACCCACACCTGCTCATTCTCCTGGTCCCTTAGACCACATCACATCTCAAACCTGGATCCTTCTTATCTGCTAGTTACCCTCACCTAGGCTATCTCCTGCCACCTGCCACCTCCTCACTCTCACATGGGGGCTGCCTCCTAACCGCCTCTGGAGTGTTTCATAGCTGAGCAGTCTGATCAGCAATATTCTGGGTAGTACAAATACATACAATCCTCCTAAAACCTCATACCCATAGTGATTATCTATATGAGGGACTAGACTGTGTCCCTCAAAAGATGTATCAAATTGGCAAGGCCATGATTCCCAGTATCTTGTGACTGTCCTTCATCTTGTGGTTTTCCTAAACTGTATGTTAAAGGATTAGGGTGGGATTGTAAATCCCTTCATAGGATCACCTCCCTGCTCCACTGTAAAGGGAGTTTCCGTGGAGTATGGCTTGCCCCATCCTTAATCATTTCATCCTACAAGAGATAAAAGGACAGAGAAGCAGGCAGAGAATTGGGAACCTCACATCATCAAGAAATCTGCACTGGGAGAAGAGCACGTCCTTCAGACCTGAGGTTCCTGCGCCAAGATGCTCCCTGAACAAAGACTGATGCAATACCGGACTTTCCTCCAGAGCTGACAAGGAGGAAGGACTTCCCCTGGAATGGACACCCTGACTATGGACTTGTGGCTTACCGGACTGTGTAATAATAAAACTTCCTTCATTAAAGCCATCCACCCTGATATTTCTGTTAGAGCAGCCCTAGCTGACTAAAACAGTTGCTCATGCAGATTTTCTTATAACCTGTCTCCAGATCCTGAGGAACTACAAGAGTACTAGGATAAGAATTCCACCTGCTGGTACCAGCCACTTCACGGGTGTTACGTTACCTGTTGGTCCTGATCAAGTCATCCACATGACACATGTACATAGTGCTGGCAATAAGGAGAGCCATTTAATTATTCATAGACAACATGCAGTGTACAGCAGGAAAAGGTCCATTATGAGTAGTCCCCCCTGACTCAAGATCTGTCTGCTAGGATCAGAAACTTCCATGGGTACCTCCTCTCTTTGCACTGTAGATGAAGGACCCTGAGGCTCTTCCACCATTTGGTTTTACATTCCAGCATTTGTATATTTCACTGCACAGAGTACCATGCAAGTTTTCCCTTCTGATCACCTGAAGAGGGTGATAGTCAGACCTGGGGGCACCAGCCAGGAATAGTTAGCTTGGAATTGTATCTTTTTCACCTTACTTATTACTTAGACAAACCATTAGGCTTCAGAGGCGCAGGTGCATTGTGTTGTTCTGACACTCAGACATGCTAG
Organism: Heterohyrax brucei; assembly: GCA_028571685.1. Taxonomy (NCBI): domain Eukaryota; kingdom Metazoa; phylum Chordata; class Mammalia; order Hyracoidea; family Procaviidae; genus Heterohyrax; species Heterohyrax brucei. The sequence continues at coordinate 27,593,956 of CM053146.1, read as the reverse complement.
TGGGAAGAAGGAATAGGGAGGGAGGAGGTCTGGAAGTTCACCCCATCTGCAGGACTGCCACCTATCAACATGCATGCATAGATCTGAGAATGTGAGAAGGGGCCTATATGGGTATCTAGGGAACTTTTAGGGGTAAGTAATATCAAGGTCTTTGCCCTAAAAAAAAAGATTGGAGCAGCAAGGAAGCTCAGTGTGGACTGAGCAGAGGGAGAGAGGGAAGAAAATGAGAAAATTAAATGGTGACATCAGTTTTATCAAGGGGCCAGATGTCGTAAAAGTCTGAAAACCCTCTATGATTGGTGTAACTGTAATAGCTCTACGATTGTGTTTTCATTTTTGTTGTTAGCTACCATCAAGTTAGCGTCCTTCTCATGGCTACCTCGTACATAAAGGTAATCCATGAGATTTTTCTTCACTGATTTTGTTTTTTAGAAACCAGGTTGCCAGAACTTTCTTGTTATTCTGTCGTAGTCTGAAAGCTTCCCTGACACCTGTTCAGCATTGTAACAGCATACAAGCCTCCAATGATGGTTGCTTGTGGCTGTGCTTGAAGTGTATTGGCCAGGAATTGAACTTGGATCTCCTGCCTTGAAAGGCAAGAATTCTGCCATCGAAGTTACTGTAGTGACTTAACATTTTCCCATAAAGTTACCTCTAATAGCTGGGAAGATTGAAATAATTCTCTGTAACGTGTAACAAAAACTAGATTATGGTAGTATCTTGGTTGTCGGTTTCTTTTTTTTTTTTAACGATTACATAATTTTTATATTGCTTTTATGAAACAATTGCCTTATTCTTATCAAATACTTGACTTTGGCATAAGATAAGAAGCACATATATTCTGATGTCCCCTCCTGTCATCTGCTACTGCATGCACCTCTCGTCTGGGGACCAACAGCTGGCATACTTACTGAAAGAAGAGAAATAGCACCACCTACGACTCAGAAGACACTGCGACAGGCGGGGAATCTCAGTAGATCATAGTGTCATGGAAGCCTGGGAAAATGGCAGTGAAGTTGCATCAGACAATGTCTGTGGTTCTTCAAGGCTCTTTGGGGGAATACTAAGTGTGCCTGTCCGAGAAATCCAATCCATTTAGGAAACTGTATGACCTAGGCCAAGTCACAGTCTTTCATCTTGTTAAAGAGAACAGAGTAAGTCTCTTTGACAGGTCTCAAAAGCAACCTTCTAAATGAACAAAGATCAGGATGTCAGAGTCACAGATGTTAATGTAGAGATTGGATTGAACTGGAAGCGGTGGTAATCCTAATTTTATATTCACAAACATAATGACAACATAAACTCTCTGGTAAACACACAGCCACATACATGGAAGGTCATTCACTCAGGTGAAATACTGCCTTCTCTGTGCACACTTGATCTACTTTATTCTGTACTATGAAATTGGAAACTTACCCTTGGTGTGTTACAGGTTGTGTTCAAACTATGTAATATCAGTTCCATAAAGACAGGCACTATCACTATGTTTTTGTTTTTGTTTTTGTTTTTTTCTGTTTATCCTCCCTACAGTGCCTAGAAAGTAGTAGAAAACAGTAGATAGACACTGAAGTCTCTTTTTATAACATGGATGCATGTCTTTCACATCAAAGAACAAAAGTCATCCCTTTCAGGTTCATGTGGGGATGGGATTCCTGATGCACATAAATCTGACAATACCATCAATGAGCATCAATACTTGGTTATTATTCCTCCTACTTGCAACAAAGAATTAGAAGAGGAAACATAACTGCCAAGAATCAATAGGGGGAAGGATTCATTGTGTTGAATGAATTCCTGCTGTGGAAGTTACTTTGATGTTAAATGAGTTTTTATTGAACAATTGTCTCTTCAAAGGGGAAAAATTAATTATCTGACATTCTCCAAACCTTTTTCTCCCCACAGCAGATTTAAGGAAAGCAAAAACAAAAAAAGCTGAAGCAACATTACCTCTCACCTGCTTGTTTTCTTCCTGAAAGGTGAAAGATAGTGAAAACTGAGAACCAAATTAAAATGTGCTTTTAACTCTATTTTTAAAATCATGTCATAAAAAGCAATAATAAAAGTAAAATGTCCTTGATGGTATTTGTTTTTAGAACATTAAACATTCTTTAGGAAATTGTTAATATAGCCAGTTTTCTGGAATTAAGAGGTTTGTGGTGGTGATGTTTTAATTTGCTGTGTCTACAGTTAAATCTCCTGGGCAACTTGCTACATGAGAGTCTTTCAATGATAACACAACTACCATTTCTTCAAATCCTCTCATGCTCAGATCAAGTTTCCTATTTACTTGGTATTAATTCCTAAGCATACCTATCTTAAAAAAAAAAAAAAAAATTAAGCATGAGAGTGTAATCTCCGCAGAGGCCACAGGAAATACAAGCAACTTGGTTAATTTAATAGACTCCAACATAGGAGATTATTTTGTGATTGCCATGGAATCCAATCAAGCATAAAATTGAACTGCAAACCTGAAGCTACGTTTTCAACCCTTTTCTTACACTGAAAGAAGAACTCTGATTTCAGAGTTTAAGTCTGGCTCAGCTTCCGTCTGCCTCAGCTTAAGTGTGAAAGGAAGATTGAAACAGTCATATTTAGACCAGTTTTCATTTACATTTTCTGACATCTAAGGCAAGAGAGGGGCCTTGGTGGCGCAGTTGTTAGGCATTTGACTGTTAGCCAAAAGAGCGACAGTTTGAATCCGTCAGGTGCTCCTTGCAAACCCTACAGGGTGATTTTACTCTATCCTGCAGGGCTGATAGGAGTCAGAATCAACTTTGTGGCAGCTGGTTTGTTTTTTTCGGTCATAGGGCAATATAACACCTACACATTCTAGCGTACATTGCCAAAAAAGTAAATGAAATTGTGGGAGAACTATTAGTTTTAGTCTGGGAATGTTTCTTTTTTCTTTTTTCTTGTCTTTTCTGCTTGGTAAACAGAGAGAGGGGACTATTTTTCCTCTGAAAGTTTGTCTCGGACGTTGCCTAAGTTGCCTCCCTTATTCTGCATGAAAGAAGGTGCTCTGGAGTTTTTACTAAGAAATAACAGCATTTTTATGTTGGAAGAGCCTTTAAAACACCCTGATTTATTATGGAGGAAACTGAAGCCCAGAAAATTCAAAGTTAGGCCATGGCAGAGTTTGACTTTCTTGTTAGATCTCCTATTTCTGAAGCAAGGGACTTTTTTACCACACTGTTCTTTAAAATATTCCCAATCGAGCATCAGAGGGTAAAATCTTATTTACTCCAAAAATTAAAAAAATGTCAAAAACAGACATGTATTTATTCACACATTTACAATATTAGTTACATTGGATATTTTTATTTGTTTGTTTTTAACATTTTCATTCCTATTCAAACAAATATCAGGACATGTGATAACTACTGGAGATCAAAACATAGTTATATATAATTTTTGCCTTATATTTGATGAGTGCATAATCCATGAGTCGGATACGACTCGATGGCACTTGGCTGGCACAATCCAGTGGGGAAAGTTTGTGTAGATGGAAGAATTATAATGCTGGAGCAAAGACTAGCCACAAATACCCAGAGAACTTTCAGAATTTCCAAAAGAAAACATCAGAACTGTCTGTGTCTAGAAAATTGGTCAGGAGTTTGCCATTTTTTTTGTTTGTTTGTTTGTTTGTTTGTTTTTAAGGGTAGAGGATGCTTGCAAACATGTACAGGATCATAGAATTGTGAAAGGTGTAATGTACAGAACCATGAGCTACATGATATGTGAGAATATTAGGAGATAAAGTGTGAAAGTGAATCAAAGGAAGTTTTCTTTTTGATACTCTAATTATTTTCCATCTCTGCCGTTAGTGATGATTAGATAACATCATAAATCCCCAGATCCTCAATCTATTCACAGGCTTGCAAAGTGGATATGAGTTTCATCCATAAAGCAGAAGGCATCTTGTTATTTGAGACTGCTTCTCTTTGGCACTTAATACCCTAACAGCTGGGCAAGATAACATGAAGCTACAGGCACCCCTTTCCAACTTTGGGTTCAGGCCAGCAGTAACAGTCAGTGTGTTGGTCCCCTTTACTTCTTGTTCCAGGACATTTTCAATTCACCCTTGATCTTGATTATATTTCTTGTGAGTGGAGAAGGGAGCAAAGAGGAAGCTCTGAGCAACTCCTAGATTTAGGAATGATCTACTTAGAGTCACTGTCTGCATTGTGCTTTGGGAATCACCTTTTCTGGTTTTCTAGTTCTGCTAGAAGTGGTCACTAAAATTTCTATCAGAGGTAGAAGAGCCGAGATCTGCCAGGATGGCTGTTTCTTATCAGATGGACAATTCTTTGATTAAAATTGAATTAAATGAAGGTTATCAAGCTCTGTTTTAACCCAGTATTAAATATGTATAAAAGCCAAACCCATTGCTGTTGGGTAAATTTTAGCACACAGCATCCCTACAGGACAGGGGCTTTCCCTGGAGCAGATGGTGGATTCAGTCTGCAGACATCTGATAAGCAGCCATAGCTTTTAGCCACTGTGCCACCAGGCCTCTATTAAATGCATACATGCATGCATATAGAAGGATGGCTTTCTCTCCATGTAGCTGAAACGTACTGCATTTGTATTTGTCATATGCCTTCATTCTAAATAATACAACCCCAAAATGAATCCATGAGCTCACTTCTGAAGGACAGGAGATGTATTTTCTTCCCTCTCCATTCCTTTTGGCTTCTACTACCATAATCTTTTTTCTTCAGCATTCTATTCTTCATTTATTCTGCAACCTGGCAATAGTAACTAAAAAGAATATCTATTCTCATTACATAATAAAGGTCCTGACAGCATAAGATATATGGGTACAATAAGAAAGAAAATGATAATTTAACCACCTCAAAGGTCAGCACTATCACATGTATCCAGCTTCTTTGCGGATAGCACACGACTCAGAAAAATGTTTGAGGAAGTAAAATTCCAAATCCTTGGAAGGATCCATCAGATTGGCTAGAAAAGTGGAGAGTATAGAAATGTCAGTTTCTGTTGGAAATCAGATGTTTTACCTATTTCATTGTTGTGTATCTGCATGTCTTTCTGGCTCTTTCTGTTCTGTTTGCAACACTGCAGCTGCATCACATGTACAAACACAGTTTAATTCCAGCATTAATTATTGGGTACCTCGTAATAGAACTAACAGCTACTGAACCCTGTGAAGAAGGACTAGAAAAGCCCTAGAAATCTTGACCCTAGCCTTTGAGAAGCTTATAGTTTGATATTCCTTCCTTGATTCACTTCTAGTTCTGCATAGTCCCCTTTATTCCTGACACCAAATGTCACCCTGTATCCGTTTCCATCCCACTCTTGCCTTACAGAAAAACTCTAAGCAAGACATGAATGATAACTTACTATAAAATTCTTAGTGAGGTCATCTTTCAACCTTCCATTTTGTGAAATATTTGGTGCAAAGTATTTTAATAGCTATCTGGCCATAGTGTATAAAACCATTTTAGAAGGCTGATTTTGCAAAGTGCTAACACTGAAATCTTTTTCATTAGATCTTGAAGATCTTTCAGAAAACCCTTTTGCACGTGAGACTATTTAAGCTTTCCAAAATATAGTAGTAGAAAAGCAAACACAATGCCTTGTCTCATTTCTCCACTTTCCAGGTTCGTAAGTCTGAATCAGGTATTCATTTCTTAAAATGGCATATGAATTATTTCATTATGCTAAAATATTAAAAGATCAGATATTTTGTATTTCGTTACATTTAAAAAAGCACTTAGCCAATTGTTTTGAGTAGAATTGCCATCTTAAGTTTGAAAAACAGTGATTTATTTTTCAGGTTTCAAAGACGTTTTACTTAACAACCCAGTAGAGTTGAAGGTAGTACAAGAGCAAATATGTCATTTTAACTTTTGCACAATAAAATTTTAATTAAGTAGAACAAAACTAACAAGAAATATCAGTTAACCTAAAGGAACAAAATTACAAGACAATACAAAAGGATCTGGAATTTAGAAAGCTATAATAGAAGATTGTGGGGAAGAGGGTTGTAGGTTATCAACATTTAACCCAAATGCTTTGGTTCTTTTTAAAGTTTTTGTCATTGTAATTTTTGTATTTAAGTCTTTTTGGATTTAAAGAAAGTTTATTTCTACACATTGGATTCAGGTTGCAAAGCAGGAAACAGGAATAAATTGATGGCTATTTTGTCAAGAAAGACTGAAAGAGAAGTTTCTGATATTCCTTTGATTACTTGAGGTCCAGCCGAATTCTGTTTTTCCTAGCATTGTGCTGAACACACATACGTTGAGAACTGATAGCCTCCTAATGAAATCAGTCAGTCAACTTAGGAAACAAAAAAGCAGAGCAACAAGGACCCATCATACATGACGTTTTTCTTCAAACCTCTTCATAAACAAGTCACTGCTGTAATCAGGGGCCTCTGTAAAGAGGCTTTAGCTGCTTCATCTACAAATTTAGTATCCCAACCATATTATTCTGAAGAAGATGGAATTCTGGGCCTCCATGAATTTGTCATCTCATTGTTGGAATGGAGGGGGGTCAGTAATCAGACACATAAAAACAGCCACCTATAAAAGTCGTGACTGTTTTTACTGTGTCTACAATATAAACATGCACATTGAAGGAGATATGTATTCACTGGAGACTAACATTTGATTTTATCCCAGTCACACCTCTTCTTGTTGTTAACTGTCTTGGAGTTGGTCCACTACTCATGGCAAATTTATGCACAACTGAAAGAAATACTGCTTGGTATTGCACTGTCCCCACAATCGGTTGTGCATAGGACTGTTGTGATTCGTACAGTTTTCATTGGCTGATACTGGGAAGTAGATCACCAGGCTGTTTTCCTGGGCCATGTTAGTCTGGAAGCTGCACTGAAACCCGTTCCACATCCTAGTAGCACGTAGGCCTCCACTGACTGAAGAGTGCAAGCTGTGCCTGAGGAGCACTGGCTAGGGATAAAAGCTGGCTCTCCAGCATGGAAGACGGAAGACGAGAGGTCTACCACTGCCCCCCTACTGCCCCACCAGTTCAAATTAATGTTTCCTAGTTTTCTGGAAATGTGACACCAACATTATGTCACAAATTTTGAGCATTTTTGCAACTGTCATCTTCTATCACCAAAACTTGAAAACAGTACAGTAATAAATATGTCATTTTAGCTTTTGCACAATAAAACTTTGATGAACTAGAATAAATAAAGCTAACAGAAATATTAATTGACCAGAAAGAACAAAATTATAAGGTAACACAAAGAATGTTGTTATTTTTCTCTTTCTGTTAATGATGTTAACCAAAACCAAATCCACTGCTGTCATAACAAATTTTGACTCATAGCAAACTTGCTGTATTTTTACACAAATAACACTAGCTGTCTGGGCCTTCTACCCTCAAGGTGTTTCCAGAAGCATACTGTGCCAATATGTTTTTATGGCAGCATGTGGAAGAGACGAGGCATGGCAGCACTCGTGAGGGTGCCCTGCAGGGGACGGGCACCACCAGCAAACAAACGCAGAGGGTATACACGACTTGCCTAAAAATTTGGTATAGTAGAATTGCCCCATGGGGATCGCAAGGCTGTAATTCTTTATAGAAGCAGACTGTGGCATCTTTCCCCACAGAGCAAGCTACCAGCTTCTGCATTAGCATCAAGCAGTTAACCGCTGTACAAGCAGGGCTTCTGTTAATTATTCATCTATGAAGCTTCAAGCCTCAGCTATTTTTATGGGTCACTGATTTACTTGTGTTTTGATCTAAACAAACCCCACTAATATTTTCTTGTACTTCTATTGCACGGACTTGCTCCAGCTTTTTTTAGTCTTCTTAGTTGTGACCTGGAAGCCTTGTCACTACTTCTTCCAGATTCATATTGTTAACTCATAGTTTTGTTTAGATAAATAAACTTGCTAAAAATGATGTAAATGGTCTAGTTCCTTCTGTTGAATAATGTACAAACTACTCAAGTTGGTATAATGGTCAATACAATCCTAAGTTGTCTTTCTGGCACTTTTTTTTTTTTTAAATGTCTGTATTAAGCAGTCCCTTCACACTATCCAAACGTATGTATTTCTCTTTGTCCAGCACTCTTTGCCCTTTCCTATTTTGTTAACTGCATTCATAGATGTTACTTCACTGACATCGTTTTCTTTCTATCAAATGTGTTCTGTCCTTCAATGTATAGTCCAAGATTGTATCTTCTAACTGTTCTCCCCTTATCCTCTCACTTCAAAATGACCTTTTCTGCCACTGTGATTTTATGAATGTATTTAGCACTCACAGAATACTTTGTAAACACTGACTTATGGGAGTCAAAGTATCTGTATGCCACTCAGCCACGCCAGTTAGTTCCCCGTCTGTACCACCATACATGTTAATTCCAAGTCAGAGTCTCTACTGTCTTTACCTCGGTTGTTACAATAGCTTCCTAACTAGTCTCTCTACCACGCAACCATCCTCCCTTCTCTCTAGTCCGTTCTTCACACAGCAACCAAAGTAATTTTGTATTTTTTTTAAGCATGCGAATATGAGCATACCAGTTGCCTGCTTAAAGACTATCAGTGACACCCCATGGGGCTAAAGTTCTAAATTCTTTTAAAGATCTGCAGTGATTTCCAAGCTCTGGCTTAGGGCTACTTCTCTGGCTTCATCCTCCTTTACTGTCCTATTCAATTTCTGTTTTTCCAGAAACATATGATGTGGTGTATGTCATACTCCTTCTTACCCCCGTATTCACATATATAGCGTTCTCCTAACTGTGATACATTCCTGCTTCCTACACTAGTCACCATCCGTGAGACAGTCACGGCAAAGGGGATATCACTGCTCAGAATATTCAAATCAAGTGTCCTCCTGCAGCCTGGAGGGGGATTCATCCTGCCCAAATAATTTAGGTCATACAAAAGCGGTCAAAGGCAGTTTCGTAAAGTGAATTTCAAATACTGAAAATGAAAGAGAGTAGATGATAGTTAGCAACAGTGAAACTGCACTACATTCAGTAATGGTTTTCATAAAAATACATAACCTAAGAGGCTCTTTACATGACTGTAAACCTCCTTCCTCATTATACGTTGCTTGCCTACAGGTCCAATGGCTAACGTAGCGGGCCTGCTTCTTGGCCGCGTTAGAAGTTTTCATTTCTTTATTTTTTTATTTTTATTTAACATAACTGAGTGAAAATGTACATTCACATGTAAATTTACATGCCCCCCCATATGCAGCTTCCACTGCTCTCCCTGTCCAGTAACTGCACACTACTCCTCTCTGCTCCATACATGTCTCATCCTCCCAACAGTCTCCTTTCCCCTCCTCTCCGTCCACTCCCCTTCCTCCAGCCAGAGGTCAGCAAGATGATATCCTGTAGATGTATAGAACCATAAAGTGCTTCCAATATATGGTTACTCTGCATTGCCAAGTCCACTCCATTCCTGTCCAAAGAGTGGACCTTTGTTATAATTGATGGGAATGGGCAGCATCAGGGCCGGGGGCCATGCTATCAGAGGAACCCCAAAACCGCTGGACCATCAATTGAGGTCTTTTAGTGGAGATCTCATGATGCACCTCTTTTTATTCTTGTGTTGCCAGTGAGGCTCCTCTCTGTGAGCTCCGTCATGGCTATCACTGGTGGTGGCCAGGCACTGTCGGGTTCTTCCGGTCCCAGGTCGATGTAGGCACCCACTCTTGTGGGTCTCTCTGTCTTCTCGGTTGTCTTTACCGCGTGCTATTTTGGCCCTCGGTGAGCATCCGTTCCTGCTGAGTTGGGACCATTTGCTGTGTCCTTGGATGGCAGCTTGGCAGCTTTTAAGACCCCAGACGCCACTCACCAATGTGGGGTGCAGAGAGCTCTCTTAGGAAAACGCTACTTGTGCCAATTGGCCTGGAATTCGCCTAAGAGCATGGTCCCCCGCCCCCCGCCCCAGCTACTCTATCCTTGCAGTATTGAGTTAAGATGGAAGGAGTACTCAAGTTATGCTGAAGTCCACTTAATGTTGTTCTTGTTCCTAATGTGTGCTGTCCCCGCTTTCTCCCAACTAGATTTCTAGTAACTACCTAAACTAAACCCTCTCCCCCTCTCCCTCCCTCCCTCTCTCTCCTCCCTTGCAGCTGTCAAAGAGTCTTTTCTTCTATACACAAGTCTATTTTTGAGATCTTATCGTAGAGGTCTCATACAGTATTTGTCCTTTTGTCGCTGACTGCATTCACTCAACATAATGTCTTCCAGTTGAAACCAGGTTAGGAGATGTTTCCTGGAATCATCGTTATTTTTTATCATTGCGTAGTGCTCCATTGAGTATATGTACCACAGTTTACCTATCCATTCTTCTATTGTTGGGCATCTGGGTTGATTCCACCTTTTTGCTATTGTGGACTGTGCCGCGATAAACATTCTGGTGCATGTGTCTGTTGGTGTGAAAGGCCTTGAATCTGTAAGATATATTCCAAGTAGTGGAATTACTGGGTCAAATGGTATATCAATATCCATTTTTTTAAGGGAGTGCCAGATTGCCTTCCAAAGAGGCTGGACCATTTTGCAACCCCACCAACAGTGTAGGAGGGTTCCACTTTCTCCACAGCCTCTCCAGCATTTGTTGTTCTGTGTTTTCTGGATCATGGCCAATCTTGTTGGGGTCAGATGGTATCTCATCGTTGTCTTGATTTGAATTTTTTTAATAACTAAAGATTGTGAACATGTCCGCATGTGTTTTTTGGCTGCCTGGATCTCCTCTTTAGTGAAGTACCTGTCCATCTCCTTTGCCCATCGCTTAATTAGATGGTTTATCTTCTTCTTATTGATATTTTGTAGTATCTTATAGATTATGGAGATCAGGCGTTGATCTGACATAGAGTTGCCAAATATTTTTTCCCACTCTGTGGGTGTTCTTTTAATTCTACTAATAAAGTCTTTGGATGAGCAAAAGTGTATGATTCTTAATAGTTCCAATTTATCTACTTTCTCTTCTGTTGATTGAGGTTTCTTTGACAGATTTTGGAGTCTGTCCTCATTGTGTATTAAAACTTCCATTGTTGTTCCTACCTTTTCTTGGATGAGCTTTATCGTTTTAGGTTTGATATTTAGGTCTTTTATCCAGTTGGAGTTGGTTTTCATATAAGGTGTAAGATATGGATCTTGATTCAGTTTATTGCAGATGGATAACCAATTTTGCCAGCACCCTTTGTTGAAGATACTGTTTTTACCCTGTTTAATGTCTTAGGGCCTTTGTCGAATATCAACTGTTCATAGGCAGATGGTGTCATCTCTGGGGTCTCAATTCTGTTCCATTGATCAATCTGTCTGTTCTTGTACCAGTACCAGGCTGTTTTGACCACTGTGGCAGTGTAGTATGTTCTAAGGTTGGGTAATGAGAGGCCTCCCAGTGTGTTCTTCTTCTTTAGTAGTACCTTACTTATCCGGGGCTTCCTCCCTTTCCAAACAAAATTGGTGACTTGTTTCTCCATCTCATTAAAAAATGATGCTGGAACTTGTATTGGGATTGCATTATATAAATAAATTGCTTTGGGTAAAATAAACATTTTCACAATGTTAAGTCTTCCTATCCATGAGCAGGGTAGGTTTTTCCATTTATCTAAGTCTCTCTTAGTTTCTTGTAGTAAGGGCTTGTAGTTCTCTTTATAAAGGTCTGTTGTTTCTCTGGTTAGATTAATTCCTAGGTACTTTGTCTTCTTAGGGGCTATCACAAATGGTATAGATTTGATAATTTCCTCCTTAACAGTCTCGTTGTTGGTATAAAGGAATCCTACTGATTTACTTATGTTTGTCTTGTATCCTGAGACTTTGCTGAACTCTTCTATCAGTTTGAGTAACTTACTTATAGATTCCTTGGGGTTCTCTGCATATACAATCATATCATCTGCGAACAGGGAGATTTTAACTTCCTCTTTGCTAATGCAGATGCCCTTTATTTGTTCGTCTTGTCTAATTGCTCTGGCTAGAACTTCTAGCACAATGTTGAATAGGAGATGTGACAGTGGGCATCCTTGTCTAGTTCCTGATCTCAGGGGAGATCTTTCAGTCTCTCTCCATTCAGGATGATGTGGGCAATTGGCTTTGTATAAATGGCCCTTATTGTGTTGAGGAATTTGCCGTCTATGCCCATTTTGCTAAGAGTTTTTAGCATGAATGGGTGTTGGACTTTATCAAATGCCTTTTCGGCATCAATGGACAAAATCAGGTGATTTTTGTCTTTTGTGTTATTTATGTGGTTAATCACATTAATTGTTTTCCTGATGTTGAACCATCCTTGCATCCCTAGTATGAATCCCACTTGGTCATGATGGATTATTTTCTTGATATGTTGTTGTATTCTGTTGGCAACAATTTTGTTGAAGATTTTTGCATCTAAGTTCATGAGTGATATCGGTCTGTAGTTCTCTGTCTTTGTTGGATCTTTCCCGGGCTTAGGTATCAGGGTTATGCTGGCTTCATAGAATGAGTTTGGGAGTACTTCATCCCTTTCTATACTGTGAAATAGTTTCAATAGTATTGGGGATAACTCTTCTCTAAATGCTTGGTAGAATTCTGCCG